>JAQPPZ010016751.1:11250000-12500000 GCA_028583015.1 Wollemia nobilis
AGATGTGTAGCCAACCCTTGGATCCTATGGTGGTTGCCCAACCATACCCTAAGCACTTCCCTATGCCTGTTCTCCCGATATATAAAGGAACTGAAGATCCTATTGAGCATATTTGTATGTTTAGGACAACTTGTCATGATATCTCATATGATGACTTGTTGTTGCTAAAGATATTCCCGAAAAGTCTCAGAGGCATGGCATTAGAGTGGTACTATCAATTGCCTACAAATTCTTTGAGAAAATTTGAAGAGACAGGAGAAATGTTTATCCATCAATTTAGTGCCTACATAGAGAGGCATATGACCATTAAGGATTTATACAACTTGAAACATGGTAAAGATGAGAGCTTTGCTGAATTCTTGACTAAGTGGAGACAATTGTTGGGAAAATTACATTTTGCATTACCTCATCGTGAGATGATGGATATTTTTATCGGTAATTTGCAAGAGCAATTGTCTTATGAACTTTCTACAACTATAATAACCACTTTTGATCAAGTTATATATTTAACAAGGAGAGTTCAAGATGCTCTCATTAGAAGAGGTCAGTTTAAGAAGAAAGATGAAGATAAGTCTTCTAAAAATCAATACAATAATAAACAAGTGGTAGGTGACAGAGTCATTGATAGTAGAAATACCACACTTGTCAACACTACAGAAGCCATGAACAAATTTGTATTGAAAATTCTAGATAAACCTCCAAGAGAGTTTACAAAGTCAAATCAAACTGGTACAAACCTAGGGTTCCTAGCACATAAAATGATAAATAAATAATAAATAACCTAAAACTAAAAGAATCACTTTTTATATTGTTCGAGAAGTCCCTTCAATAAATCATATATTATATATTTCATGGATGATTTGAATGATAAGTTCTTACAATGTTTTATACCCACTCTAGGGTTATAGGTGAAAGGTTGCAATGCTTCCTAACCCTAATCTTATAATAATATAATAATTAATATAATTAATTATTATATTATTTTATTATTATAACTTTAGGATAAAATATATTATTATTATTATTATTAATTATTGTTAGGATAGGACCCTAACATGCCACCCCTTATTGAAACAACTTTGTCCTGAAAGCTAAAAAAGTTGGAAATTATTTTTTCATGATATCAGAACTGAGATGTGATGGTAAAACATTCATTCCAATTTCCTCCTTCAACAAGTCACCTAGTGAATGAAAGGAATTGTTGCAAAATACATAGTATTGGCATTTGCTTTTGACCATTCGTGATGTGATATCGGATGAGGGACCACCCTTGAAGCTTTTGAGCATCTCTCCCTAGCTTATTATAAAGCAGTTTCTGCAAACACTTAAGATAACATTGTGCGTTTACATGTGAGCTAATACTTTCTAAATTTAGAATCAAGACATAAATCATGTCAGAGACGATAGCAACATATCCTTAGATTCTCTTAATTATTGCCATACTTATGTTTGGTGCGATGGACAATTTTTTTTTTTTTACTGCAATATTATCCCTTTGAAAGGACAACTAATTTCACTTTATCCTTGAAGTTTTCGTTCACCACCAACATTATTTTTTTTTATGGCGGTAGGATATGTATATGCGGTACTTATTTGCAATAGTTGAAAATTCACATAGGCTTATCCATACCCATCCTCTTTTTTTTTTTTTTGGATGTGGATATCAACCAGACAAAGAACACTTTTGAAGATCCTTTCCTTTCATATATGAAAAATTGGATTTCATGTTTAGTTTGCAGTCTCCAAGGCCACTGCTTCCTTCTGCCTGCTTTTTTTCTTAATACTTAGTGATTTGGACTCTCCAATGACATCATTTCCTGTGAAAACATTTGCCTTCTCCAAACCTCCTCCATGGCAGGTCTTTTTTTTTCCTTGACCAAAACTTTTGCATTTTGCACAGCTTGGCCCCTTGGCTTTGCTTTTAATTTTTTTGAATTAGATTCATTCTCACTTAAGACCAGTTCAACAGGCACAACTTGTTGAATATCACTATCATTCTGCACCTCTCTAGAAGATGATGATGCATGAGGCACACCATTTAACCATTGGTGACAAAGCCATTCTACTGTTGTTGGAATCTTCTCTTGTGTGAAGTCCAAGAGTGGAACTAGAAAATAAGCAAAGTTATTAGCATATTCCTCTTGAAAGTTATATTTATCAATAAGAACTTTGGTGAGAGGCCAAAAACTGTAGCTCCTAACTTTTTTTCAATACCCCATTTCTATTGAAAAACTAACAACAAGAATAGCGTCCACCTAAGGCAATATTAGTTGGCAAACAAGAATAACGTCCACCTAAGGCAATATTAGTTGGCATCAGACCAATAAGCTCCATCATCAACGCTAGATGGTCCTCATCCTTATTATAACAATCTATAGCCTTGGGATCAAACAACAAGTCACCATTAGCAAGTTCGAAAGCCATACATGGAAATGACCTTAGGAGCTCAAATTTTAACCTCAAGAGCTCTATACTGTCTTGTTTGGATATCATCCGTAAAATGCTTGTAGGTCCAGCAAGAATTTCCAAAGTCTACTACTTTATATCTGAGATTGATTTTAGCTAATATCTTCCTCCCTTTAGAAAGCTTCATTTGTTTGAGGGGTATAACATTTGGCACATTCCCTTTAACATCAGGATTACCTGGGTCAAACTTTTGGACAACATTGTCAGAATTTGCTTCTTTGACTCTACAATTTACTTTGTATCCATCCACTCCTTAGGTACCTACTCCTGGATGTTTGGAACTATTAGCAAAATCCATAGCAACTTCTTATCCTTTGATAACCCATGATTATGTGCACAATTTTTTGACAGATCCCAACAAAATCTTCTTCTTTTTTCCTTTGCCATTGCTACCCAATATCTTGATTCACCTTTTGCAGATTCCTCTTCAATTTTTATGTCGCTTATATTTTTATATGATTGAGAACCTTCAATGGTAACTTTATTAGTTTCTTCATTGAAGAGGAAAGTTGTATGTTTAAGTCGTTACAGTTGTCTCTCTTATGCTGCGAACATTAAATCATTAAGTCTTTGTTGCCTTCATCAAGTTTCTTGTAGCCTCGGTAGCTCTTTGTGATTTCATTTTCATTTTTAAAATAGCGGCTGGTAATGAGAATACTGGAAATGGGAAGCATCGCATAGTGATGTTGTTGTTCATTGCCCAAGGCCACATTACTCCCTTCCTCAGCTTTTCCATACTCCTCGCCAAGCGAAGCGGATTCACTGTTACCATCGCCACAACCCCTCTCAATATTTTGTCCCTGAGAAGCAAGATTCAAACTGCTCCAGGGGCGGAATCCTTGGACATCAGGCTGGCAGAATTACCTTTCTCGAGCGCCGATCATGGACTGCCTCCAAATACTGAGAATACCGACTCCCTTCCTCCCCATTTGATAACATCATCTGGCTCCCTAGTACTTCCTCTGCATTTTTTGTCTATGTTTTAAATATTTGGTTGGGGATCAGGAAGTCGATGTTTATACATTAGAAAAATTTTAAAAAATTATTATTTAAAACATAAGAAACATTTTCCTATTTAGTTTATGGTTCTAGTTGAGAATTCTAAAGCCTCTAAAACATGAACCATAAACAATTAAATCGCTGGAAAAATCTTGTATCACACCGTGTGTTCACTCTAGTTGCTTTATATATGTTTTACTTTACAATCTTATTGACTTAGCATTCATGCCTTGACAGTCTTCTGCATTCTCGAAGGCTCCTCCGAGAAATTTTGCTGCTTTGGTCGTACAGTATGAACTTCTGCACTTGTTTTTAGCTGCGGAGCATGAAGTGCTTGAGGTGGCAAGTATTTCACATTTTTTGAGGCCCCTGCATGCTCACCCTTGAAACCAACACTGCTTTCTGCACTGGTGCGCGATAAATGTTGCTTTTTTTTTTTTGGTTGTACAGTGTGAACTTCTGAACTATTGTGACAGTTTATCGCCAATCCTTTGAGATTTTCAACAAGAAGCTCACAGTTTCCATCTGACCCATTTGTAGCAAGTTGATTTGATATTGATCCTCTTCCAATTGATTCAGATTTATTGTCAAGAAGTATAGGTGATGTTCTCTTGTTTGTTAGATCACCAGAAACTTCCTTTTCAATATTTGAATTTTTTGCTGTTGAAGCTATGTTTTTACGGTTTTCATCACCCTAGCTGGAGGATTCACTACTTTATTGCCATGCATCCACTTTTCCATATGACAAATCCTTACCTTTTTGATACACCATAGTCCAATCTACTGAATTGGTTCCCTCCAAATCAATCTCTGCAAAATCCTGTAATATACCAGAAGAGGAAGTCTACCACCCACTAAAATAACTTATTATTTAAATTTTGAAATACACCCATTCTTTCAACTGGTTATTATATTTCTTTGGTTTGTTCCAAAGTTGTGAACAGGCAGTTGTCTCTTCTTACCATCTTCTTTCTCTTGGCAGTGTATCATTTACAGTAGTTGGGCTAACACTGTGCCATGTCTGCATTATACCTATACTATTTATGAGATGTATTTTTAGATGATGCTATTTTACACTAAGACATGTCCCACACTTTTGATATTGGATTTGTATATTATATTCTTAATGCATATTGTATATTGGTGAAATGAAACATGAATACTGACAATGATGACATTATTGACAATAATAAATTTATATTGTTTTTTTCATTGATATTTTTCAATGCACACTTACTTTGTTGTCAACCTCAACCGCTATTGTCTGCATTATAATGTAATCTAAATTATTGCTTAGGATTAAGTCACATTGCCTTCCTGGAAATTGGAGCTAGTCCAAGTGTTACCATTCGTTAAGTCACATTGCCTTCCTTTAGATTAGTTTTTATTGGAGTAGAGGTTTAATTAAAACAAAATGGTGGTGGCCAAGGTGGAGGGTGAGTAGCAGCAGGAAAATTTATTTTACCATTGCTTACTACACCTTCCTTTTTAGTAAGTTGTTTTAGCAATGAAAATAAAATTCCAACACCCTGCTGGAAAGATGCAAAAGAAGCAAAACTATATTCTTTGAAATATTGTTGCTTCTGAGAAGTATTAGACTCTAAAATCGGAGGTGCAACAGGTGGAGGCTCGAGAACAATGTTGTCATTTTTTAACTTGACCTTGCTCAAATTAGTAGCAATGGATCTGATTTTCTTGCATTGCAGATCTATAAAACATTGCTTTTGGAAACTTGCATCCTTGATATCTTCTTCTCCCTTGTGCACTTCTATTAAAAATATTTTTTCATTATTAGGGTTTTGATTAATTTCTTCCAAAAGTGCAATAGGTATTTCTGAAAGTTCTTTGGTTATGGGCTCATCCAAAGAAACAATTAATTTAGGGTTTGGAGCAATATGTTCAGTTGCATTTTTTTCTTTCTTGGGAAGAGCAATGGGTACCACACTGGGATTCCCCGGCTATGGGTTCTTCCTCCACTTGGGATTCCATGGCTATGGGCTCTTCCTCTCGCATTTCCATTAAATATTTTATAATACGATCATAACGTTCCATTTGTTTATTTTGTTTTTCTTCAATCATTCTTCTAATTTCTGCAATATCATTTTTCATTTCCTTGACCAATATGGTTGGATCCATAAGGCTCTGATACTAGATGGTAGGAACCTAGGGTTCCTAGCACATAAAATGATAAATAAATAATAAATAACCTAAAACTAAAAGAATCACTTTTTATATTGTTCGGGAAGTCCCTTCAATAAATCATATATTATATATTTCATGGATATTTGAATGATAAGTTCTTACAATGTTTTATACCCACTCTAGGGTTATAGGTGAAAGGTTGCAATGCTTCCTAACCCTAATATTATAATAATATAATAATTAATATAATTAATTATTATATTATTATAACCTTAGGATAAAATATATTATTATTATTATTATTAATTAATGTTAGGATAGGACCCTAACACAAACTTTAACCACAATTTTACCTCAACTTTTGGAATGAGGTTTAATTCAATTGCCCAAAATACGACAACTAGATACAACTACAGCTGGATTTAGAGTTGATTTGCATTGTAATTTCCATAGAGTTGATGGACATTCAACCAATTCTTGCAAAATATTGAAACATATGATACAATATTTGATTGATAATAACAAAATGTCGATGGAAAGTTTCCCACCAAAACAAAATGTTCAAAATAATGCTCAGAATAATACACAAAAAAATCAAACTCAGAATGCAAATCAGACCTTGGACATTTTCCAACATCCTTTACCTAATCATGGTAAAGAAGTAGTAAATCAGGTTCAACATCATAATGTTCCTCATACAACTAGGTATGTGGGAACCATTAGTGGTTTCATATCTAATCAAGATTTAGAAACACCATTTAGAACTACAATATTTGTAGTCACAAGTAGACCCATGCATAACATACAACTTCCATAACTAGATAATACAGAGAGAGACAGAAAGTGATTTGGATGTTACATCCAAAAATTCGAATAGCTCTGAAGATGAATTAGAGGCTATTCTTCCTGTCATAGACTTGATGGTCCCGAAAGAACCATTTCTTAGGAGGGTCACAACATGACCTTCATCATAACAATTACTCTCTAATGATAAAGCAGTGAATGCTAGACCTTGACCCATCTATTATGGACATAATAATGTTGTAGGTACCATCAAAGTTGTTACTAGACAACAAGCACATAATTCTCAAACACAAGATAAAAATAAAAATGATAAATCAGCTCCATTCATATTAAAAGCTCCTACAAAAGGGAATAATACATCAAGTACACAACCAAAACCTCCTTATGATATTAATGAACATCTTGCTAACATTACAACAAGGATTTCTCTTTTAGATCTTTTAAGGATGTCTTCTATACACAGAGAATAATTGATGCATACATTGAGTAAAATGATGGTACTGCAATATATACAACTAGAGGCTATTATAAATACTGTTATGCCTCATGAAATAGATTGTATTTATTTTTGAGATAGATATATTCCTCTTCATAGTATGCATAAAGACAATCCTTTATATATTACAGCATTAATTGGAGATGTAGCAGTCAAAAGAGTTCTAATTTATAATGGTTCATCCTTAAATATTTGTACTTTTGATTTCTACCAAATATTTGGATTTATAAGTGATGAAATGAAGAGAACTGATATGATCATAAAATATTTTAATGATGAGACGCAAGAAACATGTGGAGTTATATCAATTCCATTGTAGGTTAGTCCAAGAACTTTGGATATGATTGTGTTTGTTGTACATTGCCCTGCATCGTATAACATACTCTTAGGTCATCCTTGGATCAATGCAATGAGAGTTGTACCTTCCACCTTGCACCAATGTGTTAAATTCAAATTTAAAAATCAATTGGTTACCATTCACGGTGATCCTAGACCGTTTGACATGTGTGCTTTGTCAGAACTAATTGGGATTCAATTTTGCCCCGCTTTGTCTGCCACTCACCCTAATTCAGTTGCATCTTCTAAACGTACAAAAATCTCACCTCAACCATCATCATCTTCACCTCCATTAATTATATCTCCATATTTACCACCTACATTTTTAACACCTCTATCTTCAAACCTGCCATCACAACCTACACCTCCATCTAGTTCTACATCCACATGTTCTGAACCTACATCTTCTTCATCTACATCTACACAATTTATATTTACAGCATCTAAAACTGTATAAGATACTCCTTCTACTTCATATGCTCTTATAGATGAATATTTACCTGATTTATCCACAATTATCACAACATTAGAAGAAGAAAAATTCTCCACGCAATATTCTCTTGCCTTAACTCAATTACCGCCATCTCCTCGAACATTGGGCTTGCCACAACCTATGGGAAGCATATACCATGTTGGGAGTTGTGCGTTTATTTATAAGGGATATGATTGGGGTAGAATAAGATCCCTGACTATCATAATTGATCATGATGGATTTGCCAGGTGTTATTTTTTTGATAAATATGAAAAATAAAAACCTATGATACTTAAATTAGGATATAAAGGTAAAGGTTTAGGACCTTTCCAAAATGGTATAAAAGAACCCTTAGAGATAGAAGAATGGCCTGCCAGATGTGGAATAGGCCTTTTTTCGAGGAAGTATCAACCATTCCCATTTGAGGATGATGAGCATTTAATCTCATATCAAGAACACCTAGATCAACAAGAATACCTTAAACCTATGGGTAGGATGTTTTCTTGTAATATGTTATCCATAGCTTATCCAAAAATGATTGTTGAACCAAACAAACAATTGGAAGGAGATATCTTCCATGAAATTTCTATTGAAGAAATATTACATAATGGGTTCTATTTTTATGGATATATACCACATATAGCCCATCTAGATGTTATAACCCATTAAGAAGAATTAGCCAAGTTAACCTTGGAAGAATTACAAGAAATGGATGTTTCACCCGCTCCACCTAATTTTTTAATAGATCTAAATATTAAAGTGGAAAATGTTTTGGAATTCAATATTGGTATGAAAGTTATGGAGAATGCAGGAGAAGGAGGGAGAACTGGTTCAGTAGGAAACACAGGAACCAAGGAGGGCACCAACAGTAAGGATGGTAGGAAGTCAGGGACCAAGGACACCAACAAGGACAAGGACGAGAGTTCTGAGGATAAAGGAGATGCAGATGATTTAGTCATATTCTAGGGAGATGAACCTCCCGACACTGGGGCCCCTCCCTTAACCGTTAAGGGTCCCACTGGTGATATTACCAAGGCAATATCTTATGCTAATATCCTATCCAACGATGGATGAGGTACCTTTAAGCCTCCTAGCACTACAATCATTCCTGATGATCAAAATATTAACATCCCTGATAGTATTGCCAATAGCTACCTAGCTATGGAACGCTATGCTTTGGTTGGGAAGTTCATTGGAGGAAGGCCTGATATCGAGACCATTCATAGGTGGGTTGTCACCAAATGGAAAACCCTAGGAGACATGGAACTGGTTGTCTTGTCCAGAGGTTTCTTTGCTATCAGATTGAGTAATGACGAAGACACAAAATGCATCCTCACCGGTGGCCCCTGGTTTTTAGGCCGCAAAAGTTTATTCCTAAGGAAATGGGACCTAGATTTTGATCCTGATACTCAAGACATAAACTATGCCCCTATATGGGTTCGCATCCCCAACCTCCCTTTCCACTGTTGGCATGATGATATCCTCCTATCCATCACAAATGTCATAGGAGATCTCCTTGCCATCGATCCGGTCACCAGAGCTCGCAAGCGAATGAATGTGGCTAGGATCTGCGTTAACGCCAACCTAGCATCAAAATTACCAACTTATGTCAATCTTATCCATAAGTCTTTCTGTAAAAAGTAGCCCTTGGAGTATGAAAACAAACCAGCTTTCTACGTGGAATGCCATACCCAGGGACACCTGAGGTCCTAGTGCCCTATCCTCAAAGCTCAGTCTAACTTGGAGAAAGATCATAAGCAAGATGTAGGAGTGCCCCAACCTAGTGGGGCCAACATAGACCAATACAGAGGTAGAAAAAACCCACTCAACAGTGGTTTTCCCAAAACCCAAAAGAAATGGCAGCAACAAAGTCAGACAAAGAAAAGTTACCAACAATAGCAAAAGCTTCCTAAATCTCAAGAAGGGCCTCAATCTCTCAAAGGCAAGGAAATGGTGAACCCAAAGCAGCATCAAGTAAGTTCCCCTTTCATAACTTCCAATAGATTTAATATCTTAAATGAATCTGATAAGTTTCTACAAGAAAATGCCCTGATTTCCTCTACTCTAAAAAATCCTCCTGAGGATTCTCAAAAAGAAGTTGCTGCTAATACTCAAATCCCTGTGTCCATCAAGTCCAATCAGCAAGAGGAAAACCTTTCTCCCCTAAAACCCCAAGCTAATCACGAATCCCAACTAGATCTTCAAATCCCTCCTGATCTGAACATTGACCTCAGTTTTGTTAATACCCCATCCAAGTTTGGACCATCTCACAACCCTCAGGATGAAAGTGTAGCTATCTCCAATAAGAATCCTATGGAGGAAATAATATCTCCTAGCTTAAATCAGGCTATTAGGCCTCAGAGCCCTATTTTGGAACAAATCATTCCCTATAAGTTCAGTCCTAAGCAAACCAAAAGTACTACCAAATCCCCCATTGATTTTGGTAGTGAAAAGAAAAGAGGGAGGCCTTCCAAAGAGGAAATCTGGAATTCCCAAACAACAGATGACATTGCAAATGGAATTCAGAAAACCCTTTTTCCTAATATTACGTCTCAACTTAAGGAAGAGAGTAAAAGCTCCAAACCCCCTCACCATAATGGGAGAGGAGGCAGGAAAGCCCCCAAATATTCTAAATGAGGATTCTTTCATGGAATGTGAGAGGCCTCAATGGGGCAGCCAAACAAAGACTTGTAAAGTCTATGAGGAAAGATATCAAACCTTCCATCATCATTATGCAGGAAACAAAAATTAATGCCAATAGCTCTGCTTTAGTAGCTAAAGCAATATGGAAAAATGTAGGAGTATTTGTCAGTGATGCTAGAGGAACTTCTGGAGGTCTCATGTGCCTATGGGATAAGCAAAAATTTGAAGGGCGTCTTCTTCATTCTAGTGATAGGCTTTTAAGTGTTCTCTTTCATGATGTCAACAACAACTCTTCCTGGATCCTTACCAATGTCTATGCTCCTAACACCATTATCGAGAGAGCTCAGTTGTGGGAAACCCTGACTAGTATGAAATATTCCTTTCAAAACATTCCTTGGATTGTGGTAGGAGATTTCAACACCCCCCTTTATCCCTCAGATAAAAAAGGAGGATCTGAGACCCCAACTAAAAGCATGGAGGATTTTAATGATTTTTTCAATGCAAATAGTCTAATGGACTTAAATCTCAAAAAGGCTAAATATACTTGGAGCAATAGAAGAGTTGGGGCACAACATATCCAAGTCAAATTAGACAGGGTTTTCCTTTCCTAGGAAGTTGTTCAGGTCTTTGGTGATGTTGTTCTATATCCTTTCCCCAAAATTGGATCAGATCACAATCCTCTCATCCTAGACATTGACAAATCTAACCCCTACAAAAGGTCGTTCATATTTGAGGCTATGTGGCTACATCACCCAGATCTAAAACAAAGAGTTTCTCATTGCTGGAAACAAGACTTCCAAGGACATCCTTCCTTCAAATTGGCTCAGAAGCTTAAAACCCTCAAAGAAGACCTAAAAATCTGGAATAAAGAAGTTTTTGGTAATATTTTTGCCAACAAACAATCTCTCAAAGAAATACTTGAACAGATTGAGTCCAAAATTCAAAATGGGGTGGCAGATGTCCATATCAAGGATGAAGAGAAACAGATCCTTGTTGAGTACCACAATGTCCTTGCTTGCGAAGAGACTTATTGGCATCAGAAATCTAGAGCTCTTTGGCTCAAATAAGGAGACTCTAATACTAAATTTTTTCATGTGGCCACCCTAAGAAATAGAAGCAACAACCACATCAAGGAACTGACTAAAGGTGATGGCAATCTCATAGCTGATCTCGAGGAAATCAAGAATGAAGCTAGCTCTTACTTCAGAAACATGCTAGAGGATGATAATTCTTGCTCAACCTTAGCCCAAGATGCTTTACTTCATCACATCCCTCCTAAATCCATTTCGATATTCAGTCAATTCCTCTCTCATTACCCCTTTTCAAGATGAAGAAATCAAATCTGCCCTTTTTTCCATGAATCTTGACAAAGCCCTCGGGACCAGATGGTTTTCCCCCTCACTTTTTTCAAACTTTATGGGATATCATTGGTCCTGATGTCTGCATGGCCATCAAATATCTTCAATCCTCCAAAAGGATTCCATGAGGATACAACTCCACCTTCATTGCCCTCATTCCTAAAAATTTGGCTGCCAAGTCCTTAGCTGACTACAAGCCCATTAGCCTTTGCAATGTCATCTATAAAGTCCTCACCAAAATCATGGCCACTAGAATGAAAACCATTTTGCCCACCATTATTGACCCTTTCCAGGGAAGCTCTATTCATGGTAGATCTATCCTTGATGGAGTCATTTCCATCCATGAAGCCCTCCATACTGCTTCCAAGACTAAAAAGCCTACCTGTGTCCTCAAGCTTGATATGAATAAAGCTTATGATAGAGTTAACTAGAAATTCCTCTTAGCTATCCTGCACAAGTTTGGATTCCATCCTGAATGGGTCGACCTCATCAAAAATTGCATATCCTCCCCTTGGTTTTCCATTCTCATTAATGGCTCCCCAGCAGGTTATTTTAAGAGCAGCAGAGGTCTCAGGTAGGGAGATCCCATTTCTCCTCTATTATTCATTATCATAGCTGAAGCTCTAGGTAGGACCATTCAGGATGCGTGTAGAACTGGCTTGCTATCAGGGATTAAGGCCTCCTCCCAGACTACTCCAGTCTCTCACCAATAATTTGTGGATGACACCATCCTATCGACAAGCACATCTATTTTTGAAGCTAAAGTAATCAAATACATCCTTCAGATTTATGAAGCAACTACTGGTCAGAAAGTTAACTTCAATAAAAGCAAATTGTACTTCCTCAATACTCCCATGCAGAGACAGATCAATATTGCAAGGATCCTAGAATGCTCTATAGCTGACCTCCCGACCACTTACCTTGGCCTTCCTCTTTTCTATGGGTAACCTGCAGTTTCTATGTGGAACAATGTTATAGAGCGTATTCAAAAAAGGCTTGTAGGATGGAAAGGAAACCTTTTGTCCCAAGAAGCTAAATGTACTCTAACTATTGTTATTCTTCAAAGTATCCCTGTCTACTTCTTATCTATTTTCAAGGCTCCAGCTACAGTTTCATTAAGGATAGAGCAAATTCAAAAAAAATTTCTATGGACTGGAGCTGAAAACAAACAAAGAATCCATCTTGTAGCCTGGGACAAGGTTTGCAAACCCAAAGACAAAGGAGGAATAGGACTAAGAAGGATTCATTCCCTCAACACCACTTTGATTGCCAAGCAAGCTTGGAGATTGGTATCAGGAGATAGCAAAGAGTGGATTTCCATTGCCAAAAGGAAGTATCTTCAAGATGGCGATTTTCTTAGTGAGGATATTCCCAAAATGGGGTCAACTTTATAGAATTCCATCATTAGCACTAAGCCCCTCATAAAAAAAGGAATAAGGTGGAAAATGGGAGATGGAGGAAACATTGATTTCTGGAATGACAAATGGATCACTCAAGAACCCCTCCTAAATGACCCTGTTCTGTCAAAACTCAAACCTTTTACTGATGTCAGGATAGGACATAAGGTTTCTGATTTCCTTAACACTCAGAGCAGGGTTCCCAATTGGATTTCCATTTCTAGTCCTACCTTTCCTATTGAATCTAACCTGTTGAACTCCCTCCTTTCTTCTACTATCATTCCCTCAACTAATACTTTTGATCAGCTCATTTGGGAACATACTGAAAGTGGAGAATTCTCTATCAAATCAGCCTATCTCCTCCTCCTTGATAATGAAGATTTTTTGTTTCCCTTTGATCGTGTTTGGATCAAGCATCTCATCCCTAAGATTTCTTTCTTTTCATGGCTTGCCATCCAAGAGAAAATCCTTACCATTGATAATCTCATCAAAAAAGGCATACCCATCCCCAATAGATGCTATCTCTGCCATAATGCTTGGGAATCCACGTCTCACCTCTTCCTCCATTGTCCTTTTTCCTCATCCATTCTTGACTCCATTTTCCATTCCTTCCATATCCAGTGGGTTAAACCCTGCTCCATAGGAGACCTTTTCATCCATTGGCCTTCCCCTTTCCATGACCCCCACCTCAAGTTCTTCTGGAATATTTCCCTCCACCATTTCCTCTGGAAAGTCTAGCTTGAAAGAAATAGTAGAGTGTTCTCCCTTAAGCCTAAGGTCCCCAAGCTCATTTCTTCTAAAATCTTGGCCTTTGCTTTGGAAAATTCTTTCCTCATTCCCCCCTCTTCCAAGCCCCCCTCCAAGTCTGAATCTGATCTTGGCAAAGAGTTGGGTCTATCCTTAGAGGATTTTTGCCCTCCTACCAATATCCATCTTGAGTCATTTTGGACTCCCCCTCCGATGGGATGGTACAAACTTAATTTTTATGGAGCAGCAAAAGGTAATCCAAGAAAGGCTAGGGCTAGGAGGTGTTCTGAGAAATCATCAAGGAGAAATCATCCTTGCCTTTGCTGAAGGGCTAGGTGAACAGACTAACCATGTTGCTGAAGCCAAAAGCATGTGGAGAGGTTTTTGCCTTTCTAAGAACCTTACCACCAAACTGATAGTTGAAGGTGACTCCCTCAACATTATCAATTACCTCAAAAATAGAAATTGCAAACCTTCTTGGAGAGTCAGAGACTATATTGAGGAAGCAAGGACCTTCATCCTCGAAATACAAGAAGTCATATTTCAGCATACCTTCAGAGAATCCAATAGGGTTGCTGACAAGTTAGCTAACATTGGGGTCAACATGGTGAATTCCCAGACTTGGTATAATGACATCCCAGAGGATGTTCAGGCCATTGCAGATCAAGAGAGACATCAAATTAACCTTCCTCAGTAGGAGGTCCTTCCCTAGGATGACCAACCTTATCCTCATGTTTAATGCCACTAGTTTTTTAGGAATTTTCACGCTCCACATGATCTTTCCCACTCATCATGGTAAGTGGAAGGCTCCCCCTTTCCTTTGGTATGTCATCATCCACGCATCCTTCCACTTCCTCTTTCACAATCACCAACTAAGTGTCCACCTACATTTTTCTACCACCCCCATTCACCACCACCTGAACCCCCACTTGTCTACCCATGTCATCCTCCACTACCTTCAATCCTTCCACCACCTCAGTCTCATCACCTTCCACCATTCGGTCATCCCTCATTGGGCCATTTTTGTTGGAATGTACGCTAACATATTTGTCATTTATTGGCACTATTTGTCCAACCTCTGTAGGTCCCGAAATGTGGTTTTCAATGCTGAAAGCATGAAGATGTTCAAAGTGCCTCAAATTTTCAAACCTTCACACTAGATCCGATGCCATGGGAAGCTTTCCAATTACCAGCCCACTATAGAAACTCGAGCTGAAATTATCACCCACTCTTACAACGTAGACGTGGCATAGTATGGAGGAGTCCACCTTGGCTAATGGTCATGTTGAGCTGGATTCACGATCCTCAAAATTTATTACTTCAAGAAAGCTGGGAAATGTGCCCTTTCCCTTCAATTTTTCTAGACAAATCCCCATTGATTTTCCTGACAAAGGCAATTTTCCAATGCCCACCTATTACCATGATGCGTGTCCTCGCATGAGCTAGCTGGCCTTTCCCATGTGTGAGCCTCCTTTTTCCCATGAGTCATCTTCCCATTGCTCCCATGCCTAGGTTTTCCTATCCCCACCATGCTCGATTCAATTTTTTAGAACCCTCCACATTTTTATAGCCATCACCCTATCCCAATATGCCCTTCTTCACATGATCGCTTCCCCTTGTCTATGCTTTTCCACCTTTCCCTGTCTTCCAGGCCACCCCATCACTAGTCCCCCTCATACCCCCACCATGTCGAGCGATTTCATTGAGCCAAACTCTGTCGTCTATGACTCCACGATAGAAAAAATCCTCCAGGATAGACATTTCTTCCCTTTCCTCCATATGTTCTCCGGTGATGAGCTTGATATTATGATGGCCTTCCTTGAGTCATGGGACAATGGGTCTGTCTCTATGTGTGGGAGGAATTTCATAGTTGATGTCCATCTCTTAGCCTCCATCACTGGCCAAAACCTTGAGGGTCGTTCCATTCATAGACACAAGCACAATTGGGAGGTCGAATTGGCTGAGTTTAAAGGGAATGAAAAAATCCTAAAAAAAGCTAAGCATCCCGACATCTTTAGGAGTGACCTCAATTCTCCCTGGGACTCTGTTATGAAGCCCATCATGGAGTTCATCACCATTGATAACCCTGAGAAAGCCCTCAAAACCTATCACTTGGCCTTTGTAAACCATTTCAGAGATATTAATCCTCTCAGTATCCCCCTATTTTTCCTCAATTCCATAAACAAATCCATTTCATCCTATAGAGACAAGAAAAATCATGACCTTCCCCGCCATCAGGGCATGTTTAAGGTTATCTACACCTATGTTTTGGCCAACAGTCCTAATCCTAACAAACTTAACCCTGCCACTGCTAGTTTTGCTAAACCTGGTTCCTCCTCGGTCTGCCTATCCCTTGCTGAGAAGAAGAAAAAGGCCATGGCGGACGTCACAAAATTGAGGGCAAGAAAGAGCATAAGTTTTGATAGTGCAGAAGAGCCTGTGAGGAAGTCGGCTAGGCTTCAAAACCTGGCCACCAAGTGCAACGTTATCGAAATCAAGAATGATGAAGAGGAAATACAGGATGAAAATAAACAACTCAAGGATTTCATCATTTCCTCCACCATGGCTATGATGAATGCGATGGTTAATTCCATCATAGACATCAGGGAAGGACTTCAGAAACTGTTCTATGTTGGCCAGACTAGCCAGGAAGTTGATGGAGATTCTGAAGCGGACAAGGTTACTGTGAAGATTGAACCTAAGGAAGATGAGCCCCAGGACACCGAGAAGAATGACACTAAGGAAGAGGAGAAAACCTCGATTGAGGACTAATTTCCTCTTATCTTGTTTTGTTGTTCCTACGGCTACCCTGCATGGAGCCTATTTTATTTTAGATTATATGATCTTTTTTGGTTTCTTGCCTTCCCTGCATGGAAGCCCTTACGTCTCCAGCTATAGTTTTTTGTTTCAAGTTCTTAACTTTTTTGTTAGAGTCCTCAAGCCTGAGGCTGCGCCCTCACTCTTTGGCTTTAGTTATAATATTTGGGTTTTCAAGTCTGAGGCTGCATCCTCGTATATGGTTTCTGTCAGTCAAAGCCCTATTAAGGGTCAACAGTTTATCCTTTATCATGGTATAGCTATAATGGCTATTTTTGTAATTAGGTTAAGGGATCCTTAAAAACCCTACCAACAATATAAAGCTTCCTATTTAACAAAAAAAAAATATTGGTACGAAAGAAAACCCTCGCATAGTCAATATTGGATCAAAATTAAGTGAAGAAAAACAAATGATGTATTTGCTTGGACATATGCAGATATGCCTAGCTTAGATCCTTCTGTGGTTATGCACCATCTAGTAATGCGTCCGGATGCAAAACCAGTTACACAAAAACTTAGAAAGATGCATCCCAAGGTTTCTCTACTAGTCAAAAGTGAGTTGCAAAAACTCTTAGATGTCATTTTTATCCAAGCCATTGACTATGCTAATTGGATTTCTAATGTTGTTCCAATAACTAAGAAAGAAGCTACTAAGATCAGAGTTTGTACTGATTTTAGAGATATAAATGTTGCATGCCATAAAGATGATTTTCCCCTTCCTAATATGGATTAAATCATTGATTTTACAGCTGGAAGTGGAATGTTATCCCTTATGGATGGCTTTTCATGATATAATAAAATTAGAATAGCTCCTGAATACCAACCTAAAACAACTTTCATCACCCCTTAGGGGACATTTTGTTGGAAGGTAATGCCTTTTGGTTTAAAGAATGCAAGTGTAACATATCATAGAGCTATGACATACATATTTTATGATATGATGTATGATATTCTACATGATTATATAGATGATATCATAACTCACTCAGTTGAAGATGATAATAACATAAATGATTTAAGAAAAGTATTTGATCAGTTAAGAGAATACCTTATCCGTTTAAACCTAGCTAAATATGTATTTGGAGTAAAATATGGGAAATTATTAGGAGTTATTGTTTCTATACGAGGCATAGATATATATCCTTTAAAGATAAATGTTATCCATGATATGCCACTTCCTAAAAACATATCAAAATTAAGAAGCTTACAAGGAAAATTACAATCTATTCGTCGTTTCATTGATAAATTGGTAGATAGAACGGAAGCTTTTCTTAAATTACTCAAGAAAAATATTTCTTTTCAATCGGATCAAGAATGTTAAGAAAATTTTGATAGCATTAAACAATATCTTCTCAATCAGCTCAAATCAATGATGGAAAGAAATAACGAGCCACATATTATATAAGTAGAACTTTAATAAGTTATGAAATAAGATATACTCCATTATAAAAGCTTTGTCTAGCATTTGTGTTTTCTACATAGAAGTTGCATCATTATATGCTTAGTCAAAAAAACATATACCATTACTAAATATGATCCATTAAGCTTCTTTATGAGTAGACCTTACTTATCAGGATGTACAACTAAGTGGGTTCTGGCTCTTAGTGAGTTTGAACTCACATTTATCGATCAAAAATCCATAAAAGGCCAAGTTATAGTTGATCAATTAGTTGTTGCACCTTTAGAATCTACTCATCCCCTCACCATTGAGTTCCTTAGTGAATGCCTCAATCTAGAGGAAGATCATTCTAAAACATGGTATTTATATTTTCATTGAGCTCGATGCATGAGTGGTGACGGTGCAGGTATTATTTTAATATCTCCTCAAAAGCACCTCATACATTTATCTTTCAAATTACAATTTGCTTGCACTAATAATACTTCTGAATATGAGGCTCTAATTCTTGGATTACGAGCTGCCCTAGCATTAAAAATAAAAGATTTATTAGTTTTCGGTGATTCTCAGCTTGTGATAAATCAAATCAATGATTTTTATTAGACTTGATATGAGAAAATTCACCCTTATAAAGATTATGTCCTTCAATTAATATCATTATTCTAAAAAGTCACTTTAGAAGCTATTCCTAGAACTAGTAACCGTGTTGTCGATGCTATGGTTGCGGCTGCTTCTCTGTTGCCTTTGGAGTTGGATGACGAATATGTTACTATCATTATTTGCTGACTCCAAGAAACCACTTCTGCTAAGTCATGTCTAGAACCATTAGATGTGTTTCTAATCAATGAAACTACTCCCGAGCCTTGGTATATAGATATCTTCAACTTTCTCCATAAAGGAACCTTCCCTGAAGGGCTAGATAGAAACCAACGTAGGCTATTACGTAAGCGAGTTGTTTGCTTCGTAATTGTTGGTAATAATTTATATAGAAGATATTTTGAGGGCATATTGTTAAGATGTCTTAACCTAGAAGAGTCTAAGAAATCTTTAAGTGAATACCATGATGTATCTTATGGAGGATACTTTAGTGGTAGTGTCATTACTAAGAAGCTCCTTAGGATAGGATATTTTTGGCCTACCATGGAAAAATATGCCAATGATTATGTGCGTCATTGTGAAAAGTGTCAAAAGCATGCTGACTTTGTCCATGCTCCTGATCAAGAACTCCAAGTCATATCATCTCCTTGGCCCTTTTCTAAATGGGGTCTAGATATTATTGGTAAAATAAATCCTATTTCATCTGACGGTCATAAATTTATAATAACTGCAACTGAGTATTTTACGAAGTGGGTAGAAGTTATACCTTTAGCTTCTTGCACGGGAGCTCAAGTTTCTAAATTCATTCTTAATCAAATTATTTGTAGATTTGGAATCCCATCAAATCTTATTTCAAAAAATGGAACTTATTTTAAGAACAAATATGTTAAAAAATTATGTCAAAAATATAAAATTTAACATCATTGGTCTACTCCCTATTATCCATAGGGTAATGGCCAAGCTGAAGCATCTAATAAAACTCTAATTAAAATCCTTAAAAGATTGGTTAATAAATCAGGCCGTGATTGGCATGTGCAATTGTATCCTACCTTGTGGGCTTATCGAACTAGTATTCGTACTCCCACTAGCGCTTCACCTTTTATTTTGGTTTATGGCGCTAAATCTAATTTTCCATTCGAGCTAGAAGTTCCTTCTTTAGCTCTTTTACTTCAAGATGTTGAAGTAGGATATGAATATCGCGCTGGCATACTTAGTCAACTGGAAATTCTAGATGAAAAATGCATTCATGCTTTAGAGCACCTTCGTGCCTATCAAGACAAACTTAAAAGAGCATATTCAAAGAAAGTTCATAATCGATCTTTTGAAATTGGTGATCTAGTCTTAAAAGAAAATCAGAAAAATACTAATGCAAGAAAATATCTTAAAGGGAAATTTCAACCAAATTGGCTTGGACCATTTATCATCACTGCTAAATTTGGATCAGGTGCATATAGATTAGCTACCTTGGATGGAAAATATCTTAAGGAACCCATGAATATTATGCATCTTAAAAGATATTATACATAAAACCAAAAAGTCTCATCACTGTACATAGTTGTAAATATTTTTTCTCATGCATTTCAATGTATTATCAAAAACAACCAAAAATTACAAAATCTGAAAATCTACAAGAAAATATATTCCAAAGCATTATTAGATCATTATATTTGCATCTATTATCTGTTAAGATTGCAAATTATATTTTAGTTTACTTCAGATAAATTCACAAGTTTTATTAAACCACGCACTAAAATTCACATATTTAATAAATTTTGATTTTGTTGTTTTGATTATAAATCTCTCTTGTACCAAATAACACTATTAATTCATTAAATAATTTTGAGTTTTGAGAATGATCTTGCTACTTCTTGAACCAAGAACACACTTTTACATATTAAAATGATTTGTTGCAAAATTCGACAAAGTGATTCTACATAGTAAATCTTAATACCTTAAGTGAAAAATTTCCCTTGCTATCCTATCATGTGTGTGGTCTAGAATACTAAGAAATTGGAAAAAGGACAAGCTCCTCCCTACCTAAATAAAATCCCTTGCTCTACGTCTAATCTGAGCAAGTATCGCGAAAAAGAGAAAATAAAAATAAAAAGAGAAAAAGAAAGAAAAAGAGAAAAATCAAGAAAAATGTTCCATTTTTTTTTTTGTATTTACATGGTGGAATCGGTAGCCTCCACAAATTCGGGCAAGTTGTCTAGCTTTTATGGCCACCACAGTATTCTGCGTTGTCCACCCCGAAAGCTGCCACACAAATCTTCATGCAATCCGCCCCTATAACCACCATGCCACAATCATTTTAAACCTTTTACGCCGCTGAAAGCACTAGGAAAGGGACAAGCATTCAGTTTGGCGAGGCCCAAGATTTGAACCTTGGACCTCCGCCCCCCTTATGGGGTTTGGATGAACCAATTGGTCTACACCTCGGACCTAGAAAAATTTTCCATTACAAAGCAATAAAATCCTCTTATTAATAAATGGACAAGAAATTCCTATTCTATAAATATGAAGAAAAGAAAGGGGTATTGCACTTAAATACATGGAATTTCTTAGTTATTCAAAAACCATGAGGTAAGCCCCATAACAGGTGATTTGTGCCCAACTTGCTTGACATTGGGTAATTCCTTTCACATGGTGATATGTCTATTACATTAGCAACCTTCTTTTGTACAGACCAATGTTCGCTTATGGATTAGCTAGCTTTTGGTAATTTGATTTACATAGTAGTTCAGTACCAATGCATGCATAAAATCATGGTTAATAAACATTTCATGCGCACACACATTGGTTCATTTAAGTTTGCTTTATCATTAACTCACTCAAAATCGGTAAATTAACCTCACTAAAGCACACACATTTGTTACTTGAGAGATTTTGTATCATCATAACAATCAAAACAAATAATGAATTCATCATTTCACACACTAGTTGTAGATAAATTTGAATTTGTCTTTGAAATAAGTTAAAATATTTCTTTGGAATTTTGTTAGATAATTAATTTCAATCCTTTGCATTAGTTCTTACAAATTATTTTATCATCATAGCACAATAATTTTACAAAATTAAACATAATCATCATGCATTTCATTTTTATTTTTGCGATGATGGAATAGTTCCTAAGTAACTATTTCTCTTCAAATTTCACACTTAGGAATTTTATGCCTAGTGCAAGTCATCTTTCTAATTTTTCATGCCCAAAAATAGTTCATATATTTTCATAAAAATTACATAATATTTTTGGAACATGTGACACAATGATTTATCTTATATTACTTTGTATTTTAAAAGAACAAATAATTTCATATCATCATTTTGATTTTCGTGATGATGGTATTTCCTAAGTACTTGTTTCATATAATTTCACACTTAGCAATTCTATGCTTAGCGCAAATCATCTTTCAAAATTTTCATGCTTAAATTCATACATTTTCACAACATCTATCAAACATATTATCCCAAAACAACATCAAACATCTTCTTTTCATCATAAAAGCCTTAAGATTATTCTTAAGCATACGACCATTTTTTAGCAATATCAAAATATTCCTCACAAACAAGTTAGCTTCATGACTTAGTGAGTCTTGAACTCCACCAACAGTCACATAATAGCACAACATCCTTCGAGGTCTATTGCTAATCAAAATTTATCATCACTCCAAAACATATTTTCAAAATTCAAACCATCTTTAATTTTATGTTATTTAAGCATGATTAATAACATATCATAAACACCAAAACATGACCATCCAAAATTAAAATGTAAAGTAATCAAAACAAAATACATGAAGTCACATAGAGACAAAATATCCATATATATATATATATCTTGAAAATCCATATACAAAAATAAAGTTAGACTGATATGCCACAATCCTCAAAAATTGGTATACTCAGTCAAACACACCATACAAATATACAAATATCTAGGTTCACTCTCTAGAATCCCTAGATCTCTGTGCATCATAATCTCTACCAGGGTGTGGAGGTGGTGGTTGCATATCCTGTGTCTCTGTAGCAGTCCTAGAGGAAGTCACATTGGATGTAGAGTGGGACAAAGACCCAAAGCGAATCGGTGTTGTGATATCTACAAGCAAAGGCTATCTCTACTCTACAGGTATTGCTATAAAGTATAGGGTCTGATAAAAGGTCATCTGCTACACCACTCACATAAGCTCATCTCCTATATGACTCCACTTATATTGATCTATCTAAGTCAGTGTCACAGCCCCAGCTCTCTATCCATCCTAAGCCCTAGCCCCTGCTAGCTCCCCCTCTAGATTCTGAAACCTGTTGTGCAGACCTACATCCTGAGCTCTAGATTGTGCTAGGTTTACCTCTAGATATTCTATCATAGTATTTTGGAGGGTATTCTCCCCCTATAGCCTAGTAACCTCAGCTCGTAGAGTAGCCATCTCACTGCTCTCCCCCTCCTCCAATACCCTCTTGCCCTTCCTAGGTGAGTAAGGTCTCTCCTTCTGATGAGTAGATGCTCCTCCCTCCTGCTGGGGTGATACTATCCTCTCATGTCTATCCTAGTGGATCTGTCATCTCTAATATATGTGTCCACTCTGAGTGCAAATACCTAGTCTCCTCGAAGAAGCCTGTGTAGCCGACTGCTCCTACTGACTAGCTGCATGACACTACCTGAAAACCCGATTAGCTTCCTACCTCACTACGCTTATCTGTGGTGTCAATTGGGTAGGATGAATACTAGAATACCACTATCAGTATCTATCAATAACCCTAGCATCATCTTCGGCCACTGTCTCTACTAGAGCATCATCAGGCTCAGGGTCCAAAAATTGAGCCAAGTTGGGAGCCCCACTGAAGGTGGTAGGATCTCGAGTAGATCTAGCAAAAGTGATATTCCTATGATAAGGAATATCTTATTGGAGCCCAAACTGGCATTGCATCAAACCAACACGATGCAAATCTACCTCTCCCTCATGCATTTGTACCCAAATGGTCTGCCTAACACAAGCCAACTCAAATGCATCCTCCCCCCATCTCGGTAGTCCTCTCCAAGGCCTCCATGTAATTTCATCAGGTAATAACTCATCTAGGAGTCGCCTCGCTCCACTAAGGTTAACCCTATCTGGCCCAGACCAATTCGGCATGATGTGTAACTCCTGCCATAATTTCTCTAGAGCTCTAACTCATGAAAAGGTAAAAAGCAAATGAGTTACTTTTTCATTTTACTTTTCTTATTTATTTCATCTTACTCCTAATTTTTGAGTTTTTATCCAAACGTTAATTTTGGTATAAAAAATCGAAGGGGTACCATAAACATCATATTTCGAAACAACTTGCATAAAAACTTAAAATCGTTAATAAAAATTGCAATAAATTTTTACTTTCTTGTAAAGTGTGTCGCACTTTTCTTTAACGCAATTTTCTTTTGAAACTGCGCTAAAGAGTGGGCAAAATGTAGCACCTTAAATTTGACCCATTTGCATGAAAACATAAAAAAATGTAAAAATATCATATTTGCATTAAATTTGTGCTTCATTGACGAGATCGTACTGCGATCAGTGAAATCATAGTACGACCTCTGAAATCATAGCATTGTTTCTATCTTACGATCCTTGCGATCATCGTACGATATTGCAGATCATAATATGATCTTTGCCCTAAAATAGAAAATTTAAAATTGGAAAACAACAAATTCAGTTTAATGATTTTTAACCCCGACTGTGTAACTGTGCGGAAAATAGGAGATTGAATCTATTTGATCTTGCTCAGCTTAGGAGTTGCAACAAATTCAACCTCCTCCCTATTCTGGATGCTCCTCCCAGATTATTTAAGCAAACCCCCTGCTTTTGAATTTCCCCTGGCTCCTTGCACTTTAGAAAACTTTGCATAATTTTGCATCCTAGCTTTGGTTATTTCATTATTTGCTTGCAGGATCGGAGGACTTTGTTGTAGATCGAAGGTTACGATATTGCGATCATAGCACAATTTTGCAAGTTCAAGATACGATCACGCTCAGAAGACTACGATCTCGTCTGCAATTGGCTTGGGGGCAACCTCAAGCTTTGGTTTGCATATTCTACTATTTATTTAGTTGATCTATATTGCATTTAGCATTCTTTATCACATAAAGCATTAGATTTAATCATTTGCATTCCTACAGTTCACCTAATTTCATATAATTGCATATTTTATGTATTGCAATACATTAATTCATCAATGTATATCATTATAGTTATTTAAGTGTATTCATTTAATCCTAGTTAAGCTTGCAATCATAAGTAAATCTCTAGATTTTTTGTTTTATATCCCTTATCCATGAATCTGATATTGTCTATCAAAATCGGATGTCTGTCCCTGTTCGTAATACGATATCACAGATCATAATATGATCCTACAGGTTTGTAGTACGATATCGACCTACTACGTATGATCTGGACTGCATGCAAAAATTAGAATATTCATCAGACATGCGGATACAGGTAAGAGTTTAAAACCATTTTTTTTAGTACTACACTATATTTTGCATTCTATTTTTCTACTGTTTGTTGTCTGTATTTGAATTAAAATTTCATATAGGTTAGATTAATTGCATATTGGCCTAACTTAGGTGTATGCACGATTTGATCAAAATAAACAAATCAAAACAAATCCCAAACCTAGGCTCGAAAAATTGCCACAAAATGTTTCCTGGTGAACCCAAACCATTCGTCAAAAAATCACCATAAGAGGGTATGAACTCAAGTACCTCTCCTCTGAGGTGTAGGCCATCCATTCTCCTATTCCCCTCTAAGGCACAGATCCATCAACCTTAAGGAAAGGAGTGCGAGAATTTTTGGGCTACACAAGCATTAAAGATTAACTAGTTTTAACCTTAGTAATAATGTTCTTTATTCCTCCTTTACTTTATAAAAATACACTTTGATTTAAATAAAATCAATACCTTCTTTATCTTTGGCATGCGTTGAGTTTGAAGTCTTCCTCTCTTTGACTTCTCTACAAGTTGCACTCGTCTTTGTCACATCCCACCTCGACCGAACCCTTGAGCTTGACAAAGAAAAAGTAAAATAATGCTTATTTTTGTGAAGTATTAAAAGATGTTGGAAAGTTTTAGAGTTTTGGGAATTGTGGTGATTTATTTAATGCTTTTGAAAAATGCACCCTAGAGGGAAAATATATATGTATTAAAAAAAGAGGATTACTTATGAATTAAATTATTAGTATGTTTTGCATATTAATGTGAGCTAAATTTTTAAGGAAGAAAAATTGTTGACTCTAAGTGCCATGGGAAAGGAATCTAGACTTATAAGATACTAGAATGAATTTAAAAATTATGATCTAGTCACCTAAGTCTTCTAAGGCACTATTTATCCATATTATATGCATCATCATATCTATCCTTATCTTCTCGAGTCTTCTAAGGCACTATTACTCCACTTTATATGCATCATCACATTCTTGGGTCTATAATCCCAAATGATCCCTCGAGCAAGTCATTACCTAGCTTGCCCTTCACCATTTGAAAAGGCACCTCCAAAATGTTATAAAAAGCCACCATGTGATAACGTCGCAGGGGGGGAGGAGAAATGAAGGAAAAGGTTTGGAGGGCTTAGAATACAAGGAAGAAAAGTTTGGAAATTTACAAATATTGCAAGTCAAAGAGATCTTCCTATTTATCTCTATTTTAAATGTGATTCATGATAATTTAAGTTTTTTTTATTTATTAGCTTGCAAATCATAAAAATTGTTAGCCAAATTTATGATCTATATGATTAGATATTCACGTGCTTCTGTAATAGGTGCTTAGTGAATCAAACTAAACTAGGTGTAAGGTCCAATAGGAAGGTAGTGTGTCAATTATTAGGAGTAAGTCTCATTTTGAATAAATTTGAAGCCTAATAAGGCTGCTTGGTCCAAGTCATCGAGATATTAGTTTAAAATTCTTTAATAGATCATATAAACCTTACACGACAACAAGGCTTAGGCTAAAATTTCATATCTCAACACCGTTAGTGGAACTCTCATAAAAACTGCCTGGTGTTTATTAGCTTTAGAGTTCTAAGGTACTCTTATTCCTTAGTTTGTCCATGATGCCACCAATGCGGGATATCACTGATTTTTATTTTCAAATATCAATTCATTACCCCTCTTGATAAATTTCTCCATCACCATCACTATAACTGGTCTTGGTTGCCTCAGGTATTCTCTAGTAAGCATGTCACCTGTAAAATAATAGACTCAAAGTCCATTACAGATTTGTGCTACGATGTTTAATTTTAACAAAAAATGATTGTGTTCACTATAAAATGTTGTTATTAATCGCTCTCCTCCCCTCTATCAGATGAAACCAAAATGTTGGCCAATATGGTATAATGTCAAATTTTGTTGTTGGTCCATAGGATATATTGTCAATATTTTACTCTAGTTCTAGAAAGTCTAATGTCTTGTGTTATCAATTTGATTACAAATTTTTGCTAGCCTTAAAACCGGATTTCATAGGTGAATTAAACCCTGAAGAAGCCTAACCATGACCTATAAAGGTTTCCTTACTATGAAATATTTATGTTTCACTTTTTGATAATATTTCACATCCCTGTTAAGCTCTGTTGGGGGTTTGTAATAGCAGCTTTGTATCTTGAATCAATGCTTAGCTAAGGTTCAATCTGTGTTCGGTCCAATACAGAGACACACATATGACTAGCTTGGATAATACCACTTATCAAGTCAACCCCACATGGATGATTACCATGTAGTTGTTATTGACCTAGGGAATTCATCTAGTATTGAGTTATTTAAATCAGCGTGGGTGAAGCACTCATTTTATTCTTCATATTAGGAAATCATTCCACATTAACGATATGGGATAATAAGTGTTTTTAATAAGTAAATAATCTCTTTAAGTAACTCGACCATAAAATTATGGTCATATTGTATAAGTCAAGGTACCTCAAGATATATATTGGGCCACCATTGGCTAAAGGTTTATGTTAGCACCTAGATGGCATGATGAGTTCTAGTTATTCTGGTAAGGAAAACCTTCCCTGACCTTCCAATTAATTAAAATTAACTTGCTTGCTGAATAATATCAGACAATCAAATAGATAAAGAGTACGCAGAAGTAATTGACAACAATAATAAGAATGTGATTCGCCACTTGAGGTGGGCTCACCCTGTGCGAGAACGCAAATGATAAATTGAGAAAAATATAAAAAGATAAGATGATTAAACCCTACGCTTGGAAACTATCTATATATGCAATAAAATGATTTTAAATATTATGGCCGACTGCTCATAATATTTGTATTGTAACATGACTCCCCTCCTCGGAAAGCTTTGTCCTCAAAGCTGGAAATGTCTGGAAAATACTTTCATGTTCCCATGTGGCATCTTCCTCTGGTAGGTCTTGCCATTTGATGAGAAATTCTTGAATTTGGCACGATCTTAGTCTTCGTATTCTGTGTTGTAGTATATCTTCAAGTTGGAGATGTATGCGTCCTTCCTCATCGAGCACTGGTAATTCTGATTGACTTTGCACTTTCTGACCAATTACTTTTTTGAGACATGAAACATGAAATACCGGGTGTATTCGTGATGATGAAGGTAGCTCTAACTGATAGGCTACTTCTCCAATGCGGCGCACAATTTTGTAAGGACCATAGAATCGTGGAGCCAACTTTTGGCTGGACTTTATCCTTAACGATGATTGTTTGTAAGGTTGCAACCTTAGGAAAACCCAATCACCTATATTAAAAGTTCTCTCTGATCGGTGCAAGTCTTGTTGTTGTTTCATACGATTTTGTGCTTGGACTAAATTCTCTTTGAGGATGGTGAGTGTAGACTGCCTTTGTTGGAACCAATCATCCACTTTGGCTACTTTGGATGATCCTTGTACGTAATCTGCGACGGTTGGAGGCTTGGTGCCATACAATGCTTCAAAGGGAGACATCTTAATTGAGTAATGGTAAGAAGTGTTGTACCACCATTCTGCCAATGCTAACCACCGGCTCCATTGGTATTGTTTATCTTGAGCGAAACATCTTAAGTACATACCCAAACATTTGTTAACTACTTCTGTTTGACCATCTGTCTGTGGATGGTAGGCTGAGGACATGTTCAATTTGGTACCACTAAGTCGAAATAATTCCCGCCAAAAGTTACTAGTGAAGATGGGGTCTCTATCACTTACAATATTTTTGGGCATACCATGTAATTTGAAAATTGAATCCATAAATACCTTTGCCACCTTGCTTGCGGAAAATGGATGTTGTAAAGCCTGAAAGTGAGCGTATTTGGATAACCGGTCTACGACTACGAAGATTACTGTCCTGCCTTCTGACTTTGGAAGACCTTCAATAAAATCCATGGATATATGTTCCCACTGTCGTTCAGGGATGGGTAATGGTTGTAACAACCCTGGTGATTTGACTGTTTCTCCTTTATTGCGCTGGCAAACTTCGCATTCTGCTACCCATTGTTTGACTTCTGCTTTTAATCCTTTCCAACAAAATGATTGTTTGACCCTTAAATATGTTTTCAAAAATCCTGAATGTCCCGCTGATGGAGAAGCGTGCGATTCATCGAGGATCTTCGATTTGAGTTTTGAATTGTGTGGAATGTAAATGCGGTTCTTCTTTCGGAGGATTTTATCTTCATAAGAGAACAAAGGGTGTTTAGAGGACCCTATAGATAATTCTTGAAGTATCTGAGCAGTTTCACTATTGGACAACCATTCATCTTGTAATTGATTCACCCATTGGGAGCAAGGACCTGAAATAGCGTTAATGACTACTTCGTCTTCATATTTCCTGGACAGCGCATCGGCGGCTACATTTTCCTTCCCTTTCTTGTATTCGATAACAAAATCATAGCCCAATAGTTTGGTTAACCACTTATTTTGTTTCGGATAGGAAAACCTTTGCTCAAGAAAATGTTTGAGACTACTATGATCTATTTTTATAATGAAGCGGCTACTGATTAGGTAGTGTCTCCATTTTTCTACTGCGTGAAGAATAGCCAACATTTCTTTTTCGTATGTTGATCTTCCCAAATTTTTCTCGGAGAGCTATTTACTTTCAAATGCCAACGGATGACCTTCTTGCATTAATATAGCCCCAATTCCTGTTCCTGACGCATCACATTCGATAATAAATGGTTTGTGAAAATTGGGAGTTGCTAAAACTGGAGTTGTACACATGGCCTCCTTAAGAGCTTCAAAGGCTTGAGTAGCCTCTTCCGACCAACGAAAAGCATCCTTCTTTGTGAGTGCTGTGAGAGGTGTTGCAATCCTACCATAATTTTGTACAAACTTGCGATAGTAGCCCGTGAGACCCAAAAAACCATGAAGTTTCTTGATGGTTTTAGGTAAAGGCCATTCTTGAATTGCCTTAATCTTATTGGGGTCGACTTTGACGCCCTCATGTGAAACTATATGACCAAGATACTCGACTTCTTGGACACCAAATGAACATTTGGAACGTTTGACAAATAACTTTTCTCTATGTAAAATGTGAAGGGCTTTATCCACATGATGTAAATGGTCCTTCCATGTTTTGCTATATATGAGAATGTCATCAAAAAAAACTAACACAAACTTACGGAGGAGTGGACGAAACACTTGGTTCATGAGACTTTGGAATGTGGATGGTGCATTGGTGAGACCAAAAGGCATGACCAAAAATTCGTAATGACCTTCATGAGTACGAAAAGCAGTTTTGGGAATATCTTCTTCTCCGACACGGATTTGGTGAAATCCTGAGCGAAGGTCTAATTTTGTAAAAAATTTTGCACCATGCAACTCATCTAGTAGGTCATCTATGACAGGGATAGGAAATTTGTCCTTGATAGTGAGTTTATTGAGAGAACAAAAATCAGGACACATACGCCAAGAGTTATCTTTTCGTCGAGCCAGAACTACAGGTGAGGAATAAGGGCTAGTGTTGTGATGAATGACTCCATGATCTAGCAGATCCTGAATGATCTGTTCGATTTCTGTCTTTTGTGGTTGAGGATAGCGGTAAGGACGATTTTTAGGTGGGACACTCCCTGGAATCAAATGGATGGCATGGTCATGAGATCGTTTAGGTGGTAATCCTTTAGGTTCTTGGAAAACCTCTTCGTAATTTGTTACGATGTCTCGTAAATCTGGAGCAAGTAATATCCGAAGTTGCTTGAGATTGTGTTTCCAAACAATTAATTTGAGCTATAAATCCATATCCACCCTTTTTTAACATCTTCTCCATACTATGAGAGCTCACCATTTGTGATGGAGGAGTAGTAATGCCTTGTAAGCGAATGACTCGTCCATTTTCCTTCCATTCCACAAATAATTTTTTGAAATTGAAGCTAACCGTGTCTAATGTTTCCAACCATTCAACTCCCAAAATGACATCAGAGTTCCCTAAATTCATGATGAAAAGGGATCCAAACCAGGTATAAGTTCCCATTTTTATGGAAACTTGAGATGTTCGACCAACACATTGCGCGTTCACCCCGTTGGCCACTAGAACCTGGAATTTGTCTTTGTTGGAAGAGTTAATGAATAAATTCAAAGCTTTTGCTGTTTTGATGTCGATAAAATTGTGGGTACTGCCGGAATCAATTAGCACATTCACCTTTTTTTGGCGGAGAAATCCTGGTACCTTGATGGTATGGTGGGCGGTTAACCCCATGAGGGCATGCACGGAGATCGCCATTGTATCCTCTTCCTTCTCTTCTAGAGTACTTGGTAGTTCTTCTTGCATAGGTTCTTCTTGTTGGTAAGTTTCTTCCTCTTCTCCTTCATATTGATCGCATTCAATATGAAAGTTTTGTTTTTGGGCACATGCTTGTTCCCTGGGATGATGAGTGCGACATTTATAGCAAAAGTATCTTGATGGTTGATCATTTCTACGAAAGGAATTGTTGCGATATGAAGGACGACTATAAGTTTCATGCCGTGCATACAACTGAATTCTCTTCTCAGCCAGCTTGGCTATTCTTATACAATCGTTCAGCGCGGTTGGATTTTGAATGTCCACCTCCACCCTAATATTTTCTTTCAATCCATTGCGAAAAGCTCCTACCACTGTGTCGGGACTGAGGTCTAATGTATATGGTAGTAAACTGGTGAATTTCGAAACGAACTCGCTAACCGATCCTTCTTGTTTAAGAGATAACAGTCTTACTATGTATGACGATGTAGCTCCTTCATCAAATCTTTCTAAAAAATAAGTAGTGAATTTTTTCCAGTTAATAGTAGCTCCTTTCTCTCGCTTAAGCCATACGAACCATTGGTAGGCCTCAGTGCCTAATTTTGATGCAGCGAAAGGGACTTTATCAAAATCCTTAATTTGGTATAAGTCGAGAATGCCTTCCTATTTTGCTATCCAACCACGAGGATCATGACCCTCAAAAGTGGGCATATCAATGCATGGAAAATTATTAGGGCCTCTCGGTTGGTGATAACCCATATCCCTTTCCTGATCTTGGTTATTTCGCTGTCTATGATAGCGATCCCTATAATTATCCGGATTGCCTCTTCGCTGCTCCCAATCGTCATCCTGGTCGTCATTTTCTTCATTCCTTTGTGCATGGGAGTGATTTTGGGGATTAGTATTGGGATTAAGTCGGTTTTGTGCGCTCGCTAGGTTTTTTAGGTTGACACTAATTTCGTGCATACCATCTAGTAAGAGTCGAAGAGTTTCATCCGTGGAAATGGCCGAGTTACTTGAGTCTCCTTGTGTGATGTTTTCGTGAGTTGGGGGAGGGTTAGTAGCCATAGGGTCTACCAGTGGATGATGTGGATTATAACTGCCAATTTTGAAAGGAGAAGGAGAATTTTTTGTACCTGGGCTTCGATGAGGTCTTCTTGCATTTTTATTGGGAGTCTCTGAGCTTGATAGTCGACCGTCAGGTCCTTTGGTCCAACTTCTACTCATGCACTATTCAAAATTTCTTGCTTAGTAATCCTTGGGCTTCGATTTCTATGACAATTCGGTTGAATTTGGCAAAAATTTTGTGTTTCGCTTCAACTGTCGCTCCCACTGCGATGCGGATTTGAATTTGGGTGGCCTCCTTGACCGCAACTTTCAACAATTTTTAATTTGGACAATTTCAGCAACTTTGACAGCAATTTTTAACCACTTTCAGCAACTTTGGACAACTTTTGACAGAAATTTGACAACTTTTGGTTACAATTTCTTGACGCTTGTGATAATTTCCTAACGAATTTTGACGACGTGACCCAAGGGACAACTGGGGAGCACTGGACCCCGACGCAACATAGGACGACACAGGACAGCTAGACCAATGACATGATGTGGGACAACTAGACATGACACAAATCAGACAGGACACAGGATGACACAGGACAGCTAGACCAATGACACGATGCGGGACAATTGGACATGACGCAAATCAAACGCAACACAGGACGACACAGGATAGCTAGACCAACGATACGATGCGGGACAACTGGACACAACGCAAATCAAATGCAACACAGGATGACACAGGATAGCTAGACCAACAACACGATGCTGAAAGAACTTAACTTAAGACACAAAATAACACGATGCAGAAAGAACTAACTCAAGACACGAAATGATGCTGAAGGACAGGATGATGTGAGGACATGTGGAGGATTTGGCTATGTGCAGGAGGAAGCTCGTGTGGCACTAAGCCATAAAGTACTATGCGCTCGTTGTGGCTTATAAAGCACAACGAAGTAAATCCCTTGCGAATGTGGGATAATTGCCCAAAAAATTTAATAAAAAAAATTTGTACCTTATGTTATAACGCGAAATATTTATTTTCGCGTGCGTTGATTGGCTGGCAGCGATTTACGACTGTAAGCGACTGTGCACGTGGATTTCTTCGAAGATTTCACCTGTTCGATCATAGGAGTAAAAATTTGGGTCACGTAATGCTAGCTAGCTTTGCCTGGAATGAAAAACGACCGTGTACGCTACCGTTAATTTAATGCTTGAACCTGTTGATCACCATTTTCGACTGTGATGGTGCTTACGCCGAGATTAGGAAACTATCGTCGGATGCCCAGGGAGGTCGAAACTAAAATCTGATACCACTTGGTAAGGAACACCTTCCCTGACCTTCCAATTAATTAAAATTAACTTGCTTGCTGAATAATTTCGGACAATCAAATAGATAAAGAGTACGCAGAAGAATTTGAAAATAGTAATAAGAATGTGATTCGCCACTTGAGGTGGGCTCACCCTATGCGAGAACGCAAATGATAATTTGAGAAAAATATAGAAAGATAAGATGATTAAACCCTATGCTTGGAAACTATCTATATATGCAATAAAATGATTTTAAATATTATGGCCGACTGCTCATAATATTTGTATTGTAACATATTCATTGGTACATCAAGCACTACACCTCGAGGTGGTCAACAGAGCTACCAAATGGAGATGCCTAAACTAGTTTGAATGTGTTACCCTCATCACCACATGTTCAACTCGATTTTTATGACTCATAAGGGCAGTTGTAACCATTTTAAACTATTGATGTGGAATGAAATATCCCACATAAAGTATGTTAGGAACCTTGAAATGACCACACGATGGTGGTCATATTAGTTGAGGAGGTAAGGATACTAGTGACAAGGCATTGGTGAGGTTAGATTGTTGAAGAATTGACCAAAACTTTGATCAGTTATTGGAGGTTGTTTATAAAAGTCCTAATCGTGGTTGAAATCGATTGACTATAATATTGATTAAGCCCGACCTTTTATATAATCTTTGAAATATATTCTGTATTTGGAAATTGATGATGAAGGAACATATCTTTTTATATAACCCTTGAAATATATTCTGTATTTGCAAATTGATGATGAAGGAACATATTTTTTTATATAACCCTTATTTTGCAAATCGATGATGAGCATATCTTTTTATATAAACCTTGAAATATGTTTTTATGTTAAAGAAATATATTGATGTTAAAGATATTTGAGTTTCTCTTGATAAAGCTTGAGTCAAACATAAATTTTTGATAAAAGTTATGTAAACCATGATAAATTCTTGTTTAAAACTTTGAGATAATTTTGGGGAAAGATTTGTATCAATTAAGTAATAGTCTTGTTGATAGACTATGTAATATTTTATTGGGAACTATAGATTAGTCTTGATGAAATATATATATTTTTTTTTTGTTTTTTTTTTTAATTTACATGGTGGAATCGGTAGCCGCTACGAATCCGGGTAGACTGTCCAGCTTTTATGGCCGCCACAGTATTTTGCGTTGTCCGCCCTAGAAGCCGCCACATAGATCTTCGCTCAGTCCGCCCCTATAACCACCATGCCACAATCATTTTAAACCTTTTACACCGCTGAAAGCACCAGGAAAGGGACAAGTTGATGAAATATTAGTTAACAAATCTATTGCTAATTTTATAAGACTATATTATGTTCTGGAGGTAAATTTAAGGTTAAGTTTGTATATCTATAGTGTAATCTTGTTGATAGATTACGAGACAAGTTATAGCTAAACTTGAGTAATCTTGTTGATAGATTGCAAGATAGATTGTAGCTAGACTTGTGAAACTATAGTACGATCTTGTTGATAGATCACGAGACAAATTGGTAGCTAAATTTGTGGAAAACTATAGACTACAAGATAAATTAGTGGATATATTTGTGAAAAAACTATAGTGTGACCATGATGGTAGATTATGAAACAAATCTAGAATATGATCTAGTGATAGATTATGAAATAAACTTATGGAATGATTTGTGAATCTATAATTGAATCAATTTGTTTAAATGCTATTTCTAGGTGAAAGAAGTACGAGTTACTTGTGAAAGTATTACCTTTTTTATGCATGAAAAGATTCCATTCGTGAATGAGTTCTCTTTTAAACAGAATAACAATAATGGAATGTAATAATATTTGTTTCAAAGGTATATATTTGTGGAGAAATGATATGGGATGAAAATGTGGATTTCATTCTTAGGAAAGTATGGGATTTCCTTCCTTTGAATTTTGAAAATGCTTTAGACAATTACATTATGAGGAATGTATTGTGTTTAGTTGCATTCAATTGGAAATTATTACATTCTATTACTTACCTAGAATGCATTTTCATATACATGTAATGGGTTGTCCTGATCTCGAAATACCTACAACCTAGTACTGGTGGTTTGAGTGGAGTCAAGTGAAGATTGGATCTATTCGGCTTCTATTTGATATGTATATATGTTGAGGATACTTAGGCTTATTTCTTAAATCCTAAGATTAGATTTAATTATTTTATTATATTGCATTGTATTCACATGATTGGCATAGTATGCCCACGTAGAGTGTTTGTTCGAACTGTTAGTCAGTGGTTTGTTTGCTAGCAGTTCATTGCTTTGTTTTTTTAGATTTATTGGAGTGGTTTATCTTTGTTGAGTGTGTTGTTACAGGCTGTTGTAACCCTCCACCATTTGCATTGTGTATTTATATTAATATTTTGCAATAATATAACAACTTCATTCATGGGTTCTATATCACTGGTATTCAGATACAAGGAAATAGATTTGTGGGTGATTGCATGAAAATTGACTTCATTTCCAACTGCATCATTTTGGTGAAGCTCGAGGTGATAGCAGGCAGACTTTCCCCTTCACCAGTTTCCTAACGGAGATGTCAAAGGGTTAGGCAAAGATTATTGGGCACAAGTATCAGGTTCAATTTAATTATTAACAACGTTGCCTTTTTTATCTCTCGACTGCATCACAATAATTCTTGATGATGACGAACATCCGAGCGCCCTTCCATCGGCACCTCAAACAACTTCACCGAGTCTTATTGTGACGAGTTCTAAATATTCCTTCCATTCTCGAAGGTGTTGAAAGAAAACTACACGATCCCTTTCGCACAGGCGAATCTGATGAGCATATTCATTTTACCTTCATCCTACCAATGATCGCCCACCCTTGACGATGCATGTAGAGCAAGTTCAATGTCATAAGTGAATCCCCCGGTGAAATATAATGTGCAGGTCGGACATCTTTTCATCACAAGGTTTTCCAGCGACATTACACGATACTTCGGCAATTAAGAAAATCAACTTCTAAGGTGGATTAAATAATTTTGGTGATCATGTTAATGTTTCTGGCCCTTTTCGAAGCCTCGATGATGTCGTATTCCTTTTTGATGTGACTAAAAAACTTAACAATGACATATCAACTTTACTTTCTAATTTTTTTTGTTACCCAGTTTAATTAATATCACCGACACCGTTTCCCGATGATACTTTGCCCATCGACGACTGCAAGAGGAAGGTGTGAGAATTTTTCATAGCACTTAAATCTCACATTGATCACGTGGGAAGATGCTTGATGCCTTATAAGGTGCAACACGCACCTTAAAATTATCTAGCTTTCTAGACATACTGCATCGCTTGCTCAAGCGTGTGCATGCACCAATTAGAGGTGTGGTCGCTTGGCACCAGGTGGAAATTGGTTGTTTGGCATTCACTTAGTGATCATTTGGTGTTCTGGTCCCATTGACCATCAGACTGTTTGAATTTAAAATTTCTGGCCATTGACTGTTCGGTCATAGTTTGATTACATAAACCAAAATTTTGGCACCAACAACAAGTTTTTGCTACCCAAACAGGATTTTAAATTTAAATTTTTAAATTGTGGTGCCAAATAGGGAAAAAAAAGGTGAAAATCAACATATTTTTCTCAATTTTTGCAAAAATTTTCAATTATTTTTGCAAAATTGCTCAAATTTTCACCTCAAAGTCAGATTTACCTCCATTTTTCAGCATTTTGAAGGGCTAAATTTTGTCATTTTAGTGCTAATTTGTAATTGCAAATTTTGATTTAATTTTGTAAAGAGCACTTAAATAGCCCATTTTGTCAATTTTGGAAGGCAAAATTATTGTAATCTAGGCACATTTCTGCATTAGGAAACTACCAATTGTTCCTAAAGCCTAGATAGTCTTGCAAAACCATTTTGTAATCCTCCTAGTCTGGCATATACATAGAAAAACATGGCTCAAGACCTCAAAACAAACATGGAAAACCTTATTGTTGTAGTAGATATTTTTGCAGATAAGGTAAAAGATATTGTTGTGCAGTTGACACCTAGGGATATCAAAATTCATCATAATCATGCCAACAAAGCTAAATGTAAGGTCAAATTGTATGATAGATCTAGGGATCCTGATGTGTTGTCTACATGGATTTTAGATATGCAAACTTGGTTTGCTTATGCTAAAATTCCTGAAGATGAACAAGTTGCATTTTCTACAGTCAAACTCAAAGGCTTAGCAAAAGTTTTAATAGTAGAAATACAAAGCCATAATGCCTCAATGACTTGGAAATAATTGATCCAAATTCTGAAAAACATCTTTTTTCCACCAAATTACCAAAGTGACCTCAGGACCAAGTGGTATAGATTGAGGTAAACCTATAGTATGTCTATTTCTGACTACATTTTTTAATTCAATAGGCTAAGGGTGCTTCTTGGTGTGAAAGATTCAAAATAGGATTTGATTAATAAGTTCACTTGTGGTTTTACAAGACCAAATTTTTAGGGAAATCAAGTTCAATATTTTCCTCACCTTGGATGTGGTATTCAACCATGTCATTCTTGTAGAGGAGAAAGTTGGTGCATATCACAAATCTTGTTCATCACAGGAAAGCTCTTCTAGAGGCAAGAATCAGAATCAACAAAAGGTGAAGAACATCTCTCATTATTCCCCATATTCTTCTTCTCCTCCCACTTCTCCTAAAGCACATTCTTCTTCTTTTCAGTATAAAAACTTTTTTTCTTCAACAATGTATTGTGAGTATTGTAAAAAGCAAGGACATAAAAAAGCTAAATATTTTATTCTTTAAATAATGAAGAAGAAGTCCCTAATTATACAGCCTACAAATGAGGAACCACACGATGGTCCCATTGTGGATACAGGGATAGAAGAAGAATATCCAACATTAAGAGGTAAACTAAACAAAGTTACCCTCATGTCGAATGTGTTTTCTCAAGGGTATCATGACCATTCGTTTGTCACTAAAGCCCACCTTACACACGATTTTATTTAGATTGTATCATAGATAAGGGATCACAAAATAACCTCATTGTGAAGTCCATCGTGGAGAATTTGAAGCTTCTCATAAAGACACTTCACCAACCATTTGCACTTGGGTGGAAGGATGTAGACTCCACATCTATCATCACACACACTTGCACCTTGACTTTTGCTTTTGGTGATAATTTTGTGGATAAAGTAAGATGTGATGTCATAAAGATGGATTGTTGTGGACTATTGCTAGGTAAACCCTATAAATTTGATAGGAATGTTGTATATCATGTTAAAAATAATACATACACATTGGAATTGCATGATAAAACCTACTTGATATAAAGCACTACACCCACATCAGAATTAATGCTAAGTTGTAGGCAAGTTCGCAAGCCATTAAGTCAAGCATTGTTTTTGGCTCCTACTTGCATAAGTTCCACACAAAATGAAGAACAAGCACCATCAAAGGCACATGATAAATAAGAAGCTCCACCTCCACCAAATGAACAATCACAAGAGCAAGTGGTTAAGGAACCCATCACTCTCACTCATGAGAAAGATTCCATTCATTCTATTGGCATCATTTTGGGTATACCTATGGAAACACAACCACTTGCTCCATAGAAGTTACCTTTGGATTTGCCCACTCCTACCATTGCACACATGGAGGAGCAAGCTAAGGACACTTCCTTCATTCAACATCAGTAGAGCCTTTAGGGAAATATTATACAAGACTTTCAGAAGACTCCATAGAAGCAGTAGCATCTGGTACGCAAGCATCATAATCCTCATCCATAACAAGTTGAAGATAGAGTTTGGCTTCCCTTGGATAAGCACCGCTTTCCAGAAATAGCATTTTAGGATCCTCTTTTGGTACCTGATCCTATCATCAACCCTATAGTAGCAGTGGCACCTAAACGTCAGCTTTCGCTCATTTTAGATCAATTTTTTGAGATGAAGACTCATCACACTTTATAGGGTTCTTCCACTACTTAACTTTTCACCCACCATGATCAATTTCCACATATGGTTGGGAGGAGTGTTGAGGATACTTAGGCTTATTTCTTTTTTTTTGATTGGTTGAAAGCGTGTTGAAAGGTCCCTAAACCTTGTACAAGTATTTTTTACATGTTATCCAAACCGACCAAAGAGGCCCAAGAGCTAAAGATCAAAGAAAAATCCAAACACCACAAGAAGAAAGGTGTCACGATATCGCGACATGTTGCATTTTTGCGGTCCCAAGCATAGAGAAAAAGCAAGGAGGAAAAGATGTCGCGATATCGCGACATGTTGCGTCATCGCGGCCAAGGGAGGAAAAGATGTCGCGATATCACGACAAGATGCAGCATCGCTGCCGAAGGAGAGAAAGTGTCGCGATATCGTGACATGTTGCAACATCGCTGCCAAAATAGAAGAAGTGTCACGATATCGCAACAAGTTGCATCGTCACGGCTAGAGGAGGAAAGGTGTCACGATATCACGACAAGTTGTATCGTCGAGGCCAAAGAAGAAAATATGTTAAGATATCGTGACATGTTGCATTGTCGCGACCACAAGAGAAAAAGTTTCACGATATCGCGACATGTTGCACCATCGCGGCTATAAGAGAAAAGGTGTCGCGATATCGTGACATGTTGTATTGTCACGGCCAAAGGAGGAAAGGTGTCGCAATATCGCGACATGTTGCAATGTCGCGGCCAGAAGAGAAAAAGTGTCACGATATCGCGACATGTATCATCGCGGCCTAAGGAGAAAAAATGTCGCGATATCATGATGTGATGCATCGTTTTGGCAAAAAGATAAAAAATGTCGCAATATCGTGACATGTTGCATTTCCGTGACCAAATAAGGAAAAGGTGTCGCAATATCATGACATGTTGCATCATCGGGCCCAAGAGAAAAAGTGTCGTGATATCACGACATGTTGCGTCATTGCAGCCAGAGAAAAAAAAGTATCGCGATATCGTGACATTTTGCAGCATCGTGGCCAGAGGAGAAAAAGTGTTGCGAAATCGTGACATGTTGCATCGTCTTGGAAAAAAGAAAAAAATATCACGATATCACGACATGTTGCATTGTCGTGGCCAAAGATGGAAAAGGTGTCACGATATCGCGACATGTTGCATCATCGCGGCCAGAGAGAAAAAGTGTCACGATATCGCGACAAGTTGCAACATCATGGCCAAAGAGAAAAGATGTCGCGATATCGCGACATGTTGCAACGATGTGGCCAAAGGAGAAAAAGTGTCACGATATCAGGACATGTTGTATTGCCACAGCCAAAAGAGGAAAAAGTGTCACGATATCGCGACATGTTGCATTATCATGGCCAAAGAGAAAAAGTGTCGCGATATCACGACATGTTGCATTATCGTGGCCAAAGAGAAAAAGTGTAGCGATATTGCAACATGTTGCATTATCATGGCCAAAGAGAAAAAGTGTCATGATATCGCAACAAGTTGCATCATCACAGCCGAAAGAGAAAAAGTGTCACGAAATCATGACATGATGTAACGCCACGACCAAAGGAGAAAAAGGTGTCACGATATCGCGACATGTAGCAACGTCACGCCCAAAGGAGAAAGAAATGTCACGATATCGCGACATGTTGCATTTTCGCGGCCAAAGGTGAAAAGTGTCGCGATATCGTGACATGTTGCATTTTCGCTGCCGAAGGAGAAGAAGGAAAAGGTGTCACGATATCGCGACAAGTTTCAACAGCATACCAAACCAATCCCCTGGCAACATCTCACATTGTGCAAACATTGAAACTTGTAGGATCGTTCCTTAGGCCAATGGGGAAGGAGTCTCTCCACACTTGAATGTCAGATTTGTCGACTCCCTTGTTAGCAAGCCAGTCCACAGCTTTGTTTCCTTCCCGGTATTGATGCTTAATGGCTAATTCTGGGTAATTTCCAATTAGGGCCTTGCATTCTTGGAAAATCGAAGCAAGGGCCCAAGGAGGCTTAGCGATACCATTGAGCTAGTTGATACAATGCAACGAGTCTCCTTTGATGATAAGTTTATTGATGGTCAACCCTTCCATGAGGATCAAACTTTGGAATAGGGCCCGCGCCTCTGCCATATTATTGGATTGAATTCCCAGGTTTTGGGCAAAGGCCAAAATTATTTCTCCTTTGTGGTTTCTAAGAATTCCCCCTCCGCCAGCCGCTCCTGGGTTGCCTTTAGCCGCACCATCGAAATTGAGCTTGTGCCACCCATTAGGTGGTAAGACCCACTTGATGACAGACTTGTCAATAGAAAAATGGGGCATGATAGAGATGTTAGAAAGATTGAAACGGGGCTTATTTCTTAAAGCCTAATATTAGATTTAATTATTTTATTATATTGCATTGTATTGCATTGTATTCACATGATTGGCATAGTATGCCCACGTAGAGTGTTTGTTTGAATTATTAGTCAGTGGTTTGTTTGCTAGTAGTTCGTTGCTTTGTTTGTTTCAGATTTGTTGGAGTGGTTTACCCCTATTGAGTGTGTTGTTACAGGTTGTTGTAACCCTCCACCATTTACTTTGTGTATTTATATTAGTATTCTGCAATAATACGATAGCTTCATTCATGGGTTCTATATCAATATATGTCGTAACAAGGCCTCTTTAATGTAAGGCCTCCTTTATTGCGATAGTCCCTCTATTGATGATTATTTGTAAATTGATACAAAAAGAAATTGTATCGCTCTTTAGAAGGATCTGTAAACAATGTAATTTCTTAGTTACAAGTAATTATGAATGATAAAATAAATTTATATCATGGCATGAATTCATCATACATTAGGGCTTAGATATTTAAATAAAATTAAAGATTGTTTTTAGATGACATAAATTAACCCTAAATAAAAGAGAAAGGATAAATCGTGTATAACACTTAAATATGGATCTCTAGTGATTAAACATGAGAATGATCATAAGGAAGAATTTGAATGTTATCTCATATCATGGATATTATAGTTGAATAGAGCAAAGTATAATGGTAGACATTGAAAATTCTATGAGGGTTTGTGTGATAACCCCCTTAGCTACCCATTTTTGATATGGGAGTGTTAAGCATTACAATGACTGATTATTTTGACCTTAGGGAGGAACAAGCTAACCTCAAGGTATACACCTAATGTATGGTTTAAAAGAGAACTAACATAAGGCTAGATTAGTATTGATTTAAGCTAGTAGGTAAAATGATGTTCCTATTTTAGATAGGAGAATTTCCAATTGTGAGGTAAATAAACTTACCCGCTGGTCATTATAGGGGTTGGCCACTCCTATCCACGGGATAGACACTAACCATGTTGATTCTTGTGAAGTGCAACCTTGGACTTACTTGGAAACTCATCTATAAGAGAACCACATGGATATTCTTCTTATTCACTTATTGATCAATGACTTAGATAAGAATATAATAAATATAATGAGATGTAACAAAATCCTAAAATGAATTTCTGGTAAACTCTCCACCAACATTAGTACTTAGCCATTAAATATTTTCTCTCTCTAATTATCCACTAATGCCTTAAAGTGTTTGAACTTATTAAATGTTTGTTCCTTAAATTTGATGTTGGAAATCTAAAAAAACTTAGAAAAATCATTAGTAAAAGTGATAAATTACTTGGTTCCATAAATATAATGATTTTATATATGCTAAAAAATATCATTGGATGATATCCAAAGGTTAAGAGGCACAAAGAGATTTCCCTATAGAAAATGACTCTTTATAACATTTTCTAAAATATAATTCTCACATAGTCCACTAGGTGGATCAATAGGTTGTAGTCTTCCAAACATACCAAGATGACTCATATGCTTCAAGGATCCATAATTGGTGTACCATAAGCATCTACTTCACTACTCAATTATGTATTACATTTAGCCACCATAGAAACAAAACTTTCTAATAGAAAGAGGGAGGAATATCAAAAAATTTAAATGCCTTATCTATCTCATCACAATATCCTCAAGCAACAAATCTAAGTTCATCATTTGTCCTTGACCATCCATATCTCAAACCAAAGTTCAACCTTATTTTGGAATAGGTAAGGTGATAAGTAGAAATAAAATTGGAGCTAACCCCAAGAACATAAAGAACATATCCAATAATAGAGGAACCAATAGTAACATCTCTATAATATAAAATACATAACAAACAATCATCACCATTGATTATATTTTCCTATTATGCTACTCATTATAGCTATAAAGTAGATGGTACTATTTAGTCATATGCCTCATGGATCCATAATCATTAATTATGCTCTTGAGATGATGATGAAGATCAATATGACAAGTGCACATATATATATGAACTATGTGAGGTATTATCATCTTCTTCTTATATAGTTTCAATATGTGTATTACTATATATAGATTTCCTTTTTATATCATCAAGTTATTTAATGTTGTAAGACTACATAAGACCTTGTTACATCCTTTATATAAAATACAAAAGCTACACTTTTATTAGGTTTTCTTAGAAATATTTTACACCTAAAAATTGTATTAAAGTCTTTTTATTCTCCTTAAATAATTGATAAGTATCATATCTAGTAATGACTCTTTAGAATTCTCCCAAACTAATGTAATGTTATGAAAGAAAAACAAGAAATCACCAATTTTAAATTTATGAAATTCTTACACAAATTAATTTTCAAGACAATAATACAAGACTAACACTAGCACCAATATATAGAGGTTAAAAATATGTATTTAAAAAAAATTAATAAATTTCACTTTCTTATGAAGAAGATATTGCTTCTAAAATTTCACCCTCTAAAATAGACCCAAAGTAACATTTATACAAAACATAAATACAATTGAATAAATCAAATATTGATAGACTATGAATTTTGATTGGCCATAAATAAATATGAATATGAAAATTTTATTATTTCTCATTCAACTAGGTTCCACATCAATGGTAGGGAGAGCTATATCAACCACCAAGGTCCAATAAGAGGGGTGGAAAGTTTTAAATGCTACACAAGACACAACAATGACCAAGGAAGTCTAGCAATTAAAAATAGAAGCTTTACTCTCAATTTTTATAACATACCATATGCATACCCTTTTAACATTAGAGTTGATGCCCTATAAATTTGAAAAAATATTAAAATAAGACCCCCATGTTTTTCGTGTGATTTTTAAAAATATTGAATTATTTTGCAATTTTTGATGATTGGTCATGTACAACCATTCTTTTTTTTTATAAGCATGTACAACCACTATTTAATAGGAAACATGAACTAATTCTTCCTCATTTGAAATATTTGAGAGTGGATAGGGAATAAAATAAAATCCTCGCTTGATCTAAACATAGAGTACTCCATAGTGTACTAGATTATGCTTAAATAATCATCAATATTTAAATATGGTTTATTAATGTCTAATAGTCTTAAACCCTTCCAATGCCAAAAATGCTTTTCTTCTAGACATAGTATTTTGGTATGAAAAACTCCATAATAATTAAGGAGATAGGTTTTTTAAATCCCTAAAAATAAACTAATTTCTAGAGACCCTTAAAAATATAGTTGGATCCTAATTTTTGCTCCATGATCACTTCTCTAAAATGGTGTGTTCCTTTAAAATATTTTGTTGTCATAGACCTTCCCTTGGAATATAAGGATTTTAAAGGAACACGCCATTTTAGAGAAGTGATCATGGAGCAAAAATTATAAACATCAAATGATTTACAAAAGATTTTAGAACAACGAGTCAAGTTGGAATATAAGGATTTAGAACAATCAAAATTTTCTACTTCCAAAAACTTCCCTTGGAAGAGTGTTTAGTCATGAGACGACTTCTTTAAGGTCTCAACATTCCTTTCATTAGCAACACAAACCAAGATTCTTATAAGGGAGAGTTTAGAAAGAAGAGGATGTCATAGACCTTTTAGATGTGCCTTGTGTGAGAAAGATTTATAAACATCAAATGATTTACTTATTCATTATCCCTTTGTTTACATAATTTGGGACTACTTTTTCAATAATATGAGAATATATTGAGTATCTCCATGAAAATTGTTGACAAAATTATAGATTAGTTATTTTAAAGCTAAAACCTTATGAAATTTGTGGAGGATTGGCCCTTCCATCATTTTGACTTATGTCTTGAAAGGAATAATAGAATTTTTAAATGTAAATCTCAAAATCATGTCCAAGTTTGAATTTATATCATTGCTTCTCTTGCATAATGTTTGTAGACATGATAATAATCATGGGAAGTCTTAAGTGTGAAAAAGAGGTGTTAGCCTCTTGGTTACAATATTTGAATATACATGGAAGGGTGATTTACAACAATAAGGTTAAAATATAAAGAATTTGCTTCAATTTATGGTAAAATAAAAATATCCAAAGCTTGGGTTTATCAAAATTAAAATTGATGGTACTTCTAAAGGAAGTATGAGAAAATTTGGTGGAGGTGGGAGAATTTATTTTCACTTAGGATCATATGGAACTTCAATTAACAACTATGCAAAGTCTATGAACTTCTTACAAGGATGAAAATTTCCATTGAAAATAATGGGAATATATTTCAATTAAGAGGAATTCACAAATTATTGTTAATGTTATCATGAAAAATGGAATTAATAATTGGATAAAAAATAACTTTATTTTTGATATCCATCAACTATTGTTGAAGGTAATATCTTGGAAATGACAACATATCTATAGTTTAAAAAACTAGGTAGTATATTAGCTAATCACGATGTTGATCTTCATTTTAGAAAAAAAATTTTTTAGGAGAAAACTAGTCAAGTCAAATTTTATCTCTTAATGAAAATGATGCCAAGCACCTAATTACAGATACATAGTTATTTGAAGAAAATAAAAAATATCTTTAATAGAAAGGCATATGAACATATTTTATAAAAAGTCAAGTTGGATATAGTTTAATTGACTTGACAATAATGTAATGCTTTCTTATTTTGATGGAATGTCCCCCAATAAAAGGCTCACATAACTTATTAAAAAGAAAAAACATGGGCATGAATCAATCTCTAGAAAATCCACTCTAAAAAGATAATGTTATTCCATTGATCCTCATTCCACAACCACTCCTTTGGAGTCTTTAGTATAATATATTAAAAAGCAAAATTTTGCATGGAGTGATGGTGATTCATAATTACTTTGATACCATATAACAATATGCAATATATTCAAGAACAAATATAATCAATTGCAATACCCAATAAATAAAATAAATATATCACTCTTAGAGAGAAAAGAACATAAATTGTATGATAAAGCATCCTTAGACACCTGTAATCTCTCACTAAATGAATAAAAAATATTTAATTGATGTATGAATGGTTGGATGAATGGGGATACAAATAGCAGTCATAGTAGAATATACAAATACCAATGACATTGAAACTAATTAATCATTGGACCACAATAATAAGGATCACCCCAAAAGGTAGGCCCTTAATTCAAATTTTGTTATTGCCTTAGGTGAAGATTAATCACATTCAAAAAAATAAATAAGAAATTTATTTCTCAATAAATTGACTAAAAGCTTGTACATTTATTTTTAGGATGATTTGTCAAAAATCATATTCCCTACATGTGACAAATAGGTAAACAACATGTGATGACTTCAACATATCATTCATTACTAGCTTGTGTTATTGTTAATTATTTGTGGTATGATAATAATACTTTAGGAATTGATTTGATGTGGAGTTAAAACTATTTCAATGATACTTTTATTGGTTTTTCAATATTGAAATAGGTCCCATCCGTATTATATCATGATCATGTCATAGTATTTTGGCAATTATATATTAATTTTCATCTCAAGATTCCAACCTAGTTCTCCTCTTTAAAAGTTAAGATATTTAACCAATTGAGATCATAAAATTTGATAAATATTTTTTTTAATAAGCTATGTGTGCCTTCTATTGGAACCAATTCCATAAAAATACCAAAATATTATATTTGTTGTTAGGTCAATCAAACCATATCCAACTTGCCTTTTTATCATAGATATTTTTCATTTCTTTTCTATCAAATATATTCTTTATCTTCCTCAAATTGGTATTTTCTACAGTCAAATCATTAACATCATTTTTATTAAGAGATAAAAAACTCACTTGACCAATTGTCTTTTAAAAGCAAAATTTCACCAATATGAATATAAACACCATGATTGGAAAAATTATCTGCTACTCAATTTCCTTATCTATAGATATGTTAACATTTCCAAGAGATTTCCTCCAAAAACATATAATAAACATAAAAAATGATATTATCTTTTATCCAATCCCCACATCCATTTTTGTTATAATAGTAATGATAATTTGTGAATCCCATTCAAATAAAATATATTTCCATTCTTTTTCAATTACAATTTTAGATGTTGATAATGGGAGAAGGAAAATAATAAACACAAAACAAATATATTTTTACCAAATATATATATATATATATATTTTAAGAGAAAAACCCCTTGCGGGGCCGCCTTGGTCTAAGAGACCACGAACAGGGGGTTCTACATCGTCAAAGTCACCCGGGGTCGCACCCATCCCTTCCCGTACCAACATTATCAATTGGATTTTGGGTACCCAATTCAACTTTTTGGTAGGGTGGAGATTCGAACCTGGGACCTCCCTTGGAGGATTGCCCTCTCCTCTCCAACTCACCTACAACACCTGGGTATATTTTTACCAAATATTATAACATATATTCCACTAATATTTTCCAACCAGCATATGAGTACATCATCTATATGTCTGTTTGATAGTGTCTCTTAGTTTCAAGAGACTTTTAGTGTTTCACCTTCAACTTTACCTTTTCATCTTCTTTCATTCTCATGGGAGATATGAGTACCCAATCTCATATGAGGTGACATAATCCTCCATACATTAATTATTGCATAATATCAGATAATGTAATAATTATATTTACATAAAAATAAATCATGTTATAAAGTCTAACACCCCACTTATTATAATATTTGGCATAAGGATCATTATCCCCCATGATTCTAGGGGTGGTACACTAGAATTATGTTCTGGCTCTAGCTTTAGCTCTTGATATTACTTTGGTTAGCTTTGGATTTGGATCTTGCTTTGGTTCTAGCTATAGTTCTAGCTCTTGCTCTTTCTCTAGCTCTAGCTTTGGCTCTGTTTTCTCTATCTTTAAGTAATATCCACTAGGTCTAATTATTTTATCTCTATCTTTGGATCTTGCTCTAGCTTTGTTGGCTTTGGATTTAAGTAATCTTCATTAGGTTTTCCTCTTTGGTTAGCCATTGGTTCTACATTTAGATCAATAACTCTGGTTCTTTGCCTTAGGATCATTATTACCTCTAGGTCCTTGCCTCTAGGTAACTTTTGGATCATCATCACTTTAGGGTCATCTCTAGGTCATAATCACCTCTAAGTCACCTTTGGTTCCTTTTCCTTTGGGTCATCATTACCTCTAGTTCAATATATGGCTTTTCCTTTAGGTCATCACCTCTAAAAAATTACCACTAAATTAAATTATTTGAATCTTCCACATATTTAGATTTTTTTGTAATGTTTTACTACAAGCCTTATAAGCATTGCTTGGGTCACGTTATTCTAATACAAAATTGATTTATTTCAAGATTGCCAAGACATTTTTCTATGGGAAAACTTACATTTTTATTATTCAACAAACTCCATCTTATTTTGTAGAAACCATTCAACATTTCTTTTTTTAATCTCATTTTAATACATTCATCCATCCACAATTCATAAGTAATTTTTTATCACTTTCTCTTTGTGTCAACACTTTATTTTTTAATGATTTTTTCCTCGACACATCTCACAAGGATGTAGGTTCCAATACCTAGTTTTCACATGTCCAGATCTTCCACACTTACTACAACCCATCCTAGGAGCTTCATTTTCTGCATTGATTTGTCCTCACAAATTTGGTCTCACTACTTCCTGCTTGACCATCAAAACCAAGGCCTTCATTATTTGGCCTTATACTTGGTATTATGTATATTTTTACACCTTGCCCATATCTTCCCAAACCTATACCATTGTACCCTTTTTCCCATTTTTTAATACCTTTGGTATGCTTTTCAAAGCACCCAATTTCTTCATCACCACTACCACCAATATTTAATTACCACAGATCATCTTCACAATGACCTTCAACACAATATAAAAAATCACTATCACTTGCAACTCTAACAATATGGCTTTTGTTATGGCCAATACAATAATATTCTATACAATATTTTCTCTCATCAAAAATATTCAAAGCATAGGTATCACAATCTATATATTCCCTTTGAATAATATCACATGGATTACAATAACATTTTTCCTTCATGGGACTCAAATCACTAGTATCGCAACTAAAATTTATCCTTTGAAGAAGATCACTTGTTTCACAAAAAATATATTTCATCATGGGATTATCCTTTAATTTCTCATTTATTTCTATTTGCTTTCTAAATTGCACCTCAAGGATGTCAACAACAAGTAATGACATACATATTTTATTTTTAAATAGAGAGGTTTTATGGGGGTCACTCGCTCATGGGTGCACTTGGACAATCAGTGACCCGATTGGATTGTTAATAAGATTCAATTTCTCTACTCAAATAAATATTTTTTTGAGGGTTTGGGTATGCTATCAAAAGATACATATTCTAAAGAGCTTTTAAATAGATAGGTATCATCAATATGGGCTCTTAATATAGAAGTTATAAGCTTTGACACACAAATTAGAGGGGAGGGGAAGAGATTGTCCATTTAAAGAGGTATCTACATTAAATACTCAAGTGATTATATTATAATAAGACTATAAATTTACGGGAGGAGGTCACACCATTTTTAAAGTATACTTCAACTCTCTTGAGTATTTCCTATAAACAAGACCTTAGTTTTGAAAACTCGCTATATTTGCTATATTTTGATGATACACACTTTTGAATTTTACCTTGTTTATTGGCTTGTTTACAATCTCCTTTATTTATTGGTTTTGACACTTCCTTGGCTATGAGAACTTTATGTGCTATTTCACACTCTTCTTCATAATCTGGTTCTGATTAACCCTGAGAAATATACCCTTGATGCTATGTTCTTTATTGAGATTTTCCTCTTTGATATTACCCTTGTCCTTATTGACTTTGTTTATATTGCAAAAAAAATTAATGATTTCTTTGAGGAGGTCTATGGAATTATTGGCTTTTTAGCTAGATTGTCACAAGTCCCAATATCTAGGATCTTGAGTAGTCTCAAATATAAGAGAAATTACTATATTAAATGACCAAAATAATGAACATAACATTCATAATAATAACAATATTATGAATAAAATGGCCAATATAATTCATGCAATGACATGAAGAAAGACTTACAGTATATTGCTCAAACTGTATACAATATTCTTTGCATGATGCGAGATACATATATTCCTCCATGATATTACATTACATGGAGCTTTGTCTCCATAATATAGCCTTACAAATATGACTCTTCAATACTTGACTATTGCTCTCCTCACATATCTAGGAGATGCATCTTTTCCTATTCCATGCATAAGATAAATCCTCTCATGTCTTTTGGCTTCTCATATTGCCACTTGTATACATGACTCTTGGTTCTCTATTTGCACACTTTATTCTATGAAACTTGCACACTCATATTTGTACACTTGCACATTTTACTATATGATGCATTTCACACTCTTACACATTCTATTACAAGACACTTATGCACATTCTCACTCCTCATACTTTAACACATAATTACATGAAACTTACGCGCATCCTACACATGAACACTTACATAAAGAGGAAATATAAATCACACACCTAAACTATAGAATCACACCCTAATATATTACATATTTAAAATTGTGCCATGAAGGTACCATGGTGGTATATTTTCATGTACCAAATAATGTAATATTCTCTAGCACCCCCTTGTATTACATTATTTGGTTATTGAAGACTTTAGTCTTCAATATTTGATTCTTGCATTTGTTCTTTGTCTTCTTGTGTTCATCCATTGTCTTTGTCTATTGTTTCTATTGGACAATCTTGGACTATGCTTGATCCATTTTCTTGTTTCCTATATTTTTGATAAATCAAACAATTCATCATTAGTTTATTCTTGAGGTATAAGATGATTTAAAATTTCTTTTGAAAATCCCATTGTATCTAAAGCAAAAATTCCATTCTCAATAGAACCTATAGCCTCTGTTCTATCTTGATTCTTGATAATACATTTTTTATGTTCATTTGTATATTTGAATTCCACAGTTCTACCTCTTGCAACTAATTGAGCTACAAAAATAAGATTAGTAGATAGACCTAGAACATATAAAACATCATCTAGCACAAAATCTGAAAATGGCATGCTAGGTATCACTCTTCTAGCTCCTTGAACATGATAAATCTTATCATCTACAATTTTAAGTGGAATATTAGGTCTAACTTCTATTGAGTCAAACCATTGTAAGTTTCCAGTCATATGATGACTAGCTCTTGAATCAATATAGCACATTTTTTTTTCTTTCCTCATAGTTTGATTGCCTTGATATTTTTGAAAATCTCTTCTATTGTTTATCCCTTTGAATTGATTATTATCAAAGATTTGATTTTTAACTCTCCCTTTCATGGGTTTTGGTCCTTCATAAGAATTCTAAAAAATTCTCCTATTTCTTTGTCATCTATCCATTTCTCCAAACATAAAAGTTTATTTGCAAATTAAATAATAAAATTATTTTTAAGTAGTACTTTTGAATCCCAAATTTAAATTTACAAATAAATAAAATTAATTAATTTCTTTTTGGAGTAGGAATCCTTCTCTCTAAATCTATCAAATACAAATTAATTTAAAAAATTAATAATAAAAAATTTATAAACCTTTTTGAAGTAGAAGACCTTATGTATCCCTAATAATTTATTAAATTTTTAAATTCTTCTAATCAATCTTTCAAATATAAAATTTTCAATTTTTTTTTTTAAATTATTTGAAATTGAAAACCTTTTGACTCCCTAACTGTTAATTAGCAATTTTCTACTTTTTATTTTTTCAAAAATCTATTTTAGAAGTCAAAGCCTTTTCACTCCAATTATACTTTAAAAATTCAATAAAGTTTAATTTCTCTTTCTAAACTTTATCAAATTCCAAATATTAAATCATGCACCAAAATTAGGTTTTAACCTTATAACTCCAATATTTGAAAAATAAAGGCGCCAAAATATTTTACCCAAAATTCTTACCTTGCCTCATGTGCTAGATAATAGTGAATGTTGTTTTGCTCTTGTCAAGGCATTATGGTAGGTATATCTCCAATTAAATGAAACATCTCAAACTGATGATACACCATGCAAGTCTAGGGAACGTTAAAGCAAATATTGCATAGGCCTTTGTGTAGATGTTGATGCTCTATCTTCCTTCAGAGGTGTATTGCACTCTCCTCTTACTTTAGGTATTTATTCTACTTTTTATTTCTCTCGACTTGTTTCTATTAGTTACATGTTGTTCCTTTCCTCATTTTGTTGCTATTCTACTTCTCTACATGTGCTTCTACCCTGCTCTAACTACATGCTTGTCTTCTTGGATAACTATATGGGATGGTTTATGTAGGTGCAAATGTTCTCTTGGCTAGCTATACAATATGGTCTATGTAGGTGCATCTATTCCTCTTGACTGTGAAGCTAATTGACCCTTATTCTAGGCTCTTCTATAGTGCTTCCACTCACAACTATGAAGCCAATTATCCCTTCTTCTAGGATCTTCTATGGTGCTTCTGCTCTTGGATATGAAGCCAACATCCCTTCTTTGAGGATATTCTATGGTGCTTCCACTCACAGTTGTGAAGTTAATCATCCCTTGTTTTAGAATCTTTTATGGTGCTTTTGCTCTAAGTAGTGAAGCCAACATCCCTTGTCTTTGTCTCTTCTTTTTGGTAAGTCCAAAAAATACTTGAGAAACATTCTTTTGGCATGTCTCTTCAAATATTACAGTATCTTCTACACTAGATAGGATTAAGTTGAAGATCCTTCCACCCTTGATGGTATTATCTCTTCTCTTTTCTAGTTCTTTGATTGTTAATATTAAATAATATTAGGGTATAATGAAATACCCAAAATTTGGACTACATTTTCTTCATGTGGCTCAAAAATTTAATTTTTAAATTCACACCAAAGACTTCCTTCAATGCTAGCTTTAGAGACTGCTTGAAGTAGCTCCGAATATAACTCTTCCAGAAAGGATAGATTATAGTTGTAGGTCTAATACCAATGTTGGCTTTATAGACAGATTACCATAGGTCCCAATATCTAGAATCTTGAGTAGTATCAAATATAAGAATAAATACTATATTAAATGACCAAAATAATGAACATAACATTCATAATAATAACAATAATAAAATAAAATGGCTAATATTATTCATGCAATGACATGAAGAAATACTTATAGGATATTGCTCAAATTGTATACAGTCTTCTTTGTATGATGCTTAAAAATACATATATTCCTCAATGATCTTATATTACATGGAACTTTGTCTCCATAATATATCCTTACAAAGATGACTCTTCAATACTTGACTATTGCTCTCCTCACATATCCAGGAGATGCATATTTTCCTATTCCATGCATAAGATAAATCCTTTCATGTCTTTTGGCTTCTCATCTTTCCACTTGTATACATGACTCTTGGCTCTCTATTTGTACACTTTATTCTATGACACTTGCACACTTTACTAAATGACACATTGCACTCCTACACACTCTATTAAAATACAATTGTGCACATTCTTACTCCTTGCACTTGCATACATAATTACATGATACTTGTGCACATCCTACACATGAACACTTACATAAAGGGGAAATATAAATCACACTTCTAAACTATAGACTCACATCCTAATCTATTACATATTTACAATTATACCATAAAGGTACCATGGGGGTACATTTTTATGTAATAAATAATGTAATATTCTCCAACAAAAATTGATTCCTATGAGTCATCATATTATATATACAAAACTTTGTATTATGTCATTTTTTTCATAGATGTGACAGTATCTCCTCCATTTAGGCTGATTTTGTGATGAAGATGGGTAGAAGAAACCTTTGAATATTTATGAGATTTCTTTGTTGAAAGAAGGGGATTACTAGACAACTCATCTCTCAACTGATTTTCAACTTCATATTATTGAAGGATGTTTACCAATTATTCAAATGACACCCTTCTACTCGATACTTAGATAAATATCACCAATTAACTAAAATATTTAGGAAGTGCTCTAAGTACAACTGATACAGAGCTTATATTCCACCTTTTCTACCATGGTGTTCAACTTTGATTTCAAGTTTGCAATTATTTGGAGTTGTTCAATAATCTCACCATATTGGACCCTTAATCTATGAATTGTGATTGTAAATGAAGTATAATGACTTTATTTTTTCTTTAAAATATGCTACAAAGTCTATCCCATCCATATTTTGATTTTTTTGCTTCACTAATATGTGGTTGTATTTAATCAACCACTTTAAAATGATTAGCATAAGTTTACTCGCATCTCTTTCATCATATTTTTGCTTATCTTCTATTTCCCCAAGATAAGTTTCATCATAGCAACTGTATCCCAAAGTTTTTTGACCACTAGTATATTCTCATTTTTGTCTTCTATGGTGAAATATTTGGACCCTTTAGAAACTGATATTCTATGAGAAAACTTTTTGTTGTAGCCATGGTGAAGGCTCTTTATATCTCCCAAAATGGTTCCATTTTCTATATAACACTAGTCCTATATACCAATTCCTTTGATATACCTAACCTTTCTATATGCCCATCGGTATGTGGAATAAGCTAGTTCTCTCTACATATGCAACTGCACATGAGAGAAACCTTAAGGTGTGTGAATATTCATCCTATCAATGACACCTGCTTAAATAAAAATCCACATACGTGGGCGTAACTTCCCTATATACTTGGATTTTCTCCATTTTAGGATTTATGTCTAATGTAGCAATGAATGGAATAAAAATGGAATAAAACAAAATATCATAAAAAATGTGTTCTTATTTTTTCTTGATGATTTATAGGGCCAATGCCTAGATGTCGTTATGAAGAGCTATATTAGACTTTACACGTAGTAACTTAACACAACAAAATTACATGTAATTGCAAGTCATTTTTATTATTTATACCGAATGTTGTGATTGTGCTATGCACATGTTTGGACTTTTGTGCACAAAATATATTTGACACAAAATTTGTTTAAAAAATAAGGTGTCAGTCTCTACTGAAAATGCACATTTAAAAAAAAAAAAATCTTACAAAAATATTCACTACAAATTATAGGACTCCTTAACTTCAAAAACTTTAAATTTTATTTCAAATATTTATTTCCCTTTTTTTTAAATTCCATCTTCTTAGTCTACACGATTTGAAAAACAAAATGAACCTATGTACCTTAGAAATCCCTAAATTGCACTTTTTATTATTATATTAAAAATATTCACTATAGTCTAAACTTTCAAAAATTAAGAACTACAAAAATTTTTAAATAATGACTGTCTTTTCTACCCATTTTAAAAAAATCTTAAGTTTTTTCTTAAACTATGCCCTCTTTTAAATTTTCTTTAAAAAATATTGTTAGAAATATTGAGTTGTCATTGATGTCAAAAGGGAAAACTATCCAAGGCAAATATATGATAACTAAAGTATTATAATATTTAAATATTGAATTTAAATATTATAAAGTGAAGGATGAAATTTATAATATTTATTAAATATTATAAAGGTTGAAATATTGTAAGGTGGGTCGACCTTTTTGAAATTAATAAGATTTGAATATATAAACAATGATGAAATTCATTCCAAAGTGAGCATTCATCGAATATATTCATGATTGGTGGTGAAGGAGAAGATAAAGTGGAGATGTTGAAGATCACAGATGAGAAATCAAACTAAGAGGAAGCATTGAGGATCGATAGTGATAGGAGAAATGTGGTGCACTCGAAGGCAGTGATAAAAGGAGGTCCGTGAACATCTGATAGCCAAGCTCGATGGTAGGTAGAAGTGGTAGTAGGTACCAAAGTAATATTTGAAGAAGCCAAGTTGGTTCAGGAAGCAGAGAATGAAGATTAAATCAATCATTGAAGAAGAGCAAAGTTTTGCTGAGACAATTGGGCATAATTGTAGTAGAAAATTTTGTGAAGCCAAATGCTTTTGATATGTGGATATGATGTGGTTTCCCAAAAAGTGAAGATGATAGTTTTAGCAGCCATAGCATAGTTGAAGATTGAGGAAGGATAAACATTCAAGCAAAGCGCTTGGGCACAATTCTAAAGCTTTTCTGGTAAAGTCTTGGGATGGCTCATAATAGTTACAAATAAGGAGACCACACATGCTAGCCATTACAACGCTGCCATTTGGTGTAAGATTCAAGCGAATCAGGAGAGACATCACTGTTCACGATGGATATTTGAAGCCTTGTCAAGTCTAAAAGGTGTATTGGTTCAAAATTGAAAAATAATCAAGGAAGGCAACATACTGGTCAATGAAAGACGTGGAGTGAGGAAGCATAACATTCAAGTACACCATCTTGCCTTTTAACTTCAAACCATTGGGCTAGCCCAATTGGTTTCCAACCAGCGTTGAGGAAACTACGTTGCTGCAAGTCAGAGGTTTGAAATCTTCTTGGTAGCGCGTTGAGTTTTTGTTCAATGATTTTTTAAGATTAAAATGATTGGATCTAGAGACAAAATGCATGCAATATTAATAGGTATGTGAGTAAATTTTAGTGATGGTAAAGTTCTTTAATTGAAATTGATTAAAGAACTAAGGGAGTTATAAGGTGTAATTTTTATAAAGTTTTATTTTACAATTATTAGGAGTAATAAGGGATAATGGAAGTGTTTTGATTTGATATTTAAATAAATAAGCAAAAAGAAAATTATATGTCATATTTGAGAATAGAACTTAATGCCATTGTTGAGAATATTTTTGAGGTTTTTTTGTTTTGTACATTTTCCATCTATTGCATGGTCAATTGGAGGTTGATAAAAAACAAATATAGAGTATGAATATTAGTGCATAACTTCACCCAAGCATCCAAGTGACAAGGAAGGACAATTCAACCATTTCAAGAAGAAGAAAATGTGCACATGATAGTAGAAGAAGAGCAAGGTATTACAATGTCCAAGTCAACACACAAGTAAGTTATATAAGCTAGACTTGAGCTACCTTTAAAATGAAATAAATATGAAATATGTGGAAGTGACAGACTTAATGAATGTGAAGAACATCTTGGCCATTTTAAGCTTACTACATTAGTGCATATCATTATCTATATGTTCATGAAGGTAAAATAATTTTGGGTAGAATATGTTTGAAAGAAAGCAAACTCAAGAAAAGGTAAAGAACTTGATACCATTATCAAACAAGTTTTGGAGTAGATTTGAGTAGTGTTTGTGAGCATATTTGAGCAGTGTTTGTAATTAAGTTTTGAAGCCGATTTGAGTAGTGTTTATGAGCAAGTTTTGGAGCATATTTGAGCAATGTTTGTGAGAAGGTTTTGGAGCAGACTTGAGCAAGGGGATTGTTGTATTTTATATATTGGTATCTATAAACTTGAGCAAGGGGATTGGTGTCTCCTATGGATTGGTGTCCACAAAATTGAGCAAAGGGATTGGTGTCCATGAAATTGAGCAAGGGGATTAGTATCTCCTGTGGATTTGTGTCCAAAAACTTGAGCAAGGGGATTGGTGTCTTCTATGGATTGGTGTCCATAAACTTGAGCAAGGGAATTGGTGTCTCATGTGGATTGATGTCCATAAACTTGAGCAAGGATATTGGTGTCTCCTATGGATTGGTTTCCATGAAATTGAGCAAAGGGATTGGTGTCTCCTGTGGATTGGTATCCACAAACTTGTATAGGGGATTGGTGTCTCCTATGGGTTGGTGCCCATGAAATTTATTGAAGAAATATATATACAATATTTTGTTGTGGTTTTCTCTCGAGAGAGTGTTTCCTCGTAAAATATTTCTCTTATGTGTATGGTGATTTGTGCAGTGTTTCATTATTGCATTGACATTATTTGATATTATTTCTTTGGAAAGAAAAGAAAAAGTTTTATCTTATACTATTCACCCCCCTCTCAGTATAAGCTTGTGTTCTTCAAATATTTCCTCTAAGTGAATGAAACCCCCACCTCTTTCAAAAAATGCTTAATTCTTATTGAAAATTCCAATAGCCCACTTTGCATTTCATAAATTAAAATGAAAGGTGAACTTTTAAAGAGAAAATATACCTTGTAGTCAAACATTGACTATAACCTACATAGCCCTAGCTTCAAACTTTCAACTTTATCAATATGCCCATCAACACATACATTTATCTGAGCATTTTATTATTCTACATCAAACATCACAAGATGCTTGTCAACCAAATATTATTTTACCTCCAATCGGGATGTTTTATCTCACCTTCCAATCAAGTCATTATACTACTTCCAATCATAATGTTTTCTCTCACAATCCAAGAATAAATATTTTCTCTCATAATCTAAGAATAGACATTTTCTCTTATTGCATATGCTTTTAATTCTCCTTTAGATTAAAACACTAGAATATTCTTATTTTTATTTGGGTTTGGGCACATATATATGGAAACAAAATCTATTATGGCTCAAATAAAAAATAAAATAATAGGTATATGAAAAATGGAGACGTATCAGCAAGGTTCAAAATAAAATAAATTTATACAATTTGGGTATAATGTGGAAAAGAAAATTATTTTTGGTGAAGTTAAACTTATGGGGTGGCTCCTCATATTCTCAAGGCCAAATATATGCTGCAACACTCTAGTCTCATGTTCTAGTTACAACTACAACCTACAATATTTTAACACACCAGAAATACCTTCATATTTTGATTTCAACCATCTCTAACTTTTATAGGGCTTTCTTCAAAGTTCCACAACCAGGGCATTTCACTGAATATTGATAGTTGTCCCTTGATAACAAAACTCCTCACAATTTAAAACTTACATAGATCCTCTATTCAAGCTTTGATACTAGATGTTGGAAATGGGGGAAGGAAAATATTAAAGACAACACAACACATATTTTTACCGAATATTATATCATATATTCTACCAATATTCTCCAACTAGTTTTGATGAATATTTCCACTAGCCTAAGCTTGGATACAACATATATATTAATACATAAATATGTCTCTTTGATTCAAGAGACTCTTTGGTGTTTCACCTTCTCTCATTATCAAATGAGATATGAATATCCAACCTCATATGAGGTGACATCATCATTCATCCCTTAATAATTACATAACATCACATAATTTAATAATTATTTTTACATAACAAAAAATATAATAAATTCTAACAATTTAAATCCCTATAAGAAGTGTCATAACCTTTGCATAGTTCCTAGATGAAGTTCCATATGATTCTTAGTAAGTTGAGGAGAATTTTTCCTTTGTTATTTAAAAAAACACCACTCCACTGGCTTTTCCTAGATTTTCTTTGGAAGCACCGTCAAAATTTATTTTGATAAACCCAATTTTTGGATATTTTTATTTTTCCCTTAGATCAAAGTAGACCCTTTATTTTAATGTCATTGTCATAGACGACTCTTCCATGTCTATTCAAATCTAAAAATCAAGTTGTTACAAACTATTTCTCCACACTTGAGACTTCCCATGATGAGCACCATATCTTTAGATATTCTATAAGAGAGTTAATAATATGGTTTCAAACTTGGGCATGATTTTGATATTTATTTTTTTTAATTCTATTATTCCTTTCAAGAATTAAATTCCAACAAATAATGGATAATAATTTAACTTAAAAATAATTAATCCAATCTATCAAATTTGGTGGAGCTACCCAATATATTTCCATATTTTTAAAAAGTGACCCCAAATGGTGTGAGCAAAAGGGAAATGAACAAGTAAATTGTTTGATACTTTTAAATCCTTCTCACACAAGACACATATGAAAGTTCCATGATATCCTCTTCTTTGTAGACTCTCTCCTATAATAATATTACTTTGAATTGCTAACTAAAGTAATGTTGAGGCCTTAGGGAGAGCATCTAGAGACCAAACATTATTCCAAGGGAAATATTTTGGAGTAAGAAATTTTAATTGCTCTAAATCCTCTAATTCAAATCTAACCAAGTATCCATCATATTTTAATAGATTCCAAACCAACTCATCCTTTCATGTAAAAATTGGTAAATAAAACTCTTTTAAGCATATTTTAAATCTCATCTACAATTTGTCTAAGTCCCTATCCTTCAATTAGGTTACTAATAGAAATTCATGATCTAGAGTTATATTTTTTTTTTAGGATAATGTTTACAAATTAGATCAACAACCACCCTCAAGGGGTTTGAACACAAGACCACTTAAGAAAAAACCACCATCTTACTCACTAGGGCAACTTCCTGTCGGCATGATCTAGAGTTGAGTCATAGATAAGAGGATAAATATTTCACTGAACATCAAAGTAAAAATTTATATAATTACCCTTATCAACTAACCATCTGAAATGTTTCTTGATCAATTGCAAATTATTTTATTTGAAGTTCCATGTTGATGATCCTTTGGGTAGGATTATTTTCCTAAATAATTTCATTGCTTTAATATAACCTATATTTTAAAGATTTTTTTCCAATTCTTTCCTTGATCTCTGAAAAATCTCCATCCAAGTTTTGCATCTAAGGCCAAACTCATAAGTCTACAATTCCACAAACCTGCTTCTCCAATATTATTTTCTTTGCAATCCTTATCCCACATACAAAGAGGAAACCTAAATTTTTCCTTACATCATTTTCAAAAAAAGTGTCTTTGAATTTTATTAATTTATGATGATATACCTACTAGCAATCTTGAAAGAGATAGTATTGCAATGTAGTCTTTATGAGTTGTAGCCTTCCCAATATGATTAAGAACTTATATTTCTAACCTTCCAAACAAACTTTCATTCTATCCAAATAAGAGATCCAAATCTCCTTTTTATTTTATTTATGAGAGAAAGGAATACCTACGAAGGTTGATGAAAATTTTATAATATTAAACCCTAAAATATCCATAATAATTCATTGTGAATCTACGACAGTGTTAATAATAAAGTCTAGATTTTGTAGTACTGATAAATTATCCAGTTTCTCATAGCATTAATATTGATTTTAAATACATGGTCTCATTGGTAGAGGGATGTCCTAAAATAAAAGTATTATCAACTAACTGGAGATGAAATTCAAAAGGACCATTGTTTATAAATTGAATTCCTTTGAATTTTCCTTCACATTTCTCCTTTGAGAAAGATCTCCCTAATGCCTCCATAAGAATAATAAATATATAAGGAGATAGTAGATCACCTTGGAATATTCCACAAGATGAACTAAAGTAATTAGAAGGAGAGTAATTGATGAAAATAAAATATTTTGAAGTGCCATAACAACATTTAATAAATATTTTTACAATGCCATAACAATGCTAGGGGAGTGAAGGCGAGTGTTGTAGTGCTAGGAAAACGAAGTAAACATATTTTAACAGTGCCACAACAATGCTAGGGCAACAAAGGTGAGTGCAATAGTGTTAGGGTAGTGAAGTAAAAATATTTTAATAGTGCCAAAGTAGTGCTAGGGTAGTGAAGACGAGTGCAATAATGCTAGGGTAGTGAAGTAAAAAAATTTAACAGTGTTGCAACAATGCTAGGGTAGTGAAGTAAAAAAAATTAACAGTGTTGTAGTAGTGCTAGGGCAGCAAAGGTAAGTGTATCAGTGCTAGGGCAGTGAAGTAAAAATATTTTAACAGTGTCAGTCATGCTAGGGCAACGAAAGTGAGTGCAGCAATGCTAGGGAAGCAAAGTAAAAATATTTTAATAGTTTCACAGTAGTGCTAGGACAATGAAGGCTAGTACACAACAATGCTAGGGCAACGAAGTAAAAATATTTTTTATTTGGTATTTTTAAAATGATAATATAATTGGGCAAAATGGTTTCTTGTTTCTGATGAAAAATGAAGAGGAACATTTGCACTTCTTAGAGGACCCTTTTGAGGGGTAACACATCTTTTCAAATCCAAGGACCAAGGGTCCCATTTTTGTATAAGATTTAGAAGTTGAGAACTAGGGGTCCTTGGGTTTTTTAAGTGACCAAAATAATACTGTAGGTTATCAGACTTTAGTGGATAGAGGAGAGTCTATGTCAAAAGATTTAGATCAAGTTAGTTGTCCTATTGACTGCTCACTCTCAAGTGTCTCAAAACACTCTACTCAATTGATGGGTCTAATGAATGAGCAAACATTTTATTGCAGGGAAGATAAACTTGAGTAGGCTCCAAACAATCCAAACTCACTTTGTCTAATAGATTTTTCTTTGTTTGGTTTTGGTTTTATTGGTAAAAGTATTGATTTAGAGGCCCTAAGTAGGGTGGGTCCAAACATACAACCAGCACAGTATACAACTCCAGTTACTAAAGTGCGTAAGGCACATAAAGTGGTTAAAAAGAGAAGGTCGAAGATCAATGGTACTTGGGGAAGACTTGAGGATGGAACAAGTTTTGGATTTTTTGGGGAAGGCCCTTATTGGAAAGTTTCATGGACGTCAAATAGTTGATAATACACTGAGTGGTTGCAAAAGGTATGGGTCCCAATATTAGGATATAGGCCAATTTTTTACTTACTTTCCAAAGGATGGATAGGTTTCCTTTTTCAACCTGAGGAATATGCACGTAAAATTATAGGAGGTCATTGGTATTGGATGTCTTCTTTTTTGGATTTGAAGGCTTGGACGACTTGCTTTGATCCTAGGACTAAAGTTGCTAGGAGATTTGGGTAAAAATTCCAGGTCTACCAATGGAGTTATGGTCAGAAATATCTTTGAAAGTGATTGGAGATTCATTAGGTAGAACCTTGGATATAGATATTTCTTTCAAATCTAGTGTTTTTTGGTCAATAGCTCATATTTTGGTTGAAATGGATATTAGTGAAGGCTTACTGGACTGTATGGAGATAGTTGTGGGGAATATAGTTCATACTAAAATCTTGGATTATTTGAATATTCTTTTTATATGTGTCCATTGTCATGTTTATGGGCATATTGCTAAGAAATGTTCTCAATATTTCACATGGAAAGTATGGAGGAGAAAACAAATGACTAATGGGGATTTCAAGTCAGCTAACAACAATCAAGAGATGCCTATTTTTTAAAGCTCAATAGTTCTCCCTGATTTGGCACAAATAAGTAAAAATAATGTTGTTGAACCTAGAACCAAATTTCTAGCAAAGAAGGAAGAAATTTTGGGCCTAGATTTATCTCTATTTCATTGTTCACAAGTTGTTAAAGGAGAGAGTTATAAAGAAAACTATGAAAGGATTGGAACCTGATACTTTAAATTTTGTTGGTCATACATCTAAGCCTTATGACAATTACTATCCAATACATGAGAATAATATGGACTTAGGTAATAATGAAATATGTACACTTCCTTATGAATGTTCTAATAGAAGTCCCAGGGATAAGAAATTTTCTAAGATTTCGGACAATGGGCTAGTAACCTCAAACACATTGAATAGGGATTGTGATCAAAATATTTCTACTATTGGGGGAAATCTTTGTGACCTATTAGGTGAATATTATAGGGAGGTATCTATTTCAAGGGATGGTTTGGAGATAAGTTTCTCTTGCAAATATTTGTTTCATTCTAGGAAAAGAGAATTCGAGTTGAGAACTTGTGCCATTTTTGGAAGGTTAGGGTTAGGTCTAGACCATATAAAGGAATCTTCCACTACTTTAGCATGTAGAAAGTCATTTTTGTTTCATGCATAGGAGAAGGTTTTGAGGGAAATTTAGTAGGATAAACAAAAATATATCAAAGGGGTCCTTAGAGCGATACAAAATCCCTCTAAGATGTTTAAATGATCTTGTTATCCCTTAATATCTAAGATATTTGTAGACTCTCTAAAAGACTTGCCTTAGCTAGGCTAGTGGAAATTCATAATCAAGATGTTATCCTTCTACAAGAAACCATTGGGTAAGTACAAAAGTTATTGAAGGGTTAAGTAAATTGCTTAGGGATTAGGAGTTTTTGGCTTTAAATGCTACCAAAAATCTAGGGGGTGTTTTGATTGGCTAAAAGAACTCAATATCCTTAATTAATTCTTCCTTTATAATTTTAGGATTGTAGACAAAATTGTTATTTAAAGACTTGGGTTTGAGGTTATTAGTTATTAATTATTATAGTCCCTATGAAGATAGATGTGAAGTTTATGAACTAAAAAGTTGCAAAAACTATTTTTTCCTGAACCAAAATTTGTGACAATAGTCAGAAAATAGAGGCCTTAAACTTGTGCAAATGAGCTGAAATTTTGTGAGTATATTCTAGACATCCATACCTATCCAAAGGTTCAAAAATCACATTAATTGGAGCTGTAAATAAAAAGTTACATGCTCTGCAAGTTGACTAATTTTTCCAGGTCTGCACACACATTTTTGAGAGAGAAGGAGATGAACCAAAGTTGTTAAAACTTTCAAACAAACCCAAAACACTTGCAAAATATTTATTCAGCTTCTCCTCATATTTTTACACTTGCTTCTATGTACCATATAAAAAACTAACATGTTTTCTCTATCTATAACCCTTGGAATGACTTTCCAAGTAACCCAATAGTCATGGAACATCAAAAGACTCTCTAAGACTTTTCCTATACCATAAAATCCATGGCACACACTTTAAGATATAATATTTACATTACAATAATGTATTAATGCTTAGCATCAATCTCCAACATACTCCCCCTTGATGCTAAGTGGTGAAACTACTCTATCTCTTAAATACAAAAATTATTCTTTAGCAACTCCTTTGGTAAACAAATCAGCCAGTTGTTCCTTTGTGTTGCAGTAGACAAGATCAAAAAACTTATTTTCAATGACATATCTAATGAAATGATACTTCAATGCAATGTGTTTTGTCCTACTATGATGAACCAGATTCTTGGAAATCTTGATGGCACTAGTGTTGTCACAATTGATAATCGTAGGACTGTCTTGGACTTCTCCAATCTCCTCAAGCATCTTCCTCAACCAAAGAGCTTGAGTGCTTGTTGTTGTTGTAGCAACATATTCAGCCTCCATGGATGACAAAGCAACAATGCTTTACTTCTTGGAACTCCATGTGATCAGCCCGAAACCAAGAGTGAAACAATTTCTGGATGTAGACTTTCCATCATCTAAACAACCTCCATGATCTGAATCACAATACCCAACAAGCTCCAACTTGTTGTTAGAAAAATAATGTATTCCAAATTTTGAGGTTCCTTTCACATACCTCAAAATCCTCTTGGCAGCCTTCATGTGATTTTGTGATGGTTGATTCATATATCTAGAAACAAGTGAAACATCAAAAGCAATGTTTGGTCTAGTAGTGGTAAGGAACATTAAGCTCCCAATCATGCTTCTATACAAATTCTCATCAACCCTTTCAAAACCATCATCTCTACACAATGATTCACCATGTGCAATAGGAGTCCAAACCGGTTTATAGTTTTGCATCTCATATTTCTTCAACATATCATTCACATACTTAGCTTGGCAAACAAAAATTTCACCATTTCCTTGAAATACTTCAATCCCAAGAAAGTATTTCATCAAACCCAAATCAGTCATGTCAAACTCACTCATCATGGAAGTCTTGAAATCAACCAACATCTTGTTATTTGTCCCCATGTAAATCAAATCATCAACATAAAGACATACAAGAAGAATGTCCTCACCTTCCTTTTTGAAGTAAAGAGTGGGATCATTTTTGCTCTTCTTGAAACCATACTCTTGAAAATATTTGTCAATCCTAGAGTACCAAGCTCTAGGTGCTTGCTTCAGCCCATACAATACTTTTTTTAGTTTGTACACATGATTTTCTTTACATTTCACTTCATAGCCTTGAGGTTGTTGCACATAAACCTCTTCTTCAATGTAGCCATTCAAAAATGCACTTTTAACATCCATGTGATACACTTTCAACTATTTTTGGGCAGCCAAAGAAAGAACCATTCGAATGGTTTCTTGTCTTGCTACGGGTGCATATGTTTCTTCATAATCCATGCCAAACCTTTGTGTATACCCCTTTGCAACCAGCCTTGATTTGTGTTTTTGTATGCTGCCATCACTATTATACTTTGTCTTGAAAATCCACTTGCAACCAACAACCTTTTTTCCTTTGGGTAACTCAACAAGTTCCCATGTATCATTATTTTCTATGGACTGAATTTCATTCTCCATTGCTTTCACCCAAATATCATTAGTACTTGCATCTTCAAAACTAGAAGGCTCAATTGAAGATAACAAAGCATAATGCATCATCTCACCTTTGGGTTCTTCTTCATCATCACCATACACATGTATATTTTCCAGCCTTGTAACAATTTGGTCCATCTCTTGTGCTTGAATCCTTTTCAACCTCTTCTCAAAGTTTTTATCTAGCATTTGACTTGGTGGATGATATTTCAAAGTTCTTTTACCTTTTCCTTGCTTTGGACTTGAGGAAGAATCACTAGTACTTGGACTAGTGGAACTAGAACTTGTGCTTGGGCTTGAAAGTGGGCTAGGAGGAGGTGAGGGAACACTTGGTGGCTGTCCCCCAACTATTATTTCTTCTTCATAAACCATGGCTGCACTTTTTCCTTTGTTTTCCACTATTTTTTGATGACCATACACTCCCCCTTCATCAAAAATCACATCTCTAGACACAATAAATTTATGAGCTTTTGGATCATACAATCTATATGCCTTGCTAGTTTTGAAATAGCCAACAAAAATACATGCTACACTCTTGTCATCAAGATTATTTCTAACTTCATCATTCACATGTGAAAAAACAAGACACCCAAAAACTCTCAAATGGCTAACCGTGGGTTTAGTACCATACCATGCTTCATGAGGTGTCATTTTATGGAGGGCTCTTGTTGAACATCTATTCAAGATGTACACAATTGTATCAACCGCATAAGACCAATATCCATTGCTCAAACCCTTGGTCTTGAGCATGCTCCTTACCATTTCAACTATGGTTCTATTATTTCTTTTAGCCACCCCATTTTGTTGAGGTGTATATGCAGTTGTATGTTGTATTTTAATGTCATTTTGATTGCAAAAATCATTGAATTATTTTGAATAAAACTCTCCTCCATGATCAGTCCTCAAACATTTGATTTTATGACCACTTTCATTCTCAAAAAGTGCTTTGAAAGTCTTGAACACCCCAAATGCATCATCCTTGTGCTTCAAAAAATAAACCCAACATTTCCTTGAGTAATCATCAATAAAAGTTATGAAATAAGATGACTTACCCAAACTTTGTGTTTGCATAGGCCCACAAATATCGGAATGAACTAGTTGAAGAGGATATGAGGCTCTCCATGCCTTACCTTTAGGAAAATCAATCCTAGCATGCTTTCCCAACACACATGCTTCACACACATCCTTCCTCTCTTCAACTCTTGGAAGCCCATTCACCATACCTTGATTTGACAAAAATTTCAAACTCTTGAAATTGTAATGCCCAAATCTCAAATGCCATAACCAATTCTTATCTTCAAGTGCCAAATTTGCTAAGTTCACACCTCCCTTGTTACCAAACTTCAAAGGAAACATTCTATTTTTAGACATAGGAACAATTGTGACAACACGGTTCCTATTACCCTTATCATAAATAATGCATTCACTATTGTCAAACACAACTTTGTAATTCTTTTCAACAAGTTGTCCAACACTTAACAAATTATTCTTCAGATTTGGAGCATAAAAAATATCATTGATTCTTTTTGTACCTTCTTTTGTTCCAACCTCCATGGAATATTTTCCAACCACTTCCAAAGAATTATTGTTTCCAAGCATGATTCTTGACTTAAAACTCTCATTAACATCAACAAACAAATCCTTTTTCTTGGTCATATGATTAGAGCAACCAGAATCCAAATACCAAACTTCATTGCTAGTATTTTCCACCATATCACTAGTTAAGAAAATATTACCTTGAGTGTCTTCATCTTCACAAACATAATGTGCCCTTTTATCCTCATTTGCAGTCTTTGACCAGTAATTTTTAGCAAGATGACCCTTCTTGTGGTAGTTGTAGCACTCCACATTCCTTATATTAGTCCTTCTTCTACCTCTTCCTTGGTTAGAAGCTCCTCTTCCTCTTCTACCTCTTCCTATTTGCTTATTTCTACCTCTTCCTCTATTGGAACTGCCTTCATATTTATCTCTCCTTGAATGTTTTGCCTCAGAATTGAAGGTATTCTCCTCACTCTCCTTGGTGGTTTCTTTGAATCTCTCTTCATGTGACATGAGAGAATCAACAAGATATTCAAAATCCATCTTTGACAAGTCTTTACTTTATTCAATGATAATGGTAACATGGTTCCATTTTTATGTGAGATATTTCAACACTTTCTTCACAACTACCGATGTTTCCAAATTTTCACCAAAAGTGGCCATTTTATTCACAACATATTTCACTCTCACGTAGTAATATCCAACACTTTCAATATCCTTCATATTCAAGTTCTCAAAATCATTTTTCAAGATTCTTAGCTTGACCATTCTCATTTGGTCACTCCCTTGGTAAGCCTCTTTGAGAGACTTCTTGTTGGAGATTAAACTTGCAAATTCAACTTCAAACAACTCTATGTTTTAGGATCGCACATGCACAATGTGTTTCAGCTCTGATTGCAAGATTCTATTGGGATTTTATCTAGAATTATTTTATATCTAGATCATGGGCTAATGTCCAGATCACGTATGATCATTGGATCGCAGACACATTTCACAAAATCGCATGTGACTGCTATTTTTATGTTAGTTTCTAGTTTGAGTGTTTTTAGGCATTTTATCCATATTTAGAGTTTGTTTCTCCATGAAAATTTGTGGGTTTATTGTTGTTTACTGCTAGATTATATTGTAATAAGTCTGGGTTGAAATTTTGGTAGATTCAATGTTGTTTTATAGTAGGAAATTAGTTATTTCTTTGTTGTATTGTTCTTGAGAAAACCATTCTCAGTTATTACTTTGTTGTTTAGTCTTCCACAGAGTATTCTTCTGTTATTGCTCCAAGACTATATAATGATGTACTCAGTTATGAAATAATACATTGAGAATCCATTTGCATTTCTCATTGTGGTATCAGAGCCAGGTTTGGTTTTGGTGGGTTAGAGAAAGCCTATGGAGTCTTTGTGAGAGTTTATTAAGATTTTACAAATTGTCTCTCAAGGTTTCTTGCTGGGTATTTGGTATAATGGCTACTGGCACTAACTCATTGCCAATTCCAAAATTCAATGGTGAAGACTATGAGTATTGGAGTCTAAAAATGAAGATATTGCTCATTGGCAAAGGTGCTTGGGATATAGTGGAAGATGGCTACACTGAGCCTGATTGGAACACCATTGCAGCTGCTGATAGACCAGCAAAGAGAGAAGCACAAAAGAAGAATAGCTTTGCTCTCTATCACATTCAAACAACCTTGGATAAAAGCCTTTTTCCAAGGATTGCTAGTTGTACAACAACTAGTGAAGCTTGGAAAGCTTTGAAGGATGGCTTCCAAGGAAATGCTCAAGTGAAGCAAGTCAAATTGCAAACTCTCAAGAGGGAGTTTGAGAATTTGAGAATGAAAGAAGATGAAAATGTTGGTGATTATTGTGTGAGAGTAAAATCTTGTGTGAACAATATGGAGACTCTTGGTGAAGAGGTGAAGAATGAAGTTGTAGTAAAGAAAGTGTTGAGAACACTTCTACCAAAATAGAATCATGTGGCTATCATAATTGAAGAGAGAAAAGATATTTCTACTCTTAATTATGATCAGCTCATTGGTTCACTTATGTCTCATGAGGAGAGACTATCTTCATCTTCAAATGTTGGTGGTGTTGAAGAAAAAGCTTTCACATCCAAGGAGAGTGGAGCTAGTGCAAGTGGACAAGGAAGAGGCCAAGGCCAAGGTAGAGGGAGAGGTCAATATCCTTCAAGAGGAAGAGGTAGAGGAAGAAGAGGAGGTTCTCAAGGAAGAGGAAGAGGAAGAGGTGACAAGAGAGACAAGCAATGTTACTATTGTAACAAGTTTGGACACTTTGAAAAAGAGTGTAGATTGAAGGTATCCCATGAAGGAAGGAGTAGTGCACACTATGGAGAAGAGGAAGGATCCTCAATTCTATTTTTGTCATATGGAAAATCAGATCAAAATTTAAATGAGACATGGATTCTTGATACTGGTTGCTCAAACCACATGACCGGCAAGGGGGAGTTGTTTTCTACAATAGACAATTCCTACAAGTCCAAGATCAAGCTTGGAGATGATAAAGCTTTGCAAGTTGAAGGTAAAGGAGCAATGGAGGTGCACACCAATGAAGGTAAAAAGAAGGTGAATGATATATACTATACTCCAAATTTAAAACATAATTTGTTGAGTGTAGGCCAAATCATGGAGAAAAACTACAAGCTTGTTTTTGAAGATAAAAAATGTGTAATCTATGACAAGAATCATGGGAATAGGCTTGTCACTACCATCCCTATGACAAAAAATAGATTGTTTCCTTTGAATTTTGGAGGACAAGGAGCCAATATTGCAAATGTTGCAATTGAAAACAAGAGTTGGTTGTGGCACTTAAGGTATGGGCACTTGAATTTTCCTAGTTTGAGATTGTTGGTATCTCAAGAGATGGTATATGGATTGCCTAAGGTTGAAGATCACAAAGGTGTGTGTGAAGGATGTGCTTTGGGAAAGCACTCAAGGATGAGTTTTCCAAAAGGAAAAGCATGGAGAGCCTCTTATCCACTTCAATTGGTGCATTCTGATATTTGTGGGCCTATGCAAACTCAAATTTTGGGTAAGAATTCATACTTTCTTACATTCATTGATGATTTTTCAAGAATGTGTTGGGTTTATTTTTTGAAGACAAAGGATGAGGTATTTGGTTGTTTTAAAGATTTCAAAAATCATGTTGAAAATCAAAGTGGGCACTATATAAAATTTTTAAGGACTGATAGGGGAGGAGAATTTTGTTCAAATGAATTTCTTCAATTTTGTAAAGATTGTGGTGTTAAAAGGCAACTCACTGCTGCCTATACTCCACAACAAAATGGTGTGGTTGAACGTAAAAATAGAACAATTGTAAACATGGCAAGGAGCATGCTACAAACAAAGAAATTAAGTAATATGTATTGGGCTGATGCAGTTAGGACAACCATCTATATTTTGAATAGAAGTCCCACTAATAGCTTGGATGGCATCACTCCATATGAAGCATGGTATGCAAAGAAACCAAATGTAAATCATTTCAAAGTTTTTGGTTGTTTGGCTTATGCACATGTACCTGATGAGCAAAGGAAGAAACTTGATCCAAAAAGTCAAGCATGTGTTTTTATTGGGTATTGTGAGAATACCAAAGCCTATAGGCTTTATAATCCAAAAACTCACAAGGTTGTGGTGTCAAGAGATGTGATTTTTGATGAAGGGGGAGCATATGGTCATCAAAAAATCTATATTGATGATGGATCCAATGATGAAAGCTCTTCAAAAGTGCAGCCCAATGTACAAATAAGCAAATAAAGTTCTTCAAATTTTCAGCCCAATGTTCAACAAATTGCTATTCCAAGTCCTACAAAGAGTTCTTCTCCAAGTCCCACTTCAAGCCCTTCAACATATACAATAAGTGAAGATGATTCTCCAAATGTTGATACTATGAACATAAAGAAAGGTAAAATACTTCTTCAAAGCCATCCATCTTCTCAAATGTTAGATACAAATTTTCAAAGAAGAGTTACAAGAGGTCAAGCACAAGAGGTAGATCAAGTTGTGAAAAGACTTGAAAACTTGCATATGTATGGTGATGAAGATGAAGGTGAGCCAAAAGGTGATGTTGTGAATTATGCTTTGATGTCTAGTGTTGATTTAGAACCATCTAGTTATGAACAAGCATGTACTAATGATGTGTGGATGAAAGCAATGCAAGATGAAATGAATTCCATCAAGAAGAATGATACTTGGGAGCTTGTTGAGCTTCCAAAAGGCAAGAAGTGTGTGGGCTCTAAATGGGACAAGACAAAATATAATAGTGATGGAAGCATTGAGAGACACAAGGCAAGGCTTGTGGCAAAGGGATTCACACAAAGGTATGACATTGATTATGAAGAGACTTTTGCACCGGTTGCAAGACAAGAAACAGTGAGGATGGTTCTTTCTATTGTTGCCCATAAAGGTTGGAAGGTACATCACATGGATGTAAAGAGTGCATTCTTGAATGGCTACTTGGATGAGGAGGTTTATGTGCAACAACCTCAAGGTTTTGAAGTGCAAGGCAAAGAGAATCTTGTGTATAGGTTGAAGAAGGCCTTGTATGGTCTTAAGCAAGCTCCAAGAGCTTGGTATTCAAGGATTGATGGATACTTTCATCAATATGGTTTCATGAGAAGCAAGAGTGAGCCAACCTTATACTACAAGAAAGAAGGTAATGAAATTTTTCTTGTTTGTTTATATGTTGATGATTTGATTTACTTGGGTAGTAATTCAAAGTTGAATGATGATTTCAAAGATGCAATGATGAAAGAGTTTGAAATGAAAGATTTAGGTTTGATGCATTATTTCCTTGGTATGGAGGTGTATCAAAGAGATGGTGAAATATTCATTTGTCAAACTAAATATGCTAATGATATGTTGAAGAAATTTGGCATGGAGAATTGTAAACCAGTTGCTACACCAATAGCTCATGGTGAGTTGTGTAAGGATGATGGAGCTAAAAAAGTTGATGTGACCACTTATAGAAGCATTGTTGGGAGCTTGATGTTTCTCACAAATTCTAGACCTGATATTGCTCATGTTGTTTCACTTGTATCAAGGTATATGAGTGACCCTTCTGAAATACACTTGAAAGCAACTAAAAGAATTCTGAGATATGTAAAAGGAACAATTGATTTTGGCATTCACTATTACAAAAGTGATGATGTAAAACTAGTTGGCTTTAGTGATTCAGATTGGGGAAGTAATTTAGATGATAGAAAATCTACTTCAGAAATTGTTTTAGTCTTGGGTCTGGATTGATTACATGGAGTTCAAGAAAGCAAGGTATTGTTGCTCTTTCTTCTACAGAAGCTGAGTATATTGCAATCACAAGTGCTAGTGCTCAAGCATTGTGGTTGAGAAAAGTGTTAGAGGAAATTGGGGAGAAACAACGTGGTCCTACTATCTTGTTTTGTGATAATATGAGTGTCATTCAGTTAGCAAAGAACCCAGTCCATCATAGTAGGTCCAAACATTTTGATATGAAATACCATTTCATTAGAGACATGGTGGAGAAGAAAATCATTGAACTAAGATATTGTAATACTAAAGATAATATTGCAGATGTATTCACAAAAGGGGTTGTGAAAGCTTAGTTTTTGAAGCTGAGGAACTCTCTGGTTTGTCCCCTCAGCATCAAGGGGGAGAATTTTGGAGATTAAACTTGTAAATTCGACTTCAAATAGATCTCTATTTCAGGATCGCACATGGATAGTGTGTTTCACCTTTGATCACAAGTGTATTTCCAGATTGCATGCATTTGTCTTCAGATCGTGGGCTTCTATTGGGATTTTTTCCAAAATGAGTTTATATTCGAATCACGGGCTACTATCCAGATCACGTGTGATCACTGGATCGTAGATGTGTTTCACAAAATCACGTGTGACTCTGCTATTTTTCTATTAGTTTCCAGTTTGAGTGTTTTTAGGCATTTTCTCCATATTTAGAGTTTTTTTCTCCATGAAACTTTGTAGTTTTATTTTTGTTTACTGCTAGATTAGATTGTAATAAGTTTGGGTTGAAATTTTGGCAGATTCAATGTTGTTTTATAGTAGGGAATTAATTATTTCTTTGTTGTATTGTTTCTGATAACACCATTCTCAGTTATTACTTTGTTGTTTAGTCTTCCATAGAGTATTCTTCTATTATTTATCCAAGACTATATAATTATGTATTCAGTTTTGAAATAATGCATTGAGAATCCATTTGCATTTCTCACTTCCAAGCTTCTTTGGATGTTGTAGCAGTAGTAATTCTTGGAAATAAGCTCTTGTCAAGTGCATACTGAATGTGATAAAGGGAAAGCGAGTTCTTCTTATTTTCTTCTTTCCTTGTAGTATCCTCCAATTAGTTGGTTCTACATAACCATTCTCAACTTCCTCCCAAAGATCCCTCCCTATCAACAAAGTTCTCATTTTAATGCTCCAATATTCTTAATCCTGACCACTGAATTTTGAAATGGGTAGTGAGTTATTCAAGTTGGCCATGACACTCAAACAAGAAAAATTAAAGTCTTCCTTCAACAAACTTGTGCAACAAGTTCACTCAAACCCTTCTCAAAACCTGAACTCTGATACCATGTGAAGTTAATGAACTAGAAAGTTGCAAAAACTATTTTTTCCTAAACCAAAATTTGTAACAATAGTCATAAAATGGGGACCTTAAACTTATGAAAATGGATGAAATTTTGTGAGTATATTCTAGACATCCATACCTATCCAACGGTTCAAAAATTGCATTAATTGGAGTTGTAAATAAAAAGTTACATGCTCTGCAAGTTGACTAATTTTTCCAGGTCTGCACACACGTTTTTGAGAGAGAAGGAGATGAACCAAAGTTGTTAAAACTTTCAAAAAAACCCAGAACACTTGCAAAATATTTATTCAGATTATCCTCATGTTTTTACACTTGCTTCTATATACCATATAAAAAACTAACATGTTTTCTCTATCTATAACCCTTGGAATGACTTTCCAAGTAACCCAATAGTCATGGAACATCAAAATATTCTCTAAGACTCTTCCTATACCAAAAATTCTGTGGCACACACTTTAAGATATAATATTTACATTACAATAATGTATTAATACTTAGCATCAATCTCCAATAATAGACAAGTCTTCTAGGATGATTTTTTTCCCAAAGTGTATCAAGGATGAAAGAGTTATCATTGGTGGGGACTTAAATTTTACTATGAATAGAAGTGAGGTTTGGGGAGAATCTGCAAGACTTGATAGACTTGTAGATTACTTCAAGCATAAGATTGAAGAAGCTAGTTTAATTTATTTGAAACCAATAAAATTAATGCCTACATTGAGAAATAATAGAGTTGGGGAAGTTGGGATCTCAAATAGGTTGGACAAAGTTTTTATCTAAAAGACATTATACAATGAAATAGACAAAAAATGGTCTTGGGTTGATACTGGAGGTGGCTCAAATCATTCTCTGATTTTTCTTCAATTAGAAAGTCAAGAGACAAAACTTGTGAGTCCTTTTAAGCTCAATCCAATTTGGTTGGAGGAAGAATATTTTCAACAACTAATTAAAAAAGAATGGATTGGTTATGACCAAAGTTCCAAGTCATCGACAAGTTTTCAATTTTCTACTGCTTTAAAAAATTAAAAGGAGTTGTGTCATCTTGGATTGTAGTTAAAAAGAAGAGTATGGATAGAGATCTTAAGTTGGTGGAGAAGGAAATTTTAGAAATTCATAAAAATAACGAGGTTGGTTTGTTTAAAGAGGAGGAGAAATAAGACTAGTTGAACTAGAAATTACACATAAATTCTTGGAGTGGAGGGAAGCTGAATGAAGAATGAAAAGTAGAGCTATATAGTTAAAAAAAAGGATGAAAATACTATTTTTTTCATAGTTTTTCTAATCACAGGAAGAAGGTTAACACTATCTAGGAGATGCAAAATGAATAAGGGGTCCTCGTTAGGAGTTTTCCTGAGTTAGCACATTTACGAGTAAAATATTTTTAATCTATCTATAAAGAACTTGAATGAGTCAATATTAGGGAAATTTTAAAGTTAACTTCTTTCTTCCCTAGTTTTGTGATAGAGGAGGACAATTAGTTAATTATGAAGGAGGTCACAAAGGAAGAACTAAAAGCTATCTTGACTTCTTTCAAAAAGGATAAAATTCCAAGGCCTGATGGATGGCCTGTGGAGGTTTTCCTAGTTATCTATGACCTCGTTGAGGAGGATATTCTTAGAGTAATGGAGGAATTTAGATTGAGTGGTTAGGTTTTGGGTGCTTTTAACTCCACTTTTTTAGCTTTGATTCCAAAAAGGAGAAGCCTAAAAAGTTTGATTAATTTAGACCTATTTTGTTGTGTAACTATATCTATAAAATTATTGCAAAGATTATGGTTTTTAGATTGAAGAAGATTTTCTCTGAAGTTATTTCCTAGGAGTAGTTTAGATTTTTAGTAGGTAGACAAATTTGTGAAGCCATAGGAGCTACACAAGAGTGCCTTCACTCTATTAAAACCAAAAAACTTCTTGCAATGGTCCTTAACTAGATCTATCTAAAGCTTATGATAGAACTAGTTGGTTGTATCTCATATTGATGCTCTTACATGTGGGTTTTAGCTATCTGATAGTAAAGTGGATTATGGGATGTATTTCTTCTGTATCTTTTACTATTCTTATCAATGGATTTTCTTATCAATGGATTAGATTCCAAATCCTTTAGACCCTCCATAGGACTAAGACATGGATGTCCTTTATCTCCTTTTCTTTTATTGTTGGTTGCTGAAGGATTGAGTAGAGTTGTTTTGGATGCAAAGAGGGAAGGATCCTTATTTGGTATCAAAGTGGGGGTCCTTTATTTATCTCATTTATTATTTATTGATGATGTATTTTTCTTCAAAAATGGAAGTTTAAGGGAAGCTAGAAAGTTGAAGGAAATCTTGGACACTTACAATATTGCTACTGGTATGGATATAAATTTTCAAAAATCCTCTATTTTCTTTAATGGTCTAGAGCAGGAGACTAAACACGAGCTAATAAAAAAAAATATTTTAATATCTTAGATTTCCAGGAAGGCTTTAAGTATCTAGGTTTTGTATTGAAGCCAAATACTTATAGGAAGAGATATTGAGGATAGATTTTAGAGAAGATTGAATTTAGGATTAACCATTGGTGTAATAGATGGTTGTCTATTGGTGGGAGATTAACACTTGTAAAGTCGATTCTTGAGGTAAAACCTGTGTTTTAGCACAACTTGACCTTCATTCCAAAAGGAGTTCTAGAGAAAATAAGAAAGCATTGTTTCAAATTTATTTGGACTAGATGCAATGAACATGAAGGTATTCCTTTAGTTAAGTGGCAGAGTATTGCTAGGCCAAAGGAGGAAGGTGGCTAGGGCCTTAAAAATATCTATTTTTTTTGTTTTTCTTTGGAAGAAAAAATTTTATGGAGGATTTTGACCAAAGAAGGATTATGGAAGAATATTATTGAACATAAGTATATTTTTCTAGGGACCTTTATGGATTGGATCAAAATTCCACAAAAAAGCATTAAAATTATTTCCATTCAATGGAAGGTACTAGTACAGGTCTTTCCTATGATTGGAAAATATTTGGCTTGGAAAGTGGGAAATGGTGAACAAGTTAGAATAGGGGTTGATTCTATTTTGGATTGTGGAGAATTTTTTTTTTTTTCAAAAGCTATGATAGGTTCTTTACAAGACAAGGGTTTTTACTTTCTTCATTAGATGGGGGAGTTAAATTCTTCTAGTCTTTGGACCCAAGGTTGGAAGCAGGCTTAGGTCTTGGATTTTTGATGAGAAATTTGTTTTGTAGAAAACTTACACTGATAGCCTTAATAAGATTCATATCAAGCTGAGATCTGAACCAGATACTATTGCTTGGGCATAGAAACAATCTAGGGGTCAATATACAACTAGACTTGGTTAAAAAGCAAGTTTTGACCCTCATACTCAAAGGCCTACTTGGTTGTGGAAGCAGATTTGGAAATTATCTGCTCCAAAAAAGATAATTATTTTCATGTGGTTAGCTTTGAGAAATAAGGCTTTGACTTGGGAAGTTTTACATAGGAGAAGCAGACAAAGTCCAAGTATTTGTATGTTGTGTCAGTCAGAGGAGGAAACATCATATATTTTTAAATCAAATATTCTTTTTCTCAACAGGTTTTGTTAGTGTTGGTCAGTATTCTACACCTAATGGAAGGATTGTACACCTTGCAGACTAGACCAACATTGTGATATCACATGATGGTGAAACCCTGCGACCAATATTCGGAGAAGGTTGGTTCCTTATGATTTGATAACTATTTTGATAGTGCTTAGGAAAAACAAGGAAGAAAATAAACTAAGCTAACATGATGAAATTATAGATGGGCGGATCAACCACATCAAGATACATGTAAGGCAAAAGCAAAAATGTATTTACATGTACAAACCATCTAACAGACCAATCAATACACTTTAAATTTTACTATTAACATTCACCATATGTTTGTAAATTCCAAAATTGATAAATTAACCGTCAGAATCCAGATTGTAGAATAACAACAAATTCATTTATCAATTTTAACAGAAAAGCACAAACATGAAAATACATACATGTGTGAAATTATTGCAAGGCCAAACAATGTTTTGGTTATATTAATGTATTTTCAGTCTTGCATATAAATTGTAATGGCTTAGAGCTGACCCTTTGAATGTGTTACATTTACTATTTTGTAATCGAGGGATGGGTCCTCCTCCCACAAGATGGCTTCATCAATGCATAACATACTATCCGAATGGTGGGTGATCATCCTTATGATATCTTATTGCATTTGATGAGACCCATCAAGGGATAGGATAGGCCATCAGATGATCCTTATTAATTGCATCCCCCTTCTTAGGTTCTACCTTCGTTGGTGCGGTTGTACTCTTTGCACTCATAGCCCTGGCTGTGGTGGCTAATCATTAATTATGCTTGTAACTTGCCTCCTTTTGACTACATCGCATTGGTGGGAAACACTACTCTTGGATTCCAATGTGGGGCATCGATGTAAGGGATATAATAGCCAAAATTAAATGTGTATGATGATATCTTCGATATAGTCCTGAGACCTACGCTAGCACTAGCTTTGAATAGTCATCACCTTTCTTTGTCAAGTACTAGCTTTGGGTGGGATTATTTGAAGTATTCATGGGTGAAAACTCACCTTATGCCTCTTTTGATTTATTTGGGCATCACTTTTGGGCTACTTCTTCCCTCAGGGAACTTTAAAAAAGCCACCCAGACTAGGGCAAGCATTTATGGATGACTCCATCCAAAAGGCTCTTCAAACAACCCACCCAACTTGGGTGGGGTTATGGGATGGCTCTGCTCCTTTTTGGTCTTCCAAACTCCCACCCTAGCTAGGGCATGGTATTTTAGGACTTTATTTGGTTTACACTTTCCTGCTCGTCGAAGGTGACCACCTCGGCTTGGGCGGTGATTTGGTTAGGGTAAATCATATTTCCATGGGCAAAAATTTTGCCCTAGCATAACCCACCCAATACATGATCTTTCTTCTTAGTTGGTACAAGGGCTAAGTGTGTTGCATTATCCACCCTCCATTCTTAGAGACTTTTAGGGCCTTTTTACTTGTAAAAGAGGGCGAACCCAGACCTCTACCTTAGTCAAAATTTTAAAACCAAAATTTGAGCCAAAATTGACCCTGATCCCTATCCATTGGGTCATAGAGTCAACAAAACAAGTAATTTAAAAAAATGGATCAAGCCCGTAGGGACCTTCAAACTCACCTAGAATCCCATTGCAGTAGTAGACTCATCTTGTTGTTGTTCTCAGCCTCTGGTATATTCAGCCTGGGATGCTACTATTGTAGGAATTTGAATCTTAAGATCATTGCAGATGTGCTCCTAGACTTCGAGCATAGGGAGGGGTGCATTCTTAAGATGTTTTTTGATGTCTTCTAGTCATTTCATACTTCTGTTGAAGAGGTTTGAGTAGTGTGCTACCACCTCTTCTATCTTGGCATGAAGATATGAGAACCTCAAGATAACATCCAACATATTATCAACCTCCACGGGTTCATTAAGTGCATCAATTTCACTATGATCTTGCTTCATAGCTTCAAATTGATTAGTGAGGTCCTGCTCTATAAGAAATTATTTATTCCTTTCCCAGAATACTAGGGAGCTAAGCTTCCTAAGCTCTCCATTGATGGTGTTCATTTTTTCACTTCCTTTTTCAACATCACTTGGATTTCGTTACTCTCATAGTAGAGGTCTATTACTAAAAGCACCTGATCCATACAACATCTAGTGTGATCCTTTTCCTGTTTTGAGTAGGCCATCAAGGTAGGATCCACTCTCCTAAACATAGTCTTCATTATCATTGCTTGAGACCCCATGACATGAATGACTTTCCTTTTGTTGACTTCCTGTACCTTTGCCCACTTGGTAATTGTTAGTACATTTACTAGCCTCATTGTAAAGGCAAGGAGCACCTTCACCATGGCCTCTTTCACCTTATTTAGATAAAACACCTTGACATCTCCTATCCAGGCCTTTGCAATATTTGACTTACAAGGCATATTCTTCTCTCTTTCAAGTTCACTTAGAGCATTGTCCAAGGTACTTTGTAGTTGCTACAATTTGGATTGAGCCTCAAAATACTATTTTTGACTGATTCTTGAGCAGCCTGAAATTTTGTTTTACATGCCCTAATCTCTACATCATTTTCTTGTAGTAGTTTTTGAGAGGCGGTCTTATTAAACCCTTCCTAGAGTTGCTTCATCTAAAGCTCCAATGCTTGTTGCCATGTCTTTGCTTGCTTCAGCTGCTCCTCGATATTGTTGATCTTTTTCTTGGTATTTTCAAATCCCTTCTCTCCTTGTTACTCTGCCAGAATAAGATGTCAACTTGTACATGTAGACTTCTGATAGTCTGTGCCTTGGGTATTTTTGTAACATCTTTAGATGTTATATAAAAATCCTAGTTATTTTGCTTCATCTCGATGAGATCCTTGTTGAATTTTGGTATGGCCATCACCTTGTGAAGCATTCCCTCCACAGGATCTAGCTCCATGTGCATTGAGGGGGCTACCGGTGCACACTCTTCTACCAATTCCTCGCAAAGTTGATCTTTCCATTTTCTCTGATTATCCTAAGTTTTTTTTACCATGAAGTAAAATTTGGGTAAGTCTTCCTTTGTAACCTGCACAATAATCGGGTTAGTCAAAATGATGGTAAGGGGGTTATAGGGTACAGGGATAGGGTACAATTTTTTAAAGAACTCACAAACTTTCTTAGTTGTCTTAGGTCAGGTATTACAGGGGGTGGTTTGAGGATTTGGGTCTGATTTGGTTGATACTCGGGGTGGGCCAGATGAGGATTCCTTTTATGGTGAGAATTGTAGTGGTAGGGGAGTTTAAGTGGAGGTATTGGCTGGCAGGGGTAGTGGACACTCTAGTGATTTTTGAGGTGATGAATATTTGGGATGGAGCAGTGTAATTATGGATATGGTGGGTATCATATCATCAAACTATGTTTGGTACATGGTGGAGGAATCCCCTACCATATATGGTGATGGAGGCTTCTGGGGGGATGGTGTCCTTGAGTCCACCTCCTCCACTATAATCTTCTCTTGAGCCACCTTCGAAACTTCCCTTGAGGTCACTTACTACTTTTGAACCTTGCTCTAGGCCACCATCCCATCTATCTTTGGTACCTTGAGCTTCAACTTCTTTCCTCCACTCACTTCCTACTATGACTAAGTTAAGTCAGGGCTCAGAGCAACTTTTATCTTCTTGCTAGATTAGGCCTTTTGAGACACAAAGGCATAAGGATTTTGGGGTTTCACTCCATCAGATCTGGATGACCTATTCACCTTAGATTCAATTGAGGGACTTGTGTGTGGTATCCTCTGCCCGCTCATTATTACCCCTGATAAGCTTGTTAGTACTTGGATACTGCTAAGAGTTTCTTGCTCTTCATAATCATAATTTAAATATGCCTAGCTCATCCTGAGACTAGGGGGATATTATTTCTTTGCAACCTTAGGGGTGAGGTCTTCTATCTCCTTCTCTTTCTTCTTTGGTGGCTCGCATTTGTGGTCATCCTTGATCGAGAATTTATCATCGCTCTTTCCTAGGTATGCTTCCTTGGTTTCATCCTACTCGTAATGTATAATCCACCATTGCTTGGTTTTATGTTCTGACCATTTTTTCTTGGTAACTATGTCTTGGAGTAGATGCCCCCTTATCAGTTGAGAGGGGTCCTTATTGGGATTGAACACCTTTATATATGGATAATCAACCCTCCATATTGACTGATTGTGCATGTTGAATTTGGTAAAGTTAGGCACCTGATCTTCTGGCAAATTTCTATAGCTCATTACTACTTTGTTACCCTCATTATTGTGGTGCTTGAACTATCATGGTCTATTATTTTCTGTAAGTTTATTTTGTATAATATGATTAGGATCATAGTGTCATCTAGATGGCACATGAGGAATATATAGAACAGATAGCTTCTGGTCTAGTTGGTGAAGAAAGGCCTAGTTCTTCTTGGGTAGAAGGATGGGCTTGATGGTCTGTGAGAAAATTACTCTTTTCTTGGTCCCATTCCCCCAAATATCTTCAACATAAAAAATTTGTTGATAGACCTCCATGCCAAAAACCTATTCGATAATGTAGAATGAGATAAAATAGGGGAAGTCAAAGAATCCATACAACCTAATGCATGTACCTTCCTACATGAAATATTAGTCCCCAATATCCTAAGATTTGGTTCATAGGAAATACATTGCTCTATGATAGAGGTGCGGACAAGATTGATTAATACACAAAAGGGTGGGTCCAAGGAAATGTTTGTTGAACTCCATGTATGGGCTACTTTTCCTGAGTGCATGCATCCATTCAACCATTAAGCACATCTCCCCCTTCTCATTTCTCTCATGAATCTACACAGAGTGTCTATCACAAGGTATATAATGAAAAAGTAGCCAAGCCAGATGTGATGCATATCAAAATTCTCTACTCATTTCACTTTGATACTCTGCTAGTTGATTTCATATGTTTTGGACCAAAAATCCTACCCAATAAAATTTGATGGTTTTATACGACTAGAATACAGCGTGACCCATTGCCATTTGATATGGATGCACCCCCTCATATTATGGAAAGCCTAACATGGTGGAAAATAAATATAAAATGGGCTACTTCTCTTCTCTAAATGTTGCCCGTGGTCGAGGATTATCCATATAGCTATTTGGTAACCCACCAAGAGCTTGAGCCACCAATTTCTTAGGTCCTTCTTTGATCAATTGCCTCCACTTCTCATCTTTATTTATATCAATGATCCTTAGTCTGGTATTTTCTTGAGGTTCTCAGAGTATGGCAGCTTTGGAAAAAAAGGTTTCCCAAATGGTGCTGGCATTAATAGTGAATAGCACTTGACCTTGAGCATCTCGAACCACACCACCAGTCAGGTCATAGAATTTTTCCATTGCATGCACTAGCTTCAGGAAGGGATGGACAAGAAATGGCATGAAGGGGATAATATGGCTTCTCCAAGATACTATCATAGGTCTAAAATTGGACTGGTTCACCACCAAAACTATTGTAGCTTCCCTCGTGATCTTGATTTTGCCTCTAATCATTATTTTGGTGTCGTTGAGCTCCTCGTAAGAGTCCTATAGTTTTTTATCCACTTTTTGCTTTCCCATTTTAGAGTTATTTCCTCATATATTATGGAACTAATGGGAGCCAGACAATTTTGATGCTTCACAAATTTTGAAACAAACCCTACTATTTCCTCTAGTTCTCCATCAAAAATTAGATAAGACCAGAAGAAGCTGGTTGGCCTCTTTAGTTTCCAATTTATAGCATGTGATTGGGATTGCGTGCGAGGTAGCGATAGGACCAATGAAAGAACTTTTATTGAGCCAAAGAAAATATCTTGATCCAAGTTCCTTCTGATGGTTGGGGTTCATCAAATCCTTTTGGGAGATGATCCAGTAACTAATGGAATTATAGCACCTATCACCTTGTTAGCTTGAAGTGGTAGGGATTGTATGTCCTTCTAAATTAGGTTATCCTTGTACATTGTGCTATCATCCTTTGCCATCACCTCATTGGTTATGAGTGATTAAGGTAGGGTTATGCATAAGGGGTTGGAATCGAAATGTACTTGTAAAAAAATGATGAATCCTAATCAAAATCAAGGTAAATCATGGCGAAACCTAAGCAAATCAAATAAATCATCTTCACACCAAAATTTGGGGCATTTAAAGCTCTAAAAACTAAGGTTATATTTGGGGTAAATTTTGACCTATTAAATCACCTTATAACTTCATAAAAATACCACCATTATATCATGCTCAAAAAGAGCTTTTCAACGAGTACAAATATGCCTATGTTTAGATATATATTGTGGCGAATTGATATTCATCCAATTTGTAAATATTCGCCACTCTGCATAACCTTAGATTAAGGCCTAACATTTTTTGAGCATGTCAACCAACATCCCACCTAGAGGAGTGTACTTTCCTTTTGCAATGCCTTAAATGCTTGTGTTGTGATGTGTACCTATAGTCTACCCACTCGGCTCACCATATTTTCTAACTATCATTCTATTGGTGATCTTGGGATGTGGTCCGACGTGTGTGTTTAGCAGTGATTTAGACCTTTGCTATGGGTGTGATGGCCATGATTGATCCCATAATTTTCATTAATGACACCCACCCATAATTGGAATGTGTGGAGGTGCTCCTATTCTTTGGTTGGCACATAGTAATTTTCGGGTCAATGTTTCTTTCCAAAAGAAAGAGATAGTTGTATTCCAATATTATTGGGAGAAAATCTATGCGGTGGGACTTGAGGCTTTTTTGGGTAGCGGGTCATGACTCAATTATCTGCTCAACCTCTGAGAAAGGGCAGGTTTTATCAAGGTTTCCTTCCTTCTATTACACATTTTTGCCCTACTTCATTTCCTCTTTTCATCAGGGTGGGACTTTTGAGTTCCGCCTTGGCTCCAAGCCTCTCCTTTTTTCCACTTGAATTGGGTGGGTCTTTTGACTCAGTGGCTTTACCACTCTTCACCCCACTAGGCTCTTTTAGTCTCTATCCTAAAATTTTATTCACCCTAAAGATCATCCACTACTGTGGTTGTAACTTGGTCAAGATCATGGTTTTGAATGTCAGGTATAGGTTTAGGATAAAATTTACTAGGCCACCTAAATTATTTTAAACAAAACATGGAGCTATACAATGTTAATTACATATGTACACTCTTAGACATAGCTAAGCTCAAGCATAATGCTTGAGATATTGACCATTTATAGGAATGGGTAGTAGTCTATCCTCCAAATCTTGTAATTGGTATGCATTTGACTATTTTAGCTCTTGACCAGATATGGACCTAACCAGAATGAATCAAATTTGTCATGGGCCTCTGGTTTTACCTGTTTAACATCCCATTTCAAGACCAAGTCCCCTTCGTAGAATGCTCTAGGTGTGGCATTTTTGTCAAACCAACGTTTGACTATGCTTTGATGATGACACAGGTTATCATATGCCATGTTTTGTTCCTCCTCCAATTTGAATAGTTGGGCTAACCTTTTTTAATAGCAGGGAAGTCCTCTACCTCTATCTCGTTCATGAACCTTAGAGCTGGGAGTTCAATGTTGATTGGAAAAATTGCCTTCCTCCCATATACTAGTGCATATGGAGATGTCTTTAATGCCTTCTTAGGAGTAATCCTATCCATCCATAGTGCCTGGTCAAGAAAAATGTGCCATATTCTAGGATTACACTCTATATTGCGCTTGATTATCTTCAAGAGGTTTTTATTGGTAGATTCAGCTAGACCATTCCCTTGTGGATAATAACTTGAGGATGCACTCTAATAGATTCCATATTTTCTAGCAAAATCCAAGGTCTTGGTTCCTATAAAATGAGTACCATTGTCATATATAATGGTGGAGGGGATGCCAAACCTGGTTATCAATCTTTTCAAGAAGTCTATCACCATATGTTGGTCATCATGTTTAGTAGCTTTCACTTCAGTCCACTTCATGAAGTATTCAGTGGCTGTAAGAACATACTTGTAATTGGCTAATGAGTTTGGATTGATTTTTCCAATGAAGTCCAATCCCCATTGCTAGAATGGTTCCTCTACTACTATTGACCGTAGAGGCAAGACAAAATGCTTAGATTTTTTTAGCAAATATTTTATACTTGTCATATGATTGAAATCACTTGAATGCATCAGAGAACATAGTCAACTAATAAAGTCTAGCTCTCAAAAATTTTGCGATTGCAGTTTGTCCTGAATAATGTCCTTCTAATCCATCATGGAATTCATATAGGAATTTCCTAATTTTACCTAGTGGTACACATCGAAGGAGTATACCATCAAAATTCCACCAATAGAGGACACCATCAACCAATACATAACTTTTTGACTGCAACCTATACCTTCTTCTTTGTGAGGCTGTTAATCCTTTTGGGTATTCTCCAAAATCAAAATAGTGCACCAGCTCCTCGATCCATTTCATAGGCACTTGCTGATTTCCCTCAAGCTTGGTAGGGCTATCCTCTTCTATATATGCATTTGAATGCTTAGCAACAGAGTATGCTAGATGCTGACAAAGAGCCCTACCTCTTGCCAATTTTTTTGGTTTGAATTCCACATCAAATTCCTAAATTTTTGAAGTCCAACTAGCCCTTCCCTCACCAAATTCTTGTATTATTAAGCTTTTGACATATGGATGTACCACATACACAATTATTTTGCTTTGATATATAAAAACATAAGTTTATTGAGGTATTTAATGTTGGAATATACCTATCTTTCAATGAAATTATATTTCTCTTCATGCTATTGTAAGGTCTTTTTAGAGAAATGCAATTGGACTTTCACTACCATATTCTCCCTTTTGAGTGAGCACTATGACACAGCTTTATTTCACCCCAAATGCATACAAGATGAAATATTTAGAGTAATTTGGATTGATTAAAATAAGGGCTCTTGAAATTGCTTCTTTTATACCTTTGAAAGCCTCCTACTGAGATTCTATCCACTCGAAGCATTCTTTTTCAGCATTTCAATCATGGGCTTGATTATCTAAGAAAAATCGAAAACAATTTTTTGCATAAAGTTGATCTACCCAAAGAAGGATTGAAGTCATTATTCATGGGAAAAAATAGTTTCAATATGGCTTTTAACCTGTCAATATCAATGGAAAGCCCCTATTTTGACACAACGTGCCCTAATAGCTTACCTTCTTGAACACTGATTTCTTTGGATTCAATGATATTCCAAATTCTCTATATTTCTCAAAGACTTGAGCAAGGTGTTATATATGCTGATCCTTTTTGTGAGAGAACACTGCCATATCATCAAAGTAGATAACAATCACTTTATTTACCAATTCTCCAAACATTATATCCATCGCTCTTTGGAAAGTAGCTCCTGCATTAGATAATCCAAATGGCATGCGCTGGTAGGCAAATGTTCCCCATTTGGTAGTGAAGGCCATTTTGTACTGATCCTCATATCGAACCCAGATCTGATTGAAACCTGAGAAGCCATATAGCAAAGAGAATCTCTCTGCTCCAAATACCATGTGTAGTATTTGGTCAATTTAAGGTAAATTATAGTGATCCTTTAGAGAGACTTTATTCAGGTTGTATAAGTCAACGCATAGCCTAATGTCCCCATTATTTTTCCTGATCGGGACCATATTTTTGACCTAATTTGATTACTTGATGGGATAAATTATCTTGGCATTAAGAAATTTTAAGAGTTCTTGTTTCATCAGAGCTTCAATATTTAGGTTAACTAGCATTTGTTTCTATCTAACTGGCTTTGAATCTGGCTTGAGCTCAATAGTATGCTGAATGGTTTTCTTATCATAGACCTTTAGGTCATCATATTTCTAGGATATGATGTCATCATACCTCCTACACAACTCCTAGATTGATTTTAATTCCTCTTCAGAGTAGTCTGTACTGACTTTCAAACATTTTCCCAAGGCCATTGAGATTTCCTTGGTTCCTCCGGCATCAATTTTGATCATACGACCTGCTGGACGACCATTACTATAAAAAATATTTCTAGAGTGATTAATACTTTTAGGATGTTATTATCTTTCAACTTTAGGAATCCTTTCTCCTCTCCTTGATCATCATCTTTCACATGTTCAATAGAGTAGTTCATCTCCTGGATTAGAAAATCTGCTATTTGTTCATCATTTTTGAATTCTTGCCAAAATGTGTCTTTTTCTGGTATCGAAGGTTATTATACTAACCTCACCACTTTAGGTTTGTATAGGACATTTTATAGAGGGTAATAATTAGTTCCTATGGCTGCTAGGGTGTTAGCATGAGTATTCTGGCCTTTAGGGATGGATTTGATATTCAAGGCTTAAAAAGCTTCCAACAGGTCCCATACTCAATTTTTGTACGCCTTGAGATAGTGTTGCTTACTTATGCACTTCTCAGTAACCTGATTGACCACCAGCTCAAAGTCACCAAATATTTGCAATTGCTTAACTCCCAACTTATCAACCTTTCTTAATCCCAAGCATAAGGCTTCATATTTTGTTGCATTGTTAGTTCAGCTTTAGGTTAACCTATAAGAGAAGGTATTTTGACCCCCTATTGGTGCGATCAAGACCACTCCTACTACTGCACCATTTTTACACCTGATCCCATCAAAATACAGCTTCCATAACTAATTTGATGCATGCATGAAGTCCTTTTCTGGTTTCTTGGCATCCGACTTTTGGATAGAATAGGTACCAATCATTGTTTCTATCACAACATTAAAATCCTTTAAAGAAAATTGGTCCTCAAACTGAAGTTCTTCCAGGACTTCTTCCATCAGATCTTCCTCAGTGATAATACCAATTGTTTTAGCTTACTGGTCTTCCTCCTTTAACCTCTCTATATGAAATGAAGAGGGCTTCTCTGAAAAAACGTTTACCCTTATACCTTTGAAGGGTATCTCCATGTGGAAATAATATAGAGACAGGTATCCTCCCAAATTAGCAGTGAATTATCTAGATAAGCACATCCCGAAGTATGGCTCTAGATCAACCATGACAATCTATTGTATCATAATAACTTGAGGTAGTCTATGCAACACCATGGGGATATCTTTGATATCTCCTATAGTTTTTACTAGAGTGCCATCCAACTATAGGACTCCAAGGTAGCTCTTTGTATATCCCATGCCCATGATATCACATATTGCTTTAGGCATTACCATGGTAGTAGTGCCTAAATCTATCATGCAATTGTGCACCACCCATCCTTCCATTTCTAGGGACAGATAAAATGGAGTTGTATTCTCACCCGCCCCCATAATAGGGGTGTCTTGAACCAAATTATTCTTAGGGGTGACTTTTTTTGAGCTTTTATTAGTTGTAGTGCCACCTGAAACAAATCAATTTGGCCTGGATCATTAGGGTATCAAACATGTTGACCTTTGATGGGGTCTTCTTTAGCTCTTCAATTATATTAAAGGTGAAAGAATTAGGTTGTCTCTCTTTGACCTTATAGTGATATTCATACATGTTACGATATTCTTGGGCAGTCTCTATCCATTGTATCTTATCAAGGATGGGTATTTTAATTTTTCCCTAACCTCTTCTTGTGTCTGCATTACCTTATATTGACCTATGTTGGGTATATTTTCCCTCATTTGCATAGGTAGTTTTTGGGCAGGGGTTGCCTAAGGGATTTTTCTCCCAACTTCTTCCTTTTCTTTCTTGTCATTATGTACCTTTAGGGGATTGAGGTCCTCAAGGCCTACCGGTAATGCTTTCTTTCCAGACCTAGTCAGAATAGAGATTTTTTCATCCGAAGACATCATGATGTTGTGCTCACTTTCTCGAATCATATTAACATAACCCTTATATGCTTGCTCCATCCTTTCAACTACTACTTTCTACATGTAGTGTTGGTGCATCATGCATGTATTTTTTGCATGGAATCATTCCACATAGATCACCAGTATTCTTCCTGGTAAGTAGAATAGGAGGGCTCCCCTTCTTCATTCATGAGAACGGTATTCATTCTTTTAAGGGTTTTACTAGTAGAAGTTGTTTGATCTCTAGATACATAGAGGAATATTCTGGGTTGAAATTTTTTTTTCGCCTCTCTTCTTTTCATGAGAGTCATCTCGTTGTTGAGATTCTTCACAGAGTTCTGGAAATCCTTGTTAATATTTTTCATAGAGATTTGCAAGTCTATGAGGATGGCCATTTGAGGATCTAGTGTAGGGAGTGTTGGTACCATAGGAGGGGTTGGAAGATTTGGTGTTGCCGAAGCAACAGGCCATTGTGAGATATTTACTAGGGAAGTGTTCATAGGGTAAATCGATAGCAAAGACACAAACTACAACTAATTTTGGGGTAGCTCAGGACAAAACAACATAGTAGGCTTAGGAGGTAGCCAACCAATGGCTATTAGGAGATTTTCAGCTTTCTTGGCTTCTTAAAATATCTAGGGAAAATTTAGGACATTGGCTTGCCTTATCATCAAACTCAAATCTGGACTAAAGGCTCTTAGATAGTAATACATGACCTGTTCATTGGTTGGCCTAAGAATATTAGGGATCCTATGCTAGGAACAACTGAATTTGATATTGAAATCACTTATCTCTTCCTAAGGATATTTTTGTATAGTAGTGAACTAAGTAAGTGAGGAAAAGGGGTCAGCTTGCTCATTGAACTTAGCAACTAAACTTCCTGCTACGTCTACCCATGAGGTGATACTTCCATTAGGGAGGGTTATGTACCAATACATCTTACCTTTCAAGGAAATAACCAATAACCTAATCATGACATATTCATCAACAATAATGTGAATAATGGCTAGAGTTGCTACATCTTAGTAATGTTTGTATGTGGTATTTCCAGTACCATCATATGCAGGTAATGATTTTAGGGCTGCAGGGGGAATGGCATTCTGATTAGCAAGGTTGAGGGGTCTTGTATTATTCCAGATGGGGTATCCAATATTTTGGTTCTGGTTTTGGTTTTGAACCATTGCTTCCATAGGGATAATAATATCTTGAGAATCAAAATTAGAATACTACTTACTCTTTGAAGGTATTTGAAATGAGATAGGCTCAAGGGATATTGGTAGTTATCACCTTAGGAAATTTAGCTTAAATAACTCAATAGGATCCTCAAACAAATCAAATTTACGTCTTGTAATCATGAAATATTTATATTGCAAGGCTTTTCATGTTAATAGTTCAAAATAATTTCTAGGTGATTTTTAGATAAATGAGTAGAGTAGAGAATCACCGAACTCTATACTACTCAAAATATGGGGCTCTTTAGGTCCCATCGGGTGTGCCAAAAAAAATTTGTCGGTAATCTGCATCTAATGGAAGTATTGTGCACCTTGTAGACTAGACCAACATTGATAGGTCATGGGATGGTGAAACCCTGTGACCAATCTCCGGAGAAGATCGGTTCCTTATGATTTGATAAAGGCTTAGGGAAAACAAGGAAGAAAACAAATTAAGCTAACATGATTAAATTATAAATGGGAAGATCAGAGGCATCAAGATATATTACAGAATAACAACAAATTTATTTATCAATTTAAAAAAAAAAGCACAAACATGAAAATACATACATGTGTGAAATTATTGGAAGACCAGACAATACTTTGCTTATATTAATGTATTTCCAGTCTCGCATACAAATTGTAATGGCTCAGATTCGACCCTTTGAATGGGTTATATTTACTATTTTATAACCAAGGGATGGGTCCTCCTCCCACAATATGACTTCATCAATGCATAACGTACCATTTGGGCGATGGGTGATCATCCTTCTAATATCTTGTTGCATTTTATGAGACACATCAAGAGGAAGGATAGACCATCAGATGATCCTTATTAATTGCATCCCCCTTCCCAAGTTTTTCCTCTATTAACGCAGTTGTACCCTTTGCACTCATAGCCCTGGTTATGGTGGTTGATAATTAATTCTACCTGTAACCCGTCTCCTTTTGACTACATTGCATTGGCGGGAAACACTGCTCTCGGATTCCAATGTGGGATGTCGATGGATTTCCTGGGGGATATAATAGCCAACATTAAATGTGTATGATGATGTCATCGATATAGTCCTAAGACCTAGGCTAGCACTAGCTTTGACTAGTCATCACCTTTCCTTGTCAAGTAATAGCCTTGGGCAGGATACTTTGGAGCCTTTGTGGGTGACAACTCACCTTCCACCTTTGTTGCTTTGTTTGGGTGACACTTTTGGGTTGCTTTTGCCCTTGATAAACTTTGAAAAAGCCATCCATACTAGGGTGGGTATTTCTGGATGACTCCACCCAAAAGGCTCTTTAAACTAGCTACCCAAATTGGGCAGGGTTACGGGATGGCTCCACTCATTTTTGATATTCCAAACCCCCATCCTAGCTAGGGTGGGGTATTTTAGGACTTTATTTGGTTTGCACTTGCCCTCTCATTGGAGTTTGCCTCCTCAACTTGGGTGGTGATTTGGTTAGGGCAAACCATATTTCCATGGGTAAAACTTCCACCCTAGCATAACTCGCCCAAGACATGATATTGCTTCTTAGTTTGGGTAGGGGCTAAGTGTGCTACATTATCCACCCCACAGTTAGAAGCTGAAAAAATAATTGAAGTACAAAATATTTAGGAAGGAGAAATAGTGGAGGTATGCTTAAGACAATGCTTTTTAAAAAAGAGTTTAAACAGTTTCTTTCTTTACCATGTCTTATATGTTGGGGTATATGGTTGGCATAGAATGTAGCTATTTTTTAAGGGAAGTTAATTCTTCCATTTTAAGTCATATTTTAGGTGAGGATTTTTGTCTCAATCAACAAAGGGTCTAACAAACATAAGAAACCTCGACAAGTAGAAAATTTGTTCATTGTTTAGTCTTAGCCATGGGTTTTTTGATGGGGCTAGTTAGAGACAATCATCTTTTAGTAGTGCATGAGGCATTATGTACTTATTAGATACCCACTATATCAAATTTAAAGTAGGTCTTGGGATAGGTTCCAATAATTTTGTGAAGTTTCAGGTGTTGAGATTGCTAAAGAAGTGTGTTGTGGAGATAAATGTGAAAAAAATATAAACTTTTGGAGATTCCACTCTAGTCATCAATTGGATGAATAGATCTACTCAATTAAAAAATAATCTACTTAGACTAGTGGGAGATGAACTACTGGAGGTGATTTTCATTTTTGAAAATATCTCTTTTACACATGTTTATAGGGAATTAAATCAAGAAGTAGATAGGTTATCAAAAGAAGGTCAGTAGGTTCTAGAAGGTTTCTTACAAATGGAAGAGAACAAGGATGGAGTTTCTTATTTCACCCACATATCATATCCCTAGTTTCTATGCTAGCTCTGGGTTTTTTACTATGGGTCTATTTCATTTGATTAGAGCTTTATGGCAGTTTCTAACTATTTCTTTTCTATTCTGTTGGTTTCTTTTTCACTAATTTCTATCCAAGTTTTGGTCATGGAGGTTTTTTGGATGATTAAGGATTGATATATAAGGATATTTATCCTTTTATCCCCATGCTATTTTGAATATGGGATTTTTCCTCTCTGATCTGCCTGACTGTAATTATATCTTGAATCCTAGTAATTTGCTTTTATATGGGTTTCATTTTGTGCTAAGGCACCTGAGAAGTGTAATTTTTTTCACTCTTGAAATAAATTTACAATTTTTTTTTCTTGTAAAAAAAATAACATTTAATCCATTCACACCAATTGTGATCAAAACCATATTTTTTGAGAATATCATGTAGAAAGTTATAGGAAACCCTGCCATATTCTTTGTTAATATCTAATTGCATAAGCATACCTAGATTTTCATGGAATGAATAGAATGTATGGCCTCTTATACAATGAGTACACAATCAAGAATTTGTTAACCATGAATAAGACCACATAGTTACCCTAAGATAACACAATCTAGAATGCCTTTTAACTTGTTTGCCATAATTTTTAAAATTATCTTATAAATCATATTACAAAATCTTATTGGATAAAAATTATTAAAATTAAATCTTGAAAGGGACTTAAATTAGAGGAGGAAGGATGTTGTACTTTTTGATAAACTATGGTAAATTCAGGATCATTAGGATACTTAGAAGGCCATGATTGGAAGGCTAAATGAGAGGTAGTGATTATGGTTAAAGCTTGAGCAAACAGAGGGCAGGAGAGATAATCAACAACAAAATTTTGACTTCCCTTCTTGTATTTGATAACTAAGTGAAATTTCTAAAGATAGGAGGGCCATTTCATGTGGTGTGGTTCCTGGATCTTTGTTTGGGATTGAAGAAATTGAAAGGGCAAATAATCTATGTGGACAATAGTTTCTTTACCCATAAGGTAGTGACATCAATATTTTATAGCTTGGACTAAGGCATATATTTTCTTATAATAAGTGAAGTAATTCTATTTTATTTTGGAAAATAACTCAAAATGATAAGCTATGGTATGGCCATTTTGATTGAGGACAACACCAAGGGTAAACTGAGAGACATCAGTTTCTATTTCAAAATATTAGAAGAGGTCAAGAATTTCTAAGATAGGATCTGAGCAAATTTTATCTTTGAGAGTAGTAAAATCTTGTTTATGGGCATCTGTCCAATGAAAAACAAATTTAGCCTTAGTTAAGGAATGTAATGGAGCAGCAATAGTGGAGTAGCTTGGAATGAATTTGCGATAGAAGTTAGTAAGGCCAAGAAAACTCTGGATTTTAGTGATGGTGGTTGGAGTAGGCCATTTGAGAAGAACTTCAAATTTGGTAGGATCGACTTTAATACCTTCAACATTAATGAGATGGATGTTTGGCAAAAAGAGCATTTTTGTATGCTGGAATATAACTGATTCTTTTGAAGGATGGCAAGTACATGCTCAAGATGTTGTAAATGTGTTGGCTAGGTCTTTGAAAATATCAAGATATCATCCAGATAAATGATTACATATTCATCTAAGCACTCACAGAACACCTCATTCATGAGCCTCATAAATGTAGTTGGAGCATTGGTGAGGCCAAAGGGCATAACCAACCATTCAAACAATCCCATATTTATATTGAAAGTTGTTTTCCATGTATCCTCTACTTGTATTCTAACTTGATGATAGTCACTCTTAAGATCAAGTTTGCTAAAGAATTTGTGGAGTTGATCTAACAAGTCATCAATGTGAGGAAGTGGATACCTATTTTTTATTGTTATTTTATTTAATGACCTGAAATCAATATAGAATCTCCAAGTACCATATTTTTTGAGAACAAGAAAAATTGGTGAAGCACAAGGAGAAGTGTTGGGTTTGATGAAACCCTTATCCAATAATTCTTGTAATTGTTTCTTTATTTCATCATACTATAGAATGGATTACTTGTACATTGGAACATTTGGAAGAGGTGTTACTGGAATTATATCAATTGTATGATTAATTACTATTTTAAGTGGTAAAGTAGTGGGATCTTGAAATATAGTTTCCTACTTATGCAATATTTTTTCCACTTATACATTCTAAGATTTAGTGCTGATGTTATGCCCCTTTCTTTTACATGATCTTGTTGTCGAATGAAAATTAGTGCTAGTGCTTGAGCATTATTAGTGGCTTTTCAAGCTTATCTACAAGTGAGCAGAATATTAGATGTTTGCTTTGTTACTTCAATGAGATAATGCTTTTTATCCTTTTGTAATGTATATGTGTTGTTAAATGCATCATAAGTAGTACGCCTATCATATTGGTATGGTTTACCCAGTAGCAATCGACATAAATCTATTTGGGTGACATTATAAGTCACCTTATCCTTAAACTTGGGTCCAAATGCAAATCCAACTATGCAAGTGTGTGTGATATGTGAGGTGTTGTTGCTATTCTTCCACCTAAGAGAGTATGTTTGAGGATTTTTGGTTGTAGGAAGCTTTAGCCTATCGAAAATGGACTTCACAATGAGATTATTTTGTGAGCCATTGTCAATTATACAATCTACTGCAAAGTTGTGAAGGAGGTGAGCTCTAGTGACAAACAAATGGTCACGATCACAACCTTGAGAATTTTGATTCATGAGTGTGACATTGTTCAATATCCCTCTCAAATCCTCATACACATCTTCACTACCAGTAGCCTTTATGGGGTTATCACTTGAACCCTCATAAAATTGTACAAACAACTTCTTCTTCCTTTGTAAGTTAGGACATTGATTTTTGTCATGTCCTTTATTTTTACAATAGTTACAGAATTTCTCAGTTTGAGAAAAATAAGAATAATAAGAAGGAGAAGAAGAAGAGAAGGAAGTTTTAGAGGAAAGGGATTGATGATAAATGATATTAATGAAATAAGTATTAGAATATATTCTTCGACCATGTTGCTCCGTGGACACTTCGACGATCGAGCTACTTGAAGAAAAATGAGGCTCCTTATGTTGTGCAATGAAATTATCCTATGCAAGCTATGCAAAATTGAATGCATCATCCAACGTAGTGCAAGTAGAATATTTCAGCTCCTTGTAAAGATGTGCAAGTAGACCACTCTTGAATTTTGCAATCAACACAACATCAGAATCAACAATTTCAAGTAACACTCAGATGCAGTTAAAGTGGTGAATAAAATATTGCACAAATTGTTTTTTTCCTTGGTGAAGTCTTAGCCATTGATTGAGTAAATTTTCCTCATAGTTGGATGAATAAAATGAAGCCTTTAAGGCTTTGACTAGCTCTTCCCATGTTGTAATTGGGTTTTGGACTTGTTTGCGATTGGAGACGAGCACCTTGGCAAGATTGGAAAATTTGAGTTTGGCAAAGAAAAATTTTTGGGCATTAGGAGTATTACTAAACTCAAACCAAGTCTCCATGTCAAGTATCCAAATTTTTAAGACATCCGGATCTTGAGAACCTTCATAGATTTGGACTTCACATCGAACATTAGGGTATGGGGAGGACGATGAAGAAGTTTGGAGAAATTACATCATGGCGGTTAAATCATTATGGGTTGTAGTTATTTCAACCATATTTTTATTTTGTGTTGTAGTGATTTCAATCAATTTCTCGGCTAGGGCCATCCTGGCTGTAATTGGTCTACTAGGATTGGGCAAATGTTTACTAGGGTATTTTTATTTTGTGTTGTAGTGATTTCAATCAATTTCTTGGCTAGGGCCATCCTGGATGTCATTGGTCTACTAGGATTGGGAAAATGTTTACTAGGGACCAGTGCACTAGGAAAAAAGAGAATAAATCAGCAAAAATTTATTTCAACTATTAATAGGCCATCCCCTCCGCTTGGAGACTGAATTCAAGGCTATTAATCCAAGGTAATGACCCAAGGCAATTTAACGAGGGGAATTATGAATACCAATGGCTCCAGTGGCTAGCTAGCTAGTACCAAATTCCAATGGCTAGCCCAAGTTAACACTACTAACGGCTAGGACATTTACCACCGAACTATCAACAATCAACAATATTTGACTAGCCAAGGTGCCAACGGCTACTAACCAACCCACTAATGGATAGGATATTTATCACTGAAACTATCAATGGTCTACAATATTTGACTAGCCAAGGTGCCAACAGCTATGGACCAACCAGATGAAACGGATGCGACCTGAAGATTCGATGGGAGACACGAGGTACAAACATTCCCTAAAGACTTAGTGGGAGGCATGAGGTATGAACGTGACTCAAAACTCGATGGAAGACATGAGGTACGACTATGACACGTCGACAAAGGATTAGACCCTAGACCCGATGAAATGAAATGAAATGAAAGATTTTAATTACGTTCGCGAGACCCAAATATGGTCTATGGGACCTCAAATATGGAAGTACAATTACTCAAATAATAGCATATGATCTTTAATATCTTTGAGAAGGTTGTTCCTTCTCCTGCTAATTTGTGTTAGAAATTCCCCAACTTTTTTTATTTTACTGTATTCAAATAAATCTGCCATAAAATCGTTCCCAAGTGTTTCTTTGTATTTGTCATGGATATCTAAAAAACTTGGGCATTTATAGATGAAGTGTTCCTCTATATCTACTGCCTCTATGCTGCATGGAGTACATATTCTTTCTTTCCATTGTTATTTTGGCATTGTCCATCTCCCTGTTTCACATCTAAGCCTATGAGAGCTAGTCCTTATTTGAGCAATGAGTATTTTTTCCTTCCACTTGATTTCAGTGCCTATATACGCTTTTTCCTTGTGGTCATACGTTGGGTTAAAATTTGCAATATAATATTGTCTTTTCCTGCTTGCATTTTTCCACATTCCACTTCTGAACTTTTCATTCACATAATTTTTTATGTCTTTGTTGACATTTGGGCATTCATTTATGTTTATTTCCCAATGTTTCATCCATTTCTTATTTTGTTTCATCCATGTATTCTTTCGCCTATGCAACTCTTCGTCCCTAGCTACCCTAGGCCATCTATCATCTGTCATTTTTTCTATTTTTTTCAACATAACAACTTGGTCATAGCAATTGCTTCTAAAGGGAACATTCCAGTTTCAGCTAGAATAATTTCATAAGGGGTTGTGGCCTTAATTTTGAGAAAGTTTATGATTATATATTTTTGAATCCTTTCTATTTGCCTCCATTTTGCATTTTTTGTGCCACTAGCCCACACCTCGCAACCATACAACAAAATCGATGTAACAAGTAGGCCAAATAAGACCTTGGTGGTCTTCCAGTCCCACAACTCGACATTCCTACACCTGTTTTGAAGTGCATACAGTGCTCTCCAACCACTTTGAGTTCTTTTCATCCTACATGTATTCCAATTAAGTTTGTCATGAAATTCTATGCCCAAGTATTTGTATTCTATCACTACATCAAGTGGTTCTCTTGTAAACTAAAATTTGAGTTGTTGCTTCTTCTTTTTTGCAGAAAAATCATAATTTTTGTTTTTCTCATGTTCACCTGCATCCCAAATTCTTTACAAAAGTGTTCTAGAGCTTGAAGGTGATCTTCTAGATCTTTGGTTGTTTTGGCCACAAGAATTACATCATCTACATACATGAGGAGTTTTACCACATATTTGGCTAAATGCACACCCTCTCCCCCAAATTTGTTTATCCATTCTTCTAACTTGTCAATGTACAGCCCAAATAAGGTCAAATATAGAGGGCAACCTTGTTTGACACCTATGTCACTACCAAAACATTCAGATAACCCTTCTTGTGTTCTAATTCTAGTCTTTACATGCTCATATAGTCTGTGAACTACTGCCTTGTAGTGAATTGGAACCTCTAGCTCTTCCATTTTGCTCCATAATTTTTTCCTTGGCACTATGTCAAATGCCTTTTTGAAGTCTACAAAACAACAAAAAGCCTCCTCTTTTTTGTCCCATATTTTTTCCACTATGTGTCTGAGCGTGATACAATGATCAATAGTTGAGTGCTTGGGCCTAAAACTTGCTTGCCCCTTTGCTCTCTTTCCATTTTCTTCTGCCCATATGATGATCCTACGCTCTATCATACTCCCAAACAACTTTGCAAAGAGAGGGTTGATCATGATAGTTCGATAGTTTGAGGGATTATTTACATCTCCATTTTTAAACAAAGGAATGGTCAAGCTAGTTGTCCACTCAGTAGGGAAGCCATTTTGTATGACCTCATTGAAAATTTCTTTGATTTGCGGTGCCAAGATATCTACCCCCCATTTTATATGCTCTACTTGAATATTGTCTATGTCACGGGCTTTACCAGTTGCTAACTTTTTTATCCCTTGAATAATGTCTTCAATTGTGAAAAGTTCTTTCTTGACAATGATAGTAGGGGGTGTCTCCTACTGGTTACTACGCTGATACAGTTGTTTTGAATACTCCAACCACTGATTAACTATTATGTTATTTTTAGTTTGCATCATTTTTACACTTAGTTCCTTCTAAAATTTCTTTGGTTCATGCTTCCCTAAGTAAATCAATTCTTTCCTCCTTGTTCTAGTGTATTCTTCTTTTTTTGCCCTTACCAGTTTCTCATATGCTTTTTTGTTTGCTCTTGTTTTACCCATTGGTTCCTTTAATAATCTTCGCATTTTTTTGCAATCTTCATCGAACCATGGGTTGGTTGGGAAGCTATTAATTTCTTTCTTTTTAGGTTTAGTTCTCTTGCATTTGTTTAGAGCTTCTTGAATAACGTGCATTAACCATTTACTCTTACTGTAATCTCTACTACTGTGATGTAGTTCTTCTCTTTCCTGTAACTTGTTATTTAACACTGCTCTAAAATCCTATCAATTTTCATATGTTAAGAGAATGTTTCCCTTGTGAGGATATTTATTTTGATTGCCTTGCAAGTGTTTTTCCCTTGGTTTGTCTCCATGCATTCGAAGTTTCATAACAACTGGGTTGTGATCTGACTTAAGTTCCATTGGAGAATCTTCCACTTCTAGCTCCTCTATTTTTGGTATGTAATTTTGTGAGCATATTACATAGTCTATTACACTTTGTCCCTTATATGTTTTGCATGTATACTTTCTTGAATTTTTCTATTTGTTCATCCCATTGCAAATAATCAAGTTGTATATGCTGCAAAGACCTAACAACTCTTCTCCATATTGCGTGATAGCCCCATGCTCATCTTCTAAAGTCCTGGTCCACTTCTGATTTTCCTCTTCTGGCATCCAAAGACGATTAATCTCAATATCTTTGTTACCTTCTAGAATGTTAGCTTGCTTATTTGTTGTCCTTGCATTAAAATCTCCAATTAATATAATCTCCCCCAACTTACTGTATATTGAAATGTCTCTTTTTAGGGAGGAGTATGGGTCTTCTTTGTTAAGGTCATGTTTCTTATAGAATTTAGAATTCTTGGGAGCAAAATAACATGCTGCTATGCTAATAACTAACTTATTTTCTAGGATCTTTATCCAAATGTACTGTTTGTTTTCATCTTATTTTTCAATTTTAATGACCCTATCCCATTCTTATTTTATTAAAACCATAATACCCCCATGCCCTTTTCCATTTTTTGTTGCTTTATTCCATATTGCTATTTTTTTGTATCCCACAAATTATGGAGTCCTACATCCATCGTGTTCATGTGTTTCTGTCAATATGATTATATCTTTGTCTCTAGCAATGGGCCCTAACCCGGGTTATCTTCTCCAAGGGAAACCTCTACAGTTCCAACTTACCATTTTAAGATGTTCCCGGCGGGCCATACTCCCTATTTGTTTTGGATTTGTTTAAATGCGATGTATGCCTTTCCATTTCTTAAATATGCCTATTTCCTTTCATTCCTTGCTGCCCTCACCTTTTTCCATTCCTTATTTCTTTCAAACTGCTGTAAAAATGTTAGGTCATCATCTAAATAAAATTGTGACCCTCTCAGCATGCCTCTTTTTTTAAGTAACCTTATTTTATCCTCGTAGCTCATCAATGTGACCCGAATATGTCTATCTCTGCCTCTTTCTCTCAGCCTACCAATTTTGCTTGCTTTTTTTATCTGACCCTTCCATTGTAATCGATCTGACAAGAAGTCCATGGTTAAATGATTTGTGTCTTCCCTGTCCCCATAATATTTCAACCCTTTGATGATTATATTTGATAACTTCTCATGTTTTTCTTTCTCTTCTGTTATTTGAATTTTTACTTGCTTCTCTATAAACTCTTTTTGTTGATTGACTGGTTCTTTTACTACTTGAGACAATGTCTTTGCCTTTGCTAATTCATTTCGTAGCTCATTTTCTCTTGTTTCCATGTTTTGGAGTGTTTTCTCGTACCTATTTTATTTGATTTGCATTTGTTTTTTCCACCTCTATTGCATCATTTATTGGGGGGTGGATGGCTTGTTTGAGGACATGCCATTCACGTTGACCCATGTTTGCAAGTTTTTGTAGCTTTGACACTTGCTCCTTGAGTTGGTTGTTTTCCTTTTCCAGCCTCCGAATGGTGTTTATAACCTCATATGATTTAGTTTCTCTTAATTTCTCCCTCCTTTCCATGCTTTCAAGTTTCTCTTTCATCTTCATTAGCTCTTGCACATAAAGTCTTGGTGCCCACATGAGTGGTGTAGTTGTGGGACTGTAAGTTTCTTCCTCATTTGAAAACTCATCTTGGTGATTTGCCTTTGATTGTTCCTTATTCTCCACCTATTTATGTGGTAGAATATTTTTTATTTTTATTTTTCAATTTGCCCTCTTCATTGTTGTTGCCCTTGCTCGAGCTTTTCGATGCCTTAATATCCTCCAGTACTGTTTCTCATTGACATATATTGGTTCTTGCAATTGTTGCTTCCCTTCTTCCATTTTCAAACCCTTTATAGCCGAACCCTCTGTACTATTTATCCGATGAAATAAATGTGTAATAAAACCCTCCTTGCTCTTCAAAACCTCTGCTGCAAACGCTTGCTGATAATAAAACCTTCTGCTGCAAACCCCTATAACGAATGTATTTCTCTTATCTACTTAAATTATTTTATAAATCGAAAGAGGATGGAAAATGTGCTTACCCGATGAAATAGATGTTTAAAACAATACTCCACCGTAAACCCTCCTTGCTTTGCAAAAACCCTTTACCACCAAATAATGAAAGGTGGCGTTGAGTAAAAAAAAAAAAACATGGCTAAGGCCAAGTAACATGGATGACACAACAAGGTTCACAACTATGACACATCGATGAAGGACTAGATCCGATGACTTAGTGGAAGATACAAGGCTAAGCAATGCAGAAAACACAACAAGGTTGGCACAAAAATTGAATGGTCCAGTGTTGGACAGAATGGTGATACAAGGATAAGCAATGCAGACAACACAACAAGGTTGGCACAAAAATTGAATGGTCTGGTGTTGGACAAAATGGTGATGAAAGGCAAATTATGGATGGTAGGTGGTGTCAAAAGAGACCAAGCAGAGAGGTAGAGTAGCCAACATAAGTTGGATACTCTCTTATGTGCGATGTGGGGCTTAAAAACAACAAATGCCTCACCACACGTACAATATGGGATATTTGAATTCTTTTTCAACAACTCAACTTCGATGAAAACTTTCCCCGACATCAAAAAATAATTTGGTGAAAATAAACCTTAGGATACGCAAAAATTAATCATTGGAACTAATATCTTCTGCTGAAAAATTGGAATTTTATCACACCAAAGGCTTTTGACGTTGTGGGGATCGATAGTGATGCACTTGAATAGTAAAATGGCTCTATAAATCCATAGATATCACTAATAAACTCACGGGAATGGAAGTATCATTGAAAATTTTACATTCTTGTTGGAAGAAAATACAATGAAGGTCTGCGTGATAGAGAAATGACTCCCAAACACCATCAAATGTTGTTTCACTTGCAAATATCCACTAGAGTTCGAGATCGATGCTTGCACTGAAGTTTTTTATTTGATCATGTTGTTGTGGCTAGGGAGTATGGCGGTCGATGGAAGTGGCCCTTGAACAGATCAACATCAAAATTACAGACTGAGTCGAGCACCTGCATTGGTGAATGTATGGAGAAGTGCAACGGGAGATCGATAGGTATGGCAACAAAAAACCATGTAAAACTTTTGAGTGACCAAGAGGGGTCAAATCCTAATGAGGTCATACACCAAAAAACTCATGTCCTTATGATTACTAGGTCCTAAAATTATCATATCGATATTGTATGCAAAAAGACAAAATAGATTGGAGCTAGAGATCGATGTTGAGTGTTCTCAGATCACCATTATAAATGATGTTTCTGGTTGGATTTGCATATTTCTACAATGATCTTCCAATGCCTTGGTCTTCATTACCCATAAGAAAACTCAAAACTTGCCACCTCTAGTAGATTTCACCTAGGGTGCTATTACTCCATAGGCCTACGATTTGTTGGTGCAGAATAGAAATCTCCTCGAGAAGGAAATATAATGAAAAAGGCCAAAAATATGTAAATGTTTATCGGACTGCATCAAGTTGTCGAAGGATGACAAATCTAAGTGTGAGAGCTTGGATCAAGAGCTGAGGATCAGGGTTAGAGGGACCCTGGCTAGTTGAAGGTTGGTGACCAGAGGGACCTCAGGGAGAGCTTTCGAAAGAGGAGTGCTCAAATGCATGTGCAAAAAAATGGAAGAGTGTTCCTCCTAAGCCAAGATCCGTTGGTGGTTTTCTTATTTCTCTTTTAAACCAGATTGACCTAGAGGAAGAGGATACCCACCTCTCAAACATTCGGCTCTAATACCATTGATACGGAAAGAATACTCGAGAGCAAGCACAAGAATTGCATGATGAAAAAATGAGTTTTTGCATTCACACCAAAAATATTTTTATAGGTATGTCTACCTTTACAAAGGTGGCATTTAATGGATCCAATCCGTGTGAGCATTAAATGTTGTACAATGTGATCCGTGTGAACAGAGATAATATTAAGAATTAAATATTAATCCCTATCAAACTTCCTTTAATTATCAAATATTCTTTCTCCAAAAATAAAACTATTCTTTTTTCTTTAATTATTCTTTCAATTCAATAAATACCTCTTCAATAAATCAAATCTTCTTCACGTTATAATATTTCCTTTAATATTTTTATGTGTCTTATGTAGTCATTAAATAATTATTATTAGTAGCAATTTTAATGTACCTTTGGTAATTTGAATATGACACTTCTCCAAATTAGGGTTTTTTTTTTGCATATTTTCAATGTAATGGTTGGTTAGGGTTCATCTATATTTGGCCTAACTTTTACCAACTCTGTGTTAAACAATTCAACTTGGCTTATATTTTGCCTACTACAAGTATTTTCTATCGGTTGTTACTTCCATTCAAGACCTCTCTAGTTTCTCTTTTTCGATGCTCAAGCTTTGGCTTTCAATACAATGCTCTCCCTTCTGCAACTATGTGGCATTCATACTCTTTGTCCTCATCGTGGTCTCTTCTAACAGGCACTTAAATATTCCTCGGTTATGGCATTTTATAACCTTGATGTTCATATGCATACACTGCTCTCCTTCTCTTTGTAGCACTCTAAATATTTCTTTCTTCTTAGTAGCACCTCTACACAAGCATGGTTTTCACTATGCACATCGAACATGACTCCTCTCATGGTTACTCTTCAAACACTTCTCAATATGAATCTTTTCTTCACCAAACCTTTAACAATGTGGCTTCTTCCACTCATAATTTTTTCTCCTATAATAACTCTTTTTTGCCTTCTACAAACACTTCAAAAGTGGTTATGATACCACTGTTAGCAATCCATCAATATTTCTACAAGATCTCAATATCAAATATTCTTATAAATTCATACATTTATTCCATAACAATAATGCACAATAATTCATTGAATATTATTGATAAATATCCACTTTAAACAATGCATAAAATGCAATGTTTATTCTTTGACACTCTATTACAATGTTTTATCTTCAATATATACATACATAAGAATATTCATATTCACAAGACTCTTGACCTTTACACTTACATAATATTTTCATCTCCTTATACTCACAAGAGATCTAACTCTTCACATAGCCACAAGAGGACAAAGACTCTCATGATTACACATACTAAATGACATAACTCCACACTTATTAACATGACACATAACTCACACTTACTAACATGACACCTCACTTATATAACTCACACTTATTTACATGACATACTATATCCTCAAATATTAAACTCACACTCTAGACTAAACTATTTACATGTGAAGAACACAAGCTTATACTGAGAGGGGGGGGTGAACAATATAAGACCTCTTTTTACTTTTTCCTTTATACTTCAAAACAGTAAAGCAATATACCCAAAGCAATATCAAAACAATGCACAAAATCATCCACAAAGTGACACCAATTTTAACGTGGTTCACCCAAAAGGCTTGGGCTACGTCCACAAAACTTTTCTCTAAAAGTTATCTCAAAATTCTTTGGGAAACCTTCCCAATTACAATGTTTATGAGCCTCGGCCCAAAGGAGACACCTTCCCCTGATCTAAATTTATGAGCCTCTGCTCAAAGGAGATACCTTCCCCTCTGCTGAATTTATGAGCCTCTGCTCAAAGGAGATACCTTCCCCTCTGCTCTGGAAATGATCCCTCAGAAGATCAACTGCCTCTACCTCTTACCAGCACGTGGAACTCCTTTCCACCAAAGACCTCTTGTCCTCAATGCTTAGCCTAAGAGACCTCTGCCTTCTATGATCACGTCCATAGCAGCTCAGCTACCTGTACCAAAAATAGTCAGTCGATCTAGTACAAGTCTTCCTCTGTCTGTCAGATCTATCCAAATCTATGAACAAATCAATCCTCTGCACACAAGCCTTCTCAAAGACTTGCCAAATCTGTCCTCAAGTTCTCTGATAGAACCAATGTACCTCTGTCCTCAAGTTCTTTGATAAAACTATCAATCTCAGCTCACAAGTCCTCTGCTAGGACTTGTCCAAATCTGCTCACAAGTCCCCACCTGAACCTGTCCAAATCTGCTCACAATTCCCCATCGAAACCTGTCCAAAACCTGCTCACAAGTTCCCACCAGAACCTGTCCAAAACCTGCTCACAAGTCCCCACCGGGACCTGTCCAAAACCTCAGCAAACTCACCAAGAAAAACTTGCTTAGCATGAAATAACAAAGAGAATTGTTAGAGACCCAATGTGATTCATAAACCTCATAGAAGCATAAAGAGAATTGTTAGAGACTCAATATGTTCTATACTTAACTCCAAATCTCAAATCTCATAGAAACATAAAGAGAATTGTTAGAGACCCAATATGTTCTATACTTAACTCCCAATCTCAAATCTCATAGAAACATAAAGAGAATTGTTAGAGACCCAATATGTTATATACTTAACTTCCAATCTCAAATCTCAAATCTCATAGAACCATAAAGAGAATTGTTAGAGACTCAATATGATCTATACTTAACTCCCAATATCAATCTCAACTCAAACTCAATCTCAAAAGAATAAGATAGATGTAGTAGCTTTTCTCAAGAATATAAAACACAACCCAACAATTGCCAACCATGCAATATATCATATAACTATGATGCTTATATTCTTTTCACCAACAACTAGGGTTTCATCATCTCAATGCAAGTAGCAAGACTTATTAACATAAACCCTATTGCAAAAATGCTTCTTCTTCCTCAACCAGAATTATGCATTCACCCAAACATTCAACAATAACTTTAATGCATAAACAATCTTCAATATCCATAAAATAAGATTTACACCAATAATACCTAGTAGACAACCTTTTCACTCCAAACTCAATTTCAGAAAATATACCATAAACAACATACATGGAAGAAGTTGCCCATACCTTTACTTTGATGAAGAAGGAGAACTCAAAATTTGTCACAATACTAACTCTCAATTTGCCACCAATTAGAGTTAGCAACTATACAATATTACACAATATTAAAGATCCAAATATAACACCTTATTTCTCCAACTTAGTAAAAACCACCAAAGTACAATAACATACAAAATAACACCTCTTTACACCTTATTACTCCACATAAACATTAAACATTAAACATCAATGTCAAAACAAAAAGATACCTTAACCTTATACCTCCCGCGCATTCACGGCCACCATTCTATGCACACTGCGACCAAAAAGAAATCCCCAATGAAGAGAATCGAACTCAGCACCTCTGTCATCTAGCGCTTTCACTTAAACGCCACCGTCGTTGGGTCACAAGAGCCCAACGAAATAACAAACCGCTGCCCTCTCTTTTATCTTTCTTTGACGCCAAGATCCTGGAAAACGTAAACGTCTTCCACAAACCGCATGCAAAAAAACCACCGCCATCAAGCCAAAAGGTAAGGATACAGCCCAAGCTCAAAACCGAGATTGCCAAGCATAGTCTCCACGACGTAGAACATGCACGATCTCAAATACATTGACGGAGATCAAAAACACAGAGCGAGCTCAAACGAAGACACCAAACGCTTTTCGAAGGATGTAGAGCAATGCAAGTCACAGACGCCAAGCACAGATCAAATGAAACGATGCAAAATCAAATAGTAGATGCCAAGCGTAATTCGAACGAAACGACGTAAAGCAAATCGAGAAGCCAAGCGCAAATCAAAAAAATAGAGAACCACAAATCGTAGATGTCCAAATAATAATTGATGGTGCTCACTTTTGAAAACCATGCCCACTTATATAGCAATTTATCCATCACTGATTGACGTCTACACTCCTCCAACGATGGCAATAAATCAGCGACGCTTAAGGGTTGAAAGACCCTTTAATAATAATTAAAATAATAATAATTATTATTTTATTAATAATAAATTAAACTTGGACCTTTAACAAAGATATGAGTTAATTTAATTATTAATAATACACATGGACCTTTGCATTAAGTTAAGCTTGGTTTTAATAAAAACCCTTAATGAGTCCAAATGGTTTTAAGAAAAACCTTTAGCCTTGACACCATGGTTTTAATAAAAACCCTTTAACATAATGAAGCTTCTCAAGATATTCTTCTCTTTTGAAATCAACACAAAAATGCCTTTTGACATCAATGACAACTTATACATTTGAGCAAATGCAATGTACCCAAAGTACCCAAAATTGCCAACAATCTCCCCCTTTGTCATTGATGGCAAACCTTTACTGACAACACTTCACAAGAGCAAAAATTGAAACCAATGCGTGCTAACAACTGAGAATCTTCCTTTGAAGTTTTGCTCCCCCTGACTTGAAGCTTTCCTCTTCACTATGAAGCTCTCCCCCTTACTTATATCTCTCCCCCTTTGTCATCAATGGCAAAGGGCCACCTTTGGGGCTCGGGACTAAGAATTAACCTCTTAGCTTAGTCCCTCCCCCACCTCCCCGATGAGGTCATTAATTCTGGGGTGGGAGTAAAACTCCCATTAGGCACTGATCATCATCAGCGTCTATAACTTCCTTGTCGGGCCTTCTCTTGAATTCTTTGTCCATATTCTTGTTCTTGTTACTATTCTTGTTCTTGTTCTCATCCCTGTTCTTATCCATGCCTTGATCCTTGGACCTGATCATGCCACTGTTCCTATTCCTGTATTCCAAAATTTTAGCTCTACACTGTCTGACTGTGTGACCTTCATTGTTGCACTTATAACAAGTAACAATGTTATTTCTTTTAGGCATGCCTGTTCTTTGAATCCACCAGTTTTGACCAAACCTGTTCTGACCAAACCTGTTTTAACCAAACTTGTTTTGACCAAACCTGTTCTGACCAAACCTATTCTGACTAAACCTGTTCTGACCAACCCTGTTCTGATCAAAACTGTTCCTGATATTTGCCTTGCAATAAACTGCCTTATGCCCAAACTGTTGACAAGAGTAGCAATACCCTTGAAAGAAATTACCACCTCTGAAAATGTCATTTACCTTCTTTACTTGAGCCATGCAATGTGAAGCCATGTGACCAAACCTGTGACAAGCAAAACATCTGCCTTGAAAATTTCCTTTATTTGACCTCTTAGGCCCTGAAAACTTCTTCTCATTCTGAATTCTGTTTTCTATTTCGTGCATCTATCATTCAAGGAGTCATGATCTGAAATACTTTCCTCATCGAAACTCTCTTCCTTTTGGAGTCTCTTACTAGACTCTCCAACTTGTTCCTTGTGAGTCTTAACAAAACCAAGACCTATTTTATCTGTTGTCTTTCTTTGACCTTTGATGAGAGACTTAAACTTTTTGGAGCTATATTGAAACCTGTGAATCTTATCCTTGTACACTTTAGTTTCCTCTTTCAAAGAAGCCATTTTCTGTTCTAACTCACTATACTCAAGAACCTTAGACTCTAACTCATCCTTGAGTTCTTGTGTCTTAGCTATAGAGAAATCAAGATTTTCAATAATATCATCTCTCTCCATACAACATTCATCTAACTTATCCTTGAGTCTAGCATTCTTCTTTATTTCCTTTTTCAAATCACTAAGAGCACTAATAAGTTCACCTTTGAGATCTACTTCACCTTTCTCTATATGTTTGCTATTAGAATCATCAAAGCCTTTTTCGGATTTCTTATCACTAGAGGTGCTACCCTTTTCAAAAACCATACATGCATCTTCCTTATAGTTTTTTGAAGCATCCTCATACATACTAGAAATCAAATCATTATTTGTGCAATCATCCTCAAGGTGACCAAAATTTCCACATCTAAGACATTTCATGATAATGAATCTATGTTTTGGTTCTTCCTCTTTTTTGATATGAACATCTCATTTTCATTATCACTTGAAGAACTTTCACTATCACTATTAGAACACTTACTTGCTTTGTCTAGGTAGAAACTCTTCTTGTGTTTGTGAGAATACCTCTTTCCTTGATTGTTGTGCTCATATTTATTTTTCCTATGATGCTTGTGCTTTTCAGAATCCTTGCTCTTACAGTCCTGTTTATCTTCAGCACTTTCATCCTTGGCAACGATACGATCGAGTAGCATAATGACCAAATTTTCCACAATTAAAACATCTTACATTTTTCATATTTTTGTGTTTTCTAGATAACTTGCCTTTCTTGCTGTAATATGCCTCTTCATCACTAAAGACTCATCACTCTCTTGAAGCTGTTTACCTTTGGATTTCTTCGTAGCCTTGAAAGCTGCCTCTTTCTTGACATCAACCTTCACTTGAGTTCTTAACTCAAATGCTGCAAGTATACTATGGAGCTCATCCTTTTTCAATTTATCCAAATCTTTAGCTTCCTCAATAGCAAAAATCTTTTCACTAAATCTATTAGGAAGAGATCTTAAAATCTTATCACAAACATCATTTTCAGCAAGCTCAAGACCTAAGTCTTTCATGGAGTTAACAACCTCATCCATACGAAGCATGTAGTCACTAATATTTTCATCATCATTCATCTTGAGTTATTCAAACATACCTTTGAAGTGTCTCAACTTGGCCTTTCTGACATTTGTATCACCTGTATGAACCACCTTCAATCGTTTCCACATTTCACTAGCTGTCTTGCAATGAATCACTTTGGTGAGATCTACTTTCTGTAAGCCTTTCAGAATTGCATTCATTGCTTTTGAATTGCTGTGATGTAGGAGCCTTTCTTCTTTAGTATTAGGACCAAGTTCGGGAATAGTGTACTCATCTTAAATCACTTCCCAAACCTCATTCCCAAGTGCCATTAGATGAACCTTCATCCTTGCACTCCAAATACCAAAATCTGACCCATCAAGAATAGGTGTTGCATTGCCACTTGAATGATCCATTGTGTTCTTTACTAGCTTTTCCTTCAAGCAGTTAAACTTTTTGAAGGCACCCGCTCTGATACCAATTGAAGAACACAAGCTTATACTGAGAGGGGGGGTGATCAGTATAAGACATCTTTTTACTTTTTCTTTTATACTTCAAAACAGTAAAGCAATATACCCAAAGCAATATCAAAACAATGCACAAAATCATCCACAAAGTGACACCAATTTAAACGTGGTTCACCCAGAAGGCCTGGGCTATGTCCAAAAAACTTTTCTCTAAAAGTTATCTCAAAGTTCTTTGGAAAACCTTCCCAATTACAATTTTTATGAGCCTCGGTCCAAAGGAGACACCTTCCCCTGATCTGAATTTATGAGCCTTTGCTCAAAGGAGATACCTTCCCCTCTGTTGAATTTATGAGCCTCTGCTCAAAGGAGATACCTTCCCCTCTGCTCTAGAAATGATCCCTCAAAATATCAACTACCTCTACCTCTTGCCAGCATGTGGAACTCCTTTCCACCGAAGACCTCCTGTCCTCAATGCTTAGCCTAAGAGACCTCTGCCTTCTATGATCACGTCCACAACACCTCAGCTACCTGTACCAAACATAGTTAGTCGATCTAGTACAAGTCTTCCTATGTCTGTCAGATCTGTCCAACTCTATGAACAAATCAATCCTTTGCACACAAGCCTTCTCAAAGACTTGCCAAATCTACCCTCAGGTTCTCTAATAGAACCAATGTACCTCTGTCCTCAAGTTATTTGATAGAACTATCAATCTCAGCTCACAAGTCCTCTGCTAGGACCTGTCCAAATCTGCTCACAAGTCCCCACCTGAACCTGTCCAAATATGCTCACAAGTCCCCACCGGAACCTATCCAAAACCTGCTCACAAGTCCCCATCGGAACCTGTCCAAAACCTGCTCACAAGTCCCCACCGGAACCTGTCCAAAACCTCAGCAAACTCACCAAGAAAAACTTGCTTAGCATGAACTCACAAAGAGAATTGTTAGAGACCCAATGTGATTCATAAACCTCATAGAAGCATAAAGAGAATTGTTAGAGACTCAATATGTTCTATACTTAACTCCAAATCTCAAATCTCATAGAAACATAAAGAGAATTTTTAGAGACCCAATATGTTCTATACTTAACTCCCAATCTCAAATCTCATAGAAACATAAAGAGAATTGTTAGAGACCCAATATGTTCTATACTTAACCTCCAATATCAAATCTCAAATCTCATAGAACCATAAAGAGAATTGTTAGAGACTCAATATGATCTATACTTAACTCCCAATATCAATCTCAACTCAATCTCAACTCAAACTCAATCTCAAAAGAATAAGATAGATGTAGTAGCTTTTCTCAAGAATATAAAACACAACCCAACAATTGCCAACCATGCAATATATCATATAACTATGATGCTTATATTATTTTCACCAACAACTAGGGTTTCATCATCTCAATGCAAGTAGCAAGACTTATTAACATAAACCCTATTACAAAAATGCTTCTTCTTCCTCAACTAGAATTATGCATTCACCCAAACATTCAACAATAACTTTAATGCATAAACAATCTTCAATATCCAGAAAATAAGATTTACACCAATAATACCTAGTAGACAACCTTTTCACTCCAAACTCAATTTCAGAAAATATACCATAAACAACATACATGGAAGAAGTTGCCCATACCTTTACTTTGATGAAGAAGGAGAACTCAAAATCTGTCACAATACTAACTCTCAATTTGCCACCAATTAGAGTTAGCAACTATACAATATTACACAATATTAAAGATCCAAATATAACACCTTATTTCTCCAACTTAGTAAAGACCACCAAAGTACAATAACATACAAAATAACACCTCTTTACACCTTATTACTCCACATAAACATTAAACATTAAACATCAATGTCAAAACAAAAAGATACCTTAACCTTATACCTCCCGCGCATTCACGGCCACCATTCTATGCACACCGCGACCAAAAAGAAATCTCCAACGAAGAGAATCAAACTCAGCACCTCTGTCGTCTAGCGCTTTCACTTAAACGCCACCGTCGTTGGGTCATAAGAGCCCAACGAAATAACAAACCGCTGCCCTCTCTTTTATCTTTCTTTGACGCCAATATCCTAGAAAACGTAAACGTCTTCCACAAACCGCATGCAAACAAACCACTACCGTCAAGCCAAAAGGTAAGGATATAGCCCAAGCTCAAAACCGAGATTGCCAAGCACAGTCTCCACGACGCAGAACATGCACGATCTCAAAGACATTGACGGAGATCGAAAACACAGAGCGAGCTCAAACGAAGACACCAAGCGCTTTTCGAAGGATGTAGAGCAATGCAAGTCATAGACGCCAAGCGTAGATCAAACGAAATGATGCAAAATCAAATTGTAGATGCCAAGCGTAATTCGAACGAAACGACTTAAAGCAAATCGAGAAGCCAAGCGCAAATCGAAAAAATAGAGAACCACAAATCGCAGATGTCCAAATAATAATCGGTGGTGTTCACTTTTGAAAACCATGCCCACTTATATATCAAATTATCCATCACTGATTGACGTCGGCGCTCCTCCAACGATGGCAATAAATCAGCAACGCTTAAGGGTTGAAAGACCCTTTAATAATAATTAAAATAATAATAATTATTATTTTATTAATAATAAATTAAACTTGGACCTTTAACAAAGGTATGAGTTAATTTAATTATTAATAATACACATGGACCTTTGCATTAAGTTAAGCTTGGTTTTAATAAAAACCCTTAATGAGTCCAAATGGTTTTAAGAAAAACCTTTACCTTGACACCATGGTTTTAATAAAAACCCTTTAACATAATGAAGCTTCTCAAGATATTCTTCTCTTTTGAAATCAACACAAAAATGCCTTTTGACATCAATGACAACTTATACATTTGAGCAAAGGCAATGTACCCAAAGTACCCAAAATTGCCAACAACATGACTAAAATATCTAGATGGTACAAATAATGCAAAAGTTCCAACAAAAAAATGTATTTCTATCTCCTTCCTTGAACCATTTATCCTTATATTTTTGGAATCAATATGAATCATCATTTTTCAATGCATTATAATAATAAAAAATAATTATTTTTCTTTCACATAAGAATTTTAGTTCATTCCATTGATTTCTATTATCTTTATAAATATTTGAACTTGGATTCAATTTCCTTCTTTTATTTAAATATGGTACCAAAATGTTTGGCATTCCAAATCTTCATTTACTTCTTTAGATATTTCATCTTTTGAACAAACCTATACATATATGATCCTTCAAAATTTGTTTCATCTCACCATAATACAACCTTTTGGAAGAAATCAAGGTCTTGTAGCCAAATAGACTAGAAGTGAAATGGCTTATGAGTATTATTGTGTAAATCACAAGTCAAAATAATGGGTTTGTGATATGGTCCTACTCATAATAAAATATTTAAAGAATTTGTATACTCTATTTGCAATCATGTGTTGGATAACAAGTATCTATCCAATATTTTGGCTATATGAGTTTTTGTAATGTATTTATTATCCTATGTATATTGAAAACTTGAAGAATTAACATCTCAAAGATAATTTGAATTGAAAAATGAAGCAAACTATTGTATTGATGTGGACCATCCTAAAGTATCACCCTTCTTTTCCAAAGGAGATATAATTATGTTGAAGTCACCCCCAAGAATCCATAGATCAAAATTATGAATCATCATTGTGTTTGACAAGAATATACTAAGGTCCTTCCAACATTGTTCATGAGACGTAATTATAGTTATAGCATATACATTTATAACTTCAACTTTGATGTTTTCCTCTTTCTTTCAAATTGGTCTAGTAACCCAATTACTTTTTTCTTCTAATAATTGTCCATACCATTTGTATTTGCCCCATATTGTTACAATACCACCTGAATATTTTAAGAAGAAACCACCAAATAATCACCCATATTCCAAATCCTTTTAAAACCATCCTTACAATCCTCACTACTTAACTTTATTTTTTAATTTTCCATAGATTTTTTCTTCCTCTTATCATTAACTAGTGCATCCATACTTCCAAATAGGGACTACCAGTGCGTAATAGAATTGGTCATGAAAAGATATAAGGGTTTCAAAGGTGAATGTGTAAGGGTTTCATTTATGGTTCGAGGGGAAGTAACGATAGAGGTTTTTAGGGCTTATGGGCCCTAGTGACTTGTTGCAGGAGACCCACGATGGGTTAGAAATTTGTCATTCAAAAAATCTTCATGCTATGGACTTTATTGAAAACTGATTCCAATTTGTTGCCCAAGGAAAAGCGAAAATCATAACTTTCCTCAACATCCAAGACATGGATTAAAGAGACCCAAAAACAAGTTTTAAGTGCAGATAAAATAAGAGAAGCCTGCTTAGAAAAATAAAAATGGTTAAGAAATCAAACAATCTTGATGTTAAGGAATAACCCCAAAATAAATCCACTATGTAAACCCCTTTCAAGGATAAGGATTTTGGAGATTCGACCCCAAAAATAAATTTTAGGGATACCCTCCATGGTGGACAGTCCTAGAATAATGGTAACATTAATATTAAGGCTTCTCATAGACCTCTAAGAATGCCTAAGATTAATCCCAAAAAAAACTAAGTCAGGATGTTTAAGAGCGGTTGATGGGATCCCAATTGTTAAGCTAAAAGTGGGTGACATTCAATATAGCATAGAAGATCTGAAGAGAAGAGGACCTATTTATCATTTCTTGGGTTTTCATTTGACCCTATCTACTTTCAAAGTGTGGGCTATAAAATACTGGAAAACACAAGGTGAGTTACAAATATCTGTTTATTCCAATGATTATTTTATTGTTATTTTTACTGATGATGAAGATAAAGAAAATAATACAAGGGGATCCCTAGTTTTTTAGAAGGGCAGGGCTTTTCATGAAGCCTTGGCACACTAAATTTAAAGCCAAAGAAGAGATACCTTCTACAAGACTTGTGTGGGTTAGATTCTTTGGCCTCCTAGTTGAATTCTAGAATTTGGTTGTGTTTTCTACAATAAAAAACTCACTTGGAACTTTCATAATGACTACTGAATGTACACACAAAATTGAACACATTATTTATGCTTGAATTTGTGTTATAATGGATTTTAACAAACCCCTTCCAGAAAAGATCTCATTACAATTTGGGGAGGATACTTAGAAGCGGGTAGTGGACTATGAGAACATTCCTTTTGTTGCATAATATACCATGAATATGATCATTTGGCTAGTATTTGTCCAAATAAGATTCCAAATCAAAAGAAAGTGGACATAAACTTAGCAGGTTTCCAAATGCCTAAAAGAAAAAACTCAAAAAAAAGTAGTTATGAAGGATCAAGCAATGTTGTCAACTAATATGTTTGGAATTATTTTTACAAATAACCTCCCAGGTGAGGAAGAGGACATAATGGAGACAAAAATATTAGAAACATAGTTTAAAGTTGCAAGGAAGGACTCAGAGATAAACCAGGAAATCAAAGGTTTTGAACAAAGAAACAAAGGAGAAAACATAGACAAGAAAAACAATCTTCTAAATAATAGAACTTAAAACAATTTAAACCCTAAGATAGACTTTTTTGAACCTTCCAATAATGCTTTGGTTTCATATATGCATACTTCAGGGTTAGAAGCTATCCCATATTCACTTGGGGTAAGACAAAAAATAGGTAAAAAAATGAACACTAACCAAAAGGTAGACCACAAGACTAATCAACATCATATGGTAAAAGAAGGTGAAAAGCTTATAGAGGAAGGTAAGATCTTTAACCCCATTATTAATGAATATCATCACTTGGAATATTAGAGGACTCAAAGGGAGTCTGTCAGAACAATATTGTTGGTGTTTTAGCTAATTGAGCATTGGACTAAGTTGATCTTTCTTGCTATGGCCACCCTCCCAGATGGTGGGCTTTGCAAATAAGGGATGCTCTTCTTTCTATCTTTTCTCTAGATAGCTCCAATTATAAAGATACCTAGTTCCTTTTTTCTTTGTATTAGCTTCTCTTTGGTTCAATTAGGGTTTTTTAGTTCCCAGCTCAGAAAGATCTTTCTTATGTTTCCTTTGTTGAATCTTGGCTAAAAGGCCTATTGGATTGGTTTGACCATAGATGTAATCTATTTTTTTCCTTCATTTAATTTTTTGGTGTGTGTTTTTGTGTTTTTATGTTGTGTTTTGTTTTTGTTATTTTTTTGTTGTTTTTGGTGTGTTGTTTTGTTGTTTTTGTGTTTTTTTAATGTGTGTTTTGTGTTGTGTTTTATTGTTTGTTGTTTGTGTTTTTGTTGTTTTAGGCATGCTCTTTGATTGTGTCAAAGGAGGCAAGCCAAGTACGAGCCCTAGACATATTTTGACGGAATAGTTACCCTTGTCTCCTTGGATCTTACCTAAAAGTGGCACCCCAAATGGGGTATTTTCCACAAACAAAATAAAAAAAACTAGGGACTACCAGTAACAATTTTTAAAAATGACTTTCCTACCATCTTACCTAGATTTAGTTCTTGAGTTTCTTTTAAGATCTGGAACAAGAAAATATGATGTTCGCTTTTTGCTCTCACTTTGCTTCCTACTTCCTACTCCCGCTTTGCACTCGCTTCTCACCCATACCATTTGATATATAATGTGCATGGCATTAACCAATAAAAAATATTTGAATCTTCAACTATTAGAATTTGATAAATATTTATTAATAAGCTTATGCATTAATATTTATCTTAGCTTTATCAAATACCATTAATTTAATCAATTAAATTCCTCAACTTTCAAAGAGAAAACCCATATTTAAATCTTCCTAGACAATACATATATAATTACAAAAAATACTACCAATATATAATAACGATACAATACAAATAAAACCTATTTAAATAATATTTTAAAAGATCTTTATATTTTGAAAACTTGATTATTATCTTCATTTATCTGTTCCCTCACTTTTTATTGAGGAGACATTTTTGTACATCCTAATAATCATAACAACTTTCCTTAAAGCGAAGGTAATCTTTTATTTTTGATAAAGAAATTAACATTATTATTTCTTAGAAATAAAGATATTATTTGCCTTACAAGGTCGTGCATCGTATATTTACTTCTTTTTGACAAATTCCTCTCTATTTAATTGACTGAATGGTAGGATTCCTCTTTATTCAATTGACAGAACATGAGGAGAGGGGGGAAAAACAAAGATAGTTGTGTTAGATGTATTCCATAAAGAAAACTTCTTAAAGTTATCTATTTGTCACTTTCTCTTTTCCGCATGTGTTAACCTAATGCTTTTATAGCCACCTCCTTTTTAAAAGAAAACTTGCATTGGAATCCTTTATATTGGGAATGAGTCTGAATTTTGAGGACAAGTAAAACCAATATATACCCACATGGACCTTAAGAAGAAATGGAAAGTAGGATCATATCCAAATTTAAAGTGTAATTATAAAATATTAAAATATATTAAGAAATTGTAGATAGTTGGAAAGGGTGAAGTGTTTGTTAATAGATGGTTGTTTAATTTCTTTAAAGATAAAATTATGGGTGAGGAAAGTAGAACCATAAAACCATATCCAAATTTGAAGTGTAATATAAAATATTAAAATATATAAAATATTAAAATATATTAATCATTGTTCATAAAAATAAATTAATAATTGATAATAACCAAATATTTATTTATAAATTACTTTTCAATTTTTGAAAAATAAAAAAAATTAAAGATTCTATTTACTTATTAAATTTTTCTTAAAAAGTAACCATGGTGAATAAAAGCGCAAAAGCAAGTAAGAACACAATAAATGTGCTAAGCTTGGGGTCCTATGAACAAAATATTAAATGAGAATCATCATAGATTAAATTAAAATATATATGTTAAATGAAAATTATTATAGATCAAATAAAAAAATCATGATAAATAGTCAATAATAAAATACAAGTAAGTTTAGTCATACTAGTTACTTTTCTTTCAATATTTCTTTTATTTTTATTTTTTATTTCATATTTTTTATAGATATTCGTCGAGGTTAAATTAGATCTTATTATGTAAATGACGTCCTTATCAGTAAACCATATACGTGGATAATATTTCTTTTATTTAAAATGACATCCTTACTAATAAACCACACGTAGATAATATTTTTTCTATTTAAAAACAATAAAACATTTGTCTCTTCTTTAAAAAAAAGAACTTTTTAAAAGCAGATATTCAAGTTGGTGCACATGCTTCTTTAAAGTTTTAAATTGTGCCTTTTAACACATTACATAAAAGTATTATGTGCGTTAAAGATATTTGTAATATATATATATTTCTTAATTAAAGATATGTGTAATATTTAATTAAGATTTTAATTTGAGACATGGATGTTTAATTAAGATTTTAGTTTGAGACATGGATGTTTAAAAGAAGTCAAAAAAAAGTTAAGCTTGAAAAAGTTGGGTGGTTTCAATGAGGTGTGTATCTCCAAAGAGTTTATAGAAAACTATGATCATGATTGGGTTATGCATTTCTCACGTGCTTCTGGGTTTTAGGACGGTGGCACGAATAGACATTCCATTGTAGGATTTTTTAATTTTTTTTTTTTGTTTATTGATTATATGGAATAAGAGAATTAAGAACATTTTTTCGAAAGTTATTATTATAATTATTTTTCCTTTTCACTTGTCTTGCTTTAGTAAAGGTTTACTCTAAGTCAGGGTCAGAGGGACTCGGGATTGGATCTGCCGACGTCAATTGATAAACACTTAACCAACCGGTCGGTTGCTACCTCAAGCCCTATATTATTATTGTGTTATAATATTATATTTAATTAATTGTATAGTAATATTGGCAATGGGTCATTGTTGGATGGTTGAGAAATATGGGTGAAGTAACTCACACCAACCTTTAAATTTGACGACACCAAATAAGAGGCTCGGGATTGGAACTGCAGACCTCAAGCTGATAAACACTCAACTAAAACCAGTCGGTCTACTACCTTCGCCCTATATTATCGTTGTATTATAATATTATTTTAATTAATTGTATAATAATATTGGCAATGGGCCATTGTTGGATGGTTGAGAAATATGTGTGACATAACTCACACCAGCCTTTAAATATGACGACATCAAATAAGCTATATAGAGTGATGTGACTAATTTAATGTAAAAGGGAATGGGTAATGATTATTAAGGCACCTGGGGATGCAATGCAACGGTTTGGGCTTTGGCTCTTTTTCGGGAGGTCCAAGGTTCAAACCGTGGCGTGGGTGAGTGTGTGAGGGGGTGAGTGTGTCTCCCTGGTGGAGTTGTTGTAACAGGTTGGGGGATTCCTGGTCAAAACCCCCATATCTTAATATTACCAATATAAATATATATATAATATATATATATATATATATATATATATATATATATATATATATATATATATATTTGATTATTAAGTCTCGGTTTGAGCTTTGGCTCTTATTTAAGAGGTTTAATAAGAGATTCAAAGTTCAAACCACGACATGTGTGTGATTGTGTTAAATTTTCTATTGATAAGGTTAGCTCTCCCCTTATGACGACATGTGTGTGATTGTGTTAAATTTTCTATTGATAAGGTTATCTCTCCGCTTATGAAAGATCATGGTGGGATGGGGATGCCCAGTGTGTACCTGTGTGTTAAATTTCCTATTGATAAGTTCAACTCTCTCCTTTATAAGAGGTTGTGGGGGATTCCTGGTCAAAACCCCCATATCTTAATATTACCAAAAAAAAATATATTTTTTGATTATTAAGTCCCGAGGGACATCACAACGGTTTGGGCTTTGGCTCTTATTTAAGAGGTTCAATAAGAGGTTCAAAGTTCAAACCACGACATGTGTGTGATTGTGTTAAATTTTCTATTGATAAGGATATCTCTCCCCTTATGAAAGGTCATGGTGGGATGGGGATGCCCAGCGTGTAATTGTGCATTATATTTCATATTGATAAGTTCAACTCTCCCCTTTACAAGAGGTCACGGTGGGATAAGGATGCCCAACCCTAAACATCTTTCGTAGTGGCTTCTCGCACTAACCAAATAAATAATAATAATAGAATATTTTGATTATTAAAATTGAATTTTTGTTTTAAAATTTATAAGTATTAATTGCTATATGAAATTAAAATCAACTTCATCCATATTATATGATCATCGTATTATATTCTTATGTATACAATAATTTAAATATGTTTCTTCACTTACAAATTTAAAATTTTAAGCACTTAAATTAATATTATTTAATTAAAATTTTAAATTCTTAATTTCTTTAATATGACCATCTAGTGGTATTACATCTTAACATTTATGAATCTATTCTTTGAAAGATTGCAATTTGACTCTTTATTATTGAAGTTGAAAATTTTAAGTACTTAAACTTAATATTTGATGAAAACAATTTTTTTTCTTTTTTAACTTTCAGCCTTCCCGTCAATATTATTTACACTTTTTTTAAAAAGCAATGTGTGTCTTCTGTTGGAACCACTCCCATTACAAAATCAAAATTGTTATATTGTTTTCATTACATTTCTAACAAATTAATTAAAACATATCCAACTTTATCTTTCTATCAAAGATATTTTTCATTTGCCTTTCTATAAAGATATTCTCCATCTTCCTCAAATTTGCTAAGTTTCCATAATCAACTCCTTTTATATGAGATGTCTTTCAAAATTTAAATTCTATCAAGATGAAATTCAACATAATAATGGCTAAAATATTTGTTGCCCAACTTTTATATCTATAAATATCTTGTTTATAACAACCTCACAATTTTTTAATACTTTTTTTAGGATTCTTATTTATTCCCCTAATATTCCAAAATATTATTTTCATTGTTATTTTTTGTTTTTATTTATAGATTTAGTCTCACTTCTTGTTAGCACTTGTGATATTTGCTTTTGTTTTCCAATATCAATATCCCTTTAGGTTTCTTTTCTCTTTGTTTTTGCTTCTTGGGTCTTCCTCTCTCTTTTTTCATTCTCAACAATACTTTCATTTTCATCAATCTCTTCAATCTTCTCACATTGTTTATAGTAAGACTTATCATCTTTAGGTTTACCTTGTTTTGAAGGATCTGAAGTGCAAGGAATAATCTCAAAAGCACAATCTTCTTTATGTTGCCCTAGAAACCCTAAAGTTCAAAGGTGCTCTTTCGTAGCAATTACCTTCTTATTTTACCCTTAAAAACCTAAATTGTTATGGATTTCTTCCATCCTCATCTTTTTATTATGCTGCTCTTAAAACCTTAAAGTGCAAGGGATAACATCTTCACCCCTTTCACTTTTATTATCTAGAGAGGATTTTATACTACTTGAGGAAAATGAAGATGATTTACCTAGAATAAACTTGACCTCTTTTGTCATCTTTGTTTTAGGATTTCTCTCCACATATTATTTTGCACCTTTAATTCTTTTTGAACTTGCCAAATGATATTGTAGATAGGATTTATTTACCTCTTCTTTCGAAGTGGAATATCCTTGATTTGATCTAGCTTCTATTATTGTATGATTTCATTGCTTTGTCTTGAAGTTTATCTCATTGCTAGAATTTTATCTCTTACTTCATAGTTTTCACTTTGGAAACTCTTGTCATGTGTCCAATCTCATAATTATTGTGGCAACGAAATGTGATATTTTCATAATCTACTTGTTGATCTCATTCTCTTGATTCAGATTTAATCTTAATGAATTGTGGCAAATGTTTTGAAATATCCATAGCAACACATATTCAAGTATATATAGTATGTTTTCATTCCTTAGTAGTTAGTCCTTCATTGATAAATTTCCCTAGGGTATTTCTAATATTTTTTAAAACATCCTTATTTATAAGTTGGTATGGAAGTCCAAAAGTCCTAACCCATACTAGAAGCTTCTTAATAGTTTATGTCTCAATAGAAACATTTTCATTCCATGGTCTCAAATAAAGTGCATCTCTTCCCCTAAACCATAGGTCACCAACCATTATTTTATCCCTAATTTCTAAAGTGGAAAATATGATGAGGAAAAAACCTTTAGGAAGAAAAGTCGGAGTAATTTGAATTTAATCCTCACTTCCACTTAATCCAATTTTGATGAGGAAGGAACTTGTTAGAATATATTCCATTATTTGACATGTAGAACAAGTGTCCTAGTTAGGTATGCATGTGTACACATGTCTATCATGCATAACTCAGAGGAAGTTGATAAGTCTCTTGAGGAAGACAAAGAGTTTAGTAAAAAGGCTATTTAGATATGAGATAGCCTTTAGATGTGGGACATTGACTAGTCACTTACAAAGCATTGTACTATTTTCATGAGATATGATTAATGGTTGTTCTATGAGTTCATGTAGAAGTTTTCTATGAGTTTTACTTGCTTATTACATTGCCATTATCATAGTTATAATATTGCATACATATTTCATTACTTCAAGTTACATTTACTTAAGTTTATAGCTTCAAAAGCTAACAGTGGTATCAGAGCCACAGAGGACCATCCTAGTTTCCACCATTCATCCCTCGCTGTGTCTTTACAAATTGGACATGTTGCTATGTATCGCTGCATGCAAAAATCAGTGTCTCGAGATTATTTGATAGGAGTTATTACTGAAGCTGAAATAACGACCATTGGAGGAGATTAGAAGCAAAGTTTGTGATAGAAGATTACGAGTAGAAGGAGAACTTGATTAGAAAAAAATGGGACAATTATCGTCATATAACAACAAGCCCAAATGAGCACCGGAAAAACTCCAGGTCCTGACGGCTTTCCAATTGAGTTTTTTCAGGCCTTTTGGGATAACTTGGAGGAGGATGTAATGGCTGTTATAGAGGAGTCCAGAGGTAATAAAAGAATGCTTAAAGCATTAAATCATACTTTCATCACCTTAATTCCAAAAGGGGAGAAGGGGTCCATATTTCAGACTATAGACCTATTGCCTTATGTAATGTGATATATAAAATAATCACAAAGGTCATGGATGAGCGGATAAAACCTCTTTTACATAACATTATCTCCTCTGAGCAAGGGGGTTTTGTAGAGGGTAGGCAGATTCTGGATGGGGTGGTTCTAGCTCAGGAGGCAATACATTCAATGCAAACATCTGGAAATAAAGGAATGTTCATAAAATTAGATATGTCAAAGGCCTATGATAGGGTGGAGTGGAGCTTCTTGGCAAAGATGATGGCAGCCTTTGGTTTCTCTCAAGATTGGATAGAATGGGTCATGAGTTGTGTCTCTACTCCGACATACTCAGTGTTAATCAAGGGTCTTCCCTCGCAACCATTTGGAGCCACTCGTGGCCTTCATCAAGGGGATCCCTGCTCTCCTTACCTGTTTCTCATTTTGGCTGAAGGACTAGGTAGACTTTTCTTGAAGAGAAGACAACAAGGTTTGCTAATAGGTATCAAGGTGGGTGAGGAAGTTTTGACTCACCTACAGTTTGTGGATGATACTGGATTGGTGGGAGTGGCCAGCTTCAGGGAAGCAAGAATGATCGGAGATACTCTTAGTGTCTACCTTAGGGCTACAAACCAAGTCATCAATGATAAAAAATCCAAAGTGGTATTTTTCAATCTTGATCAGAGGCTTCAGGACAAAGTTTTAGAGATCTTGGGATTCACAAGGACTTCTCTCCCAGTGGTTTACTTGGGGGTTCCTTTGCACTTCAAAAAACTAAAAATCAATATCTGGAGGAATATTTTGGATTGTATCAAGGATAGAATTAATCATTGGTCTCACAAATGGTTAAGCTATGGGGGTAGATTAACTTTTTTATAGTCAGTCATTCAGGCCATGCCAATTTATAAATTCTCTATCCTGGATGCCCCACATACTATATGGAAAGAGTTGGACAAGATGGCTAGAAAATTCTTATGGGAAGGAGTGAAAGGAGAGAGGGAATGGGCCTTAGTTGGTTGGGACAAAGTAACCTAGCCCAAGGTTAAAGGAGGTTTGGGTCTGAGAAGATCCAAGATAAACAATAAAGCTTTGGCTGGAAAGCTTTACTGGAGGTGGATTTCCCAGCCAACTTACTTATTTAGTAGAATCCTAACCAGTAAATATTTGGGACATGTTAACCCAAATGAGGTGGGTCGTTTCCCTTTGGATGGTACTGGATCCTTAGTGTGGCAGGCTCTCAAGTTAGGATCTCAGGTAGTAAATGATCGATTATTTTGGAAAGTGGGGAGAGGGGAGAAGGCACATTTTTGGACAGATTCTTGGGATCAATACCCACCTATCATTGTTGATTTTTTTGAATTACAACCATTAAAAGCAGCCATTGAAACCAAAGTATGGGTCCAAATTGAAAGTTATTTCACCACTAGGCAGTTGGGGGATTACAATTTTAAGTAGTTTAAGAAGTTGGATGAGTGGCCAATTTCAATCCCTCCGGATTTGGCACCCATCATGACTAAAATCTTGACAGAAAGATTTATCACAGGTAGAGACGAGGAGGATGAATTAGCTTGGGGCTATGGGAGCCTTGGTGTCTACACAGTGAAGGACAGATATGACAAGATCCTTCCAGAGCCTCCCCCGCATACTTTTTAGGTTGAGGATTGGAGAAAGATTTGGCATCCCAAAGGTTGGCTGAAAGTTAACTTTTTTGCCTGGCAGTTCATGCACAATGGAATTCTCACTTTTGATAACCTCAGATGTAAAGGAATCATCGGTCCTTCCCAATGTGTCTTATGCTACAAGAGTGAGGAATCAGCTGACCACTTGATGTTTGACTTCCCTTTCACGCGTCAGATCTGGAAGAGATGGTTTTCATGTTTTAAAATTCAAGTTAATGGTGACTTGAATCGGATTAATATCTGGGAAATATGGTAGAGGGGTAGATTTAAATCTAAAGCTCTTCGTCTTGGTTGGGAGCTTGGATTAAAATTTATTTGGTGGCAAGTGTGGTTGGAGAGAAATGCTAGAATTTTTAGAGAAACTTTTTCTTCGTTAGATAGAGTTTGGCAAGTCATTTGGAACAAAGTCTCTGAAACTGTGGCCATCTATGCTAAAGAGGAAACTCAGGTTGTGATTGGGGCAAGGGAAGAATGAGTTGAAGTGCAAGAGGGACAGATCAGAGCTAGTTGGAAACCACCCCGAGAAGGTTGGATTAAAATTAATATTGATGGAGCTGCAAAAGGCAACCCGGGTAGAGCCAGAATTGGAGTGGTTTGCCGTAATCATGTTGGAACAGTGCTCTATTAGGAACTGCAAGGCTTGGGAAGAGCTACAAACAATGAAGCAGAAGCCATAGCTATCAAATCTACTTTTATTTGGGAAGTTAAACAGGGCTACAGGAGGATAATCCTTGAATCAGATTCACAAATAATGGTTGGAGATCTAGATTGTATGAGGAACTTTGCCTTGAAAGCTTGGAGGTTGAGGATTCTTGTCACTCAAATTAAGGAATTATGGAGGGAATTAGATGATGTGTTTCCAGTCTACGTGAGTAGAGATTTAAACAAAGTGGTCGACTTCCTGGCTAAGATGGGTGCTGAGAAGGAGGTGGGGGTTCAGTTGCACAGTGACATGGCTATTGAGGATGAGGTGATTAGGCAGGGTCTTGAAAGGTCCCTAAGCTAATGATCAAAGAAAAAGCAAAGGGTGGAAAGGTGTCGTGATATCGCGACATGCTGCTTCGTCGTGGCCAAGGGAGGAAAGTTGTCGCGATATCGTGACATGTTGTTTCGTCATGGCCAAGGGAGGAAAGGTGTCACGATATCGTGACATGTTGCTTGGTCGCGGTCAATGGAGGAAAGGTGTCACGATATTGCAACATGTTGCTTGGTCGTGGCCTTGGGAGGAAAGGTGTCACGATATCGTGACATGTTGCTTGGTCATGGTCATTGGAGGAAAGGTGTCGCGATATCGTGACATGTTGCTTGGTCACGACCATGGGAGGAAAGGTGTCGCGATATCGCGACATGTTGCTTGGTCGCGGCCTTGGGAGGAAAGGTGTCGCAATATCGTGACATGTTGCTTGGTCGCGGCCAAGGGAGGAAAGGTGTCACGATATCATGACATGTTGCTTGGTCGCGGCCAAGGAAGGAAAGGTGTCGTGATTTTGTGACATGTTGCGTGGTCGTGGTCAATGGAGGGAAGATGTCACGATATCGCGACATGTTGCTTTGTCGCGACCGTAAGAGAAAAGGTGTCATGATATCGCGACATGTTGCTTGGTCACGGTCAAGGGAGGAAAGGTGTTGTGATATCACGACGTGTTGTTGGGTCATAGCCAAGGGAGGGAAGATGTCACGATTTCATGACATGTTGCTTGGTCGCGGTCACTGGAGGAAAGCTGTCACGATATCGTGATATGTTGCTTCGTCGCGCACGAAAGAGAATAAGTGTCGCGATATCGCGACATGTTGCTTCATCGCGGCCGAGAAAGAAAAAGTGTCATGATATCACGACATGTTGCTCCGTCACGACCGAAAGAGAAAAAGTGTCGCGATATCACGACATGTTGCTTCGTCATGACCGAGAGAGAAAAAGTGTCGCAATATCGCGACATGTTGCTTCGTCGCGGCCGAGAGAGAAAAAGTGTCACAATGTCGCGACATGTTGCTTCTCCATGACCAAGAGAGAAAAAGTGTCGTGATATCGTGACATGTTGCTGCATCGCGGCAAAAGGAGGAAAAGGTGTCGCGATTTTGTGACATGTTGCAACGCTGCTACCCAAGGAGAAAAAGTGTCATGATTTCGTGACATGTTGCTTCATCGCGGCCAAAGGAGGAAAAAGGGTCACGATATCGTGACATGTTGCAATGTCACGGATAGAAGAGGAAAAGGTGTCGCGATATCGTGACATGTTGCATTTTCGCGCCCAAAGGAGAAAAGTGTTGCGATATCGCGACATGTTGCTTTTTCGCGGCCAAAGGAGAAGAGGGTAAGTGTGTCGCGATATCATAACAAGTTGCATCTTCTAACCAATCTGATCCCACTGTTAGCTAGTTAATGGTTCAGGAGATTTGGCCCCATTGCAAATCTTCCTTTCTATTGTAAGCTTGTGTTCTCTATGATTTCGGTTGGGAAAATTCCCTTCCCAATTTGTAATTGATCTTTGTTTTAATACAAGTTTTTTTCAAAATTTTCAAAAAAACAAGCCCAAAAAGGAAGAAGGAGGTTGTTTATTTCTACAATAAAATTGAAGACAATATTGAGTCAAAACTAGAAAGGGTTCAAAAGTAGATTTCAAAGACTTGAGGAAAGAAAGACATAAACATTTGGACATCGAAAGGGCAAAATTTGGAGCTGCAAATCCAAGAAGATAAAGCATCAAGAAGGAGAGCTTCAAAAGAGTTAAATGGGAGATATGTGTTAATTTAATGCCATATAAAGTATTATCGCAGATATTTCGAGAGTGCTTAGTAAGATTTTTTTAGAGCATAAAATTTTAGAGCTATTTAGAGCTAGCAAAAGGAAATTTTTTGAGTGTTATTAAGCCAAAGAAAAGACACAATTATACACCATTATTTTTAGATAAATTTACAAGATTATAACAACATTAGTTAAATATTTTAAAGGAGTGATAAGTGAATAGTATATGCTATTTTTTAAAGTAAATTTAAGAGCATATTTATCCCACATTTGTGAGGAAGAATATCCCTCAAAATACAGTAGATTTTGGAAAGCAAAGAGTTCCAAATTTAAAGGTAGATTTTAGGTGTTTAAAAACACCAGACATGTAGTCAAAAGTGGTGAAGAAAACCACTAAAAGAGTGATTTGGATCACCACCATATTGAGCACCATTGAGCAACAGATCATAGGGTGGCAATATCTTCATCAACGTCCACCCATTTGCAGGAAAGAAGCATTAACAAGAATGCTTAAGGAAAGATCCATTAGGCTCAGGAATCAACCAACCAAGGAGCTAGAATATGATAACTGCAACCTAAAAAATATTACCCTACGTAAATCCTACGTAGCACAACCATTCTATATACACAAAGTAAGGCAGATTACAAATACAAGGTGCATTATCAAAGGAACATTACCAACAAATCAAAATTACTAAAAAGGAAGCACCATAGAGCCACCATTGGAGTGATCTAAAATAGTCACAGCTGGAGCCAATCGTGGGTGAATTCATCATCGTCCAAAGAAAGAAGAAACAACACCAATTTTTGTTACAAAGAAGCAAGATTATGTTGGAGAAAAAGTGAAGAAAGAATACAGTGGAATAGTCTTGAAATTCCATATGTTGGAGAAGGGAGCGCATGCATAGTCCCGAGCAAGGAAGAGGAATATTACCATTTTGTACAAGAGTGAGAGTTGGCACATAGTCATAATGTACATCTCCAGGAAAGAAGAGCACTCAACACTCTAAATTACCACCCAAAGCTCAAGGAAGGATTAGTAACGCCAAAACAACACAAGGAATATTATGCCAAGTGTCTATACATATTACAAGAATGTTAGAACCACCTAAGGGGAGTCAAGAAGTCTCCATAATGTATGCTACAAGTGGCACATTGTACAAGAGGACAAAAGTGCCCATGTAGCTGCCAATCTAAGAGAGTAAAGGCATATTCATAACAAGTGTGAAGCAAGAGCATTGAAGGTACATTCAAAGTGCTTGTTATCAAGTCCAACAAAAGTTGACCAAAAGGAGGAGCACCCAACAAGTCAAGAAGAAGTGCCTGAATAATTAAGGTAACATTTACCATAGTATTTCATATTAAATTTTATATTGGTAAGATGTTAGGGTACCTATGAATATATATTTGGGGATATATTATTATATTGTATAAGGGTTGGCATGGGCCACAAATAATCCAAGGTTGATTGTATTATAAAATTATATTATATTATAATATAATATTATATTAGTAGTATGCTCCCCAAAGTAGAATTAGAATATGAGTATTTAAAGAAGAGATATTTGTCATTGTAATCATCATGAAGATGAATTATATGTAATCATCTTTGCCCATGAAGTGGCTTATGGGACTTAGCCCTCCTTAAGTAGCACTCTCATCTTGGGAGATCTTGTGGAGTTATTCCTTCCTTAAGGAGTATTACTGGTGTTTCCCTACCTTAAGGGTATTATCTATCTCTATCTCATTTGTGGGTTGTTATTGTGGATGAATGATTTGATATTTTTGCATACTAGTGAATGATTTTTTTCAATGATAATAAATTTTTGTAACAAGTGGTATCAGAGCCAATTATTTTGGCAAATTGAGATTTTTTTGTGTGGAATTGCATAATTAGGGCAATTTTTTTTTTGAAAAAATATCTCATCTTTCAGGAGCCATATCTTTGCGATCGTTTATCCGATTCAGACGATTCTTGGATTATTCTCTATGGAATTTGAAGAGATTTAAAATGAGTGGTCATATGAAGGAATATGAGTAGTATTGAGGGAGATAAAACCTTTTGAAGTTAGCCATATAGAACAAGGGTAGTGATGAATTTTCAAATCATGAATTTTTTGGAAGACGAAATTTATTCGTTCGGGTAAGCAAATCAGTTGTAATTTATTTTGTTTGGAAGAAAAATTGTAGATCTAGTTGTTTATGGGAATTTTAGCTTTAAATCAGTGGAGAGACAATGATTTTGGCAAAGTGGAAATTTTTTTGTGTGGAATTGCAGAATTAGGGTAGATTTTTTTCGGAAAAACATCTCATATTTTAGGAGCTATATCTTTGCGATATTTTATCTGATTCATATGATTCTTGGATCATTTTGTGTGGAATTTATGGAGCTATAATTTTTTTTTGAGAAGATTATATTGATGTTAGATATTGGTGGAAAATTTTTAAATGGTTGTATCAACATTTTTCTCTTTGGAAAATTATGCTTCCTCGCTATCTTGGAGGAGAATCTCTCTTCTAGTTTATAGTTTTAATAGTGCCTTCACTTGGGATGAAATGGAGCATGCATTATTGAGTAAATAGGACCCATATAAAGAGATAGCTAGTTTGAAGGTCACCATCAAGGGACATGAAGAAGAAATAAACATGCTTAAAAAAGAATAAAAGAAAATAAAAAGAGAGCTAGAAAATTTAAAAGAAGTGGTATATGATAAAAAAGATGTCAGTATGCAGACAAAGGAAACCATACCTTTTGTAGAAGATAAATTGAAAAGTGGACAAGAGGATTTTTTTTAGTCTAAAAAGTCTATTTTGCAAGTTCATGGAAGTATTCAAAAGGAACAGGTTATTATTTCCATTGACCCTAGTAGTAGATATAATTTTATTAATATTGCTTTGACCAAGAGGTTGAAGAACACAAGCTTATACTGATAGGGGGAGGGTGAACAATATAAGATAAAATTTTACTTTTCTTTCCAAAGCAATATCATCCAATATTATCAATTACAATAATGAAATAATGCACAAATCACCACACACATAAGAGACACATATTTAACATGGTTCACCCAATGTGGGCTACATCCATAGATAATTTTTTCTTATAAATTTATTCAACAAATTTTGTGGAAATCAATTCCCTATTACAATATTTTTAGACCCCAATTCACAAGAGACACCAATCCCCTCTACTTTGATTCATGGACCTCTATCTATAGGAGACACTAATCCCCATTGATCTGGTTTGTGGACCTCTATCTATAGGAGACACCAATATCCTCTGCTCTGGTCTACTCCAAAGCCTACTCACAAATCTGCTCAAATATACTCCAGTATTGCTCACAAATCTACTCAAATCTACTCATGAAACCTGCTTAATCCTTCTTACAAAAACTACTCAAACCTGCTCATAAATTTTCTCAAATCTACTCACAAACCTACTCAAACTTGCTCACAAACACTGCTCAAACTTGTTCACAACTCTGCTCAAATCTGATCATAGCCTGCTCAAAGGGTCTACTCAAATATGATCTAAAACCTGCTCAAATATGCTCACAAAAACCTGCTCAAATCTACTCACAAAATTTTATTAATTATTCTCACAAGACTGCTAAAAAGGCCTACTCAAATATGCTCCAAAATCAAGCTCATCCACTCATACAAATAATGCTCATCAATTCTTAAATGTTGCATACAAACAATGCTCATAACTTTCTCAATGTGCTTTCCTCTAATCTAGCAATTCAGACATATTCTACCCAGTATTATTTTATCTTCATGAACATATAGAGAATGATATGCAATAACAATTACCCAATATGTTCTTCTCAATTGAATCTTTTCAAACTATCCTTGCACTATGTGACACTTTGACTTGCTTTAAAACAATTCTTCTATGTGTAAGACTATTTGCTTATTTCCTTATGCACTTCAAAGCCAATCACAATGCTCAAATATTCCCTCTAGATCTACTCCCAAAATTAATCATGAACAATGCACAAATTTTGCTTTCAAATTTGTTCTATAACCCTTGCATATTTACTCCTAATATCAATCAAAACCAATGCACAAGTTTAATCACAAATTTGACCTATAATATTTGCACATTTATTCCCAATATCAATCAACACTAATGCACATCAAATCAATCCTTATACCTCTAACCATATGACATCAAAAATATTTTCCTCAAACGAAACCACACTTGAGAAAGGAATTAGATCACCATGCCTCTAAATCTGTTGCAATGATGATAGTCTTCTTTTTCATGTGCCTATATTGACAAAAATAATTTTCTTTTCTTTTGCCACTTCAAAATTGGTTAGCAAATCTCTTTTTCTTGAATAGATATCAAATCATTCACATTAAAAACCCTTACAAAAAATGTGCATAATAAATATTAAAAATAATAATACCTTATATCTCCCTTTTTATAATATACCAAATACAATATAATATTAATTACAATTACACCTTATTTCTCCTTTTTCTAACATGCAAAAATACAAATAAACTTGACCACCATCCACCTTATAACTCTCTTTTCTAATTTACAAAAATCACAATTTCTTATGCAAACACCTTGAACTTTATTTTTTCTTCAAAATCAAATTTAAAAATTTAATACCTTTGCACATCTAAGAATTGAACCCTAACCTCATGAAATGCAGCACTTTCCCAAGCACTTTGTGACCAGCTATGCTACCACGGTAGCTAAGACCAAAATGGAGGTGTAGACACCTAAAACACGTCATGTGTAGGGGACTACTCATATGGGCATCCTTGCAGACCATATGAATGATCTTGGACCATTCCAAGGCAAAGTAGTGGTTCTAACCACTCAAATTAGGCAGCTTTGGCCTACTCAACCTTAGCCATGGTTGACACCCACGGCTAGGATTCTAGCTGCGCTTAGGAGCCATGGCTAGCTCTGCAACTATCATGGACTCCTGAGCCAAGCCAAAATTAGTTACAATGGCCATGGCAATGGATTTCGAATGGTTTCAAGTGAGGAAGCTTCTAGATTCTTCCTCCCAACTGCTCCAACCTCCTAGTTCTTGATCTTGGCTTCCCAAGGAAGCTAGGATTAGGAATTGAGAAGGCTATAAGACCCCCATCCAAATTGGGGAGAAGGCATCAGAAGAGTTTTCAATTGAATGCAGTGAAGCCCTACCGAATTGGAGAGCCACTATCAACCCTTGAGGAGTGCCTACATGCTGCCAATTTGGAGAATCATGACTGCATTTGAAGCTATGGAGGTTTCAAGAGCTTGAAGAGATCATTCATCCCCAATTGAACCACTTCCACTACAAATTCAAAGAATCTACATCACCAATTCATTCCAGAACATAGAGGTGACCCTTGATCATCAATTCCTCGAAGGAATTTTGAGATTCAAGCCTTGGTTACAAGAGAAAGAGCACTTTCACCTCAGCCATGGCTAACAGAGCTAATTGCGCTTGAAACCCGTGGCTAGGGTTTGAAGCTTAATTTCCTCATTTTAGCCATAGGAATTTCATTTCAAGTATGCAATTAGTTAGATCTACCCTAGATTAACTTTCATTTATGCTTTTGTATGGTTAATTCTAGAAATTAGAGGTAGCTTTGCTCTTATTTCATTATATTTGCTAATTTGCACTAATTTCCTTAGATTAGATCTATTTCAAGTTTTAATTGCAAATTATGCATCAGATTAGCTAGATTTACTATTTTCCTAGCATTCTTTATCATAATTTAGAGATTTTGTGATTATCTTTACTAGTCTTCATGCTTTCTTTGCATATTTGTTATAATTCATGCAAATATTTGTCAAGAGCCTCATCATGAGAGGCCTCCTTTGCTTCTAATTATGCTATGTTGTTTCTTGAATGTAGATTTATAGGATCTTGACATATTCAAAGTATTCTTTGCATCAAATTCCTCCCAAGAAAGTGAGAAGAAGGCTTCCTTGAGCCTTGAGCAGTTCGTGTCTACTCTAAGAGCCTATGGATTGCACCATCCCCATTTAGGGGCCTTCAAATTTGTATCAATTGTATCAAGAATTTGGTATCCCTAAGAGGGACCTACTTGTAACCGAGATTTGGCAAATATTTAATAAAATAAGTCCTACATTCTTGTTAAATTATTTGTTACACATGCTTTATTGCTTTAATATTTGGTATAAATGATGCAATAGTTTAGGTGCATGCTTTTTAGGATGGTACAGATGGTGATCATGATGGAAACCCATAAAATGCATTGCTAGTTACTGATATTTCTATGTTTTTGTGTTGTAGGTCTTAGCCATGCTTGATAGCCATGGTGCATAGTGTTAGCCATGTTTAACACCCATGGTTAGCATCTCAACCATGCTTGATAGCCATGACTAGAAAAAATTAGAGAAATAGATAGTAAGCAACCTGTCTCTTCATCAGATGAGGGATTCTAGGTAATTTTCCCTTCTCTATGATTTCCATATCTCTATGTTTTTCCTATTAATAGGCTAATTAGATCATCTAGCCAAATTTAGAGGGAAAAATAATGAAAATTGCCTTGTTTGCTACTAGTTATGGTTGACAACAACAACTAGAACTATTAGTTGTGGTTATCACCCATAGCTAAGATTCAATTGACTACTAGTTATGGTATAGAACAACAACTAGCATTAAATATATGTGTTAGGGTTTGCTTGCTTGGGGCCTATCTAAAGGCCAATCTATCATGTAATTTTGCATCTTCTAATTTGGAAAATAGCATTTAGATTTGCATATTTCTGAATTCAAACGTAAATTTCCTAGGCATATAGGAAAAATCATGGATGCTCTTTGATGCATTTTAATTTTATTGCAAAGTTAAAATGAACCCTCACACACCACGTAACATCTAAATGCTAGTGAGTTGGAATTCACACCCAACCACTAGTAGAGTTCAATGACGGTGGCAGTCATCTCCATCCATTGGCTCAAATCCCATGAACCTTATTCTATTGGCCAATACCGACTCCAAGATCCATCCTATCCATGCAAAATAGCATGCATTCCTCTTTAGAGGGGTGTATCACTATGCACGATGTGTTGGGTGAGGATCGATAGGACCTGTGCTCCCTGACCAGGTGTGGGCTTCATCTCCACACTTTGGTGGGTTTACGTGATCATGAATTTCATTGTCGGTTGTCGAGCTATGAGCATACAGGTGAAATCCATTAAACTAAACAAGTATATCATCAAAAAATTTGAAAACATGATGAGAGTTAGTTTAAGTTTTCAACACACCTGAAACACACTAAAACCAGTTTTAGGGATCACAAAGAACTTTTAAAAGAGATAATCATAATTGTATACTTTGTTTTCTCTAAAATCTACATAGGAGATAATTCACATTATGGTTAATACATGGAGAGGCCAACCTTAGTGCATAACCGAGGTTGAAGTCGAAGCTCCACCAGACACACAAAACAATGTGTTGAACTCTCAACCATAGAATCCTCTCGAATGATATTCGATGAGTATTAGAGGGGATAATTCAATGCATGGGGATTCTATTTAGAACACCCTAGATAGAGGAGGTAATGCACACTCCTCGAGGGATAGATCTAAGGGTGGCTCAAGGCCCCCACCATCCCAAGATAGACAACAAGAAAATCTACCCAATCAAGGGTAGGAAGAGAGGGCTGCTTCAGAGCGTAGGCCCTTACAAACTCCAAACAATAATGAACCTGGGAAGTTCATGATTGACATGGCTAGACTTGGAGAAAATGGTACACCACCAAATGAACCATGGAAAACTAGATAGCTTGATGGACTTGATTGAGTCCTAGGGAAATTAGGATGTAGAGCCTCATCTGCACATTCTCGTTCTACGAGTTCACATAGTGAGAGCACACGTAGGACTATCAGGGAACCAGGAGAATGCTCAAAGCATTCTCGAAGCATACATGCCCCATCAACCCATATGGGCATAGATAATAGACAATAGCATAATATGAATGCCATCTATACAGACAAAGGCAAGAGCATGGTAGACAAGTCTATTGGGGCTCACACCAACAAAGCTGCACGAACAGAGTTGCGTAACCAGAGGCCACATACTACCGATCTTATAGATCGATCACAAAAACTGGTGTTAGAGCAAAGGCAACGTATCTTCCAAGATCAATTGGAAGATGTACATGTAGAGCATGAGCACCTTAAAAATGAGGATACTCAAAGGTAGAGGTTGTTAAGGCAACGTCTATATGAGCAGTGCATGCACGAGCAATGCATCCTTGACCAAAAGGAGCATGTAGAGAGAGAAGATAGATTGGCTCATACTAATTTACCTCCTCAAAGTGAATATAAGGAGTGCCATCATAGACGAGCTACTTCATAGCCTGAATTGCACCCTAAGCATACTAGAAATCATACTCATTATACGACCCAAAACACGTTACAATACCAAGCGCTCGAACACCATGGGCATACTCAATACGAGGAGGTAGAAGGAGATGACCAAGAGCAAAAATATTCAAAGATCTCCTTAGTAGAAGAGGAGGATGAGCCAATGCCTCCACCTCAACCCAAGAAGAATCTACCTCCAAAAGCTCCTCAAAGACCTCTCAGGGAAGAGGAGATTCTATCTTCCTAGGCCTACAAGGCCTTGGTAGAAAAGGTAAGAGCCATTGAGAAACAAGGGATGGCTTATCAAAATCCAACCTTGAACAGGATCCATAATGCGCCTTTATGCCCCTCAGTGCCTAGTCCGACGTATCCCGATCACTTCGAGATGCCAAAGCTAGATAAATTTCTAGGAGATGAAGATGCCCAAGAGCATGTCACAAGTTTTATGAACATGTGCTTTCAGATACAAAGTGATGATGCTTTATTATTGAGGACCTTCATCATGACCCTTTTAGGCCCTACCTTGGAATGGTTCAACCAGTTAAAAAGGCACAACATAACCAACTTTGAATAGTTGGCTAATGCTTTTCTTGAATGCTTCTCCTTCGACATCAAGAAGAAAATAAATTTATCCGATTTGGCCACTTTAATGCAATACGATGATGAGCCAATCATGGACTATGGAAAGAGATGGAGAAAGTTAATGGTAAAGTTACCATTTTCTATTCCAACAATGGAACTGACTCGGATGTTCACAAAGAGTTGTGTGAAGCACATCTCACTATTGTTGCAGCTACAACAATACCAGATATTTGAGGAGGCCTTGGCACAAGCCAAGGTAATTGAGGATATCAAGTTACAGGAGGGTAACTTGAAGCTCTAAAAAAAAAGGATTGGAATAAGAACACTCAAAATCAAAATCACCAAGCCAAGCTGGCCCACGTGAATCAAGTAGTGTTGAACCTCCAGAAAGGGGACAAGGGTCAACAACAATAGAATTATCAGGCCCAACCTCCTCTTACACAATACAATCAATGCAATAATAAGAAATAGGGTAAGAATAAGGAGCAACACCCTCCTCGCTAGTTCACACCATTATCGAAGATAATGACATCAATATTTCATCAATTGTGTGAGGCTAAGGCTATCAACTTACCCGAGATCAAGTTGCAAGACCCTAACCAACCCAAACCAAAAGGGTATAGGGAGGATCAATATTGCTCATACCATAGGTAGAAAGGACATGACATTGAAGGATGTTATAGTTTTAAACATGTGGTACAAAACATGATCGACAAAGGTGAGCTAATTGTTGACAACCCTTAGGCTCTGGATAACCAAAACATGGGGATATTCAAAAATCCTCTTCCAAACCATGAGCCTTCGAGGAACAATGTCGGCCAAGTGAACCAAGTGTGGATTGAGCCACCTACACAAGGCTTCATCGGTATGGTAAATATTATCACAAGAAAAGGGAGGTATGAGTGACTAGATCCACCTCCAACTCCAATCAGGGTTCAAGCTATGCACCCACAAAGGCCAGCACAAAACAATATGCCAGGCCCACCAACTAGACCGATGGTGACCATAAAAAATAGGCTTATGCAAAGCCTATAGATAACTTCAACAAAGCTATCAATTTATGAAATGATACAATAGTCTCCTAAGCACAGGGAGATACTAATGGATATCTTGAGGTCCATTGAAGTTCAATCCCAAGACCCAAAAGCATTTACAAATTTTATGGGACATGTGCAGTAGTGCCAAGAGCCGATGATTCAATTTCATGATCATAAGATTAAAATAGTCTCTACTATTACAATGGACCCACCACTCCACATAATTGCATGTGTCAACCACACACCTTTCAAATGGGTATTGATCGACATAGGGTCTTCAATCAATATTATTACAACAAAGGCCTTAGCATATTTGAAATTGCCAAAATCGTATATTGTGCCATCGACCTTCACTTTAAGAGCATTTAATGATGCATTATGCTCAACGATCGGTACTATAGTCTTACCTATTCAGGTAGGATTGAAGACCATCCCTATGATGTGTCATATACTAGAAGGTGCAATGCAGTATAACATCCTCTTAGGGAGACCTTGGATCAGAGAGATGCATTGTGTTCCCTCAATTTTACATCAATGTATCAAGTATATACATGAGGGACAAGTGCATGTGGTTCCTTCCGATGAGGAGCCATTTAAATATGTGAATCAAGTAGATTTACCTAGAGATTTCATACTCCCTTCAACACACCTGGATATAAGGCCAACATCACCTATTAAACATCCAGAGGGTAAACTAAAGGAAGTGTGTGTTGGACCTTCGACATCAGCACCATGACCATCTATGCATACAATAACAGCTTTATGCAAAGCCTACAACATCGATGATGCTTAGAAATGACCAGAAGCTCAAGGTAGTAATGGGTGAGAAAGAGTCAAAAGAAAATCTCGAAGTAGCCAATGCTAAAGTCTCTAGTCCCATGGATGAAGGAGATGCGTAGAATGAAGTCGAGGAGGTACAACAACCTACTTCACCTATTTCTTTAGTTGGGTCATCTACACCATAGGTGACCATCCATTTGGTTAATCTTGGGCTAGTAGAGTATATAGTGCAGAATGTGATATTCACACCTTTTATCGAGACTACACAGGACATGGGTAGACCTCAAGCCCATCACTTTCCTATAGGGATGGTGGTACCACTAGGGGTGCCACCCAACCAAACAAATTTTATCTATGGAGGTCTTGACCAACTTGCTAATCGCACGCCCATAGATGAAGATGATGATGAACCATTCTCAGTGAATGTTCATTATTTGTCCAACCTAGAGTTCACCTTGCATTATTTTGAATGTTACCATTGGCATGGTTATGGTCTAGGTTTATTCGAGCAAGGGCGTCAAACTCCCTATGAACCATAATATCAGTTGCCAACTGATAGGTTCGGGTTGGGCTACCATATAAGAGGATAGGATGAGCTTTTAGCAGCATCTCTCGATCACCTGAACCTCAGTTTAGGGGATAATGTGGATTGGAATCCTTATCACCCTAACCCTTCCTACATGCGAAGGGGTAATAGGCTAGTGACCTATGGTTTCTATAGAACCACCTAAGATCTATCATGACAACATTGTGGTGGAGGTCGATCCAGAGGATATTCCAAGAGCTAACTTGGAGATTGAAAGTCATGAAGATATCGATGACACTAGCATGCAAATTCAGAATTTGGGCCTAATAGTAGACACTGAATCAGAAGTTGCTTCTGAGGAAGTTAGAGCAGAATCCATTTCTAAAAGAGATGGACCAGAATGTGATTCTAGAATAGATGATGATGAGGACTCCTCAAACAATGAAGAATATGAGGATGAGACTGAGTTGGCCTACTTAGGCCCTCGACATTTACGTCATCTATTACCCATGGAGCCAGTGGGTAGGAATGATGGATACTTCATTGATGATAGTGACTACGAAGATGAGACCGAGAGGGCCTACCTTGGGCCTCACTATTTACGTCATCATAATGAACCATTCGACATGGATGAGATGTATCAAAGAGTTTATCCTAGCCCATGCCTCAGGGGAAGACCGACTAATGCAGATGAAGTTTATCACATAGTCTTCCCTAATCCACCTACATATCGATAGCTCCTTGAGCCAAATGATCCCATTTTCTAGTCTATTCATAGACCAGATCCGGAGATCCCCATACCCCAGAGCCACATCTTGGGTATGAGAATAACACTGATAATGTAGAGTTGCACACACGTGGTCCTAGAGATCTAACCCATTCCATCAACATGATCTCCATTGATCTGACCACTCCACTCCACAACCCAATAGATCCTTCCAAACCATTGTGTCTTAATCTAGATGCTATTGATTGGGATCATATTGATTCACCTCTAGAGCCTGAATATTTCTTCCCCAATGAAGAAATATTACAACCATTTCACTTTGCACCAGGCTGCACACATGATGTTTATCATACTGAGGGTAATTCTGATGTGGAACCTTTAAACCCAATGGATGACATCCACCTGATTCCTACGCCTCACCAACTTGAGGAGGGATCACACATGTCAATAGAGGAAACCTTTGATGTGGATATCAGTGATGATCCCACTAATCCTAAGAAGGTTAAGTTTGGAGAGATTCTATCTCCTGATGAGCATGCCAACCTCATCCCTCTACTGAAAGAGAGACCTGATCTCTTTTCTTGGACATACAAGGATATGTCGGGTCTAGATCCAAAATTGGTTACCCATAACCTTTCGCTAGATCCCTCTAAAAATCTAGTCAAGCAGAAGCTCAAGAAAATGCATCCAACCATCACTTTAATGGTTAAATACGAGTTGCAAAAGTTGTTGGATGTAGAGTTTATTATCTCCATCGACTATCCAGAATGGGTATCAAACATGGTACCTATAGGAAAACCTGATGGAAGGATCCATATCTATATGGATTTTAGAGACCTCAACAAGGCAACACCAAAGGATTCATTCCCATTGCCCAACATAGATGCTCTCATAGATGCAACTACGGGTCATGAGATGCTTTCCCTTATGGATGATTTTTTTGGTTACAATAAAATTTAGATTAAAGCCGAAGACCAACACAAAACTGCATTCACAATACCATGGGGAACATTTTGTTATAAAGTTATGCCATTCGATCTTAAAAATGTTGGTGCCACATATCAATGAGCCATGACATACATCTTTCATGACTACATGCACAAAATCCTAGAGGATTATATTGATGACTTATTGGCAAAGTCATTGCTATGTGAAGAGCATGTTGAGGTTCTCAGAAAGGTCTTCGATCACCTGATAGAGCATAATGTCAGGTTGAATCCCAAGAAGTGCGTATTTGGTGTAACTTCAGGAAAACTCTTGGGATTCATCATTTCTAAATGAGGGATCGAAGTCGACCCAAAAAAGGTCAAGGCCATACTAGAAATGCATCCTCCCACCAATATCAAAGAGCTAAGAAGCCTGCAAGGCAAAGTAGCATCCATAAAGTGATTCATCACATAATTATCGAACAAATGTCGACCCATGAATCGACTGCTACACAAGGGGGTCCCATTCAATTGGGATGAGGACTATCAAAAGGCCTTTGCTAAAATTAAGCAATACCTAGCAATGCCACCAGTACTAGCTCCACCAAGGCCAGATGTGCCATTCCTGCTTTATATATCAGCTACTAACTTTGCACTAGGAACCATGTTAGCCCAAAAGAATGTGCAAGACAAAGAGCAAGTGATATATTATATCAGCCACACCTTGGTGAGTTATGAGCTAGGGTATGCATACATAGAAAAGTTGTGCTTAGCAGTGGTTTTTATGACTAAGAAGTTGTACCACTACATGCTAAGTCATACGACGTATGTGATATCAAAACAAAATCCTTTGTAGTATATGATGAGCAAGACATATCATAATACATGTACTACAAAGTGGATCATGCTATTGATAGAATTTGACTTGGAATTCATCAACCAAAATTCCATCAAGGGATAGGTCATAGTTGATCAATTGGTAGAGGCACCTCTTGAAGATAGTAAGCCTCTTGTCATAGAGCTTCTTGATGATGTAGTATTTGCATTATCAAAGTCTCCCAAACCCAAAGAACTAGATAACAAAGCTGATATGACTTTGTTCTTTGATGGTTCAAAGTGTGAGCAAGGGGGTGGTGCAAGAATTGTCTTTTTCATGCCACAAGGTGCTCCAATGCCCTTGTCATTTAAACTAGACTTTCCTTGTACCAATAACAATTCTGAATATGAGGCCCTAATATTGGGTCTCCAAACAACAATCACCATGAAGATTAAAATATTAAACATCTTTGGTGACTCCCTTCTCATTGTTAACCAAGTGAAGGGACTATTTCAATGTAGGTGTCCTATCCTAAAAGCTTATAAGGATCTTGTTGACACTTATCTAGCCCAGCTAGAGTGGTATGACATCGAGGCAATCCCTCGTACATCAAATATATTTGTAGATACTATGGCATCTTTGGGATCCTTGATCCCTTAGAATCCATCTACCGATTTTACTACCATTCATGTGAAGATGCTCTCACAATCTATGATGCAGCATGAGGCTTTTGATAATAAAGAATCAGTCAACATGATTCATATAGAACCAAACCATGAGTGGTTCTATAAAGCCAGAGACTTTCTTAAGAAGGCACCCTAGGGGTCTTTGATCTCACAAGGTCCTATGGGGAATGGCACCACCATTCACCACAAGGTTGTATCCCAGTCTGCATTCATGCATATCGAATCGCAAAGGGAACAAGTCATCTTGTCAGTCGAGGTTGTAGCTTATCAAGATTGGATGTCACAATTGCATGACTTCCTTAAGCTTGGTTTAATCCCGTAGGGATTATCGCATGTCATAAAATGCACATTCAAATAGAAAGTGACAAAGTATGTCTTGTTAGGAGACATCTTGTACCATCGAAGCTATGATGGAGTTCTCCTTCATTGTCTTGAGCCCCAAGAATCAGCTTGGGCAATCTCACAAGCTCATGATGGTACATGTGGTGGCCATTTTAATGGCATGGCCATCATCAAGTGCATCCTTCGAATGGGTTATTATTGGCCCACTATGGAGAAGGATTGCACCGTGTATGTCAAGAAATGCATTAAATGTCAGCATCATGCTAATCTTATGCACTTGCCATCATAGGCCTTACAACCCATTCAAGTGGCTTGGCCATTTTCTCAGTGGGGTTTAGATCTAATTGGTAAGATCTCTCCCCCATCATCGGGTCGACATACATTCATTATAATGGCTACTGAGTATTTTACAAAATGGGTGGAAGCAATCCCTTTAACAATGACAATAGGAGCACGTATTGTGGAGTTCATACTCCATAATATCATATGTCATTTTGGGATACCATCCAAGATCATATCGGATAATGGAACATCATTCAAAAATAAAACTATGAGGGCTTTGACATCCAAGTACAATATACAACATAGTTTTGTGACTCCATACTATCCGCAAGAAAATGGGTAAGCTGAAGCTTCAAACAAGATAGTGGTAGCTATCTTGAAAAATATTGTTCAAGAGAACCATAAATATTGGCATATACAACTACCCCTTGCATTATGGGCTTACAAGACTAGTATACGGATACCCACTAGGGCAACCCCATTTTCACTAGTATATGGTATTGAGGCCATTATGCCCTTAGAGTTGGAGATTCCAACCCTATGCATCGCATTGAAAGAGTTCATCGATGATGACACTACATGACAAGCTCACCTCGATCAACTGATGCTTCTTGATGAACATCACGTGAATGCCCTTGAGCATCTCTATGTTTATCAAGAATACCTAAAATGAGCTTATAACAATAAAGTCCATCTGAGAGACTTTAAAGTTGGTGATCTTGTACTAAAAGAAAACCAATAGAACTCAAACCTACCACCGCACTTACGAGATAAATTTATGGCCAACTAGTTAGGTCCATATATCATCTCAGAGAAGATAGGACCTAGAACATATCACCTAACATCACTTGAAGGTGTTGAAGAGCTTGAACCTCTCAACATCCTTCATCTTAAGGTGTTCCACACATAAATTCAAAAATTCAAAAACATTCAAAATATTCAAAATTCAAAAACATGGAAAACATCAAAATCCATAAAAATAAAAAAGCAATAAAATTCAAAAATATTGCAAAACATCAAAAATACAAAAATATTTGCATTATGCATTTCATTTTGCACATGCATTCATTTAATTGCATTGCATTTAGGCATTTCCATCCATCACACTTGCATTAGGATAGGTTGTGTTTGCAATCTTACAAATGACACCACATTTGTATTTCAATCATGCATCTATGCATCATCATCATCCATCACCCTTGTGAGTAATTGTGTTTCTCAACACAACCCCTCCCTATTGCTATGAAGAATATACTAGGGTTTTCTAGTCATTCAACCATACCTAGTGATCTTCTCAAATTTTATAGAAATCTTGCTTTGCTTTTGAAGATGAGGTCTAGTTTTGATAGCACCTAGCATATATCAAAATCCCATCACTAATCAAACACATTAACAATCCTAATTAGGACAAGGAAATATGAACACTACAAAGTGGTCCTAGTCACCTTAAGCGAAAGGTTTTTACTTGCTCATTTTGTGATGTGCATGGTCTAGAGTGTTGATCATTGGAAAAAGGACAAGTTCCCCCTACCCAAGAAATCCCTTGCTTACAAAAAGGAGCAAAATCCCAAAATCAAATCAAATCCCTTGCTCAAAACAAAAGAAAAACAAAAATACAAAATAAATAGTGATTTTTATCACTATACATGAGCAAGTATCCCAATAAATCAAAAGAAAAGAAGGGGGTGAAGAGCTTGAATCCCTAGAATGGTCAATACTTGAAAACCATAGAGTGATCCCCAATACAACAATGGGCTGAATGAATCTCGCATGGCATTGGGGTAGTTCTAAGCAATTTACAAATGAGCTAGCTTTAGGTGGCCTGTATTACCTAGTGGTCTAGTCCAACTACGTCCAAACCTAGGATCAAGGTGGACATTTGGTGATCCTCATTACAACAATGGGCTGAATGAATCCCGCCTGGAAATGAGGTAGTCTTATGTCTCATCTAATATATTCATTTGCACACATAGGGATAATGAATATCTTGGTCTTTCATAACAAAAACTTTATTTTTCAGGAGTCTAGTATAGTCATTATACAACTTTTGATAAGTCAACTAGGGTGTTTGAGTCTCATGGAAAACCTCAAAAATTCCTAATAGCAACAATACATCTCATATCATAAATCATTACATATATTTCAAACTCATCATTTCATATATGGATGTTAAAATGATTAATTCTTATGATAAGATTTAACATTTTCATTCATGATTTTTATACATTATGTGGTGTCATCCATTAGATTGTTAAACTCATATTGCATTCATTCCTTATGTTTTAAGTGATTAAAGCATACAAGTTCATTTACATTAGATTATCATCATGTAAATAATGCATTACATACATTGCATTCATCATATCATAACATCATAAATTAAATGCATACAATTAAATCAAATTAAACATGCATTTAACATCTAGCATTACATCCATATATGCATACATAAGTAGTCCATCTACACATCTAGATCATAGTATCTAATCATACATCCATCATCTAGCTAGTGCATGTCATCAATACATCACATCATATAGCATCAAATCAACATAGCATATCAACATTGCATCCATGTGCATCTCATAAACATAAAACAACAAAAATAATACACATAATGAGTCATCAAAATTCATATCATATCATATATATGTGTGTGTGTATTAAAGAGTACATAGAGATGTATCAAAAATACCCGTAGGCTACAACTGTGTAGGTCCTCAGACCTTACACTAAAAAATGGTACATATATCTAAAAATATATACTAAATAGGGCCTGCACCCCCTGGCTGGTCTCCTCCACCATCTCCCCCCTCTCTGTGAGTCCACCTAGAGCTAGTGCCCATGGACCTCTCTGATCTACTAGTCCTATGACTGGGTCATGTTGATGACTACCCAATCTCACATGTCCTAGTCCTCTAAGACCCTAAATATCTAGATCTATCTAGCACTACACCACCCCATAGTCTGACCTCACCCTCAAGGAGAGCGATGTGTGCTGCATCAGATGCATACCACCTAGTATCCATCTGATAATGACATGTAATCTCTTGATCTCTATAGCCATATCCAACCCTACTGGTCCCTGTACAACTGGAGCGGTAGGAGCAACCTGAGAAGTCGAGGGCTCTCCCCTCACTATCTTGAGCAAGTCCTACTCTACAATCCTAAAGTCTAGCTAAGACTAGAGAAGATCACACTACCTAGTGATCTTATCTATATCTATTCAGTAGTGGTAATCTACCTAGAAATATCCCTCTCCTCCTGATACCCTCACCACTATCTATCCTCTATAAGTGAGCTTGACACATCTATGCCTATAGAGTTGCAATGGAGGTATCCCTCTCCAAAATCTATCTACTAGCTATAGCTATACTATAGACTAGCCACCTAGGCTCTAAGCTGAGACACCTCATCATCTAGCTCCTCCTCATCTGCTCCTCCTCTACTATAGCTACCTAGCCCCATCTACCTTCTATCCTTTGATGAGTACATCAACCCTCAGGATCCTCACCTACACCCTCTACAACTACCTCATCTCTAGATCTACCTAGAGGACCACCACCCTGCCATAACCTGGTAGTCCACCAGGCATCATAATCTATCATGGTCCCTACATCCGCCAACCCTGAATCCTGATAGTCATCATCCTCATCATCTAATGGGGTCACCTGAGGCCATACTAAGTGTGTCTCCACCTTAAGGTGATAATAGATGACTAGCTCCTCTAGGATATCCTAACATATCCTAAACTATCTAGAGATGCATGAGAAGTGGAAGAACTCATGCACATCGAGCTTGCACCTGATGAGCCATCTATCACATCACGTACCTGATGGTCTCACTCCTCCCATGTAGGACAATCCATATAAGAGCACTAGATGACCTACCCTACCCATAGTCCTATCAAATGATCCATATATTACTAGAGATCCCCTGCATGAGACCTGATCTTGTAACCCTCAACCTCTCTAGGCCAACAAGCGGTATAGCACTAGGACTCCTCTATAATGTCATCAATATATAGGGGTAAACCTCCAAGGTGATCAATGCTAATATGCTCCCAGGCCCAGATCTAGAGCAATAAGCTACACCCTACTCCCACTCCCCCATTGAGTGATGTGATACAGCTCATCATAGAGCTACACGAGGAGAGCACTCCCCCAAGATAGAATCAATAGCTCTCATGTAGTGCTTGCCAGTAGATCCTATATCCTCGCTAAGAGGTTCCAAGGGAACCTCACACCAGAAGTATTAGGAAGCACAACCTGCATGATGATGTGCATCAACATGGCCTACCACCATGAGAAGACCCACTCTCTATACCAATACTCGATAGGCACCCCACCATGGTCAGTGTCCTCCATCACCTCATCTCTCCTAGCACCAAATATCCTCTAAAATATTATAGCCTTCACCATAGTAGGTGAAGATGTGATGGCCTCACCATCAATGGGGATGCAAAATATGTGATAGACATCCTCCAATGTCACTATGATCTCACCTATGGGAAGGTGGAAGGTGTTGGTCCATGCATCCCAATGATGGGCCAAGGTAGTCATATAGGCCTGATCAGCCTGGATAGAAGGTAACCATAGCACATAGCCAAATCCTATGGCCGTGAACCAATCTCGATCAACATCACTCATCTCACATAGAAGCACATAGAGGAGATCAAACTCCCATGCTCTAGCAATCAAGGTCTAAAGGCAAATAATAATCACAATGATTAAAATCATAAAAACATAAAAAAATACACTTAAAAATCCAAAAAAATTCAAAAAACTTTCAAAAGACAAAAACAATAAAAAATACAATCAAAACATTCAAAAAAATCAAAATTGCACTTGGAAAATTAAAAAAATCAATTAATTCCACTCAAATAAAAAAAAAATTAAAAATTTTCCTAAAGTTTCTTATCCATGGTTGTCACCCACGATCGGCATCAACGGTCAAATTTATGACCATTGAGATTTGATTAGTTATGCCGCCCCCAATTTGTCAATTGGGAGCCATGACTACCACCCATGACTATGGGAAAAACCTCTTTCGAGGTCATTTCCTACCCCATAAACCCCAAAAAATTAAAACCCACCCACTAATCTAGCCTAGTCTAATCCTAACTAAGGTGTGGTTCATTACCAATAGTTTAATTTGATTCATTAAGCCCATTAATTAATGTGGTTTATTTTAAAAGTTGGTAAATTCAAATAGTGAGGCTCGTGATGCTACCTTTGTAGCACCAGCTCCACCACTAGTGGATGCCTCTAGTTGGTCAACCATCGATATAGGTAGAAGTTTGTACAATTTCATATCAATATTCTAACTTCACCTCTTAGAGCTCTCTCAACTAATAAGCAAACTGGAAATAATGAAATTAAAAATGATAAATTTTTCTTTTATATTTCCTAATCTACCCTTAGCCATGACTGGTAATCGCGGGTGCAGAATTAGGGTTTTCTGACCATGGGTATCAGCCATGGCTAAGAAATTTGACAAAACTAGCTATGAATGACAACCGTGGCTAGCAAAAAATAATAAATGCCCTCAAAATTTCACCATGAGGAGTTTTAAAATGCAAAATTAAAAATATTCAACCATCCAAAAATCTCAAAAATTTCAAAAATAACAAAAAAATCACATAATTCAAAATTCAAATGTGCCTCGTATCCAATTATTTACCCTATACACTTGGTGGTTGCAGTGACTTGCGCTCCATGCAATCCGACAAGATGAGTAAATTACCATAAGGCCATTTGGGGTAAATTAATCATCATTGAATTGAAATGACTTCACTTCAATCCCGAAGAAGGCCATGGCGGTCGGACTACCCCATGGGAATGAGGCATTCATTTCATTTCTTCTATGACATTTTTAGCAAATCATCGAACATAAGTGATTCAACACAAGCCTAATTGGAATTGCTATCATCTTGATTCCCTAAGAAGGCCATTGTGGCTGGACTGCTCCATGGGATAGAGATGTACAATTACTATTAATGGTTGAAATCATGGCTGAATTAGGCCTTGCCAAATAATAACAAAGTGCAAAAGTCTTAAATCATCCAAATTATTCATCTTGGTCAAGTGACACGTCGCTTCATTAATTGTCCTTCCCTCATCGACCCGTCGCTTGAGGGGGTAGTCATAATATCAATAATCATAATCAAATTCAACAAAATATCACTCGATCTTGTCAAAATTGTGTTCATCTTACGAATCATTGCCAACAACTATCATAAGCTTACCCTTTGTTGGGGCAAAAAGCAAATATGATAGTTAAGCTTGAAGCTCTCCACCTATCGAAATAATTGTAGCACTGACTACCCGATCATCATGGACACGTGAAAGCTTTGCAAATTTAAGCCTTCCCTCAGTTGGAAGCAATGATTCTAAGATGTGCATCCTTTTGTAGGACTAGGCATCTAATGTTGATCAGATCAATGATCATCATTCAACCTACAACATGGCTTTAGGCGGTCTATTTTTGCTCAACATTGTGCTTTCCCACAACGCATCCCAAAAGGGGTATCTGTAGACACCTAAAATACATCATGTGTAGGGGACTACTCATATGGGCATCCTTGCAGACCATATGAATGATCTTGGACCATTCCAAGGCAAAGCAGTGGTTCTAACCACTCAAATTAGGCAGCTTTGGCCTACTCGACCTCAACCATAGCTGACACCCACGGCTAGGATTCTAGCTACGCTTAAGAGCCACGACTAGCTCTACAACTATCATGGACTCCTAAGCCAAGCCAAAATTAGTTACAATGGCCCTGGCAATGGATTTTGAGTGGTTTCAAGTGAGGAAGCTTCTAGATTCTTCCTCCCAACTGCTCCAACCTCCTGGTTCTTGATCTTGGCTTCCCAAGGAAGCTAGGATTAGGAATTGAGAGTGCTATAAGACCCCCATCCAAATTGGGGAGAAGGATCGGAAGAGTTTTCAATTGAATGCAGTGAAGCCCTACCAAATTGGAGAGCCACTTACAACCCTTGAGGAGTGTCTACATGCTGCCAATTTGGAGAATCATGACTGCATTTGAAGCTATGGAGGTTTCAAGAGCTTGAAGAGATCATTCATCCCCAATTGAACCACTTCCACTACAAATTCGAAGAATCTACATCACCAATTCATTCCAGAACATAGAGGTGACCCTTGATCATCAATTCCTCAGAGGAATTTTAAGATTCAAGCCCTGGTTACAAGAGAAAGAGCACTTTCACCTCAACCATGGCTATCAGCCATGGCTAATAGAGCTAGCTATGCTTGAAACCCATGGCTAGGGTTTGATTCTCAATTTCCTTCATTTTAGCCATAGGAATTTTATTTCATAGGTGTAATTAGTTAGATCTACCTTAGATTAACTTTCATTTATGCTTTTGTATGGTTAATTCTAGAAATTAGAGGTAGCTTTGCTCTTATTTCATTATATTTTCTAATTTGCACTAATTTTCTTAGATTAGTCATATTTCAAGTTTCTATTGCAAATCATGCATTAGATTAGCTAGATTTACTATTTTCCTAGCATGCTTTATCATAATTTAGAGATTTTGTGATTATATTTACAAGTCTTCATGCTTTCTTTGCATATTTGTTATAATTCATGCAAATCCTTCATAAGAGCCTCATCATGAGAGGCCTCCTTTGCTTCTAATCGTGCTATGTTGTTTCTTGAATGTAGATTTACAGGATCTTGACATATTCAAAGCATTCTTTGCATCAAATTCCTCCCAAGAAAGTGAGAAGAAGGCTTCCTTGAGCCTTGAGCAGTTCGTGTCTACTCTAAGAGCCTGCGGATTGCACCATCCCCATTTAGGGGCTTCAAATTTGTATCAATTGTATCAAGATTTTGGTATCCCTCAGAGGGACCTACTTGTAACCGATATTTGGCAATGATTTAATAAAAGAAGTCCTATATTCTTGTTCAATTCATTTTTACTCATGCTTTATTGCTTTAATATTTGGTATAAATGATGCAATAGTCTAGGTGCATGCTTTTTAGGATGGTACAGGAGGCACCCAATATATATTTGTGTCCTTGTGCTTTTATCAATAGCAAAACCTCATCAAAAATGGCGTCGACCTGATTCAACCTCGTGACCTCCTACCCAACAGTGCTCCATGCAAAGCCACACTGCTAGTTGGTCTATCCAAGTGAATTAAACCTTAGGCACACACAGTGATATTTCTCTTTGTCTATCTCTACCTCGATTTTCGTTGTCTTCTCCTCTGCGTTTTCTTCCTGCCGTTCGCATGCACGATGATGGATTTTCAATTTCGATTTTTCATTCCACTCCAAGGTTTAATAATGCCATGTATATATATGCTTTCCATTTCCTTCGATTTCATTTTGAAAGGTTGGCTTAATTTATTTTCAATTTTTGGTGCCTTTTTATTTTTCAAACTCTTTTGTTTATAATATTTAAATTTAGAATTTAAATATTATAAATATTTATCTTTTTAAAACTTTGTCCCTCTCTTGTGATATTTAAACCTTTTTGTCCCAAAAAACTTTTTAAACCTTTATCCTTCTTTTTGTCCAAGCAACTTTTAAACCTTTGTCCCTCTTATAATATTTAAACCTTTTTGTCCCAAGCAACTTTTTAAACCTTTATCCTTATTTTTGTCCAAGAAACTTTTAAACCTTTGTCCCTCTTATAATATTCTCTTTATAATATTTAAATATGATATTTAAATATTATAATCCTTTGCTTGAAAAATATTTGCCTTTGCTTTGAGATATACCTTACCTTGAATAATTGTCCATTGTTTGCTATTCACAATAGTCCATTCTTGACACAATTTATATATTGTCCAACCTTGTAAACTTCACACCCTTGAAGAATATTTCTGCCTTAAATACCATGCACCCTTTGAAATCAATAACAACTCAATATTTCCAATAATCTCCCCCTTTGTCATTGATGGCAACCCTACAAAAAATTTCTTCTATTGCAATTGGATTCCAAATCTGCTCCCCTGACAAGTTGCTCCTCCTCACTAAATTCTCCCCTTTGACATCAATGGCAAAGGGCTCCTTGGGGATAAAAATAAGACACTTAGCACAACCCCCTCACCACCTCCTTTACTTGAGGTGATCAATTTTGAGATGGGAGTAAAACTACTCCCAACTTACAATGCTCTTTTTCTTTTTCAATTTTCTTTTTCCACACCTTTGTAGTCATACCCTTTTGAACATTTTGAGCATCCTTTTTCTTTCTTGTCTTTGGAATTTTTGGAAACTTTGTTCTACACCATTTAGCTTTATGCCCAAAATTATTGCAATTGAAACACATGATGTTGTAGTCCTTGAAAGGTGTAAATGAATTGAACTTTCTCTTGGTGAAGTCATAATAATTCTTACCATGAACCTTGCAATGTATAGATTTGTGACCAAAATGATTACATGAGAAGCAATAACCCTAGAAGAAGTATTCATCTTGCCTTGGAGGATATGGTCGCATGATTCTTTCTTTGCTTTTTTTGTGTTGGTCCTTGTTCCTTGATGGTGCATTGTTTTCTTCCTCATTGATGTTTCCACTTCTCAACTCATCAGTATAGGTCTTAGATTCTTCTTCAAATACCTTCTTTGATGCTTCTATTTCTTTTGAGCTTGACTCCTCTTTTTTTACTTCTTGACCTTCCTCAAAGCCAAGTCCGGTCTTCATAAATGGAGATCTCTATGTTTTGATAATATCATCCAAATATTTTGAGCTTTTCCTAAACTAATATATCTTATTATTAAAATTTTCAAGTCCCTTCCTTAGAATGTCAACTTCATGTTCTAGTCTTTCACATTCTAGCTCTTTTGCCTTTAATTGTTCAACCATACCTTCTTCAACTTTCCTTGCCTCTTCAACCTTAACTTTTAAGTCGGTGAGATCTTGTAGAAGCTTTGCCTTTGTTTTCTCATCCTCTTGTACTTGAGCCTTCAATATTAAGTTCTCCCTTTTCAACTCTTCAAGATCAATAAAAAGTTCCTCTTCCATATCAATTGTGGCTTCCTCTTCATATTTTGATACAAGGGCATCTTATTTTTCTTTTTCTTGGTATTTTATAACAAGGGCATATTCTTTCTCTTCTTCTTGGTCTTTGACAACAGGAGCATATTCTTTCTCTTCTATGGCCAAAAATAGAATTTCTTCTTTTTCACTATCAAAGAGACTTTCATCACTGTCACTGGAAGCACTGCTTGCTTCTTCAACATAAAAAATTTTCTTGTGCCTTTGAAATATCTTCTTCTCATGCTTGCCTTGACCATGCCTATTTTTCTTTTCATGATAAAATTTTCTTTCTTTCTTTTTATTGTATTCCTTTTCCTCTTCACTACTACTATTTCTATCTTGTGGACAATTAGCTACATAGTGACCAATGTTACCACAACTAAAGTATTTCACAGTCTATATATTTTTGTGTTTTCTTGGACCCTTCTTATTTCTTCTCACAAAGTTAGCCTCCTCTTCACTGCTTGATTCATCACTTGATTTTGGTACTTTATCCTTTGCCTTATTTGAAGCTTTGAATGTTGCCTCTCGTTTGGATGTTTGATCTTTTTCTATCCTCATCTCATAGGCTGTGAGAATCCCATGTAGCTCATCCATACTTAAGGTGTTGAGATCCTTCATCTCTTCTATTTTTGAAACCTTTGCATCAAATCTCATAGGAAGTGACCTTAAGATTTTTTGAACAATCTTAGAGTCTTCAATATTTTCTCCAAGTCCATGAATGGTGTTGACAACCTCATAAACATGAAGTAGATACCTAGCAATATATTCCTCATCTTTCATCTTCAAGTCTTCAAACTTCCTCTTGTGGGTTTGAAGTTTTACCATTTTAACCTTATCGTCTCCTTCATATGTTCTATATAACTTGTCCCATATTTCTTTTTCTGAAGTGCATTGCATGAATTTCACAAAATTTTATTCACATAACCCACTTAAAATTGCATTCATTGCCTTGGCATTATTTTCATATGGTTTCTTACCACTTGCATCTGTAGGAGGAGTTGTAGGTGGTGTGAACCCATTCTCAAATTGATTGCCATATATCATATCCATGTGTCATAAAATAAGTCTTCATCCTCACACTCCAGAAAGCATAGTTAGTCCCATCAAACAATGGAGCTCTATTTGATGAAAACCCTTCCTAATGTGCCATTTGTGTTCCTGTAAGATCTTCCTTCAAGCTATTAGGGTCTCATTAAGGAACCTAATCTAATACCAATTGAATAACACAAGCTTATACTGAGAGGTAGGGGTGAATAGTATAAGATAAAACTTTTACTTTTCTTTCCAAAGTAATATCATCCAATATTATCAATTGCAATAATGAAACAATGCACAAATAACCACACACATAAGAGACATAAATTTAACGTGGTTCACCCAATGTGGGCTACATCCACGAAGAAATTTTTCTTATAAATTTCTTCAAAAAATTTCATGGGAATCAATTCCCTATTACAATGTTTGTGGACCCCAATCCATAAGAGACACCAATCCCATCTGCTCTGGTTCGTGGAACTCTATCCACAAGAGACACCAATCCCCTCTGCTCTAGTTCATGGACCTCTATCCATAGGAGACACTAATCTCCTCTACTCTGGTCTACTCCAAAGCTTACTCGCAACATCTTCTCAAATATGCTCTAGGCCTGGTCACAAATCTGCTCAAATCTGCTCATGAAACCTTCTCAACCGTGCTCATAAAAACTGCTTAAACCTGCTCACAACTCTGCTCAAATATACTCACAATCCTGGTCACAACTCCTCACAAAAAATACTCAAACTTTCTCAACTTTGCTCAAATTTTCTCACGAGCCTGCTCACAAGGCCTACTCAAATCTACTCCAAAACCTGCTCAAATCTGCTCACAAAAACCTACTCAAATCTGCTCACAAAATCTACTCAAATATGCTCACAAGCCTGCTAAGAAGACCTACTCAAATCTGCTCCAAAATCATGCTCATCCACTCATACAAACAATGCTCATCAATTCTCAAATATTGCATACAAACAATGCTCATAACTTTCTCAATGTGCTTTCCTCTACTCTAGCAATTCAGACATATTCTACCTAGTATTATTTTATCTTCATGAACATATAGAGAATGATATGCAATAACAATTACCCAATATGTTCTTCTTCTCAATTGAATATTTTCAAACTATCCTTGCACTATGTGACACTTTGACTTGCTTTAAAACAATCCTTCTATATGTGTAAGACTATTTGCTTATTTCCTTATGCACTTCAAAGCCAATCACAATGCTCAAATCTGCCCTCTAGATCTACTCCCAAAATTAATCATGAACAATGCACAACTTTTTCTTTCAAATCTGTTCTATAACCCTTGCATATTTACTCCCAATATCAATCAAAACCAATACACAAGTTTACTCACAAATTTGACCTATAATCTTTACACATTTATTCCCAATTTCAATCAACACTAATGCACATCAAATCAATCCTTATACCTCCAACCATATGATATCAAAAATATTTTCCTCAAACAAAACCACCCTTGAGAAAGGAATTAAATCACCATACCTCTAAATCTGCCTCAATGATGATAGTCTTATTTTGCATGTGCATATCTTGACAAAAATAAATTTCTTTTCTTTTCCCACTTCAAAATTGGTTAGCAAATCTATTTTTCTTGAATAGATATCAAATCATTCACATTAAAAACCCCTATCAAAAAATGTGCATAATAAAGCTTAAAAAGAATAATACCTTATATCTCCTCTTTTTAAACTCTCAAAATAAATCTTTAATAAGAACAAAAAAAAAACTTATATCCCTTTTTATAATATGCCAAATACAATATAACATTAATCACAATTACACCTTATTTCTCCTTTTTCTAACATGCAAAAATACAAATAAACTTGACCACCATCCACCTTATAACTCCCTTTTCTAATTTGCAAAAATCACAATTTCTTATGCTAACACCTTGACCTTTATTTTTCCTTCAAAATCAAATTTAATAATAAATTTAATACCTTTGCACAACTGAGAATCGAACCCCTAACCTCATGAAATGCAATGCTTTCCCAAGAACTTTGTGACCAACTATGCTGCCACAATAGCTAAGACCAAAAGGGAGGCGCTCGATATAAATTTGTGTCCTTGTGCTTTTATCAATAGCAAAACCTCATAAAAAATGATGTTGACCTGATTCAACCCCGTGACCTCCTATCCAACAACACTCCACGCAAAGCCACACTGCCAGCTGGGCTATCCCAGTGAATGAAACCTTAAGTGCACACAGTGATGTTTCTCTTTGTTTGTCTCTGCCTTGATTTTTTTTGTCTTCTCCTCTGCGTTTTCTTCCTACTGTTCGCATGCACGATGCTAGATTTTTAATTTCAAATTTTCATTTCTTTACAACGTTTAATAATGCCATGTATATATATGCTTTCCATTTTTGGTGCCTTTTTATTTTTCAAACTATTTTGTTTGTAATATTTAAATTTAAAATTTAAAATTTAAATATTATAAATATTTATATTTTTAAAACTTTGTCCCTCTCTTGTAATATTTAAACCTTTCTATCCCAAGAAACTTTTAAAACCTTTGTTATTCTTTTTGTCCCAAGAAACTTTTAAACCTTTGTCCCTCTTATAATATTATAAACCTTTTTTCCCTCCCCCTTTTAAACTTTGTCTCTTTATAATATTTAAATATGATATTTAAATATTATAATCCTTTGCTTGAAAAATATTTATCTTTGCTTTGAGATATACCTTACCTTGAATAATTATCCATTGTTTACTATTCACAATAGTCCATTCTTGACACAATTGATATATTGTCCAACCTTGTAAACTTCACACCCTTGAAGAATATTTATGCCTTGAATACCATGCACCCTTTGAAATCAATGACAACTCAATATTTCCAATAATCTCTCCCTTTGTCATTGATGGCAAACCTACAAAAAATTTCTTCTACTACAACTGGATTCCAAATCTGCTCCCCCTCACTGAATTCTCCCCCTTTGAGATCAATGGCAAAGGGCTCCTTGGGGCTAAAAATAAGACACTTAGGACATCCCCCTCACCACCTCCTTTACTTGAGGTGATCAATATTTAGATGGGGGTAAAACTACTCCCAACTTACAATCATCATTTTCCTTTTCAATTTTCTTTTTCCACACCTTTGTAGTCATACCCTTTTGAACATTTTCACAATCCTTTTTCTTTCTTGTATTTGGAAGTTCCAAAAACCTTGTTCTACACCATTTAGCTTTATGCCCAAAATTATTTCAATTGAAACACATGATGTTGTAGTCCTTGAAAGGTGCAAATGAATTAAGTTTCTCTTGGTGAAGTCATAATAATTCTTACCATGAACCCTGCAATGTATAGCTTTGTGACCAAAATTATTACATGAGAAGCAATAACCCTAGAAGAAGTATTCATCTTGCCTTGGAGGATATGGTTGCATGATTCTTTCTTTGCTTTTTCTATGTTGGTCCCTGTTCCTTGATGGTGCATTGTTTTCTTCCTCATTGATGTTTCCACTTCTCAACTCATCAATATAGGTCTTAGATTCTTCTTCAAATACCTTCTTTTATGCTTCTATTTCTTTTGAGCTTGACTCCTCTTTTTGTACTTCTTGACCTTCCTCAAAGCCAAGTCTGGTCTTCATAAATGGAGATCTCTATGTTTTGATAATATCATCCAAATATTTTGAGATTTTCTTAAACTAATATATCTTATTATTAAAATTTTCAAGTCCCTTCCTTAGAATGTCAGCTTCATGTTCTAGTCTTTCACATTCTATATCTTTTGCCTTTAATTGTTCAACCATACCTTCTTCAACTTTCCTTGCCTCTTCAACCTTAACTTTTAAGTTAGTGAGATCTTGTAGAAGATTTACCTTTGTTTTCTCATCCTCTTGTACTTGAGCCTTCAATATTAAGTTCTCCCTTTTCAACTCTTCAAGATCAATAATGAGTTCCTCTTCCATATCAATTGTGGCTTCCTCTTCATATTCTGAAACTTTTTCTTCTTGGTCTTCAATAATAGGGGCATCTTCTTTTTCTTTTTCTTGGTCTTTGACAACAGGTGCATCTTATTTCTCTTCTATGACAAAAATGGATTTTTTCTTTTTCACTATCGAAGATACTTTCATCACTATCACTGGAAGCGATGCTTGCTTCTTCAACATAAAAAATTTTCTTGTGCCTTTGAAAGATATTCTTCTCATGCTTGCCTTGACCATGCCTATTTTTCTTTTCATGATAAATTTTTCTTTCTTTATTTTTCTTGTATTTCTTTTCCTCTTCACTACTACTATTTTTATCTTGTGGACAATTAGTTGCATAGTGACCAATGTTACCACAACTAAAGCATTTCACAGTCTACATATTTTTGTGTTTTCTTGGACCCTTCTTATTTCTTCTCACAAAGTTAGCCTCCTCTTCACTGCTTGATTCATCACTTGATTATGGTACTTTATCCTTTGCCTTATTTGAAGCTTTGAATTTTTCATCTCATTTGGATGTTTGATCTTTTCTATCCTCATATCATAGGCTGTGAGAATCCCATGTAGCTCATCCATACTTAAGGTGTTGAGATCCTTCATCTCTTCTATTATTGAAACCTTTGCATCAAATCTCATAGGAAGTGACCTTAAGATTTTTTGAACAATCTTAGAGTCTTCAATATTTTCTCCAAGTCCACGAATGGTGTTGATAACCTCATCAACATGAAGTAGATACCTAGCAATATCTTCCTCATATTTCATCTTCAAGTCTTCAAAATTCCTCCTGTGGGTTTGAAGTTTTGCCATTTTAACCATATTGCCTCCTTCATATGCTCTCTGTAACTTGTCCCATATTTCTTTTGTTGAAGTGCATTGCATGAATTTCACAAACTTTGATTCACATAACCCACTTAAAATTGCATTCATTGCCTTGGCATTATTTTCATATGGTTTCTTACCACTTGCATCTATAGGAGGAGTTGTAGGTGGTGTGAACCCATTCTCAACGGATTGCCATATATCATATCCATGTGCCATCAAATAAGTCTTCATCCTCACACTCCAGAAAGCATAGTTAGTCTCATCAAACAATGGAGCTCTATTTGATGAAAACCCTTCCTAATGTGCCATTTGTGCATATCTCCCTGCTTCCAACCCCCAATTTACACCCCCCCTTATTAAAACCTTCCCTTACCACCCACCCTTCAAATCTGCTCACAAAAACTTTCTCAACGTTACTCACAATCCTCCTAAGAAGACCTACTCAAATCTGCTCCAAAATCATGCTCATCCACTCATAAAAACAATGCTCATAAAATCTCAAATCTTGCATACAAACAATGCTCATAACTTTCTTAATGTGCTTTCCTCTACTCTAGAAATTTAGACATATGTTGCCCAGTATTATTTATCTTCATGAACATACAAATAATTATATGCAATAACAATTATCCAATATGTTCTTCTTCTCAATTGAATATTTTCAAACTATCCTTGCACTATGTGACACTTTAAATTGCTTTAAAACAATTCTTCTATATGTGTAAGACTATTTGCTTATTTCCTTATGCACTTCAAAGCCAATCACAATGCTCAAATCTACCCTCTAGATCTACTCCCAAAATTAATCATTAATAATGCAAAACTTTTGCTTTCAAATTTTTTCTATAACCCTTGCATATTTACTCCCAATATCAATCAAAACCAATGCACAAGTTTACTCACAAATTTGACCTATAATCTTTACACATTTATTCCCAATTTCAATCAACACTAATGCACATCAAATCAATCCTTATACCTCCAACCATATGATATCAAAAATATTTTCCTCAAACAAAACCACCCTTGAGAAAGGAATTAAATCACCATACCACTAAATCTGCCTCAATGATGATAGTCTTATTTTGCATCTGCCTGTCTTGACAAAAATAATTTTCTTTTCTTTTGCCACTTCAAAATTGGTTAGCAAATCTATTTTTATTTAATACATATCAAATCATTCACATTAAAAGCCCTTCTCAAAAATGTGCTTAATAAAGCTTAAAAAGAATAATAACTTATATCTCCCTTTTTATAATATGCCAAATACAATATAACATTAATCACAATTACACCTTATTTCTCATTTCTCTAACATGTAAAAATACAAATAAACTTGACCACCATCCACCTTATAACTCCCTTTTCTAATTTGCAAAAATCGCAATTTCTTATGCAAACACCTTGACCTTTATTTTTTCTTCAAAATCAAATTTAATAAAAATTTAATACCTTTGCACAACTGAGAATCAAACCCCTTATATCATGAAATATAGTGATTTCTCAAGTGATTTGTGACCAACTATTCTACCACGGTAACTAAGACCAAAAGGGAGGTACCCAATATATATTTGTGTCCTTGTGCTTTTATAAACAACAAAACCTCATCAAAAATGGCATCAACTTGATTCGACCCTATGATCTCTTGCCTACCAACACTCCATGTAAAGACACACTTCCAACTAGGCTATCCCAACAAATGAAACCTTAGGTGCACACAGTGATATTTCTATTTATCTGTCTCTGCCTCAATTTTTGCTATCTTCTCTACGTTTTCTTCTTGTCGTTCGTATGCACAATGTTGGATTTTCAATTTTGATTTTCATTCCTCTACAAGGTTTATATTTTTAAAACTTTATCCCTCTCTTGTGATATTTAAACCTTTTTTTCCCAAGAAACTTTTTAAACCTTTATCATTCTTCTTGTCCAAGCAAATTTTAAACCTTTGTCCCTCTTATAATATTCTCTTTATAATACATAAATATGATATTAATATGTTGGCAATTTTGGGTACTTTGGGTACATTGCCTTTGCTCAAGTGTATAAGTTGTCATTGATGTCAAGAAGCTTTTGAAGGAATTTGATTTGATGTAAAATAATTTGTTTTGATGAAGGTTACGGCTTGACAGGTTCGAAAGAAAGCAAGTTAGAAAAGTGTCACGATATCGCGACATGTCGCATTTTCGCGACTTAAGCAGGAGAGAGAAAGCAAGTTAGAAAAGTGTCGCGATATCGCGACATGTCACAGTTTCGTGACTCAAAGAGGAGAGAGAATGTTCGGAGTCAGAAATGTCACGATTTCGCGACATATTGCAAGGAAGGGTGAACGGACGAAAAAGTGTCACGATTTCGCGACATGATGCGAGAGAGAGAGTCCGAAAGAAAAAGTGTCGCGATTTCGTGACATAATGCGAGAGCAGGAGAAAAGTGTCGAGAAAAGAAAAGCGGCTAAGGAGAAAAAGTGTCGACGATTTCGCAGACAAGTCGAGAAGACAAAGTGGAAGCAAGATAAAGTGTCGATTTGGACATGCTTCAACTCGAAGTGAGAACACGTCACGATTTCACGACATGCGGCAAAAGGGAAGAGTCCGTTAAATGAGAAGCGTCGATGATTTTCGTGACAGGTTGCAAAGAAGACGTACGAAAGCTGAAAGCGTCATGATTTCGACAGGTTGAAGAGAAAGCAAACAGATACAGAAAGTGTCACGATTTCATGACAGATCGAGTGGCTGTGTTCGGTTGGAGAAAGTGTCACGATTTCATGAAAAAAAAAAATAGAGAAGTGTCACGATTTCATGACAAAAGAGAAAGGAGGTCAACGAAGGGAGAAGTGTCACGATATCATGACAAAAGCAAAGTTGATGTTGACAAAGGCAGAAGTGTCATGATATCATGACAAAAGCCAAAAGAAAGTGTACGGTTGCAAAGGTGTCACGATATCGTGACATGTTGTAGTTTCACAGCAAAAACTACAGAAGAGTTATAGAGGCAGTTGAGGCCGACAAAGTTAAATGTGAGCCGACGATGATTAGGGTTTGCAGTCGACGTAGTTTAGGGTTGTGTAGCCGACTAAGATCAAGGTTTTGATCTTGAAAGTGTTAGTATAAAAGGAGGGCTGTTTGGAGAGTTGAGGGTGAATTGATGAATAGTCGAATGTGCGTCGAAGTGTGCGAGATGCAGCCGAAAGAGCGCAAGAGTGCAGAAGTGGTGAGATGATGTCGAAGCGTGCAGAGTGAGCGCAACAGGAAAAGATGAACGAGGACATTTGTGCTAGACCGAAGGACTGTGTTTAGTGCAAATTCGAGGACCAGCTTTGGAGGTGATAGAGTTGAGGACAGAGGTCTCCAGCCAGAGCAGGGAGGACAGGTGTCTTCTATGGATAGAGTTCCATTTGCTAAGGGCAGCGGAGGCAGAGGTTTTCTAGAGGATCACCAACCAGAGCAGAGCCAGGGGATCGGTGTCTCCTGTGGGTTGGTGCCCACGAACTCGAGATTAGGGGATTGGTGTCTCCTTTGGGTTGGTGCCCATAAACATTGTAATCGGGAAAGGTATTCCCAGAATTTGGATTGATAAAATTTAGTGAAAGATTTTATCCGTGGATGTAGCCCAACCATTTTGGGTGAACCACGTTAAAATGGGTCTTCAATGTGTGATGCTTTCTGTCTTGATTAATGTTGTGTTGATGCCTCTGCTATCTAAAGTTAAAATTATTAATTGGTTAAGTCTTATACTGTTCACCCCCCCTCTCAGTATAAGCTTGTGTTCTTCAATTGGTATCAGAGCGGGTTTCTCCAGAAAGAGCCTAACAACTTGGAGAAGGATCTATCAGAGGAACATACAGATTCAGAAAGAGATGAAGAGGTTGAGTTCGATCTCAAAGGTGAATTCTTCTTGGCTTTAAAAAAGCTTGAGAAATTCAGGGAAGAAAATTTTGTTCTCAAGCATCAATGTCAGGAAGAAGAGATTGCAAGATCAAAATTGTCTCAAAGAGTTATAGACTTCAAAATTCTAGCTGAAGAAGGAAAGAAGGTTGAACAGGTTCTGACAGAGGCTTTAAAAGGAAAGGAAGCTGATTGCGAGAAACTAGAAGAAGAGGTTATGTCTCTTAGAGTGAAGTTGGAACAATTGGCTCTCAGACAGAATACTCCGTATGAAAAGCAAAAGAAGGATGGTATCACTATTCATGAAATAGGGTCTTCGAGCAAGACCAATCTTCATCCTGAAGAGCGGTGGATTCCAGTTGGTCACAAGAAGAACAATCATCCAAGGCATCAAAACAGGTTACATAATACTTTCCATGGCTATTGTTTTTCCTGCAAGAATTTTGGTCACAAAGCTATGCATTGCAATAAATCCTTGAATAGCCATAGTAAGGAAAATGTTAACTCTTTTGCACCTCTTATGAATAAAAATTTCATGTGTTACAAGTGCAAGAATTTTGGGCATATAGCAAGGATGTGCAGTTTGGATAGATCTAGCCTTGAGTTCACTAAAAAGAAAAATGAGATCAAATCTAAGTCAATGATAGTTCAAACTACTTTTCATGCTCAAGACAAAGTAGAAAAATGGTATCTTGATAGTGGTTGTTCAAAACATATGACTGGTGAAAAGGAAAAGTTTTTGGTCTTAAAAAAAACAAACAGAGGAACAGTCAGTTTTGGAGATAATAGGTCAGCTAAAATATGTGGTAAAGGGACTCTTAGTTTGGATGGGAAATCCAAAACAGAAAATGTGCTTTATGTAGAAGGCCTAAGACATAATCTTCTAAGTGTGAGTCAACTTTGTGATCAAGGGCACATAGTATCTTTCTTTTCAGATAGATGTGAGATAAGTAAAGAAAAAAATGGAAAACTCATTGCGAGTGCTACAAGGACTCCAAACAATCTTTACATGTTGAGTGAGATAAAAAGGGAAAAGTGTTTTCTAACTCAAGAAGATGAGAGTTGGCTATGGCATAAAATATTGGGGCATTTGAGCTTTGATAATCTTGTCAATATTAGTAACAAGGAAGCAGTTAGAGACTTGCCCAAAATAAAAAGGCCCCATAATATCATTTGCGGTCCCTCGTCAACATGGAAAACAGACCAGAACCAGTTTCAAATCAAAAGGGTATACTTCTTCAAAACCATTGGATCTTATTCATACTGATTTATGTGGCCCCACCAAAACTCAGAGCATTCAGGGAGAAAGCTACTTCATGTTGTTTATAGATGATTATTCTAGAATGACTTGGGTTACTTTTCTCAAAGAAAAATCTGAAGCTTTTGAAAAATTTAAAGCTTTCAAAGAAATGATTGAAAATGAGACTGACAAGAGAATCAAATGCTTAAGATCAGACAGAGGAGGAGAGTTCACTTCAAATGAATTTGTGGAATACTATGAGCAACAAGGAATCAAAAGAGAATATTCAGCAGCAAGAACTCCTCAACAAAATGGAGTAGTTGAAAGGAAAAATAGAACTATTGAAAATATGGCTAGAGCTATGTTAAATGAGTCAAAACTCTCAGATGGCTTTTGGAAAGAGGCGGTCAGTACAGCAGTCTACATTATCACCAGGGCCCAACTTAGAGTCAATCATCATAAAACTCCTTATGAGTTGTGGAAAGGAAGACCAACTATAGTAAAATACTTCAAAGTGTTTGGGAGTAAGTGCTTCATCAGAAGGGAAGATCAGAATCTGGGTAAGTTTGATCCTAGGTGTGATGAGGGAATATTTCTTGGATATTCCAGTAGAAGCAAGGCCTACAGATGCTTCAACAAAAGAACGCATACAGTCGTAGAGAGCATAAATGTAACAGTTGATGAAAAGACAGGGATAAGAGAACCAGTCAAGGAACTCAATGATGAAATTTGTCAAGAAGAATTCAGAGAGGTTTCAGATGAAGAAGAGGAAAGACAACTGCTTCCCAAAACTCCTTCACGATATGTTCAGAAACATCATCCCAAAGATTTGATCATTGGTGATCCAAACAGCAGGCAAACAAGAAGAAGAGTCATTCCTTCACACGATTCTACAAATGTTTCATTATTATCTCAGATTGAGCCAAAAGATTTCAGTGAAGCATGTGCAGATAAATTTTGGGTAAAAGCGATGGATGAAGAGCTAAATCAAATAGAGAAAAGTGAAACTTGGGATTTGGTTCCAAGACCTAAGGACAAGAATGTCATTGGCACAAAATGGATATTCAGAAATAAACTCAATGAGGATGGAAAGATTGTCAGAAACAAAGCTAGGTTAGTCTGCAAAGGTTATGCTCAAGTAGAAGGTGTTGATTTCGAAGAGACGTTCGCTCCTGTTGCTCGTCTTGAAGCTATCAGAATGTTTTTGGCCCTTTCAAGCTTCAAATCATTCAAGGTATATCAAATGGATGTAAAGTCAGCTTTTCTAAATGGGGTGTTGGTAGAAGAAGTCTACATAGAACAGCCAGAAGGAGTGTCTCTCACAGAACAGTTAGACTATGTGTGTAAACTAAAAAAGGCCTTATATGGGTTAAAGCAAGCACCAAGGGCGTGGTACTCAAGACTTGACAGTTATCTTCATGAGCAAGGCTTCAGGAAAGGCGTGGCAGATAGCAATTTGTATATTAAGAATGAAGATGATGATATGTTGATTATGGTTGTCTATGTTGATGATATTATTTTTGGGGGAAATAATACTCAGATGTGCAAAGTTTTTGCTAACACCATGCAGAAGGAATTTGAGATGTCTATGATTGGAGAGCTGTCATTCTTTTTAGGTCTTCAGATTGCTCAATCAAAAGACGGTGTATTTCTCTCTCAAGGAAAGTATATCAAAGAAATGTTGAAAAAGTTTGGGATGATGGACAACAAACCAGTATGTACTCCAATGATTACAGGGTGCAAGATGAGTAAAGATGATGAATCTCCAATGGCAGATCAGAGATTGTACAGATCAATGATTGGCAGCTTATTATATGTTACGGCTACCAGACCAGATATCATGCAGGCAGTTGGGTTAGTAGCAAGATTTCAGGCAGCTCCAAAATATTCTCATGTTATAGCAGTTAAAAGGATATTCAGATATCTGAAGGGCACTATGGACTTTGGGCTTTGGTATCCCAAAGGTGATGATTTCACCCTCACAGCTTATACAGATGCAGATTGGGCAGGCAGTATTAATGACAGAAAAAGCACTAGTGGTGGAGCATTCTTTCTGGGAAAGAGTTTGGTTTCTTGGTTAAGTAAGAAACAACCTTCAGTTTCCTTATCTACAGCAGAGGCTGAATACATAGTTGCAGTGGCTGGGTGTACACAGGTTTTATGGATGAAAACCACCTTGGAGGATTTCAAAGTCAGGCATGAACAACCCATCTCCATATTTTGTGATAATACAAGTGCCATAAGTATTTCCAAAAATCTGGTAATGCACTCAAGGACAAAGCATATTTCCATCAAGTATCACTTTCTAAGGGAGAAAGTGCAAGACAAGCAAGTCAAGCTAGAGTATGTGTCTACTAAAGAACAGATTGCAGACATCTTCACTAAACCTCTTCCAAGAGATACGTTTGAGTATCTAAGGGAGAAATTGGGAGTTGTACTCCCACCCCAGAATTAATCACCTCATCCGGAGGTGGGGAGGGACTAAGCTAAGAGGCTCATTCTTAGTCCCGAGCCCCAAAGGTGACCCTTTGCCATTGATGACAAAGGGGGAGAGATATGAGTAAGGGGAGAGCTTCAAGTCAAGTCGGGGGAGCAAAACTTCAAAGGAAGATTCTCAGTTGTGGGCACAGTTTCTCAGTTGTTAGCACAGTTGGTTTCAGTTTTGGCTCTTGAGACGTGTTTTTAGTAAAGGTTTGCCATCAATGACAAAGGGGGAGATTGTTGGCAATTTTGGGTACTTTGGGTACATTGCCTTTGCTCAAGTGTATAAGTTGTCATTGATGTCAAGAAGCTTTTGAAGGAATTTGATTTGATGTAAAATAATTTGTTTTGATGAAGGTTACGGCTTGACAGGTTCGAAAGAAAGCAAGTTAGAAAAGTGTCACGATATCGCGACATGTCGCATTTTCGTGACTTAAGCAGGAGAGAGAAAGCAAGTTAGAAAAGTGTCACGATATCGCGACATGTCACAATTTCGCGACTCAAAGAGGAGAGAGAATGTTCAAAGTCAGAAATGTCACGATTTCATGACATATTGCAAGGAAGGTTGAACGGACGAAAAAGTGTCACGATTTCGCGACATAATGCAGGAGAGAGAGTCCGAAAGAAAAAGTGTCACGATATTCTGACATATGTAGAGAGGAGAAAAGTGTAGATATCACGACATGTGGACCCAAGAAAAGAAAAGCGCTAAGGAGAAAAAGTGTCATGATTTTGTGACAAATTCGAAGACAAAGTGGAAGCAAGATAAAGTGTCATGATTTCACGACATGCTAGAATAAGTGAGAACTGTCATGATTTCGTGACATGCAGCAAAGGGAAGAGTCTAAAATGAGAAGCATCATGATTTCATGACAGGTTGCAAAGAAGACGTACGAAAGCTGAAAGCATCACGATTTCATGATAGGTTGAAGAGAAAGCAAACAGATAAAAGTGTCATGATTTCATGATAGATTGAGATGGCAGCATTCGGTTGGAGAAAGTGTCACGATTTTACAAAAAAAAAAGTCACGATTTCATAAATGAACGAAGTCTATAGGAGAAGTGTCACGATTTCATGACAAAAGCAGAAAGGAGGTCGACGAAGGGAGAAGTGTCGCGATATCGCGACAAAAGCAAAGTTGATGCTGCCAAAGGCAAAAGTGTCGCGATATCGTGACAAAAGCCAAAAGAAAGTGTACGGATGCAAAGGTGTCGCGATATCGCGACATGTTGTAGTTTCACGGAAAAAACTACAGAAGAGTTATAGAGGCAGTTGAGGCCGACAAAGTTAAATGTGAGCCGACGATGATTAGGGTTTGCAACTGACGTAGTTTAGGGTTGTGCAGCCGACTAAGATCAAGGTTTTGATCTTGAAAGTGTTAGTATAAAAGGAGGGCTGTTTGGAGAGTTGAGGGTGAATTGATGAATGGTCGAATGTGCATCGAAGTGTGCGAGATGCAGCCGAAAGAGCGCAGAGAGCGCAGAAGTGGGGAGATGATGTCGAAGCGTGCAGAGTGAGCGCAACAGGCAAAGATGAACGAGGACATTTGTGCTAGACCGAAGGACTGTGTTTAGTGCAAATTCGAGGACCAGCTTTGGAGGTGATAGAGTTGAGGACAGAGGTCTCCGACCAGAGCAGGGAGGACAGTGTCTTCTGTGGATAGAGTTCCATTTGCTAAGGGCAGCGGAGGTAGAGGTTTTCTAGAGGATCACCACCAGAGCAGAGCTAGGGGATCGGTGTCTCCTGTGGGTTGGTGCCCACGAACTCGAGATTAGGGGATTGGTGTCTCCTTTGGGTTGGTGCCCATAAACATTGTAATCGGGAAAGGTATTCCTAGAATTTGGATTGATAAAATTTAGTGAAAGATTTTATCCGTGGATGTAGCCCAACCATTTTGGGTGAACCACGTTAAAATGGGTCTTCAATGTGTGATGCTTTCTGTCTTGATTAATGTTGTGTTGATGCCTCTGCTATCTAAAGTTAAAATTATTAATTGGTTAAGTCTTATACTGTTCACCCCCCTCTCAGTATAAGCTTGTGTTCTTCATAATATTATAATCCTTTGCTTGAAAAATATTTGCCTTTGTTTTGAGATATACCTTACCTTGAATAATTATCCATTGTTTGCTATTCACAATAGTCCATTCTTGACATAGTTGATATATTGTCCAACCTTGTAAACTTCACATCCTTGAAGAATATTTCTACCTTGAATACCATGCACCCTTTGACATCAATGACAACTCAATATTTTTAGTAGAGGTTGCAATTTCAAGCAACAAAAATTAAGGAAATACAATTGGAGGGAGAGAATGTTCATATTTTTTAATATTTGAAGATCACCATGGATAAATATATTTTACATTAATATTTTCATGCTTTTAAGATGGATGATGAGGATATTGTTCTTGGTTATCCTTGGTTAGATTATTTGGATATTGTTAAAATTATTATGAAAAAGAAGTTTATGAAGTTATGGTATAGGAAAAAGAAGATAACATTGCAAGATATTTCTCAGCTTAAGGAACAAGGATCCAAGAAAAACAATAAGTGGTTGTAGAGAAACAATTTGAAGAACAAATAGAAGAACCTGAAACAATGGAGCCAAATGTTGAGGAGTCAAAGAAGGTAGCAAACTATCACCATCCACACCACCATGAGCGACAATAATCTTAGAGGTATGGCTCAAGGTAGCAATATTATGGTTCTACATGGAATCAGAAGAGCACCAAGTATGGCAATATTTGGAATAGAAAGCATAGTGATCCTAGTTTTCATAGTGGTTCATCAGCATAAAGGAATAAGTGGACCCATTATTCAAATTATCAATATACAATAGCAGAAGAATAGAGCCAATGAAGAGGATTTGTATACTCAAGTGGCAAATGGTATACCAGCATCAACGTGTTTCACTAGGATGGATGGATGATCGAGATTGGTACCAGTTGCTAATATTGTTTAGAAAATCATATTATCTAGTTTCTTCATATGTTTCAAGGATGAAACATTTGTAAGGGGGGTGGCATGTTAGGGTACCTAGGAAAAGATATTTGGGGATATATTACTATATTACATAAGGGTTGGCATGGGCCACACATAAGCCAATGTTGATTGTATTATAATATAATATTATAATATTATATTAGTAGTAGGCTCCCCAAAGTAGAATTAGAAGATGGATATATAAAGAAGAGATATTTATCATTGTAATCATCATGGAGATGAATCATATGTAATCGTCTTTACCCATAAAGTGGCTTATGGGACTTTGCCCTTAAGTGGCCCTCTCATATTGGGAGATCTTGTGGAGTTATTCCTTCCTTAAGGAGTATTATTGGTGTTTCCCTACCTTAAGGGTATTATCTTTCTCTATTTCATTTGTGGATTGTTATTGTGGATAATTATTTGTGGATGAATGATTTGATATTTCTGCATATTGATAAATGATTTATGTTAATGACAATAAAGTTTTGTAACATAGGAGTAAAAAGGAATAAAGTGAATATATTCTAAGGTTAAATATTTGAATATTTTAGTGGAGTGATAAGTTTTATAGAACCTTAGAAAAATCTAGATATTACATTTTAAAACATTCTATAATATTTGAAAAATATTTTGAAATTAAAGAATTATATTTGGGTTTTGTAAAATTGCATATTTAATTGAATATTTAAAAAATTACTAAGGTTGGAGAAATAAGGTATTCTACATCAAACTAGGATTACAAAACTTTGCAAATATTAAATTTCTAGATTGAAGAAATAAGGATTTCTACATAGAGCTATTGTATTAGGAAGACAACAAGAGCCTCTACACCAAATGAGATTATAGAATCTGTAAACTTATGAGAAGAACCATGGACTATTGGTATATAGACTTAGGGACAAGCAAACATATGATTGGAGATAAAACTTTATTTAAGTCTCTATGAGCAATACAAGAGAAACCAGTTACAATAATTGACAGTAAGACCTATAAAGTAGAAGGAATAGGAGAGATTTTAGTCAATCTAGTAGATGGAAAAGGGATAATAAAAAATTATTTATTTATTCCTAGATTGACTACCAATCTTCTCTCAGTTTCACAACTCATGGATCAAGATATGATAGTAGAATTCAAGACCATCAAAGGAAGAAAATAGTGTCATATTGTTAAACAAGGAGAAATGATAGCTATAGGATCTTATAAGGAAAACCTATTTATTCTAGACACTATTGCTCATCTAGCTCTATCAGTTAGAACTTCAAGTGAAAGAGAATTATGGCATAAATGATTGGGTCATACTAGTGCATCATCCTTAAATGAAATAATTAGATACAAAATGGTTGAAGGGATACCAAATATTTCATGGGAATCTACAATCTATCCAAAATGTTTAGCAATAAAACAACATAAAGTATTCGTCAACATAGATCTCAACAACCACTAGAGCTGGTATACACAGATCTATATGGTCAAATGAATATTACTAGTATTGGAGGGCACAAGTTATTTCAAATTTTTTTTTATGATCATACCAAAAAAATGTGGGTCTATTTCATGAAATACAAGTCAAAAGCTTTCAGTTGCTTCAAACAGTTCAAATTTCAAGTAGAGAAAGAATCAAGAAAGATTATTAGAACTCTTAGATCAGACAGAGGAGGAGAATTCACTTCAAATGAGTTTAATCTATTTCTCAAATAAAATGGAATTAAAAGACAACTTACTACAACATATTCCCCACAAAAAAATGGTATTGCAAAAAGGAGAAATAGATCCATAATGGAAATGGTAAGATGTATGATAAAAGAAGCTCAATTGGATAATCAATACTGGGTAGAGGCAGTTCAAACAATAGTATATTTACAAAATATATTACCCACAAGAATACTTAAGAATATTACTCCTGAAGAGGTATGGTCAGGAGAAAAACCAAGTGTTGCAAAGTTAAGGATCTTTGGATGCAAAGCTTATATGCATATCCCAAAATAGAAACATACAAAGTTGGATGAGAAGAGCATGGTAGGTATATTTGTGGGTTATGATGATGAATCAACAAGGTATAGAATAATAGATCCATGAAAAATGAGAGTGTATATAAGCAGGGATGTAGTGTTTGATGAAGGATTCAAAGATGACACTAGAGAAGAAGAAGAAAGTAATTTAGAAACTGTTCTAGAACTCACAAAAGAAATAGTATCATAATCTCAAGCAGAGATAGAAATAGAATCTACAAGAGAGATAGAAACAAAAACTATAGAAGAGATCAAATTAGAATTAGATCATAGAGAAATAGGTACAATTCCCCCAAGAAAAGAACCCATATGGCTTAGAAATACTCTTAGAGAAGCAAATTTGGAACAAATGCCAGATCTTACTACTACAAGACCTCAAAATTGTAGTCAAAGTAGAATTAATAGAGGGTTACTAAGTGTTACAAAAGAACCAACAACACTTCAAGCACTAAAACACTCACAGTGGAGAGCAGCTATGGAATCATAATATTCATCATTACAAAAGAATAAAACATGGAACCTAGTAGAGTTACCTCCAAGAAAGAGAGTAGTAGGTTGCAAATGGATTTATAATATTAAGTATAAAGCAAATGGAAGTCTAGAAAAATACAAAACTCACTTGGTGGCTAAAGTGTCGCGATATCGCAACATGTTGGATTTTCATGGGCAAAAGCCAAGAATAGGAGCAAGGAGGCGAGTGTGTCGCGATATCACGACATGTTGCCTTTTTGTGTCCAAAAGCAACAAAAGAGGACAAAGAGACAGATGTGTCGCGATGTCGCGACATGTCGTAGTTTCACGATGATCCAGAGCAAATGCAGGAAAAGACTCAAGGATTTCACGAATTGTTGATTCTTCGCAACTAGAAGCGACAAGAGAACAAAATGGGAAACAAATGTTGCAATTTCGTGACATGTCTCAGTTTCACAACAGGCAGTGGCAAAGGAGCAGAATGAAGGCAGATTGTCACGATTTCACGACAGGTCTCATTGTCGCGACATGTCACATTTTCGTGACTATCCAGAGCAAATGAAGGAAAAGACTTAAGGACGTCGTGATTTTGTGACATGTCACACTTTCACGGATGGAAGCGGCAAGAGTGCAAAATGGGAGACGAATGTCATGATTTTGTGACATGTATCATTGTCGCAACATGTTGCATTTTCGTGAAATGCATCGACAAAGGAGCAGAACGAAGGCAGAATGTCATGATTTTGCGACATGTCTCTTTTTCACGATAGGTCACATTTTCACGACTATCCAAAGTAAAATATGGAAACGACTTAAGAATGTCGTGATTTTGTGACATGTCGCATTTTTGCGGCTGGAAGCAGAAAGAGTGCAAAGTGGGAGACGAATGTCACGATTCCGCGACATGGCTCATTTTCGTGACATGTCGCATTTTTGTGACTTATAGCGGCAAAGGAGCAGAACGAAGGCAGAATGTCGTGATTTCGTGACATGTCTCATTTTTGTGACATGTCACCGTTTCGTGACTCTCCAAAGCAAATGAAGGATCTGACTTAAGGATGTCGCGATTTCGTGACAGGTCACATTTTCGTGGTTGGGGCAACAAGAAAGCAATACGATGGGCCATTGCCTGTGTTCTAAGGTAAATATGTGTAAGGGGTTGTGCTCTTTCTTGGTAGGGTGGCCTCAGAAGGGTACTAGTAGTGAATGATAGACTGTCCCTATTGAGGTTTTGATCCTTAATAGCATAGTGCTGATTTTTGTAAAAGGTTTTGGGTCAACCTGGAAAACCTAGATGTAATGAAATTGTACCTTAATTACAAAAAAAAAGGGTATACTCAAACAAAAGGGATTTATTATGAAGAGACATTTGCACCAACAACTAGAATGACTACTATCAAAGTAGTATGTGCCTTAGCAGCTCATCATGGTTGGCAACTACATCAAATGGATGTCAAGAGTGCCTTTCTTAATGGTGATTTAGAAGAAGTATTCATGTCTCAACCAGAAGGATTTGTTATCAAAGGACAAGAACATATGGTTTGTAAACTAAATAAATATTTATACAAGCTGAAGCAAGCACCTAGAGCATGGAATATAAAGATTAATAGTCATCTACTACAACACGACTTCAAGAGGAGCACTTCAGATCCAAGTTTGTATACAAAAAAGGTTGGGAATGATATATTAATTCTCATAGTGTATGTTGATGATATAGTACTTATAAGAAGTTCTAAAAAACTAATAACTGAGATAAAGAGGTATCTTGAAAAAGCTTTTGAGATGACTGATCTAGGACTCATGAGTTATTGTCTTGGTTTAGAAGTACATCAGAATAAGGATAATATTACAATCACACAAAAAAAGTATGTGAAAACCTTATTGGAAAAGTATAATATGGATAGTTGTAAACCTAAGGATACACCTATGGAACAAGGACTACAATTATCCAAAGTTGATGATACCTCTTTAGTTTCAGCTACAAATTATCGTTAATTGAAAGTCTATTGTATCTAACAAACACTCGATCAGACCTAGTTTTTACAGTGAATTATCTTGCAAGGTTCATGCAAGAACCCAAATAAAGTCATTGGAAAGCTACAAAAAGAATATTGCACTATGTCAAGCAAACCATAGATTATGGATTGACTTATACAAAGCATGATAAAGAATTTTATCTATAGGGGTACACAAACTCAGACTATGTAGGATCTATAGATGATAGAAAGTCTACTTTTGGATATATCTTCTATCTTGGATTAGGACCAATTTCATGGCACAACAAGAAGCAACATTCAGTAGCACAATCATCCATAAAAGTAGAATATCGTGCAGCCAGAGACACCATCTGTGAAGCTCTATGGTTACAATACATATTATTTTATTTGGGTATAAATAGAACTACAACTTTGATACATTGTGATAATCAAGGAGTACTTAATTTGATCAAAAATCCAATCATACATGAGTGAACAAAACACATTGAGGCTCAATGTCACTTTATCATAGATCATTTTTAGAACCGACATATTAGCTTAAAGTATGTACCTACAAAGGAACAATGAGCAGATATATTTACAAAAGCACTAGGATGAAACAAATTTCAAATATTCAGAGATCAGTTATGCAGCCCAAAGAAACATCTCAAATAATGTAATACAGGGGGATGTTAGAATATATTCCATTATTTGACATGTAGAACAAGTGTCCTAGTTAGGTATGCATGTGTACACATGTCTATCATGCATAACTCAGAGGAAGTTGATAAGTCTCTTGAGGAAGACAAAGATTTTAGTAAAAAGGCTATTTAGACATGAGATAGCCTTTAGATGTGTGACACTGACTAGTCACTTACAAAGCATTGTACTATTTTTGTGAGATATGATTAATGGTTGTTTTATGAGTTCATGTAGAAGTTTTCTATGAGTTTTACTTTCTTATTACATTGTCATTATCATAGTTATAATATTGTATACATATTTCATTACTTAAAGTTACATTTACTTAAGTTTATAGCCTCAAAATATGACAGAACTTACATATTAACCCTCTATGTTTAAGAACTATTATATCATGCTCAATTATCTTGTCCTTGATACTTACTTCCGGTGTAACTTCCATGTATTCACTCTTTTGATTATCTCTTATTTGGGCATCCTAACTTCCCATTAGGGCTTTCAAATATGACTTTCCTTCCATACTAGCTAATGGGGCTCACTCGACTTACACTCCCTTTTGGCTTACACTCTCTCCTGATTCACACTCTCTCCTGATTCGCACTCTCTCCCAGCTTGCACTCCCTCTTGGCTTGCAATAGTCCATGTCTCTTATTTTTTGTTGTGTTTCTTTGCTTCAATATTTTTTGGAAATAATGTTCCATGCATTCATAGTAAGAGTTTATAGAATTGATGCACTTAGGATAAACCTAATGCTCTTTTGCCATGCTCGTACTCTCTCTTACTGGCACTCCTTATTAGCTTGCACTTCCTCCTCTTTTATACATTTTACATTATCTTTTAATTAAAATATTTTACTTTTTCCTTTAGGTTTTCTAATATAAATTTTCATACATTAAATATATTATTTTCAACTAAAATTTTTATATATATTTTTATTAAATTATATTACTTTTACTTTATAATACAATAACTAAAATATTATACATATGTTTCTTAAAATAAATTTTATATTTAATTTTTTTAAATTAAGGCAAAGGAAAAATAAGTGACACAATTGGGGCTACACTCTCTGAGGCACAACAAGGACCTCCCTCCCTATGATTTGAACTTGAATAGCCTTAATAATAGTACAACTCCAATTCTAGTAAAGGTTATGCTCTGGGATGGCGGAAGATAATCTGTGAGTCGGACTCATATTATTATTAATTTGTTGAAGACTAATAATATTTCTAATATTCTTTGGCAATTGGCGTTAGTGGCTCGACAGATCTTTCAAATTTATTGATATTTGGAGTTTATTTCCTTTGCTCATATTCCCAGGGAAAGGAATAGTGTGGCTAATTTCTTGGTAAAATGAGCTTTTGAGTTTCAGGAAGACTAGAATGTTAGGGAATGAGATAAGCTCCCATTGGATTGTTCTTGTCATCTTGCTAATTTACTTGTTGCAAATATGCCTGGTTGAGGCTGTTATTTTTTTGGTTTTTTTTGGGTGTTCATTGGTCAGGTGCAAGGTGGTTTTAGGGGTCTCTTTATTTTGGCCCTTGTAAGGGTTATTGTTTTGGGATTCTCTATTTCTTGTATGGTTTTATTGATTCAATATATTTTTACCAACATAAAAAAAAAGTTCTAACTCCCTATGATTTGAAATTGAATAGCCTTAATAACAGTACAACTTACACTTGAATAACCTTAATAACAATCCACATTACACTTGGATAACCTTAATCAGTCCAACTACATACTAGTAAAATATTCTCGATAGAAACTATAATTTAAATTTTTTATCCTATATATTTAAAAAAAATTAAAATAAGTTAAAAAAAAAAAAAACCTCTATCAATATCCTAGTTTGCTGGGTAAAGACGTAGTCAATAGACCTTAACTATCTAAAAAATTAAATCGAAGAAAAACACTCAGCCCCTAACAATTAGCCCTAAAGTTTTTTTAAGAGTCCTAACCCCAAAGTTTAAACTTGGATTCTAAATAAATACCCAAAACAAATACTGCTACAATTATGACATTTGCCAATTCCACATACTCTTTCTTGTCCCCCTTTGGCCTAGTTTCACTATTTTCCTAAAATATCACTGAAGATATTGTCCCAGGGGGACATTGCAATGGTTCAGGCTTTGGTTCTTCTTTGGGAGGTCCAAGGTTCAAACCATGACATGGGTGAGTGTGTGAGAGGGTGGGTGTGTGATGGTTGTGTGTTAAATTCCCTATTGATAAGTGTAGATATCGGTTTTACAATGGATCATGGTTGAGAGGAGACTGCTCAACCCTAACCCTATGTGTCAGTCATAGATATTTATCACACTACCCAAAGCAAAAAAATAATAAGAATCTAAATATAGAAGTAATTCCCTATTGATAAGTGTAGCTCTTAGCTTTACAATGGGTCATATGGTTGAGAAGATATTGTTCAACACTAATCCTATGTGTTAGTAGTAGATATTTATCACACTACCCAAGTCAAAAAAAATACAATGTGGGGTAAGTCAAATAGCTTTAGATTGCATTAGTTTAACAACCTAAAGCTACCAACCCAATTTTTTCAAAAAGAGCACTTACAAATAAAGTCTCACAAGGAAAACACCCCTTATTTTTTAACTCAACATATAAGGCTTTACCACATTTGAGTTCCAAGTCATTGCAAATGACAATCAAAGGACATTATTGGATAACTCCCATATTTTTTGGGGTTTACCTTACTAAACATACACATTTACAAGGATGCATAAAGTGGTACCCCCACCTTTCCCATACCCTCCTTGGCATAGGACCATGTGACCATGGCATAGGGATTATACTTTAAGACCTATACACTTAAAGGGGGATGCCCATTCCCTAACCTAACCATTAAGCCCATCTAGGTAGGTTGAACAACGTAGAGCCTTGGTTCTTAGTTACCATACCTCTGCGAGCTAAGGTCATTATCACTTTAGTTATAACTAACATGATCACCTAATCCTACATGATTGAGGGATCACCACTGCTATCTTGTGAATGGTTTTCCCAATATTCATATGGAACATACCCAAATCTACATGCTCAAGGTATAATGATTCATAAAAACTTTGGCTATTGTCTTCACACAATTCTTCTAAGTTTATGAGTTCCTAGCTATTGCATTCACACAACCCCTTTTAGGAATCATATCTACCTAGTTATTGCCATTGTGCAACTCATCCGAGAATTAGACTTTATGGCTTACTAGAGGAATATTCCTTTTCAATCTAATATTAGATAAACATTTCAATAATAATAAGCATGATATAAACCATCAAAATAAATTCTAGAAGATATAATCTAGGAGCTCCTCTTAACCAAAAGCCACATCTATGCATTGATACAAAGAATTAAGCAAAAGCTACCTAAACCATGATATAATTAAACCACATTACTTTTTTCCAACACTTAACAAAAGTCTTCAAGAAAATATTCTATCAATTACAATAAAGGAGCTAAAGATATTAACCATAAATATAAAACCATAATCAAAGCAACTCCAAGCTAACTAATGACATAATATTGCTTAACCAAATACTTCATTTCTCACAATAAAAAGGAAATAACATAATCCTTCTCTATAACAATAATCAAGTTTTACAAATATTTCAAGAAAATACAAGCCTTTGCTTATTTACATCAACATTACTTTTGAAGAACTTTAAGAAAACAACTCCAAAGGGTCTTTTGCCTATTAAGTCTTCATAGCTTCTTTGATGGTATAACCACCCACAACATGAGATAATTACTTAGGGATACGAAAAACTATATATGTTATGCAACTAAATCATACCAATATCCAATATGCAAACAACCATGCATAAAACATAAATGAACCAACCAAGGATAATCTCATACTTCTCCAGATAATAATTATTTAACTCACAAAGGTCTCAAGAATTATTATACATGCAATACAATCCATACAATATAATCCCATACTTCTCTTTATAATTATCCCTTAGCCTACAAAAGTCTTCAGGAATCATTATATTAGTTTCTCTTTCAAAACCAACAAGCAAGCAAAACATCCTATAAAAGAGAATCCCATACTTCTCTTTATAATAATAATCCTTTAACTTACAAAAGTCTCAAGAATTATTATTTTATTTTCTCTTTCAAAACCAACACACAAGCAACACATTCAACCAAAGAGAATCCCATACTTCTCTTAATAATAACTCCTTAACTTACAAAAGTCTCAAGAATTACTATTTTATTTTCTCTTTCAAAACCAACATACGATTAAAGCTACTTAAAAACAAAGCCTGCACAAAGCTTATAACATCTACCCCTTTATAGCTTTCATTACCCACATAGATAAGCATAAAACAACCCGCATAAGTTTAAAAAAGAGCTTTCCAATAAAGCATTCATAAGATTTATTAAAGAATAGAACTAATCTATACTCTTTTCAACTTACCAAGGACATACAATTAATGAAAGCTTCATTAATTGATTAGTTGAAGATTCATAATATTTCTAATATTCTTTGGCAATTGGCGTTAGTGGATCGATAGATCATTCAAATTTATTGATATTTGGAGTTTATTTCCTTTGCTTATATTCCCAAGGAATGGAATAGTTTGGCTGATTGCTTGGTAAAATGGGCTTTTGATTTTTAGGAAGACTGGAATGTTAGGGAATGGGATTAGCTCCCATTGGATTGTTCTCGTCATCTTGCTAATTTACTTGCTACGGATATGCCTGGTTGAGGCTGTTGATTGTTGGGTTTTTGTTGGGTGTTCGTTGGTCAGGTGCTTGGTGGTTTTAGGGGTCTCTTTATTTTGGCCCTTGTGAGGGTTATTGTTTTGGGATTCTCTATTCTTGTATGGTTTTATTGATTCAATAAATTTTTACCAACATAAAAAAAATATTTCTAACTCCCTATGATTTGAACTTGAATAGCCTTAATAACAGTACAACTTAAACTTGAATAGCCATAATAACAGTCCACATTACACTTGGATAGCCTTAATCAGTCCAACTACATACTATTAAAATATTCTCGACAGAAACTATAATTAAAATTTTATATAATATATATTTTTAAAAAAGTTAAAATAAGTTTTTTTTTTTTTAAACTCTATCAATATTCTAGTTTGTTGGGTAAATACGTAGTCAATAGACCTTAACCGTATAAAAAATTAAATCGAAGAAAAATACTTAGCCTCTAACAATCAACCCTAAAGTTTTTTTAAGAGTCCTAACCCCAAAGTTTAAACTTGGCTTCTGTATAAATACCCAAAAAAAATATCGCTACGATATGATATTTGCCACTTCCACACACTTTTTCTTGTCCCCCTTTGGCCTAGTTTCACTATTTTCATAAAATATCACTCAAGATATTATCCCAGGGAGACACCGCAATGGCATGGGCTTTGGTTATTCTTTGGGTGATCCAAGGTTCAAACCGTGACATGGGTGAGTGTGTGAGAGGGTGGGTGTGTTATGGTTGTGTCTTAAATTCCCTATTGATAAGTGTAGCTCTCGGATTTACAATGGGTCATGGTTGAGAGGAGACTGCTCAACCCTAACCCTATGTTCAGTCGTAGATATTTATCACACTACCCAAATCAAAAAAATTATAAGAATCTAAATATAGAAGTAATTCCCTATTGATAAGTGTAGCTCTTGGCTTTACAATGGGTCATGGTTGAGAAGAGACTGTTCAAACCTAATCCTATGTGTTAGTAGTAGATATTTATCACACTACCCAAGTCAAAAAAAATATGATGTGGGGTAAGTCAAATAGCTTTATATTGCATTAGTTTAACAACCTAAAGCTACCAACCCAAATTTTTTCAAAAAGAGCACTTACAAATAAAGGCTCACAAGGAAAACACTCCTTATTTTTTAACTCAACATATAAGGCTTTATCAAATTTGAGTTCCAAGTTATTGCAAATGACACTCAAAGGATATGAGTGGATAACTCCCATATTTTTTGGTGTTTACCTTACTAAACCTACACGTTTAGAAGGATGCATAAAGTGGTCCCCCCATATTTCCTATACTCTCCTTGGCATAGGACTATGTGACCATGGCATAGGGATTATCCTTTAATACCTACACACTTAAAGGGGGATGCCCATTCCCTAACCTAACTTCTAAGCCCATCTAGGTAGGTTGAATAACGTAGAGCCTTGGTGCTTAGTTACCATACCTCTGCGAGCTAAGGTCATTACCACTTTAGTGACAACTAACATGATCACCTAATCCTACATTATTTAGGGATCACCACTGCTATTTTGTGAATGGTTTTCCCAATATTCATATGGAACATACCCAAATCTATATGCTCAAGGTACAATTATTCATCAACACTTTGGATATTGTCTTCACACAATTATTCTAAGTTTTTGAGTTCCTAGCTATTGCATTCACACAACCCCTTTTAGGAATTGTATCTACCTAGTTATTGCCTTTGTGCAACTCATCCCAGAATTAGGCTTTATGGCTTACTAGAGGAACATTCCTTTCCAATCCAAGGTTAGATAAAAAAATTAATAATAATAAGCATGATATAAACCATCAAAATATATTCTAGAAGATATAATATAGGAGATCCTCTTAACCAAAAGCCACATCTATGCATAGATACAAAGAATTAAGCAAAAGCTACCTATACCATGATATAATTAAATTGTATTACTTTTTTGCAACACTTAACAAAAGGCTTTAAGAAAAAATTCTATCAATTACGACAAAGGGACTAAAGATATTAACCATAAATATAAAACCATAATCAAAGCAACTCCAAGCTAACTCATGACATAATATTGCTTAACCAAATACTTCATTGATCACAATAAAAAGGAAATAACATAATTATTCTTTATAACAATAATCAAGTTTTGAAAATATTTCAAGAAAACACAAGCCTTTGCTTATTTACATCAACATTACTTTTGAAGAGCTTTAAGAAAACAATTGCAAAGGATCTTCTGCCCATTAAGTCTTCATAGCTTCTTTGATGGTAGAACCACCCACAACATGAGAGAATTACTTAGGGATAAGAAAAACTATATATGTTATGCAACTAAATCATACCAATATCCAATATGCAAACAACCATGCATAAAACATAAATGAACCAACCAAGGAGAATCTCATACTTCTCCAGATAATAATTCTTTAACTCACAAAGGTCTCAATAATTATTACACATGCAATGCAATCCATACAAGAGAATCCCATACTTCTCTTTATAATTATCCCTTAGCCTACAAAAGTCTTCAAAAATAATTATATTAGTTTCTATTTCTAAACCAACAAGCAAGTAAAACATCCTATAAAAGAGAATCCCATACTTCTATTTATAATAATAATCCATACAAAAGTCTCAAGAATTATTATTTTATTTTCTCTTTCAAAACCAACACACAAGCAACACATTCAACCAAAGAGAATCCCATACTTCTCTTAATAATAATCCCTTAACTTACAAAAGTCTCAAGAATTACTATTTTATTTTCTCTTTCAAACCAACATACGAGTAAAGCTACTTAAAAACAAAGCCTGCACAAAGCTTATAACATCTACCCCTTTATAGCTTTCATTACCCATAAAGATAATCATAAACCAACCCACATAAGTTTAAACAAGAGCTTTCCAATAAAGCATGCATAAGATTTCTTAAAACATAGAACTAATCTATACTCTTTTCAACTTAGCAAGGGCATTCAATTAATGAAATATTCATTAAATGATTAGTTGAATACTCATAATATTTCTAATATTCTTTAGAAATTGGCGTTAGTGGCTCGACAGATCATTCAAATTTATCGGTATATGGAGTTTATTTCCTTTGCTCATATTCCCAAGGAATGGAATAATGTGGCCGTTTGCTTGGTAAAATGGGCTTTTGAGTTTCAAGAAGACTAGAATTTTAGGGAATGGGATCAACTCCCATTGGATTGTTCTCGTCATATTGCTAATTTGCTTGCTATGGATATGCCTAGTTGAGGCTGTTGTTTGTTGGATATTTGTTGTGTTGAGCAAGGTGCAGCAGGAGTATTGTCATTGTTGTCAACACAGTCAGTTAGATCTAATAATGCAGTGGAAAGGCAGTTCAAAAGCCATTTAGATGTAGAGGACAGAAGTTCTAAGGTTTTTCAGAGTATGGACAGTGAGTTTCCAAGAAGACCATAGTGGCCCATTTGCAAAAGATCAAAGAAAAAGACAAGTAAGAAAAGTGTCACGATATCGCGACATATACAAGTGAGGAAAACTGTCGCGATTTCGCGACATGTTCGAGGAGAGAGAAAAAGCTGGAAAAACTATCATGATTTCGCGACATGTTAGAAGAGAGAGAAGAAGCACGAAAAACGGTCACGATTTCGCGACATGTTGGAAAAGAGAGAAGAAGAAAGAAAAACTGTCACGATTTCGTGACATGTTAGAAGAGAGAGAAGAAGATTGAAAAACTGTCACGATTTCACGACATGTTGGAAGAGAAAGAGGAGAGAGAAAAAGATGTCACGATTTCGTGACATGTTTCATTTTCATGGTCCAAAGCGAAGAAAAGAGGAGAGAGAAAAAGATGTCGCGATTTCGCGACATGTTTCATTTTCGCGGTCCAAAGCGAAGAAAAGAGGAGAGAGAAAAAGATGTCGCGATTTCGCGACATGTTTCATTTTTGCGGTCCAAAGCGAAGAAAAGAGGAGAGAGAAAAAGGTGTCACGATTTCGCGACATGTTTCATTTTCATGGTCGAAAGCGAAGAGAAAGAGGAGAGAGAAAAAGGTGTCGCGATTTCGCGACATGTTTCATTTTCGTGGTCCAAAGCGAAGAGGAAGGCAGAGAAAGAAAAAGTGTCACGATTTCGCGACAGGTTCGAGAGAAAGAGCTCGCAAAGAAAAGTGTCGTGATTTCGCGACAATTTGCAAGAAGGATTGTACGGACGAAAAAGTGTCACAATTTCGCGACAGGTTCGAGAGAAAGAGCTCGCAGAGAAAAAGTGTCGCGATATCGCGACATGTCGGGTTTTCACGACCCGATGAGAAGAAAAGCGCCAAGGAGAAAAAGTGTCACGATATCACGACAAAAGGAAAGAAGGAGAGTACGGAAGCGAAAGTGTCACGATTTCATGACATGTGTTTTCACGGGTGAAAGACAGAGAAGAGCACAAGGCAGCGAATGTGTCGTGATTTCGTGACATGTGTTTTCGCGGGCGAAAGACAGAGAAGAGCACAAGGCAGCGAAAGTGTCGCGATTTCGTGACATGTCATGTTTTCACGGGTGCAAGCCGAGAAAAGGACAAAGAGGCAAAAAGTGTCACGATTTCGTGACATGCTACGTTTTCACGGTATAAGCCAAGAAAAGAAGTACGACGGCGAAAGTGTCATGATATCACGACATGTTATGTTTTCACGGGGCCAAAGCTAAGAAACAGAGCAAAGAGAAAAAGTGTAGCGATATCGCTACATGTTGTATTCTCGTGGGCCAAAGTTGAGAGAAAGCGTACGGAAGAAAAAGTGTAGCGATATCGCTACATGTTGCATTCTCGCGGGCCAAAGCTAAGAGAAAGCGTTCGGAGGCGGAAGTGTCGTGATATCGCGACATGTTGTGTTTTTGTGGCAACAGCTACAGAAGGGTTACAGAGGCATTTGAAGCCGACGAAGACCGATGTTAGCCGACGAAGATTAGGGTTTGTAGCCGACGAAGATTAGGGTTTGCAACCGACTAAGATTAGGGTTATAGTCGACTAAGATTAGGTTTTTGATCATGAAAATTCTTGTATAAAAGGAGGGCTATTTGGAGAATTATTGATTGAGCGGTGCGAGTATCAAAGTGGGCGACATGCGGTCGTAAGAGCGCAGATAGCATAGAAGCGGTGATAGATGGCAAAGAGCACAGAGTGAATGCAGAGGCGACAAAGTGCGCAGAGTGAGCAAAGAGTCATGACGAATTATTCTAAGTGTGGCTACGAATGCACACAGAGAGTAGAGTTCAAAAAGAGCGGAGACAACAGTTCGACTGGAATGACGTAGAGTGTGCGAAGCGTGTGCGCAGAGAAAGCAGAGTGTGTAGAGAGTGTGAGGGGCAAAGTCAATTGCTGAGTTTGGCTGTAGCAGTGCAGCAGATGCCTGTGTCTTGCGAATAGTGAGAGAGATCGAGTAAGCTTTAGACCAGTCAGGGTCTTGTGAAAACGAAGGTATTTTCCTGTCAAACATTTACATTCAGAATTGAAGTCCAGGTTGCAGCTTGGCATCAGGGGTTGGTGCTCCTTCCAGTAGGTGCTGGTAAATCAAGGGTTGGTGCTCCTTTCTGTTGATGTAGATAAATAAGGGGTTGTTGCTCCTTCCAGTGGGTGTTGGTAAATGATTGTAAAGTTGGTGCTTTGCAAGGGGCTGGATTTGGATGGTAGTCCAAGCAGCCATTCTTTTTGAGGAGTAGCCATATTGGTGAACCTCGTTAAAATCCTATGTTGTGTGATGCTCTCTTGTTATGCTTGTTGTTTCTGGTTTTAAGTTTTCATTATTTTAGAATTAAGAGTTGCAGATTTAAGTTTTAAAATGCTTAACTGATTCACCCCCCCTCTCAGTGCCGTACTAAGTATAACAATTGGTATCAGAGCCAAGTTCCCTTCAAAGGCTAAATCAGCTAGGGTTGATCTTGGATTAGTATGCAATGGGTAAGAAGAATAGATCTTCCTCCAAAAGGGCATCTCAATCAGTTTCAGTTCCTGTAGAAGAGAAAATTGAATCAGAAGAGGTTGAAGGTTTTTTATCAAACAAAGCACCTGTGTTTGATGGAACAAATTACACGACCTGGAGAATCAGGATGTAGGCATATCTTTGTGCCTTGGGATACTATGTCTGGGATTCAGTAATCAATGAATGCACAATACCCATCACTCCTCCAACCGATGTTGCTGGTAAGAATCTGGTTGAAAATGACTCAAAAGCAAGGAATGCTATCAGGTGCGGATTAGTAGACAGTGAGCTGATAAAGGTCAAGAGTTGTAAAACGACAAAAGAAATATGGGACACACTGAGGAATGCTCATGAAGGAGACGATGAGATCAAGGATGTCAAGTTACAAACACATCAAGCTCAGGTCAAAGCTGTAAAGTTGAATAACGATGAGAACATAGAGATATATATGTTGAAAGTTAATGAAGTCCTAGAGGATGATTCTAAAAGAGAAACAAAAAAGAACAGAAATGTGATGAAGAAGAAATTGATGCTAAAATAAATTTGAAAGAGGAACTAACTATGACTCTAGATGAATTGAAGATAGAAATAAAAAGGAATAAGGAAATCTCAAGAAAGCTTGATGATGCAAATGAAATAATAACCAGGTTGAAAGTACAGGTAGAAGAATTCAAAAGGATTGAAGAAACTCTTAGGTCACAGATCAATGAGAAAGAGATTGGTTGCTGCAAACAAGAGGAAGAGACTGTGTTATTGAAGAAACAACTAGAAGAGGCCAATACAAATCTCAAATTTGAGAAGAGCACAGAGTTGCTAGATAAAATGATAAACCAACAAAGAAGCTCCATGGATAAGCGTGGTCTTGGATATGAAGCTGAACAACCTTCATCTTCCAACTCTACAGAGAAGAAGAAGTTCACTATTGAAGGATCAAAGCAAGAAAAGCCTGAAGCTGAATTTTCAAAAGGAAGAAAATATCAAAGGAGATCTACAGCAAAGCAACCACAACAAAAGAGGTTCTATCACTCTCACTCTATTCATACTAATACTTTTAATGGCTATTGTTTCAGATGCAACCAATATGGTCACAAGGCAACTTATTGTGGATTGAATAATAAATCAAAAAGTTATGTTGGTAGAAATACTTCTACGTTTCTGAGTGAACAATATGTACAATGTTTTAAATGTAATGGTCATGGGCACATAGCAAGGTTTTGTCCAAGCATGTTTGTATCTAATCCAAGGCAAAATAGTAGATTTCATCAGACGCAAAGAACGCAACATAGACTGGGAATAAATCAGGTGCATAAAAAGGAAAATAATCAACCATCAAGGATGCACAAGAGACAACCACACAAGAGAAATGTTCGAGTTCACGAAAAGGTTCAAAACAGGGATGCAGCTGAAAAATCCAAGCCCGAGTTCAAGAAAGTTTGGAGAAAGATAGAAGAAAGGAATTCATGTCTCCTTGGACTGAAGGAGACTACTCCCCTATTGCACTAAGCAACTCCGGGTAGCACATCCTCGGGGGGAGCAATCTTAAAGTTTTATTTTAATGCTCCTATGTATTTGTTTGGGTTTCTGAGGATGAAAGGCAAGTAGTTAGGGGGAGTTGTCTATAGTTGTCGAAGCGTGTTCTCAGTTCATGTAGTTGTTTGTGGAAGTGCCATGAAGGGTGGTGATTAAATTGAAAGTTCTCATTGTTGGTAGTATTGCTATATGTCATTGTTGTACTGGTGATGGTTCTTACTGCCACCATCCAAAGTTAAGGATTATAACAGTTCAGATAAGTTGGTTTGTGAAAGAATGTTGCTCTAGCCATATATATGTGTTCTGATAAAAGCAGTGGGTATTTGAACTACACATTGATGGGAAGATTGTTAGATCTATTTTTGACACTGTGGTGAAAAATATTGAAGTTTGATCATTGATTCATGTTTAGCTCATCAAGATGAGCAACTTTGCTTTGTGAATCATACCTATCCGAGGTCCATAAGTATGAGTTTGAGTAAGGTGCATTATAGTTGGCCGTGAAGTGGTTAACAAAATATTGTTTTCTGATTCGAACAGTTGACAATAAGGTGTGACCAGCGGTGACTGCAGAAAACATAGACCAAGCTAAAAATGTAAAAAGGGATTTGGTTGGTGTTGTGATACTGTGTTTGATGCTTGCACAGAATTGACAGTAAAATTGCAGTGTTGGTACAGTATTGGACAAAAGTTGGTACAAGTGTGAGTCACTTGTCAATTTTGTTGACAGATGTGAAATTAGCATTTTTGAATGGGAAGCTTGAAGAAGAGGTTTATATTGAGCAGCCAGATGGTTCCCGACTTGGTGATGATCCCCACTTGGTTTGTAAGTTGAAGATATATGGCTTGAAACAGGCACCCCGAGCATAGTATGCATGGTAGCACGATTTTAGGCCAATCCCAAGGAGACTCATGTAACAGGAGTAAAAAGGATTGATTGTGGTTTCTTTTTCGAAAGTGATTGGTTTAATGCTTCAAGGTTTTCTGGTTTTAGAATTGTTATTAAACCTTATCTTTATAAGCATTGTTGATGAAGCCCACTTGTTGTGCAAAGAACTTGAACTTGAGAAAAACATTTTGAGTTGAGATTGAGATTTGAGAATAGAAGATATTAAGTCTCTAACAATTCTCTTTATGCTTCTATAAAGTGGATTTGGTTTAAGACTGTCATTCATTGTTGAGTTCATTATGAGTACTACTTGAGCATGATTGATTGAGCCTTTGAAGAAGGCCTTTGGGAAATATTTGAGGACAATGCTGGGATAGATTTGAGGACAGTGTTGGGACAGGTTTCTAGAGCAGATTTGGGCAAGTTCTTGATGAGATTGCTAGAGAATATTTGGGCAAGTTCTTGGTGAGCTTGTTAGACCAGATTTGGATAGGTTCTTAGTGAGCCCATTAACAGAGCTTTGGGTGAAGACAGATTGGTCGAGTGGTTAAACTTCCCAAGAATTGGCTAACCATAGGGATCACATTTTCAGGGGGAGCATTTAAATATTTGATTATCTTTTTGCTCATGATCATGATTTTTGCTAAGTGTAATCAATTTTTCCTAAAAATGTTGTGCATGGACTCAGGGGGAGTCTGTAGTAGCCCTTTGGTATTATTGTCAAAGGGGGAGAAGAGTTACAGGAAATTGCACTTGTGTTGCCAACAATTCCAAAGGGGGAGATTGTTGAGCAAGGTGCAACAGGAGTATTGTCATTGTTGTCAACACAGTCAGTTAGATCTAATAATGCAGTGGAAAGGCAGTTCAAAAGCCATTTAGATGTAGAGGACAGGAGTTCTAAGGTTTTTTAGAGTATGGACAGTGAGTTTCCAAGAAGACCATAGTGGCCCATTTGCAAAAGATCAAAGAAAAAGACAAGTAAGAAAAGTGTCGCGATATCGCGACATATACAGCAGGCGAGGAAAACTGTCGTGATTTCGCGACATGTTCGAGGAGAGAGAAAAAGTTGGAAAAACTGTCGTGATTTCGCGACATGTTAGAAGAGAGAGAAGAAGCACGAAAAACAGTCGCGATTTCGTGACATGTTGGAAAAGAGAGAAGAAGAAAGAAAAACTGTCGCGATTTCACGACATGTTAGAAGAGAGAGAAGAAGATTGAAAAACTATCACGATTTCACGACATGTTGGAAGAGAAAGAGGAGAGAGAAAAAGATGTCACGATTTCGTGACATGTTTCATTTTCGCGGTCCAAAGCGAAGAAAAGAGGAGAGAGAAAAAGATGTCACGATTTCGTGACATGTTTCATTTTCGTAGTCCAAAGCGAAGAAAAGAGGAGAGAGAAAAAGATGTCGCGATTTCGTGACATGTTTCATTTTCGCGGTCCAAAGCGAAGAAAAGAGGAGAGAGAAAAAGGTGTCACAATTTCGCGACATGTTTCATTTTCACGATCGAAAGCGAAGAGAAAGAGGAGAGAGAAAAAGGTGTCGCGATTTCGTGACATGTTTCATTTTCGCGGTTCGAAGCGAAGAGGAAGGCAGAGAAAGAAAAAGTGTCATGATTTCGTGACAGGTTCGAGAGAAAGAGCTCGCAAAGAAAAGTGTCGCGATTTCGCGACAATTTGCAAGAAGGATTGTACGGACGAAAAAGTGTCACGATTTCACGACAGGTTCGAGAGAAAGAGCTCGCAGAGAAAAAGTGTCGCGATATCGTGACATGTCGGGTTTTCGCGACCCGATGAGAAGAAAAGCGCCAAGGAGAAAAAGTGTCACGATATCACGACAAAAGGAAAGAAGGAGAGTACGGAAGCGAATGTGTCACGATTTCGCGACATGTGTTTTCGCGGGCGAAAGACAGAGAAGAGCACAAGGCAGCGAATGTGTCGCGATTTCGCGACATGTGTTTTCGTAGGCGAAAGACAGAGAAGAGCACAAGGCAGCGAAAGTGTCACGATTTTGTGACATGTCATGTTTTCACAGGTGCAAGCCGAGAAAAGGACAAAGAGGCAGAAAGTGTCACGATTTTGCGACATGCTGTGTTTTCGTAGGTACAAGCCAAGAAAAGAGGCAAGGAGGCGAAAGTGTCATGATTTCGCGACATGTTATGTTTTCACGGGGTATAAGCCAAGAAAAGAGCAAAGACGAAAAAGTGTCGCGATATCACGACATGTTATGTTTTCGTGGGGCCAAAGTTGAGAGAAAACGTACGGAAGAAAAAGTGTAGCGATATCGCTACATGTTGTATTCTCGCGGGCCAAAGTTGAGAGAAAGCGTACGAAGGAAAAAGTGTAGCGATATCGCTACATGTTGCATTCTCGCGGGCCAAAGCTAAGAGAAAGCGTTCGGAGGCGAAAGTGTCGTGATATCATGACATGTGTTTTCGCGGCAACAGCTACAGAAGGGTTACAGAGGTAGTTGCAGTCGATGAAGACCGATGTTAGCCAACGAAGATTAGGGTTTGTAGCCAACGAATATTAGGGTTTGCATCCGATTAAGATTAGGGTTACAACCGACTAAGATTAGGTTTTTGATCATGAAAATTCTTGTATAAAAGGAGGGTTGTTTGGAGAATTATTGATTGAGTGGTGCGAGTATCAAAGTGGGCGATATGCGGTCGTAAGAGCGTAGATAGCACAGAAGCGATGATAGATGGCGAAGAGCACAGAGTGAATGCAGAGGCGGCAAAGTGCGTAGAGTGAGCAAAGAGTCGTGATGAATTATTCTAAGTGTGGCTGCGAATGCACACAGAGAGCAGAGTTCAAAAAGAGCAGAGACAATAGTTCGGCTGGAACGACGTAGAGTGTGCGAAGCGTGTGCGTAGAGAAAGCAGAGTGTGCAGAGAGTGTGAGGGGCAAAGTCAATTGCTGAGTTTGGTTGTAGCAGTGTAGCAGATGCCTATGTCTTGCGAACAGTGAGAGAGATCGAGTAAGCTTTAGACCAATCAGGGTCTTGTGAAAACGAAGGTATTTTCTTGTCAAACATTTACATTCAGAATTGAAGTCTAGGTTGCAGCTTGGCATCAGGGGTTGGTGCTCCTTCCAGTAGGTGCTGGTAAATCAGGGGTTGGTGCTCCTTCCAGTAGGTGTTGGTAAATCAGGGGTTGGTGCTCCTTTCTATTGATGCAGATAAATAAGGGGTTGTTGCTCCTTCCAGTGGGTGCTGGTAAATGATTGTAAAGTTGGTGCTTTGCAAGGGGCTGGATTTGGATGGTAGTCCAAGCAGCCGTTCTTTTTTAGGAGTAGCCATATTGGTGAACCTCATTAAAATCTTGTGTTGTGTGATGCTCTCTTGTTATGCTTGTTGTTTCTGGTTTTAAGTTTTCATTATTTCAGAATTAAGAGTTGCAGATTTAAGTTTTAAAATGCTTAACTGATTCACCCCCCTCTCAGTGTCGTACTAAGTATAACATGTTGGGTGTTAGTTGGTTGGGTGCTTGGTGGTTTTAGGGGTCTCTTTATTCTGGCCCTTGTAATGGTTATTGTTTTGGGATTCTCTATTTCTTGTATGGTTTTATTGATTCAATATATTTTTACCAACATAAAAAAAAAAGTTCTAACTCCCTATGATTTGAACTTGAATAGCCTTAATAATAGTACAACTTAAACTTGAATAGCCTTAATAACAGTCCACATTACACTTGGATAACCTTAATCAGTCCAACTACATACTATTAAAATATTCTCGATAAAAACTATAATTAACATTTTATATAGTATATATTTAAAAAATAAAAAATAAGTTAAAAAAAAAAAAACCTCTATCAATATCCTAGTTTGCTGGGTAAAGACGTAGTCAATAGACCTTAATCGTCTAAAAAATTAAACCGAAGAAAAACACTTAGCCACTAACAATCAGTCCTAAAGTTTTTTGAAGAGTCCTAACTCCAAAGTTTAAACTTGGCTTCTGAATAAATCCGCAAAACAAATACCGCTACAATTATGACATTTGCCACTTCCACATACTCTTTCTTGTCCCCCTTTGGCCTAGTTTCCCTATTTTTCTAAAATATCACTCAAGATATTGTCCCAGGGGAACACCACAATGACTTGAGCTTTGGTTCTTCTTTGGGAGGTCCAAGGTTCAAACCATGTCGTGGGTGAGTGTGTTAGAGGGTGGATGTGTGATGGTTGTGTCTTAAATTCCCTATTGATAAGTGTAGCTCTCGACTTTACAATGGGTCATGGTTGAGAGAAGACTACTCAACCCTAATCCTATGTTTCATTCGTATATATTTATCACACTACCCAAATCAAAAAATAAAAAGGAATCTAAAGATAGAAGTAATTACTTGTTGGTAAGTGTAGCTCTTGGATTTACAATGGGTCATTGTTGAGAAGAGACTGTTCAACCCTAATCCTATGTGTTAGTAGTAGAGATTTATCACACCACCCAAGTAAAAAAAAATACGATGTGGAGTAAGTCAAATAGCTTTAGATTACATTATTTTAACAACCTAAAGCTACCAACCCAATTTTTTCAAAAAGAGCACTTACAAATAAAGGCTCACAAGGAAAACACCCCTTATTTTTTAACTCAACATATAAGGCTTTATCACATTTGAGTTCCAAGTTATTACAAATGACACTCAAAGGACATGAGTGGATAACTCCCATATTTTTTGGGGTTTACCTTACTAAACCTACACATTTAGAAGGATGCATAAAGTGGTCCCCCCACCTTTTCCATACCCTCCTTGGCATAGGACCATGTGACCATGGCATAGTGATTATCCTTTAAGACCTACACACTTAAAGGGGGATGCCCATTCCCTAACCTAACTTCTAAGCCCATCTAGGTAGGTTGAACAACGTAGAGCCTTGGTGCTTAGTTACCATACCTCTGTGAGCTAAGGTAATTACCACTTTAGTGATAACTAACATGATCACGTAATCCTACACGATTGAGGTATCACCACTGCTATATTGTGAATGGTTTTCCCAATATTCATATGGAACATACACAAATCTACATGCTCAAGGTACAATGATTCATAAATACTTTGGCTATTGTCTTCACACAATTCTTCTAAGTTTATGAGTTCCAATCCATTGCATTCACACAACCCATTTTAGGAATCGTATCTACCTAGTTATTACCTTTGTGGAACTCATCCCAAAATTAGGCTTTATGGCTTACTAGAGGAACATTCCTTCCCAATCCAAGGTTAGATAAACATTTCAATAATAATAAGCATGATATAAACCATCAAAATAAATGCTAGAAGATATAATCTAAGAGCTCCTCTTAACCAAAAGCTACATTTATGCATTGATACAAAGAAAAAAGCAAAAGCTACCTATACCATGATATAATTAAACCGCATTACTTTTTTCCAACACTTAAAAAAAGTCTTTACGAAAAAATTCTATGAATTACAACAAATGAGTTAAAGATATTAACCATAAACCTAAAACCATAATCAAAGCAAATCCAAGCTAACTCATGACATAAGATTGCTTAACCAAATACTTCATTGCCCACAATAAAAAGGAAATAACATAATCCTTCTTTATAACAATAATCAAGTTTTACAAATCTTTCAATAAAATACAAGCCTTTGCTTATTTACATCAACATTACTTTTGAAGAGCTTTAAGAAAACAACTGCAAAGGATTTTATGCCCATTAAGTCTTCATAGCTTCTTTGATGGTAGAACAACCCACAACATGAGATAATTACTTAGGGATAAGAAAAACTATATATGTTATGAAACTAAATCATACCAATATCCAATATGCAAAAGGCCATGCGTAAAACATAAATGAACCAACCAAGGAGAATCCCATACTTCTCCAGATAATAATTCTTTAACTCAAAAAGGTCTCAATAATTATTATACATGCAATACAATCCATACAAGAGAATCCCATACTTCTCTTTATAATGATCCCTTAGCATATAAAAGTCTTCAAAAATCATTATATTAGTTTCTATTTCTAAACCAACAAGCAAGTAAAACATACTATAAAAGAGAATCCCATAGTTCTATTTATAATAATAATCCTTTAACTTACAAAAGTATCAAGAATTATTATTTTATTTTCTCTTTCAAAACCAACACACAAGCAACACATTCAACCAAAGAGAATCTCATACTTCTCTTAATAATAATCCCTTAACTTACAAAAGTCTCAAGAATTACTATTTCATTTTCTCTTTCAAAACCAACATACAAGTAAAGCTTCTTACTTAAAAACAAAGCCTGCACAAAGCTTATAACATCTACCCCTTTATAGCTTTCATTACCCATATAAATAAGCATAAACCAACCCATATAAGTTTAAACAAGAGCTTTCCAATAAAGGATGCATAAGATTTCTTAAAGCATAGAACTAATATATACTCTTTTCAACTTAGCAAGGGCATTCAATTAATGAAAGCTTCATTAATTGATTAGTTTAAGACCAGGGTTATGCACAAGCGCAAAATATCGTAAATTGGCTCTATTTAGGATTTTTTAAATTTTGGATCTTTTCATTGGGGCCCATTTGCCCGAAATTTATAGGGTGGAAGGTTTTTTGGGGTAAATTTGCTCGTCATTGATAATCATGAACCTAACTTTATTTTAATTTGCCAACCTCAAATTACATATGATTTTGATTTTCCCGTCCAATTCACCTTCAAATTATAAATGATTTTATATTTCTCGCCCAAATCACCTTCAAATTATAAATGATTGTTTTTTTTTTCGTCCAAATTGCCTCATATACTACCCGTATATATACTATACTAGGTACTGATAAATATATATCGAAAATAATCTAACTCAAAAATAGCTCTGAAATAATAAAAAACTTGAGAAGGTTGCAGAGGAGTGACTGTCGAAATAAACCGATCGATTGCAAAGGAGTGTCGATTGGTGCAAACGATCGATTGCAGAGCCATTTCTTTTGGTATAATCTGATCGATTGTAGAGTCGTGTTTGTTGGTATAAGCTGATCGATTGCATAGCCATGTTTGTCGATATAAGCTGATCGGTTGTAGAGTTGTGTCGATCGAAAGCTAATCGATTACAGAGCCATGTTTGTTGGCATAAGTAGATCGGTTGCAAAGCTATGTTTGTCAACATAAGCCGATCGATTGTAGAACCATGTTTATCGGTGTAAGTCGATCAGTTGTAGAGCCATGTCTATTGGCATAATCATATCGGTTGCAAAGCCATATCTATTGGCATAATTCGATTGGTTGCAAGACCATGTATGTTGATATAAGGAGATCGGTTGCAGAGCCGTGTCTGTCAGTGTAAGCCGATCGATTACAAATTTGTGTCTATTGGTATAAGTCGATCGGTTGCAAAACCATGTCTATCGGCATGAGCTTATCAATTGTAGAGCAGTGTCTATCGGTATAAGTTGATCGGTTGCAGAGTCATGTATGTCAGCATAAGCCTATCGATTATAGGGATTATCGATCGACATTTACATATCGATTGTAGAGGTACCGATCGACATTAGTCAATCGATTGCATAATTGTGTTGATCATCATTAGTTTGTCGATTGTAGTGGTGTCGATCGACATTCATCTATTGGTTGCAAGGACTGTAGATCAAAGTTTGCCTATCAGTTATAGGGATTGTCTATCGTCATGACTGTAGTCGATTGTCATCAGATCGGTTGTATGCATTAGATTGTCAGCAGATCATTATAGCTACAACTGATCATCATGGATGCAACCGATCATCATGGCTACAACCGATCATCAGAAGATCATCATGGCTACAACCAATCATCATGGATGCAATCGATCATCATGGCTACAACTGATCGTCATGGCTATAACTAATCGTCAGTAGATCATCATGGCTATAGCTGATCATCATAGATGCAACTAATCATCATAGTTGTAACCAATCGTCATGGCTACAACCGATCGGCATGGCCCCAACAGATAGTCATGGCTACAACTGATCATCATGGTTACAACTAATCGTCATGGCTGCAATCGATCATCATGGCTGTCATCGATCGTCATGACTGCAACCGATCGACATGCCATTGGTCATCATGTCAGCCTAAAGTCTTTCATATCAACCTAAATATTTTAAGTATGTCGTACATTTTTAGATTTTGCAAATGATATTCATAGCCCCCAACATAGAAAAATTCACCACGGTTTGAAAATTTTTTTAGACAAATTAATGAAATTTGCCATGGTTTGAAATTTTTTGGAGATAAATAAATGCAATTCGCCATGTATACTTCTACAAATTTTGCCAAGATTTCAAGACAACTCACCTTGATTTTATAAATATATTTAGGGGCTAACCCCTTATGCATAACCTTGTTTAAGACTCATAATATTTCTAATATTCTTTGGCAATTGGCATTAGTGGCTTGATAGATCATTCAAATTTATCGATATCTGGAGTTTATTTCCTTTGCTCATATTCCAAAGGAATGGAATAGTGTGGTTGATTGCTTGGAAAAATAGGATTTTGAGTTTTAGGAAGACTAGAATGTTAGGGAATGGGATCAACTCCCATTGGATTGTTCTCATCATCTTGCTAATTTTCTTGCTGCGGATATGCCTGGTTGAGGTTGTTGTTTATTGGGTGTTTGTTGGGTGTTCTTTGGTCGGGTGCTCGGTGGTTTTAGGGGTCTCTTTATTTTGGCCCTTTTAAGGGTTATTGTTTTGGGATTCTCTATTTCTTGTATGGTTTTATTAATTCAATAAATTTTTACCAACATAAAAAAAATACTTCTAACTCCCTGTGATTTGAACTTGAATAGCCTTAATAACAATACAACTTAAACTTGAATAGACTTAATAACATTCCACCTTACACTTGGATAACCTTAATCAGTCCAACTACATACTATTAAAATATTCTCGACAGAAACTATAATTACAATTTTATATAATATATATTTAAAAAAAAAAAAAATAAGTTTAAAAAAAAAAAAACCTTTATCAATATCCTAGTTTGTTGGGTAAATACGTAGTCAATAGACCTTAACTGTCTAAAAAATTAAACGAAAGAAAAACACTTAGCCTCTAACAATGAGTCCTAAAGTTTTTTGAAGAGTCCTAACCCCAAACTTTAAACTTGGCTTCTGAATAAATACCCAAAAAAAAAACCACTACGATTACAACATTTGCCACTTCCACATACTCTTTCTTGTCCCCCTTTTGCCTAGTTTTGCTATTTTCCTAAAATATCACTCAGGATATTGTTCTAGGGGGCACCATAATGGCTCATGATTTAGTTCTTCTTTGGGAGGTCCAAGGTTCAAACTGTGATGTGGGTGAGTGTGTAAGAGGGTGGGTGTGTGATGTTTATGTCTTAGATTCCCTATTGATAAGTGTAGCTCTCGGCTTTACAATGGGTCATGGTTGAGAGGAGACTGCTCAACCCTAACCCTATGTGTTAGTAATAGATATTTATCACACTATTGATGAGGTTTAATTAGACTTTAGGTTTAATTTTTGTTTTTCCTAAAGTTTTGTTTTTGCCGACATTTTATTGTCGGCAGTTTAGTCATGTCGGCAGCTCGTGATTACGACTTGCCGACATTCCTTGTTTTCATTTGTCGATAGATTCTTATCTTCTCCTGTCGACTGTCTTTGTTTTCTTTGGCTATTTAAGCCTGTACATAAAATTTCAAATTAGCTTGGATAATACCACATCAGATTGGTATCAGAGCTGTTGGAAATCATGAAGGTTTTGGGTCATTTTTGACCTCATTTGATTGTCCTGTTTGAATCTCTATTCTCCTATTGCAAAATTGCTGCGTAGTTGTTGTTCTAGTCAGAAAATTTGTAGTATATTATTGCACTCTGTTGTCTTATTTTCATCAACAATTTTTGTCTGTAGGACCACGATTTTTGGCCTTCGTGCCCATGCAATCAGTTGCTATTTTGGCTGGCGATAGCTACGCACGAGTGGATCTTGCGAATTCTGCCTTCTTGCGATTGCCCTCTGCTGGCAAATTTTAGCCGTGTTTTTGCCAAATTTTGACCTAAAATTTCAATTTCATACCCGACTGCCTGATGTTTACAGACTGCTTGCGATCACCAATTTTGGAGCAGGCTACGACTCTTGTGGAGGATTTCACGACAAGAATTTGTACTGGCTCATTTTGTGTGGACCCACCGACATTGCTCAACCAGATGTCCCTACAAACTCTGAGGTTGCTCAGTCGAAGGAAACCCTATTCGCAATCAAAGCCAACTTCCTGCATATCATACAACCTTTTAGCCGTAATCGTCAATCTTCTAGCGCTTACACCAGCCGCGTTTGATTGCCACTGTCTACCCAAGTCTGCTTCTCACAACACGGAGTATGAAGGTTTGATATCTTAGTGGGCATCAAGCCATTTTCCTCCTCAAAATTTGACAGTGATCTCTTCAACCTAGCGGATCCTACAGATATGACGCACAATGAATCCTATTTTTAGTTCTATCTGGAGGTCACCGATCGCCCATTATTATCTTCACATTGCAGGAATTCCATTGCCATGCGGGATGGGATTCTATGAATTTGCCCTATGCAACTACCTTTGGAGGAACGTCGCTCTACTTGATTGCTATAATCAGTGCCACCACTCTGTGAAATTGCTCTTATAAAAACCTTTGAGGTTTGATTAATCTCTTCTCCTCTCCAGCAAGCGACACATTGACAGTGTTATTTTTATCTCCTTTTCGTTGCGTGGCAAAAGAAGCATTAATTATTGTAGGAAGAAGGTTTGTAAAAAGAAGGATTAAAAGTCTTCGCGTGGGATTTGTGAAGATAAATCCCACCCTGTGCGGGCTAAAGGTCATAGTGACATTTATTTAGGGAAGGTCGTTGTTATAAAGATAAGCCAGCCATCGCTGGCTAGGTGCAGTGGTTTTATTGGCCATTCGAGGCAGTTTTGCTGCTTTTTGCTTGAAGATTCTTGCTGGCGCGTACTTGGGCCCAAATGGCTGCTGAGTTGGCTGACAAAATGGCCCAACTCACACAACTTGTGAGTGTTTTGGCCGATAAAGTCACCACTCAAGACATTCAACCCCATTGTGATGTTGCCAACTATGACGGTTCATGGGATCCGGAGGTTCTCAACAGCTGGATTCTCGACATGGACAGTTGGTTCGAGTATACCAAATTGGAGAAGGCCCAACGAGTTGCTTTTGCCAAACTCAAGTTGATGGGCCTTGCTAAAATCCTTGTCACAGATCGCCACCAAACTCAGAATCCCATTGATACATGGGAAGAATTGCAACGCATTTTGAAGAGTAGTTTTTACCCTTCAAATTATGCTGAAGACCTTCAAATTAAGTGGTTACGTCTTCGCCAAACAGCTCACATGAGTGTTCATGATTATGTGTTGCAATTTAACAAATTGAGAATTCTGAATTCTGTGCAGGATACTGCAATTCAACTTGTTACCAAGTTTAAAAGTGGACTGCAGGAACCACTTTATCGCAAGTTGAAATACAAAACCATCTTGAGCATTGATATGGCTTTCAATCAAGCCATTCTTGCGGAGGAGGAATTACGAGATTCATCGCGCGGGGCTCGCTCTTCGTCATCGGGAGGAAATTCGAAGGCTTCAAATCAGCAATCCAAGGCGGCTAAGTCTTCTTCTTCTTCTCCCTCTTCTCCTTCTCCTACTTCTTCTTCTTCTTCTTCTTCTTCTTCTTCAAAATCTTCCAAATCTTCTGTGGAATGTACATATTGTAAGAAGAAGGGCCATCAAAAGCATCAATGTTTTAAGTTGAAAATTTTGAAAAAGAAGTCCCTAGTTGTAAAGCCTTCCAATGAGGAACCTCAAGAAGGTCCCATTGAGGCTACAGGGGAAAGAAAGACTTACAAAGAGTTGGCTGGGTTGAACAAATTGACCCTCATGAACACTTCACTAGGGGATCGAGAGAACTTGTTTGTGACCACGGTCCACCTTGATGCATCTTTTGTAGTTGATTGTATCATCGATAGCGGCTCGTAGAAGAATCTAATTGCGAGGTCTGTTGTCGACAAATTGAAGCTGCCCATGAAACCCCATCCTCATCCGTATCCTTTAGGGTGGAAGGATAATGGGATTTCATCGGACATCACACACACTTGCACTGTGAATTTTGCTTTCAGTCCCTCTTTTGTGGACACCGTGGTGTGTGATGTTACTCCAATGGATTGTTGCGGTTTATTGCTTGGAAGACCCTATCAATATGATAGGAGGTCTATTCATGATGGGTTTAAAAACACATACACCTTGCACAAAGATGATAAAGCCTACATAATCAGAAGCACTCAACAAACTCCACAAAATTTAATGCTAAGTTGTAGACAAGCACGTAAGGCTGTAAATCAAGCAAGGGAATTGGCACTCATCTTCATCAGACCACATAATGAAAATAAGCAAGCATCCAAGCCAATACAAGACAAGCATGCTTCAGTTAATTCTTTGTTGCAATCATATTCAGGTGTGTTTCAAGAACCCACAAGTCTTCCACCTCAAAGAACAATTAATCATTCTATTGAAATTGTACCTACTGCTTCACTTCCTAATGCTCCAATGTATAGACAATCAATAGTGCAAATGGAGGAAATTAAAAGACAAATTCAAGACTTATTGTCTAAAGGTTTCATTAAACCTAGCACTTCTCCTTGTGCTTCACCTATTTTGCTTGTATTGAAGAAAGATGGCACTTGGAGACTATGCATTGATTTTCGAGCATTAAATAAGATCACCATCAAGAATCGTTATCCACTTCCACGAATTGATGATCTCTTGGATCAGCTCCAAGGAGCTAAGTTCTTTTCCAAGATCGATCTCAAAAGTGGATACCATCAAGTCAGGATTGAAGCAGAGGACACTTGGAAGACAACATTCAAGACTAAGATGGGACTCTTTGAGTGGCTTGTCATGCCCTTTGGTCTTACGAATGCTCCAGCCACATTCATGCGGCTAATGAATGAAGTGTTTCGTGATTGTTTGGACAAATTTGTAATTATTTATTTGGATGACATCCTTGTATTCTCTTCCACTTGGAAAAGTCATCTTGAGCATTTGGAATATGTTCTTCAAACTCTTCGAAGAATCAATTGTATGCCAATCTTTCCAAATGTTCTTTTGGGCAAACTTCCATTGCCTATTTGGGATTTGTAATCAATGAAAAAGGAGTTCAAGTGGATCCTACCAAAATTGAAGTCATTGTCAAATGGCCAACTCCTACTTCTGTCATAGAGTTGAGGAGTTTTCTTGGACTTGCTAATTTCTATCGCAAGTTCATTGCAGGATACTCCACTATCGCTGCTCCTCTTCATTTTGTAACCAAGATCAAGATCCAGTTTCAGTGGACACAGGACCAGCAGAAGGCCTTTGACACTTTGAAACGAAAATTGTGTAGTGCACCTGTCCTTGTGTTGCCAGATCTTGCACAACCTTTTGAGATTGAGACAGATGCTTCACAATATGCACTTGGTGCCGTGCTTAAGCAGAATGGCCATCCAGTGGCCTATCATTCTGAGACATTTTCAGAGGCAAAGAGGAATTATTCCACTTATGATAAGGAGTTGTATGCATTGGTGCAGGCCATCAAATACTGGAGACATTACCTTCTGGGTAAAGAGACTGTAGTTCATACTGATCACATGCCCCTTAAGTTTCTTCAATCTCAGTCCAAAATTGAAGAAGCTCGACACATGAAGTGGGCATCCTATTTGCAGCAGTTCCATTTGGTGATCAAATACAGGAAAGGACAAAATAATGCAGTGGCAGATTGTTTGAGTCGACCTCCATCAGCTCGTGCCTTGACTGTAGTGACTATGTCTCATGTTGGTTTTCAGACTTGGCCTTCTCAGTATTCATCAGATCCTGATTTTGCCAAAGTTATTCAACAACTTTCTCATCCTTCTTCTTCCAACTTGAGAGGTCTTCAAGACTTTCACATGCAGGATGGAATGTTGTATAAGTTGGATAAACTTTGTGTTCCTCATGAGCATAGAGAGTCTCTTTTGAAGGAGGCTCATTCTACACTTTATGGAGGACACTTTGGCAAGCAGAAAACTCTTCATCATCTTCAGAGGTTCTTCTTTTGGCCCCATATGCAGAGAGATGTCCTTCACTTCTTGCGACAATGTGCCGTTTGCAACCGCTCTAAATCCACCAACAGGAAATTGGGTATGAGCATGCCTTTGCCCATTCCTTCTCGTCCTTGGGAGAGCATTTCCATGGACTTGTTGAGCGGTTTCCCAATGACAGTCCGACAACATGATTGTGTCTTCGTCATTGTGGATAGATTCAGCAAGATGGCCAAATTCATTCCATGTCGTAAGACGAGTACTGCTCAGGACTTGGCTCAGCTCTTCTTTGAGACAGTGTGGCGCTCCTTTGGTCTTCCTACCAGCATTGTTTCTGATCGTGACTCCCGATTTGTGGGTCACTTTTGGCGATCCCTTTGGAAGATCTTAGGTGTTTCACTTAACTTCTCTACTGCCTATCATCCACAGTCAGATGGGCAGACTGAGGTAGTTAATCGTACGCTTGTGCAGAGTTTGAGGATTTATCATCATTCCACTCCAACCAAGTGGGACTTAAGCCTCACTCACATTGAGCACGCGTACAACAGAGCTGTTCATAGTTCGACAGGGCACTCTCCTTTTGAGGTTTGTTTTGGTTTTCAGCCGTTGGCTCCTTATGAGTTGCCTATGTCCTTGCCCTCACCAGCTACTATGCATATTCAGAAGGAGCAAGAAAAGGCGAACTCTTTCATCCAGCATCTGCAGAGCCTTCAGTCCAAAGTGGTTCAGATTCTTCAGAAGACTCAGCAGAAACAACGGCAACAGATGGACTGACATCGTATTCCTCATCACTTTCAAGTGGGTGATAAAGTATGGTTTTACCTCGACAGGCGATGATTTGTGGATAAGACCCATAGCAAAATCAAACCTTTACGCTATGGTCCTTATACCATTGTTCAAAAGATTTCAGAGAATGCCTTTCGCTTGGATCTTCCAGCTCATCTAGGCATTCATGATGTCGTCAATGTTGATCTTCTTAAGCCGTACTATGATTCCACCTTGGAATCTGATCCAGCTATCAGTCATCCGGTTGATGTGGTTCCTGATGCACAACTTCCACTTTCTGAAGATACACTTTTTGATACGAAGACTCGAAAAACTCGCCAGGGTACTTCTACTTCATATCTGGTGGCCCGTCGTGGCCAGTTTCCACACCAAGCTCGCTGGATTTCTGCTCACCTCATGTCCCGAGATTTTCCCGCTTTGTTACAAGCATTGGAGTCCAATGCTTTTGTTGATGGGACGAGTGATGAGGTTTAATAGACTTTAGGTTTAATATTTATTTATTTTTCCTAAAGTCTTGTATTTGCCGACATTTTATTGTCGACAGCTTAGTCATGTCGGCAGCTCGTGATTACGACTTGCCGACATTCCTTGTTTTCATTTGTCGGCAGATTCTTATCTTCTCCTGCCGACTGTCTTTGTTTTCTTTGGCTATTTAAGCCTGTAAATAAAATTTCAATTCAGCTTGGCTTAATCCACATCAACTACCCAAACCAAAAAAATAATAAGAATCTAAAGATAGAAGTAATTCCTTGTTGATAAGTGTAGCTCTTGGCTTTACAATGGGTCATGGTTGAGAAGAGACTATTCAACCCTAATCCTATGTGTTAGTAGTAGAGATTTATCACACTAACCAAGTAAAAAAAATACGACGTGGGGTAATTCAAATAGCTTTAGATTGCATTAGTTTAACAACCTAAAGCTACCAACCCATTTTTTTCAAAAAGAGCACTTACAAATAAAGGCTCACAAGGAAAACACCCCTTATTTTTTAACTCAACATATAATGCTTTACCACATTTGAGTTCCAAGTCATTGCAAATGACACTCAAAGGACATGAGTGGATAACTCCCATATTTTTTGGGATTTACCTCATACCCTCCTTGGCATAGGACCATGTGACCATGGCATAGGGATTATACTTTAAGACCTACACACTTAAAGGGTGATGCCCATTCCCTAACCTAACTTCTAAGCCCATGTAGATAGGTTGAACAACGTAGAGACTTTGTGCTTAGTTACCATACCTCTTTTCAGCTAAGGTCATTACCACTTTAGTGACAACTAACATGATCACCTAATCCTACACGATTGAGGGATCACCATTGCTATCTTGTGAATGGTTTTCCCAATATTCATATGGAATATACCCAAATCTACATGCTCAAGGTACAATGATTCATAAAAACTTTAGCTATTGTCTTCACACAATTCTTCTAAGTTTATGAGTTCCTAGCTATTTAATTCCTACCTAGTTATTGCCTTTGTGCAACTCATCCGAGAATTAGGCTTTATGGATTACTAGAGGAACATTCCTTTCAAATCCAAGGTTAGATAAATATTTCAATAATAATAATCATGATATAAACCATTGAAATAAATGCCAGAAGATATAATCTAGGAGCTCCTATTAACCAAAAGCCACATCTGTGCATAGATATAAAGAAGTAATCAAAAGCTACCTATACCATGATATAATTAAACCGCATTACTTTTTTCCAAAACTTAACAAAAGGCTTCAAGAAAACATTCTATCAATTACAAAAAAGGAGCTAAAGATATTAAACATAAATATAAAACCATAATCAAAGCAACTCCAAGCTAACTCATGATATGAGATTGCTTAACCAAATACTTCATTTCTCACAATAAAAAGGAAATAACATAATCCTTATTTATAACAATAATCAAGTTTTACAAATCTTTCAAGAAAATACAAGCCTTTACTTATTTACATCAACATTACTTTTGAAGAGCTTTAAGAAAACAACTACAAAGGATCTTCTGCCCATTAAGTCTTCATAGCTTCTTTGATGGTAGAACCACCCACAACATGAGATAATTACTTTGGGATAAGAAAAATTGTATATGTTATGCAACTAAATCATACCAATATCCAATATGCAAACGTGCATGCATAAAACATAAATGAACCAACCAAGGAGAATCCCATACTTCTCCAAATAATAATTCTTTAACTCACAAAGGTCTCAATAATTATTATACATGCAATACAATCCATACAAGAGAATCCCATACTTCTCTTTATAATGATCCCTTAGCCTACAAAAGTCTTCAAGAATCATTATATTAGTTTCTCTTTCTAAACCAACAAGAAAGAAAAACATCCTATAAAATAGAATCCCATACTTCTCTTTATAATAATAATCCTTTAACTTACAAAAGTCTCAAGAATTATTATTTTATTTTCTCTTTCAAAACCAACAGACAAGCAACACATTCAACTAAAGATAATCCCATAATTCTCTTAATAATAATCCCTTAACTTACAAAAGTCTTAAGAATTACTATTTCATTTTTTCTTTCAAAACCAGCATACGAGTAAATAACAACACTATGAATGCAAATATCTTGAAAGATCGTGTGTTTTAAAAAAATGGGCTCAAAATAATTTCACATGCAAAATTTAAGGCCCCTATAATTTTGACCTAGAAGTCACACAAAACCATTAAAAATTTGAGAAAAATATACCTACATTGAATGAAATGTCACCACAAGTCATTGTGCAAGTGGCTAAGGGGGTGCCAATTGGATGATGACTAGACAACATACTAGCAAATGGGGTGACACAAATTGTCACTATCTAAAATAAGCGGGTGCCAATTGGATGATGACTAGACAACATACTAGTGTTGAGCAAGGTACAACAACAGTATTGTCATTGTTGTCAACACAATCAGATAGATCTGTTGATGCAGTGGACAGGAAGTTCAAAAGCTATTCAGATGCAGAAGACAGGAGTTCAAAGGTTATTCAGAGCATGTACAGTGATTTTCCAAGAAGACCGAAGTGGCCCATTTGCAAAAGTTCAAAGAAAAAGACAAGTAAGAAAAGTGTCGCGATATCGCGACATATACAGCAGGCAAGAAAAACTGTCATGATTTCATGACATGTTTGAAGAGAGAGAAAAAGGAGGAAAAACTGTCACGATTTCGCGACATGTTGGAAGAGAGAAACAATAGGAAAAACTGTCGTGATTTCGTGACATGTTGGAAAGAAAAACACAAGTGGAAAAACTGTCGCGATTTCGCGACATGTTGGAAGAGAGAGAAACAACAGGAAAAACTGTCGCGATTTCGTGACATGTTGGAAGAGAGAGAAACAACAGGAAAAACTGTCACGATTTCGTGACATGTTGGAAAGAAAAAACACAAGTGGAAAAACTGTCACGATTTCGCGACATGTTGGAAGAGAGAGAAACAGCAGGAAAAACTGTCGCGATTTCGCGACATGTTGGAAAGAAAAAACACAAGTTGAAAAACTGTCATGATTTCGCGACATGTTGGAAGGGAAAAAGACAAGTAGAAAAAGTGTCACGATTTCGCGACATATTGCAAGAGAGTTTGTACGGAAGAAAAAGTGTCACGATTTCACGACATATTGCAGGAGAGAGAGTCCGAAAGAAAAAGTGTCGCGATATCGCGACATGTCGGGTTTTCATGACCCGAAGGCAAGAGAAAGTGCTAAGGAGAAAAAGTGTCGTGATATCGCGACATGTCGGGTTTTCGTGACCCGAAGGCAAGAGAAAGCGTACGGATGAAAAAGTGTCGCGATATCGTGACATGTAGCATTTTTGCGGGCCAAAGCTAAGAGAAAGAGCAAGAAGAAAAAGTGTCATGATATCGCGACATGTATTTTCGTGGCCGAAGCAAAGAAAAAGCACAAGGAGAAAAAGTGTCGCGATATCGCGACATGTTGTATTTTCATGGGCCAAAGCAAAGAAAAAGCGCAAGGAGCAAAAGTGTCGCGATATCGCGACATGTTGTATTCTCGCGGGCCAAAGCTAAGAGAAAGCGTACGGAGGCGAAAGTGTCACGATATCGTGACATGTTATGTTTTCATGGCAACAACAACAGAAGAGTTACAGGGGTAGTTGAAGCCGACGAAGACCGATGTAAGCCGACAAAGATTAGGGTTTGCAATCGACGAAGACTAGGGTTTGCAGTCGACTAAGATTAGGGTTACAACCGACTAAGATTAGAGTTTTTCATCATGAAAATGTTGTTATAAAAGCAGGGTTGTTTGGAGAATTTGAGTAGTATCGAAGTGTGCGAAATACGGTCATTGAGCGCAGAGAGCAAGTCATGTCGAATCTTTCGAAGTGTGGAATTTCGCTAAGAAAGCAGAGTGCACAACAAGGAGAAGATGACTGCGAGGTGCAGCAGAGTGTGCGAAGTGCTTGCGTAGAAGAAAGCAGAGTGCGCAACAAGGAGAAGATGACTGCGAGGTGCAGCAGAGTGTGCGAAGTGCTTGCGTAGAAGAAAGCAGAGTGCGCAACAAGGAGAAGACGACTGCGAGGTGCAACAGAGTGTGCGAAGTGCTTGCATAGAAAAAGTAGAGTGCGCAGAGGAATCAAAGGTGACCAGTTAGGGTCTAGCAAAAGCAAAGGTATCTTATTATCAATCTTCTAGTTTTAGACTTGAAGTCCAAGTTGGTGCTTGGCATCAGGGGTTGGTGCTCCTTTCTGTTGGTGCAGAGAAATCAGGGGTTGGTGCTCCTTCCAGTGGGTGCTGGTAAAATTGTTTGTAAAGTTGTTGCTTTGCAAAGGCTGGATTTGGATGGTAGTCCAAGCAGTCATTTTTGAGGAGTAGCCACATTGGTGAACCTCGTTAAATCTTGTGTTGTGTGATGCTCTATTGCTATTCTTACTGTATCTATTTATAAGTTTTAATTGCTACTATTTTAAGAGTTGTAGATTCAAGATTAAAGAGCTACACTGATTCACCCCCCCTCTCGATGCCATTATAAGACTAACAATTGGTATCAAAGCTAAGTCCCTGTACAAGCTTAACCAGCTAGGGTGATCTTGGAAGTGACACAATGGCAGGTGGTGAAGGCTTCTCATCAAACAAAGCACCACTGTTTGATGGATCTAACTATGCATTCTGGAGAGTCAGGATGCAGACATATCTCTGTGCCTTGGGATACGACATCTAGAATTCAGTAGTTAGTGGATACACAATTCCTACCACTCCTCCAAAAGAAGCGGACGAAAAGAAACTGTTTGAGAATAATTCGAAAGCAAAGAATGCCATCTTGTGCGGATTAGCAGACAGTGAACTAGTAAAGGTCATGAACTGTAAATCGGCAAAAGAAATATGGGACAAACTGAAGAGTGTTCATGAAGGAGATGATAAGATCAAAGAAGCCAAGTTACAGACACATCGAGCTCAGTTCGAAGCATTGAAGATGAATGACGATGAAAACATTGAGGCATTCATGTTGAGAGTTAATGGAATCATCAATGCGATCAGAGGACTCGACGAGGATATCGATGACTCTGCTATCATGAAAAAGGTATTAAGATCTCTTCCTCAAAGGTTTGATTCCAAAGTCTCAACGATAGAAGAAGCTAAAAATCTAAATTTTTTTAGTATAGATGAAATGTATGGTTCTTTAACTGGCATATGAGATGAGGATAGGAAGATCTAAACCCACTGAAAGAGAAGCGACTTTCAAAGCCCTTAAAAATAAAAACACAAAACAAGAGTCCGAGGAAGAAGAGACATCAGATGAAATGGAAGCAAACTTTGTTAGAAAACTGAAAAAGGGGAAAGGAAAATACAGAGGGAAGCTTCCATTTAAATGCTTCAACTGTGGAGGTGTTGGGCATTTTGCAACTAAATGTCCACTGAAAGAGAAGAACAAAAATGATGAAGGATCCCACCAAGAAAGAAGTGACTGGAAGATGAAAACAAATTTCAGAAAAGGCAACTTCAAAAAGAAAAGTTTCATATCCAAGAATGTTAGTTCATCAGAAAATAGCTCCGATGAAGAGTCTGAAGAAGAAAGAGATGAAGCTCTTTTTATGGCATTTGAAGAAGTTAAATCAAAAAAAGGAGTGACCTCTAAAGTTTGTGGTGAAAATCTCGAGGCTGAAGTAGACTTGGAGGGTGAGTTGATATCTGCACTTGAAGAGTGGGAGATAGAAAAGAAAAAGAATAAGAAACTATCAAGAAAGCTTGAGGATACAAATGGAATCATAACCAACTTAAAAGTACGAGATAGAAGAATCTAAGAAAATCTCCGAAGATCTCGAAGTACAATTAACTATGAAAATAGATCTTTGCAACAAGTTAGAAGAAGAGATTGTTGGTTTAAGAATGCAGCTAGAAGAGATGAATAAGAAAATTAGTTGTTATCACAAACGTGAAGAAAGTTCTATGAAGTTGGATAAGATCATAAATGACCAAAGACCTGCAGGCATCAAATTTGGTCTGGGTTTCATCGAAGGAGAATCATCAAGTGGATCAAAGGCCGGAAATACAAAATCCACAAATAATGAAGCTAAGAGATAGGTTGATCAAGGAAAAACACCTCATGCAAAAGAAAGCATCAATGCCAGGCATGAAAGGAAAATTGACAATGATGGATTCACCAATGTCTCACATCAAAGAAGAAGAAGACCTATGGCTCCTACGACAACATGGCAAAGACCATCTCCTAGGTTCAATTATCCTTTCTCTGGTTTCTATTTTAAATGCAATGGCTATGGGCATAAAATCTCAGACCGCAAATATAATGTAAGACCAAGGAATTTCACCAGTAGAAATGTTTTTTCTCCTCTGATGAATTATACAAGTAGAATGTTATAACTATCATAATTTTGGGCATATTGCAAGAAACTATAGAAATACTTTTACATCAAATCAGTTTTAGGGAAGAAAATTTCAACCATACAGGATGAGTCAAAATAGAAAGCTTCCCGGAAATCATGCTCAAACTACTGATAAGGGAAAGGCAAAACAAGAGCCCAAAACTACTATCAAAACAGTGTGGAAAGGAAAAGAGCGACTGAAGGAAGAAAAGGAATCCTTAATCATTCAAACTGCATTCAAAGCACAGAATAAATATGTACCATGGATACTAGATAGTGGATGCTCCAGTCATATGACAGGTGACAAACAGAAATTTGAAAAGTTATAGAAATATGAAGGAGGATCAGTAAAATTTGGAAATAATGATGGAGCTAAGATAGTCGGCAAAGGCTCAATCAAAATCAGTGATGGAAGGATTAAATCAGAAGAAGTCTTATTTGTGGATGGGTTGAAACATAATTTATTGAGTGTAAGTCAGATTTGTGATAAAGGTCATGAAGTAGTCTTTATGAAGCGGAGGTTGTGAAGTCAAAAAAACAAACAAGTGGAAAATTGATAGCAACAGGGTCAAGAACATCTGGTAACCTGTACATGCTCTCAGAGACTTCAAAAGGGACTTGCTTTATTGGACAGGAAGAAGAAAATTGGTTGTGGCACAAGAGACTCGGTCATATCAGTTTCGATAATCTTCTAAAGATCACCTCAAAAAGGGCAGTGAGAGATATCCCAACCATCAACAAACCTGCAAATAGCATCTGTGCTTCATGTCAAAAAGGGAAGCAAACTAGAGTCTCATTCAAAACCAAAGAGTACTACACAAGCAAACCTCCTGGAACTAATACACACCGATTTATGTGGTCCCATGAGAACACAAAGCATAAATGGTGACAAATATTTTATGTTGTGCATTGATGATTATTCTAGAATGACATGGATATTTTTCTTGAAACATAAATCGGAAGCCTTTGATATGTTCAAGATTTTCAAAAACCTAGTAGAGAATGAAACAGGAAAGAGGATCAAATTTCTAAGATCAGATAGAGGAGGAGAATTCATTTCAGAGGAGTTTTCAGAGTACTGTGAGAAGTTCGGTATTAAGAGACAGTTTTCAGCAGCCAGGACACCTCAGCAGAATGGAGTGGTAGAAAGAAATAATAGGACAATGCAAGAAATGGCACAGACTATGCTAGCTGAAAGCAGAGTAGCAAACATATTTTGGAAAGAAGTAGTCCACACTACAGTGTATATCCAAAATAGGTACATGCTGAGAACACATGAAAACAAAACTCCTTATGAGTTGTGGTTCGGAAAAAGGGCAACAACAAAGTATCTCAAAGTTTTTGGCAACAAGTGCTACATCAAAAGAACTGAAGATAATCTTGGTAAGTTTGAAGATAGAGCAGATGAAGGTATTTTTGTCGGATATTCATCAAAAAGCAAAGCTTACAAATGCTACAACAAAAGGCTAAAGAAAATTGTGGACAGTGCCGATGTTAAATTTGATGAAGGTAGAGAACAAGTAATTAGCTATGAATCGAACTACCCTATTTATGAAGAGGTTATTGAAGGAGATGATGAAAACAAAGCGGAGAAGATACAAGAAATTGACTCAGATGATTTAAATTGTGATTCAAAAATGGAAGAGAATAAGAAATTCAAAACAGGTAGTCGCGAGAGAAATCATCCTAGAGAGCAAATCATTGGAGATCCCAAAGTTGGAGTTCGGACAAGAAGAAGAGCAATAAGTAACTACTCTCTACTATCCAACATTGAGCCCAAAAATATTGATGATGCAAGCAAAGATGAAAGTTGGATGAAGGCAATAAATGAAGAATTAGATCAGATAGAGAAAAACGACACTTGGGAGCTAGTACCTAGACCTGTAAATAAAAATATCATCGAAACCAAATGGATTTTTTGAAACAAACTGAATGAAGATGGACAGGTAGTCAGAAATAAAGCAATATTAGTTTGTAAGGGCTATGCACAAGTTGAAGGCATCGACTTTGAGGAAACTTTTGCACCAGTAGCTAGACTAGAGGCAATCAGAATGTTTTTGGCTTTAGCAGTCTACAAGAATTTCAAAGTTTATCAAATGGATGTGAAATCAGCATTTTTAAATGGGAAACTTGAAGAAGAAGTTTACATTGAGCAACCAGATGGTTTCCAACTTGGTGATAATCCCAACCTTGTTTGCAGATTGAAGAAAGCTTTATATGGCTTAAAACAGGCACCCCGAGCATGGTATGCAAGGCTAGACAACTATCTCACTCAACAAAGGTTCAAGAAAGGTATGGTGGATAGTAATCTGTATGTCAAAACAGAAAATGGGCATCTTATTGTTCTTGTTGTCTATGTAGATGATATCATATTTGGTAGCAGCAAAGATGAGTCATGCAAGGACTTAGCAAATAAGATGCAGAAAGAATTTGAAATGTCAATGATTGGAGAACTCGTCATATTTCCTCGGATTGCAAGTTAACCAAAGTAGGAAGGGCATATTCATTTCTCAAGTTAAATATGTAAAAGAGATGCTAAAAAGGTTCACAATGGAGGACTGTAAGCCAGTTAGCACTCCCATGACGACAGGCTGTAAGTTGAGCAAGGATGACAAATCTCCACCTGTTGATCAAACCATGTACAGATCCATGATTGGAAGCTTACTGTACCTGACAGCTACCAGACTAGATATTTTACAGGCAGTATGCATGGTAGCATGATTTCAAGCTAATCCTAAGGAGACTCATGTAACAACGGTGAAAAGGATTCTTCGGTATCTCAAGGGTACTATGGAATATGGATTATGGTATCCGAAAGGTAAAGACTTCACCCTTATTTCGTATTCAGATGCAGATTGGGCAGGATGTGTAGATGACAGAAAGAGTACTAGTGGAGGTGCATTCTATCTTGGAGACAGATTAGTCACGTGGCACAGTAAGAAACAAGAGTCAGTTTCTTTATCGACCGTAGAAGCAAAATATATTACAGCGACAACATGTTGTACACAGGTACTGTGGATGAAACAAACCTTGAAAGATCTTGGTATTAGCTTCAGTGAGCCAATATCAGTTAAGTGTGATAACACCAGTGCCATCAACATCTCCAAGAATCCAGTTATGCATTCACGCACAAAGCACATTGCTATCAGATATCATTTTTTGAAGGAGAAAGTTGCAGAAGGTGAGGTTAAGTTGGATTTTGTTCCAACTATAGAACAAGTAGCAGATATCTTCACGAAACCTTTGCCAAAGGAAGTTTTTGAGTACCTTCGAAATAAACTGGGAGTGGTCACTCTTCCCAAGAATTGACTAGCTACAGGGATCACATTCTCAGGGGGAGCATTTAAGTATTTGATTATCTTTGTGCTCATGTTCATGATTTTTGCTAAGTGTAATAAATTGTGTCTCAGAATGTTGTGCATGGACTCAGGGGGAGTCTGCAGAGAGCCTTTGGTATTATTGTCAAAGGGGGAGAAGAGTTACAGGAAATTGCACATGTGTTGCCAACAATTCCAAAGGGGGAGATTGTTGAGCAAGGTACAGCAACAGTATTGTCATTGTTGTCAACATAGTCAGATAGATCTGTTGATGCAGTGGATAGGAAGCTCAAAAGCTATTCAGATGTAGAAGACAGGAGTTCAAAGGTTATTCAGAGCATGTACAGTGATTTTCCAAGAAGACCGAAGTGGCCCATTTGCAAAAGTTCAAAGAAAAAGACAAGTAAGAAAAGTGTCGCGATATCGCGACATATACAATAGGCAAGAAAAACTGTCGCGATTTCATGACATGTTTGAAGAGAGAGAAAAAGGAGGAAAAACTGTCGTGATTTCGTGACATGTTGGAAGAGAGAGAAACAACAGGAAAAACTGTCGCGATTTCGTGACATGTTGGAAAGAAAAAACACAAGTGGAAAAACTGTCGCGATTTCGTGACATGTTGGAAGAGAGAGAAACAATAGGAAAAACTGTCGTGATTTCATGACATGTTGGAAGAGAGAGAAACAACAGGAAAAACTATCATGATTTCGTGACATGTTGGAAAGAAAAAAACACAAGTGGAAAAACTGTCGCGATTTCGTGACATGTTGGAAGAGAGAGAAACAACAGGAAAAACTGTCACGATTTCGTGACATGTTGGAAAGAAAAAACACAAGTTGAAAAACTGTCACGATTTCATGACATGTTGGAAGGGAAAAAGACAAGTAGAAAAAGTGTCACGATTTCATGACATATTGCAAGAGAGTTTGTACGGAAGAAAAAGTGTCACGATTTCACGACATATTGCAGGAGAGAGAGTCCAAAAGAAAAAGTGTCGCGATATCACGACATGTCGGGTTTTCGTGACCCGAAGGCAAGAAAAAGTGCTAAGGAGAAAAAGTGTCGCGATATCGTGACATGTCACGTTTTCGTGACCCGAAGGCAAGAGAAAGCGTACGGACAAAAAAGTGTCATGATATCGTGACATGTAGCATTTTCGCGAGCCAAAGCTAAGAGAAAGAGCAAGAAGAAAAAGTGTCACGATATCGCGACATGTATTTTCATGGCTAGAAGCAAAGAAAAAGCGCAAGGAGAAAAAGTGTCGCGATATCGCGACATGTATTTTCGTGGGCCGAAGCAAAGAAAAAGCGCAAGGAGCAAAAGTGTCACGATATCGCGACATGTTGTATTCTCGTGGGCCAAAGCTAAGAGAAAGCGTACGGAGGCGAAAGTGTCGCGATATCGTGACATGTTATGTTTTCATGGCAACAACAACAGAAGAGTTACAAGGGCAGTTGAAGCCGACGAAGACCGATGTAAGCCGACGAAGATTAGGGTTTGTAGCCGATGAAGACTAGGGTTTGCAGTCGACTAAGATTAGGGTTACAGCCGACTAAGATTAGAGTTTTTCATCATGAAAATGTTGTTATAAAAGTACGGCTATTTGGAGAATTTGAATAGTATCAAAGTGTGCAAAATACGGTCACTGAGCGCAGAGAGCAAGTCGTGTCGAATCTTTCGAAGTGTGGAATTTCGCTAAGAAAGTAGAGTGCACAACAAGGAGAAGACGACTGCGAGGTGTAGTAGAGTGTGCAAAGTGCTTGCGAAGAAAGCAGAGTGCGCAACAAGGAGAAGATGACTGCGAGGTGCAGCAGAGTGTGCGAAGTGCTTGCACAGAAGAAAGCAGAGTGCGCAACAAGGAGAAGACGACTGCGAGGTGCAGCAGAGTGTGCGAAGTGCTTGCATAGAAAAAGCAGAGTGCGTAGAGGAATCAAAGGTGACCAGTTAGGGTCTAGCAAAAGCAAAGGTATCTTATTATCAATCTTCTAGTTTCAGACTTGAAGTCCAAGTTGGTGCTTGGCATCAGGGGTTGGTGCTCCTTTCTGTTGGTGCAGAGAAATCTAGAGAAATCATGGGTTGGTGCTCCTTCCAATGGGTGCTGGTAAAATTATTTGTAAAGTTGTTGCTTTGCAAAGGCTGGATTTGGATGGTAGTCCAAGCAGTCATTTTTGAGGAGTAGCCACATTGGTGAACCTCGTTAAATCTTGTGTTGTGTGATGCTCTGTTGCTATTCTTACTATATCTGTTTATAAGTTTTAATTGCTACTATTTTAAGAGCTGTAGATTCAAGATTAAAGAGCTACACTGATTCACCCCCCCTCTCAGTGCCATTATAAGACTAACAACTAGAAAATGGGGTGACACCACTTGTCACTATAAAAAATAAGGGGTTGCCAATTGGATGTTGACTATACTAGCCATTGAGCAATATACTAATTAACCATGCTACATCACTTTTCATGCTCTAATTTTCTCTACAACTTACAAATCAAACTATGCTACTTGTTTCTCTCTAATTCACTCTAAGTGTCATGCTTTACCAAGTCTATTATTGATTGTGCAATTGTTTAGATACTAGGTTCAATAATATGGAAAAATGTGATTGGTTGAACCCCTTTTATATCCACCATATGGAATTATAAATTTATTTTAATAGTTTACATGTTAGCTCCTACATCATCACCTACCATGTCATACTATGATATATTATTTTGTTCCACATATTCTACCAAGTCATCACTCACTATGTCATCCTATGCCATGTCATCATGTTCCATATTATTTGGTGTCATATAATTGTATTCCATGTCATTAAATGCCACATTAGCATTTATCAATAAAAATGAGGTGATGTCATAAAGTGCCACATCATCATTCAATGCCACATAATTTTTGTATATATCATCAAGGTATTTGCTAATGTCATCACATTTAACCAAAAATATGGGCAAGTGAGTTTGTTCCTTGGACCTCCAAGGCCAAAGGTCTTAATGTGGGATTCCCTAGCCACCTTGATGTGGGCACATTTTTAATATAATAACACCCACACTAAACAAAATACAATGCTTTGCTTTCAAATTCATCCTCCTTTTTCAAATGTACGAGTGTGACACAAGCACATGTCATGGTGATGCAAGCATGCTCTACATTGTGTTATTTGCACACCTCATCCTAGAATATTCTAAATTTGAAAATTCCCAACATAGAGGAAAACTATGCAAAAATTCTAAAAAACAAGTACATAGATGTGAAACAGAGAAAAGTGTTGAACTAGGACCTCTTTAAAATTTTGTAAAGAATACAAAACAGTAACACTTCATATGTCTATGGCACAATTTCCTCTATGCAATTTTTTATCAAATGCAACCACTCAAGACATACTGACATGCCAACATAGTATAAAGTTGAACCATATAGTAACTTTATCAAGTGGCTCAAAGATATTTCCCATGTAGGAAAGTCTACCCATGACTTCACTAGCATTTGGAGTCTACTAGAAGGAAGGTGTTCAACCTCTTCTTTTTTTCTTCCTTGATGGTCATGTAGAGTTTCCCCACATCTATGTTGCTATCAAACATGAAATTCCATAAGAGAAAAGGAAATGGATTTTTTTAAATGTAAAAGACATAGTGTTTTCAAGAAATCTCAAAAAACTCAATCTTGAAACTTAGGGCATTCATCTGGTCATAAATCAAAAGAATAAAAAATGGATTTAAGTGCCAAAAGAGAAACAAAGAACCTATTGGTGAATATTTCTCTTAGAGCAAATTTTTTTAATCTAGTGAGATCCTTACGATTCAATTCCACTTAGGGTTTTATCAAAAACCCCTTTTTAAGTTGTTGGTGGCTTACAAAAAATCTTCTAGCTACTCCAAACATGATTACCCATAATAGATATCATAGAAACTATTTTATCAAAGCAATAAAATAATGGAGATTCACACCCACTCTAATACAATGGTAGATTTTAAAATTAATTTCTAGAAACAAATATAATTAACACATTACCTAGAAATGCTAAAAAGTAATGCACATAATATAAGGGGACATATATAAACACAAAATAATATCACTAAAGAAAAATAGAATACACTCCAACTGATGACAAAATTGTTGGTACAAGGGAGTATCTATATCCAATTACAACTTATCTTTAGGTCAAGGTTAAGGAACTAACATTTAGGTTAATAATAAATATTATAAAAAATACCTTTACAAGGTTTAAATGAGCCCAAAGGGATTATATATACAAAATAATACAAATTCATTTATGGCCTCAAGTGAAGCTTAAACACCACATATTTCAACACTTTTCCTCCCTCCCTACAACTCATGTGGTAGCAGGACTATCAAAGACAATTGAAAAAGTCTCTATATGTTTTCTAAGCCAACTTTAAACATACCCTTTGCACTTAAAGACTTGTTCAAAGTTTAGCTAATATAAGTCGAATGTCTTTTTACCATAGTGGGACAACAATGATACCTACAAGATATTAGAAAAAATATAACTTTAAAGGTTTTAGACACAATAGTGAACATAATAAATTTTAGATTTTAGCATACCATTCTTAATAGTGTATACTATTAGTCATATCAAATTGCTATAAAAATTTCAATTTCACTAAGATGAATTGAGGGAGTTAGAAAAATATTAAAAAGCAAATAATATTTTAGGAGCCATATCTTTGCATAAAGTTGTCTAAATAAAATGATTCTTGTGCCTTTTTGTGCTAAATTAAAAAATATTTGAAATGAGTGGTCATTCAAAAGAATCCAAGTAGTATTGAGGGAGATATGACCATGTGAAGACAATAATTTGAAACTAGGGCAGGGTCATGGCAAAATTTTCCTTAAAAATATCTCATATTTTAGGAGTCATTTCATTCTAAAATATTTTATGATTTAGATGATTCTTGGATTAATTTGTGTGGAATTTAAAGAGATTTATAATGAATTTTTATATAAAGGAATATGAGTAGTAGTGAGGGAGATATGACCCTATGAAGTTAGTCATTTGGAACAAAGGCAATGATAATTTTTCAAGTCATAAAAAAACAAAATTATAGATATCTATTAGTTACGATTTGAATGATGGGAGGAGTAATGGTGGGATAGAGTATCAACCAGGTAGGAAATTTTGTATGGGCACATAATTTTTTAGCTATGTTTATTTTTCCCCTTCAATATCTTAGAATTTTTGCATTACAAATTATTATATGTTTATTTTCAAATAATATAATCACTATAGGATATACAGGTAAATTTTAGTAGATTTTTAGTTATAGTTTCCTTATCATAGATTAATTTATAATTAAATCCTTATAATCATACCTATTAGTAGAAGTTAGTGAGGACCTCATAGAGAAGTAGTCTTTTTTTCTCAAATATAAGGTAGTTTTTGGTCAATTTAATGGGTCTTGGCCAAAGGCTATGACCTTGAGAAAATAGATTGATAGGAGTTGGAAGTCTCCAAGAGTGACTCTATCCTTTCTTTCAAAAGGTTTCTTCCTCACAATTTTTGTTCCAAGGAGGAAAGATATATAATCCTAAAATGGGATCCTTGGTTTATGGAAAGAGCATAACTCTTCCTTACCTATTGCTATGAAAGCTTCGCACTTGAAAATGTAAATATATCCCTATTATCAGTCTAAGTTAGGATGTATGGGTTGCCCACTAAATTTTGTAAAATGGATACCTTAAAGGAAAGAGGCAAAACTATGGGATAATTCTTTGAAATTTTAGAAACTATAAAAGATGGATTCTTGGCTATTTATGCTCAAATATTGGTCATGATTGATATAAGTAAACCTTTACCAAAATCAATTATTCTTAAGTATAGGGGTAAGTTGTGGACCCAAACCATAGATTATGAAAACATATATTTTAGATGTAGAATATGTCATGATATGGGGTATATTGAGAGATAATGCCCTAAGAAGAGTCCAATAGAAACATATGTTGAAAAACATAAGAGAAACTTACAAATGGATATCGATGATGATGGTTTTCAACTTCCAAAAAAATAGGTCCAAACATATGAAAGTAAATAAATACCATATACCATCAAGGAAGGATATTGGAAGAAATACCAATTCTTTTAAGACTTAATATTATGAAAAAAAGTAGATCAAATATTAGAGGACATGGTACAACAAGATCATAATATTGACAAGGAGACATCTATTTAGTATCATCTTGATTTAGGGATGAACATTCCTACTGAACCTAAGGAATGTGCCTCATAAGATTTTGAAGAATATCTTGAATTACCATGCACCATTCATGAGAAGAAAATTGATAGACAAATTGTAGTGTTAGATGTTAATACATCTACCATTAATAAGGAAATGCCAAAAAATGAGCAGGATAAGTCAAAATCTTTCGAAGAAAATCAAGGAGAGGATAAATATAATGAAAATAAAAGTTGTGAAGAAATATTGAGGAATAGAAAATAAGACCTAATCCTAATACAAGCAAGGCAAAAATAGGAAAACCCTCAAATTATCAAGTGAGATCCAGGGAAGCAAGAGTAAACATACGAAAAGGAACACAATCTAATTTTGTTGAACTTATCTTTACCAAATAGCAAAATAAAACTGGTAATTCATAGGTGGGACCAGTATACCCTAATGATATATGTTTACCATCTCATGGAATATAAAGGGTTCTAATTTCCCCTCAAATTAGAGGTGTATCAGGGACCTTTTTTTAATTAATAAACCTAACATTCTTTGTATCCAAGAAACTAAAATGACAAAGGAAGAAGTTTATAAAACTATGAAATCAGTATGGGAAAGATGTGAATGGGATATTGTAGATTATGAAGGAGTGACAAGGAGAATTATAACATGTTGGAATCCTCTTAGAACCTCTTGTGCAACCATTCATAAAACTAGGCATTGGATAGCCTCTTTAGTCTCATGCTACTTTGCAGATATTTGTTTCATCCCTATCAGTGTCTATAGACCTACAACTCAATAATGCGGATTAGAAGTTTTGAGTGGGATCAAGAAATCCAATTCATGAAAATATGATATTTTAATGCCATTACTAAGTTGGATGAAAAAATTAGGGGAATTAGGAAAATAACTCAAAGTATGATATATCTCTCAGTTTTATTCAAAATAAAAATCTATAGGAGATTGAGTTTGAAGAGGAAAACTATACATGGACCAATAACAAGAGAAGCTAGAACCTAATAGCAAAAAAAAAGATAGATGTGTACTCTCAGATCATTGGATAGATGAAGGAATTTATGCTAAAATTAATACCTTGACAAGGATTGGATCATATCACTGGTCAAGAAGATTTAAAATGGTGGTAAGTGAATTCAAAAAATATCATATTTTAAATATGAGTAGTTGTGGGAATACCATCTTCAATTTTTTGATATGATAGCACAAACTTGAAATTCTTTAGGAAATAGTGGGCTACATACACTTCCAAAACAAATTAAATCAATGACTTATAGATTAAAAGAATGGAACAAGAACACATTTGGAAATATTTTTTAGAAGAAAGAACTAAAAGATAAACTTCCAAATTTTCAAAAAGGTGAGCATAATAATTCAAGCTCGAAGGAAAGGGAATTTATTTATGAATATCATAATATTTTGAGTAAGGAAGAGAAATTTTAGATTTTAAAATCGAGACAAACTTAGTTAAAAGAAGGAGATAAAAATATAAATTTTTTTCATAGTATGACAATTGCACAGACATCAGCATCTAGAATTAGTAGAATTAAATCAGTATAAGGGGTTTGGATTGAAGACTAGAGTGAAATCAGAAATGAGACAAAGTTTTTTTTTACTAGAACATTATAGGATTGAAGTATTTTGAAGTGCTTAATGATAAACTGCTATAAGAAGTATTTTAAGTTATAATAGATAAATACAATAGTAAATTGATGGATCCTATTACTCTAAAAGAAGTTCATTTAGCTCTTTTCTCTTTTGATAAGGATAAATCCTCGGGTCTAGATGATCTTTGTATAGCATTATATTAGCATAATTAGGATATAGTGAAGGATTGTTTATTGGTATGAGTGGAATAGTCTAGGGTAAAATAGTATATACCTTATAAAATAAATGCAACATATCTTACCTTGATTCCAAAAAATAAGGATGCAAAATTGTTTGATTCATTTAGGCCCATAAGCCTATGTAATATGGCATATATAATATCCAAAGTGATGGAAAATTGGTTAAGACCACTATTAGACAAAATTATTTCAGAAGAGCAAGAAGGATTTGTGAAAGGGAGATATTCTAGACAAGATCATAGTATCTTATGAAGTTATGCATTCAACATCTTCAAGAAAAGAGAGAGCAATAATATTAAAACTTGATATGAGTAAAGCCTATCATAGGATTAAATGGGATTTTATTTTTGTAGTATTAGAAAAGTTTAGATTTGGGAAGATATGGATTATATGGGTTAAATCTTATGTATCTACAATAATATATTCATTTTTGGTCAATGGGTTAATAACAAAATCATTTAAAGCCAAGAGAGGTCTTAGACATGGATATCTTGTATCACCATATCTATTCATTATTATGGTAGAGGTATTGGGTAGTAACTTGAAGGCTAATAAATGGACTTAAGGCTAGTAATAACATCAACATCATCCATCAACACTTTGTATATGATACAACCCTTTTTGGAAGGGTAGGGATAAAAGAGGCCAGAGCTTTAAATAACTTATTAAAGGAATATGAAAGAGTGTTAGGGCAAAAATTTAATAGGAAAAAATCCAAAATTTACTTCCTAAACACTCTAGCTAGAATCAAAGTAGGGATATGCAGGTTACTTTAAATGGAGGAGGTAAATTTACCAATAACTTATCTAGAGATGTCCTTATTTGAGGGGAGAATGAGGATAGAATTGAGGAATCTAGTTATAAGTAAAGTTCACAATAAATTACTAACATAGAAAAGTAAATGGTTATAATTAGGAGGAAGAGTGCAACAAAGTATATTAGTCTTACAGGTTGTTCCATCATATTATATGTTCTTGTAGACTATGCCAATATTGATAGGAAAAAGTTTAATTTATATTATGTGGTCATTTTTATGGTTAGATTTACATGATAAAAGAAAAATTCCTTTAGTGAAATGGAACAAGGTGTGTGATGATAAATCTAGGGGAGGTATCAGTTTAAAATTTCTTATGAATGCAAACTTAGCTCTTAGGAGAACATGAGTAAGAATTCTTCCAAGTAAATTGAGCCCAATGACCCAAGATTAATATTTATTGCTTTCTCATTACCATATGGTTTTGCACTATGGAATAGTTTAAAAAAATTAATTTATCTAGTGATTGAAGGTCTAATATGGGTGGTGGAACTGAATAAAAATATATATTTGGATGGATACTTGATGTGATAAAAAACTACTCAATCTAGATCCAATTTTGAAACCATGGATGAGATTACTTCAAGAAAAATATGGTGATAGGGTTTTAAAAATTATGTACAAGGATCAAGAATGAAGATAAAAATGGAAAGAAGATTTTTTTATAAGTATACAAGACATAGATTCTAGGAGGTAATTGAGCAGAAGGATAACAATAATGATTATTCCAAGGTAAGTCGAGGATAAGCTAATTTGGGAGTTGAATTTATTAGGAGAATAGACAATAAGAAGTATGTATAATATAAAGCATCAACCAAATTGTAATATGGAGAGATATTTGGGATACCCCAATCATTCCTAAAGTCAAAATGTTTTTTTAGCTAGTAGGTCATAGAAGAATTTTGTCTTGGGATAACCTTCTGAAAAGGGGTTTTTATGGCACCTCACAAAGTTTTCTATGTAAAAAGGAGGAGGAGAATATAGACAATATTTTGGGACACTACTTGATAGTCTAGAAACTATGGCAGTGGATTTTTAATATGTTTAGTAAATGCATGATGATGAATGCTTGAATTGAAGAATGGTTAAATCAATGGTAAAGCACTTTTAAAATTCGATATTTATGGACAATCTAGGATATATAAAAAGATATAATACTTTGGACTATATGGTTGGAAAGGAATAGAATATTATTTTAAGGAAACGAAAGCTTTTTAGAGGTAATGAAAATAAAGTTTTGTTTAGACATAGAGAAGGCTAAACCAACCCTATCAAATAACCCAATATATAATCTTGAAGGAAAGAGCCTTGATAGATGGAGTTAAGTCATCAAATGGAATTACGATGTTGGGTATAGGAGAAACAAAATAAGGTAAAGAATATAAAGTGGAAACCACAAAAAGTGGAGATGCTCAAATTGAATGTTGATGGAGCATCTAAAGGAAATCCAGGTCCAGCAGGTTGAGGAGGAATAATTATAAATAATAGGGGAGAGATATTATATCATTATGCTTTCAATAGTTTATTCAAGATAAATAATGAAGTTGAAGCTTGGGAAAATTTGGAAGGGTTAAAAATATGCAGACAAATGAAATGGAATAGAGTATGGATGGAAAGTTATTCATTAATAGTAATAAATGCAATTTTGAGGAAAGCAAAGGCTCCATAGAACATTACATATATAATCATGGAAATACACGACCTTACTATAGATTTTGAAGAAATCAAGTTTACACATACATTAAGGGAAGGAAACAAATGTGAAGATAAGATAGCCAATAGAGGGATTTTAATTTAAGATCAAATAATGGAAATTCACACCCACTCTAATACAATGGTAGATTTTACATTAGTTTCTAGAAACAAATATAATTAACACATTACCTAGAAATGCTAAGAAGTAATGCATAGAAAGTAATGCACACAACATAAGGGGAAATCTATAAACACAAAATAATATCACTAAATAAAAATAGAATACTCTCCAACTAATGATAAAATGGTTGGTACAAGGGAGTATCTATACCCAATTACAACTTATATTTAGGTCAAGGTTAAGGAACTAACATTTAGGTTAGTAATAAATATTATAAAATATACCTTTACAAGGTTTAAATGAGCCCAAAGGAATTATATATACAGTCTGATACAAATTCATTTATGACCTCAATTGAAGCTTAAACACCACATATTTCAACACTTTTCCTCCCTCCCTACAACTCATGTGGTAGTAGGACTATCAAAGACAATTGAAAAAATATCTATATGTTTTCTAAGCCAACATTAAACATACCCTTTGCACTTAAAGACTTATTAAAATTTTAGATAATATAAGTAGAATGCCTCCTTACCATAGTGGGACAACAATGATGCCTACAAGATATTAGAAAAAATATAACTTTAGGAGCCATATCTTTGCATAGAGTTGTCTAACTCAAATGATTCTTGTGTCATTTTGTGCTAAATTTAAAAATATTTGAAATGAGTGGTCATTCAAAATAATCCTAGTATTGAGGGAGATATGACCATGTGAAGACAATAATTTGAACTAGGGTAGGGTCATGGCAAAATTTTTCTTAAAAATATCTCATATTTTAGGAGTCATTTCATTCTGAAATGTTTTCTAATTTTGATGATTCTTGGATTAATTTGTGTGGAATTTAAAGAGATTTAAAATTAATTGTTATAAAAAGGAATATGATTAGTAGTAAGGGATATATGACCCTATGAAATTATCTATTCATAATAAAGGTAATGATAATTTTTCAAATCACAAAAAATTAAAATTGTAGATATTTTTTAGCTACGATTCGAATGATGGGAGGAGTAATGGTAAGATAGGGTATCAACCAGGTAGGAAATTTTGTATGGACATAGAAGTTTTTAGCTATGTTTATTTTTCTCCTTCATTATCGTAGAAGTTTTGCATTACAAATTATTATATTTTTATTTTCAAATAATATAATTGCTATAGGATATACAGGTAAATTTTAGTAGATTTTGAGTTATAGTTTCCTTCTCATAGATCAATTTATAATTAAATCCTTATAATAATCCCTATTAGTAGAAGTTAGTGGGGACCTCATAGAGAAGTGATCCTTTTTGCTCAAATATAAGGTAGTTTTTGGTCAATTTAATGGGTCTTGGCCAAGGGCTACGACCTTGAGAAAATGGATTGATAGGAGTTCGATGTATCCAAGAGTGAGTCTATACTTTCTTCCCAAAGGTTTCTTCCTCGCCATTTTTTTTTCCAAGAAGGAAATATATAGAATCCTAAAATGGGATCCTTGGTTTTTGGAAAGAGCATAACTCTTCCTTACATACTGGTATGAAGGCTTCACACCTGAAAATGTAAACCTATCCCTATTACCAGTCTAAGTTAGGATGTATGGGTTGCCCATTGAATTTTTGAAAATGGATACCTTAAAGGAAATAGGCAACACTATGGGAGAATTATTTGAAATTTTAGAAACAATAAAATATGGATTCTTGGTTATATATGCTCAAATATTGGTCATTATTGATATAAGTAAACCTTTACCAAAATCAATTATTCTTAAGTATAGGGGTAAGTTGTGGACCCAAACCATAGATTATGAAAACATATATTTTAGATTAGAATATGTCATGAGGTGGGGCATATTGAGAGATAATGCCCTAATAAGATTCCAATAGAAACATAAGTATAAAATCATGAGAGAAACTTACAAATGGATATCGATGATGATGGTTTTCAACTTCCAAAAAATAGGTCCAAACATATGAAAGTAAATAAATAGCAGAGACCATCAAGGAAGGATATTGGAAGAAATACCAATTCTTTTGAGGCTTTATATTATGATTAAAAAATGTATCAAAGCTTAGAGTACATGGTACAACAAGATCATAATATTATCAAGGAATCGTCTATTTAGTATCATATTGATTTAGGTATGGACATTATTGTTGAACCTAAGGAATGTACCTCATAATATTTTGAAGAATATATTGAAGTACCATGCACCATTTATGAGAAGAAAAGTTGTAGAAAAATTGTATTGTAGATGTTAATACCTATAACATTAATAAGGAAATGCCAAAAAATGAGCAGGATAAATCAAAAGCTTTCGAAGCAAATCCAGGAGAGGATAAATCTAATGAAAATAAAAGTTATGAAAAAATATTGAGGAATATAAAAATAAGACCTAATCCTAATACAAGCAAGGCAAAAATAGGAAAACCCTCAAATTATCAAGTAAGATCCAAGGAAGCAAGAGTAAACATACAAAAAGGAACACAATCTAAGTTGGTTGAACTTCTCTTTACCAAATAGCAAAATGAAACTGGTAATTTATAGGCGGGTTCAGTATCCCCTAATGAGATATGTATACCATATAAAGTAATATAAAGGGTTCTAATTTCCCCTCAAATTAGAGGTGTATCAGGGACCTTTGTTTAAGTAATAAGCCTAACATTCTTTGTATCCAAAAAATTAAAATGACAAAGGAAGAAGTTTCCAAAACTATGAAAGCAATATGAGAAATATGTGAATGGGATGTTGTGGATTTTTAAGGAGTGACAAGGGGAATTCTAACATGTTGTAATCCTCTTAAAACCTCTTATTCAACCATTCTTAAAACTAGGTATTGGATAGCCTCTTTAGTCACATGCTACGATATTTATTTCATCCTTATCAGTGTCTATAGACCTACAACTCAGTCAGGAAGATTAGAATTTTTGAGTGGGATCAAGAAACCCTAGGATATTTTAATGCCATTACTAAGTTGGATGAAAAATTAGGGGAATTAGGAAAATAACTCAAAGTATGATATATCTCTCAATTTTATTCAAAATAAAAATCTATGGGAGGTTGAGTTTGAAGAGGAAAACTATACATGGACCAATAACAAGAGAATCTAGAACCTAATAGCAAAAAAAATAGATATATGTGTACTCTCAGATCATTGGCATGATGAAGGAATTTATGCTAAAATTAATACCTTGACAAGGATTGTATCAGATCACTGGTCAAGAAGATTTAAAATGGTGGTAAGTGAATTCAAAATATATCATATTTTAAATATGAGTAGTTATGGGAATACCATCTTCAATTTTTTGATATGATAGCACAAACTTGAAATTCTTTAGGAAATGATGGGCTACATACACTTCCAAAATAAATTAAATCAATGACATCTAGATTAAAAGAATGGAACAAGAACACATTTGAAAATATTTTTTAGAAGAAAGAAGAACTAAAAGATAAACTTCCAAATTTTCAAAAAGGTGAGCATAATAATTCAAGCTCGAAGGAAAGGGAGTTTCTTTATGAATATCATTTTGAGTAAGGAAGAGAAATTTTGGATTTTAAAATCGAGATAAACTTAGTTAAAATAAGGAGATAAAAATATAATTTTTTTTCATAGGATGATAATTGCACAGACATCTGCATCTAGAATTAGTAGAATTAAATCAATAGAAGGGGTTTTGATTGAAGACTAGAGTGAAATCAGAAATGAGACAAAGTTTTTTTTTACTAGAACATTATAGGATTGAAGTATTTTGAAATTCTTAATGATAAACTACTATAAGAAGTATTTTCAATTATAATAGATAAATACAATAGTAAATTGATGGATCCTATTACTCTAGAAGAAGTTCATTTAGCTCTTTTCTCTTTTGATAAGGATAAATACTTGAGTCCATATGGTCTCTGTATAGCATTCTATTAGCATAATTAGGGTATAGTGAAGGAGTTTTTATTGGTAGGAGTGGAATAGTCTAGAGTAAAATAGTACATACCTTATAAAATAAATGCAACATATCCTAACTTGATTCCAAAAAAGAAGGATGCAAAATTGTTTGATTCATTTAGGCCCTTAAGCCTATGTAAAATGGCATATATAGCATCCAAAGTGATGGCAAATTGGTTAAGACCACTGTTAGACAAAATTATTTTAGAAGAGCAAGGAGGATTTGTGAAAGGGAGAGATTCTAGATAAGATCATAGTAGCTTATGAAGTTATGCATTCAACAACTTCAAGAAAATAGAGAGAAATAATCTTAAAACTTGATATGAGTAAAGCTTATGATAGGGTTAAATGGGATTTTCTTTTTGTAGTATTAGAAAAGTTTGGATTTGTGAAGAAATGGGTCATATGGACTACAACTTATGTATCTACAATATTATATTCAATTTTGGTCAATGGGTTGGTAACAAAATCATTTAAATTCAAGAGAGGCATTAGACAGGGATATCTTGTACCACCATATCTATTTATTATTATTGTAGAGGTATTTGGTAGTGTTGTGGGGATTTCTTTCTTACCCATTTAAATCATGTCACATCATAGGAATCCCAAGAATTACAACTAGTTTGTAGACTCTAGTGGATCTACCTCTGTGATCCAGGAAAATATTATCCATAGGACTCTAGATAGACTAGGTCGGGTAAGGAAACCCCAGAAAATGGGTTCAAATATTTGCCATCATAATGCTATAAACCATACCTTACCAGATTTAGTGATATTATATTAGTTTTTATTTTCTTTGACCAATCCAAGCAGTATTAAAATCATTAAGACCAGACCGATGCCATGTTCATTGGGTAGTCGTAGTATATTTATATTTCTCATGAACTAAGAAAAGAATAGATAAGGAGGAACTAGTTCCTCCACATTCATTCAGATGATGTAATCAATCAATATGATTAAACTAGCGAGGGAAAGTGGCATTCACACATTCATATTACTATAATATGTAAATAAGCAAGACACATAAAACATGAAAATGGGAAATTCTAGGAATAGAGTTGTATTTTATATTTATATAAAAATATTTACATATGAGAAACCCAACAAAATGCTCTGGTATTATGTAACAATAGCTACAATTATGCCCTTGTTCGAATATCATAATAGGGGTTTGTTTCTCTCCATCCTAATTGTAGTAATGTGAGAGTCTCCAACTCTGGCATATCCACAAGAAATAATCTCAATAGAAAAAGCTTTCTGGATAGTCCCTATAAAATGGTAGAGGAAGAGGCAACATGAGAGATGAAGGGAGAAAACACAAAAAAGGAAATATGACTAACTCTAGAACATGACTATACCTGGACTCAGGTTTTTGCTCTCTAAGGCTTGATCCCTTTTTTTTGTTACAGTAATCCTCTATATATAGCACCAGGAGGAGATCATGCTCTACTGTAACCATTTTTCCTATCGACCCTCTATCTAACTTGATCTCCTATCATGTACAAAAATTGCGGTGAGACAAAAAGATACAAGTGGCCCATGCCATTATTTTTATAGCTGCTCCTCCTATGTGCCAACCTCTCCACTACCTTGAGAAGGTGGATCTAGCATACCATGATCCATTACATCCTTCGTTGTGCTAGGCCGTACTTCACCTTGCTCACTATTGGGTGCTTTTTCTTGCGGGTCATTTATCACTCCTCCTACCCCATATTCGAGATTTTTTAAATTGAGATCAATGGAGACCCACACCTCATCATGAAATATTGGGGCAAATTTTAGAAAGATCTTGGGTGACCCTATTCACCCACTACTTAGACCATTACATGGTATTCTCAGTAAACACACATAAGCAATCCACCATTTTTGCCAAAGATGTGAACTACTTTGCCATCTTGACATTTTGACTGCAGTAAAACTCCTGTATTTTATTAAAAATAAAGTCTTTAATATTGGGCACTTGGAAGAACTCCTCCAATGTAAACCCACAAACATTGAGTTCATTTTATACTTCTTCCTCAACGCTTACTATCTCTTGGTCCAAATGAAGCTAGTTATATTTGTTCTGCAAATAAATGAAAACCTTTGCATATTCTTCTATAAAGAAATAGACTTATCCATCTCCCAAAGTCACCACCCCTGCGTTGATCTCCACATAATTTTTCTTAAATTTTTGGAACACAAGGTATATCAGATTTACCCTCTGATTAGCTTGTTGTAACAAGTTCTTCAAAATATTGGCAGTATACCTGGTGGTTTAGATATTATAAAATATTGATGTCATATTAGTCAAGCTCTCTTGTACCTTATCCTTTATCTCCTGCTTAAACTCTTCAATGACACTCGAGTGATCATTGGCCTGCATGGTAATACTCCAAGAGGGGATCAACATTTATTTTAGATGATCTATCTCAAATTGTAATTGTTGCACCTCATATTGTAACTGCTTTGCCTCTATAGCCTTGGTTTTTAAAAATATGACCTTCTCTACAGCTTCTGCCACCTACACTTGGGAGGCCACATGTGATTTCATCATATCCATTGGATCAGCTTCAACCATCATTACTCCCCTACCGAGATTGATCATGGCTTCCCTTAGACTTGGTGGCAAGGAGATGACAAATGTAACAGTAGACACATTGAACGTCTCTTGTCTTGTTGTCCCCCTGGCTCTACTTACTCCTTTACTAGGAGATATTTGTTCCTCCATGTCTTGTATCTGATCCTCTTCATCGTTAGTGAACTAGACTGTGTCTCTTATTCTCAACATTGTGAAGTCCTCTATGTTTAGAGCAAATGACTCAGTCTTGGTCCTTTTCTTGGTGGGAGATTGTGAGGGACTTCTCTCCTAAACTTCATAATCCCCCTGCTTCTTGTATTTTATTTAGAGCTTTAGGAGGGATTGGATGTTTCTCTTGATTGATTATCAGAGTGATAGAGAACAACATGGTTTGGTTGAATGGAGACATCAATGCCTGGGTTGATGATGCAAAGCTTTGCACTTTGTGTGAGGAGTGAGTGGCCAAATCCTTTACTTTTTATGTAGTAGTGGGAGAGCTAGAGGATGTGAGAAGCCTTACCTTCTCCTATTAAGCTTCATCTACTATCTTCATCATGAATTCAAATAAATTTGTATTTTTATGGACAATGTGAAAGGTGGGGTCCTGGAATTATTTTGGATGGGTAACAAGGACTAGTGGGACCACCTTGTCAACTAACAATTCCCTTTGTAACCTCAAGTTAGAGCTATAATCCCCTATAGCTTCTAATCTACTGTGAGGTATTTTATCCATTTTCCACACTAATTCCAATGATCGACCTTACCTGATACCCTTTACATTTCATCTTCAAAATCATTCACCCTATGTGTAACCTACAAGAAAGAAAGTTTGGCAAAGACAAAATATCTATGATAGCCTTCAGGATTGTAAGGCCTCTAAGTGATTTCCTAAAAATAGTATGTATCCATATTCAAGATAGCCCAAAGCAAAGAGAAGTGGTCTAGATATGTATAGGGTCCCATTGTGTAGGGTATCGGCAACCATGGAACTCCCTTCTTCCTTATAGACCAGATTTTCACCTCCTTTGTTATTTTCCTGGTTGTCTCTAGAATGGCTATGGACATAGGGCAATGTTTGGGCAACGCTTTTGGTGGTAGCTTGGACCTGTATAGTCTAATATAAGAATATTCTTCTGTATAGAAGAAGTCTCCTAATTTTTCTTTGTGTAGGAACATCCTCACCCCAATCCCAAATATGTCAGGCTCTTCTCCATATGGGCTAGTATGGATCATTGGAAGGACATTCTCCAAGAAAGTTGCATAACTCGAACATCCCTCCTATACACATAGTAATCTGTCCTAAATTATGGTGGTACAGACTCCTATTTGAGCGATTAAGGACTACTTCAATTGGCCTAAAACCAAGTGAATAAAAAATGAGTAGTAGGAAAAAGGAGGGAGTTGCTTTTCATCTGCTAGTATGGCTTCTTACAACTTTATCAATTCTTTATTCATGTTGTCATTGATGATCTCTTTCCATCGATACATAGGTATCTTATCTTTTTTGTTGCACTTAAGTATTAGGAATAAGACCTCTTTTGTAATATGCTCTAAGTCTTTCGTACCCAGCACCAGGTTGATCATATCCACATAATCCTGTGCCCAGGGGTGAAGAATGAACTTTTGTATGGGAAACCTGGGAGGCATACACTTATTTCTCTTTAAGAGCATGTTTAGGAAGGAGGTTTTGAGCATGAAATTGGATTGGAGAGCCAATGTTTGGAAGTCCAAAATTTGTAAAGCTATGGAGATCCTAAATATCTTTTTGATTCTATCTATTGTCAACCTAAACACCACCTTATTTGTGTGATCCCTGATAGTTCTGTTCTTGGGGTTATACGCTACTACCAGCCATGCCAGGAGGTTTGAAGAATGGTAGACTCTAGGGCAAGTTAATTTTCCAAGGCTGGTAGCCCATTTATTGTGGACAGATCTTGTTTCACCACTATCCCTTTGTTCCCTCATGAAAAAACCCCTTAGTAGAGTAGCATGACGCTGGTTATCCTCCTCTGTCAAATAAAAATTATATATAGTTACATTTTCTACCTCCAACTATTGGTCCAGTGTGATGTCTCTGTTTGAATCATATGGGTCAATAAGTGCCTTTGGATCCTTGGCCCTACCTTTCCTTTTAGTCACTAAGCAATCCCCTATCAGTTTCTTGATTCAAGCCTTCACATCTATTACCCCAGTTGTATTTGCACTCATGGAAGCCATTAGATCAAGAATTTTTGGACTAGTGATGCTCTTACGCAATAGTTCTCAACCTCTTAATAGTTCAATTTGCCTCAATGATTGATATCCGTAATGCACTCTGCATGCATGTATTGAATACACTTTCGTTGATGCTATGACGGAAGTCCACCACCTTATGTTTAAGGGGATTGCATTAATACCATTAGGTGGAGCATTGCTTCCTTATTGGTGGAGGGAGCCTTATTTTTTGTGCCATAAGGATCGGGCACATGAATTAATTCTTTACTAGGTGTTGATTGGATGCCTCCCAAATCTGCTTAGTTGGATCTCCGTTAGGTGGAATCAAGGTCGCCCACATATCTATTTCTCATTGGTTTGGGTGGGGCATGCTTGTGTGAGGTGTGCGACTTCAAGAAGGGGTGCACAAAATTTTTGCACCTTTAATTCACATGTACACTTTAAAATCAATCACACAACTCCAAGTAGGGCACTCGAAGTTCGCACACCCTTCAAACTTTCATGCACTCCATAGGAAGTGGAACGCACTATATAAAAGTTGGGCATGCAACTTTGTGCACCCCTCAAGACCTTTGTGTGCTCCAATAAATGTGGGATGCACAACCCAAAAATGGGATGCGTGACTTAGTGCACCCCTTAAAACTTTCCTGCACTCCACTACGAGATCAAAATGAGGCACACGACGTAGTCTTCCCCTTAAAAATTTTGTGTGCTCCACTAGAAGTGGGACACATGATACCAAGTGGTACGTATGACTTAGTGTACCCCTTGAGATTTTTCATGTGCTCCACTATAAGTGGTGTGCATGACCCAAAAATGGGGTGCACAACTTCGTGCACCCCTTGGGACTTTTGTGCAATCCACTAGAAGTGAGGCGCACGACTCGAACTTGGGGTGCACCACTTTGTGCACCTGATAAGACCTTTGTGCACTCATAATAATAGAGTGCATGACTCAAAAAAATTGGATTGCCTAATCGAAATCTCGAGCACTCTGCTAAGGTCAAAGAAAAGGACTCAAAAATAAAACTTCGAATAACAAAAGGAAGGGGGAATTGTTTAAAAGTCCAACATCGACTTTGACTTGGATAGGAGAATGAATGACAGGATTTCATGAATTGACCCAAGAACTCAAGGATCTTTGGACTGATTAAGTATGACCAAAAATAAAGAAAACAAAAATAAAACAAAACCAGGACTCGACAACAACATGCACAAGCGGGGATGTACAATATTTGCAATGTCACACACCCCATTTTCTCTCTCCTTTTTTTAATTATAAACTAGGAATAGAATTATTCCTCATTTCCCCTGTGGAGAGGACTAAATTACTTTAGGTGCTGCCTATTTACTAGTAGGGGCATTTCTTCTCCATCCAAGTCCTGTAACCTATAAATATGTTGGCCAATCACTTTAGCAATCTGATAAGGACCCAACCACTTTGGCTCAAACTTAAATTTCTCCCTGGGCTTATCAATTTTTGGATCCTAGTAGAACACTACATTGCCTATTGAGAAAGATTCACCCTTTGCCTTCTTGTTGAATAACTGAGTTGTCATGTCTATTTGGGTGATCAATTTATTGACTACTTCTTTTCTATCTTCTTCCAATTGTACAATTTGATCCATTCTCCTTTGCAAGACATCAGGATTTTCATGGTCTTGGAGTAGTAAGGAAAGTGTTGTTCATTCCAAATGAGGTGTTAGGAGTGCTATTTCACCATAAACTATTTCATACGATGATTTACCTGTGGCTATTTTTACTGATAGTCTATCTACCCATAATATGTATTTTAACTCACTATCCCAACTCCTTTTGTTCTTCCCCAGTGATCTCTTGACTTGGGTAATGATGTTTTTGTTTGAGGATTTAGCTAACCCATTCCCCTAGGGGTAATAATTTATAGAATGGGCTAACTCTATACTATACTCGGCACAAAATTCAATCATCTCAAAGGAGGTAAAATATTTAGCATTATCTATAACAAATTTTTTGGGCACCCCAAATCTGATCAGAATGTTTTCTTCTAAGAAGCTGATAATAAATCTTGTTGTTGACCTTCTGAGAGGTTCTACCTCAACCCATTTTGTAAGATGATATGTAGCTATGATTATCCATTTATGGCCTCTTGAATATTTTGGGTTGATTTCCCCTATAATGTCTATTCCCCACTGAGTGAATGGGGCTTTGAATATGATAGGTTTTAGTGGCATTGTAGGCATATTTTTCTTGCCTGTGAAAACTTAGCAGTTATAACACTTCCTGATAAATTGATAGACATATTTAAACATTGAAGACCAATAATAACCTCCTCTCATGATAGTGTTAGCTATTACCTTTGGAGCAAAATGGTCATCACAAAATCTTGTATGGAATTCTTTGATGATCTTGGGGACTTTCTTCTCTAATAGTCACAGAAGCAACACTCCACTTGGGTGTATCCAATAAAGCTAATTTTCTTGGAGGTAATATTGTTGGACCTATTTTTTGATGCTTCTAATTCTGCTCTAGGATTTCATTGGCAATAAGGATAGTTTTTTTAAATAAAATAGAATATCTTTATACCAACTACACTCTTGGTCGTCTATGGGTCTATTTTTTTGTAGATCTTCTGCCATGACAGTGTTATCCATATCTTCTCCTCCCTTTTTGGCCAAATATTTTTCCAGCCCTTGTCCTTTTATTACTTTGGTTATTTTGAACTCCACATCAAATTATAATAGTTTGACCATCCATCTTGCTAAACTTCCCATAGGTTCTGGTTGAGCGAGAACATATTTCACAGCCATATAGGGGATGCAAGCAAACACCTTACTGGAACCAAAAATTATTTTAAAATGCTTGAAATCCTGTATTAGGGCAAAGGTCTATTTTTCAATGAGCTTATATCTCAATTGGGCCTCTTTCATCCCAGAGCTCATGAACACTATGGATTTTTCATTTCCTTCTTCATCCTTATGTGACAATAATGTAGATATGGTGTGTTCTAAGGTGAAAGAATAGATGTTAAAATTCTTTGAATGATATGGACAAGTCAACACAGGTGCAGTGGTAATAGCCTCTTTGATTCGTTGGAAGACCTCTATGTTTTCCTTTTTCCATATTATACTTGTATCCTTCTTTATCATATAATTTATAGGTTTGGCAATTTCAGCAAAGTGCAAGATGAATCTCTTGACAAATTTTATCTTGCCAAAGGACTCGACTCCTTTAATATTTTTAGGGAGAGAATTTCTACAATAGCCTATTTCCTCTAAGGATCAATACTTATCCCTTATTTGAAAACTACATGCCCTAGAAACTTGCCATGGGTGGCCCCAAATAAGCATTTTTTGGATTCAATGATATCCCGTACTCCTTGCATCTTTCAAAAACTTGGGACATGTGAGAGAAGTGATCAATTAGATTTTTTGAAAATATTGTGATGTCATCCAAGTACACCACCATGATCTTAAACATTAGTCCTTTAAAAGCAAAATCCATGGCCCTTTGAAAAGTGGCACCAGCATTCATTAACCCAAAAGACATTCTTTGGTATTTGAATGTGCCCCATGGTATGGTAAATGCAGTCTTATATCGGTCTTCTAGATTGAATAGGAACCGATTATAACCTAAGAAGCCATACAATAAGGATATTTTGGTTGACCCCACCACTGCCTATAAAAGTTATTCCATATTAGGTAGGGGATAATTATCGTTGAGGGAATTTTTTTTAGGTATATGAAATCAATGCACAACTTGATTTCTCCATTATTCTTCCTGATGGGGACTGGATTAGCTATCCAAGACGAGAACCTCACTTTCCTAATTATTTTTGTATTCAATAAATTTTGTACTTCTTTTTGCATCACTAGATGTAGGGTGGGGTTAAATTTTCTTTTTTTTTTTCCTAAAATATTTAGTGCCTTCTCGTAAGAGGATAATATGGCTCATGACTTTGGTGTTGAATATCCTCAAGTCCTCATAACTCTAGGAAAAACTATCTATATTCTTTCTTAGGTACTGGATGTAGACACCTAAAATATGTCATGTTTAGGAGACTACCCATATGTACACATTCGTATACCATATGAATCCTCTGGGATCTCTCCAAGAGCAAGTAGTGGTCCTAACCACTCAAATAGGGTAGTTCTAGCCCATCCAGGCTTGGTATCTCTTAGTAAAAAAGGTTGCCACACATGGTCACTGAAGACTACAGCATCCAAATTTGGTTGCTAAAGACTACAACGGCCACACCTAGCCACTAAACCTGATAGCAGCTAGAACCATGCACAATCTAGACATGAAAATAGGACTAGATCACGCAGTTTGATTGCACATTTTCATTGTTTATGGGTAGATTTTGGTGAGAAACTACCTGAGTTCCTCCTAACTTCCCCTTCAATGCTAGTTTTTGACTGATGCTTTCCACCCAGAATGGTTAGTCGCATGCAATTTGGAATGAAGCTTCTTTAGGAATCCAAGGTCTAGATTTGAGAGAGGGAAGTCTACATATGGACTCTCCTACAAAGAGCAAGGGGAACACAATTTTTTAGAGCTTTTGCAGTAGAGCCCTATGAAAATGGAGAGCCAAGCTACATCCTTTCAAGAAGAATTGGAGCATCATCTAACTGAGCCATGTCCATGCATCAGTATTTAGATCCACTATTCTTAACTGCCAATAATTATAGGAGACATGCCTGGCAATCCTTGAACATCAATTCTAATGAGGATAGCACTACAGCCCTTGATTCATGAGGAGAAGGGTTTCATACCATGGTTGTTATCTCAGGTAGTGACCTACAGGTATATTTTAGGGCATAAACATTATTTTCCTTTGCTTTAGCTTAGATTCATTACTTCTTGATTTGTTGATTAGTCAGAGCTCAGATCTAATTTTATTAACGCATATATTTCATATTTTTTAGCTTTTCATGTATTTATTGTTCTATTTATGCTTATATCATCATTATCTGATGCAGGAGCATCCGGTGAAGGAAAAGCAATCTTGCATCCTCCAAATTCTTTTCTTAATTCTCTGAGTACTTTGAATTTAGTGGGGTTCCTATCCTTTCCTGCGGGGAAGTTCTGTAAAGGGAGGCAAGTTTCGGGGAAGTTTTCAAAAGTAAGGCAAAGGTTAAGCTGGAGTCGCGAAATCGTGACTCCAAAGGCGTGTAGTGGGCGAGGGCCAAAACCGTCGTGATATCACGACGTCGCGATATCGCGACAGTTTTGCGCAAGGCAAGGCTGAGGCGTGGGGGGGCCGCGATACCGCGACATGTCGCGATATCGTGACATGTCGCGATATCGCGGCCCGTGTTGTTTGCTTATGTTCGAAGGCGTGGGGGGGCCGCGATACCGCGACATGTCGCGATATCATGACATGTCGTGATATTGCAGCCCGTGTTGACTGCAGAGGTTCGAAGGTGTGGGGGGTCGCGATATCGCAACATGTCGCGATATCGCGACATGTTGCGATATCGTGACATGTCGTGATATCACGGCCCGTGTTGACTGCGGAGGTTCGAAGGCGTGGGGGGTCGTGATATCGTGATGTTGTGGCCAATTAGAAGCTGCCACGTGGAGTAAAGTCGCACGACTTTATAAAAAAAAAAAAATTGAAGACGGAGGCCGAAGATTGGACACGTGGGCAGCCACGTGTATCAAAGCTATGGAGAGGGGCACGTGTTTTGGAAACATTGTGGACTGAGGTAGGTAAAGCCAAGTATGTATGCGGACAACCAGGGAAGGTCAGATTTTAACACGTGGACAACTACGTGTATTTATTCAAGATGAGAGCCACGGCCGCGTTTCTTTTCCTTTATCAAAAAAAATAATAATAACAGGAACAGGGAATGGAACAGACGCAAGTAATGGCCATTATGGAGGAGACCACGGTACGGAGATCGATCTGACGAAGACGGCGGTTGCAGGTCGAGGAAACCATTAATGCAAACTCCATGGTGGTTCGGACAATTGCCATTTATGGCAAATTTGAATTCTCGTCCGGGAGGGGGATTTGAATTTAAAATTGAAATTAGGTGGAGGCATTGATTGCCGGGGGAGGACCGGGACCGCGTTAGAAGAGGAAATTTTTTGGTTTTCGAAGGGGGGACCGGAGGACAGGTAAAAAAGGGAGAACAGAGAGAGGAGAACGGAGCCGAAGGGAGACCGGATTTTGTAAAGCCTGCAGGCGATTTTATTTATTTTGAAATGCATGTAAATATTCAAAAAATTTAATGGGAATGGAGAGTAAAATTTGAAGCCTGTTTTCGTGCTCCGTCAGTGGTATCAGAGCGGGAGTTCTTGAGTGCGTAAACAGACCGTCGGCCATGAGGCAGTTTGCGCCAGGACGTGTGGGAGGGTTTGAGTTTGGGTGAAGATGCCTCCGAGAAGAAACCCGATGGGTGGAAGAGGCATGGCAGCGAAAGATTTCCGGGCTTTGCAGCGGAAATTCCAGGCCCTGTAAGAAGAGCTACGCAGAGGACGTGAGCCGGGAAGGGATGTAGACAGTGAGGATGAAGTGGAAGAGGAGAATGAGTTTGAAGAAGAGGAGGAAGATGTAGACCCGGCACAGGCCCGGCTATACAAGGCCATATCCCAGATCGAGAAGAGGCCGAAGTTAGAGGTTCCCACGTATTCCAGGAACTTGAACCCAGAGGAATTGATAGACTGGGTGAATGAATTAGAAGAATACTTTGAATACGAAGAAGTTGAAGACCCTAACCGGGTCAGATTTGCTAAGACCCGACTGAAGGGTCATGCTAGCATTTGGTGGAAGGGGGTACAGCTAGAGAGAAACCAAAGAGGAAAAGAACGGATTACCAGGTGGGACAGAATGGTGGAGAAATTAAAAAGACAGTTCATCCCTGTTGACTATGAGCTGGATCTGTTACGTAAAATGCAAAGCTTGAGGTAGATGAACAGAACAGTTCAAGAATATACAAAGGATTTTTATAAAATTTCCATCAGAATCGAACACTTAGAAGCCAGCAAGGAAAAAGTGGCCCGTTACATTAATGGGTTGAGACCGAGTGTGCAGGAGGAGTTGAGCTTGGTTCGGGTAAACACCATCGAAGATGCTTACCAGTTTGCTTTAAAGGTTGAAGGAAAATTGAACCGAAGGTTTGAAAGCAAGCAGAAGGTGAAAGAACCGGGAGGAAAGAACGGTGGAAAGAAAGAAGGAAAGGAAGAGAAGAAGGAAGAAGAGAGCAGCAGCCGAGGTCAGAAAGAAGAAGATGAAGACCCAAAACCGCAAGTTCAGAATAATAACTACCCGAGAGGAAGAGGTAGATCTGGACGTGGGTATGGAAGAGAAATATTTCATGGAACCTATTTCCATTGTGGAGAAGAAGGACATCGGGCATATGAGTGTCCGCAACACCGAGAAAAGACGAACAAGAAATCGGTGGGTCCCGCCAGAGCAGTTGTAGCAGTTGAAGATGCTGATTCAGAACATTCTGAAGAAGCTGAAAAGGGAGAAGCCATGATTGTGAGAAGGACCATGCTGGTGGAAGAAGACCAGTCTGAGCAAAGGAGAAGCCTGTTTCGCACCCGGTGCAAAAGTGCAGGCAAAGTTTGCAATGTGATCATCGACAATGGAAGTACAGACAACTTAGTTTTCGAGGAGATGGTTACTAAGTTGCAGCTGGAAAGAAGGAGACACCCGCATCCATACCGGATTGCGTGGTTGCGGAAGGACCATCGAGCTTGGGTCCGGGAACAGTGTTTAGTCACATTCCAGATTGGGAGATACAAGGATGAAGTCTTGTGTGATGTATTCCCTATGGATGCATGCCATTTGTCGTTGGGCGAGCCATGGCGCTTTGATCGGAGTGCAGTGCATGATGGCCGTGTAAATACTTATTCCTTGGTGAAAAATGGAATGCGGCACAAGTTGAATCCATTGCAGACCGAAGATGAGAAAATGTGCAGTAATGCCAGAATTTGTCTGGTAGAGGGCAGAAAATTCTGCCAGGAAACAAGATTTGAGCAAGTTGTAAAGGTTGATGAGTGTTCGGAGATTTTGCAAAGGAAGCAGACCGAACAACTTAGAAGTGAAGGTCACTTCTCCTTCTTACCCGGGGTGTCTGATGCAGGAGCATCCGGTGAAGGAAAAGCAATCTTGCATCCTCCAAATTCTTTTCTTAATTCTCTGAGTACTTTGAATTTAGTGGGGTTCCTATCCTTTCCTACGGGGAAGTTTTGTAAAGGGAGGCAAGTTTCGGGGAAGTTTTCAAAAGCAAGGCAAAGGTTAAGCTGGAGTCACGAAATTGTGACTCCGAAGGCGTGTAGTGGGCGAGGGCCGAAACCGTAGTGATATCACGACGTCGCGATATCGCGACAGTTTTGCACAAGGCAAGGCTGAGGCGTGGGGGGCCGCGATACCGCGACATGTTGCGATATCGCGGCCCGTGTTGTTTGCTTTTGTTCGAAGGCGTGGGGGGGCCGCGATACCACGACATGTCGCAATATCACGACATGTCGCGATATCACGGCCCGTTTTGACTACGGAGGTTCGAAGGCATGGGGGGTCGCGATATCGCGACATGTCGCGATATCGCGGCCCGTGTTGACTGCGGAGGTTCGAAGGCGTGGGGGGTCACGATATCGCGACATGTCGCGATGTCGCGGCCAATTAGAAGCTGCCACGTGGAGTAAAGTCGCACGACTTTATAAAAAAAAAAAAATTGAAGACGGAGGCCGAAGATTGGACACGTGGGCAGCCACGTGTATCAAAACTATGGAGAGGGGCACGTGTTTTGGAAACATTGTGGACTGAGGTAGGTAAATCCAAGTATGTATGCGGACAACCAGGGAAGGTCAGATTTTAACACGTGGACAACTACGTGTATTTATTCAAGATGAGAGCCACGGCCGCGTTTCTTTTCCTTTATCGAAAAAAAAAATAATAACAGGAACAGGGAATGGAACAGACGCAAGTAATGGCCATTATGGAGGAGACCACGGTACGGAGATCGATCTGACGAAGACGGCGGTTGCAGGTCGAGGAAACCATTAATGCAAACTCCATGGTGGTTCGGACAGTTGCCATTTATGGCAAATTTGAATTCTCGTCCTGGAGGGGGATTTGAATTTAAAATTTAATTAGGTGGAGGCATTGATTGCCGGGGGAGGACCGGGACCGCGTTAGAAGAGGAAATTTTTTGGTTTTCGAGGGGGGGACCGGAGGACAGGTAAAAAAGGGATAACAGAGAGAGGAGAACGGAGCCGAAGGGAGACCGGCTTTTGTAAAGCCTGCGGGCGATTTTATTTATTTTGAAATGCATGTAAATATTCAAAAAATTTAATGGGAATGGAGAGTAAAATTTGAAGCCTGTTTTCATGCTTCGTAATTATCTATCAGATCCACTAACAAAGGCCTCATACAGAGAGGCAGTCCATCCTATTAAGCATGCTTTATTGTTTACATGAGTGCAGGTACAGATCTGTAGGATCATATTGAAGTAGCAAGAGCACAAATATCACTCTAGGACCAGATATAGAGAAGGGGGCATTTGTAAGCCCCCATACAATTTCGTGTGTGGGACCAGGAGGCCTGCATAGGCACACCATTACCTTACGAGGAATATATCCAACTGCTACTCTATTGTGTAAATATTTGTATCAAAATGATGGGTATCCCTCACAGGGATAAACTTGTAATATAGGACTTGAGATATCAATAAATACATCTTTATTTGTTTCTTATTTTTGTGTTACATGTGCTTTCAATACTTTCATTTTGTGCAAGTAATAATATACATAATAAATAAAATTACAAGTAGGGTAGTTGGGGTGTGTGCTTCTTGGGGTCGCACAAATGGCGATCACGGTGGGACCCCCACCAAGTTTTATTTTCCAAAAAAATTATTGATATTCAAAGGTTTTCTTGTGTGTAGGTTTAGCTGCTCTGGTTGATAGTGACCCATAGGTCTTGGCCACTCTGGTGAACAGCAAGCAGTTGATTTTATATGCTCCTGTAGTCAGCTACCAGAATCAGCCGCTCTAGTCAATAGCAGCCAACAACAAAGAGCATCCAAGGTTAGAAGTTCCATCATCAAAGCGAGATTGGAGGTTGGTTTCATCCTATGTTTCTCTATGTTTTCTATCTATAACTTTTCATTTCCAAAAATAGTGAGTGAAATCATAGTTTAATCAAGAAACATAAAGAAAAATGGGAAAAGAAATTGTACTTGATGTTTCCTAGGACTTTCTCTAGTTTCTCTAGGCACTGCTAAGAATAGTGGGCCTCTACTTGTAAGGTCTACCCTAGTCTCTAGCATGCTAGGATTTTTGTGTGTTTGTTTGCTTGCATGTGGTCCAACCAGTGGACTTTCATTCATGAGATAGAATGCATTCTTTAAAAATCATATAAGCTGAATACATGCAACTTTCTAAAACAAAATGTCTATTATCTTAGGTATAAATGAAATATCATGCTTGCTTTGTGATGCATTTTATTTACTTGCAAGGTTAAAAAGAACCCCACACACATCATATTTCATATTTAATATTAACGGTGTTGTTCTCTCACATCCAACCCATTGATCAAGACCAATAGTGGAGGTCATTACCACTTATTTTGCTTGTGAGGAAGAGTATCATCGAAACCTGAACTTTAAACATATAAGTATACCATCCAACAAGAATGAAACACGATGAGAGTTAGCTTATTTATGCAATGAATCAAAACACACCAAACAGTTTAGGGAACACATAAATCATTAAAATATATAAACATATGTTTGTTTTGTTTGTGTGCTTTTGAATATACCTAAGAAGATAACTCATATGTCACCATGGTATACACATAGAGTAACCACCCTCGGTCCAACATTGAGGGGGAAGATAATGCTTCACACACTCACAATCACACTGGCGTTGAGTCACCCACCTATAGTGTCATCAAACAGAGTTCAACAAGTCTTAGGGGTGATAACTCAACCCTTTGGGGGACTCACGAAATCCTAGCAAGAGAACCACATCTTGGTTCCTCATCACATAGACATTAGGAGGCCTCATGGCCTCTATCATCACTCATGCACACAGAGGAATCATGAACTCCTTCATCACACAGATATAAGGAGGCCTCAAGACCTTCCTCATTGCATAGATAGGCAGAGGCATCACGATATCCCACTTCACACTGACATGCAGAGGCATCATGATCTCCCTTGTTGCACAGACATGTAGAGGCTTCAAGGCCTCCATCATCATGCCAACATGAGGAGGCATCAAGGCCTCCATCATCACATAGGCATGCAGGGGTTGCAAGACCCCAATATTCACTTGATACACATAGGATAGATCCATCCACTAAGGGGAAAGACTCTAGGGATACACCTAGTCATAGACCCAAGATATTTTATAGCCTCTCTATAGATGGAAGGGTACCCTTGGAATATGAGCTCATTAGTGTAAATGGGACTCTACAGGATCAACTATGGAGAACTCAATAACTTGGTGAGTTGGATAAAGTTCCCTCAAGGTCAGCTCCTAGAAGTATTGCTATCAAACATTTTTCTTTGAGAAGTTCGTGTAGCGTAGCCACTAGACATACCATTGAACTAGGGGAAGCTTCAAAGAGACCCTGTAGCATACACTGCTTTAGATCATGGGGATACTCAACCCATAACACAGTACATAGAGTAGGTCACCCTGGTGGAAAAGGGTAAGCATACAATAGGAGCCTCCCTAAGGGGCCTAAGTATTAGAAATATTTGCGTAGAGTTAGAAAGGCATGAACCTTCCATAGCAGGTTGATCTGACTGAATACATAGGTTAGAGAAAGCATTGTGCATCGAGTGAGAGTGTGTAGAAGCTCTTGAGCAAGAAGAGCAAAGGAAGAGGTGCATGTGCCTACAAGAACAATGCTCAAGAGAAGAAAGTGTTGAGTGTTAGGAGTTAGCAAAGAGGCTAGCTAGAATAGATACACACATAGGTGGTGAGAGATACTGACATGAGAGACGTGTTGATTCTCAATATGATAGAAGCACTAGGTAAGGAAATGAACATGCTCACCACACTTCATAGCATCAACAACACCTATACCTCGAACAAACACAATTCAATGAGGAATAGGTAGGGATGGAAGACTAGGAATAAACATATCCTAAACCTCCATCCATGGTTATGGGAGATAAGTATAGATGCCCAAATTAGGCCAATACGGGACTACCTCCCTTGCCACCATGAGAAAACCTTTAGGAACATGATATTAGTTCCTCAATGGTATACCAGACACTCATCGAGAGAGTCAAGTCTCTTGAAAAGTAGGACACAGGTGGATAGAAGCCAACATTGAGCAAGATACACAACCAGCCTCTATGCCCCTTAGTACTGAGTCCCACATATCCTAGGCACTTTGAGATACCTAGGTTAGAAAATTTTAAGGGAGAGGGAGACGCGCAAGAACATGTGACCAACTTCATGAATGCATGCTTTCACCTTGAGAAGAACAATACCCTAATTCTAAGGATATTTATCATGATATTCTCGGGTGTAGAAACATAATGGTTCAACCAATTTCCCAAGCATAGCATCACCGATTTTGAGTAACTAGTGAATGCATTCCTTGAATGGTTCTAATTCGATGCCAAGAAGAAGGTGAACTTGTATGATCTGGCCAAATTAAAATAGTATGATGATGATCCAATGATGAAGATCCATTCAAGTACATGCATCAAGTTGGCTTGTCGAGGGACTTTGTACTTCTGTCAATGCACTTGTACATAATACCCTCATCCCCAACCACATAGTCGGGTAGCAAAAGTAAATCAGTGTGAGGTGACCCATCTACGTTGGCACCACCTCCTACATTCAAAGCTACTAGCGCTTATAAAAAGCCTTTAACACCTAAGGCAATAGATAAATAGAAGCTTAAGGCACCCCTAGTGGAGGAAGGATCCAAGGAGCTTTCGACCATAGCAACTGTAGGAATCCCTACTCCCATGGAGGAGGAACATTCCCAAGAAATAGTAGAGGAGGTACCTCAACTTACCTTTCTTGCATAATCAACAATGTCATCTGCACCACAGGTGATAGTTCACCTGGTCAACATAGTACTAGATGAATATCTTATGCAAAACATTATTTTCACACCAATCATTGAGTCTACACAAGACATGGTACACCCAAGAGTCCCAAATCTGCTAGTAGGGATAGTGGTTTCCTTAAGGGTTCTACCCAACCAAATTAATTTCATATATGTTGGTCTATATTATGCCCACACTGCTCCAGAACTAGAAAGGAAAAAGGATGAACCATTCACCATGAATTTTCATTACTTGTCAAATATTGAGTTCACTCTGAAGTACTTTGAGTAGTATCACTGGAAATGTTATGGCCTAGGCCTATATGAGAAGGGGCACCAATTTCCATTTCAGTTGTAGTACCAACTACCTACTGATAGGTGTGTTTTAGGCTATAAAATGCAGAATCATGATGACTATTTGGAAGAAGCCTTAGATAGGTTAAGCATTGGGTTTGGGGAGGACATTGATTGGAACCCCTATCAACCCCCTAGAAGAAACTATTTGGGTGATGGATGGGTGTCGATGGTCAATGTCACACCACCTAATCAATATCATCATGAGTCCTCTCTTGAAGTGCCTCCATCAGGAATCATCCTATGGGAGGAAGAGCCAACGCATGGATATGAGTGAGAGGAGAATGACTATGTTCCAAGTAAGGACAAATAGAGAACCAGCCTCACCTACCATAGGCTTCGGTATGTGAAAAACCTTGCTTGGATAGGCCACACAGAGAGTGGCTACATCTCATATGAGAGTGAATAAATCTTGAGTGAGAGTGAATACATGTCAGATGAGAGTGTCTATGAGTCAGAGGACTTAACAGAGACGACCTACCTATGACCTAGACATATGATCCACATCATTGGGCCAAATACAAACACCAATGGGTTCTTCATAAGTGATGATGACTATGAATATGAGACTGAGCTAGCCTATATGGGGCATCAACAGGTAAGCCACCAACTCATCCTAGGTCCAAAAAAAAATGTCAATGGTTTCTTTATAAGCGATGATGACTTTAAGGATGAGAACGATATGGCTTATCTTGGGCCTTGACACTTGCATCTAGTCAATCTACTTGTGGATATGGTAGCAGTTCTATGCACCATAGATCCTAATATTCACTTCCTAGGAATACCAGCAAACCTATATGCCATTCATCGCATGGTCAACCTGGATCTCCCAACATTTAGAGAGTAGTTGTTGCCTAAAAATCATATCATATCGTCTGTTCACAGACCGGATCCTGAGATCCCTATACCCCTAGAGCCTCATCATGAGTGTGGAGGGTGCACCCAGGATATAGAGTTTCACGTGCATGGTCCTAGAGATTTCAGTCCAACCATCAACATGATCTCCATTGATTTGCCCACTCCACTCCATAACCCAGTAGATCTGTCAAAACCATTGTGTCTTAATGTAGATGCTATTGATTAGTATCATGCTAATTCACCCCTAGAGCTTGAATATTTCTTCCCCAATTATGAGATGCTATAACCATTCCATTTTGCATCAGAATATGCACATGATGTCTATCACGTTGGTCTCGATCCTGAGTCAGTGGAAACTATAAATCTAGCAGATGACATCCATTTAATCCCCACTCCTCACCAGCTTAAGGAGGTTTCACATATGGTGATAGAGGATACTTTCAAGGTGGACATCAGCAATGATCCTTCTCAACCAAAGAAAGTCAAGTTCAGAGAAATCTTATCTCTAGAAGAACAGGCCATCATAATTTCTCTACTGAAAGAGAGACCAAATCTCTTTTCTTGGACCTACAAATACATGCTAAGGCTAGATCTGAAATTGGTTTTCCACAACCTTTCGCTCGACCCTGTGAAGAAATCAATCAAGCAAAAGCTTAGAAAGATGCATCCAACCATTGCTTTGATGGTTAAGAATGAGTTGCAAAAACTATTGGATGTAGTCTTTATTGTTTCCATCGACTATCCGGAATGGGTATCAAACATGGTGCCCATAGGAAAACCTGATGGAAGAGTTTGCATTTGCATGGATTTCAAGGATCTCAACAAGGCAACCCCAAAGGATTCATTCTCATTTCCCAACATAGATGCTCTTGTAGATGCAACTGTAGGTCATGAGATGCTCTCCCTAATGGATAGTTTTTTTGGTTACAATCAGATTTGGATTAAACTCGAAGACCAGCATAAAATCATGTTCACCACTCCATGGGGGATTTTTTTACAAAGTGATGCCATTTGGTCTTAAAAATTTTTGTGCTACATATCAGTGGGCTATGATATACATTTTCCATGACTACATGCAAAATATATTGGAAGACTATATTGATGACTTGCTAGCCAAGTCATTGCTATGATAAGAGCATGCTGAGACCCTTTGAAAGGTCTTCAATCGCCTGATTGAGCATAATGTTAGGTTGAACCCCAAGAAATGCATCTTTTTCTTAACTTTTGGAAAACTCTTGGGATTCATAATTTTTTAATGAGACATCGAGGTAGACCCAGTAAAGGTAAAGGCTATCCTGGAAATGGCCCCGCCCATGAACATAAAAGAACTGAGAATATTATAGGGCAAAGTAGCATCCATAAATAAATTTATTGCATAACTATAAGATAAATGTCGACCCATGAATCGAATGATATACAAGGGGGTCCCATTCGAGTGGGACAAAGAATGTCAGCAAGCCTTTGCTAAAAATCAAGGAGTACTTGGCAACACTACCAGTATTAGCTCCACCAAGGCCAGATGTTCCATTCCTGTTATACATATCTACTACAGAGTTTGCTTTGGGCACCATGTTGGCTCAAAAGAACGTGCAACACAAAGAACAAGTGAAAAATTACATCAATCACACCTTGGTGAGATATGAGATAGTATATGCATACGTAGAAAAGTTGTGCTTAGCAGTGGTCTTTACAACCAAGAAATTGTGTCACTATATGTTGAGCCATACGACATATGTAATATCCAAGAAAAATCATTTGCAGTACATGATGAGCAAGACATATCATAACACATGTACTACAAATTGTATCATGCTATTGACAGAATTTGATTTGGAATTCATAAGCCAAAAGTCCATCAAGGGACAATTTATAGTTGATCAGCTGGCTGAGGTGCCTCTTCATAATAGTAGGCCCCTCACCATAGAACTTCCTAATGATGTAGTCTTTGCACTATCATAAGCACCCAAACCCGAAGAACTATAAAATGAAGCATACATAACTTTGTTCTTATATGGTTCAAAGTGTGAGCAAGAAGGGGATGCAGGGATTGTCTTTTTCATACCACAAGGTGCCCCAATGCCCTTGTCATTCAAGCTAGACTTCCCTTGCACTAGTAACAACATCGAATACGAGGCCCTAATCTTGGGTCTCCAAACAACCATCACCATGAGAATCAAAAGGCTAAATATCTTCAGTGACTCTCTCCTCATAGTCAACCAGGTCAAGAGATTGTTTTAATTTTGGGATCCTATCCTAAAATATTACAAGGAGCTTTTTGATACATATCTAGCCAAAATAGAGTGGTATGACATCGACGTAATCCCTCGTTCATCAAACAGATTTGCAAACACCATGGCATCTCTAGGATCCTTGATCCCTTAGAATCTATATGTTGATTTCACTACCATTCATGTCAAAATTCTTGTGTACTCAGTGATCCAACGTGAGGCTTTGGATAACAATGAATTTGTCAACATGATTCATATAGATCCAGACTATGATTGGTTTTGTAAAGCTAAAGACTTTTTAAAGAAGGTACCTTAGGGGTCCTTGATCTCATAAGGTCCTGTAGAGAATGGTACCACTATTCACCATAGGGTTGTTTATCAATCTATGTTCATGCAAATCAAATTGTAGGAGGAACAAGTCATCTTATCAATCGATGTTGTAGCCTATCAGGATTGGCTATCCTAGTTACAAGACTTCCTTAGGCTTGGAATTGTCCCACAGAGACTGTCACATTCTCAAATACAATCATTCAAGAAAAAAATGATAATATATATCTTTCTATGAGGTATATTGTATCATCAAAGCTATGATGGAGTCCTCCTACGTTTCTTAGAGCCCCAAGAATTAGCTTGGGCAATTTTGAAGCTCATAATGGTACATGTGATGGCCACTTCAGTGGCATAGCCATTATCAAGTGCATCCTTTGAATGGGTTCTTATTGGACCACCATGGAGAAGTATTGTTGTGAGTATGTCAAGAAATGCGTTAAATGTCAACATCATGAAAATATGATGCACTTGCCATCTCAGGCCTTACATCCCATTCAGGCGGCTTGGCCATTTTCTTAGTGGGATTTTGATCTGATTGGAAATATTTCTCCCCCGTATTTGGGCTGACACACATTCATCTTAATGGCCACTAAGTACTTCACCATATGGGTGGAAGCGGTCCCCTTAACCTCGACAGTTGGTCCTCAGATTGCAGAAATTCCTACTTCATAATATCATTTGTCATTTCGAGGTGCCCTTCAAGATAATCTCAGATAATGGTCTGTCATTCAAAAACAAAAATGTGTGAGCTTTAATGATAAAATACAACATTCAACATAATTTTGTGACACCATACTATCCATAGGCAAATGGGCAAGCAAAGGCCTCAAACAAGACAATAGTACCCATCATAAAGAAGATGGTGAAAGAAAATCATAAATACTGGCATCTGCATGGCCCTTGGTATTATGGGCTTAGAAGACTAGAATACAGATGCCCACTGGAGCAACACCATTTTCGCTTGTATATGGTGTTGAGGCCATTATGCCCCTAGAGTTGGAAATTTCAACATTGTGCGTTGCATTGAAAGAGTTCATCAATGATGACACTGCGTGGCAAGCTCACATGGATCAGTTGACCCTTCTGGATGAACGGTGCATTAATGCCCTTGAGAATTTTTACATCTACCAGGATAATCTAACACGATATTATAACAATAAATTCCATTTGAGAGACTTTAAATTTGGGGATCTTGTGCTTAAATAAAATAAACATAACTCAAATATGCCACCATATCTACGAGACAAATTTACGGCCAATTGGATAGGTCCCTATATCATCTTTTAGAATATTGGGCATGGGGTATATCGCCTAACAACACTAGAGGGTTTTGAGGATATAGATCCTCTCAACATCATTCATCTAAATGCACTTCACACATAAATCAAAAAAATATCAAAAGCATTCAAATAAATTTCAAAAGTTCCAAAAACAATAGAAATCATCAAAATTCAAACAAATTAGAAAATATCAAAATAAAAACCAAAAAGCTCTAAAGGCATCTTAAAACCCTTTGGTCAATCCAAAAAAATCTCCAAATGCATATTAAAGCCCTTTGGTCAATTCACAAAAATATTCAAAGGCATCTTAAAGCCCTTTGGTCAATCCACAAAAAGCTCCAAAGGAATCTTAAAGCCCTTTGGTCAATTCACAAAAAGCTCCAAAGGCATCTTAAAGCCCTTTGGTCAAGTCACAAAAAGCCCCAAAGGCATCTTAAAGCCCTTTGGTCAATTCACTTAAAGCTCCAAAGGCATCTTAAAGCCCTTTGGTCAAATCACAAAATCCTGAAAGGCACCATAAGCCCTTTGGTCAAACAGTAGAACATAAAAGCACAAAAACAATTCAAAAATAAAAAAATCCAAAAACATTCAAAATAATCAAAATCTCAAAACAATTGAAAGCATCAAAAATACAAAAATATTTGCATTCCGCATTTGCATTCATATATTTGGATTGCATTAGGCATTCACATCCATTGCATTTACATCTACTAGGTTGTATTCACAATCTTACAAATGACACCACATTTGTACCAATCATGCATCTTCAAAATCCATCATCATCCATCACCTATGTGTGTAACTATGTTTTTCAACACAATCCATCCTATTGCTATGAGGAATATACTCGATCACTCAGCCATGCCTATTGGTTTTATCAGAATTTGTAGAAAGTTGTCTTAGCTTTTAATAGATGAGGTTTGGTTTTTATAGCACCTAATATATTTCAAAATATCATCACTAATCAAAACACTAAAATCCCAATTAAAACAAGGGAAATATGAACATTACGAAGTGGCATTAGGTATCCTAAGGTAAAAAGTTTATCTTGCTCATCCTCCTATGTGACCGGTTTGAAAATGCTGAGAATTGGTAAAAGGACAAGTTCACCCCTACCCAAAGAAATCCCTTGCTTTAATCAAAACAAGAAAAAATCCTAAACAAAGAAAAATTCAAAAACAAAATAAACAAGTGATTATCATCACTACATAAATCCCTTGCTCAAAAGAAAACAAAAAGTCAAAATAAATAGTGGTTTTCATCACTAAGCATGAAGAAGTATCCCAAATAAACATGAACAAAAGCAGGGAGTATTAAACTTGAATCCCTAGAATTCTCAGCAAGAATGAGTCGTAACGTATCTTTATGCACGATAATATGTCTATCACACTAGCATATCACTTTTGTACAAACCAATGTTTGCATGTGGAAGAGCTAGCTTTAGGTGTCTTGTATCGCCTAGTGGCCTAATCCAACTGAGTCCAACTTAGGATCAGGATAAAAATTTGAGAATCCCCAATATAGCAATGGGTTGAATGAATCTCGCCTAGCACTGGGGTATGCTTATGTTCTATCTAATATATTCATTTGCACACACAGGGATAATTAATATCTAGGTCTTCACAATGAAAAATTTATCCTTCAAGGGCTCTGTATGATCAATATATGACCTTTGATAGGGCAACTAGGGTGTTTGAGTCTCATGGAAAACCTCAAAAATCTATTCATAGCAACAAATCATTCCATCAGTCAAATAATACATACATATCACATCATCTCATCTCACGTTTTGATGATTAAATGATTAATTCTTATTATAAGATTTATTATTTATTCATGATTTTTATACATTCTGTGGTGTCGTCCATTAGATTGTCAAAATCCATGTCACATCATACCATATGTTTTAAGTGATTAAAGCATACATGTTCATTCACATTAGATCATCAGCATAATGCATAACACATTTTATTTACCATATCATAACATAAGTTAAATGCATACAATACATCAAAAGATAAACATGTATTTAACATAAGCATTGCATCCATATATGCATCCATAACCATCATCTAGATCATGCCATCCAATCATCCACACGTCATAAAGCATAAGTCATATAAGCCACATAGCATAAGGCCATAAAGTAGTCCATCTACATATCATAACATCTAAAGCATCACATCACATATATTCACATAAGATCATGATACTGCAACCATCAATATAACACACATAAATGATACACATGATGAGTCTCAAAGGCTGGATATCATATACGTATGTGTCAAATAAGTACATGTAGGTACAAAAAGGGCCATATGGCTACAACTATGTAGGTCAACTGACCTTACACTCAAAACAATATAATATGCCCAAGGGGCCATAATTCTCAAGAGTGGGCTACAACACTAGCATCACCTCTTCCCTTACCGCCCCCTCTAGGAGGCGGTATAGAACTGGTACCCCCAATATGCTCTATCTGAGATCTGGTCATGTGGCTCGATTGGGATGATGACTACCCTGAAGTACTCCAGTTGGTCCTCTATGACCCTCCTACCATAAGCCTCTTTAGCAGGCAGTCTCCTTGAAGCCTGACCTCATGCTCCAATGCCAGGATATAATATGCATCCAAAGTGCACTGCTCCAAGTCCTCTACTAAAATCCCATGCAAGCATTATATCTCCACACCTGCATCTAGACCGCTAGGTCCCTGAGGTGCTACAATAGGTGGCACCATCTATCCCTAAGTAGCACCCCCATTGACAGTAAGTTGGTCTATCCTATCCTACAGTGTGGTTCACTCTACCTCAAGGCACTGAACCTAAGTCCAAAACCCAGCAATGGTGGCATCCCTCTATTGCACCTAAATTTGAGATGTCTATAGCTTAGCCTCAATCTAATGTAGATGAGCTCAAAGAGGGAACTCATGATCCTCAAGAGCTAACTCCTCCTCATCCTTAGAGGAAACCTACTCCTCTACTACATACTCCTCTGCTCCCTACTGCTCTACCTACCCCCAATCATCTATTCAACCCCACACTCAGTGCCCATCAGGATCCTCAACCTCTACCTCATCCAAATTCTACCCTAGGTGGCTGCCACCATGCCATAATTACATACCCAACCAATGGGTATAAGCCTTTATATCTCCAAAATTAGCCATGCCAGGATCAATTACAAGAGGGTCATCCTCCTTTGAGACTATTGTAACTCGATGTGGTATAAGGTTCTTGTCAACAACAATCTGACGGTATACAACTGGCTCGAGAGGGATATCCTACTGGATGTCGAACTGTTTGAGCACCTTGGATTAATAGAAGAAATCTCTGATGTTGCCCTTGTGGCCGATAACCCATCGATAACATCGAATTCGATTTGTGAAGCTAGTTGGGTCCTCCCAAGTAGTGCACTTGTGATAGGGCCTCTAGATGATGTCAATGGCCTACAAATTGATCATAGAAGTTGTATAATGGGAAATATCCCCTAAAAAAGGCCAACTCTTGCACCCCTCAAGCACTCTAGGCCACCTAGATCTATAGCACTGGGCATCATCATCTATCATAGTGATCTTTGTAGGAAGTCCTATTGGGTGGTTAACCTTGATATGCTCTCATCCCCAGATTTGAAAGAGCAAGCTACAAGCAATACTGGCCCATCTACGATATTGAATACGATAGAGCTCATCATAGCACTGTGCCAACAGTGTGCTCCCCCAAGAATATATGATAGGTACCTCACTATCAATCAAATCATGTACCATCACTAAGAGGTTCCATGGGAACCTCTCTCCATAGTAGTCAGGTATAAGGATGTTACAAATCACCGTCAGTAGGACATCATGCATCTTAGAAAAGACATCCTCCTGGTACCACCAAGTAATGAAAATCCTACCAAAATGAGTATCCCAAAAGGTAGCAGTGACATGTCTCCTGAAGACCCTAGCGAACACTGCATCTCTAGTAGTATTGGGAGAAGAGAAGATGGGCACTCCATCAAAAGGGATTTGAAAGATCCTATAGGAGCATTAGAGGACCATCCAGCTAAGCCATGTCCATGCATCAATATTCAGATCTACCATTCTTAACCACCAATCAGTGTAGAAGACACACCTAGCGACCCTTGAACATCAATTCTAGCAAGGAGGATAGCGCTACAACCCTTGATTCATGAGAAGGGTTTCATATCGTGGTCACTATCTCGGATAGTGGCCCATAGGCATATTTTAGGGCTAGACATTATTTTTCTTTGCTTTAGATTAGATTCATTACTATTTGATTTGTTGATTAGTCATAGCTCAGATTTAATTTCATTAATGCATCTATTTCATATTTATCATTTTTTTATGCATTTTTTATTTTTTTTATGATTATATCATAATTATCTATCAAATACGCTAACAAAGGCCTCATATAGGAATACTTTGTTGTTTACATGAGCACAGGTACAGATCTTCAAGATCGGATTGAAGCAGCAGGAGCACAAAGATCCCTCCAGGACTAGATCTGGAGAAGGGGGCATCTGTAAGCCCCCATATAGTTTCATGTGAGGGACCAGGAGGTCTACGTAGGCACACCGTTCCCTTGCAGGGAATATATCCAACCGCTACTCTATTATGTAAATATTTGTATCAAAATGATGGGTATCCCTCAAAGGGATAAACTTGTAACCGAGGACTTGATATATCAATAAATAAAGCATCTTTATTTATTTCTTATTTTTGTGTTACATGTGCTTTCAGTACTTTCATTTTGTGCAAGTAATAATATACATAATAAATCAAATTGCAAGTAGGGTAGTCGGGGTGCGTGCTTCTCGAGGTCGCACACTGGATATACTATTTTTTTTCTTTACCTAATAATGGCCTATCTATCCTCACTATTATCGGCTCTCGTGTTGTCCTGATGTTGACTTCTTCAGCTTTTGACTCCTAAAATGAAGGCCCATGAGCCTTATAAAAATAATAAAAAAGTATTTCTAAAGATACCAACCCCTAGGATTCTTATTGGTCTTCAACTGTATGAATTTTTATGGGCTCCCTTATAAAATTTTGCAACTTGTTCTCATCTTCTTCATTGCAGATCACATCAATAAAATGATTCTGCATAGTCATAAAATCTTTGATATCAATATCATCTTGGAAAATATATAAGTATACTACGTTGTCTGGGACTAAAGGGTGATACATAGAAATGGTGGGGAACCTATCCATATACTCAGTGTCAATCTTGGGATTGTCCACTCTGGATGCATTTATAGCTAATAGATTAGAAATATAATTCCTCTCCTTGGGTATGTAAGATAAGTTGAAAGCTAGGAATATGTCTATTTCATCTTGCACCATTTGCTTGTACTACTTTAACCTGGGTGCTTAGTCTAGTATTTTCCTTTTACTTGTTGTATTATGATCTCAGAATCTCCACTGATGGTGAGGTAGTTTATACCAATTTTCTTAGCTTTTCTCAACCCAAGCAACAATGTCTCATACTCAGCCACATTATTAGTGTAGGGGTATGCCCAAATAATTACCTTTTATATCAGTCATGTTTATCCTAGCACCAGCCCTAGTTTGTGATTTAGCCCAGTCAAAAGTCAATGTCCACATTTGGGTAGTTAAAATCCTATCTAATTTTGCATCTATCTCTACCTTCACTTTGGGGTCCATGTTTTCTGCATTGGGGACGTATTTGAGAAAAGGTGTATGTCATATGGAATAAATTTCCAACTCATTTTCTTCCATTGATTTGACCACATTGATTATCATATTATCTTTTCAACTCAACAAAGTGCTTATTAAAAGGAATCCTTCTTAGGGTGGCTTGCTTTTTAGCCGAGAGGGGTATAGTGGCATAGGACCAATCCAACTGGATTGACCCGCCTAGCTGCTCTACCCAGTGTCTAGATAATAGCAAGGAAAATAAAGGGTCAACATCCACTACAACCACATCCATTACGATGCCTTTCTTAGGATACTGATCCAGGAAGACCAAAAGGCCTATGATTATTCCCACACAAGGTACTTGTTGGTTTTCCATAACCGATATGGGGGGTGAATATTTGGTGCAAATCAATCCCAATTTATCCACTACTTATTTAGGTATAATGTTATGGGATGACCCACTGTCGAGCATGCAATTTTGAATAACAAACTAATATTCGTAGTTTGAGGCATAACAAAGGGATATATAAAAAGTCTTGACTAAGGAAGGGTTCCTGCCTAAAGGGTTAGAAGGTATCAGGGTAAGGACATGGTTGTCACAAGGTTCAACTATCCAGAAGGTCTTACACACATGTTATCTATATTTAGGTACCATCATCAACTCCCCAAAGGTTATGTTTATTTTTTGTTTGGACAGCTCAAGGCCTACATCAAAATCTACCTTCTTACTCTCTATGACCTTGCTGGATTCTTTTTTCTTTTGAGTCTCACTCTTTGGTCCTATAGTTTTGGGGATTATAGATTGATGAAAATTGTTCTATTTCTTTAGGTTATGTTGATCCTTGCCCTTAGTTGCACTCTTTCTATCAATTTTATCTAATACGGTCTTGTTTATAAGGTTGATGGCATGAACCCCTTAGAAATCTTGCATCTCTTCTAGTGTTAGCTTCCCTTGTTTCATTTATTTGAGACATTTATCTTGTAGTATTTTTAACAATCTTACACTATCAAATGTGAGGGCTATGGGATGGTCCTTAGAAAGAAGAGACTCATTTGCTTCTAACTCAATTCTTGACCCTTTGACTACTTCATCCCAAGTCCAATAGGCGTTCACTCTTATATCTTTGTCTGATTCCTCTTCGAGGTTAATATTGGAGTGTAAACTGAGATATACCCCACAATCTGTTGGATTGTGAGGAGCATCACATGTAAGACAAAAGAAGGGGAAACCAGAGGCTATATTAGTTGATTCCATGGTATTGGGGATAGCATCTTGATCCTTTTGGACTTTTTTCCTTTTCCAGCCATTATTTACATTTCTTCCCACTTCATTATTCCAATTTCGATTAAATTTCCTCCTAAAAGGAGGTCTATTATCATTTTGGTTCTAGGAAGGTTGCTCATTGTCCATTGTATCCCTCTTTATTTTGGAGATCCTATTATTTACTGAATTAAACATCTCCAGCAACTGGGTTGATAGTTTCTCGATGGAAATGGGTTCTAGTTTTTTTTGTATATTGAAACTCACCTTCTTCAATTTTTTCTCGATTTGGCTTGGGTTGGGATCCATTGAAGATGGTTGTATTTTCTGACTATATATCATATTACTTTTTATTACGATAACTCTTTCCATACAAGCATCAATGGTAAGTGCAGACTCCTGTCTGAGTCCATAGTTGAAATCTCCAGGGAATGCATTTTTGTAGAAGCAAACGGATTGGTGGTCATTCAACCTCAAGGCTACGAGGATTCTATTTCTCAACTTTTTGGACCTCCTATTAAACTCATCCATATTTTTTTTTATCATTTTTCTTCATCATGGCCATTTTTGTTAGAATTGACTGCTCATTTTTCTTTTCATTTTATTTTCTAAGAAAGGTAGTTTCTAACTCTTGGAAGGTTCCTATAGTGTCTACTACCAAGTCATTGAACTGCTCTCAAGCATACTTTTCTAAGGTTTGAAGAAATAGTCTAAGCACAACATCTTCGTCCTCCACCTCTAGACTATCCATAGCATATAAGAAGTATTTGATATGGTCTTCATCGATTACAGTGTTATCCCCCAAGAACTTGGGTAGATATTTATGGGCTTTGAGGGTCAATGGGTTTAGGATAGACAATAACATTAAAGATCTATACATGTTTGTGCACCAGTTGTTTAAATAATGGTTGGCCATTTGTGTAGTTGGGTTCCTTAGTATCGAAAGGGTAGCAGAAAGAACAGTACTTTCCAGGTGGGGATGCTCAAAAAGAAAACTAGTGTTATTATCATTATAACTATCTAAAGGAATAGAAAGTGTAGGTTCCTTTTCACTTTTATGAGGTCAAAAAAGTACCTGTGGGTCTGAAATTTTGGGGAAGAGCTCTTTTCTACTTCTTATAGCCACTAGATCAGCTCTTATTTCTTGATCTTAGGTTCTTTAGAGTCTCTAGCATAATGTGCAAAAAAATAAGAGGTTCTCCCTGGATAAGATTGCTTAGCCCTAATCCTAAAACTCAGGAATAACTAGGAATATTTTGAAGATATTGAATGGAATTTTAGTCCTTGGCAACGACACCAAAAAAATTTATGGGTATTTTTTGCTTACCCCTTTAAATCATGTCACATCACAAGAATCTTGAGAATCACAACTAGTTTGTATACTTTGGTGGATCTACCTCTTTGACCCAAGAATAGATTATCCATAGGACTCTAGATAGACCAGTTCGGGTAAGGAAACCTTAGACAATGGGTTCAAATATTGACCATCATAATGTTATAACCCACACCTTACAAGATTCAGTGATATTATATCAATTTTTGTTTTCTTTGACCAAACCAAGCAGTGTTATAATCATTAAGACCATATTTGTGCCATATCCATTGGGTAGTCGTAGTAGATTTATATTTTTCATGAACTAAGAAAATAATAGGAAAGAAGCTAGTTCATCCACATTCATTCAAACAATGCAATCAATAAAAATGATTAAACTAGCGATGGAAAACAACATTCATACATTCATATTACTGTAATAAGTAAATAAGCAAGACACATAAACCATGAACATAGGAAAATCCAGGAATAGAGTTGGAGTTTATATTTATATAAAAATATTTACATATGAGAAACCCGAAAGAATGCTCGGGTCTTATGTAACAATAGCTAGAATGCCACTCTTGTTCGAATATCATAATAGGGGTTTGTTTCTGTCCATTCTTACTGTAGTAATGTGAAAGTCTCCAACTTTAGCACATCCATAGGAAATAATCTCAACAGAAAAAGCTTCCTATACTATCCCTAGAAAATGGTAGAGGAATAGGAAATGTAAGAGACCAAGGGAGAAAACACAAAAAAGGAAATACGACTAACTCTAGAATACGACTATACCTAGACTCAGGTTTCTCCTCTCTAAGGCTTGATCCCTTTTTTTGTTGTAGTGTTCCTATATATATAGTGTTGGGATAATATCATGTTGTGTTGTAACCATTTTTCCCATCGACCCTCTATCTGACCTGATCTCCTGTCATGTAAAAAAATTGTGGTAAAGATAAAAATAGATAGGTGGCCCACGCCATTCTTCTTATAGCTATTTATCCTACGTTCCAACCTCCCCACCACCTTGGGAAGGTGTCTTTGGTGTACCTTGATCTATTATGTCCTTCGTTGTGCTAGGATCTACTTCACCTTACTATTGAGTGCTTTTTCTTGTGGTTCCTTTATCACTCCTCCTACCCCATCTCCGAGATTTTGTAAATTATGATCAATGTAGATCCACACCTTATCATGAAAGGTCAAGGAAAATGTTAGCAATTTGACATCTTGGATGATATTATTCACCCGATCCTTAGACCATTCCATGGTATTCTCAGTAAAAACACATAAGAAATCCACCATTTTTTCCAAATATGTGAACTGCTAGGCCAGCTTGACGTTTTGACTCAGTCAAACTCCTATATTTAATTAAATATAAAGTCTTTAATATCAGGTTCTTGGAATAAATCCTCCAACGTAAACCCACAATCATTGAGTTCATTTTCTACTTCTTCCTCGATGTTATCTCTTGGTCCCAATGGAGCCAATTTGATCTGTTCTGCAAATAAATGAAAACCTATGCATATTCTTCTACAAAGAAATAGATTGATCCATCTCCCAAATTCACCACCCTTGCACTGATCTCCACATAATTTTTCTTAAATTTCTGGAATACAAGGTATATCATATTTACCCTTTGATTAGCTTCTTGTAATAGGTTCTTCAAAATACCAGCAGTATGCCTAGTGGCATAGATATTATAAAAAATTGATGTCATATTAGCCATGCTCTCTTGTACCTTATCCTTCATCTCCTACTTAAAATATTCAATGACACTAGAGTGATCACTAGCCTACATGGTAGTAATCCAGGAAGGGATTGATATTTATTTTACCTAATCTATCTCAGCTTGTAATTGTTGCATATTATGTTGTAACTACTCTGCCTCTATGACCTTGGTTTTTAAAACTACGACCTCCTTATCTACAACTTCTACCACCTGCATTTGGGAGGCCACATGTGATTTCATCATATCCACTGGGCTAGCTTCAGCCATCATTACTCCCATACCAATATCGATCATAGCTTCCCTTAGACTTGGTGGTAGGGTGATGGAAAATGTATTAGTGGACACATTGCACGTCTATTGTCTTGTTATCCCCCTGGCTCTACTTACTCCTTTAATAGGAGATATTTGTTCCTCCATGTCTTGTATTTTATCCTTTTCATCGACAATGAACTGGAGTGTCTATTATTGTGGATAGTGTGAATTTCTTCGTGTTTAGAGCATATGACTCAGTCCTGGTCCTTTTCCTAGTGGGATATTATGAGGAACTTCTCTCCTGAACTTCATATTATTTGAGTATGCTCAAAAATCCCCATACTTCTTATATTTTCTTTAGATATTTAGGAGGGATTGAATGTTCCTCTTGATTTATTACCAAGGTGGAAGAGAACAACATGGATTGGCCAACCAGTAGATCAGTTTGGTTGGATGGAGACATCAATGCCTAGGTTGATTATGTGAAGCTTTGCACTTGGTGTGAGGAGTGAGTGACCAACTCTTTTCCTTTTGATGTAGAAGTGGGAGAGTTGGAGGATGTGGTGAGCCTTTCCTACTCCTTCTGAGCTTCATCTACTATCTTCATCATGACTTCAAATAAATTTGTATTTTTATGGACAACTTGAAAGGTGGGGTCCTAGAATTCTTCTTGAGGGGCAATAGGGACTAGTGGGACCACCTTGTCAACTAAAAATTCTTTGTGTAACCTCAATTTAGAGCTATAATCCCCTATAGCTTCTAATATTTTGTGAGGTATCTTATCTATTTTCCACACTAATTCCAATGACCAGTCATGCCTAATATCCTTTTGCATTTCATCTTCAAAATCGTATGCCCTGTGCGTAACCTACAAGAGATAAAGTTTGGCAGAGACAGAATGTCCATGATAGCCTTCAAGATCATAAGGCCTCTAAGTTATTTCTTGAAAATAGTATATATCCATATTCTAGATAGCCCTAAGCAAAGAGAAGTAGCCTAGATATGTATATGGGCCCATTGTGTAGGGTATCGACAACCATGGAACTCCTCCCTTATTCCTTATAGACTAGATTTTCACTTCCTCTACTATTTGTCTAGTTATCTCTAGAATAGCTATGGATGTAGGGCAATGTTAGGGTAATGATTTTGATGTGAGGTTGGACCCATAAAATCTAATGTAAGAAAATTCTTCTATATATAATAAGTCTCCTACTTTTGCTTTGTATAGGAACCTCGTCACCCTGATCCCAAATTTTTAGGCCCTTCTCCATATAGTAAAGCATGGATCACTGGAATGACATTCTCAAAGAAAGTCACATTACTTGAACATCCCTCCTGTACACTTAGTAATCTATCCTCAATTATGGTGGCACACACTCCCCCTATCAAAGAGATCAAGGACTGCTCCAATTAGCCTAAAACCAACTGAATCAAAAATGAGTAATAGTAAAAAGGAGGGAGTTGCTCTTCCTATGCTAGTATGGCTTTCTACAAATTTATCAATTCTTTGTTCATGTTATTGCTAATGACCTCTTCCCATTGATACATAGGCATCTTATCTTTTTTGTTGCACATAAGTATCAGGAATAGTTTATCTTTTGTAATATACTCCAAGTCTTTCATGCCCAATACCAGGTTGATCATATCCATATAATCTTGTGCTTAGGGGTGAAGAATGAACTTTTATATGGGAAAAATGGGAGGCATACACTTATTTCACTTCAAGAGCATGTCCTAGAAGAATGTTTTAAGCATAAAATTTGACTAGAGAGCCAATATTTGGAATCCAAAATTTGTGAAGCTATGGAGAGCCCAAATACCTTTATGATTCTATTTGTTGTCAACCTAAACACTACCTGATTTACGTGATCCCTAATATTTTTGTTCATGGGATCATATGCTACTACCAGCCACACCAAGAGGTTTGAGGAATGGTAGACTCTAGGGCAAGTTAATTTTCCAAGGTCGGTAGCCCATTTGTTGCAAATAGGGCTTGGGTCACCACTATCCCTCTTTTCCCTCATGAACAAACCTCTTAGTAGAGAAGGGTGACACTGGTTATCCTCCTTTATCAGATCAAAATTTTATATAGTTACATTTTATACCTCTCATTGTTGGTTAGGTGTGATGTCTCTATTTGAATTAGGTGGGTTAATAAATACCTTTGGATCCTTGGACCTCCCTATCCTTTTAGTCATCGGCTAAGCCCCTATCAATTTCTTGATTTGGGCCTTTACATATGTTACCCTAGCTATAGTTGTGCTCATGGAAACCATTAAGTAGAGAATTTTTGGACTGGTGATGCTCTTACATAGTAGTGTTCAACCTATCAATAGTTCAATTCACCTTTGTGACTGATATACGTAATGCACTCTACATGCGTGTATTGAATCCATTTTCGTTGATGCTACGAGATAAGTCTGCCACCTTCTTTTAAGGGGCTTGCATTAATACCATTAGGTGGAGCATCAATTCCTTATTGGTGGAGGGATCCTTATTAATTTTTCCATGAGAGCCAAGTGCATAAATTAATTCTTTACTGGGTATTGATTCGATGTCTCTCAGATCTACTTAGTTGGATCTCTGTTAGGTGGAATCAGGGTCGCCTACGTATCTATTTCTCATTGGCTCAGGTAGGGTGTGCTTTTGTGAGGCACATGAATTTAATAAAGGGTACATGAAATTCATGCACCTTTTATTCATCTGTGCTCTTTAAAAGTAGTCGCAGAGTAGGGTGCTCAAAGTTTGTGTGCCCTTCAAACTTTCATGTGCTCCATAGGAATTGGATCACACTACACAAAAGCGGGGTGTGCAACTTTGCACACCCCTCAAGACCTTCATGCACTCCACTAAATATAGATTGCATGACCCAAAAATGAAGCACATGACTTAGCACACCCCTTAAAAATTTCATGCACTCCACTAAAAGTGGGGCATACAAGACCAAAATGAGGCATGCGACTTAGCATGCCCCTTAAATTTTTGTGCACTCCACTAGAAGTGGGGTGCATGAGACCAAGTGGGGTGCGCAACTTAGCATACCCCTTAAAAATTTTAATGTGCTCCACTAGAAGTAGGGTGATGTTGGAAAGAATTCTTGCATCCATAGGATTCGATTGTCACGCTGCAAAAATCCATTTGAAACCAACGAGCTATTACAGGCTCTGGTCAACCTGCCTCTTCGTTCTGATAAACATGGCTATTGCTAAAGAAAAACTACATAACGGGTAAGGAAACCCCAACGGTAATTCTATGATTAAAAGTTAATTACATGCTCCAGATTAATATAAAACTATACATATTAAAATTACCAAGCAAGAAAATAACCAATTGTTATGCCTTATGTAGACCGGTGCCTAGATTCATTGGGTTGTTATAACAATTTAACAACAATTCTAACATGAACAAAGAGAATGGGGAAAAGAAAATTGGCGTTCTTAGATTTATTCAAATATCATAATAAAACTAAAAGTTAACCAATGAAAGAAACGTATGTAATGTATTCAAATAATGTAATCCATTACATAGTGACACACAATACTGAGACAAAGATATAATAGGAATAAAACTTATAATTGTATTGATTTCATAAAATATTACATGCAAAGTGGGCAGGATGCCTTTTAACTCTATTTTTATCAAAGAAATACATCAATACAATGAAGAGGACTATGTTAAAATAATGTAACAGGTCTCTCCTACTCTCCTTGTTCCAATCTGGTAACAATAGAGTCTTTGAATCCTAGGCTCAATAGGACAGGAAATAATCTCAGCTTCTTGAGCACTTTCCTATCAAAATCCTGCATAGCAAAGGGAAGAATAAGAAATGAGAAAGGAAAAATAGACATAGAAGGGGATACAACAACACAACTAACAGGGCACTCAAGTATACCTCTTAGAAAAAATGTTATTCTCTAATTGCTTGATGTAGAATCTATCCGTAGCTACTTCCTTTTATAACTGTTGGTTCTTGATTCTGTTATTTTTGTTTTATTTCTAACCTTACACTTGTCAGCATCTGATTGAAATTCAAAAATTGGTACAACTGGCTTCCACTACCCTTGTTGTTCTTGATTGTGCTCTCCTCTTTGAATTTTTCAAACAATAATTCAATCTAACCAGTGATGGTAGTGTTGGGAGAACCTGTTTCTTCTTCTACTACCCCCTTCACAACTGTTCCCATTGTTTCCTCTTGGACCGTCTCCTTTACTACTTCAGGGACTTTTTATGTTGGCTCAGGTTTCCGTTGTGATGAGCTTGCTTCCAGCTTTTGACCGTGAGTTTCAACTTCTTTTCCTTTTTGGACTGTCTGCAACTTTTTTATTTGCTCAATTATTAATCTCCAAACTTCTGTATCAAATGTGGTTGCAATCCTTAGCATATTCATTTCCTGCAAAATTCTATTTTTCTGTGTGGCAATAGTGGGCCTGTTCCTTTCACATTGAAAGAGTAACATCTCTACAGTATTTACCATAAGAGTAGTTTGTCTAATCATTTTCACCTCATCACCTGGTTCACATTCAAATATTTCAATGGTGCGCTGGAATACCTCTTCTACATCTGAGGCCTCTAAGCATTGGTCTAAGGATAGACCAATGTCTACCATTTTTTTTGTTGCATATTTTATCAGATTATCCATTTCATTTACAACATTGATCCACCTCTCCTAATTTTCCCCAAACAGGGTTGCTTTAAAAAACTCAAAACTGAGCTAAATTTTACTGCCATCATTTGTTATTATTTCTTGTCCCTGCAGCTCTTCAAAATGGTCCCCTATAAAATCTAGGGTAGGGTGGATGATTTCAAAATCTTCTTCTCTTTCTTGTAGTAATGTCAGAATTTCTTGAGCAGTCACTTGGATCACCCTTATTTGCCTGAACATCTCAGTAAAACCTCTGGCATGAGCTCTTATTTTCATTGACATGTCTTTCTTCATTGCATTTAGATAATAAACATGATCTTGAATCTTCATCACTGAAGGGGGTTGTACACTTGAAGTATATTTTCGGGCTAAATCTTCATGTTGTTTACTTATTAATGCTTTCATTTCAATTTTTTCCTTCTCCTCTTTCTCCAATTGTTTTCTTAGCTCTGCAATTTTCCCAATGAATTGGTCTATGGCTTGATTTTGCATTGCCTTGACAACTTTGGCCATTTCACCTTCTTTCCCTAGTACTGATGAGCCCTCGGTTTCCTCATTAACTCTAAAAATGAGTGGATCTTGCAAAGTAGGAAGATGTATTTCTATTTTATCTAATATAGGTGCTTCTAATTGTGATTCTTTTGTAAACTATTCTCCTATATTTCCCATCCCTGATACTAACTATAATTCTTGTTCATTTGCAGTAGTCAAAGTATCCTACTCATCTATCCTTTCCAACACAACATTTGTAGAGGGCAAAGATAATTTGGGCCTCTTCTTCTCTACAGTGGTTATCTCTATTTGATTTTTCACCTGGTGACTTCGAAAAAGACCCCCAAATCCACCAGTTCTTCTGCTATTCATCTGTATCACTGATGGAATTTTAATTTCTTGTCCTTTTATGTTTAATGAGGCAGGGATAGCCATGGGTGCCAATTTCTTCATGCTAGTTACAGCTAGTACTCTATTAGAAATGGGAACTACAGCTTGTTCCATGAGTGAAGCTTTATGAACAGGTGTTGTTACAATCTCTTTTCCTTTATCTGTGCTCGGGTTTTTGGAAGCTTCTTGGGACGTGCTTGGTGTCGCCTCTATTCTAATATGAGTACCTTTGAAAGGCCTAACCTGTTGCTCTACTATGTCTACAGTATTTATAGTGACCTCCATTTGGTCAATACCCTGTTCTTCTATCAACTCTAATAGGGGGTCTTCTTTGATTGCTAGAGCTGCTCCTAGAAAAATAGGTGCTACAGATTCTACTAAAATTTCTCGAAGCCTTCTTAATTTTGTAGGGTAATCATAGGCTCCATGAACCTGTGTGTTGCCCCTACTTTCAAGAGGGAAATCATCCCATACCTTTTGCAAATCTAATCCTTTTTCCATAGCTTCTAATAAGCTTTCTTCAAAGGCGTCTGTACGATGTAGTATTTGAGCATATTCTCTTTTTTCCATCATTTTGTTGTATGTTCCTTTAGGGTCATAAAATCTCCAAGTTATCTCATCAAATCCCATGTTATCTAACTCAAACATTCCCTTGAGCAGGGAAGGGTAGCCAACAAATATAAAATCTCCAAAGCGATAGGGAACATTGAGCCAGGGGACCTTACCATGTTTCTTTACCAGTCTCATCTTAGCTTCTTCGGCTACCTGCCTGCACAACTCCAAAGCTGCTAGAGATAATGGGTAATATTTTGGCAATAGATTAGGGGGAATTTTGGCCCCATAGAGTCTGATATAAGAGAAGCCTTATGAGAAAAATAAATCTCCAATGTCCTTTTCTTTAATAAAGGCTCTTACCCCTGGCCCTAGTCTCTCAGGGACTAATCCGGTTAGAGCCCAATGGATTTCCACCATGAAATGATCACAGAACCAGCCCATGTGAGTTTTTCCTTCGTGTATTCTCCAGAAACTACTTTGAACATAGGGGTTGTCAATGGATTTTATTATTTTACGGGCTTCTCCTCCCAATTGACCCGCTATCAGATGGATAAAAATTGAATATTGAGAAAAATAGGGCATCTCTTGCCTTTGTTCAAAAACTACTTTTTTCAATTCTACCATTTCTCTATGCATCTGGGTACTTAATTCTAATTCCTAGGCATAAATTGGGGTGTTATGTGCCCTATTGCATTGTGCAACTAAATATAAAACCCTTTTAGTTACTCTACTAAGATCCTATACTCCCAAAATTATGTTTATCATATCACAAAAATCTTGGACCCATGGCCTAAAAGCATTTTTCCTAATTGGAAATTTCTTTTCTATTTTCTCATGTGTATCAAACAAGGTTTTAAAAACTTCCATATCTATAAACATTCGATATTGGTGTTCAATTACCTTTTCCACTAGAAAGGTGGTATACTCTATCAATTTGAAAACCTTCTGGATGTGTTTGACTTTAATACTGAACATCGATCGATCCTTATTGTCTCAAAATATCCTCGTTCTTTCGTCATACGCCACCGCCAACCATGCCATCAAATCTGAGGAGAAGTGAACTTTTAGACATACCAACTTCCCAAGGTTACTGTTCCATCTATTATTTTTGGGGAAACCCTTGTACTGTAACCTCTAGGCTTTGTGAAATAAATCAGCCATTATCCATGGGGTCCGGTCATCATTCTCCATCACATGAGCAAAACTCTTGATACATGCATTGTCGATATCATACTATTGCGTTGGGGTAGGTCTTTTATCAGCTTCACATTTTTGAGAAAATTCATACATTGTGCTATCGAGAACAGGTGGTCCAGAGATCTCAGAGTATGGTGACCTATCTGTGATGAATTTTATGGCTTCCCTAGTGTCTTCGGGTACAAAAATGTCTCCCCATGATGCCATTGATCTCACGATAGCAGGTCGGGTCCTTCTATGATAGGAAAGCTTCAAAAGTCTTCTTCTCTCGATACTTCTGTGTATCAATTTCTGCTCTTAGCTCACCAGGGCGATATACTGGACTATTTTTGTGAGCTCAAATACTGGGTGGTGAAGTGGGTTCGATAATTCGCACATTTTTCATAAACACGATGCCACCAACTACCTTTTAAAATTGTCCAAATAATTTTTGCCAACACATATTTCCGGAGTTGGGCCTTAATGGTAGGTAGCATCCTTCATCCTACGTGCCCCTGAACCTTTTGGTTCGTGTACCTATAATCATTAGCACTCCCGCTATTGGCCATTGGAATCCTCTTTTATCTGACGTGGAACTGTGATGTGTGATAGGGATGGCTTCCATTTTGAATCTCGTGCCACCTTGGCATCAGACGCTAACTAAATATTTGGGATTGATTACCCTTTTAATTAAGCAGCAATCATCCTAGGGATTTTCATAAGATTTAGTTCTTGGTGTGAGTGCCCGTTATTATCTTTGATATCCTTAGTTTCTCTGAGTCAACCGTGATCGAGTGCAGCCGTTGGATCTATCTTTTTGAATTATGTGCATCCATCGGATCTATTAGAAGATGCTTATCATTTTCCTTCACTCGTATTTGACTTTGACTCACTTGCTACCATTAGATTCCTTTAATCTCAATGAAGCGCTACCATCAAATTTTTATTAGTTGATTCATCACTTAAATATTTGGTTCGTGCACTGTCGTCGGATCTCCTGAGTAGGGTTAGCGCAATCGTCGATGTCTTAGGACCTGCATGATTGTTAGTCTACCTGTACTTGATTAATTGGGTTAATCATGTTTACAAAGTCAAAAATATTTGGTTGGTAATAACTCATTTCGACAAGACTTAAGGTTAAAGATTATATCATTGTTTATTTGACCTTATAATAATGCGGTGTTTTATTCCTCCTCTAATCAAGATTTACCAAGGTTAACCTAGTGTTTTCATCCTTAATATCATTGTATTAAGCATAGGCCTCATATAACACGTTTACCTTTCTATGTGATTGTACCATGAAGGGGGCGCTACCATTAGATTATTTCGTATATAAACAAATTTTAGCAAAGGAAAGGGGGAAAATCACCCGTGCATCAAATTAATTAACCATTTGATGAAAGAAACTTGTTTAGACTAACCTTTGATCACTTTAAACCATGCGCACCATTGGATCTGAGTGGAGATGAGCGCTTTCATCAGATCTTCGTGTCATTTAATCTCTTCATTTGCCTTTGATTCCTTCATCGTCATCGATCTTCGAGCGAAGTCTAGCACTGCCATTAGATCTTCTGCAAGCTGCATATTTGTTAGTCGAAAGGGGCACATTATTAGATTTGACTAATCCTGGTTTAAACTAAAAAGGGGGATTAGCGATGTATTATACCCTTACTAATATGTAATTAATTTGGCTTTACCTTTGTTTTTCTCGACCACTTACTATTTATGTTTTCGACATGGTCGTTGGATCTTCGATAGATATTGGCATAGCCATAGATCTTGATCAACCTGTGGGTTAGTTACCAAGGGGTACACGATTTTAAACCTTGATTAATCCAGAAGGGGGAATGATTAGCAACATGCTTAGACCCTTGTTAATCTCATTTTAATAGATTTAATTAATCACATGGGGTTTTTACCCTTTTAATGCATCTTCTATGGGCGTGCCACCATTGGATTGGATCTGGATCGAGCGTTGTCGTCCGATCTTTCCAATTAGATCGATGGTTAAAGGGGGCGTATACCCATAGCATTTTAATGTGTGGTCTAGTTAAAACAAGTGCAACCATTGATCTTTGGGTTTGTTTGAGCGCTATCATCCGATCTATCGGATTTGCTCGTTGTTTAATTAGAAGCTTTGACCCATGTTGACTCGTTTAATGTTTTGACTCTTTGGAGAGTGCGCAACCATTGGATTGGCTTAAACTCAAGCGCATCCATCCATATTGGTAGAGTTGCATAGATTTTAATCACTTTTGACCTTAGGTTATAATATTTATAGAACATTGACTTTTGACTTAACCTTTAATCAATTTATCAGAGCGCAATCATCCGATTAAACCTGATTTGAGTGTGGCACTCAGATTAGATCTAAGGTGCTTGAATTTTAATTAATGGGGTGCATGCCCTCAAGATTTAATTAAGATTTTTGTTTTGGACTTAAGTTTTTCGGGTTTTAGACCACGATGTTTAATTAAATTTCTCCGTCACTTTTGAATACCTTAGGACTTAAAGGTTTATCATTTGATTTAGGCCCAAGGGGAAAATATTATAGGGAGATCGGAGTTTGGCTTTAAAATGTCTGATTAATGAAATTTTTCCCTAACCCCTATTTAAGATACTTGGACTTTTAAAGGAGGCTCATATTATTAACAACTAAGGTTAGACTTCAACAAACAAACCCATTAGAAATTGAATCCTCTTAATTAGATGCAAAAAGGACTAGCAATGCTTGCTTACTTTGATGAAACCAAAAATTTAAATTTAGGGGTTTCAAAGTTTGAGTCAAATTTGGCTCCAACATAGGCTCTGACTGGGACAAAGTGTTGAAAACATGAGGCACTTGAGAACCACAGAATCTCCTGGTTTTATTTGCAGAAAATGAACAAAAATAAAAAAACTTTTGACTATTAAGTAAAGCTTGAAAAACATAAAAGAAAAACAATTTTTTTTTAATATATACTGAAAAACTGTATGAACAACATGATATCAAAGCTATAGAGTATTTGAAAACTGTAATTCCTTTTATTCAATTTTGAAACTAGGATCATATTTTTAGAAACAGATGAGTTTTATTTTGATATATTGTAATGTTTGTTTTGGCTAAGTCATAAGATATGATTACACAAATATTTGTCAAAGCCATTTACTTCATCATGTTCATGCCCATGTGTGTGTTTGTGCATTCATTTTGATTTCTAAGTCTTTCATCCTTGTCATATCTAAGCAAAATAGTTAAGCCTAATATGTGATTTCACTCTTTAAAAATTTTCACCATTCTACAGGGCTCCACTGCCAGTCAAGCGTCTATAGCCCCGGTGGAGTTGCTTCTAATCCCATCTAGTTTTACCCTACTTCCAGTCAAGCGTCTATAGCCCCGATAGAGGTTTTCCAAGATATCTCAGGCAGTGACTCAATTTAACTTTATTTTTTATTTTTCTTTCTCGTGAGAGAAGTACTTGGATATATAAGCAAATTGTGCAATGAGTATGCATGAGTTGAGGATTAGTTTCTAGCTATAAAATATGAGTGTAATAATTTTTGGCTCAACTACCCTCTCAAAGATAACTCGGTTCCTTGGACCTTTGAAGTCACTTTAAGTATTATTTGTAATGTGAGGCTTTGACATGATGTTTCAATCAGCTTTGTTTTTCTTCTATTTTATCTCATATCAAACAACTATTGCATAAACACTCATATTTTGAAAATTGTAAACCTCATCAGAGTCTAAAATAAATCTCCTTTCTTCTTATTATTTTTGGGGGAATCAACAGTTATATATATACTCATCAAACTAAGAATATCATGTGTACAATAAACTCAAAATTAAACTAAACAAGAAAAGAAAAGCTAAAAAGTAAAGCACTCTATTTTTGGGGTTTTTTGTTCTTTTCATTTTTTTTATTTTTTTTTCTTTTATTTTATTTACCTTCAACAAGGATTGTACATTTTGAGGTGTTGGCCATTAATAGGGATAGCCATCATTTCACCCTACAAGGTCTGCAACTTGTATGTATTCTGGCTGATAACATGGGCTATTTGGTATGGGCCAATCCATTTAGGTTCAAATTTACCTTTTTCCCCATGCTTATCATTTTTAGGATCCCAATAGATGACTATATCTCCTTGAGAAAAAGGAGTACCCTTGGCTTTCTTATTAAACAATTTCATGGTTTTTTGGGTTTGTTCCATCATTCTATTAAGGGTCTCTCTTCTTTGCTCTTCTAATAGGACAATTTGGTCAAGCCTTCTCTGTATGGGATTGGGGTATTTATGGTCTTGTAGTAGGAGGGAAAGTGCTAATTTCTCTATTTTTGAAGGTAATAAAGCTTTCTCTCCATAAACCATCTCATAGGGGGTTCTTCCTATGTTTCTTTTGACAGATAACCTATCAGCCCATAAAGAAAATTTAAGTTCATTGTCCCACCCTATTTTGTTCTTACCTAATGACATTTTTATTCTGGTTATTACATTCTTATTTGATGACTCAGCTAGACCATTTCCTTTGGGGTAATAATTAGCAGAATGGGATAATTCAATTCCATATTCAGCACAAAATTCTACCATTTCATATGAAACAAAATATTGTGCATTATCTGTAACTAGCTTTTGAGGAACCCCAAACTTGGTTAGAATGTTTTCTTCCAAGAACTTGATGATAGTGGTAGTATTGGATGTTCTCAAGGGTGCAGCTTCTACCCACTTGGTGAAGTAATTTGTTGCAGTTATGATCCACTTGTGTTGGCCAAATGAATTAGGCTTGATCTCTCCAATTAGGTCAATACCCCATTGTGTGAATGGCGCTTCAATGATTACTGGCTTGAGGGGCATGGCGGCCAAATGCTTCTTTCCTACAAAAACCTAGTAGTTATGACAGTTCCTAACATGTTTATATACATATTTAAAAATGGAAGGCCAATAATATCCTGCTCTCATTATTTTATTAGTTGTAGCTCTTGGAGCAAAGTGTCCTCCATAGAAACCATCATGAAATTCATTGATTATTTTTGGGACTTCACTTTCATATAAACAGACTAATAATATTCCATCAAGGTGTTTCCAGTATAGCACACCATCCTGTATGTAATATTTTTGAGCTTGAAGCTTGACTGACCTCATTCTGTTTGTTGACATATCTTTAGGGAATGACAGATTTTGTAAGTATGACAATATTTCTTCATACCATTTACATTCAATATTATTGATTCTTCTGACATCATATGCCTCATCTATTGTGAGAACATTTTCAAATCCTTCTTCTTTTTTGGCCAACAATTTAGCTAAACCCTGCCCTTTGATAATTTTAACTATTTTGAATTCAGCATCATATTGCAGAAGCTTTACCATCCACCTTGTTGGTCTTCCTAATGGCTCTGATTGGGAAAAATATCTTTTATTGCTATAAAAGGAATACAACAATAAACCTTATTTGAGCCAAATATACCTTTGAAGTGTTCTAAAGATTGTATGACTGCATAAGCATGTTTTTCTAGCAAGGTGTATTTAATATGTGCTCCTTTTAGCCCTGAGCTCATGAAGGCTATTGGCCTTTCATTATTTTCATCATCCTTCTATGAAATAACTGCAGCAATAGAATGTTCAGATGCATAAGAGTAGATGTTAAAATTCTTTGCATAATCAGGGCAACTTAGGGCTGGTGTGGTTGATATGGCTTCTTTGATTTTGTTAAATGCTTCCATATTTTCCATTGTCCATTTTATTTCTCTAGTTTTCTTAACCATGTCATTTATAGGTTTGGTCATCTATGCAAAATTTGGAACAAATATTCTAATAAAATTTATCTTGCCAAAGAATAAGCTTTTAAATTTCTAGGAAGGGGAATTTTGGAAATAGCTTCAATTCTATCTGGATCAATGCTTATTCCTTTTTCTAAAACTATATGTCCTAATAACTTCCCTTGTGTAGTCCCAAATATGCATTTCTTGGGATTCAAAGAAATTCTAAATTCCTTGCACCGAGCAAAAACTGTAGTTAAGTGTTCTAGATGATCCTCTAGATTTTTCGAAAATACAGTGATATCATCCAGGTACACCACTACAATCTTGAACATTAATCCTTTAAAAGCAAAGTCCATTGCTCTCTAAAAAGTAGCACCTGCATTCATCAGTCCAAAAGGTATTCTTAAATATTCAAATGTGCCCCATGGTGTAGTGAATGTTGCCTTGTGTCTATCTTCTGGATTTATCTGAATTTGATTGTACCCTAAAAATCCATCTAACAGAGACAATCTAGTTGAGCCAACTACTACTTGCAATAATTGTTCCATGTTGGGTAATGGGTAATTATATTTTAATGAACTCTTGTTTAAATTTCTAAAATCTACATAGAGTCTAATATCCCCATTATTTTTTTTGACTGGTACTAAGTTGGATATCCAGGAAGAAAATCTTACCTTTCTAATTATTTTGGAATCCAATAACTTTTGTACCTCCTTTTGCATTATTGGGTGTAGAGTTGGATTGTATTTCCTCTGCTTCTATCTGAATGGTTTGGAATCTTCTTTTAGGGGTATTATGTGTGTCATTACATCTATTTTGAATGTTTTAAGATCTTCATAAGTCCAAGCAAAATGTTCTTTGTTCTTTTTCAAGAAACTGATATATCCAACTTTTTCTTTAGTAGGTAAGGCCATGTCTACTTTCACTATTCTGGGTTCTTTCATTGAGCCAATATTAATATCTTCAGATATCACTTCTCTGCATAAAGGCTTATAGGCTTTGTCAAAATCATCAAATAGACTCTCTAGAGAAACCAATCCTTTGGGTATTCTATTAGTTTTCAACTGGATTACTTCTACTGGCTCTCCTATTTGGTATTTTAGCTTTTCTTCATATTTTTCATCATAGATTACATCTACATACTGATTTTGTAGAGTCATAAAATATTTAATATCTATGTCATCCTGAAAGACCTATAGATATACTATGTTATCTGGCATAGAAGGTTTATAAACTGAAATAGTTGGGAATCTATCCATATATTCTATAGTTATCTCTGGGTGATCTAGACCTAAGGCATTTATAGCTAAAATATCTACAACATGATTTTGTTCTCTAGGAATATATGAGATATTGAAATCTAAGAATTTATCAATTTCTTCCAACACTGCATTTCTATATTGCTTAAGCCTAGGATGTTTAGTTTGATATTTACCTTTGATCTGTAGTATAATAAGCTCTACATCCCCTATTACAGTCAAGTAGTTAATGCCTAGTTCTTATTCTTTCCTTTGCCCTAGTAGTAAAGCTTCGTACTCAGCTACATTGTTTGTGCAAGGAAATTGCAGTCTGTAAGGAATACCAAGGTAATTTCCTTTAATATCAGTCAAATTTACACGTGCACCTACTCCAGACTGTGATTTAGCTCCATAAAAATACATGGTCCATATTTCTTGAGTCAAAACTCTATCTGATTCAGCATCCACTATTTTCATAACTTCTGGATCCATGTTCTTTGCTTTTGGTACTTCCACCAAGAATGGGTTGTGCCATATTGAATAAACTCCCATCCCTTTTTCTTCCATAGATTTTACTAAGTTAATCATGGTTTCATCTATTTGAATTAACTCTACGGAGTGTTTGTTGAATGGTTCCCTTCTCAAAATTATATTCTCCTTATTTGATATTGGGATTGTAGCATAGGACCAGTCCAATTGAATTGAACCTCCTATTTTTTCTGCCCAATGTCTATTGAGTAATAGTGAGAATAATGGGTCAACATCAACTACTGCAACATCCATGACTATGCCCTTTTTAGGGTGTTGATCCAGGAAAACCAACAATCCAGTTATTACCCCTACACAAGGAATTTGCCTGCTATCCATTACTAAAATAGGGGCAAAATCTCTAGTACAGATTAATCCCATTTGGTCAGCTATTAACTTGGGCATGATATTGTGTGATGCTCCACTATCTAGCATGCAATTATGAATCACATATCTTTCCCCTTCATCTTAATTATACCTTAATTACACATAGAAGGGTCTGACAGAGGATGGTGATCTTGTATCATGTTGATTTTGTCTAGCAGCATGGCAAGTTGGGTCTTCTTTTTGTTCTACTAATCCAAATGATCTGTAGACTTGTTCTTTGTACTGTTGAACTTTCATAAGTTCTCCAAATGTGATATTAAAATTTTGCTTACTGAGTTCTGATCCAGCATAAAATTCTATCTTCTTTATATCTAGTGGTTTATTACTTTCTTCTTTGGGAATATCTTCCTCTGATTCTATTACTTCAAGAGTAATCTTTTTAAGGTTCCTATCATTTTTCTATTTACTGATATTTTTTTTGGTGAAAGTTTGTTTTCTTGTTTCACTTGTAGAGGATTTCTCCGTCCTTTCAGGGACTTTTATATTCCTTAAATTCAGAATATGGGTTACCTCTAATTCTTCAACCTCTTGAGCAATGGGGATTAATTTCCCTTGCTTCATCTTATCATATCTTGACTCATGTGATTTCTGCAATATTTTAGTTCCTTCAGTTACTAAAATTTGAGGATGATGATTTGAAGCATACTTGTCCATATATTCTTCAAACAACCTTTCTCTGGATTCATCTTCAACAGACCAACAAGCATTGATTCTTATATCCTCTTTTGATTCTGCATGCATATCTACATTACGTTGATCACTTAGGTGAATTCCACATGCATCAGGGTTATGGGGTGCATCACAAGTAGAGAAAAAATAGGGAAATCCCTTTGCTATATTAGCATATGGTATAGGGTTAGGAACACTATTCTGATCTCTATCAGAGTCTCGATTTTTCCAGTTATTGTTCTCATTATTCCTACTCCTATTTTCTTCTTCAGAACCATTGTTGTTTCCCCAATTCCTATTGAAAATTTTCTTTAAGGGAGGACGGTTGTCAATATGAGGTCGCTTTGTCTATGAAGATTCACCGTTATTTCCATTTCTTTCAATTCTTGCTAACATTTTTTTCATGTTATTGAACATCTTAGTCATTTGACTGGTCAATTTCTCCATTGGATCAATTTTGGTTCTTCTTTGTATATCAAATGCCACCCTTTTGGGTTTTCTCTCAGGTAGGTTGACTTCTAGATAATAGGGCTTCATCTTACCACTGTCAAGCATATTTATTTCTATATCCATTACTTTTTCCATACAACCATCAATGGTAGTGGCTTGTTCTTGCCTTAACTCATAGTTAAACTCTCCTTGAAAAGCATTCTTATAAAAACAAATAGACTGAATATCACTAGGTCTAAGGTTGATAGGGATTTTGTTCCTAGTCTTTGAAAATATTATGTTGAAATCACTAACAACCTCATTCTCTTTTTTCTTCATAGTGGCTAGCTCAGTTAACAATGATTGTTCATTTTTCCTTTCACCATATTTCTTTAGAAACACAACTTCCATTTTGGTGAAGTTTGGGATATCATTGTTAGGAAGGGAATTAAACCACTCTCTAGCATATTTTTCTAAAGTCTGTAAAAACAGTCTCAATACTACATCTTCATGTTCAACTTCCAGACTATCCATTGCATACAAGAAACTTTTGATATGATCTTCTCCAGTCACTGCACTATTTCCTAAAAATTTAGGGAGGTATTTGTGAGCTTTACTGGGTAAGGTATTTAAATTGATGGGTAATACAAAAGGCCTATATATGTTAGTCCTCCATAAATGAACATTAACCTGGGCCATTGCTACTGTAGGATTTGAATTCACAGTAGTAACACTTATAGGAATGTGAGGTTGAGTAATATGGATATGATCTAATGGATTATTTACCTCAGTATTACTATTATAAGAATAATCACATATATCTTCTATAACAGAATTTAAACGTTCATCTATAGTAATAATATTCTGATTTTTCTTTATGTACTTTTTACTGCTAGAATTTGATCTACTATTATAAACAGTACTCTTGAAAAGTGGAGTTTTCTGGGTATGTATAAATACCTCTGGATTCTCGAGTTCTGGAAATAGCTCCTTACCGCTTCTCCTGGTGTTCACCGACATGTTATGTTCTCTATATTTTTATTTTTTCCTTCTGGGTTTGTCCAAAAAATTTGCCAGCATCAGGGTGTAGAAATAACAGCGTATGCTTTATCAAGAATGCTTGATATTACCACTCATCCTCACAGAAGTTAGTTCTTGGAATAATTCAAGAAAATCAAGAAACCAAAATTTAAAGAAAATCAAGAAACCAAAAATTTCAAGAAGATCAAGAAACGTAAAGAATATCAAAATTTGAAAACCAAGGGTAAAATAAAAAATGTAGAAAATGTAAAAAATTAAAACAAACATTCTTTATTCTAATTGGCCATCAGTTGATTAAAAATAATTTCGTTCGAAGAAAAACTTTTAAGAAGATAATTAAATATTTCTATTAAGTCCTCCCTGGAAACGACACCAAAAATTTTTTGGAACCGATTCTTGCATCCATAGGATTCTATTGTCATGCTACAAAAATCCGTTTGAAACCAACGAGCTATTACAGGCTCTGGTCAACCTACCTCTTCGTTATGATAAACATGGCTATTGCTAAAGAAAAACTACATAATGGGTAAGGAAACCCCAATGGTAATTCTATGATAAAACGTTAATTACATGCTCCAGATTAATGTAAAACTATACATATTAAAATGACCAAGCAAGAAAAATAACCAATTTTTATGCCTTATGTAGACCGGTGCCTAGATTCATTGGGTTGTTATAGCAATTTAACAATAATTCTGACATGAACAGAGAGAATGGGGAAAAGAAAATTGGCATTCTTAGATTTATTCGAATATCGTAATAAAACTAAAATTTAACCAACGAAAGAAACATATGTAATGTATTCAAATAATGTAATCCATTACACAGTGACACATAGTACTGAGACAAAGATATGACAGGAATAAAACCTAAAATTGTATTGATTTCATAAAATATTACATGCAAAGTGGGCAGGATGCCTTTTAACTCTATTTTTCTCAAAGAAATACATCAATACAATGAAGAAGACTATGTTCAAATAATGTAACAGGTCTCTCCTACTCTCCTTGTTCCAATCTGGTAACAATAGAGTCTCTGAATCCTAGGCTCAATAGGACAGGAAATAATCTCAGCTTCTTGAGCACTTTCCTATCAAAATCCTGCACAACAAAGGGAAGAATAAGAAATGAGAAAGGAAAAATAGACATAGAAGGGGATACAACAACACAACTAACAAGGCACTCAAGTATACCTCTTAGCAAAAATGCTATTCTCTAATTGCTTGATGCAGAATTTGTCCGTAGCTGCTTCCTTTTATAACTGTTGGTTCTTGATTCTATTATTTCTGTTTTATTTCTAACCTTACACTTGTCAGCATCTAATTGAAATTCAAAAATTGGTACAGTTGGCTTCCACTACCCTTGTTGTTCTTTATTGTGCTCTCCTCTTTGAATTTTTCAAACAGTAATTCAATCTAACCAATGATGGTAGTGTTGGGAGAACTTGTTTCTTCTTCTACTACCCCCTTCACAACTGTTCCCATTGTTTCCTCTTGGACCGTCTCCTTTACTACTTCAGGGAATTTTTCTGTTGGCTCAGGTTTCCATTGTGATGATCTTGCTTCTAGATGTTGATCGTGAGTTTCAACTTCTTTTCATTTTTGGACTGTCTACAACTTTTTTATTTGCTCAGTTATTTATTTCTAAACTTCTACATCAAATGTGGCTACAATCCTCAGCATATTCATTTCCTACAAAATTTTGTTTTTGTGTGTGGCAATAGTGGTCATGTTCCTTTCACATTGAAAGAGTAACATCTCTACAGTATTTACCATAAGAGTAGTTTGTCTAATCATTTCTGCCTCATCACCTGGTTCACATTCAAATATTTCAATGGTGCACTGGAATACCTCTTCTACATCTGAGGCCTCTAAGCATTGGTCTAAGGATAGACCAATGTCTACCATTTTTTCTGTTGCATATTTTATCATATTATCCATTTCATTTACAACATTGATCCACCTCTTCCGGTTTGCTCCAAACAGGACTGCTTTAAAAAACTCAAAACTGAGCTGAATTTTATTGCCATCATTTGTTATTATTTCTTGTCCCTACAACTCTTCAAAATGGTCCCCTATAAAATCTAGGGTAGGGTGGATGATTTCAAAATATTCTTCTCTTTCTTGTAGTAATGTTAGAATTTCTTGAGTAGTCACTTGGATCACCCTTATTTGCCTAAACATATCAGCAAAACCTCTGGCATGATCTCTTATTTTCATTGACATGTCTTTCTTCATTGCATTTAGATAATAGACATGATCTTGAATATTTATCACTGAAGGGGGTTGTACACTTGAAGTATCTTTTTGGGCCAATTCTTCCTGTTTTTTACTTATTAATGCTTTCATTTCAGCTTTTTCCTTCTCCTCTTTCTCCAATTGTTTCCTTAGCTCTGCAATTTTCCCAATGAATTGGTCTATGACTTGATTTTGCATTGCCTTGACAACTTTGGCCATTTCACCTTCTTTCCCTAGTACTGATGAGCCCCCGATTTCCTCATTAACTCTGAAAATGAGTGGATCTTGCAAAGTAGGAAGATGTATTTCTGTTATATCTGATATAGGTGCTTCTAATTGTGATTCTTTTGTAAATTGTTCTCCTATATTTCCCATCCCTGCTACTAACTGTAATTCTTGTTCATTTGTAGTAGTCATCTGTCCTTTCCAACACAACCTTTGATAGAGGGTAAATATAATTTGGGCCTCTTATTCTCTATTGTGGTTATCTCTATTTGATTTTTCACCTGGTGACTTCGAAAAAGACCCCCAAATCCACCAGTTCTTCTGCTATTCATCTGTATCACTGATGGAATTTTAATTTCTTGTCCTTTTATGTTTAATGAGGCAAGGATAGCCATGGGTGCCAATTTCTTCATGCTAGTTATAGCTAGTACTCTATCAAAAATGGGAACTACAACTTGTTCCATGAGTGAAGCTTTCTGAATAGGTGTTGTTACAATCTCTTTTCCTTTATCTGTGCTCAAGTTTTTGGAAGCTTCTTGGGAAGTGCTTGGTGCTACCTCTATTCTGAGATGAGTACCTTCGAAAGGCCTAACCTGTTGCTCTACTATGTCTACAGTATTTATAGTGACCTCCATTTGGTCAATACCCTGTTCTTCTATCAACTCTAATAGGGGGTCTTCTTTGATTGCTAGAGTTGCTCTTGGAAAGATAGGTGCTATAGATTCTACTAAAATTTCTTGAAGCCTTCTTAATTCTACAGGGTAATCATAGGCTCCATGAACCTATGTGCTGCCCCTACTTTCAAGAGAGAAATCATCCCATACCTTTTTCAAATCTAATACTTTTCCATAGCTTCTAATACGTTTTCTTCAAATGTGTCTGTACGATGCAATATTCGAGCATATTCTCTTTTTTCCATCATTTTGTTGTATGTTCCTTTAGGGTCATAAAATCTCCAAGTTATCTCATCAAATCCCATGTTATCTAACTCAAACATTCCCTTGAGCAGGGAAGGGTAGCCAACAAATATAAAATCTCCAAAGCGATAGGGAACATTGAGCCAGGGGACCTTACCATGTTTCTTTACCAGTCTCATCTTAGCTTCTTCGACTACCTGCCTGCACAACTCCAAAGCTGCTAGAGATAATGGGCAATATTTTGGCAATAGCTTAGGGGGAATTTTGGCCCCATAGAGTCTGATATAAGAGAAGCCTTCTGAGAAAAAAAATCTCCAATGTCCTTTTTCTTAATAAAGGCTCTTACCCCTGGCCCTAGCCTCTCAAGGACTAATTTGGTTAGAACCCAATGGATTTCCACCATGAAATGATCATAGAACCAACCCATGTGAGTTTGTCCTTCGTGTATTCTCCAAAAATACTTTGAACATAGGGGCTGTCAATGGATTTTATTATTTTATGGGCTTCTCCTCCCAATTGACCCGCTATCAGATGGATAAAAATTGAATATTGAGAAAAATAGGGCATCTCTTGCCTTTGTTCAAAAACTACTTTTTTCAATTCTACCATTTCTCTATGCATCTGGGTACTTAATTCTAATTCCCAAGCATAAATTGGGGTGTTATGTGCCCTATTGCATTGTGCAGCTAAATATAAAACCCTTTTAGTTACTCTACTGAGATCCTGTACTCCCAAAATTATGTTTATCATATCACAGAAATCTTGGACCCATGGCCTAAAAGCATTTTTCCTAATTGGAAATTTCTTTTCTATTTTCTCATGTGTATCAAACAAGGTTTTAAAAACTTCCATATATGTAAACATTCAATATTGGTGTTCAATTACCTTTTCCACCAGAAATGTGGTATACTCTATCAATTTGAAAAGCTTTTGGATGTGTTCGAATTTAATACTGAACATTGTCCGATCCTTATTGTCTTGGAATATCCTTGTTCTTTTGTCGTATGCCACTACCAACCATGCCATCAAATATGAGGAGAAGTGAACTTTTGGACATAACAACTTCCCAAGGTTACTATTCCATATATTATTTCTGGGGAAACCCTTATACTGTAACCTCTAGGCTTTGTGAAATAAATCGACCATTATCCATGGGGTTCGGTCATCATTCTCCATCACATGAGAAAAACTCTAGATACATGCATTGTCGATCTCGTACTACTACGTTGGGGTAGGTCTTTTATTAGCTTCACATTTTTGAGAAAATTCATACATTGTGTTGTCAAGAACAGGTGGTCCAGAGATCTCAAAGTATGGTGACCTATCTGTGATGAATTTTATGGCTTCCCTAGTGTCTTCGGGTACAAAAATGTCTCCCCATGATGCCATTGATCTCACGATAGCAGGTCGGGTCCTTATGTGATAGGAAATCTTTGAAAGTCTTCTTCTCTCGGTACTTCTGTGTATCAATTTTTGCTCTTAGCTCACCAGGGTGATATACTAGACTATTTTTGTGAGCTCAAATACTGGGTGGTGAAGTGGGTTCGATAATTCACATATTTGTCATAAACACGATGCCACCAACTGCCTTTTAAAATTGTCCAAAGAATTTTTTCCAACACATCTTTCCTAGAGTTGGGCCTTAATGGCGGGTAGCGTCCTTCATCCTACGTGCCCCTGAACCTTTTGGTTCGTGTACCTATAATCATTAGCACTCTCACTATTGGTCGTTGGAATCCTCTTTTATCTGACGTGGAACTATGAGGTGTGATAGGGATGGCTTCCATTTTGAATCTCATGCCACCTTGGCATCGGATGCTAACTAAATCTTCGGGATTGATTACCCTTTTAATTAAGCAACAATCATCCTAGGGATTTTTATAAGATTCAGTTCTTGGTGTGAGTGCCCGTTATTATCTTTGATATCCTTAGTTTCTCTGAGTCAACCATGATCGAGTGTAGTCGTCGGATCTATCTCTTTTAATTATGCAAATCCGTTGGATCTATTAGAAGATGCTTATAATTTTCCTTCGCTCGTATTTGACTTTAACTCACTTGTTGCCGTTAGATTGCTTTAATCTCAACGAAATGCTACCGTCAGATTTTCATTAGTTGATTCATCACTTAAATCTTTGGTTCATGCACTGTCGTCGGATCTCCTGAGTAGGGTTAGCGCAGTCATCGATGTCTTAGTACCTGCATGATTGTTAGTCTACCTGTACCTGATTAATTGGTTTAATCATGTTTACAAAGTCAAAAATATTTGGCTGGTAATAACTCATTTCGACAAGACTTAAGGTTAAATATTATATCATTGTTTATTTGACCTTATAATAATGCGGTGTTTTATTCCTCCTCTAATCAAGATTTACCAAGGTTAACCTAGTGTTTTCATCCTTAATATCATTGTATTAAGCATAGGCCTCATATAACACGTTTACCTTTCTATGTGATCGTCGTTGGATCATACCATGAAGGGGGTGCTACCGTCAGATTATTTTGTATATAAACAAATTTTAGCAAAGGAAAGGGGGAAAATCACCCGTGCATCAAATTAATTAACCATTTGATGAAAGAAACTTTTTTAGACTAACCTTCGATTACTTTAAACCATGTGCACCATTGGATCTGAGTGGATATGAGTGCTGTCATCGGATCTTCATGTCATTTAATCTCTTCATTTGCCTTTGATTCCTTCACCATCGTCGATCTTCGAGCGAATTCTAGCATTGTCGTTAGATCTTCTACAAGCTGCATATTTGTTAGTCGAAAGGGGCACATTGTTAGATTTGACTAATCCTGGTTTAAGAAAAAAAGGGGGTAATTAGCGATGTATTATACCCTTACTAATATGTAATTAATTTGTCTTTACCTTTGTTTTTCCTGAACACTTACTATTTATGTTTTCGGTGCGATCGTTGGATCTTTGATAGATATTGGCACAACCGTAGATCTTGATCAACCTACGGGTTAGTTACCAAGGGGTACACGATTTTAAACCTTGATTAATCCAGAAGGGGGAATGATTAGAAACATGCTTAGACCCTTTTTAATCTCATTTTAATAGATTTAATTAATCACATGGGGTTTTTACCCTTTTAATGCATCTTCTATGGGCGTGCCACCGTTGGATTGGATCTGGATCGAGCACTATCATCCGATCTTTCCAATTAGATCGATGGTTAAAGGGGGCACATACCCATAGCCTTTTAATGTGTGGTCTAGTTAAAACAAGCACAACCATTGATCTTTGGGTTTGTTTGAGTGCTATCATCCGATCTGTCAGATTTGCTCATTGTTTAATTAGAAGCTTTGACCCATGTTGACTCATTTAATGTTTTGACTCTTTGGAGAGCGCACATCCATTGGATCAACTTAAACTCAAGTGCATCCATCCATATTGGTAGAGTTGCATATATTTTAATCACTTTTGACCTTAGGTTATAATATTTATGGAACATTTGACTTTCGACTTAACCTTTAATCAATTTATCAGAGCGCAATCATCCGATTAAACCTGATTCGAGCGTGGCCCTCGGATTAGATCTAAGGTGCTCAACTTTTAATTAATGGGGTGCATGCCCTTGAGATTTAATTAATATTTTTGTTTTGGACTTAAGTTTTTTGGGTTTTAGACCACGGTGTTTAATTAAATTTCTCCATCACTTTTGAATACCTTAGGACTTAAAGGTTTATCATTTGATTTAGGCCCAAGGGGAAAAAATTATAGGGAGATCGGAGTTTGGCTTTAAAATGTCTGATTAATGAAAATTTTCCCTAACCCCTATTTAAGATACTTGGAATTTTAAAGGAGGCTCATATTATTAACAACTAAGGTTAGAATTCAACAAACAAACCCATTAGAAATTGAATCCTCTTAATTATATGCTAAAAGGACTAGCAATGCTTGCTTACTTTGATGAAACCAAAATTTTAAATTTAGGGGTTTCAAAGTCTGAGTCAAATTTGGCTCCAACAAGCGCACAACCCAAAAATGGGATGCACGACTTCACGCGCCCCTTGGGACTTTTGTGTGCTCCATTATAAGTGAGACGCATGACTCGAACTTGGGGTGCATCATTTCGTGTACCTCATAAGACCTTTGTGTGCTCATAATAATAGAATGCATGACTCAAAAAAATTGGTGTGCCTAACCATAATCACGAACAATCCACTAAGGTCAAATAAAAGGACTCAAAAATAAAAACTCGAATATAAAAAGGAGGGGGGATTTTTTTACAAGGCCAACAGGTAGGAATTTGAAGGATAAAAAATATGGATTAATAAGTGTACTTAAGGCTATTAATAATATCAGCATCACCCATCAACACTTTGTATATGATACAACCCTTTTTTGGGAGGGTAGGGATAAAAGGGGTAAGAGCTTTGAATAACTTATTAAAGGAATATGAAAGAGTGCCAGGGAAAAAATTTAATAGGAAAAAATCTAAAATTTACTTACTAAACACTCTAGCTAGAATCAGAGTAGGGATATGCAGGTTACTTTAAATGGATGAGGTAAATTTACTAGCAACTTATCTAGGGATGCCCTTATTTGAGGAGAGAATTAGGATAGAATTGAAGAATCTAGTTATAAGTAGAGTTCACAATAAACTACTGACATAAAAAAGTAGATGGTTATCATTAGTAGGAAGAGTGCAACAAATTATATTAGTCTTACAGTTTATTCCAACATATATTATGTTCTTGTATACTATGCCCATATTGATAGGAAAAAGTTTAATTTATATTATGTGGTCATTTTTATGGTTAGTTTTACATGATAAAATAAAATTCCTTTAATGAAATGGAACAAGGTGTGTGATGATAAAACAAGGGGAGATATTAGTTTAAATGTTCTTACAAATGTAAACTTAGCTCTTAGGATAACATGAGTAGGAATTATTCCAAGTAAATTGATCCCAATGACCTAAGCTTAATATTTATTGCTTTCTCATTACCATGCAGTTTTGTACTATGGAACAATTTAGAAAAATCAATTGATCTAGTGATTGAAGGTCTAAGATGGGTCATGAAACTGAAGAAAAAATATATATATTTGGATGGATACTTGATGTGATAAAATAACCACTCAATCTAGATCTAATTTTGAAACCATGGATGAGATTACTTCAAGAAAAATATGGTGATAGGGTTTTAAACATTATGTACAAGGATCAAGAAGGAACATAAAAATAGAAAGAAGGTTTTTTACAAGTATACAAGGCATAGATGCTAGGAGGTAGTTGAGAAGAAATATAACAATAATGATTATTCCAAGAGGATTCGAGGATAAGCTAATTTGGGATTTGAATAGCTCAGGAGAATACACAATAAGAAGTATGTATAATATAAAGCATCAACCAAATTGTAATATGGAGAGATATTTGGGATAGCCCAATCATTCCTAAAGTCAAAATATTTGTTTGGCTAGTAGGTCGTACAAGAATTTTATCTTGGGATAACCTTCTAAAATGGGGTTTTCATGGTGCCTCACAATGTGTTCTATGTAAAAATGAGGAGGAGAGTATAGACAATATCTTGGGACACTACTTAATAGTCTAGAAACTATGGCAATGGATTCTTAATATGTTTGGTAAATGCATGGTGATGAATGGTTGAATTGAAGAATGATTAAAGCAATGGTAGAGCACTTTTAAAATTCAAGCTTTATGGACAATCTAGGATATATCAAAAGATATAATACTTTGGACTATATGGTTGGAAAGGAATATAATATTTTTTAAGGAAAGGAAAGCATTTTAAAGGTAATGAAAAGGAAGTTTTATTTAGCCATAGAGAAGGCAAAACCAACCCTATCAAATCACACAATCTATCATCTTGAAGGAAAGAGCCTTGATAGATGGAGTCAAGTCATAAAATTGAATTATGATTTTGGGTATAGGAGAAACAAAAAGAAGGCAAACAATATAAAGTGGGGTTGTTCAAATTGAATATTTATGGCACATATAAAGGAAATATAGGACCAGGAGGAGGAGGAGGAATAATTATAAATAATAGGGGAGAGATGTTATCTCATTATGCTTTCAATAGTGTGTTCAAGACAAATAATGAAGTTGAAGCTTGGGAAACTTTGGAAGGGTTAAAAATATACAGACAAATGAAATGGAATATTGTATGGATGGAAATTTATTCATTAATAGTAATAAATGCAATTTTGAGAAAAGCAAAGGCTCCATGGAACATTCCAGAGATAATTGTGGAAATACAAGACCTTACTATATATTTTGAAGAAATCAAGTTTACACATACATTTAGGGAAGTAAACAAATGTGCAGATAGGATAGCCAATAGAGGGATTTTAATTGAAGATCAAATAATGGAAATTCACACCCTCTCTAATACAATGGTAGATTTTACATTAGTTTCTAGAAATAAATATAATTGACATATTACCTAGAAATGCTAAAAAGTAATGCATATAAAGTAATTCACACAATATATGGGGACATCTATAAACACAAAATAATATCACTAAAGGAAATTAGAATACACTCCAACTAATGACAAAATGGTTGGTACAAGGGAGTATATATACCCAATTACAGCTTATCTTTATGTCAAGGTTAAGGAACTAACATTTATGTTAATAATAAATATTATAAAAAATACATTTAAAAGGTTTAAATGGGCCCAAATGGATTATATATACAATCTAATACAAACTCATTTATGGCCTCAAGTGAAGCTTAACCACCACATATTTCAACACTTTCCTCCCTCCCTGCAACTCATGTGGTAGTAGGACTATCAAAGACAATTGTAAAAATCTCTATATGTTTTCTAAGCCAACATTAAACATACCCTTTGCACTTAAATACTTGTTCAAATTTTATCGAGTATAAGTAGAATGCCTCCTTACAATAGTGGGACAACAATGATGCCTACAAGATATTAGGAAAAATATAACTTTGAAGGTTTTAGACACAATAATAGTGAACATAATAAATTTTAGATTTTAGCATCCCATTCTTAATAGTGTATACTATTAGTCATATCAAATTGCAATAAAAATTTCAATTTCACTAAGATGAATTGAGGGAGCTAGAAAAAAAATCAAAAAGCAAATAATTTTCTTAGGAGCCATATCTTTGCATAGAGTTGTTTGACTCAAATGACTCTTGTGCCATTTTGTGCTAAATTTAAAAACATTTGAAATGAGCGGTAATTCAAAATAATCCAAGTAGTATTGAGGGAGAATGTGAAGACAATAATTTGAAACTAGGGCAAGGTCATGGAAAAATTTTCCTTAAAAATATCTCATCTTTTAGGAGTCATTTCATTCTATTAGACGATTCTTGGATTAATTTGTGTGGAATTTAAAGATATTTAAAATGAATTTTTATATAAATAAATTTGATTAGTAGTGAGGGATATATGACCCTATGAAGTTAGCCATTCAGAACAAAGGCAATGACAATTTTTCAAGTCACAAAAAACAAAATTGTAGATATCTTTTAGCTATGGTTCGAATGATGTAAGGAGTAATGGTGGGATAGGGTATCAACTAGGTAGGACATTTTGTATGGGCATAGAAGTTTTTAGCTATGTTTATTTTTCCCCTTCATTATCTTAGAAGTTTTGCATTACAAGTTATTATATGTTTATTTTCAACTAATATAATCGTTGTAGAATATACGGGTAAATTTTAGTAGATTTTGAGTTATAGTTTCCTTCTCATAGATCAATTTATCATTAAATACTTATAATCATCCCTATTAGTAGAAGTTAGTGAGGAACTCATAGATAAGTGATCCTTTTTTCTCAAAGATAAGGTAGTTTTTGGTCAATTTAATGGGTCTTGGCCAAGGGCTACGACCTTGAGAAAATGGATTGATAGGAGTTGGAAGTATCCAAGAGTGAGTCTATACTTTCTTCCCAAAGGTTTCTTCCTCACCATTTTTTGTTCCAATAAGGAAAGAGATAGAATCCTAAAAGGGTATCCTTGGTTTTTGGAAAGAGCATGACTCTTCCTTACATACTGGTATGAAGGCTTCACACCTAAAAATGTAAATCTATCCCTATTACCAGTCTAAGTTAGGATGTATGGGTTGCCCATTGAATTTTTAAAAATGGATACCTTAAATGAAATGGGAAACACTATGGGAGAAATATTTGAAATTTTAGAAAAAATAAAATATGGATTCTTGGTTATTTATGCTCAAATATTGGTCATGATTGATATAAGTAAACCTTTACCAAAATAAATTATTCTTAAATATAGGGGTAATTTGTGGACCCAAACCATAGATTATGAAAACATATATTTTAGATGTAGAATATGTCATGAGGTGGGGCATATTGAGATATAATTCCCTAAGAAGAGTCCAGTAGAAACATATGTAGAAAACCATAAGAGAAACTTACAAATGGATATGGATGATGATGGTTTTCAACTTCCAAAAAATAGGTCCAAACATATGAAAGTAAATAAATAGCATATTGGAAGAAATACCAATTCTTTTGAGGCTTTAGATTATGAATAAAAAGTAGATCAAATATTAGAGGATATGGTACAACAAGATCATAATATTAACAAGGAACCATTTATTTAGTATCATCTTGATTTAGGGATGAACATTCTCGCTAAACCTAAGGAATGCACCTCATAATATTTTGAAGAATATCTTGAAGTACCGTGCACAATTCATTAGAAGAAAAGTGGTAGAGAAAATGTAGTGTTAGATGTTAATACCTCTACCATTAATAATAAAATTCCAAAAATTGAGCAGGACAAGTCAAAAGCTTTCAAAGCAGAGCAAGAAGAGGATAAATCTAATGAAAATAAAAGTTGTGAAAAAATGTTGAGGAATAGAAAAATAAGACCTAATCCTAATACAAGCAAGGCAAAAACATGAAAACCCTCAAATTATCAAGTGAGATCCAGGGAAGCAAGAGTAAACATACAAAAAGGAACACAATCTAAGTTGGTTGAACTTCTCTTTACCAAATAGCAAAATGAAACTGGTAATTCATAGGCGAGGTCAGTATCCCCTAATGAGATATGATTACCATATCATGGAATATAAAGGGTTATAATGTCCCATCAAATTAGAGGTGTATCAGGGACCTTTGTTTAAGTAATAAGCCTGACATTCTTTGTATCCAATAAACTAAAATGACAAAGGAAGAAGTTTCCAAAACTATGAAAGTAGTATGGGAAATATGTGAATGGGATGTTGTGGATTCTGAAGGAGTGACAAGGGGAATTCTAACATGTTGGAATCCTCTTAGAACCTCTTGTGCAACCATTCATAAAAATAGGCATTGGATAGCCTCTTTAGTCACATGCTACTTTGCAGATATTATTTTCATCCTTATTAATGTCTATGGACAGACAACTTAGTCAGGAATATTAGAAGTTTTGGGTGGGATTAAGAAACCCAATTCATGATAATAGGATATTTTAATGCCATTACTAAGTTGGATGAAAAAATAGGGGAATTAGGAAAATAACTCAAAGTATGAGATATCTCTCTATTTTTATTCAAAACAATAATCTACGGGAGGTTGAGTTTGAAGAGGAAAACTATACATGGACCAATAACAAGAGAAGCTAGAACCTAATAGCAAAAATATTACATAGATGTGTATTTATCATTGGATAGATGAATGAATTTGTGTTAAAATTAATACCTTGACAAGGATTGGATTAGATCACTAGTCAAGAAGAGTTAAAATGGTGGTAAGTGAATTCAAAAAAATATCATATTTTAAATATGAGTAGTTGTGGGAAGACCATATTCAATTTGTTGATATGATAGCACAAACGTGAAATTATTTATGAAATTGTGGGCTACATACACTTCCAAAAGATATTAAATCAATGATATCTAGATTAAAGGAATGGAACAAGAACACATTTGGAAATTTTGTTTGGAAGAAAGAAGAACTAAAAGATAAATTTTCAAAAAGGTGAGCATAATAATTCAAGCTCGAAGGAAAGGGAGTTGCTTTGTGAATATCATAATATTTTGAGTAAGGAAGAGATATTCTGGATATTAAAATTGAGACAAACTTAGTTAAAAGAAGGAGATAAAAACATTTTTTTTTCATAGGATGATAATTGCATAGACATCATCATCTAGAATCAGTAGAATTAAATCAGTATAAGGGGTTTGGATTGAATATTAGAGTGAAATCAGAAATAAAACAACATTTTTTTTACTAGAATATTATAGGATTGAAGGATTTTGAAGTTCTTAATGATAAACTACTATAATAAGTACTTCAGTTATAATAGATAAATACAATAGTAAATTGATGGATCCTATTACTCTAGAAGAAGTTCATTTAGCTCTTTTCTCTTTCGATAAGGATAAATCCTTGGGTCTAGATGGTCTCTGTGTAGCATTATATCAGCATAATTAGGATATATTAAAGGATTTTTTTATTAGTATGAGTGGAATAGTCTAGGTTAAAATAGTACATACCTTATAAAATAAATGCAACATATCCTACCTTGATTCCAAAAAAGAAGGATGCAAAATTGTTTGATTCATTTAGACCCATAAGCCTATGTAATATGGCATATATAGTATCTAGAGTGATGGAAAATTTGTTAAGACCACTATTAGACAAAATCATTTTAGATGATCAAGGAGTATTTGTGAAAGGGAGAGATTCTAGACAATATCATAGTAGGTTATGAAGTTATGCATTCAACAGCTTCAAGAAAAGATAGAGCAATAATATTAAAACTTGCTATGAGTAAAGCCTATGATAGGGTTAAACGGAATTTTATTTTTGTAGTATTAGAAAAGTTTGGATTTGGGAATAAATGGGTCAGATGGATTAAATCTTATGTCTCTACAATATTATATTTAGTGTTGATCAATGGGTTAGTAACAAAATCATTTAAAGCCAAGAGAGGTCTTAGACAGGGATATCTTGTATCACCATATATATTCATTATTATGCTAGAGGTATTGGGTAGGAACTTGTGTTGGAAGTTAAATGGTAAAAAAATTGTCAACTTTTGTTTTGACCTTACCTTTTTGCCCCCATTGGACGACATCCTAGTCAACATGATTGGGCGACAGATAGATTGGTGGACGGCAGGAGCATTAGACTTCTAATTCCTTTTTTCTATTCCTCCCTATTTCTTCTCTTCCTAATATCTCTCCAACTACATTGTAAACACTATATAATGTTTGTAACTCAAATTATTTATCTAATTTGAATATTGAAGATTTGACTTTCAATATCTGGTATCAGAGCGTAGGAGGAGTGTCTAGGTTTTCAAGGCCAGGCACGATTCTCGAGGAGGCCCGAGGAGGCCCACAGGAGCATAGGAGGAGCACCGAGGCTAGGCACGATTTTTGAGGAGTCCCATAGGGTGCGGATCCCAAAGCTAAGCGAGCAGGCCAACACGAAACCCGAGGACACATGAAGGCATGATTCTCGAGGTAGACTACTAAAGGTGAGGTGAGGCCCGTAGACCAGTAGTAGCAGATCGGACACATGGCAGTCAGCAGGGCTGACATGGCAGAGTGGACCGAGGCTGACCGAACGGTGATGTGGCATAGCTGACGCAGATGGCACATGGATCGAGGAACATTGACTAGGTGGTGACGTGGTAGAATGCTGACTAGGTGGTGATGTGGTGGACACACAACAAGGAGAGCTAATGTGGCGAGAAGACAAGGAAATACTGACGTGGTGAGCGGACAAGCAAGGAGAAGGTGACGTGGTGAAAGGCGATTCGCCCGAAGGGAGCAAAAGGGCAAGGTCCGATTGCCCGAAGGCAATCGAACTATCTATCGTGCGCCCATTGTTTTAAACACCCTCTACACCGAAATCCCAATGCATGTGGGATAATAGGTTTTAATTTTTTTTAATTAAATCGCGTCGCCCTCGTGTTTAAATAAATGCGAAGGAGTTTACAGCCAAAAGCGGCTTGTAGCACGAGTGGTAAAGGGTCGATTGTTGCATGGGGGAGGTCGCGGGTTCGAAACCCAATGACATAAAGTTTTTTTTTATTATTGGCATATGGTAAAGGTCTTCGAAGGTCGCATAAGAAATTGGCATTAAAATTTAAAAAAAAAAAAGTTTTTATTTTTTATAATTTTTTAAAGTTTTATAATAAAGTTTATTAATAATATTAAATTATATTGTTTTTTTTTAAGTTTTTTAAAGAAAACCAATATTTTTTATTATTATTTAACTTATTATTATAATAACTTTTAAAATTATAATAGAAAGAAAACTATATAATTTTTTTTGGAAAAACATTGCCTAAGAGGCAATTTATTGTAAAAGAAGGAGCTTTACACCTGATTCGAGGAATCAAAAATTGTAGTGGAAAAATATGTTGTGATAGCCTAGAAGGCTATAAAAACTAGAATTTTTTTCCTTTTTTTTGTAACAAGCCTGAGAGGCTTAGTATTTTTTCCTTGTAAGAGAGACAAAAGACCAAACTGAAATTTGTAAAGAGGCATTGATGATAAGACCAAGTGGTTGTTATCATGCCCTATGTGCACTTTTGGTGAGAGAAAACACCAAAAGTTTTGATGAAAAAGTGAGAGCTTATGGGCTACATACTATGTTTAGTCAGTTGCAGAACGTAGTAATAGCACACCAGAGGCATCCAGACTCAGGGTACGAGGCAGACTCTGAAGATAACTCTTTTGGGAGTAGATTTGAGCAATCCAAATCCGTAGAAGTTGCACCACAAGAATCAGAATATACTCATTACAGTAATTCAGTGGAAATTCTAGAACCAGAATCACCTGAGATAATATTGATCAGTGACGATGAAGAACAAGTAGCAGACAATTTCGTGAATCAAGAAATAGCAGTGCCACAACAAGAGGAACAAGCAATCAATGAAAGAGTGAATCAAGTCAGATTTGACTTAAATTTGTAATCTCTTATTTCTTCTTCTTTCTTCCTTCTAAAAGTAGAGTGCTTTATTGTAACCGAGAAATAAAGAGAGTGTTTTAGTTTATAGCAACTATGGCCTCACATAACAATCTACCAATTCCAGAATTCAACGGATATGACTACGAGTATTGGTCTATCAAAATGAAGACCTTACTCATAGGGAAAGGTTTGTGGGACATAGTAGAAGAGGGTTACACAGAACCCTCATACTGGGCAACATTAAGTGCCGCAGATAAGAAAACAAGAAAATAAGGACAAAAGAGCAACTCTTCTGCTCTTTATCATCTCCAAGCAACATTGGAGAAGAGTATATTCCCTAGAATCGTTGCTTGTACAACTGCACAAGCTGCATGGAAAGCTTTGAAATATGGATTCCAGGGAAGTGATCAAGTGAAGCAAGTGAGGCTTCAAACTATGAAACGAGATTTTGAAAATCTCAAAATGAAAGAAGACAAAAAAATAGGTGACTACTGTGTCAGAGTCAAGGTAGTTGTAGATAAAATGGTTACTCTTGGCGAGGAAATTAAGCCTGAAACAATTGTAATGAAAGTGTTGTGAACACTTCCACAAATATGGAATCACATAGCCATAATTATAGAAGAGTCAAAAGATCTTTCCACTTTAACATTTGATGCATTAATCGGGTCGTTAATGTCTCATGAAGAGAGATTACAGGAATCTCCTTCAACCAGCTATGGAGGTGATGATAAAGCCTTCACATCCAATGAAAATACTAGAAGAGGACATGGAAGAGGTCAAGGCAGAGGCCAGAGAAGAGGTAGAGGTAGAGGCAACTATAGAGGAGGCAATCAGAATAGAGGAGGCAACTCCAACAGAGGAGGCAATCAGAATAGAGGTGGAAACCAAAATCGAGGAGGAAATCTAGGATGAAGTGGAAATCAAGGATGAGGAAGTGACAAATCCAAAATAACTTGTTTTAACTATGGCAAGCAAGGTCACTTTGCTCGCGACTGTTGGTCAAAATCTTCTCAAGGCAGCAACAATCAATATGGAAATTATGGTGAAGAAGATGATACCTCTAATATTTTTCTTTCATATGGACAATCAGAACAAAATCTAAATGACACATGGATTTTGGATACTGGTTGCTCAAACCATATGAGTGGCAAAGAAAATCTATTTGCTACTCTAGATTCCACTTATAAATCCCACATCAAGTTAGGGGATGATAAAGCTTTGCAAGTCGAAGGCATTGGAGCCATGGAGGTTCCAATGAAAGAAGGACTAAAGAAAGTGAATGACATCTACTACACTCCAAAGCTCCAACACAATCTGCTAAGCATTGGGAAAATGATGGAGAATAATTACAAACTTGTTTTTGATGAAGGAAAATGTATCATTCTTGATAAAAACAATTGTAATCGTGTCATCACATAGGTCCCAATGACCAAGAATCGGTTATTCCCTCTCAAATTTGGTGAGCCAGGGGGAGCTCAACTTGCAAATGTAGCTATAGCAAATCCAAGTGTGCTTTGGCACTTGCGATATGGTCACCTTAATTTCGCTAGCTTGAAACTACTAACTTCTCAAGCTATGGTGACAGGACTTCCCAAAATCAATGAATAGAAGGAGGTCTATGAAGGATGTGCTTTGGGAAAGCACTCAAGGTCAAAGTTTCCAAAAGGACAAGCATGGAGAGCCAGCTATCCACTTTAGTTAGTGCATTCGGACATTTGTGGTCCAATGCAGACAAAGAGTATCGAAAACAATTCCTATTTTCTCACTTTCATAGATGATTTCTCTAGAATGTGCTGGATTTATTTCTTGAAACATAAAGATGAAGCTTTTGATTGCTTCATAGATTTCAGAAACAATGTAGAGAAACAAAGTGAGTGTTATGTAAAGTGTCTTAGGACAGATCGAGGAGGCGAGTACTCCTCAAAAGAATTTTTAAAATATTGTAAAGCAAGTGGGATCAAAAGGCAATTCACCACTGCCTATACCCCACAACAGAATGGTGTGGCAGAGAGAAAGAACCGCACCATAGTTGAGATGGCGAGAACGATGCTTCAGACTAAGCATCTAACTAATATGTACTGGGTTGATGCTATAAGAACCAGTGTATACATTCTAAATAGAAGTCCAACTTCTAGTTTAGATGGTATCACTCCTTATGAGGGGTGGTATGGAAAGAAACCAAATGTAAAGCACTTCAAAGTTTTTGGTTCTTTAGCATATGCACACATTCCTGATGAGAAGAGGAAGAATCTTGATCCCAAAAGTCAAGCCTGTATATTTGTAGGGTATTGTGAGTCTACCAAAGCATATAGACTCTACAATCCCAAGACTCATAAAATTGTACTTTCTAGGGATGTAATTTTTGATGAAGGGGGAGAATGGGGTCATCAAAGAATTTTTGTTGATGATGAGTCCCAAGATGTAAGTTCTTCACAGGTACAACAGGTGTCTCCCAAGAAAAGCAAAGGCACACCACCCCCTCCAAGCCCAAGCAGGAGTACTACATCAAGTACTTCAACCGCCACTCCAAGTCCTTCTCCACAGAGATCAGTAAGTTCTTCACCGATGGACATTGATAGTGACTCTCCATCAAGAGGTAAAAGAACATTACAACATCATCCATATTTTCAAATGTTGGATCGAAATTTCTAGAAAAGATACACTAGAAGCCAAGCTAGTGAAATGAATACAGTTTTGCAGCAACTTGAAAATTTGCAATTGTATGGGGATGATGACTCCCATGATCCTAAGGGAGATGTAGTCAATTATGCTTTATTAGCTAGTGCACAGCTAGAACCAGCTAGCTATGAGAAGGCTTGTACTCAAAATGTATGGCAAGAAGCCATGAAAGAGGAAATAACCTCTATAAAAAATAATGATACATGGGAGCTAGTAAAGCTACCCAAAGGAAAAAAATGTGTTGGATGTAAATGGGTCTACAAGACCAAATACAATGTTGATGGAAGCATTGAGAGGCACAAGGTGAGATTAGTAGCAAAAGGTTTTACTCAGAAATTTGGCATTGACTATGAGGAAACCTTTGCTCCTGTTGCACGACAAGAGACAATCAGATCAGTTCTTTCCTTAGCTGCCCATAAAGGATGGAACATTCAACACATGGATGTGAAAAGTGCTTTTCTGAATGGATACTTGACTGAGGAGGTTTATGTTCAACAACCTCAAGGCTTTCAAGAACAAGGAAAGGAGAACCTTGTTTATAAATTGAAAAAAGCACTATATGGCCTCAAGCAAGCACCAAGAGCTTGGTACTCACGCATTGATGGCTATTTCAGCGAGTATGGATTCACTAGAAGCAAAAGTGAACCAACTCTTTACTACCTAAAGCATGGTGTAGACATTCTCATAGTTTGTTTGTATGTGGATGATCTAATATTTATGGGTAGTAACACTAAAATGAATATGGAGTTCAAAAACTCCATGATGAAGCAGATTTGAGATGAAATGATCTCGGTTTAATGTGATACTTCCTAGGCATGGAAGTGCATCAATCAAATAGGGGGATCTTCATATGTCAACACAAGTATGCTCGAGACATGATCAAGAAATTTGCCATGGAGTAGTGCAAATCAGTTGCAACTCCAACTGGACATGGAATCCAATTGAGCAAGGATGACGGAGCACCAAAGGTTGACATGACCACTTACAAGAGCATGGTTGGGAGTTTGATGTTTCTCACCAACACAAGGCCCGATATTCAATATGTTGTTTCTCTAGTTTCAAGGTTTATGGCAAGTCCATCTGAGCTGCATCTACAAGCAACTAAAATAATCTTAAGATATGTAAAAGGTACATTGGATTTTGGAATCCATTACCACAAATGTAATTTTGTGAAATTAGTTGGCTTCAATGATAGTGATTGGGGCAGCAATATAGATGATAGGAAATCTACATCAGGGAACTATTTTAGTCTAGGGTCAGGACTAATTACATGGAGTTCCAAGAAGCAGATTGTTGTAGCATTGTCATCTACTGAGGCTGAGTATATAGCTATCACACATGCTAGTACTCAAGCCCTATGGTTGAGAAAAGTCCTTGAAGAGATTGGAGAAAGTCAAAGTGGTCCAACTCGACTGTATTGTGATAACATGAGTGCCATTCAGTTGGCATACAATCCAATCCACCATAGCAGATCAAAGCATTTTGATATGAAGTATCACTTCATCCGAGACATGGTGGAGCAGCAGATAGTTGAGCTTAAATATTGCAGCACTTTGGACAACATTGCAGATATCTTCACCAAAGGCATGGCTAAAGCTCAATATATAAAGTTGAGAGACTGTATAGTCAGTCCTCTCAACTTTAAGGGGGAGAATGTTGGAAGTTAAATGGTAAAAAATTTGTCAACTTTTGTTTTGACCTTACCTTTTTGCCCCCATTGGATGACATCCTAGTCAACATGATTGGGCGACAGATAGATTGGTGGACGACAGGAGCATTAGACTTCTAATTCTTTTTTTCTATTCCTCCCTATTTCTTCTCTTCCTAATATCTCTCCAACTACATTGTAAACACTATATAATGTTTGTAACTCGAATTATTTATCTAATTTGAATATTGAAGATTTGACTTTCAATATATTGAAGGCTAATAAATATGGGTTAATAAGTGGACTTAAGGCTAGTAATAACATCTACATCATCCATAAACACTTTGTAGATGATACAGACCTTTTTGGGAGGGTAAAGATAAAAGAGACTAGAGCTTTGAATAACCTATTAAAGGAATATGAAAGAGTGTCAGGGAAAAAAGTTAATAGGAAAAAATCCAAAATTTACTTACTAAACACTCTAACTAGAATCAAAGCAAGGATGTGCAGGTTACTTTAAATGGAGGAGGAAAATTTACCAGCAAATTTTCTAGGGATGCCCTTATTTGAGGGGATAATGAGGATATAATTGAGTAATCTAGTTTTAATCAAAGTTCACAATAAGCTACTGAAATAGAAAAGTATATGGTTATCATTAGTAGGAAGAATGTAACAAATTATATTAGTCTTACAAGTTGTTCCAACATATTATATGTTCTTGTATACTATGCCAATATTGATAGGAAAAAAATTACTTTATATTATGTGGTCATTTTTATGGTTAGATTTACATGATAAAAGAAAATTTCCTTTATTGAAATGGAACAAAGTGTGTGATGATAAAACTAGGGGAAGTATCAGTTTAAAAGTTCTTACGAATGCAAACTTAGCTCTTAGGGGAACATGAGTAAGAATTCTTCCAAGCAAATTGAGCCCAATGACCCAAGCTTAATATTTATTTCTTTCTCATTACCATATGGTTTTGCACTATGGGACAGTTTAAAAAAATCAATTGATCTAGTGATTGAAGGTCTAATATGGGTCATGGAACTGGAGAAAAAATATATATTTGGATGGATACTTAATGTGATAAAAAAACCACTCAATCTAGATCCAATTTTGAAACCATGGATGAGATTACTTCAAGAAAAATATGGTGATAGGGTTTTAAACATTATGTACAAGGATCAAGAAGGATGATAAAAATGGAAAGAAGATGTTTTTACAAATATACAAGACATAGATGCTAGGAGGTAGTTGAGCAAAAATATAACCATAATGATTATTCCAAGGGGAGTCGAGGATAAGCTAATTTGGGAGTTGAATAGCTCAAGAGAATACATAATAAGAAGTATGTATAATATAAAGCATCAACCAAATTGTAATATGGAGAGATATTTGGGATAGCCCAATCATTCCTAAAGTTCAATTTTTTTTTTGCTAGTAGGTCATAGAAGAATTTTATCTTGGGATAACCTTCTAAAAAGGGGTTTTCATGGCACCTCATAATGTGTTCTATGTAAAAAGGAGGATGAAAGTATAGATAATCTCTTGGGACACTACTTAATAGTCTATAAAATATAGCAATGGATTCTTAATATGTTTGGTAAATGCATGGTGATGAATGGTTAAATTGAAGAATGGTTGAAGCAATGGTAGAGCACTTTTTAAATTCAAGCTTTATGGACAATCTAGGATATATCAAAAGATATAATACTTTGAACTATATGGCTGGAAAGGAATAGAATATTTTATAAGGAAAGGAAAGCATTTTAGAGGTAATGAAAAGGAAGGTTATTTTAGCCATATATAAGGATAAACTAACCCTATCAAATCACCCAATCTATAATCTTGAAGGAAAGAGCCTTGATAGATTGATTCAAGTCATCAAATGCAATTATGATTTTTGGTATAGGAGAAACAAAAAGAAGGCAAAGAATATAAAGTGGAAACCACAAAAAGTGGAGTTGCTCAAATTGAATGTTGATGGGGCATCTAAAGAAAGTCCAAGACTAGCAAGAAGAGGAGGAATAATTATAAATAATAAGGGAGAGATATTATCTCATTATGCTTTCATTAGTGTATTCAAGACAAATAATAAAGTTGAAGCCTGGGAAACTTTGGAAGGATTAAAAAAATGTATACAAATGAAATGGAATAGATTATGGATGGAAATTTATTCATTAATAGTAATAAATGCAATTTTGAGGAAAGCAAAGGCTCCATGCAACATTCCAAAGATAATCGTGGAAATACAAGACCTTGTTAGCATATGTTGTTATGTTATATCACATTATTAGCAACTATATTAAAATAACGCTCATAGGCGTTCTCCGAGTTCGTTGATTAACCAACTTGGTGGTTAATCAACTACATTGTAATATTTATATGCAAATCAATGAGAATGAGTTGAGTGCTTCATCAAATTCTTCATGGCATCAGAGCTACGGACGACAAGACAGTCGACAACCCTGAGGACGGCGGACGAAGGATGACAGACAGCCAACGGACGAAGGACGACAGACAGCCAACGGGACCTGCGGAGACCTGAGGACGGCGGACGAAGGACGACAGACAGCCAACGGACGACAGACAGCAAACTGACCAGACAACAGAGACAGAACACGCAGACCAAGGCACACAGGCGCATGTGGCACGCAGATAGAGGACGCAGACGACGGTTCAGGGACGAGGGTCAACGGTTGCGGAGGCCAAAAAGGGTGGGGTTGGTTGCCCGAAGGCAACCGAAAGCTTAAGTGCTTTTTGCCAAATTTAAAACCTCCCACAGTGGCCGCACAGGCCATGTGGGATTATTATTTTTTTTCCCTTCCCAGGCCGCAACGCTCTTCATCATTCCCTGTTGCATGTTTTGTTTCATCGGGCCGTCTGGCTCCCGTGGCAAGTGCGGACGTTGTTTGGTGGCAGGTCGTGGTTTCAAATCTCTTCGGGGGTTTTTTCATACTGTGACGGCGGGTTCATTTTTTTTATGCCCGCACAAGTTCTGTGACGCCCGCACGGCACTGTTGACGCCCGCACGGCGCCATTGACACCTGCAACGCATTTTTGACGCAGAATGCCGCCAGTTGACACCTGCACTGTTCAGTTGATGCCTGCACTGTTCAGTTGATGCCTGCAAGGCCACATTGATGCCCCACAGCAGCAAAAATTGATGCCTTGAAGGCTCAATTTTGTTTTTGAGGTTTTTTCAGGTATTCATTTCCCACTTTTTGTCTATTTTGCAAATTGACGGGGGGAAGATTTCACATGATTCATTTGCAAAATTGTCAGATAAAGGGGGGAAATCAAGCCATTTGGCAGAATAATTGCTAGATTGGTAATAGGAGCTATAAATTTGTGGGCATTTATGATTGTTTTTTTTTGCATTTAAATATTTTGTTTTCTTGCATTCACAATCATAAATTAAAACAAAATATAAGACCCCAAATTTATACCCTATTTGTGCAATTTATTGCACAGCAGCGTTCGGTATTTGAGATACCTCTGGTCCACACTTACAGGTAATGTTGTCGTGCTTTGGACTACTGTATTCGCCGCCTAATATAGCTGCAACAACGACGTCTGAGCTTGTTCTCTATAAATCATCGGGGAGAAATAAGGCAAACCAGTTTTTTTCCATTTCATACCCACATCGTGATTGTTGTTAGGCGTAAATCCTGACGAAAGTTTTTTCCAAAGTGTTTAGGGGAAGTTACGCCCCACGCATGCGGAATAAAACTTTCTATGGTAGGTGTCATTAACAACACGATGCCCTTTCAGTATCGCCTATGTTCAATATATTGTGCTTCTCATTTGTACTTATAGTCTCCCTCACGTAAGGGCGAGTACATATTGAGTAGTATACTGTTCATATATACCTATAGTTTCCCTCACGTAAGGGCGGGTGTATATTGAATGGTTACAGTATAAAGATCTGGCAGGTATAAAGAAAGGGAGACCAATTGGTGATATAAGGAACCTTCATAATGGCCACAATTCATAAGTATCTCTCAGATTCACAATTGTTGAAAGGTCCTAACTTTGTTCCATGGAAGACAAAGATGAAAGCCATACTTCAGTTGGAAGATTTATGGGAGGTAGTGACTGGCACTGCAAAACGTCCTCAGACAGCAGGACCAGATCAAGATGCTTGGGATAAGAAAGACAAGAAGAGTCTCGTATTTATCTTGCTTGCTACTACAGATGAGGTGCAGCCTCATATTTGTGATGCAAAAACTAGTAAGATAGCCTGGGATGCCCTGATCACAGTATATGAAGGCAAAAATCAATCCTCTATTCTTCATCTTCAAACTCAACTACATAATCTCAGTATGAGTTTTGGAGAAACAGTTGACATATTCCTTTGCAGAGTGGCAGACTTGAAAGCAAAATTGAATGCTATGGGAAAACCTGTGGATGATGATGTCTTGAATTCCGTTATCTTGAGAGCATTACCAAGTTCCTACAAGATGTTGATCACTTCTCTCAATTTTTTTGGTAGACAAGTCTCATTTGTGGAACTGGTAAACTTGCTTCGAGACGAGAGGAGGCAACTCGAGGTCCGAGAAAGATGATATGCCCGATAATGCTCTCTCCACACAACAAAGTGGTAAAAAGCAAGGCCAGTTTCAAAAAGGAGGTGCTTCTTCCAAAGGAAAAGGGAAGCAATCTCAGCAAAAAGATACAAAATATTGCAAAATTTGTGACATGAATAACCATGACACCAACAGGTGTTGGTTCAAAAACAAGCAACCAAATGACAGAGGTCCACAAAAGAAGGGCAAGAACAAGAAAAAATACAATAAGCATAAGCAATCTAAAGGCCATGTTGCTTATGCTGAATCCAACTCAGACTCAAATTCTCCTGAGTCCGATTCAGATTCTGACTCTGAAAGAGCACACAAGGTGCTCATGACTCATACTTCGTCTTCCCAGATAGATGTTGTATGGTATATTGATTCAGGAGCTAGCAAACACATGAGTGGGGATAAATCCTGGTTTGATACTTTTGTGGCGAAAGAGGGTAAGCCAGTCACAATTGCTGACAATCAGGTATATCAAGTAAAAGGAGAAGGGGATATTTCTGTGTCTCTTCCTGATGGTAATTGTCAGATTGAAAAGGTTCTCTATGTTCCAGGCCTAGCCAATAATCTGCTTTCAGTCACACAAATGTTGGATAGAAACATGGAAGTCGTGTTTCGAGTTGTCAATGGCAAGAAGAGATGTTTTATCACACACGAGTGGTAAACATGTTGCAAACGGATCTTACAAACATGGCTTGTTTATTCTCGATGTTATTTCCACTCCACATGTTGCTTTGGCTGCAACTACAAAGGAGGCCACCTCTCTCTGGCATCGGCGTTATGGGCATCTCGGTTCTGGATATTTGCTTGAATTACACAAATATGGGATGGTGAAAGGTCTTCCACCCCTCTCATCTATCTTACCGGTTTGCTCGGATTGCTTAGCAGGGAAGCAACATCGAGTGCCTTTTGAAGCAAGCTCCTCTCGAGCTGCAAAACCTTTAGAGCTGGTACATACCGATCTGTGTGGTCCTATGCCAACCAGCTATGGTGGGAAAAAGTATTTTCAACTATTCGTTGATGATTACTCATGGAAGATGTGGGTTTTCTTTCTTCAGTTGAAATCAGAAGCGTTTCTCTACTTTCAATAGTTCAAGAAACTTGTTGAGAAGGAGTCGGGATGTTTGATCAAAACCCTCCGCTCAGATCGAGGGGGGAATACACCTCTGAAGAGTTTTTAGAGTTTCTTAAGAAACATGGGATCAAAAGACAACTGACTACAACCTATACACCTCAGCAGAATGGAGTTGCAGAAAGAAGAAATCGTTCCATTATGGAAATGGTTCGATGTATGCTAAAAGGAGCACATCTTGAGGATCAATATTGGGCGAAGCGATAAACACAACATCATACCTCCTAAATAGAGCACCCACTAGAGCTCTACAAGGTAAGACTCCACAAGGAGCATGGAGTTGTAAGAAACCTTCCATTGCTCATCGAAGGTGTTTGGATGTAAAGCATTCATGCACATTCCAAAACAGAAAAGGAGGAAGGCTGGATGAGAAAACCACGTAGTGTATCTTTCTTGGCTATGATGAGTACTCAAAAGGTTATCGATTGATTGATCCTAAGACCAAGAAGACACATGTAAGTAGAGATGTTATATTTGATGAAGCTCTCACATCAAAAGACACATCCACAACTGTATACCTAGATGAAGAAGAGCCTAAGAAGGAGGTTCAACTTCCACAGCAAAAATAGAAAGTTCCAAAATGGTATACTAGCACTTTGAGAGATGCTAAGTTGAAATCCCTTCCAGATCTATCTCTTGATAGGCCATGTACTCGTAGTATGACTCAACAGATGAGAGCAGAAGAATCTACTTCAGAGGTTGACGAACTTTGTCAACACTTTGATGATTTGTCAGTGGGTACAGAAAATGATAGAGAGGAAGATAAGGATGGAGAAAAAATTTATATGTCTACATTGAATACAAACGAACCCACAACGGTTCAATCTGCACTTGATGAACCACGGTGGAAAGAGGCCATGGATGTAGAACATAAATCTCTCCTTAAAAATAATACTTGGAAGTTAGTCGATCTACGCAACAGGGAAGAAACCCATAGAGCTGCAAATGGGTGTTCAAAGTGAAGTATAAGGCAGATGGGTCTATTGATAAGCATAAAGCCCGACTTGTTGCAAAGGGATATGCTCAGAAAGAAGGCATAGATTATGAAGAGACTTTTGCCCCTACTGCAAAAATGACTACCATTCGTGTACTTTGTGCCATGGGAGCTCAGTTTGGGTGGAAATTACATCAGATGGATGTTAAAAGTGCCTTCTTGAATGGTGACTTACAAGAAGAAGTATACATGACTCAACCAGAAGGATTCGTGGTTGAGGGACAAGAACAAAAAGTATGCAAGTTGATCAAATCATTGTATGGGCTAAAACAAGCTCCTCGAGCTTGGTACATCAAGATAGACAGTCACCTTGTGCAGCATGGTTTCATAAGAAGTCCCTCAGATGCAAATCTCTATATTAAGAAAAATGGTTCTGATATAGTGATTCTTGTACTTTATGTGGACGATCTGATCATTACAGGAAGCTCAGAAAGAATGATTGACTTAGTGAAAAATGACTTGAAGCAATCATTTGAAATGACAGATCTAGGACTTCTGCACTATTGTCTTGGTTTAGAAGTTACTCAACAAAAATTTCATATTAGAGTAACACAAAAGAAGTATGCCAAGACTTTAGTAGAAAAATATCGGATGACTAACTGTAAGTCAAAGGCAACTCCCATGGAGCAAGGACTTAAGTTATCTCGATATGATGAGTCACCTCAGGTAGATGGTACTCTCTATCGCCAGTTGATTGGGAGTCTCCTATATCTGACAAATACCAGACCAGATCTCAGTTTCTTTGTGGGATATCTTTCAAGGTTCATGCAAGAGCCTAAGATGACACACTTGGAAAGCGACAAAAAGAGTGCTTCATTATGTTCATGGTAGTACAAATTATGGTCCGGAATATAGAAAGAATAATAATTTTTTCTTCTTGGGATACACGAGACTCGAGATTATGCCGGGTCTATTGATGATCGTAAATCCACTTCCGGATATGTTTTTCATCTAGGATCTGGACCTATCTCATGGCACAGTAAGAAGCAGCATGTGGTTGCTTTATCTTCTATAGAAGCAGAATATCGTGCAACCAGTGAAGCAGTCTACGAGATAATGTGGTTAAGTCGCATTCTTACAAACATGGGCCTTCCAAAGAATCTTCCTCTTCATTTGTTTTGCGACAATCAAGGTGTTTTGAATCTTGTCAAAAATCCAATCTTTCATGAACGTACCAAACATGTTGATACCAGATGTCATTTTATTCGAGATGAAGTTCCAAAGCACCATATACAACTTCAATACATTCCTACTGATGCGCAAGTTGCAGATATCTTTACCAAAGCACTTGGACGTATCAAATATGAAAAATTTCGCGATACTATTGGAATTTGCCAATAATGTAATAAGGGGGGATGTTAGCATATGTTGTTATGTTATATCACATTATTAGCAACTATATTAAAATAACGCTCATAGGCGTTCTCCGAGTTCGTTGATTAACCAACTTGGTGGTTAATCAACTACATTGTAATCTTTATATGCAAATCAATGAGAATGAGTTGAGTGCTTCGTCAAATTCTTCAGACCTTACTATAGATTTTGAAGAAATCAAGTTTACACATACATTAAGGGAAGGAAACAAATGTGCAGATAGGATAGTCAATAGAGGGGTTTTAATTGAAGATCGTGAAGTTAAATTCTCTTTTCTATGGTTAGAGGAAGTAGTAAGTTTAGCTAAAGCTGATAAGAAAAAGTAGACTGCCTAAATCAAATAATGATTAAGATTTACTTTAATGTTTTCCATTGGTAATATTTGCTTTTTTTTTTTAGTAATACTTCTTATACTTAATGTGTTTTCATATAAACATTTTATTACAATTCGTGTGGTTGCACTTATGCTTTAGGAAGGAAAATAGTAATCTAGATTTGGTAAAGCACACTATGATAGCATAAAGTTTTGGAAATATTACTTTACTAAGATGTAATTCCTAGACTGTAGAGGTGGAGTTTTGGTATTTTGAAGGTTGTTGTAGGAAAATATCAAGAATAAGGATGCTGAATTTTTTAATATCTTTATTCACAAAAAAAATTGAAGAAGGTCCAAAAATGAAAATCGATATTTTGAAGTTTTTATGAAAAAATTTGTAGGTGTCTAGCTATAGCATCTCAATTGATATGAGAATTGAATTTATTTGTTAAATATAAAGCTCTGAATAAGAGAGTTGTGATTTTTCAAGTGTGATGGACTTGAGTACAACCCCTTGTTCTCCAGTATAAAAAATATCAAATGGCAATAGCTTAACTAATTAAATTCCTTGATTTCTAAGGAGATCCAAGTTCAAATCTTTCCAAGAGATACATACATATTTTAATTAAATAGCCAAGTTGTAATACCACTATGTGGTGATGATATAATATGGATGGGATGCATCTTAATAGCATATAACCAATTTTAAAAAATAAAAATGTATAATTAATCATTTTCATTTTTAATCAATTCCATTTAGCATTTTATGACCTTATACACTTGAAATTATGAAGTGATCTTTTCCTTTCAATATTTTTATCTCAAGCTTTATAATATGTCAATGGTATAAGATACACAACAAGTAATAGGTTGGACATAGGCAATAGAAAGTATTTGTAGAAGCAAAAAAATTATATTGTTATGAAGGCTCATGTCTTTTTTCTAAAAATAAGTAGATATAAATAGTTTCAATGAAAGAATTAGATTTGGAAAATAATATCAAGGAAAATTTTCAAAAAATCTAATGTAAGAAGTTCGAAAATCTAAAACACTACTACATATATATATATATATATATATATATATATATATATATATATATATATATATATATATATATATATATATATAGATGACAATTATTTGAATTCTATAAATATGGATACCTCATTTAAAGTTCCAATAATAACATTAATACCAAAAAAATAGGATAAAGAAATTTTAATATTATATGGTAGCACAACCAAAAAACATAATTCATAGGTTTTAGGAAACAAAGTGGAGGATAATTAGCAAGTATTTTAAAAGTATTGAGTTTCTGGTGATATTTATGGAAGGTTTTCACACTTCTTGGAAGAACACACTTTCATTCTTGAGGAAGAAAGAACCTTTTTGTCGTAATTTCTTTTACAAATTAGCATTATAGTTGCTTTTGCATTCCATATTGCTTTCCATATCTTATGGAGTGGGATTTTCAACTTGAAAAACAGATAGGTATTTTTAAGCTTTAAAGAAGTGCCCAACATCCTATGATTTTCATTCTAAATAATTTATTGGCTTAAACTTAGGTTTGAGCGAGCTTAAAAACCTGATTCAAGGGAAAATTTATAGCCTCATGGTGCTTCAAACTTTGGATTTGGATAGAAACAACGTCAATGGCATCATCTTGATTTGCATTAGTGATTTATCAACACTACAAACTCTTTCATTTCAAAAACTAGGTCTTCGATATGAATCACATTTCACTTGAAAACCTTAGGCATTATGCACTCTAAATATCTTAGGTAACCATTTAATCAATATTTTTCTAGCTAGTTTGTTAATTCTTATATTTCTCCAATACTTCTTCTTTATAGGAAATTTAAAATTTGAGTAGCCAGATATTGGCATGGATCAATAAACTTGTAAAACTCACATACTGTATCGCTCCAAATTTTTTGCATCCTTACCCTCAAGCTATAGGATCTACACCCAGAAGGGGGATGCGAGAAGGATGGGATAATACCTCGGACTAAGAGGCCCTTTGAAGGTCCCGCCTCTCGGGGGAGGAGTATAAGGGTGAATTTTTTATGGATGGTGGGTTCACCAGGAAACTTTTGAGTGGCAGTTTCCATGCCTAGGTTGATAGTGGGTTTGATGTGTTCATTTTTATACTCAATCATTCAACTCCTAGGTTTGGCCAAGATGAATCTAAACTATTCTATCTATCAATGATAATTTAAATGGATACACAAAATAGGAATGAGTGCTAATAACAGATAATATGCTAATTAGAATGTGTCATAACTGATTCCAGATGTTTGATGAATATTTTGAGTTTTGTAGCAGTCCAGATTGCCTTAGTTCGTACGTAATCGTCTGAGATTAGACAGGATCATTTGATATCTGACGCATTCGTCAGACGAATTCATCAAAAACTTGCAATCATAGAAATAGATGCGAAATACCAAATATGCAAGTGCAAAAGCAAAGGAAAATGGTAGAAATAACAGCAAACATGCCTAAACAATGGATTCCAATAACAAATAAGGGAATGCAGTAGATTTAATGATTGATTTTAACCTTACCATGCGATTATGCTAAATGATGTGAACTCCAAGATGCAAAAAACATAATAATTCAAGACAATGCAGAGATACAATATGAAAATTACAGAGAAAGCTAAGGGAATGCAAACTCTGGACTCAGATTACCCCTAATCTGGACTATAGTCAGGATCGCCTCCAATTGTACAAGATAATCTATAATCATTCGAGATCATTTACGTCGATCTGAGCTATCTTCGACTACAAAACAGTAGAGTTCCTACAAGAAAATACAAAATATAGAACATAGACAGTAGTGCGAGGGAATAAGGAGTTAAATGTCAGTTAAGGGTTTTAGGGAAATCAAAATCAAGGGGATCATGTAGGTTCAAGGGGGTAAACTAGAAAATCCTAGTTTATATAGGCTTAGGAAGAGGTTTAAGAGGTTGGGGATCATCCCAATCTGGGAGATCTCCAACAGGGAAATCTCCAACTGCGCAGACACGCTTCTGCCCAAGTTGGAGAGGCTATTGAAATAGAAGCTAATTATGAAAATTCAGTTTTGGGACAAAATCGTCTGGACGTTCTGTCCATGATGATTTCATCAGATCTAGGACTATCTCGTCTAATCTATGATGATATCATCCAACGGTCAAAACAAATCCTAAAAATGGCATGGAAAACGAGGAAATGGGTAGCAGGCGGTTTTGGAGCGATTTTGGGGTTAAAATTCAAATTTGTATCTTTTATCTTTTTCTAAGGTTTTTAACCATGCCAATTTTAGGGTGCTACACATACACATATTTCTCCACAAACAATTTCATAGATAAAATACTACCTTCCTCTTAAAGCTCATAAATATCACCTTCTATGACATGGCCAAGATGAAGCTAAAGGGTGAAATATTTCCTTAGATTGGCATTTTGGTAAGTCTAAACCATGTGTACCTCTAAATAAATTCCCTTATGAAAGAAATCCTCATTTCAAGGGTGAGAACTTCTAAACTTAATATATCTTGAGGTTTATGACAATAATTTTTAGGAAATAATACAAGAATGTAGAATTCTTATTGTTATAATAAAGCTAAATTTTATAGAATATAGGGTTCAATTTCAAAGGGATTATGGTTTTTAAGCTTGAGGAAATGAAATTTTAGATGCTCTAGCTAATGCTCATAGAAATTATTGTTGTTAATTTTTAATATACTTGATTTATTTTGTATAGATAAATAAATGTTGCAAGTAACTAGAAGTTCTATATATAATATAAATAAACAAATATTAGCAATACAACATTAATCATATCACTAAATATGATGTCAATATCCTAATGATAGGGATTAACTACTATGTGGCCCTTATTATAGGATTATGACCTCATTATTTATAATTATTTTCTTCAAAAAATGAAAGCAAATAATCATGTCATTGTTATTACATATATGATAAATATTACAAGTAATTTTTTTCATAAAATAAACAAAGGTCATAAAAACCTATGAAGTGTCATTCTTTAGAAATAAGTAACATCAATTACTTACAAATTTTAGAATTATATATATTTTATAATTTAATGGTTATATGGGATTGAAATGAGCCCTAACCATATCACATTGTGACCACATGGTGGAATTTTGGCATGGTGGTGAATAGAGGTTCATAACAATTGATATCAGAGCAAAAAAATTGGCAAAGTGGGGTTGTTTTTGCAGAGTTAGAGCACATTTTTCCAAAACCAATGTCCCACTTTGTGGGGACCATATTTTTGAGCAATTATTTTCATAATATTTTTGTTCTAAAATGTAGATCATTTCAAGTGCTACAAAAATGACTTCTCATTTGTAAAATTTTGATAAGTATTGAGAAAGTTATGGTTGTTTGAAGTTGAGGTAACCCTATGTTAGGTACATAAGGATATGAATGTGGAGGTATAATATAATATTGTATTATGGCATGGGCTACACATAAAATTATAATAATATATAACATAGTGTCATATTCTAATATTTTGTACTTTATAACTCATGGAAGGTGAACCACCACATGGGTGACCTTGTCATGGAAGGTGAACCATCACGTTCTTGTATAAAGAGAGATGTACCCCTAATTGTAAAATTTATATGAAGTATTCTTCGTAAGAGTCTTGGCTTGTAGATCTAGAGATCTTGTGGAGTGATTCCTTTCTTAAGGAGTATTCTTAGTGTTGCCCTACCTCAAGGGTTTTATATTTCTCTATTTTATTGTGTGGATTGTTATTATGGAATTTATTTGTGGATGCATGTTTGATATTTCTACATATTGGTAAATTATTTATTGTTCATGATAATAGTGGTTCATAACAGACTCTGCATAGTCATCTATTGAAGTTTCATATGATTATTAGTAGGTAATATGATTTTTTCCTTTATTATTTTGAAATACACCACCTTAATCATCTTTTCCAAAGTTTACTTTAGAAGTAGCATCAAAATTGAGTTTGATGAACCTAAATTTCAAACATTTATTTTTTTTTACCATGGATCACAAAAATCCTTTTGCTATCACCATTATTATAAATCTCCTCTACATATTCAAATCCTTTAACCAATAGGATAATAAATCATGTAATCATAATATCCCATGATGAGTGTCATGTCAGTAAACACTCTATAAAAGAGTAACAATATAAATTCAAACCATATATGATTTCAAGCTTTAGTTTTTAAAAAGATATTATTATTTTTTAACCAAATATTTCAACAAATAATAACAAGACTAATCCTCCATGAAATGTTTAATGCTTTAGCTTTTAACGTAATCTAATATATTATCAAATTTTCCAATAACAGTGGAGCAACCTGACAGATCCTCATATTTTAAAAAATCAACTCTAGATAATAGAAACAAAAGGACAATGAAGAAGTAGATGACTTAATATTTCCAGTTTCTCACATAAAGCACACCTAAAAGGTCCATTATATCCTCTCCTTTGCAAAATATCATATATATGAATTTTGCTTTAGATTGTTAGGGTGGACCTCAAGTGACCAAATTCTCTTTAAGAAGATATCCATGGGAGTAGGGAATTTTAATTACTCCAAATATTTATATCCTAACTTGATCAAGTATCCACCATCTTTTGTATATTTCAAACTAGGTCACCTTTATATAAAGAACCATAAAATATAACTCTTAAAGCATATTTTATAGCTCATACTATTTTTTTAATGCCTTGATGCTCAATGTTCTTGCTAAAAAAATTTGAGATCTAGAGTTGTTGCTCATATAAATATAATGTTTAACTTTCATCATTCTACAAGTCAAAGATGCCTAGTCCAATGGTTGGCATTTTAAATCAAAATAAGAGAACAGGTCTTGAATTAAACATCAAACCAAAAATTTATAGAATACCCTCATTGATCATTCATCTAATATATTTTTTATTGACTATGAACTAATTTTTATGAGTTTTAATTTATTGATTCCCTATGTAGGGATTGCTTCCTAGATAAATTTTACTAGGTCCATCAAGCCTATATATTTTTTAAGTATTATTTATATCCAACTCTTTCTTTACTATTTGAATATTTCCAACTAAGTTTTTTATTTTTTTTTATTTGTGGAAAACATCCCAAAGGGATGCCACTTTTGGGTAAGACCCAAGGAGGCAGGGGTATCCTTTTCCAACTAAGTTTTTATCCTAATGCAAAACTAATAAATCTATTATTTTGTAAGCTTATCCCTCTCGTACTCTTTCCTCCATAATCCTTATCCCAATTATAAAGAGGAAATTTACACTTCTTATCATATTCTTTTTAAAGAAAATATATTTGGATTTTGTAAATTCATAGACTACATTTATTCATAATCTTGAAAAATGACATCATATATTGGAATATATTATAATGTAACCTTTATGAGTTGAAGTCTTCTAATCATGTTTAAGAACTTACCTTCCAAACCAACCAAACAAGATTTCATTCTATATAGAATTGTGTCCCAAAACTTCTTATTCTTTCTTTATTAGATAAAGGAATACCTAGATATATTTATGGTAGTTTTTCAACTCTAAATCTAAAATATACATAGTAAGTCGTAAATGAAGGGCAATGTTGACAAAAACAATCATACATTTTATTGTATTTACCAAATTGCTCATCAGTATTCTCATAATATGATAGGTTTGATTTAAATTCCATTGCCTCATCGAACGACCTAAAAAGGTGTCATCAACAAAGTGGAGATGATATTCAAAAGGACTATTTATTGAAATTTAAATTCCTTTGATTTTAACTTCCACATTTTTCTTTGAGAGAATTTTATCCAATTCCTCAATAATAATAATAAGGAAAAATGGAGATAGCAGGTCACCATGGCAAATTCTAAAATATGGTACAAAGAATCCAATGGGGGATGTATTGATCAAAATAGAACGTTTTAGAATGATATAACATCTTATCCATTCATACCAATGATAGAACATTTTAGGATGTATGGGGGATGTTTTAGAATGATATAACAACATCTTATCCATTCATACCAACCTTCATCAAAAAAATATAATGTCATATAACACTTATAGGAAACCCTATCATTTGTTGTATTCATACATAATTTTCCATGCATACCTACCTTTTAAAGACTCAACAGAATGCACAACCTCTTATGCAGTGATTATACCATCAAGTATTTTCTTATCATGAAAACTTGCCTTGTTCCTTTTACATAATACAATTTCTATAATGTATTTCAATATTTTTGCCATAATTTTTTAATTGTCTTATAAATCATTTAAGAGAGGTTTAAAGCATGAAATTTTTTGAAGTATTTTATCTCCACTATATTTGAAACCAATGTTATAAATATGGTAATGATATCACTTATTACAAACTTATATTGATTACACTTATTGTATCTATATACTATTCTCACTTATAATAGCCTTCTTTTTCATATAATTTTTACCACTAGCAACATATCATTCTTCAAGATATCCCATTTTTTTGAAGTAAAATTACAAGAAATCCATTAGGACTAGGCACCTTATTAGGTTGGAAAAAAACTTTCTCTTAAAATCTTCTTCACCAAGATTTCATTTTGTCTTCACATGATAATTTATGGAGCGCTTTACAAAATTTCACCCTAATCCTACTTATCCCACCCAAATTTTGATACAATATCTTTAAAATAATCATTTGTTTCCTTCTTGATGTCCTCTTATTCCTTAATATTCTCACTATCTAGATTTGAAATAAAAGGACAAATTTATTTTAGTATTTTAGAAAAAAGCATAGAAAAATTGTATATCCATTAGATTTGTTACCATATATCTTCTATGAGGGATTGGATTTCTGTGTATCAAACATTGTTCGAAAAAAGTACTAGTAATTTTTTTCTCTTTAATTTTTGGAGTGGATTAGTTAGATCTACAACTTTTTCATGGTTGCAATTATGGGGGAGATCCCTCCCTCCTAAACCTTCCTTTCGAGATGCAATTCAATTAAACATCATGGCAAAGTTTCCCTATGGACCTCTAAGAATGTCGTATATAGACCCTAGGAAGAATGCCAATGGATGCATGAAAGTGATGGATGGCTCCCCAATAGTTCATCTAAAAAAAGGCATACCTTCAAACAATCATAGAGGATACATAAAAGAAAGTTTTGATATGCATATTCATTGGATTTAGACCCTAGCTATCATCTTTTATGGACTAGGCATCTAGGAACTAACAAACTAAGGGAGAATTTCAAATCATGCTCTATCCCAAAGGCTATTTCCTATTGCTCTTTTAATATGAAGAGGATCAATAACATGTTTTCCAAGGAGGGTCATGGTTTTTTGGAAGAGCAGATTTGTTCATGTAATCCTAGTATACGAAGTTACAAATGAAGGAGGAAATTCCTTTTGTGGGACCTATATGGTTTAGGTTATTTGAGTTACTAGATGAATACTAGAACCCCATCTCTTTTACAACCATTGACAATATTTTGGAAACTTTTATGATGATGGCTGACAATATTTATAGTTTTTACCAAATGATATATGGTAGAATATGTGTCCTAATGGACCTTATCAAACCTCTTCTAGAAAATATCACATTATAATAGAAGATGAATCTTGGAAGCAATTTTTTTATTATTAAAATATCCCATTTAGATGTCAAATATGCCACTATCCACAAAAGTACTCAGATTAAATATAGGTAAAGGAAAAGGTTGAATCCTTACAAAAACCTAAAAGGAAAGTGCATTCAAATAAAAAGAAAATGTTGAAAGTAGTGTGGTACCAAACAACAAGTTTGTTCATTTGACTGATGAAGACTCAATTGTGGAAAAATATCATCAAATGGAGACAAAACTAAGAGTAAATTCAATTATTCACACAAATGCCCAATCTAAATCAAGGAAAAAGGCATCACCAAAAATAGCTAACAACCAGATCAACATGCAAATGGACACAAACTTGAACCACAAAGGTCAACAAAGAAAAAATAAGTGAGGAGCTAAAAAAGAAGAGAGTTATACTAGTAAAACACATAGGATTACTCAACATGAAGTAGGAGGAGATACCTCGATCCCCCTTAATAAGACCTTAGTGCATACACAAAGGATCATGAAGGAGGACCTATCCAAGATCCATCTGGTATACAACAAGAAAAACTCAAGAAGATGAAGATGGGCACCAATGAGAAAGTGAGATGTAAGACCAATAAGCACCACCTAGCAAAAAAAGTAGAAAATCTTATCTCTAATGGTATGGTGAATCCTATCACCAGAATCTTAAACCATCTATGATCATGAGACTCCTTTCATAAAATATAAATGGGATAATAAGCAGTCCCCTTAGACACAATTAAATTAGAAGGATGATTTGGATAAATAATTTATACTTAATATTTCTTTAGGAGACTAAGTTATTAGTAGAGAATATGGATATATTGGCTAAGAAATTAAGACTCATAGGTTGGATAGAATCTCTCAGCCCTCAAGGAGTTTTAGTGAGCTCTCTTGTCTATGGGATCCAAAGGAATTTGTGGTGCATGTAATTGTGGGATATTGGGGCATCCTTAGACTTCAAGGGAAATGGAGGTAAAGGAACCAACAACTCTTATGTAATAACATCTATGCAACCACTACTATAGAGGACAAAAAAAGGTAGTGGTACTATATTCGATGCCTTGGGCTCTAGTTCCTTAATTAGCATATTATCATATAAGGGGATTTTAACACCATTCTCTCCTTAGATGAAAATATGGAAGGGATGAAAACACTTTACACTATGAATAATTTAATGCATAAGCACTTGAGACATATCCACCTTATTAAATCCAATTCTGATAACGGCTTGATGACATGGAAAAATAGAAGAAAGGAACCTACATGTGAAGAACACAAGCTTATACTGAGAGGGGGGTGAACAGTATAAGACCACTTTTTACTTTTCTTTCCAAATAGAATTATCCAATATATCAATGGTAATATCAACAGTAGTAATCAAAGAAATGCACAAACCATCACACATAATAGAGACACTAATTTAATGTGGTTCACCCAATGTGGGCTACTCCACGAAGAAAATATTTCACTAAAATTTTCTCAACAAATCTCTTGGGAATCCTTACCTATTAAAATGTTTATGGACCTCTATCAAAATGAGACACCAATCCTCTAATCAATTTTATGGATATCTATCCACAAGAGAACTCTTTCCCCTTTATGGTTCATGGATCTCTATCCACAGGAGAACTCCTTCTCCTCTTGCTCTAGCTGGTGATCCTCTAGAATACTACTGCCTCCACTACACTGGATTGTGGATATCTCTCTATAGAAGACCTCTGTCCTCACTCAGAAGACCTCTATCCTCACTACCCTAGCTAATGGATCTCTATGCACTGGATACTAATGTACTCTACTCTATCACCTCCAAATCTTGCTCTTAGTTCTATTCAATATTTTTCTTAAATATGCACTAAACACTATCCTTCAGTCTAGCACAAATCTTCTCACAAGCCTATCTTTGGTTTGGCATAAATCTACCCTCAAATCTACACCAAAATCGGTCCTCAAATATATCCTCAAATATTAACACAAAGCTTGATCCAATCATAAATCAACTATGCTCCATCTACCCCAAGCCTTAACACAAATCTTGAACAAATCAATCAATCAATTCTTCTCTCAAGTCTTCTCAAAGACTTACCTCAAATCTATCCACAAGTCCTCTCAAGAACTTGCTCAATATGCTCTCAAGTCTTCACTAAAACTTGTCTCAAATTTGTCCAACAATTCCACTCAAGAACTTGTCCAATATGCTCTTAATTCTTCTCTAAGACTTACCTCAAATCTATCCATAAGTCTTCACGAAGACTTACCTCAAATCTTCTCAAAAAGTTCTCTCTAGAACTTGTCCAATCTACTCAACAAGTCTTCACCAAGACTTACCTCAAATATGCTTGTAATATTCCATAAAATCTCACAAAAATCTGTCCTTAGGCTTTCATAAAAGCTCACTCAACTCTATTCTTAAGTCCCCTCTAGGACTTACTTAAAACTACTCAAAAGCTTTCGCAAAAGCTTTCTTCACTCTGTCCTTAAGTCCCCTCTAGGACTTACTCAAAATAGTCCACTAACTTTCACAAAATCTTATTCAAATTAATTGCAAAACCTGCATACACAACTCAACTTAATCTTTCAGAAACCTGTTCAATCACACAAAAAAATTTCACTCAGAATCTTGTTTAACCATAGAAACATATAGATAATGGTAAGAGACTCAATATGTTTCACACTCACAAATCACTTTATCACTTTCAAACTCACTTTCAAATCAATTTAGAATAAAGAATAATTTATTTTACAAATCTTGAACTATCACTCCAATGCTTTCAATCAGTAATTCTCAATCAACTTCATTCAACCATTCACTCAATGAATCACATCATACTTACAAACCCTAACCAAGTGTTTCACTATACTTTCAAAAACTCACACTATGAATCTTAAACCTTGACTCAAGATGATTCTAAATTCACATAACAATGATACTCATGATCTTTCACACACCCTAGATCAAGATAGTTCTCAACTTCACATAACAATGATACTCATGTTCTTTCACAAACCCTAGTTCAAGATAGTTTTCAATCTCACATAACAATGATACTCATGTTCTTTTCACAAACCCTAATCATGCACATAAAAGCTTACTCAAATATTTCCAACAATGCTTATCAAACAATCTCACATAACAATGATACTCATGTTCTTTCACAAACCCTAATCATGCACATGAAGGCTCACTCAAACATTTCCAACAATGCTTATCAAACAATCCTTTTCACTCCAAATTTGTTTTTCACAACACTCAATCCAACAATATTTCACTCATAAGGAAGATGTGCCCATAACTTTTGTTTGATGGAAATATGTCTTCAAAACCTGTCTTAATCACAATCAACTCCTTGCCAAATTCAATGTTATATAGCAACAATATTTTTCAAAAACCTTCACTCAAATATTTCCCTCAAAAATTCTTTCACCATACAAAAATATTAAATCTCAAGTGCACATTATAATCTCCAAACTTCAAAAATTAATTAGCAATGATTCAAATAACTCACTTTCACAATAAATTCATTTATGCACCTTATTTCTCCTCTCAAAAATAATTATCACAATGTAGCTTTACTTAAAAATACAAAATATAATTTTCCTTGCATACTTTATCACTCCTACTTTATAAAATAAATTCTAACCACAAAAATCAAAATAAAATATTTTAATTTTATTATGCCTTATAACTCCCTCAACAAACTCACAACTTCCTTTTAGAACTCAAGAAATCCTCTAATATAATTTTTTAATTTCAAAATCTTTGGATAAATTAAAATGTGTATAACATACCTTTAATTTATTCTGCCCAATAAAATGACTTCGGTGAAATTCGAACACACAACCTTGCCTTTCCAAATACCTTAGCCTAAAGTGCATCCGTCGGTTGGGCTATGTGCTCTCACAAAATTAAAAAGGCACACGACTTCCTTTTATGCCTTGTCTCTTCTCCACTTAGTGCAAACAAAAACACTTTCCCCTATGCAAAAGATGATCGCATGAATAGAACTCGTATTCTCGCTCTCATACATGCCTTAACGCAGCCCTTGGTTGCCACTTGCGCTACCAAGCGCTTGAGACCTTCTTGGTGCTCCTCTTCGTATTATCAACAAGTCTACCCACTAATATTAAACACGTGAATTATCCTTTCTCTACAACGCATGAATTACTTAGGGCTTTGGGCACACAAATCGCATGGATAAGTTTTAATTAAAAACTTTACCCCTTTTATACCATATGCCATGTTGTCCAACACATCGACGATTTATAAAATTTGATTTTTAATTTGAATTTCAAAATTAAACTTTTGGAGCCTTTATTAGCTATTTAACTTTAAATTTTAACCTATGGTTAAAATATTTATATTTAAATAAATTAAATAATAACCTTAAAATCTACCACATGGGTTTTTTGAAGATTTATAATTTAATAACTCCTTGGACCTCATTTTTCTTCAACTCAACCTTTAACCTAGAATATTATAATATTATTATTTCCTTTTAAACTTGCTTCTCCTTCCTTGGGTCTTCAATATTTTTAGGCCTTTTAGGCATATAATATTTAAAAATAAATATTATATCCTATTCCTTTAAAATTCTTCCTTGCCTTTTGGAAAAACCACTTGATGACATTAATGATGACAAAACTAGGACATCAACCTCTTGACATCAATGACAACAAAACTTGTTCATATTTCCAACAACATGCATCTTGAAAGGAGGTCCTGGAAATAATGTGGGATTAGACCTTCATTCTCTGGAAGTAATGGCAAAATCTATTATCCATAATAATGTGGGATTAGACCACTAGCCTATTTTGCTAGATCTATGAAAATCTACTAGGAATTATTCACCCTTTAAATTCTAGCTTATGTGGTTTCAATATACTTCCTTTAGACCATTAGTTCTTTAGTGGTGGAGGAAAGGAAATTCAAGAGATAACACCTAAATGTATTGCTTTGTCAAGATATTACAATTCATCAAAACCAAAATTAAGAAATGGAATTGGTAGGATTTTAGGGATTAAGGGCTGAAAAGGTAGGTTTTTCTTTCTAACTAGAGCAAACGAATTCTCAAATTCACTCCTCTAAACTTATAAAGGAGCTTAGTAAATAGGAAATCCAAGTATCTTCTAAGTTAGAAAAATGGGAAAGGAGGGAGGAGCTCTTATGGAAACAAAAATCTAGGATCTAGTGGTTGAAGGAAGGGGATAAAAACTCTACTTTTTTTTGTAAATCTCTTTTAGACAAAAGAGTTATAAATTTTGTGCCTACCATGAAGACCAACACTAGCGATCCAATGTACTCTTGGTATGAGATGAAGAAAATTACAATTGACTCCTTTCAGGAACTTTTCTCTATAGTTCCCTTGGACCCTAGGTCTCAAGAGGAAATTTTGCAATGAATCCCTTCCCTTTTTAAGGAAAATAATAATGATATATTGATAACACCAGTTTCTATCATGGAAGTAAAGGTAGTGGTTTTCAAGTTTAAAAAAGGAAAAACACTTAGACCGAATGGCTTGTAATCTATTTCTTCCATAAATTTTGGTACCTACTCAAGGATGACCTACTTGTAGTGGTAGAGGATGTTGTAATCACAATGACACTGAGAGGGGGGGTGAATCAGTGTGTTCTTTAAAAACTTCTAAAACAATTAGTTTTAAATCCAGCAGTAGTTTAAAGCAGATAAAAGAGATACTAAATGCATCAAGAAAGCATCACACATAACACAACAATTTAACGAGGTTCACCAATGTGGCTACTCCTCAAAAATGACTGCTTGGACTACCATCCAAATCCAATCAATGCAAAGCTACAACTTTACATAATCCTTTACCAACACCAACTGGAAGGAGCACCAACCCCTTAACTTTATCTGCTTCAACAGAATGGAGCACCAACTCCTATTTTACCAGCACCTACTGGAAAGAGGCACCAACCCCTTATACCAAGCTGCAACTTGGAGAACAATAAAGATAATAAAAATGATAGAATAAAACTTCATTCCTTACAGTCTGCTATTTTTTTGCATTCTGCTTCTACGCAAAACTCTTCGCACTGTCCGATCGCTTCTGTGTACTTCTTCGCAATCTCTGCTGCAACCGGATGATCGACACTTCTGCTATTTGCGTGCTAACATTTTGAACTTAGAACTCCATCTCTACACATTGCGCTTTTCATCCATGCAATCACGATATGCAGATTCGAACTACGACTTTGCACTATACTCGATCGAACTTCACTTGCGCAATCACTCTTCTCGCATTCGCACATTATCTCCTCGCAACACACTTTCAAACTCGACGTAGTCCTCCTTATATAGAAGAAATTTCAAGACAGATCTTAAATTCTAGTCGGTCTGTAACCCTAAGGACGTCGGCTGCAAACCCTAAGAACAACCGCTGTAAAACCCTAGAAGATGTCGGCCGTAAACCCTAGAAGATGTCGGCTTCAACCTCTAAGAACATCCGCTGTAAAACCCTAAAAGATGTCGGCTTCAAATCCGCTGTAAAACCCTAGATGATGTCGGCTTCAAACTCTAAGAACATCCGCTATAAAACCCTAGAAGATGTCGGTCGTAAACCCTAGAAGATGTCGGCTTCAACCTCTAAGAACATCCGCTGTAAAACCCTAGAAGATGTCGGCTTCAAACCCTAAAATCTGTCGGCCCAGATTTAACTTTGTCGGCCTCAAACTCTTCTGCCACCTTCGTCACCTTCCTGTAGCTTATTGCCATGAAATAGCAACACGTCGCGATATCGCGACACTTTTTGTGGCCGTACGCCTTCTTGACCTTGTCGTCGTGAAATCGTGACCCTTTTGGCCTTTGAACGCTTCACTACCGTTCTTGTCGCGAAATCGTGACACTTTGATCAGTTGCTGACGTCATCCTCATTTTTGTCACGAAATCACGACGCTTCCGGCTTCCAGCAGCTTTTCTTGCATCCTGTCACGAAATCGTGACACTTTCAGCTTTTGCTGATGTCATCCTCATTCTTGTCACGAAATCGCGATGCTTTCGGCTTCCGTACATTTTGTGCTTCATGCAGTAGCGAAATTGCTACAACTTTGTGCCTTGTGCTTCCAACTTGCTTCTACCCATGAAATTTTGACTTGTAACATAATCGCTGCATCTTTAAGTTTTGCACTTTTGTCTGGTAGCGAAATCGCTACACCTTCGTGTTGAGCATTTTCAACTCGTAGCGAAATCGCTACACCTTTGTTTTGAGCAACTTTTACCCGTAGCGAAATCGCTACACCTTTGTTTTGTGCAACTTTTGCTCGTAGCGAAATCGCTACACCTTTGCTTTGTGCACTTTTGACTTGTAGCAAAATCGCTACAGCTTTTCAACTTAACGCTTTCTTCTTGCTTCGGTCAGTGAAAAATCAACATGTAGCGAAATCGCTATAGTTTCTTGACTTAGCTTCTTGGCCTCCAACATGTCACGAAATCATGACAGTTTGCCTTGCGCCTTCTCTCTCTTCCGACTTGTCATGAAATCGTGACATTTTCAACTATGCCTTCTCTCTCCTTCGACTTGTCGTGAAATCATGACATTTTCGATTGCGCCTTCTCTCTCCTCCGACTTGTCATGAAATCATGACATTTTTGATTGCGCCTTCTCTCTCCTCCGACTTGTCACGATATCGTGACATTTTCGATTGCGCCTTCTCTCTCCTCCGACTTGTCACGAAATCATGACATTTTTGATTGCCTTCTCTCTCCTCCGACTTGTCATGATATCATGACATTTTCGATTGCGCCTTCTCTCTCCTCCGACTTGTCGCGATATCGTGACATTTTCGGCTGCATCTTCTCTCTCCTCCAACTTGTCACGAAATCGTGACAGAAAACAGGTCGCGATATCGCGATAGTTTTCTCACTTGACTTTTTCTTCGAATTTTTTCTATCTTCTGCATCTGAATGACTCCTACACTGTCTGTCCACTGCATCATTGGATCTAACTGCCTGTGTTGACAACAATGACAAACTTCTTGCAACACCTTGCTCAACAATCTCCCCCTTTGGAATTGTTGGCAACACCGTGTACATTCCTCGTAACTCTTCTCCCCCTTTGTCAATAATACCAAAGGGCTGCTGCAGACTCCCCTGAGTCCATCCTCACACTTCTCAGGCACACTTTGTTGCATCTGGCACAAATTATGATCATGAGCAAAAGAATAGTCAAATACTCAAATGCTCCCCCTGAGAAAGTGATCCCTGTAGCTAGTCACTTCTTAGGAAGTGTGACTACTCCTAATTTGCTTCGAAGGTACTCAAATACTTCCTTGGGCAAAGGTTTTGTAAAAATATCTCGCTACTTGTTCTCGTAGTTGGGACATAATCCAATTTAACTTCTCCTTCTGCAACTTTCTCTTTCAAGAAATGATACCTTATAGCAATGTGCTTTGTCCGTGAGTGCATTACTGGATTCTTAGAGATGTTAATTGCACTGGTGTTGTCACACTTTACTGATATTGGTTCACTAAAATTAATACCTAGATCTTTCAAAGTTTGTTTCATCCATAAGACTTGTGTGCAACATGTTGCTGCTGCAATATATTCTGCCTCAGCTGTAGATAAAGAAACTGACTCTTGCTTCTTACTGTGCCATGCAACCAATCTGTCCCCCAAATAGAATGCACCACCACTGGTACTCTTTCTGTCATCAACACATCCAGCCCAATCTGCATCTGAATATGATATAAGAGTGAAGTCTTTGCCTTTTGGATACCACAACCCATACTCCATGGTGCCCTTAAGATACCGAAAAATCCTTTTTACTATTGTCACATGAGTCTCTTTAGGACTAGCCTGAAATCTAGCTACCATGCAAACCCTGCAGAATATCAGGTCTAGTGGCTGTTAAATATAATAGACTTCCAATCATAGATCTATACATGGTTTGGTCTACAGGTGGAGATTTATCTTCTTTACTCAATTTGCAGCCTGTTGTCATGGGAGTGCTGACTGGCTTACAGTCCTCCATAGTGAACCTTTTTAGCATTTCTTTGACATATTTGATTTGGGAAATGAATATGCCTTTCTCATTTTGATTAACTTGTAGCCCAAGAAAGTAAGACAGTTCACCAATCATAGACATTTCAAATTCATTCTGCATCTTATTTGCTAAGTCTTTACAAGCTTCATCTTTGTTGTTGCCAAATATGATATCATCTACATAGACAACTAAAACAATGAGATGCCCACCTTCTATTTTTACATACAGATTATTGTCCACTAAACCTTTCTTGAATCCCTGTTGAGAGAGATAGTTATCTAGCCTAGCATACCAAGCCCGTGGTGCTTGCTTTAATCCATACAGTGCTTTCTTTAATTTGCAGACAAGGTTAGGATCCTCACTAATTTGAAATCCATCCGGTTGTTCAATATAGACCTCTTCTTCGAGTTTCCCATTTAAAAAGGCAGATTTTACATCCATCTGATACACCCTAAAGTTTTTGTGAACTGCTAAGGCCAAAAACATTCTAATTGCTTCTAATCTGGCCACTGGAGCAAAAGTCTCTTCAAAATCAATGCCTTCGACCTGTGCATATCCTTTACAAACCAGTCTTGCTTTGTTCCTAATGACCTGTCCGTCTTCATTTAATTTGTTTCGAAATATCCATTTGGTGCCGATTACATTCTTGTTTACAGGTCTAGGTACTAACTCCCAAGTTCTGTTCTTTTCAATCTGATCTAACTCTTCATTTATTGCCTTCATCCAGCCTATCATCTTTGCTTGCTTCATCTATGTTTTTGGGCTCAATGCTGGATAAAAGAGAGTAATTACTTATTACTTTCTTTCTTGTCTGAATGCCAGCTGTGGGATCTCCAATTATTTGGTCTCTAGGATGATTTTTCTGCCAGCTGCCCATTTTGTATTTTCTATTTTCTTGCACCTCTGAGTCATCTGATAAGTTATCTGCATCAACCGTAGACGTATTTTCTGTTCCATGCACTTCATCTCCTTCAATGACTTCTTCATAGATTGGGTAGTTTTCTTCAAAGTTAACTGTTTGTTTCCTCCCTTCATCGAATTTAACATCTGCACTCGTCCACAATTTTCTTGAGTCTCTTGTTGTAGCATTTGTAAGCTTTGCTATTTGGAGAATAACCAACAAAAACACCTTCATCTGCTCTATCTTCAAACTTTCCAAGGTTGTCATCAATTTTTTTGATGTAGCACTTACAGCCAAATACTTTGAGATGCTTTGTTGTTGCTTTTCTACCAAACCACAACTCATAGGGTGTTTTGCATTCATGAGTTCTTAACATATACCTGTTTTGAATGTATACTATTGTGTGAACTGCTTCTTTCCAGAATCTATCTGCTATTTTGTTTTCTGCCAGCATGGTGCGTGCCATTTCCTGTATGGTTCTGTTCTTTCTCTCTACTACTCCATTCTGCTGGGGAGTTCTGGCTACTGAATATTGTCTCCTGATACCATATTTTTCATAGTATTCTATAAATTCATTCAAAATGAATTCTCCTCCTCTGTCTGATCGCAAGCATTTAATCCTTTTTCCTGTTTCATTCTCAACTAGCTGTTTGAAGGTTCGAACATTTCAAAAGCTTCTGTTTTATCTTTTAGGAAGAATATCCATGTCATTCTGGAATAATCATCGATACACAGCATAAAGTATTTGTCGCCGTTTATGCTTTGAGTCCTCATGGGTCCACATAAGTCTGTATGAATGAGTTCTAAAGGCCTGCTAGTGTGGTACTCTTTTGTTTTGAATGATACTCTGGTTTGCTTTCCCTTCTGACATGAAGCACAAACACTGTTTGAAGGTTTCTTAATGGTTGGAATATCTCTTACTGCTTGTTTAGAGCTGATTTTCACCAAATTATCAAAACTTATGTGTCCAAGCCTCTTATGCCACAACCAGCTTCTCTTCTTCTTGTCCAATAAAACACGTACCTTCGAAGTTTTCGAGAGTGTGTACAGATTACCGGACGTCCTTGAACCAATTGCTATCAATTTCCCAATTGTTTATTTTTTTGACTTCACAACCCCGCTTCTTGAAGACTACTTCATGACCTTTATCACAGATTTGACTAACACTTAACAAAGTTATGTTTCAAACCATCCACAAATAAAACTTCTTCTGACTTGATTTTCCCTTCACTAATTTTGATAGACCCTTTTCCTATAATTTTGGCTCCATCATTATTTCCAAACTTCACAGAGCCACCCTCATATTTCCGTAGTTTTTCAAATTTTTGTTTATCACCTGTCATATGACTTGAGCACCCACTATCAAGGATCCACGGTACACATTTATTCTGAGCTCTAAAAGTTGTCTGCACTATTAAAGATTCCTGTTCTTTCCTGAGCTGTTCTTTTTGTTTCCATTCTATTTTAACTGTGGTGTTGGGTTCTAGCTTGGATTTCCCCTTTTCAGAATCTTGCACATATCCTTCAGAAGAAATTCTATTTTGTTTTGCCCTATATGGTTGAATTCTTCTTTTCTGAGATTGATTTGAAACAGAAATATTACGACAGTTTCTAGCAATATGCCCAAAGTTGTGACAATTAAAGCATTCTACTCCATAACTCATTAGAGGAGCAAAAGCATTTCTACTAGTGAAACTTCTAGGACCTATATTGTACTTGCAGTCCACAATTTTATGCCCATAACCATTACATTTAAAATAGAAACCATAGAAATAATGATTGAACCTGAAAGATGGTTTTTGCCAAGTTGTTGCAGGAGCCTTGGATCTTCTTTTCTTTTGATGTGTGACCTTGGTAAAACCGTCATTGTCAGTTCCTATTTCAGGACTGGCATTATCGCTTTCTTTTGCCTCGATTTGTTTTTCTTTCAATAGCCTCGTTTCTTGTCTTTACTCTTTTCACATTCAACATTGCTTGCCTTTGGTCCATTTGATGATTCTCTTTCAATAAAGCCCAGAACGAATTTGATACCTGTGGGTCTTTGATCGCTTAGGATTTTGTCCAGCTTCATCGAACTTTCATCACGTTTTAAATGACAACTAATTTTTCGATCCAGCTCTTGTATCTGTATTCGAAGACTAACATTTTCTTCTTCCAATTTGCAATAGTAATCTATCTTCATGGTTACCTGTACTTCAAGATCTTCGAACATTTTCTTGTACTCTTCTGTCTGTGTTTTTAGACTGGCTATAATGTCATTTGCATCCTCAAGCTTCCTTAACAATTTTTTATTCTTTCTTTTCTCAGATTTCCATTCCATAAGAGCAGAAACCAACTCACCTTCTAAATCAACTTCAGCCTCACCTATTTCAATAGATACTTTAGAGTTCATTCCTTCTCTCTTTTGTGTGTTTTCTGCCTCTTCTGATTCTTCTACTTCAAACGCCATAAAGAGAGCCTCACTGCTCCTTCTTCGTAGTCTTCACTAGAACTCGTCCTCTGAAGATTCTGCATTTCGGGAGATAAAGCTTTTCTTTTTGAAATTGCCTTTTCTGAAGTTAGTTTTCTTCCTCCATTCACTTCTTTCTTGATGCTGAGTTTCTTCACCTTTGTTCTTGTCATGGAGAGGACATTTGATAGCAAAGTGTCCAATGCCTCCACAATTGAAACATTTAAAAGGTAGCTTTCCTTTGTATTTTCCTTTTCCTTTTCTCATCTTTCTGACAAAATTTGCTTCCATTTCATCTAAAGCATCCTCTTCTTCAGACTCTTGTTTTGTGCTTTTGCCTTTTAGGGCTTTGAAAGCTGCTTCTCTGTCTATGGGATTAGACCTTCCTATTCTCATTTCAAAAGCAGTCAAAGAACCATGCATCTCATCCATACTAAAACTATTTAGATCTTTGGCTTCTTCTATGGCAGAGACTTTAGAATCAAATCTAGGAGGGAGCGATCTTAATACCTTTTTCACGATAGCAGCATCGGTTAATTCTTCGTCGAGACCTCTGATTGAATTGGTGATCCCATTGACTCTTTGCATGAAGGTCTCTATGTTCTCATCATTGTCCATCTTTAAAGATTCGTATTGAGCTCGATGTGCTTGAAGCTTGGCCTCCTTGATCCTATCATCTCCTTCATGGATGTTCTCTAGTTTATCCCATATATCTTTTGCTGATTCACAATTTATGACCTTGACTAGCTCACTGTCCACTAGTCCACACATGATGGCATTTTTTGCTTTTGAATCATATTCAAATGCCTTTTTACCAGCAGTGTCTGTTGGAGCGATGGCAGGAGCTTTGTAACCATTAACTACCGCACCCCATATGTCAAAACCCAAAGCACCGAGATATGTCTGCATTCTAATTTTCCAGAACGCATAGTTAGTCCCATCAAACAATGGTGCTTTGTTCGAGGAGAAACCTTCACCACTTGCCATTGCGTAACTTCTAAGATCACCTTAGCTGTTTAAGCCTGTTCAGGTACTTGGCTCTGATACCAATTGTTGTAATCACAATGACACTGAGAGGGGGGTGAATCAGTGTGTTCTTTAAAAACTTCTAAAACAATTAGTTTTAAATCCAGCAGCAGTTTAAAGCAGATAAAAGAGATACTAAATGCATCAAGAAAGCATCACACATAACACAACAATTTAACGAGGTTCACCAATGTGGCTACTCCTCAAAAATGACTGCTTGGACTACCATCCAAATCCAGTCAATGCAAAGCTACAACTTTACATAATCCTTTACCAAGCACCAACTGGAAGGAGCACCAACCCCTTAACTTTATCTGCTTCAACAGAATGGAGCACCAACTCCTATTTTACCAGCACCTACTGGAAAGAGGCACCAACCCCTTATACCAAGCTGCAACTTGGAGAACAATAAAGATAATAAAAATGATAGAATAAAACTTCATTCCTTATAGTCTGCTATTTTTTTGCATTCTGCTTCTGTGCAAAACTCTTCGCACTGTCCGATCGCTTCTGTGTACTTCTTCGCAATCTCTGCTGCAACCGGATGATCGACACTTCTGCTATTTGTGGGCTAACATTTTGAACTTAGAACTCCATCTCTACACATTGCGCTTTTCATCCATGCAATCACGATATGCAGATTCAAACTACGACTTTGCACTATACTCGACCGAACTTCACTTGCGCAATCACTCTTCTCGCATTCGCACATTATCTCCTTGCAACACACTTTCAAACTCGACGTAGTCCTCCTTATATAGAAGAAATTTCAAGACAGATCTTAAATTCTAGTCGGCTGTAACCCTAAGGACGTCGACTGCAAACCCTAAGAACAACCGCTGTAAAACCCTAGAAGATGTCGGCCGTAAACCCTAGAAGATGTCGGCTTCAACCTCTAAGAACATCCGTTGTAAAACCCTAAAAGATGTCGGCTTCAAATCCGTTGTAAAACCCTAGATGATGTCGGCTTCAAACTCTAAGAACATCCGCTGTAAAACCCTAGAAGATGTCGGTCGTAAACCCTAGAAGATGTCGGCTTCAACCTCTAAGAACATCCGCTGTAAAACCCTAGAAGATGTCGGCTTCAAACCCTAAAATCATTAGCCCAGATTTAACTTTGTCGGCCTCAAACTCTTCTGCCACCTTCGTCACCTTCCTGTAGCTTATTGCCATGAAATAGCAACACGTCGCGATATCGCGACACTTTTTGTGGCCGTACGCCTTCTTGACCTTGTCGTCGCAAAATCGTGACCCTTTTGGCCTTTGAACGCTTCACTACCGTTCTTGTCACGAAATCGTGACACTTTGATCAGTTGCTGACGTCATCCTCATTTTTGTCGCGAAATCGCGACGCTTTCGGCTTCCAGCAGCTTTTCTTGTAGTGGTAGAGGAAGTATGGGTGGAAAAGTTATTTTTAAAAGAAATCAAAAAAACCTACATTGTGCTTATACATAAGTCTCAAGAGGTAAATCATAATTTTAGCTTTAGATAGATAGCCTTGTGTAATGTTCTCCTCAAAATTATTATAACAGTGATAGCTCAAAGGTTGAAACCCTTCATTCCTACTATAATCTTGCTAGAGCAAGGAGGATTTGTGGGATGGAGACAAATTGTAGATCAAATAGTGCTTGCCTAGGAGGCCCTTCACTCCATGTAGGCACAAATATTCCCCTTCATGTTTGTTCGTTTGGACCTCTCCAAGGTTTATGACAAGGTAGACTAGGATTTTCTACTCTAGGTCTTGAGGAAGTTAGGTTTCTCTCAAATTTTGTGGATTGTATTACAAGCACTATTTATTCAATCTCTTGTGTTGTGATGATAAATGATAGTTTGTTTCCTTTTTTACTACTTCTATAGGACTACTCCAAGTGGATCCTCCTTCCCCTTATCTATTCATCATTTTCATAGAATATTTAGGCTATCTTATCTCTAAGTAAATGAATAACGGATCCATTCAAGGAATTATATGTGCATTGACTACCCCTCTCTCTCTCTATCTTATAATATGTAGATGAATCAACCTTGATGTTCCATGCTACTGATTTGGAAGCATTCAAATTCAAAAGAATTATAAATCTCTCTTTGGAAGCCATAGGATAATTTATTAATGAGGAAAATTCTAATATTTTCTTTCATTGCACTACTAGAGTGGAGTTTATTATTCTAAATATTTTGAATTTTGGGTGAGAATATCTTCCAATATCTTATCTAGGAGTCCTATTTTGCTATATCTATGGAAATCTACTAGGAATTATTCATCCTTTAAATTCTAGCTTATGTGGTTTCAAGATACTTCCTTTAGACCATTAGTTCTTCAGTGGTAGAGGAAATAAAATACAAGAGATAACACCTAAATGTATTGCTTTGTCAAGATATTACAATTCATCAAAACCAAAATTAATAAATGGAATTGGTAGGAGTTTTGGGATGTAAGGGCTAAAAATGTAAGTCTTTCTTTCTAACTAGAGCAAATGAATTCTCAAATTCACTCCTCAAAACTTATAAAGTAGCTCAACAAATAGAAAATCCAAGTATCTTCTAAGTTAGAAAAATGGGAAAGGAGGTAGGAGCTCTTATGGAAATAAAAATCTAGGATCCTATTGGTTGAAGGAAGGGGATAAAAACTATATTTTTTTCTATAAATCTCTTTTAGACAAAAGAGCTATAAACTTTGTGTCTTCCATGAAGACCAACGCTAGTGATCCAATGTACTCTTGGGATGAGATGAAGAAAATTATCATTGACTACTTTGAGAAACTTTTCTCTATAGTTCCCTTGGACCCTAGGTCTCAAGAGGAAATTTTACAATGAATCCCTTCCCTTATTAAGGAAGAGGGTAATGAGGTATTGATAACACCAGTTTCTATCGTAGAAAGTGGTTTTCAAGTTTAAAAAAGGAAAAAACTTAGACCAAATGGCTTGTAATTTAGTTCTTCCATGAATTTTGGGACCTACTCAAGGATGACCTACTTGCAGTGGTAGAGGAAACACGGGTGGAAAAGTAGGTTTTAAAATAAATCAACAAAACCTACATTGTGCTTATACATAAGTCTCGAGGAAAATTATATTTTTAGCTTTAGATAGATAACCCTGTGTAATGTTCTCAAAATTATTATAACTGTGATAGCTCAAAGGTTGAAACCCTTCCTTCCTACTATAATATCACTAGATCGAGGAGGATTTGTGGGATGGAGACAAATTGTAGATAAAATAGTGCTTGCCTAGGAGGCCCTTCACTCCATGTAGGCACAAATATCCCCTCCATGTTTATTCATTTGGACCTATCCAAGGCTTATGACAAGGTAGACTGGGATTTTTTACTCCAGGTCTTGAGGAAGTTTGGCTTCTCTCAAAATTGGTGGATTGGATTACAAGCACTATTTCTTCAATATCTTGTGTTGTGATAATAAATGATAGTTTGTTTCCTTTGTTTATTACTTCTATAGGACTACTCCAAGTGGATCCTATTTTCCCCTATCTATTCATCATTTTGGCAGAATGTTTAGGCTATATTATCTCTAAGGAAAGGAATAATGAATATGTTCAAGGAATTATATGTGCATTGACAACCCCTCTCTCTCATAATATGTAGATGACTGAATATTGATGTTCCATGCTATTGATTTGGAAGCATCCAAATTTAAAAGAATTATAAATATTTTTTTGTAATCCATAGGACAACTTATTAATGAGGAAAAGTCCAAGATTTTCTTTCATTGCACTACTAGAGTGGAGTTTATAATTCTAAATATTTTAAATTTCAAGTGAGAATCTCTTCCAATCTCTTTTTTAGGAGTCCCATTAAATATGGTCAAATAAAAAAGGAGGAATATATGGGTGATTGATAGAGAATATATAGAGTAGGTTGAATAACTAGACCAATAGGTGGTTTTCCCTTGCATGTAGGTTGACTTTGGTTAAATCAGTTTTACAATATATTCCCATCTATGTTTCCTTGGTCTTAAGTATTCCTAAGGAATTTTTGATAAATATAGACAAGATTAATCAAAGGTTGTTATGGAGTGGGGAAAAGGTGGAGTGTTAGTGGGCTCTAGTGAAGTGGGATAAGCTATATCTTACAAAATAATAGGGAGGTTTGGGTCTCTATTCAATGGTTAAAGCAACTTAGCCTTGGCAAAAAAATTATATTAGTGGTTAATTATTTCCTCTAATGAGTTATGGACACAGATCTTGGGAGCCAAGTATGAAAAAAATCAATCTTTGGAAGTTTTTACTAGATATCAACTTCCTTGACAAGGATCTTTGGTTCTTGAGGTGTTTAGGAAAGGGGAGACAATTATAAAACTACAACTATTCAATATAGTGGGAAATAACCATCAAGCAAATTTTTGGATAGACGCTTGAGATGGTTCACCTCCATTGTCTCAACAATTTCTAGAATGATGAGACCTCATAAAACACTTCATATTCAATATGGATAAAGATATCACACTATTAAAAAAACTATGGGAAAATAAATTTAGAGGATAGAGATTAGATTCATGTAAGGGACTAGCCAATCCTAGTAATGGAGGTTGTCAAGGAGGCTATTCATCAGGTTCTTAGAAGCTATTCTCTATATTGGTCAAAAGACAAAGATAGGAAAGGATGGGGCTCACATTATAATAATGTGTATACTACAACGCTGGGATACTCATCCCTCACTTCACCTCCCTCAATTCATGCAACCTTTTTAGATATAAGACTCCTTCAATTTACCTCCCTTGATTAGGCATGGAGGACTTGGTCCAAGGTGAATGGATTGGACAACTTGATGAAAGAGATGGCCTTAGTTAGCATCTCTCTAATGCTCTAGAATATTTATAAATAAATAATAAAAGAATATTTAAAGTGACTCACCATAATCTCCAATATATTTGAGAAAATACGATAGCCAATATTAGAGAAACTACCCTACATACTTTGAAGCCCCCCTCCATTGTATCTTAGCAGTGGCATAGTATACTCTCCAGGATTCAACTCCTTATGGATGAATGGAGACATATGCACTCACAAGGTCCCTAGCCTACTATTCAGATGGATGGACCATGGCAAGCCGCTCCTAGAGGTATGAATATTTATGGTGTGTCAAGAGGTAACCTAGGAAGGGTAAGCATGGGAAGTATAGGAAGACTCTCATATGGTAATCATGCTTTTATTTTTTCAAATAATATCGATGTCCTTCCTAATAATCTAGTAGAAGTGTATGTTATCCTTTATGGCCTTCAAAAAGTTGTTAAGGTCAGCTAGTCTATAGTACATGTAGAATCAAACTCAAAAGTAATCATTAATCAATTGAAGATGCTCATCAAGACCTCCTCTCAGGATTGAAAGTTAAAAATGGTGATTGAAAAGATACATGCATGGTAGTCTAGATTTAGAATATAGATTTTTAATGCTCCCCATGATCAAAATAAGATCACATATGTTATGAAAAATTGGGCTCTAGACTAGGGGGAGGAGATCCTCTACACTGGTGGATATAAAAAACTAGGGAAGATCTCTATTATATACTCCATATCGATACCAACAACTCTAATTCTTGTATGTAGTGACTTAGAAGAAAGTCATAGATTCTTCTTTCCTTGTATTAGCAAAATGCACTAAAGACATAGTTTTTGCTCTTTTGTAAAATTTTGGATGAAAGCCTTGTTTGCTTGGTAGGGTTGATAATGTAGCTTTTTTACATGCCTAAATAGCTTTCTTACACACCTATAAGCCTTTTTAACAAAAAAAACAAGTCTTCTAGGATTTTTGGGTCCAATATGACTCTCTTTTTTAACATATTATGATAATCAATAGTATTATTGTTTTCCTATATATATCTATTGATCCATTATGTTGATTTCCACTTGGATTTAGTTTCCTCCTTTATTTATGTTACTAAAATATGTAATATTCTATTTTGTCATCTACCCCTTTATATATAACAACTCTTAACAAAATTTTGCATAAATAATCCTTTAGGATTTGTTTCATCCTATGAAAACATAACAATTTGAAAGAAACCAAGGTCTTAGAGACACATAGATTGAAAACAACTTAGCTTAAATATCCATTATTAAAAATATCATATCTCAAGATAATTAGTTTATGATCTAATCCTACTCATAAAATTATATTTAAAGAGATCACATACCCTATTTGTAACCATTTGAAAAAAAAGACATGCAATATATTTTTCACATGATATATCACAAGATACCTATTATCTAACACATTGGAATCTTGATTAAAAAATCCAAATAATTGATTTCTATTAGTTACTCAATTGGAGAGGAACTTTAGAAAATAATAGATCAGCTACAAAGCATGCTTCAAGAGTTCTATTTACCAATTTTAATGTGGAAGTATTAGTTAGTTTAGCATCTATTAGAAGATGGTGGATATTCAAACAAGTTAGGATATGAGGATTTAGAGAAATAAAAACTCCCAATGATTTCCCTTGGAAGAATGTTTAGTCACTACAGGCTCTCCCTAAGGCCTCAACATTCCTTTGATTAGTAGTCCAAAGTAATATTGTTATATGAGAGTTTACAAAGAAGATGGTATCATGGACCTTTTATATGTGCCTTGTGTGAGAAGGACCCATAAACATCAAAGCATTTACTTCTTCATTGTCCCTTTGCTTACACCATTTAAGGCTACTTTTTCAAAAATATGAGAATATATTAGGTATCTCCATCAACATTGAAAGCATTTATGAAATTTTGAAATAATTTTTTCAATGCTAAAGCATTATGTATTCCATGGAGGATTAGTCTTGCTATTATTTGTTTGAATTTATGGTTTGAAAGGAATAATAGAATTTTTAAAAATAAAGCTCAAAATAATGCACAAGTTTGGAACCATATTATTGCCTCTCTTGTAAAATATTTACAAACATGCAACTCATTAGGAAAATCCTTAAGTGTAGAAAAAGAGATGCTAGCCTCTTGGTTACAATATTTGAATATACACAAAAGGGTCATTTATTTATTTTTTTGGTAGATTAATAAATTTATTAAAACCAGGGCATTTGAAAGGTGCCCTAATGCCTTGTACAATAGAGGATCATCAGAGGATAAAAAAGGATAAAAAAGGAATAGAATAAAGACACTAAGAACTGCCAGATGAAACAAAAATACAATCTCAAAAATACACCTCAAACTAAAAGGAGTCAACAGCCTTGAACAAACAGGCACTGAGAGAAACACCAGAGCTCAAAAAGGAATGGTCCTCGACCAAAAAGGAACCCAAAAATATGTGATCCACCACCGTAGAGGACCCAAAAAAATAGAGGAAGAACCATCAGTCGTCAAGAGGAGTATCCAACTGCATGAGGGATGAAGCAACACCTTCTGGACCAACATATTTCATAGAAATATCCTTAGTGCTATCCTTGGGAACAATAATGCAAGCCTCCTTAGCAATCTCCATTACATATTCATCGTTGACAACATCTTTGATGTCAATTTTGGTGTCGAAGGACACCTCAGCACCGGCCAGGGCAAAAATGTTTTTGAAATTGTCACAGAAGAAAAAGAGGCTAAGTGCATGGCGCTAGTCTTTGAGGGTTGAAATCACCTTTCCAATGGCCAAGTGAGCAATTTCAAGATGGTCAATGGTGGCAGAAGTAGCATGCACAACCAGCTTGTGAAGATACCTTTCGACAAGGTCAAGAGAATTAGACTTATCCTTTGGAGTTTTTACAGAGGTGGATGGAGGAGTTTTGACAACTTCTTTATGTTTCAGCCTCTGGGAACTACGAACAGGGGTCTTTTCAAGTTTGGCTTTCTTTCTAGCGGAGAAATCGAAAATAGATTTGCCCCCTTTTCTATTTTCTTTTGGATTTGGAGGTTTTAGGGCTCGAGGTTGAGGATGAATTCTCCTCTTCAAAATCAAGGATAGGGAGATTACCTGAAGGGAATTGCAAAAGGAAGTACTTGTAAAGGACCTTGAAAAGACCTTAGTGGTAAGGTTTGGCCTCATCCTTCTTGGAACGGTTGGTGGTGATGGTATAGTCCATGGACCAAAAAAGGGTAGTGGGAATGTTCATTATTTTTGAGTCCTGAAAATGATTAACAAATGCAAGATGAAAACAATATAATTGAGACTCAGGATTGTCACAAGTAAAATATTGCATTATTGGCTTAAGGATTTCTTTCCAGGGAGTTGACAAGTCATGGCAAAACAAACCTTTTTTTACCTTCTTGTGGATGGGTGAATTTTTCTTGAAGAGTGTCAACTCCACCTCCCAGTTGTGCTTATTTCTTCTGATGATTTTTCCCTCCAAGTCTTGCCCTGTCAGGTTCTCCAGCAACTCAAAGGAAATTTAGAACTGGACGTCATGGATAGAAACCAAACCATTATCCCAAGTTGTCACGAATGCCTTAGTAATCTTGTCATCCACCCCACTGAACAGATTGAAAAAATTGATGATCCCATGCTTATCCTTAAACATATCAGTAGAAACAGAATCCAAATCAACAGTTTCAGGCTCGATGAAAACAACTTTCCCTTCCTTCATGGTGACAAAAGGAAATAAGGAAGGAAGGTAAATGGGTGGATAAAGACACAGATCGAAAGGAACAGAAATGGAATGGTATATTTGCTAAGAAGACCACAGGAGGACTAAATAGAAAGTGATGCTAGGCCAAAAAGGAAAACCTTGGCAAAAAGGATAATGATGGTTAGAACATTGGGCACAGCACAAAAAAGGTGATGAAAATGGGTAGGAATAATAAGGCAGAACACCATCCCAATGAAGATGGATCTTCTGGTGATACTCACATAATAGGGCCAATGGAAAAAGTAGGCACAAAACCCAAAAGGGATTGGGATGCACATTCGAGAAAGCCTCGGGAGAATGCGAAAGGTAAAGCATTTAGACAGGATTCTCGAAAAGGTAAAATTACAAGCATCATTCCACACGAGATCAAAATGATTTAAAATTAGGGTGGACATGGCATCGGGATTCCTCATGGAAACGATTATCAATAAAGAAGGGGCATAAGTAAGAGGCGGTGGAGAATTAGAAATTATCAACATAGAACCCCTTTTCAAAGGAGAATAATAAGAATGATGAACAAAATCTCTATTTTGGAATTTTTTGGAACTTTGGATATGGGCCCAATGAATCACGAAAAGGGGAAATCTTTGGTAGTGGAAAAATCAAGGATTTCGAGATTCATCACGGCAGATGGTATTTTGATCATAATTTTCCAACTCAGCAATGTCATTGGGGAGGACATCCGTCCAAGTCATCAAACCTTACGCATTAACTCCAATGTTGGCTAATTTGTCAGCAATAGAATTGCCCTCCCTAAAAATGTGCTGAACCACAACATTGACTTGCTGACTAATAATTTGCTTACTTTCTTCGAAAAATATTCCTGATCCTCCAGCTACTAGGCTTGGAAGTTTTTAAGAAATTTATGATATTAATAGAATATCCTTCAACGATGACTTTTCCTAGAATGTCCTTTAGAAATTGAAGGCCTCTCCACACAGCTTTAGCTTCAGTAGAATGATTTGATTGGATTCCTAATGGTTCGAAAAATGCAAATATGGAATTGCCACTGTGATCTCGGAGGATTCCTCCAACCCCAGCAACACCAAGATTACCTTTTGCAGCACCATCAAAATTAAGCTTGACCCACCCAAAGGGAGGAGGTTGCCATTTGATGTTGGTCCTAGACGAAGGCTGAGTAACAAGCCTTGGGACATCAATGCAAATATCACAAGACTTTAAGATGCCCTTCTCAAAAGATGAACAAGGATAAGGATCAAAAGGAGCAACAAGGGCATTTTCCTTAGCATGAAGGATGATTTTTTTGGCAATAATGTTGGCATCCAAAGCTTTCAAGTCAAATATTCTTTTATTGCGTTCTAACCATATCTTCCAGAGGAAATGATGAAAATAGAACTTCCAAAGTCCTCTGAGTATGGGATTTTTGAAAGGAATTGGCCATTGTTGGAATAAATCAACAATTGAAGGAGGACAGGCCTAGGCAATCTTGAATGTATGGAAAATTTTGTTAAGCACCATTCTTGAATAGGGACAAAATAAGAAGAGATGAGAAGTGCATTCCCAATCAGAAAGGCAAATATGGCATCTGTTAGGCAAAAGAATACCTCTTTTAATAATATTCTTCGTGGTAAGGATGCGATCTTGAATACATAACCAGGAAAAGGAAGCAATCTTAGGAATCAAATACTTGGTCCAGACAAGCTTGAATGGGATGGGAGTATCAATACTATCGAGATAAAGCAAGTAAGCTGATTTGACCATGAAATCTCTAGAATCAGTAGGTTCCCAAATAGGACAATCAGTCTGGTCATTTAAAGGAATTCTGATAGTAGAAAGAAGATTGTATAAATAGGCCATTTCATTTTCATGATCAGGGATGTTAATCCTTCTCCATCTTTTATGACCATTTGTAGAAGAAATGAAATATACCGCTAAAGGTCCAGCCAATTGAATTGTACTATTCCTCAACCTTTGAAACATAGGATTTTGATTGAGAGGTTGATCTCCTATCCATTTATCATCCTAGAAAGAAATAGAAGTGCCATTACCAAATTTCCACCTTAGCCCTTTGATCAAAATGGAACGAGCTTCACAAATAGCCTTCCAGAAAGCATAACCGGATGAAGGTACCTCCCCATGAGGGAAATGTGATCCCTGAAGATATTTTATTTTTATGATCTTGACCCAAAGAACATTCTCATTAGAAATCAACCGCTAGGCTTGCTTAGCAAGAAGGGAAATATTGAGAGGATAAATTCTTCTAAGACCTAATCCTCCACATTCTTTAGGCTTGCACACTTTATCCCAAGCTACCAAATGAAATTTGTGCTTATTTTTAGATCCTATCTAGAGGAAATGTTTTTGAATTTTTTCCATTTTGTCATAAACACTTACTGGAGCCTTGAACAAAGAAAGGAAGTAAACAGGAATACTCTGGAGGTAAGCCATGGTGAGTGTAATTTTCCCCACTTGAGATAAAATATTGCTTCTCCAAGTAGTGAGTTTTTTTGTAACCTCTCAATGACATTGTCCCATAAGTTGTCTTTGACATTCCCAATGAAGAGAGGTAAACTAAGATAGGTAGAATGCAAAGAAGCTATGGAACAATTAAGGATGTCAACAATGATGTTCTATCTTCTTGGAGGAGTATTGAGGAATTAAAGTTTACTCTTTTGAAAATTAATCCTTTGACCTACAGCAAGCTCATAAAGGAAGAGTATCCTCTTGATGATCTTTGCTTCATTGATAGAGGCAATTTTGGACATCAGGGTATCATAAAAAAAAAATTTATGTGTGATAGGATCGCATTGGTAAGTTGCATGTATTCCAGAGAGGAGACCAACATTTTTTGCTTCAATAATTGCTCTTCCCAGAGCCTCAGCAACAATTATAAATAAGAGAGGAGATAAAGGATCTCCTTGCCTTAGACCTCGATTGCTTTGAAAATATCCTACAGGAGAGCCATTAATGAGGACCGAAAACCAAGCAGAGGAGATGCAACCTTTAATTAGAGTGATCCATTCAGGATGGAAGCCAAACTTGTTGAGAATAGCAAAAAGGAAATCCCAATTTAGTCTGTCATAAGCCTTATTCATGTCTAGCTTGAGAAGAAAGGTTGCTTTTTTGTTGATTGAAATTGAATGAATTGCTTCATGTACTAAAATAATACCATCTAGGATGGATCTACCTTTGAAAGAACTACCTTGGCTCTGATTAATAATCAAAGGCATGACTTCCCTCATGCGGATGGTGATGGCTTTTGTTAAAATCTTATAAATGACATTACAAAGACTTATTGGCCTGAAATCATTGAAATTACTAGCATTAGGATTTTTAGGTATTAGTGCAATGAAGGTGGAATTGAAGCCTCTTGGAATAATTTTAGAATGTTGGATTTCTCTTATGGCTTGGCAAACATCCCTGTTGATAAGATCCCAAAATGCTTGATAAAACCTTGGGGAAAACCCATCTGGGCCAGGAGCTTTGTCAGGATCCATGGAGAATAGAGCATATGTAATTTCCTCATCAGAAAGAGTAGATGTGAATCTACTATTTATACTATCAGAGATTAGATGAGGAATGAACTGGAGGAAAATATTTTGCCATCTATGATTTTGGTCTATTCTCATCCTGAAGTAGATGCGTGAAATGGGAGATGCCTTCCTTCCTGGTTTCTTTGATATCATTGATAATTTCTCCTTCCTGGGTATGGATTTCCTTAATTTTGTTAACACAAAGGATTTTCTTTGATCTATGTAAAATCAAAATGACTAAAACTTAGGTTTATTAAAATTAATTTTAATGGCACTTCCAAAGGAAATCTAGGAAGACCTCGTGGGGGTAATGTTTTTTGAAATAATGAAGAAAAAAAAAATTCCACTTACTCAAAATCATATGGAACTTAAACTATGTAGAGGCTAGGGCACTTATTACATGAATATAACTGTAATTGAAAAAGGATGGAAATAAGTGGAATTCACAAATTATCATTAATGCTATCAACAAAAGTGGATGTATAGATTGGATAAAAAATAAAATTATTGTTGATGTTCATAAACTATTGTTTAGAGGTATTCTCTCAGAAATTAGAATATATCTATAGAGAAGAACGCCAAATAGTAGATAATTTAATGAATCGTAGTGTTGATCTTTGTTTTGGAAAAATTTAGATTTTAGAAGGCAATCGACCAAGTTAGATTTTATATCTTAATAAAAATGATGTCAAGGTGTAGATTGTAGAAACATAGTTGTTTAAGATGAAAAATATAATTGACAGAAAAGGAAATGAAGAATATCTTTGATAAAAAGGCAAGTCGGTTAAGGTTTAATTCACCTAATACAAAGCATAATATTTTACTATTTTTATGGGAGTGGACCCCAATAGAAGCCACATATAGCTTACTAAAATGTATATTAAAAGCTTGAAAGACTAACATCTAAAAGGATATTTAAATTTATAAAGGAATAAACCCCTCCATTAATGTAGAATAGCTAAGATTACCACATTTTTCTTTATAAGGAGATAGAACCATATTAAAATCCCCTCTAAGAATCCAAACCTCATAATTGTGGATTATCATTGAATTTGATATGAATACATAGATATAATTTTAGCATTTATCTTGAAGTGTATGGAACGTAAAAAATTATGACTCAAATTTTCATATATTCTTATTTCCTACAAAAATATTAATAACCCAATTTCTTATTTCTTCTAATAGTTGTCCATCCCATTTATGATTGTCCTAGGAAGTTGTAATACCACTTAACACTCCCACAACAAAAACCACTATACAACCCTCCATGTTAGGATTTAAAATGAAGAGATATATTATACAAGAAATGTGTTACTATATAGGTAGGAGGCCTATATGATAACATGACAAATGTCAAGAAAAATTGACTAGTGTCAAGGTGAAGGCATAGTGCACATTAATTCTAACATTCTCCCTTAATTTGCACTATCCTAACTATAGAAAAAAGACAATTCAACATTAGGTAACATTCCCCCTTAATATTGACTTCACTAAAAGAACCCTATCATCCTCCTTTATTGCTTATTTGGTCTAGGCTCGTGCTCTTTGCGCTTGGCTCTCCAACTGTGAATAATGCTAGATAAATGGTGTATACATCTCGGTCTATTACCTCAGGGTCAGCCACTTCCTTGGATCTGTTTCCTCTGGGTTAGTCGTCTAAGTGCCTCAGGGTCATCCTGGGTGCCTCAAGGTCAGCCACTTCTGGGTTTGTTGCCTCTGTAGGTCATCCTCTAGGTATGTTGTCTCTCGTAGGTCACTGACTAGATTCACCATGAATATCATCCCCCTCATGGTGAACTCAATCTAGAAGGTGTCAATCTCTACCAAAAATGCACCTTAATACAAAAGAAATACGAGCCATATGAGAGTGTTGATCTCTACCAAAAATGCACTCAATACAATAAAATATGAGCCTTAGAAGACAAATATGGAGAAGAAGAAGAAAGAAGAGAATAGAAGAGAATCTTCTGAAGTGTCTTTGTCTATAGTCTTCAGAAGTTGATCTGAAAAAGTCCTCATATAGAACCAAGGGTGTCTATGTCTATAGTCCCTAGAGTAGGTGTCCTTATTGTGATCTCCTCATCCGACTGAAAAACATGGGTAACCAACCGCTGCATTTTCCAGGTTTTTTTTTAAATGCCCCCTCTCATAATAATATTTGGGCCCATAATAATTTCCCTATTTAAAACAAAGAATAGACCCATTATTAAAAATAATTATTTTGCTCGATCAATGGGGGTTGAGTATTTTTAGGGCATCGGGTGGAGACAGCGTATGGTAGGGCCACTTGGAAGAATGAAAAGTTAGGCGACATCTTCTCAAACTTCTAGAACTCATCGTCTTATTAGCACACGCACTCACACGGCAGCTCGATTGCCTTGTAAGGCTCCAATCATCACTTCTGAAGCCTCGAATGTCCTCTTCTAGAGAGAATAAATCAATAAAATTGATCTCCTTCAAGCATAAACTGCTATCCACACTACTGCAGCTAACTGTAACTGCTTTTCATAAAATGAAACTACAAATAGTGTGCCAACAAAAAAAAAATCACTTCTCTTGCAGCTTCATCCTCTTGAGGGACATCTATGGTAAACAAAACTACCAATATAACAACTATCTCTGAAGGGTAACATGATATGTATTATTCCCATTAACTAGAAAATAAACACTGTGAGATACTCAGATCTAGAGCACCATGGAAAAATTGAAGCGAGCAAAACAAACTTAATCATGCCAGCATCTGGGGTCGGCACATCGGGGCTGCTGTGGCATCTTCTCAACAGAAAAATCATTGTAAATCAACAGAAAAACAAATCTTACGATAATGCAGCCAACAAAATCAATCTCCCACCAGTAAAAAATGGTAGTTCGTGCAGCTCTCATGCAACACTCCTTGACTGTGAGTAAAAATCTACTACGGCCATCATATGACGATTTGAGGTTGCTTTGGTATGTCGTACGTGTGGGTTCATGCAAGCCGTCAAAAAAAATTGGCGATTTTAACGATCTTCATCAAACATCCGCTCTCGCAAGAATCCTTCATCTACAGCAGCTGGTGGGGTGGGCTGCACCAGTAGGAAAATAATTTCACCTCCCATTAAACGCCATGTGAATCAGCAAATCTGTTCACCTCCAATCAACAAAACAATAGTAGAAGTGCGTTAAAGAAAAAAATAGTTATTTTTCATCTCTAGTAGGGTTCGGTAATCAAAGTGGTGTTGTTTCTTCTGAGTGGATGCTTCTTCAAGGCTTCTGACTGATACTGCTACTCCAAAGTGTTTACACGGTGCTACTAAAAGACTCCTTTGCTAGACTTTGCTAATTTACGAACACAATATTGGTGGCCATGCTCCCTGCCAGTGTGATGCTCTCCATCAACAACTTCAATGGTTACATTTTTCTAGAATTCTATGATATTCCAGAAGAACATGCTTTCATGAAACTGCGTTGCATCTCTCTACAAGAGCTTAAAAAATAGACTTGTAAAATTTTTAAAAATCAGTCACTGCACAAATCTAGCATCGGCCTTCAGACCAATGATAAAGCACGCCACCACATCCACCAATGCACATATATATGTGTAGAATAGCCATAGTTATAGGAGGTTCAGCAAATCTTTTATCAGCAACAGCTTCTAAAAAATTCTCAAGGAGATGAAGCAGGTACAAAAAATGCTACGCGCTTTGCCCGATCAACGCGGTTGCTATCAAGCATATAGAAAAAAACTGCAGCAAATCCCATCCAAGACAAAGCTATAGAAAGAGAGTGAGAACTCGGCTACTTCAGCTACAAATATTGAGAATAAAAAAATGACGAACTCTCCATCCTTGCTCTACTGTCAAAAAAACAAATAGCGCCATCTTTGCATACGCTGCCAAAATCGGACATCGCCTGAAACTTGACATCACTACTTTTTTCATGTCTATTTTAACTACAAATTTTGGATCTCAAAAAATAGCATATGATTGGCGCAGTGCTCCATCCATAAAACAACATCCAGCAATGCACAATGTATGTGAACTCAACATCGCTCAGTCAAAACTTACAGTCAAAACTCTTCATCTAGCATCTTCAAGGCCACGAATAACAGTTTTTGCTCCAAAAAGAACTAAAATCATCCACAAAATCATAGTAGATTTTCCCATTTACCCCCACAATTGAGACAAGCATGTGCAGGCAACGGAAAGCGCTCAAGAAAACTGATGGCGGTATTTCTTAGCATCACCGTTGGAACACTAAAAAAAATACATAGACGTCATGGTCTCATGTGCGAGTGAGACTGTTGTGTGCGTGTGACTCCATACGCCACCGTGAGGCCATTGCCATGTATTCACTCGGTCCATACGCTCATAAGGACGTACAAATAGTCATTATCATTGACCCTTAGTGCGCATATGACCTAATTGTTATCTACTGAACTGGTAACACCACCATGATTCTAGATCGAATAGTTTAATAGCTATTTCATTGTTTGATAGGTTTCCTATACCTACAATATTGTCTAGATTCGCACATAATGAGACCTCTGACATTGCATCACCAGGGCCTGCTCCTGGTGCTAAAACTAGATTTCCACTTGGGGACCATCCACTCTTTCATCTTCACTGTATCTTAGTAGCAATGAGCTCAGCGGGATCTACCAGCAAGAACGTGTCTCTACCTAAAAAAAAAATAATAATAAAAATAAAATTCTGAGAGTATCATGTTTTTTGTTTCTCTGGTGAGAAACTACTTCTTCGGACAGATACCTCAAGGATTCACTCTAAAAAAAATTAGCCATGGATTTTCTCAAAAAACTTTATGATTTTTGATCCATCCATCAAGGGATGGAGAGAATACTCCCTCATAATGAGAAAAAATGGAAGAAAAATGAGGGGCAATGAGGGTGGATTTCCATGAGAGAAATCCTCCCTCAAGCTCACAAGGGCAGAGAACGCCTAGAGCCCTGATACCAAATGTTAGGATTCAAAATAAAGAGATATATTATACAAGAAATGTGTTACAATATATAGGTAGGAGGTCTATATGATAACATGACAAATGTCAAGAAAAATTGACAAGTGTCAAGGTGAAGGCATAGTGCACATTAATTTTTAACACTCCATCTTCCAAATATTTTAGAACACACTCATACATTCTTACTACCTATTATTTTTTGAAGTGGTAATATGGGATTGAAGTGGGCCCCACTCACATTACATCATGACCACATGGTGTATTACAACAAGCTTGGCAATTATGCATGTATTTCTTGGCAAGACTCAAACCTTGGTCTCCTCTTTGAAAATGAGAAATCTAATTGGTTGAGCTAATGTCATTTGATTATTTTTACCTATTATTGTTTGCTTATAATGAAATAATTTTAGGACTAGTAACCTGTTAATTCGTTGATAACCCTTTTTAGGTCTTTATTCATACCCAAAATATTTAAAATATCATCTTCATCATCATTTTTTATTTTTATTTGTGGGATTAGACCCACTTATTGTAAATAATTATGATATTTATTTTTTATTTCTCTTATTAATCTCCCTTGGTTTTCCTTGTTTATATTGCTTTAGGGGCCTTTCTCTCCTTTTTCTATTCTCACCAATATTTTCTCCTCCTCAATCTCTTTCACTTTTTGAGAAATTATTTTCAATTTGATATTTCATCTATAAGTTTATGTTGCTTTAGAAAACCTATTTTGTGTAAGAGAAAGCCTTCAAACTATTTATTTCTTATATTTCTCTAAAAACCTAAAGTGTAAAGTACATCTTTCATTACATTTAATTTATTATGGTGCCTTGAAAAACCTAAAGTGCAATGGAGAAACTCCATATTATTAAATTTTATAGTAGTTTCTAGATATGAATGGAATCAAAATATTACCTAGAAATGCTAAAAGTTATTCATAAAAAAGTAAACACGTAATCTAAGAGGGTGATTGGGCTCAAAAGCTCTGGCCTAAGGTGAGGTTCTTTAATTGGATTTTATTGCATCGTAGGGTGCTTACTAGTGAGCAACTTATGAAGCATGGTTTTCATGGCCCTTTTAGATGTGAAATGTGTGAAGAGAATGTAGAAAATCTCAACCATATTTTTATTGGGTGTACTTTAGCCTCTGAGCTATGGAGGAGAATGGCCACTTTACTTGGCTTACAGTGGTCCAATTTTTTTACTTTTGAACAACTTTGGAGGGGTTGGCCTAATCAAGAGGGTGTTGATCATTTTATTAGGTAGTTAGTTTGGATGGGTTCTACCATTCTTCTTTGGAATATTTGGAATGAAAGGAACAACCAAATTTTTAATCAAGATAGGAAGGATATTCACTATATTTGGCAAAATACGATAGCCAACTTAGTTGAATCAGTCCATCAACTCCTTAATCACCCCCAAAACTCCCACCAAATATGGGATCAAGTGATGCAAATATTGAAGATTAAATCTTCTAAGGGCAAGCAACTTAAAGGGAATGTGAGTATTAGTAAGATGGATAGGACTAGAAATTGACAACCTCCTCCTAAGGATTTTGGAAAATTCAATACTGATGGAGCCTCTAGAGGGAACCCTATAAAATCCAGTGTGGGAGGAATTGGTAGACTTTCATATTGCTCCCTGGTTTTTACTTTTGCTAAGAATTTGGGTATTCTTTCCAATAACCTTGTTGAGGGGTATGGTATCCTTAGAGGCCTTTAGGAGGCTAGTAAGGTTGAATGGGAAAAGGTGTTAGTTGAGTCTGAATATCTTGAAGACTCCTTCTAAGAATCATAAGGTGGATTGGAGAATAAAAAGAATTATTGAGAAGATTCAATTAATCTAGATGGGATTTTTGAAAGTTGATTACAATCATGTGGTCAGAGATCAAAACAAGAGTGTTGATGCTTTAGCTAATTGGGCTTTGGACAAAGGTGATCTTACTTGTTATGGCCACCCTCCTATATGGTGTGGGCTTCTCAAATTAGGGAAGCTCTTCTTTCTATCATTTCTTTGGATGGCTCCAGTTTTGAAGGTACCTAGTTTCTTCTTGCTTTTTTTTTTTTTTTTGCTTCTCTTTGGTTCATTCAATTTTTTTTAGTTCCCTAGCTCATTCTATTCTTTATTTTGTTTCCTCTGTTGATTATTGCCTTAATAGTCTTCTGGTCTAGATAGGTCATTGTTATGTTCAATTTTTTTTTCTTTTTTCTTTTTTGTTTTTTTTGTTTAGTTTTTTAAGGTGGGTGGGTTCTTTTGTTTTGTTTTGTTTTGTTTTTGTGTTCTTTGTGTTGTTTTTTGTTGTTCATGTGTTTTTGTTGTTTATTTTTATTTTTTTTATGTTTTTTGTTGTTGTTCTTGTGTTTTTTTCGTTCTTGTTCTTGGGTTTCTCTTTGTTTGTGTTATTTTGTGTTTTTATGTGTGAGTGTTTTCTATGTTTTTTGTTTTTGTTTATTGTCTATTGTTGGTTGTTTTTTATTTTATTTTTTATTTTTATTTTTTTACTTTTTAGGTTTTGGTTGTGTTTATTTTTCATGTTTTTTTTGGGTTATGTCCTTGTAGTGTTATGTAGTTTTTGTCTTGTTTGTGTTTTGTTATATGGTTCTTGTGTTTTGTCTTGTTTGTGTTTTGTTATGTGGTTCTTGTGTTTTTCTATGTGGTTTGTGTTGTGGTTTCTTTTATCTTATTGTGCGTGTTTGGTTGTGATTTTGTTTTTGACACACTCAAGGAGCATGTTTTTTATTTTATTTTATTATTTTTGTTGTTATTTACTTATTTTTAAATTGGTTTTGTGTGTTTGTTTGCTCCTTGAGTATGTCAAAGGTGGTAGGCTAGGTCCGAGTCCTGGGCATTTTTGGCGGAATGGATACCCCTGCCTCCTTGGGTCTTACCCAAAAGTGGCATCCCTTTTGGGATGTTTTCAACAAATAAAAAAAAAAATCTAAGAGGGTGATCATAAATACCAAATTATCCAATTAGAGGAAAATAGAATAAAAGATAAAGGTAAATTAGTTTTTAACATCTACGAAGCCATAGGCCATATGAGACAACCCTCGTGGAGGATGTTGTTTACCCAATATAAGGTTATCCAACCATGTTGTAATTACTAAAGCATGGTGTACAACCCTACCCCCCACAAGATTTGAACCTTGGACCTCTGTCCATAGTTCCAAAGTTTCCACTATTAAACCCACTCATAGATAACAAAATGGGTGGTATGAGGGATATTTATACCCAATTACAAGAGACCTTTAGCTCAAGATAAAGGAATTGAACTTTAGGTTAACTAATAAAATATTAAAAAATATTCACCAATACAAGGTGCATAACAGCACAAAGGGCATAATACAAAGTTGGTCTTAGACTCAAGTGAACCTTAACCACCACATACTCCAACATCCCCCCTTAAGTTGAATGAGGAGCATAAAGAGAGATCTTTTTTAGTCATGCCCCTTAAGGGACACTCTCCTAATTCAAGATGCTTCCACATGTGCACAAATGGTACCTTGGCATGATCTTGGTTAGAATATTTATTACCTACTACACTGACATTACAAAAATTGGATTAAGCATCCCATGAACATAAATCCATTACACTTAATGCATTCAAATATTAATGTGCTTGATCCATTTATGGAATAGTGGATTGTGAATAAATTGGATAGTGCTTTGATTATCACAATAAAGAATGATCGGGTGAGACCAAGGAATGCCCATATGCTCCAACATCATTATTATCTACTGAAGGTGTTTTGTGGCCTCATTGGCAACATAATAAACTTCTATGAAAGACTAAGAAATAGTGGGCTACCATCTAGAACACCAAGAAATAGGGCCAAAACCAAGATAGAAGATAAAACTTGTAGTGGAGCATTGTTTATCCAAAGCATTAGCCCAATCTGCATCTATTAAGCCTATCAAAAGAGAATATGCACCAAATAAATAATGAATACCCATAAATATGTGCCTCTGATGTATTGAAGAATCCTCTTCGCCACTATCTAGCGACTCTTGTTAGGTGCCTATATATACCTAGAATAGTAGCAAATAGTAAGTGCAATGTATGGTTGAGTGTGAGTAAGGTAATGGATGCCTCCCATGATGTATTAGTAGATAGTGATATCTACCAATGGGATTGTGTAATTTATTTGAAGCTTCAATCTAAAAGCAAAAGAAGTTTGAGTAGATTTGCAATCATCCATCCTAAAATATTGAAGAATATTCAAAACATACTTGGATTATGAATTAGTGATTCCAATGGAAGTTTGATCATTCTAAATGCCCAAGAAATAATTTAGAAGCCCTAAATTTATCATCTCAAATATAGCATGAACCCATGAATTCATGTCCTATATCAAGGAAAATGAGATACCTATAATGAGAAGATCATTTACATATGGCACAATCACCAAATTTTCCCATCCTAATGTTTGATCTAAACATCATTTTTTACCTCACATCATTGAAACCTACAACTAAGAAAGCAGTGGATATTCTCATACCAAGCATATGGTGCCTGCTTAAGTCACACAATGACTTAGTCAAACAACACACCAAGGGGGTGGTATCCTCAAGCTAAAAACTAGGTAACTACTACATGTAAATCTTATCCTAAATATCACCATGAAATAAGGTACTTTTCAAATCCATTTAATGCACCTTCTATCCATATGAAGCATTTATGGATAGACTCATCTCAAAAAAATCCATCCAAGCAACTAAGGCAAATGTCTCTGAGGAGTCAATTTCCTCCTTTTGAGAAAAACCCTTAGCAACAAGGTATACCTTTTGCTTCTCTATTTGACCATTTGAAGTATACTTGGTCCTATAAACCCATTTGCAGTCAACGATATTTTTCCTTTTAGAAGAGAAACAAGCTCCCATGTTTCATTCTTCATCAAATATATATACTTAGCAAGGATGACATATTTCCATTTCAGTCAACCCTTGGCCTAGGTCTAGGTGAGAGGATCTCCAAAATTATCAACCTTCAATATCAAGGCCCAAGAAGGGGTATTCCAATGTTATTTCATAGAAATAATGGGTTGAAAATCCTTACGAATATTCAAAAACCATTTGGGTATTGAACAAGTCATCAAAGATTTAGGCACATCTTGAGATAGAGCAATATCAAAATTCAAAACTAAAGCATCCACTATTGAGGAATATTATATTATTTGGTATATGCAAAGGTATCTCATGGTACCTTCATGGTACAAATGTACATATGTAATATATTAGGGTTGAGTCTTTAGTTTAGGTGAATTATTTATATTTCCCCTTTCTTGTAAGTGTCAATGTGCAGTAAATGCACACGTGTCATGTAAGAGTGCAATGTGCAGAAAATGCACAAGTATCATGTAAGTTAGAGTACAAGAGTGTATTGATATAATGTACACAAGTGGCATGTATGCAAGTGTGAAAATATGTAATGTGAGGATGTGCATAATTTTCTTGTATTATGAGTGCATGTAGAAGAGTAAGAGTTATATATAAAAGTGCAAGTGTCATATAGTCAAGTATGCATGTAAGAAGACAGTGAAGAGTATAGTATGCAAGTGGCAAGATGATAAGCCAAAGGTCATGGGAGTTGTCATATGGAGAGTAATAGTCAAGTACTTGAAAAGTCACATTACTATGTCTATATTATAGAGACAATGCTCCATGAAAAAGTATCCAATTGTAAAAAGAAATATATAGAAAATTGAATAAAGCTTGTATAAAAATTTTGAGCAATTAATATTGTAAGTATTCTTCATACATAGTACATGAATTATTTTGGCCATTTACATTCATATTTGATAGTGAATGTTATTATCATTATTATATTGGCCTTGATATATATTTAATTGCTCATTTATATTATTCTACTCTTCATTATTAATATTTAGACCTTTAATATTGTGGCTTCTTTATATTGGGACATGTGATATTCTATGGTAGTAAGGCTTAAAATCCAACAATGGTATCAGAGCTACCATTTAACTTTATCCATTTTTTATAGAGTTATATTATTAGCCACTATTTAACTTTTTCTGTTCTTAAATAATTGAAGACTTGGACTCTATTTTTGAAGGTCTGATTGAGTAGATATTTAGGGGACAAGGATTTAGTCACCCTGATTTGGATGTTAGGGCCTTTCCACTTGGTTGAAGGAAAACCAATGAAGACTAGGACTCATCTAATATTGATTGAGGACCAACTAAGGAGAAAGTTGGACATTAAAAGAGAAATCCAATTTAGAAGAAAGTCAAAATTTCGAGGACATTCAAAGTCACCATGATAATATTAAGGATTCTCTAGAGAAGAAGAGGAGAATCACTATTGAATATTGAGAGAGAACCAACTCAAGAGAAATTTGGTCATTCAAGGACATTCATAGTCACCTTAATGTTAATATTGGATTCTATAGAATAAATAATAAGCATATTTTGTTCTTAGGTGTGACCTAGGACATTGCAAAAATATTTTAGATAGACAAAGGAGCATCATTGCTACCAAATATTGGTAAGCATTATAGCTTCTGGATATAGAGAAGCATATTAGCTTCTAAGTACATAGGAGCATCTAAGCTTCTTGGAGATAGAGGAGTAGTTAAACTTCTAGATAAGATAAGCAATACAAAGCCTCTATGGAATAGATAATAAGTAAATCATAGAGAAGAGAAGTAGGAAGAATTATAACTTCCATGATATATTGGAGAACAAGGTTGCCTAAAAATATTTATTCAGTCTTGGTCATGTACAAAATCAGTGCTTGTAATAGTATTCTTCAAGGAAAAGTTAGAGTATTCAAGAGGCCTTTATACAAAGGTTATGTGAGCCAGAAGACTGCAGTCAGAGAGCACAAAGTTATTTGATAGTGAATCATTGTTAAGCATTAAGTGCTATCAAGTGCTTCCTTTCAACGAGGAACAAAAAATAAGTTAAAGCACTATCAAGACGCTAGCATTAAAAAATAAGTTGAAGCACTATCAAGATGCTAGAAAAATAGAGAGCACTACCAAGGTGCTAGAACAACGATAAGTCAAGTGCTACAAAGGTGCTAGTAAAATAGAGATAAGACCAACATCATCAGAGTGTTAGAAGCAGATAATACCATTGTCAATAGAGTGTTAAAAGGAGATAATACCAGTATCAATAGAGCATTAGAAGATAATACCAAATTCAATAGAGCATTAGAATACAAGACCAGAGTCAATAGAAATATAAAAGAAGACAAGATTGCATCAATAGAATGCTAGAGAGAGACAATAGCAGTGTTGACAGGGCACTAAGAGTTTCAAGAGTATAAGATAAAGTGATGTTAGCTTATGTTGAAATTTAAAAACATTGTCAGAATAGCACTTAGAAGTGCTATCATATTAGTCCAATAGAGATAAAATTCCATCCCAGAGTAAAAAAGGTACTCAATATCTAGAGAATACGTGCTAATATCACAGAGAAACTAAGATGCTCAACATCCAATGGAGACATGCTAATATCATAGAGCAGCTAGGGCACTCAACTATCTGCAAATATGTGTTAATATCTCAAATGCATTCAACAACCACCGTAGGTGATTAGTAAAGGGTAATAGAGCAACGCTACCTAGAAAGCACCTAAAGAGCGAAACAAGAATGTGGGAGAGATAATTGGAGTCAAGCATTGGAAGAATAAATCAAGTGTTGGCAATCTTCTAGCAAGCACAATGAGATATCTATTGACCAGCCTAGGTAACGTCTATATGTTACTAGTTATATTCGATGTAAAATTATAGTTTTGGTGGGAAGAACATTCAAATTGCCTTTGGAAAATAAATTATATGGAGATATAAGGTTTTTCCAAAATAAAGGCTATGCACCCTAATTAAGTTTTTAAAATGTTATTTTTTATTTTGATTTATCATTTTAGATATGGAGTAATAAGGGTTACTACATAGATTTCATTTTATAAGATTTAAAAGATATTAGTTTCTTTTTAAAATAAAGTTTTGAAGGTTATTAAGTTTATAAATTTTTTAAGTATTTGAGTATTTGAATAATTATAAATTAGAGCTAAAAGAAGTTAAGTTTTTGTTAGCCTTTGAAGCTAAATACTTAAGATAAAATTCACCAAAAGATCTAGAATAAAGTTGCAATACAATATATATAATAATGACAATATTCTAAAAGTATAAAACTCAAAAATAACTTCAATTATAACTCATAAAATTACCATTAATAAATGCTCACGAAAATGTATCTCTATTGAATCAAGGATCTCAAGTATCCATACTTCCATATTATGAAACATGTCATATCATATACATATAGGATGTAAAGTGAATCTTCATATGGAGCACTCTTGGCCTTCACTTTTCTAGAGACTCTCCAACTTCCTATTCTATGGACTCATGTGCACATGGACAACTATACATATCTACAATACCAAAATACTTTGCACACATTAATAATACTTGTGCATTTATTATATTACATAAAGTAAATACTCCTTCTAATCTAGGACACTCTTTCCTAATCTAAGGTTGTACCAAAGGTGGTACATTATCATGTACAAAATAATGTAATATATTCCAACACCCCCTGTATTACATTATTTGGTTATTGAAGACTTCAGTCTTCAATATGGTCTTCATCCTTTTGCTACAGCTTGTGCTCTTCTTTTCTACTTTCTTCTTTCTACTCCTTGTTTGTATTTTGATCAAGCAAATGATTATTATCTTCATAAAATATTGTTTTTACTGAAAGTGCTTTAGCTTCATGTTCTTTTGTATTTTCTTCTAGTTCTTGTATTTCCTTGTATCTCTTGAACTAAGTGTCCCTTTTAATTTCCTTCTCTATATTTTAGCTGAAGTGGATTGTATTGATGCTGAAATTGTTGTTGATATATTCTATATTGGTTTTGATATTATCTAGGTTGAAATAACCTATTTGATTGGTTTTCTAAAAAAAATTTATTCCCTTGGTACTAATTCCTTGGATTAAATCTACGTTAACTTGTAGTATGACCTCTTTTCTTGCAAACTTGATAATATCTACCACTCCATTTTGTTTTATTCCTTGAGAATGAATCAATATTTCCTTGTGGATTATATTTTGAGATTAAAGCATTATTAGTCATTTCATATTTGATTAAATTCTCCACTTGATACTCTTGTAGTATATTAACTCATCAAATGATGTATCTTTACTCAAAATTTGTAAAGATGTAACTAGGTGCTTGTAACTTTAAGGATGTGCTCTTAAAATTACTTGAACTAGAAATTTATCTTCTACCTTCTCTCCTAAGGTTAATAACTTTCCTTTTATATATGTCACTTTCCTTAGAAATAATTCTATACTCTCACCACTATTAACCTTTAGATAATGCAATTGAGTCAATGCTGAAATAATATATGGTTGTATATCATCTATAATTACAAAAGTTATTATCATGAGAGCTTTTGCTTCATCTTCTTCATATTTTTGAATTTCCCTATCATCTTCAGTAGGTTTGGTATTTGCCAAAGCTTTTCTACTATCAATATTGATCTCACTTTATTTTCCATGAGGTGTAATTAGGACCTTTAAGTAGTTGAGATTCTAAAAGAAAGAATTTATGTGTAGTCATGACTAACCCTTGTAGACTTCCTTATCTCTCCCTAATGTTTTGGATAATAGGTTAAAGACAATTTTGAATGCAATTCTAAACCTTTAAGGTTGACTTCCTTATGACTCCCTAAATACAATTTCTTTTAACTTAAAAATTTCTCAATCCTATGTTGATGTTGAATTTCTTATAACTCCAAATTTTGAAATTTTGAAATTCCATAAAACAATATTTGTAAATTTTATAAATTTAATTTGATGTAGAAAACATTATTTCTCCAATCTAATAAAATTACAAATATTTTAGATTGTTTTGTAAATGCAAATAATCAAATTACAAAAATTTAAATTACTCCTTCAAACTCTTCAACCCAAATTTTAAACCTTCATAAAATTCTTTAATAGCAATAATTAGATTTCTAAGGTTTCAAATATTAATTCTTATCCCTCCAAAATGGTTTCACTTTTAACCTTAGATAATAATAATTATAAGAAACCTTATACCTCCTATCTTAAGATTATAAATAACTTTAAATAAAGTAAATTACCTTTATCCTTGAATGTGGTAATTCCCTTGGTCAATAGTGCTTGATTATCTTCTGATCGGTGCTCTTCTACACGTAGGTCTCCTATTTGGTGCTCTCATGCACATATGAAATATTTGTTGTACTTTAATCTCCTTGGAAATATTATTCTCTTTCCTCTTGGCTTCAACCTTTATGAAGGTGTTTTAATTTGCACCTTAATCTTGTTACTGCAATAGTCTTTAACCCTTTGACTCCTTCACTGCACATAACTTGAATCTTTCTCTTGTAATGCCAAGTGGTTTATCTCCTTCTTACATTCAATCGATCCTCAATTAATGAATCTACTTGCACGTTCTTCTATTTCCAACACATCTTTGTGAATTGTACTTCAACTTTTCTATATTTAGCTCCTTAAAATATGTTCTTTCCTTGAGATGGGCACTTTAAATTCTTCAAACCTATTGACCTTCCACTTTATATGTACCACATGGCACTCAGACTCTTCCAATACTCTAAATTCACCTCCTTTATTCTCCTTGAGCTCATATAACATATTATTGCCTAGGTGGATGATAGTATGACACATTGGGAATTACTATTATCAAGTGTCTTGCTTCTAAATGAAGATCGAATGCCTTATTTCAACCTTGATACCAAAAACTTTCGCTATATTATCCTTTGTCTTCTCTAACGTGTGTTTATTGCATGTAACGTATCTACAAATCCTCAACACTTGTAAATTTCCTTAAGTTTTAGTCCTTCTATCTTCTCTATGTATTATTTTGCACTATTTTTTAGAAACGTATTCATTTGGACTCCTTGGGAAAAATTTGATAGCTTGCTCTACATTTTTTATGGTGGCTCTTCTTTAGACGGTGGTGGCATGGTGGCTCTCCCTTGAATCATGGTGGCTCTCCCTTGAGCAATAGTAGCGCTTTCTCTTGGACTATGGTGGTGCTTCCTTATATGGTGGTGGCTCTCCTTTGAATGGTGGTGGATCTTCTTTGAGCAATAGTGACACTTTATACTCCAAATAGATGCTTTTACTTCTCCTTTGAACTGTGGCTACTTAGTATCTTTAGACACTGAAAAATCTGCTTTATTTTTTAACCCTTTGTTGGTATTAACCTTGCTCAAGCCAATGCTCTTACTTTATTTTCTTTTACGCTAATAAATTTGTATTCTTATGAGCTAAAAAACAACATTCAATAATAATGTTATACCCTTCTTATTTCTCCTTTCAAAATAAACTTTTATTTATATTTTTGTTGTTTTAATCTTACATATTTTAGGATTCAAATGTGATCAACTCATTTTGTTCGAAGACTCCTTTTTTCAACTTCCTTCTTCATATTTAATAAATGTAATATGGTTCTCTCAAATACTTAATGTAGACTAGTTTTAAAACTTCAATAATAAACTTATGTAGCACCAATATTGCATACCTTTTTTTGATCTCCTTTTGCAGCTAATATCTTTGGTGATTGATTCACCCTTTTACAATCTTGATCTTGCAAGTTTTACACATTTATTTTACTTCACTTTAACTTCAAACCTTACCAAATTTGCAACTATGAGTGTTTTCCAAATACTACCTTCTTGATACCCAAATTTTCAGAAATTATGGTGCTAAATCCTCCTATGCTTTGCTTCCCAAAGCTCTTCCAAATATCTCCCTAAATTCTCCAAAATAGTAGCTCTTCTCCTACTTCCAATGTTGTCCACAAAACTAATTTTGTGGCTTCAAATATCCTGCAAATATGTTCTCTCAAACTTTGAAACTTGTAGCTATTAATGCTTCCCAAATACTGCCGAAAAAAATTCAACTTTTCAATCAATTCCTCCTTTGTTTCATTGTCCAAAACTGCAATAAAAATCTCCAAAATGCTACTTTTTTTCGCCGTCACGACCTCCTTAAATCTCCTATTCAAGGGCACTTCAAAATCTGCCCAAATATTCTCCAAATTATAGCTCTATGCCTTCTTCAAGTCACTATCCTACAACTCTTCAACTTCTACCTTAAAAATCAGCAATCTTCCCTTTTCAAATCAACCCTCAAAAATATTGTGGTTATCCTTAAACTTATCAAAACTATGACCACTTCAATCCTCCCTTCTCCTTCAATATTCTTGTCAATTTCTTGCTTCATATATGATCTTCTTCACTGTCTTATTCCTCAAGAATATGAATGACTTGAGATATTCAAATCTTCTCCAAAATTTTCCAAACTTCTTACCAAAAACTTCTCCCTCTTGGGCTTGTTGTTGGATGGTGAAAATTATCCCAAAACCTTCTTTATCATAAACTTCTTCTTGCTTGGCTTCCTTATTCCTTTATATTTCTTCTCAACTTCTCCAATTCTACAATAAGGCTCTCTCTAGCCTTCTTCTCCTTCTCCTTGCTTAGATTTCTTCTTCCTCTAGATTTCTCCAATGGTTGCTTCTCTAAATTTGCAATAAGGCTTTCTATAGCCTTCTTCTCCTTCTCCAAATTCTCTTGAGACCACCTCTCTTGGATCTTCTAATTCTATAGCTCCTCAAATATTCTCCTTAATACTTCAATGAGACCTCCTTCCTGATCCTCCTCAATCTTCTTCCTTCAATCTCCAATGGGTCCTTCTTTCTTTGACCTCCTTAATCTTCAATGTCTATTATTTTTGAGCAACTCAAAACTAATCCCTGCACAAGGAAAGCACATAGAATTTCAGGCAATCGAAGGTGAAATTTTTCTCTATCTGTTTTAGGAAACTTCTCAACTTCTGAGAACTAATTTTTTGCAACAAAAAAAAACTTAGAACAACTGCATTTAATTTCTAAAATTCTAAAAACAATAAACTTCACTAGCTATTCTCAAAACTAGTGGAAAGAATTCTATGTTGAGTCCTCATCTTCACAAGTTCTCCTTCAACCCTATTGAAAGACTCTAGCTAACTTGCAATTTGGAATCTCTTTCAATCTCTCAAAAACTCCAATAGGATCTCCTTCTTGGGTCTCTCAATCTCCTCAACATCAAGGTCTATCTTCAAGACCTATAATCTCCTTCTATTCCAAATTTGCTCTTAGAATAGGTAAATCTCCAAACTTCTCTAGTTTTATTTTCTAGAGGTAACTCCTTTAACTTTACTGGTTTCTCCTTAACCACTGGAAATATTCTTTGTAAATTTAAAACCTATGCAATTCAAATCCTTGTTGTGGATCTTATACCACCATTAGTTTTTGAAGCTAAATACTTAAGATAAAATTCACCAAAATATCTAGAATAAAGTTGCAATACAATACATATAATAATGAGAATATTCTAAAAGTATAAAACTCCTAAATAACTTCAATTATAACTCTTAAAATTATCATTAATAAATGCTCATGAAAATGTATCTCTATTGAATCAAGGATCTCAAATACCCATACTTCCATATTACAAAACATGTCATATCTTATACATATAGGATGTAAAGTAACTCTTCATATGGAGCACTCTTGGCCTTCACTCTTCTAGAGACTCTTCAACTTCCTATTCTATGGACTTATGTTCACATGGATAAATTTACACATTTACAATACCAAAATACTTTGCACGCTTTAATAATACTTGTGCATTTATTACATTGCATAAAGTAAATACTCAACTTCTAATCTAGGATACTCTTTCCTAATCTAATGTTGTATCAAAGGTGGTACATTAGCATGTACCAAATAATATAATATATTCCAACAGTTTTTTAGTTTTGAAGAATTTTTAAATTTGAAGCTATTTGAAGTTTTTTAAAGACTTAAGAGCATTTAAAATCTTTTAAAAAATTAAAATTTGATTTTTTGCAAAATTAATGTATTAGCAAGTTAAAAGGATTTCTACATCAAAATATAAAATTTTCAAATTTCTTATTTGAGTATTTTTACATTTAAAATATAAGGTTTACAACTTCAGAAGAATTGAATTGCAAACTTTTGTCATTATGGAAGGAAATATGGGGTCCATAATTAGAAAGAAAAGATTAGAAGTTATAAAAATTTGCATTGGAAAATTGATTAACATATCTAAGGGTAAGCTAGATATGGCAATATAATTCATCTATAGAGAAGATATGATGAAATTTTTGAGGCATTTGAGTATTATTTATATTCAAAAATTATTGAAGCAAATGATAATTCTAAGGATGATATTATGATACCTATTGATATAGGTAGTATAATGTATATGGCATTGCTTTCACTTGAACTTCATAAATATGAAAATCAAAAGAAAAAAAGTTTATTGAAACTCTAAAAAGAAAAGTAGTTATTGATCATGATGAATCATATGAATCATCTTTAAAAATAATATTTCATTCTTCATATAATATTGATATTCCAAGCATCAAGTGGAATTAGCCCAGTTATATTCCTTAATATTTAAGGAGAAGACCAAGGTTCAAAACTTGCCAAGTGATACATGGATAATATCCAAGCTTTGTTGTAATACCACTATGCGGTGATGATGTGATACGAGTGGGGATCATTTTAATCCCATATAACTAATTGAAAAAATAAAAAATATTGATATTCCAAGCACTTCAAATTCAAGAAATTATCATGGTGCTCTAAGTGATTTTTTAGAAGATACATGACAATATCAATATTATAAGAAAAATCGATCAAATGAAGCACATGATCTAGAGGTCAAAGACAAAAAAAAATCAAGCTATTCATGCACATAAATCAAAAGCACATGAACTTTAATTCAAAGAAGAAGCTCAAGCTATTCATGAACCAGTTAAATAAGATACAAAGTCTTAAGAACCAAAGAATGAAGATGAAGGAGAAGTCAGAGCAAAACTCAAGCGAGAAGATGAACCTTATGGATCTCTAGAAGAAGATCATGAGCAATTTAAGGTCACATGAATATTGAATATTTAATATGAATACCAAGATTGAAGACTAAAGTCTTTAATAACCAAATTATGTAATATAAGGGGGTGTTGAGGAATATTACTTTATTTGGTACATACAAATGCACCCCCATGGTACCTTCATGGTAAAAATGTAAATATTTAATAGATTAGGGTTGAGTATTTAGTTTAGATGAGTGATTTATATTTCCCCTTTCATTTAAGTGTCAATGTTTAGGAAATGCATGAGTGTCATGTAAGAGAGCAGTGTGCAGGAAATGCACGTGTCATGTAAGTTAGAGAGCAAGAGTGTATTAAGATAATGCATATAAGTTTTGTGTATGTAATTGTACAAATATGTAACATGAGGATATGCACAAGTATCTTGTATTAGGAGTGCATGTAGAAGATTAAGAGCCATGTAGAAGTGTGCAAGTATCATAGAGACAAGTATGCACGTAAGAAGAGAGTGAAGAGTCTAGTATACAAGTGGCAAGATGATAAGCCAAAGGTCATGGGATTTGTCATATGGATATCAATAGTCAAGTACTTGAAGAGTCATATTACTATGGCTATATTATGGAGACAATGCTCCATGAAAAATTTTCTGATTTAATAAAGGAAGATATAGAAAAGTGAGTAAAGTGTGTATATAGATTTTGATCAATTAATATTGTAAGTATTCTTCATGTATGATACGTGAATGATTTTGGCCATTTACGTTCATATTTGATATTATATGTAAATGTTATTTTTTTTTATTATACTAGCCTTGATAAATATTTAAATTCTCATTATATTATTCTACTCTTTATTATTAATATTAGACCTTTAATATTGTGGATTCTTTATATTGGGACCTGTGATATTTTGTGATAGTAAGGCTTAAAATCCAACATCCATATCATACTCACCACCTCCTTAACACCTATCAATATAGCATATGAAACTCATGTATCAAGCCCATCATTCCCAAAATCCAAGATTGAAGGTGTTGAAGATGGTACTACTTAAAATGGGGGCAAAGTTATAGGCATTGGTACTTTATAGGAAGGTGAAGAAGACCCAATAAGATAGTGGCCATAAGAATCTCTCAAATAATTTGTTGGACATTTTGAGTCCTTAAGTCAAAGTTGTCATTGATGTCAAGAAATGAAGTCATCATTAAATGTCAAGGAAATTGTCAAGAAACAAAGTTGTCAAGAGTTGTTATTGATCTCCAAAAATAAGCCACTGATGATGTCAAAGGTCAAGAGGAATAAAGCAGAGGTTAAAGGCAAAAGGGCTCCATAATATTTTTTATTATGTGGAAGCATAAGTTAAAAGGTTTTTCATAAAAACCCAAGGAAGACTATTGCAAAGCTAAAAGAAGGTTTAATATTTATTTAATAAAATATTTAAATTCAAAGTGAATTTAAATTTTATTAATAAATATTATTTATACCAAGGTGTACAATGGAAGATGGTCTTAATAAAACCAAAGGGTTTTAAAGAATTAATTTATAAAATTTAAATTCAAATGAATTTAAATATTTTATAAATTAATAAGCTCCAAAGGAAATTCGAGCATCGACGTCTAATAAGGTTGGAGGTAATTCGAGCGCCGACGTGTTTGCATAAAGGAGGGAAAGGACTATATAAACCATACCTTAAGAGGTATTTTAATTATCCTTGCTCGAACATTTTAAAGTATGCAAATTTGAATTGAAGAGCTCGTGCAAAAAAGAGAAACGAATCTTGTGTTTTATGTGCCAGAGAATAAGGACAAAAATGAAAGCGCTAAAAAATTGGAAGCCATCTGGGCAGCGTGGCCTAGTGGCAAGGAGGCATTGGTTAAAGTGTTTGAGGTGCCAAGTGACCTGCATTCGAAACGTGGCAGCAACGAATTCTAGTGTTTGCGTTGGTGTTGGAAGCGCCAAGGGAACGATGCACATTTTGCTTGGCAAAGCGGGGAGGTTTATTGAGCACGTGGTGCTCTCCACTCCTCAAGTGAGTGCCTAGCTCGCGTGGTAGTTGGAGCCATGGCTAGGGCATTGGGTGAAGGCTGCGTTGTGAGTTCGATTCCCACCAAGGCCAAGGTAATAAAAATTGTGATTATTTTTTATATTGCCTAAAGTTGACATGAGGTCTTAGGGAGTTAAAAGGGTTGCTTAAAATATTTTTATTTTGATTATTGATCTTTTGAAATTTGGAGGAATAAGGTGCTTGCTTTATTTTTTAAATAAAGTGTTGGTGTCACATTGAGTTGTTGAATTTATAAAAGGATAAAGGGAACTTCTAAGCATTGAGTTATTTTTAAAAGAAGAGTGCATTGAATATTATTTTAGTTGGGGAGATCATAAGGTGTAAGTGGTATATTAATTTTTGTAAATGTTGATGAATGATTTCTTAAAGGTGGAGTGATAAGGTGTATATTTGTCTTGATACTTACATTGTATTTTGAGGAAGATTATTATCTAATAATTTCTTTGAGCTTGGCAAAAGAGTGTTTATGTTTGTGGCAGATTTATGAGATTCCTCCATCATCAAGAAAAAGGTATGAGCACATTCTTCCTTAGTTAAATTGATTGGTTGGTTTTCTGGAAAATAAGTTTGGAGTGAAAAGGACTTGATTAGGGTTTCCTATTGAATGAGTTGAGTTAATGCTTCAAGGTTTTCTGGAATAAAGAGTTGTTGTTAAAACCTTGTTCTATAAGCATTGTTGTTGAAGTCATTGGTAGTGTGAAGAACTTGAACTAAGGATTGAGTATTATTGCTATGGAAGATTTTTATAAATTTTTAATCATTGTTTAAATTAATATATATTATTAAGATTTATAAGCATTTTTTGAAGTCATTGGTTGTGTGAAGAACTTGAACTAAGGATTGAGTATCATTGCTATGTGAAGATTGTTTTATAAGCATTGTTGTTGAAGTGAGTTGTTGAGCAAAGAACTTGAACTAGAGTTTGAAAAGAACATGAGTATCATTGTTATGTGAGATTTGATGTTGAGCATTGTTGGAAATATTTTGAGTTGAGTGATCATAAGCTTGGACTAGGGTTTGTAAGCAAGGGTTGTTTCATTGAGTGTTTGGTTGAGTAAAGTTGGTTGAACCTAGTCAAGTGGGTATGTGAAGTGATTGTTCAAGTTCCATAAAACAAACTATTCTATATTCTGAGTTGAGTTGAGAAAGTGATTGAGCATTGAGTTGTATTTGAAGCATATTGAGTCTCTAACAATTCTCCTTATGTTTCTAAGAGAGTGATTGAGCATTGTGATTAGTATAGAGCATATTGAGTCTCTAACAATTCTCTTTATGTTTCTATGAGATTGGACAAGTTCTGTGTGGACTTGTTGAGCAGATTTGGACAAGTTCTATGTGGACTTGTTGAGCAGATTTGGACAAGTTCTATGTGGACTTGTTGAGCAGATTGGACAAGTTCTGAGTGGACTTGTTGAGCATATTGGACAAGTTCTAAGTGGACTTGTTGAGCATATTGGACAAGTTCTGAGTGGACTTGTTGAGCATATTTGAGCAAGTTCTGAGTGGACTTGTTGAGCAGATTTGAGAAAGTTCTAGAGAGGACTTGTAGAGCATATTTGGATAAGTTTTATGTGGACTTATTGAATAGATTTGTGCTAGACCGAAGGACTATGTTTAGTACAGATTTGAGAGTAGAGTTTGGTGCAGATTTGAGGATAGGTTTGTGCTAGACCAGAGATAGAGATAGAGTAGATTTGTGCTAGATCGAAGGACTATGTTTAGTACAGATTTGAGATAGAGCTTTGGAGGTGATAGAGCAGAGAGGATAGTAGTCTCCAGTGGATAGAGATCCATTAGCTAGGGTAGTGAGGATAGGTCTTCTGAGTGGGGATAAGAGTCTTCAATGGAGAGAGATCCACAAGCCAATGTAGTGGAGGCAGTAGTCTTCTAGAGGATCACCAGCCAGAGTAGAGGAGAAGGAGTTCTCCTATGGATAGAGATCCATGAACTTGATTTAGGGGATTGGTGTCTCCTTTGGATAGAGGTCCATAAACATTGTAATAGGGAAAGGATTCCCAAGAGATTGATTGAGAAGATTTTAGTGAAATATTTTCTCCGTGGAGTAGCCCACATTGGGTGAACCATGTAAATTATGGTGTCTCTATTTTGTGTGGTGATTTATGCATTGCTTTGATTACTACTATTAATATTTCTATCTATACATTGCATAATATTGTTTGGGAAAGAAAAGTAAAAAGTGGCCTTATACTATTCACCCCCTCTCAGTATAAGCTTGTGTTCTTCAATTGGTATCAAAGTGGGTTCCTTCAGAAGAGTTTAACAACTTGAAGGAAAAGCTAACAAGAACACAATGGATTCTAAGAATGTGTCCTCAGATAATTCAGCACCAGTATTTGATGGAAGTGACTATATGTATTGGAGTATGAGAATGAAGATCTACCTGATGGCACTTGGCAATGAAATTTGGGAAGTAGTTGAATTTGGATATGATCCCTTAATTAATCCTCCTACAGATAAGGAAGGTAAGCTCCTACAACATTACAATTCAAAAGCAATGAATGCACTTTTGAGAGGTTTGCATAGAACAGAGTCTATGAAAGTTATGCATTGTCAAACTGCAAAAGACATGTGGGATAAATTGCAAAATATATATGAAGGAGATAAATGTGTCAAGAAAGCAAAGATGCAAAATCTCAAAGGACAATTTGAGGAGTTAAGAATGAAGGATGAGGAAAACATTAGTACTTATCTACTTCGAATTGATGAGGTTGTTAATGCTATGCAAGGACTTGGAATGAAGATTGATGAATCAGATGTTTGTGATAAAGTTTTAAGAACTCTCCCAAACAGATTCAGTGAAAAATTTTCTGCTATAGAAGTGTCAATGGATGGTGATACTTTGACAAGAGATATGTTGCTTGGTATTCTTACAACACATGAGATAAGAACAAAATATCCTATTCCCCAGAAGGAAGCAACATTCAAAGCAATCAAGAAGACTAAGGGTAAGAAGTCAGAATCAAGCAATGAGTCATCCAGTGATGAAGAAGTAAATTATGGTAGAAGGAATAAGGATTCAAGAAGATCTAGAGATACAAGATCTATTAAATATTTCAATTGTGGAAAGTTTGGTCATTATGCAACTGACTATCAAGAAGCTAAGAATAACAATGGTGAAGAAAAATAGGATCACAGGAACAGGGAATCAGAGAAATATAGGCACCAAAAGCAAGGTAAGGATAAACAAAGCAGACAAGGAAATAAGTTCTTTCAAAGGCAAAAGAGGAGCTACTATGCGGATAATGCAAGTAAGTACTCAAGTGATAGTGATGCTAGTTTTTCAGACAATGATAGAGATGAAGTTCTTTTTATGATTGAAGAAAAAGAACAAGTTAAGAAAAGGACTCAAGTAATTCTCAAGTGTTTTAGATGTGGTAACTTTGGACATCTTGAAGATGATTGTACAAGGGATGGCTATAGTTTTAGTGATGATGAATATGAGGATGCACTTGAAGGACCAGATGAAAACCTTCTAATGGCATTAGAAGAAGAAGTAGGTGATCCTATAGAAGACAAGCCAATAGAAAATAAAGATGTGGACAAAGGTAAACAAATAGAGGAATATTCAGAAAAGGATGGATATGATCTCAAAGGAGAACTTATTTATGCCCTTGACATGGTAAAGAAGGTAAGAAAGCAACACTCTAAACTTGAAATTTAGTTTCAAGAATGTGATGAAGAGAGAAGATTGCTTATAGAGGATTTAGAAAAATCAAAGGCTAAGGCAAAAAGGTTCAAGGATAAGTTAGAAGCAAAGATCTTAGAATGTGAAAAGTTAGCACAAGAAGTGGCACTACTAAGAGAAGATTTGGAAGACTCCAAATTCAAGCTAAAAGGATTCAAAAATAGCTCAAAGAACTTAGATAAGTTCATCAAGATACAAAAGCCTACATCAAGCAAAACAGGTCTTGGATTTGGACAGGATCAAAAGAAATGGGAAGGAGAGTCAACCTCAAGTTTTGGAGGAGAAGAAACTTTAGATGAAGATACTTCAGAAGAAGAAAGTGTAAAATAAAGTGAGACATCTGAGGATGAGTTGGACAATAGAGAGTTCAACAAGAACAGGAACAATGCACAAAGAAGATATAGATGGAACAACAATCAGAATAGGTCAAGAGAGACTAGGAGACCAATGAGGTCAAGGCAAGGAGGCTTCAATGGAAGATGCTTTTCATGTCACAAGTTTGGGCACATGGCTTCATAGTGCAGGACATAGGAAAGATAGGAATATGGGAACAAATAACTTTTCCATGGGTATTGCTACTCATGTAATCAATTTGGTCACAAGGCAATGAATTGTAGGGTTCATGATAGAAGAAGGTATGGCTTTACTAGGAGAAATCCTAAAATATTTGCACCTCCAAGGAATAATAACATTAAGTGTTACAAGTGCAATAATGATGGTCACACAACAAAGTGGTGTAGAACAGACATTCCAGAATCAAGCATGAATAGGAACAAGAATATGAACATGAATAGGAACAGGAACAAGAACATGGATATGAACAGGAATAGGAATAGGAACATGGATATGAATAGGAACAAGAATAGGAACATGGATATGAACAAGAATATGAACATGAATAGGAACAGGAACTTGGATATGAACAGGAATAGGGATAGGAATATAGACATGAACAGGAACATGGACATGGAAAGAAATAGTCAGAGGAATCAGAAGGATCAGATAAGAAGGAAAGAGGATAAAGGTAAAGAACAATGTTTTATAGGAGTAGAAATACTCCCACTCTAGAATTAACCACCTCAAGAGGAGGTGGGGGAGGGGCTAAGCTAAGAGGCTCATTCTTAGCCCCGAGCCCCAAAGGTGACCCTTTGCCATTGATGTCAAAGGGGGATATATTTGAGTAAGGGGAGAGATTTGGTATTTGAGAAAAGAGGAGAGAGCATTGAGCCAGGGGGAGCAATGTCCCAAGGGGAGCAGAACAAAGGAAAAGTCAAGTTTTTGGTAAAAAGAATTTGGGTTGCCATCAATGACAAAGGGGGAGATTGTTGGACATTTTGAGTCCTTAAGTCAAAGTTGTCATTGATGTCAAGAAATGAAGTCATCATTAAATGTCAAGGAAATTGTCAAGAAACAAAGTTGTCAAGAGTTGTTATTGATCTCCAAAAATAAGCCACTGATGATGTCAAAGGTCAAGAGGAATAAAGCAGAGGTTAAAGGCAAAAGGGCTCCATAATATTTTTTATTATGTGGAAGCATAAGTTAAAAGGTTTTTCATAAAAACCCAAGGAAGACTATTGCAAAGCTAAAAGAAGGTTTAATATTTATTTAATAAAATATTTAAATTCAAAGTGAATTTAAATTTTATTAATAAATATTATTTATACCAAGGTGTACAATGGAAGATGGTCTTAATAAAACCAAAGGGTTTTAAAGAATTAATTTATAAAATTTAAATTCAAATGAATTTAAATATTTTATAAATTAATAAGCTCCAAAGGAAATTCGAGCGCCGACGTCTAATAAGGTTGGAGGTAATTCGAGCACCGACGTGTTTGCATAAAGGAGGGAAAGGACTATATAAACCATGCCTTAAGAGGTATTTTAATTATCCTTGCTCGAACATTTTAAAGTATGCAAATTTGAATTGAAGAGCTCATGCGAAAAAGGGAAACGAATCCTGTGTTTTATGTGCCAGAGAATAAGGACAAAAATGAAAGTGCTGAAAAATTGGAAGCCATCTGGGCAGCGTGGCCTAGTGGCAAGGAGGCATTGGTTAAAGTGTTTGAGGTGCCAAGTGACCTGCATTCGAAATGTGACAGCAATGAATTCTAGTGTTTGCATTGGTGTTGGAAGCGCCAAGGGAATGACGCACATTTTTCTTGGCAAAGCGGGGAGGTTTATTGAGCACGTGGTGCTCTCCACTCCTCAAGCGAGCGCCTAGCTCATGCGGTAGTTGGAGCCATGGCTAGGGCATTGGGTGAAGGCTGCGTTGTGAGTTCGATTCCCACCAAGGCCAAGGTAATAAAAATTGTGATTATTTTTTTATATTGCCTAAAGTTGACATGAGGTCTTAGGGAGTTAAAAGGGTTGCTTAAAAGATTTTTATTTTGATTATTGATCTTTTGAAATTTGGAGGAATAAGGTGCTTGCTTTATTTTTAAATAAAGTGTTGGTGTCACATTGAGTTGTTGAATTTATAAAAGGATAAAGGGAACTTCTAAGCATTGAGTTATTTTTAAAAGAAGAGTGCATTGAATATTATTTTAGTTGGGGAGATCATAAGGTGTAAGTGGTATATTAATTTTTGTAAATGTTGATGAATGATTTCTTAAAGGTGGAGTGATAAGGTGTATATTTGTCTTGATACTTACATTGTATTTTGAGGAAGATTATTATCTAATAATTTCTTTGAGCTTGGCAAAAGAGTGTTTATGTTTGTGGCAGATTTATGAGATTCCTCCATCATCAAGAAAAAGGTATGAGCACATTCTTCCTTAGTTAAATTGATTGGTTGGTTTTCTGGAAAATAAGTTTGGAGTGAAAAGGACTTGATTAGGGTTTCCTATTGAATGAGTTGAGTTAATGCTTCAAGGTTTTCTGGAATAAAGAGTTGTTGTTAAAACCTTGTTCTATAAGCATTGTTGTTGAAGTCATTGGTAGTGTGAAGAACTTGAACTAAGGATTGAGTATTATTGCTATGAGAAGATTGTTTGATAAGCATTGTTGTTGAAGTCATTGGTTGTGTGAAGAACTTGAACTAAGGATTGAGTATCATTGCTATGTGAATATTGTTTTATAAGCATTGTTGTTGAAGTGAGTTGTTGAGCAAAGAACTTGAACTAGAGTTTGAAAAGAACATGAGTATCATTGTTATGTGAGATTTGATGTTGAGCATTGTTGGAAATATTTTGAGTTGAGTGATCATAAGCTTGGACTAGGGTTTGTAAGCAAGGGTTGTTTCATTAAGTGTTTGGTTGAGTAAAGTTGGTTGAACCTAGTCAAGTGGGTATGTGAAGTGATTGTTCAAGTTCCATAAAACAAACTATTCTATATTCTGAATTGAGTTGAGAAAGTGATTGAGCATTGAGTTGAATTTGAAGCATATTGAGTCTCTAACAATTCTCCTTATGTTTCTAAGAGAGTGATTGAAAGAAATTGAGCATTGTGATGAGTATAGAGCATATTGAGTCTCTAACAATTCTCTTTATGTTTCTATGAGATTGGACAAGTTCTGTGTGGACTTGTTGAGCAGATTTGGACAAGTTCTGAGTGGACTTATTGAGCAGATTTGAGCAAGTTCTAAGTGGACTTGTTGAGCAGATTTGAGCAAGTTCTAAGTGGACTTATTGAGCAGATTTGAGCAAGTTCTATGTGGACTTGTTGAGTAGATTTGAGCAAGTTCTAGAGAGGACTTGTAGAGCAGATTTGGATAAGTTCTGTGTGGACTTATTGAAAAATTTGTGCTAGACCGAAGGACTATGTTTAGTGCAGATTTGAGAGCAGAGTTTGGTGCAGATTTGAGGACAGGTTTGTGCCAGATCAGAGACAGAGATAGAGTAGATTTGTGCTAGACCGAAGGACTATGTTTAGTATAGATTTGAGATAGATCTTTGGAGGTGATAGAGTAGAGAGGATAGTAGTCTCTAGTGGATAGAGATCCATTAGCCAGGGTAGTGAGGATAGGTCTTCTGAGTGGGGACAAGAGTCTTCAGTGGAGAGAGATCCACAAGCTAGTGGAGAGGCAGTAGTCTTCTAGAGGATCACCAACCAGAGCAGAGGAGAAGGAGTTCTCCTGTGGATAGAGATCCATGAACTTGATTTAGGGGATTGGTGTCTCCTTTGGACAGAGGTCCATAAACATTGTAATAGGGAAAGGATTCCCAAGAGATTGATTGAGAATATTTTAGTGAAATATTTTCTCCGTGGAGTAGCCCACATTGGGTGAACCACGTAAATTATGGTGTCTCTATTTTGTGTGGTGATTTGTGCATTGCTTTGATTACTGTTGTTAATATTGCTATCTATACATTGCATAATATTGTTTGGGAAAGAAAAGTAAAAAGTGGCCTTATATTGTTCACCCCCCCTCTCAGTATAAGCTTGTGTTCTTCATAATCTACTAGGATAGTCAAATAAATAGGAGGATCTTCAGCTAAAATATCAATAGAACTTGATAGAGCTATTTAAATAACCTCACTTCTCTAAGGATCATCAATATAATGTGCCTTAAATATATATTAGTACCCCATAAAATGCATTTATGATTTAGCTTATCTTTTTTTATGTTTAGATATGTGAGCCCATGTTGAGTATCCAATGATACAAAATTGAGACACATTAGGCTTATTTTTTGTCAACTTCTCAAGGGGTGCCACACCCTGAACTACTTTAATAGGAACTATATTGATGATATCTACTATAAATATGATAGCTTCTCCCTAGAAGTTGTGCTTCATCCCTTAGCATGAAGCATGCAATGATCCATCTTCATAATCACCTTGTTCTTCCTCTCAAATACCCCATTCTACTAAGGAATATAATGAATAGGCATTTGAAAGGAAATACCATGAAGAGTTGAGAAATCCAAAAAAATCATTGTTAATATATTCACCTATCCTATCTATCCCAAGACACTTGATCTTTCTTTCCAATTAATTTTCTACTAATACAACTTGAGTGGGCCTAGTAGTAATACTTTGGAACTTTGAATAAGAGGTTCAAGGTTTGAATCCAATGGCAGGTAGAGTTGTATACTTTTTGGTCTGAAATATGCCACAGGAAAGGATTTTTACAAGTGCACCCTAGACCCGGCCAACATTGAAAGGCTGGAAGCAAGAAATGGCTCCTAGACCAATCTCCAGAGTGGGCTGGTTCCCTTTACTAATCTAAATTTCTGTTTGAAGATAAGGGTTGCTGGAAAGAAATGAAAGTTGCAGAAAGAAATGGAAATATGGCCGCAGGCCGGAGTTATGGGATCGGAAGAACAACAACAGAAAACTTAAAGTGCAGCAACAACAAGCAACAAAAGATAATGACTCAACTCTCACACAACTGTATGCAGAAAATCTCTCCAAGATTACACTCCAGGAATCATATCCTTACAAGCAAGATTCAAATCCAATATGCAGAATTTGAATGTAACAGCACTTAAGGAATATAAATTCTATTAGAAATGCAAAAGAAACAGAAAAGACACTCACTCAAAACAGCTGCTTGAAAAATTTGAAGCCAATACTTTATTCTCGCAAATGTACTTCCAGTTTTTAGCAAAAACTTCCAACCCTTTCAAATGAGGTTTACATTGGTTTTTATAGAGGGTCGTCCTCTTTGCAGCATTTAATATTTGCCACCGACCTTCTTGAGATCTACAATTATGCCATCGAAAATAAGCACATGATCCCCTTAATCGCAGCCTTGAAGCACCACAAAATTGAATGCAATTAGACGTCAGCGGTCACCTTCATTAAATTTGTCTTTGAACATGTGCATGAAACCGTTGAAACAACCCACGAACAGCAGCCTCAAACAAATAAAATCTTCAATTTTGGTGGCCTGGACGCTTCTTCAACCTTGACCGCATGGGAAATCCGCAAAACATTAAATTCGGGCAAGCATTTAATCCTTGGAAATCGAAAAAACTTATCGGGCGTTCATACTGTGCTTTGGCGGGAAACTGTCGCAGGTCGCGAAAACGCGACGTCTTCATCTTGCTCGGTCTTATCGCCAAAAGTGCAGCGAATCGCTACAACTTTCATGTTTTTTGCTTTCGGACCAAAATGGCCGCGATTTTGGAACAGGTAGCGATATCGCTACGTCTTTTACTTTCCGTACCATTTGCCACTTTTCGTCACGAAAATGCGACATCTTTTACCTTGTCGGAACCCTTTCTTAAAAGTGCAACGAATCGCTACAACTTTTGCTTTGTGACTCCTCTTTCAACAATGCTTCGCAATTTTGGAACATGCAGCGCATCGCTGCAACTTTTTACTTTGTTTGGCCTTGTCTCGAACGGTAGCGATATCGCTACACGTTCTAAACTTAACTCCTTCGAAAAAAATGCAACATCTTTCGCATTGTTCACTGTGTGCTCCTTCCCAAGAGTGTAGCGAATCGCTGCGCTTTTATCCCTTTGACAACCGTCCCACGATTTTGAGACATGCAGCGCATCGCTGCAACTTTTTGACTTAAGCCTTTTGAAACCACAACGGCCGCGATAACGGAACGTGCAGCGATCGTCGCTGCACATTCGAGCTCAGACTCCCCTTTGCACCAATGCTCCGCGATTTTGGAACGTGCAGCGCATCGCTGCAACTTTTGAGTTTAAGTCGTCGGCTGAGTTTTTTGTCGCGATTTCATGACATTTTGTCGCTCGCCCTCCTTTGCTCATTGCAAGTCATGAAAATAGAACACGTCGTGATATCGCGACGGTTTTGCTTAGCTGCATGCGTTGACCGCGTTGACCGCGATTTCGCGACACGTCGCGAAATCGCGACAATTTTTGGACTTAGTCTTTTTGCTCCTTTTTTCATCAAAACCACATCCAAGCCAGTATAGAAGTTAAATATGCAACAACTTAAACATTAATACTTCAATCAATGAAAATCAATGTGGCAAAAATGCCAACATTCTTGGCGGCTCGCGGGGTATACAGCTCGCTGTATGCAAGGATCCAGGCCTGAATCCATTGGGCACAGAGTCATATTAGAACAGGAGGCCGACTGCTGTGATACATTTCAAGGGACTGCTGCAATAACTTCTGCTAAGAAGCTAAAATCGGAAGAACCTGCATATAACGAAGAATGAAATGGAATAAATGGAATGAGATAATGGAGTGAGCTCCTGCGATTGCGCAAGCGGTGAATGCAAATGGAATGATGGTAATAATGGAATGATATCCATGGAGGCAAAGCGTGAATGCAAATGGAATAGTAAAATATGGAAGAGAAAAAAAGTAATGCGGTAAACACAGTAATGCAGAATGCTGTTGTACTACCAGCTGCAATGGAAATGGAATGAGAGTAAATGAACTAATGGAATGCTAATGAGAAATATGAAGGCTGTGGAATGAGAATGAACTAAACTGTAAATAAATGCGTAAAATGACATAACTTAGAAGAAAGGGATAAGAAGGAACGGGAATAATAGGAATGGGGAAAAGAAACAACAGCCGTGGCTTTGTTTTTTTTTTACTGCAGAAGAAAAAGAAGAAGGAGGAAGATGAAGAAAGGAAGGAAAGAAAAAGGGAAGGGAAAGGAAGAATTTTCTAGAAAGCCACCAACTGCTGGGAAGGGAGAATAAAAACAAAACAAAAAAAAGGCACCTACGGCTCGCATGCAAAAAGAGCCGAGATGAACAAATAAAAACAATACCTCTTTTTTTTTTTTTCTTCTTTTTTCTATTTTTTTTTGTTTTTTTTTTTAATACTATATACAATAGTTCACGACATGATTGGCATGTCGCCACCACAAACCCAGTCTCAAAGAGTTATCCGGTAAATCTGCAGTGTCCCGACCAGATCTGATCATACTTGAGTCGGTCCTTGAAATTGGGCTGGCTTCTTCCTGAAGTTCTCCATGTTGCAGACACTGGCAAGTTATCATGCATACCAGTACCCACACAATTGACAAATAATGCAGCAAAGAAATTTACCATATGATAGGCTCCCATAGGTACCAATTATAGTAATGACTGAAGCCAATCCCACCATCTTGAAGGGTTCTCTGATTGTGAACTAAGAATGGGTTCCTCCAACTCCTGGATCCGATCACAGAAATTGTCCAGCAATAGTCCTTTCTCCAGGATCTCTTCAGACTCTACCTGTTGATCTGACATATTTAACAGGTTCTGACTAAATACTTGCATGTCGTGCATAGCTATGCCTTCTTGGTGCTCAGGTTCTTGAACTTGAATCTCTTCTTCTTCTTCGCTTATATCCTCTGGATCCATCTCCTTATGAAAACTGCAAGCAACCATATTGTTCATTGCCAGGAAAGTTCTTGTATATTCCAATCCTTGGCTTTGGATGAGATCTGTCCCTTGAGCTCCACACAATCGCATCTCAGGTTTCTTCTCAGTATAAGGGATCTGGCATGAAAAATACTGCACGGGATAGTCAAGAGCAACAACTATCGGAGAAAGTAATGGAGTTTCTCCCCACGGTAATTTTCCTGATAAGAGCAAAAGTTGTTCTACTCGCACTGCTTCCTCAAAGATTTGTGGGAACCTTCGTTCACCTGATTGCAGCAAGAGGAGGCCTATGTCAGAATGGAAAGCTCGAACATAGAAGAGGTGGGCTTGGGTGGGTGATGGTCGGATCTTCTCTGGAATTCTCTTCCAGCTTCTCAAGAATCGGACATTGAAGTCCGTGATGCTCTCTAGAGGTGCTCGCTTGATGTACATTAAAAATTGATAGAGATCCAAAGAACTGTAAAAGGGATCTTCGTCAAATCTTCTGATTAGTGCTCCCGCTAGATCATCCCATGAGCTGATGCTTTGACGCCTGAGCAGTCTGTACCACTGCAATGCCCTTCCTTCCAAAGACTGAACCAAAAGTCTGATCATGATATCCTCATGATTTATGACATGGATCATTGACAAAGTAGCAATATCTTCAACATGCGCCAGAGCCATGCCTTCGGTACCATCATATTTTGCTAGGGCCTTCAGGGCATCTTTGGGAATCTCATGCCGGATTTGGAGATTCAGAGGGCCAGGATCATCCCATCTAGGAAAAGCCCTCGCCTTTGTAGCAGTGGTCTATGGGATCACGGCTATCGCCATTAAGTCAGAGTCGCCAGATGAACATTCTTTTAACTTGAAAAAGGCAGGCATCCACGATCAAAAAATTTGGATCTTCAACTCAGCAAAGTCGCCAGATGAACTTACAAATCTCCGCTATGAGGTCAAGACAGCTCATCAAATCTTGAGACCTCCGGGTGTTAAACAATAAAACTTATGGATCTTTTGAGACAGAAGAAGTCTGTCCCACCGGGCGTGCCAAAAACTGTTGGTCCGAAATCTGCCACAGGAAAGGATTTTTACAAGTGCACCCTAGACCCGGCCAACATTGAAAGGCTGGAAGCAAGAAATGGCTCCCAGACCAATCTCCAGAGTGGGTTGGTTCCCTTTACTAATCTAAATTTCTATTTGAAGATAAGGGTTGCTGGAAAGAAATTAAAAGTTGCAGAAAGAAATGGAAATATGGCCGCAGGCCGAAGTTATGGGATCGAAAGAACAACAACAGAAAACTTAAAGTGCAGCAACAACAAGCAACAAAAGATAATGACTCAACTCTCACACAACTGTATGCAGAAAATCTCTCCAAGATTACACTCCAGGAATCATATCCTTACAAGCAAGATTCAAATCCAATATGCAGAATTTGAATGTAACAGCACCTAAGGAATATAAATTCTATTAGAAATGCAAAAGAAACAGAAAAGACACTCACCCAGACAGCTGCTTGAAAAATTTGAAGCCAATACTTTATTCTCGCAAATGTACTTCCAGTTTTTAGCAAAAACTTCCAACCCTTGCAAATGAGGTTTACATTGGTTTTTATAGAGGGTCGTCCTCTTTGCAGCATTTAATATTTGCCACCGACCTTCTTGAGATCTACAATTATGCCACCGAAAATAAGCACATGATCCCCTTAATCGCAGCCTTGAAGCACCACAAAATTGAATGCAATTAGACGTCAGCGGTCACCTTCATTAAATTTGTCTTTGAACATGTGCATGAAACCGTTGAAACAACCCACGAACAGCAGCCTCGAACAAATAAAATCTTCAATTTTGGTGGCCTGGACGCTTCTTCAACCTTGACCGCATGGGAAATCCGCAAAACATTAAATTCGGGCAAGCATTTAATCCTTGGAAATCGAAAAAACTTATCGGGCGTTCATACTGTGCTTTGGCGGGAAACTGTCGCAGGTCGCGAAAACGCGACGTCTTCATCTTGCTCGGTCTTATCGCCAAAAGTGCAGCGAATCGCTACAACTTTCATGTTTTTTGCTTTCGGACCAAAATGGCCACGATTTTGGAACAGGTAGCGATATCGCTACGTCTTTTACTTTCCGTACCATTTGCCACTTTTCGTCGTGAAAATGCGACATCTTTTACCTTGTCGGAACCCTTTCTTAAAAGTGCAGCGAATCGCTACAACTTTTGCTTTGTGACTCCTCTTTCAACAATGCTTCGCGATTTTGGAACATGCAGCGCATCGCTGCAACTTTTTACTTTGTTTGGCCTTGTCTCGAACGGTAGCGATATCGCTACACGTTCTAAACTTAACTCCTTCGAAAAAAATGCAACATCTTTCGCATTGTTCACTGTGTGCTCCTTCCCAAGAGTGTAGCGAATCGCTGTGCTTTTATCCCTTTGACAACCGTCCCGCGATTTTGAGACATGCAGCGCATCGCTGCAACTTTTTGACTTAAGCCTTTTGAAACCACAGCGGCCGCGATAACGGAACGTGCAGCGCGTCGCTGCACATTCGAGCTCAGACTCCCCTTTGCACCAATGCTCCGCGATTTTGGAACGTGCAGCGCATCGCTGCAACTTTTGAGTTTAAGTCGTCGGCTGAGTTTTTTGTCGTGATTTCATGACATTTTGTCGCTCGCCCTCCTTTGCTCGTTGCAAGTCGCGAAAATAGAACACGTCGCGATATCGCGACGGTTTTGCTTAGCTGCATGCGTTGACCGCGTTGACCGCGATTTCGCGACACGTCGCGAAATCGCGACAATTTTTGGACTTAGTCTTTTTGCTCCTTTTTTCATCAAAACCACATCCAAGCCAGTATAGAAGTTAAATATGCAACAAATTAAACATTAATACTTCAATCAATGAAAATCAATGTGGCAAAAATGCCAACAATACTATACTTCGATAATTAGAGATTTGTTGGATAAACATATATTAGGTAAAATACATTCTCTATGAGGGTTACCTCATATGGCCTTTGGTCTCATGGACATTAAAATTTACTTTACCTTTTACCTTTATCTTTACATTCAAAATCCTCATCTTTGGTATGAATAGTGTACAAGCATACATATTGAGGGAAATAATTAATGAAAATAAGAAATTACCTATTCCCAAAAACAAATGGTGTATGCATGGGTCCACATATATCATTGTGAATGAACTCCAAGATTCATGTGGCATGCCTTCCTATCTCTTCTAGAATGACTCTCTATGATGTTTCCCTAAAACACATCCCTCACCAGCACCACTAGGAGAAGAAATATGAGGAAGTCCACTATATAACTAATGGTGACTCATGTGCCTTAGTGACCCATAGCTAAGATGCCCAAGTTTGTGATGTCATTGCTGACCCTCATCATGTACTTATTCCACCATGGCCACAAAATATTTCTTTTAAGATGAAGAATTTGGATGAGTCAATCTATTGCCCAATTTGTATATCTAATTTAACTTATTATAACATGGAGAGGTAATTGTATTGAATTCATTATCAAGCTTGATCACCCATCAATCAATCTAGAATTCTATCTTTATGTTTGTACATGTGATGTGGTAAATAAATAAGATATTTGATCCTAAACTAGGAATGTGAAGAACATCACTATATGAATAAGATCCAACACTAACCCTACCACAACCTCCACTTGTAAGGAAGAATCATCTCCAATGATAACATGATCTCCCAAATACAATGTGTTATAATCATGTAGAAGGTGATCATTCTTGGTCGTGTGCTTTGTTTTCCCTAAATCCACAATCAACTCATCAAAAGTGGATGTTCAATATGTTGAACGAACAAATACATGAGCTTGTGAGGTTTTGCCATCATGATTATCCTCATGCTAAGAATAAAAAATAGCAACATCAACAACATCTTTTTAGCTACTTTCTCAAGCTTCTTGATGAAAATCTAACAAAACTCTACTTTATGTCCTTCCTTCTTGTAAAACTCATAAGTTGGCTTCTTAAAAGGCTTATTAGTCTTCTCATTTTGCTTTGGTTTCTTCTTAGTCTCATTATTCATCATTTATTTTGCATGATATTGGTTTATGAGAGGATAACCCTTACATTGTTTTATTTGAGCTTGATGATGAAGAAGGTATTTGAACACTTTATCAATTAGAGGAGGATCAAAATTTGGGAATTAGATACAAATCATATCAAACACAAAAATAACTATCTCATATGCCTCTAAGACATTGTTGAATATAATATTGATAAGCTCAATATTTTTCTAACTTTTCGTAAGTCCTTGTTCTTATCCCATACCCATTAGAATCTCTCTAGTAGTTTAGATATCATCTTGCAACTTATTGAGTTGAATGATATACTTATCAACAATATAAAATGACTCCATATTCAAGGTAGCAAAATCAATATGATAATATAATCCTTGAAATTTTCTAAGCAATTGCTTGTGATATATAATGTTGCACATGGCTTCTATAGATCTTGTCAACATGAAGATCTATCACACCAAGAACCGCATGTTTCTTTTGTTAGATTTTGGAGCCATAACCATAAATAAAATGCATTCACAAGTATTGAAATAAGCATGCAATACTATAACTATGATAATGGAAACTTAATATGCATGAAAATATGATAGAAAACTTGATACAATGCTCTAGAAATACTCGTATAAGATAGCTCTTGAAAATTACAATGCTCATCTCATGGAGTTTGCAACTCCTCCATGATAGCAAAATGGAGTTACATTGTGTCTACTACTACTCTTACCTTTGCACTCCTCACAACACTCTACATCACTCACAATGAGATCTTTATATAGAAAGATAGATTCCTTACCTCTCACTCAGCCCTAAGACTCATGTACATGTGGACTACATGCACATTTACCTCATTGCACACTCTAACACGTGCATTTATTAAATAACTCTAATAAACTATTTATTTCCTAATATAATACTAATCTAAATATTTACCCATGAAGGTACATTTTTTTGGTATAAGGTAGAGGTGGTTATAAGGTCCACAAACCTTTTACATAGTCAAAATGGGCTGGTTCTAGCATCAAGCCCGTATAATCAAAATACAAAATGGATCTTTCTAAGACCCACATTAAGCCATACTTAGAGTCCACAGTCCTATACTTGTCGCTTGACTATTCAGATAAAACAAAATCAGACAACACCTAGTACTTACTAATACCACTAGGTTGTTGTACTCGTACACTTGTCACCTCCTGGGCCCCAAAGAAATGGGATGCCTTTTCTGCCTAATTCCATCTGTCAGATTACTCATCATCAACCCCTCTGATCTCCTGATGCTCTAACAGTTTTGATCTTAGCTCTTCTCTAGAAGCCAACACCAATAGTTCTTGAGGGAAGTTATCCTTCCAAATTTGCATCTCCCCAACAGAAACTGCAATATTTGCCATTAGATCCGCCGCCTGGTTCCCTTCTCTGAAGGTGTGTTGGATTCGGGCATTAACCAAATGAGATTTATGAATCTTTGCTTCTAGGATAAGCTCCAAGATGGTCCAGCTGGGGTCTTTATCCTCCTTAATTGCCTTGATTATATTAAGCGAATCCCCTTCAAAGATAACTTCCTTATAACCCTCAAGTCTGGCAATTCTCATTGCCTGCATGCAGGCTTGGGCTTCGCAAAATGATTTGTTTGAGTTCCCAAAGGCTCTGCAAAGGCAAGGACCACTTTTCCTTCCTCATTTCTCAGAACTCCTCCTGCTCCTGTAGCCCTCGGATTTCCTTTAGCTGCCCCGTCAAAATTAAACTTAACCCACTTTTGTGTGGGGGGTATCCACTTGACACCATCCCGTGGGTTGGTTGTAATGTCTAGGTCTGGAAGTTCCTCTCCCAGTTCCGCAAAATCCTCCTTTCCCTTAGAGACATGGTCTCATTTTTGAAGAAGAAAGTTTTCCAGTTTTCTTTCAAAGCTCTGATTATTTTATTACCACATAACCTGGGATCTTTCTTACGTCCTTTAAATACTCTCTTATTTCTCTCATTCCATATCCCCCATAAAAAATGGGGTAAGCTGAGCTTCCAGAGCCAAGTCAAAAGTTTCACCCGAAAGGGGGAAGCCCACTGTATGCAGAAGTCAGACATGCTATTTGGACAGACCCAATCTATATGAAATTTGGACAGGATCATTTGGAAGACTGTACAAGAAAATTCACAAGTTAGAAATATATGACTTACAGATTCTATCGCTTTCTCACACAAGATACATCGATTGATGAATTGGAAACCTCTCCTTTGCAGATTATCTGTTGTCAGAATCTTATTTTGAACTGCCAACCAAAAGAAGAAAGCTATTTTTGGGGTTAAATTATTTAACCAAATAATAGAAGTCGGAGTCCAGCCATTGAATCCTGAGTGGATTAACTTATAGGCAGTTTTTACTGAATAGATCCCACTTGTAGTTTTGCCCCAAATCGCCTTGTCTCTTCCTTCCCTAGGAATGATCGGGAACACCCTTAAAGCATCATTGAGTTTGGTTAGGGCCACCTTCTCTTGCTCTGACAGATTATGAACTGTGATTTTCTTCCAAGAGGAAGTTTCCTGTGCTACAACAATAAAATCCCCTACTTTTCCTCCCATTTCCTCCGAAAGTTTATGTTGGAGGACCTGAAGGTCTAAGTTATCTTTCAGAGGGGCCTCTTCCAACCACGGGTCTTGCCAAAAGTCCACTTGTCTTCCATTACCAATTCTCCATCTGATGCCTTTCCTGACTACCTCCCGACATTCGAGCAAACAATTCCATAAATAGGATCCTCTAGGGAGATTATCAGCTTTCAGGAAGTCCTGATTATTTTTGATATATTTTGCCTTAAGAAGTTTTACCCATCCCAATTGATCATTATTGATAAATCTCCATACCTGTTTGCCAATCAGAGCTTGATTCATTTCTTTCATTCTCTTTAGCCCTAGGCCCCCTTGATCCTTGCTTGCACACACCTGATTCCATGCTACCAACGAAATTCTCTTTCTCTCCTCTGAACCTGACCACAAGAAGTTGCGTTGAATTTGCTCCAATGTAGCTCGGACCTTTGCAGGCATTCTAAATAGAGACATGCAGTAAATTGGAATGCTCTGTAAAGTAGTTTGAACTAATAAGGCTTTTCCTGCGGAGCTGAGAAGGCTGCCCTTCCACCCTTCTAACTTTTTGGAGATCCTGTCAATGACTGAGTTCCACAATGTAGCCTTCATTCTTCCTTCGAACATAGGCATGCCTAGATAAGTTGCTCGGTAGAAGCTCCTTTCCACAACCGAAGAGGTTAGCTATTCTTTCCTCCCTCCCACCAGGCGTGTTAAAGAAATAGATGCTACTCTTCTTATAGTTTATGTACTGTCCTGCTTCTGTCTCATACTTGGTTAGAATTCTCTTCAGCTTCCTAGCCTGAGGCACCGAGGCTTTGGACACAATGATTGTATCATCCACAAACTGTTGGTGAGACACTGGCTCTACTGTTGAGGCTGGTTTGAAACCTTCCAAACGACCATCTGCCACCGCTGCTGAAATGTTCCTACCCAATGCTTCCGCTAAAATAATAAACAAGTATGGAGACAAAGGATCTCCTTGTCGCAACCCCCTTTCACTCTTAAAGTAACCGGAGGGTGACCCATTCACCATGACAAAAAATCTTGTAGTAGAGATACAACTAAAAATCAACTTAATCCACTGGGGATAGAAACCAAACTTACCCAAAATCTTGGTGAGGAACCGCCATGAGACCCGGTCGTAGGCTTTATTCATATCAAGCTTTAGTAACATACCTCGCTTCCTTACTAGCCACCATTGAATGAATAACCTCATGAATTGTGATTATACCATCCAAGCATTTGTCGCCCTTTCACAAAGCCTCCTTGGTTCATATCAATGATGAAAGGAAGGATAACCTTCAGCCTATTGGCGATTGTTTTTGTGAGAATCTTCATCAGAGTGTTACATAAACCGATAGGGCAAAAACTAGAAAATTCCATTGCTCCCACTAGTTTAGGGATGAGGACTAAAAATGTAGCATTAACTCCTTCTCGGGATTTCCATGTCCTTTTGAGCCTCAATTATAGCTTCCACTACATCATTGCCTAGGATATCCCAAAACTTCTGGAAGAAAGCAGCGGGGAAGCCATCCGGTCCTGGGGAGCTGTTACCATCCATGTCAAAAACCACCTTCTTGATTTCCTCCTTTGTGAAAGGACTAAGTAAGAATCCATTAAGATTCTCGGTTACGAGGGGTGGAATGGCCGCCAACAGAGAGTCCTCTTCTTCAATAGTCGGATTTACATCTTCTAGCAACGATTTAAAGTACTCAACCGCTTCCCTCCTTATGTCTTCCATATCTTTGGTGTTAGACCCATCGGCCATCTTGATCTCCTTAATTTTGTTAGTACTCCTGTGGCGAAGAGTAGAGACATGGAAGAACTTTGTATTTCTGTCACCCTCCTTTAACCAACGCAGTCTGGATTTTTGCCTCCAAAAGGTTTCTTCAAATCCTAGCATCATGTGGTATTCGGCTAACAGCTCCCTCTCCTGGTTTCTCAGATCCTCTGTAAGCTGCTCTGACTTCAGCTTCTCCTGTAGTTCATTGATCTTGTCTTTTAGTTCTGCATTTTTAACAAAAATATTGCCAAAGGAAGTTTTGTTCCACTCTCTAATGTTAGCCTTCACATTCCTTAGTTTACATGCCACTTGGGCCAGTTTCGAACCATTATACTTTTTGTCCCACCATTGGGCAACCAGATCCTTGAGATCCTGATGTTGGAACCACATAAGTTCGAATCGAAAGGGTCTGATGTATCTTTTCTTAGAGTCCTCCCCTGTTTCCCATAGAATTGGGTTGTGATCAGACCCGATTCTTGGGAGTGCCGTTAATGAAGAGTCCCCAAACCTCTCCAGGCATTCTTGAGAAAGAAGAAACCTATCTAATCTGATCTGAATTTGGTTTTCCTTCAATATTTTGTTAGACCATGTATAGGAGAATCTACGTAGGTCCACATCCATCAGCTCATGTTGCTCAACAAAATCTCTAAACTCGTAGATATCAGCAGTTATTCTTTGAGAGCCCCCCAATTTATCTGTAGGATTAAGGTAGCAATTGAAATCCCCCGCCACAATCCAAGGGTAGTTGGGGACCGTCTCCCTCAATTCAGCTAGCTGACTCCAAAGAACCCTTCTCAATCCCTGTCTAACTGGAGCATATACATTCGTTAAGATCCACTCTTCCTGCGTGGTTTTATCCACACATAAGAGACAAATAAACCAACTAGACATCAGAATCACTCTACTATCAATCACATTCTTGTTCCACATAACCAACAACCCTCCTGCTATTCCAATGGCCTCTTGGCCTACTACTTCAGCTTCTCGCCAAGTCCTATTCTTAAAAGGAATAACTCTACTCTCCTCCATTTTAGTTTCTTGCAGTAAAATCATATCCGGTTTGTGTTCTTGTCTAAGAGCATACAAAGCTCTTATTTTTGCAGGATTACTCCCATGAATATTCCATGAAAGAATCTTCATTTATGGGCTTTGGATCCTCGAGCCTTCGCCCCAAAGAGCAATATTGCTTGAGTGCCATCAACCACTCCTCGCTCTGCTTCTTTCTGCCTTAAGGCAGCATTGCTAGGTTTCCCTCTTCCTACCGAACCATATCCCCATACATCCGCTCTAGGCTAGGGTTCCTTGGGATTCACTTGGCTTCTAGTAACCATCTTGGATAGGTCAGTCTTGGTCTTTGGGGTAACAATCTGGCTTTCCAGGTTAACTGGTCTTTCTGATAGTGGAGATGATTTCGTGCTCTTAGCTTCTTGATTAGTAGATTCTTTTTTCCCTGCTTTGGGGTTACACTGATCTTGGTGGTTCACCTCTTCCTCCTGAGTATCCTTGCTTGTATTATTAGTTTCCTGCTCCTTCCTCTAATTTTTCTCCTCTAAATCCTTCTCTTGAGTCTCCTCTACCTCAGATTCCACTTCTTGGCTATCCATCTGATCTCCCTTCAGATGATTTAATGCATCAAAACTGTTCTCCACTGGGATGTTGATCTCCTTGGAATTTCTTCCCATAAATTCCTCTGCAATACATGGGACCACTTCCACCGAGCCTCCATAGGCCTCCCGTATTACCCAATCAAACTTACTTGCCCTAGGGCGTTGATCTATGGGGTTCTTTCCTTTGTGATTTGGCTCTGAGGCTTGTTGTATCATCTTAGGAGCAGGTTGAGCTTGAGGGTTCCCATCAAAGGGACCAGCTCCCCTGTGAGAGGGTTTTGGGGCATAGGTATTTTTGGGAGGAGGGTTATAACGTTGCCTCTTGCTTACAATAGGGCGAACAGGGTCTCTGATATTCGGATTTCGAGCTCCACGTCCTTGAGGCCCATGTTGGGTAGGAATGGAGATCTACGGGGGAGGGATATTATTCTGGGTTTGAGGAGCAGTATTTTGGAGTGGGGGCTGGTTCTTGGAAATGCAGTGGATACCCTGGTGCCCTACCTTCCCGCAAACACTACACTTAAAAGACATATTTTCATATTCAAAGACCTGAGTATGAAGGCCAAACATAGACGACAATATAATGGATTTAGGGAGCTCTTTACTCAGGTCCGCCAACACACACATGCGAGCAGAAAGGAGTCTTGTTTTGCTCAAGGTTGCAGGATCAATAGCTATTAGTTCTCCAATCTCTGTAGCTATCCCAGCCAAGATTTGTTCATTCCAAAAAAGCAGAGGTAATCCCGACATCTTAACCCAAATAGGAGCCAAATCCAGCACCTGAGTCTGGGGGTTGAAATCGGGGGACCAACGCTTCAGATACAAGCCCCTTTTCCCAAAAAACCAAGGACCTCCTTGGAGAGTCCTTTCCATGTCCTGTTCACATTGAAATGTCACCAAAAGAAAACTCTTGGGTAAAGCCTTAATCATCATACCGGCCCTTGGCTGCCATTTTTGGATGGCCCATCTCCTTATGACTTCCAAGTCCGGCCTCACCCCCATAAATTTTGCCACCAGAGATGTTCTGCCCTCCATAGCCACATGCTGAGCTAAGGTATCCGGGACGTGCAACCTACCATTGACAGATTTTAGATTAAAACAAGAGTCGGATAATTTTTGCTTACCGCGAAGAGCATTAAGATATGAAGGTCTCCAGTTGCCAGGTTTCTCTTTGTCTCCTTCCTGGGTCTTCCTTTGATCCTGACGCACAGAGTCCTGGTCCCCCTCAGAGATATCTTCAACCGCATCCGCCCAACGCCCTTGGACCGGTTCCAATAGAACTTCCTTGTCCACATCCTCCGCCTGGGGGCCTGCTATCTCACCAGAGCCCCCACCTGCCACGTCTACTGATCTGCCCTCCGAAGCCCCACACCTAGGGTTTGTTGCCCCTAGACCTCCCGCTCCTCCTCCTTGCTGCTCCATCCGTCACAACTTGTTGCCTCCAAAATCTGCCATTTTTTTTTTTAGGGCCAAAATTTTTGTGGCCGCTACAGTGCACGACGAGAATCAACGAATTGAACTATGAAAGATCGCAGTCTTTTATATCAAACACAATACTTGACAGTGTTTTTTGTGACATAAATTCTCATAAATAACGTCCCCATCAAGGTACATTATAAATAACCAAATGATGTAATATCCATATTTTCCAAAACCCCCCTATATTACATTATTTGGTTGATGAAGACTTTAGTCTTCAATATGGATCTTTCTCCTAAATAGTCTTGATATTGATGAGGTCCTTTTTTTTTGTTTTAGTTTACCTTGCATTGTATTCCTCCTTGATTTGATGCCTCATCTTCATCTTCTTCTTTCTTGTTGTTTATTCCAGTTATTGTACTTTCATATGTGGTTGCACTATCACCTTATTTCTGTAATAGTATTTTCCTTTTGCCTTTGTCCTTTTCACTACTATCCTTGTTGTGTATAGAAACTTCTAAACAAGCATCATGATAAACTTTTGTATTAGTAGAACTTGAAGTATTAGTACTACATGATGCTTGAAATACTTTCTCTAGGAATTATTCATCTATATTTGTTTTCACTTTGAGTAGCTAAATTAGTTATCACTGCTTTGCAACCACTTCTTTATGAATTTGAAGTGAAAGTAATGCCATGTATAGAATGCTTCCAAACTCTAAAGGTATTGGAATATCTTTCTTTTCATTATCAATTGCTTCAGTAAGCCTAGTATGAAGATAAAATTCCATAGTAGTGAAATATTCTTTTAGCACCTCACTATAGATCAATTTTGAACCAAGATCTAAGTTTTTGCTTTTATTCAGTAGATTCTTGATTCCTGATTTAATAACATTAATATTTTCTCTTCTAATGGTGTTTTTCATATCATTGTTTATTTCACTCTTTGAGGTTGACATCTTTATTTTTAGCCTTTTTATATTTTAGAAATAATTTGATAAATTCTTTGTAGTAGACTTCCTTATAACTCCCTAGTATTGATATATGCTATAAATATGATTCACCTCTATCACTTGCAATAAATCAATCTAAGTCCTATATTAATATTCCAACTATAGTTTTGATGCAATGATAGGTTCTAAACTTCTAGAAATTCAATTGAAGTAGGATTCCTTATATCTCCCTAATTAGAAGTTTTAGAAATATTAAATGTTTGCAAACTAGATTTTGTTTACTACTTATATCTCCCTATGTTTAAGGTTTGCAAATATTATTTTGAAGTAATGGATATGGTATAAATGCTTCTAGTTTTAACCAATGTCTTCTATATAACCAGTATTATTTTCTAGAGATCCTTTCAACATCTTATTCCTACTAATATCTCTAGAATATATAATAAAATTTGATATCAAACTTGCAATATAGTAATGAATAATTCTCACCTTCTTTATACTTGATTCTGATCTGCAAGTTGTTTGGAGTGTATACTATTTGCAAGGGCTTATTTTTCTTCACCTTGCTTGTCCACTTTCTCCTCCTTGTAATTGGGTTGTTTTGTCTTCCTTTCTCCAACCGCACGCTTGTTGAATATGCGCTCTAACCTAAAATTTTATCATTGACTGTTATGCGCACTATATGAGGCTTGGACTCTCTTCAAATCTGGTCTTCCATTTGTAAGTAGCAGTCTCTCTATTATTGGTTTCTACGTACTCTTCAAAACAACCTTTTTCTTTTCCTTCAATGTTTCTTTAGCTCTCCTCCTTTATATTTACGTTCATGGATGCCTTCTTAACTTGATGCAATGTGTGATGAGAGTGTCAAGTGGCACTTTTCCTTGTCAAACTTCTTGAAAATATTCCTTCTTACTCCTTCGTGTAGCACCTATGATATGTAGCACTTGTCTTCTCAAAACGTTTGTTGTAGCTCTTTATTTCAGCATGTATGACGAGTGGCATTTGGCTTCTTGGTGGTTGATGACTATTATACTTCCATTTTCCTTCTTCCTCCATGTTGGGTGCTCACATATGGAGGGTTATCAACACTATTTTTAGAGTTTCATATATGAGCCATTACACTATGATGTTGGCACTCCTCTATTTCATCTTTGTAGGAGTTTTGAATTTGAGATGTTACACTATGATGTTGGTGCTCTTTGTTTCATTTTTGTTGGAGTTTCGAATTTGATACGTTCTACTATGATGTTGGGATCGTAACCTTCTTCTTCAATGTGGTACTCTTAAGTTTAAATGCATGGAACAACTCCTTCCATGTGATATTAGATGTCTAACTCCTTTTCAACTCCCTTGAATCCTTCTAGTGCTCAACTCTTGCAACTTCTCTTGGTGTCTACATTTTTTCCTTGGTAGAATGTTTCTACTATCTTCTTTGGCATTGTTGGATGTGCAGATGTGTTATTTTCCAGCTATCTTTAATGGTGATGGCATCTCCTTTGTGATGACAGATGACTTGCACTAAGACCTCATTTTGAGGATATTATATTACCTTAGTTTTATTTATAAGCCTAAGTTATATTATTGCATTGTATTATGTGTGGCATAGTATGCCCACATTAGATATTTTTTATTTATTGCATTTGTATTTATGTGAGGTATAGTATGCCCATGTTGAAAATATGTTAGTTTATTAGGATGCTTTGTTAGACTGTTAGAGTTGCATTTTTCTTCTAGCAATTCATGGATTTGTTTGCATCCAGTTGGTTATTGTGGTTATCCTTGCTTAGCATGTTTTTGTAGGTTGTTATAACCCTCTAACCTTCGAGATTCTATTGCATGTATTATATATTCTATTGCACCTAATGAATAATCAGCTTCATGTTTGATTGTTTCCATATTAGTGGTAATCAAAGACATAGGATTTTCTTTGCAACAAGGGAAGCATTGCCAACTTCATTGCTAGGTGACTAGTACTATTTTGTTGCTAATGCACTAGATCCTAGGGTAGTTTCTATGATTAATTGGCTTAGGCCATCTTGTAGCATTAATTTTGTGAAGCTCCTAAGGTGGTAGAGGGTGGAAATTACCCCTGCATCAAATACCCTTAACAAATCATAGGGTAACCAGACTTACCTTAATAAAGGTAAGAAATTTTTTCTGCTTTGAAGATCAGATAAGAAGATCAGAGATGACATAATTGAAGATCAGTTGCACAGATTTTGAGGCCAATTTGTGGCCAAAAGGAGGCATTGGCACTCATTGTCGTGAGAACACCAGATTGTCAAAAAGGTTGTCAAAGGTGATTTAAATCCCAACTGTAGTAAAATATTGGCCAAAATTTTCTTCATGCATGAAATGAATTAAGCTAATGGCTTATTTGCATGAAATATAGATAATTTTTGAATTGTTCGTCATGCATTAAAATTTAAAAATAAAATATTAATATATTATTTTCATAAGCCTAAGTGAAAAATAGGATTTAGCTTTATTTAGCGTGCATTACCGACCCGAAAGGTTCCCTTGTACCCACTGTTGGCCTGCCCTAATAGGCCACCAAGATTGTAGCCAACACCGGTCGATAGCCCCATCGGCCATCAACAGTTGCCCTAATGGCTAATAATGGCTCTTCATGGTGGCTTCTTTGATGGTCGACTGACCACTTCCAAATTTTGATGATCGACCACGGTAGCCTATCTTGCCGACTTGCTAATCAGTCGATCGTTCTCACCTCTCCCTATCGATGGTTCCTTCCACTTAGACATCGGCCCAATGCTCATTTGCAGATGAAAAATAGTTCACAGGTGGTGAACGAATAGATGATAGAGAAATTAAATGCCCATGCTAAGGTTTTAATCAATGAATCAGTTTGTAAGGATTCAAACCCTATAACTCTTTGCCAACCCAAGTGCACCACATGGTAATTACTACCTTCACTTTTGGATATTCTAGAAGAATCTTTATCCTCCAATCAGTGTCAGATGCATGACAGAGCGCGATTCATAGATGTGCACTATTTCTGGTGATTACAGCATGTTTTTGATGCTAAATTCATTTTTCTATCGAGAAATATACTTTCTCGATGAGTTTGTAGTATTTCGGTCAGGTTTTATTTTTCTTCGATAGATTTAGCAGCTCCTAGTGAACCTCTCATTTTTTTTTGTATTTCCACATTTCAACAAAAAAAAATTGACGTCAATTTGCATGTTACCAACGTTGATTCTAATACCCTGGCAGACAAACTCAAATTTTTGGTGACGAAAATCGATAGCAGGCTAAACAACTTCTATAGCCAGGTTATCATTTTACAGTAGATCTAAATATTAATCCCAGCACGAAATTTAGTTTTTTGGATGATTTTTGACGTCTTTTGATAATTTCTATTGTTTCTGGTTTTTTGGTAGTAGTTTTGATATTTTCGACAGGTATTTTCAATGATTCGATAATTTTTGGCAAGTGTGACTTGTTTCCAATGGAAAGCCTCAAGATGTTTTATCCCACATTGCTCTCTTGGGAGCAATTTCCTCCTTTATAAGCATTGTTGCATGTATAACTTGATGGCCACCTCTTGGTGGTCACCGTGAGCTGCACGAGCAGCTGCATCGGTTGATTGGTGCCATCATCGATGCGTATTCCATACCTTGCATTGGGAAGTTCTAACCACTGCGTAGGGACACTTGGCACTTGATCCATTATACGAACTTTTGACCAACCAAAGGTACCTTAAATAAATTTTTGGACGAGAAAAAGAGTGTTATTTTTAGAGTGTTGTGGGATTTATCCCACATTGGGCATGTGAGGGCCCTACTGTGGTTTATAAGGGGGAACGCTCATATAATATTTTGATAATTTGTTCACCCCCTTGTTTGTGCCAACTTGGTGCTCGATGAAGGCTTGGAAATTAGCCATTAAAAAAAGTTCAAAAATTCAAAATTGTAGACCGTTGACTTGTCAAAATGTTGACCTTTGTTGAAATTCGTGCACAGTTGACCACACTAATTTTTGTTGCCTTGTACCAATTTTGCTGCCAAAATTCAAAAGTTTGAATTCAAAATATTCGGTCCCAAAGCAAGTGTTGCCTTGTACCAATTTTGCTGCCAAAATTCAAAAGTTTGAATTCAAAATATTCGGTCCCAAAGCAAGGTCAAATTCTTTTTGCTAAAATTTGAAATTTTCACCATTTTCAAAATTTATTTTACCTCCAAAAATCATATTTCTTTTAAAGGGCTAATTTTTTTGAAATTTAGTGTAAAATTTATTTTTACCATCTCAAATTGAATGGTAATTTTTGTTAATTACAAAATTGATGTAATTTTGTAAAAGCACTATAGTAGCCCCATTTTGTAATTTGGAAGGCAATATTTGTAATCTAGGCAAATTGTGCATTAGAAAACTTCCAAATTATTCCTAAGAGCCTAAATAGTTCTTGCAACCACATTATATTTCTCCTAGTTTGGCATATACACGTCACCAAATGGTTGTTGATCTCAAAACAAACATGGAAAATGTTACTGTTGTAGTAGATATTTTTGTAGATAAAGTGAAAGATATTGTTGTCCAAATAACTCCTAGTGATGTCAAAATTTATCACAACAATGCCAACAAGGCAAAATGTGAGGTCAAATTATATGATGGATCAAGAGATCTTGATGTCTTGTCTACTTGGATTTTAGATATGCAAACTTGGTTCACCTATGCTGAAATTCCTGAAGATGAACAAGTTGCCTTTGCCTAGTCAAACTCACAAGCTTAGCAAAAATTTTGATTGTAGAAAGACAAAGCCATAATGCTGCCATGACTTGGAAAGAATTGATCCAAATTCTGAAGAACACATTTTTCCCACCAAATTACCAAAGTGACCTCACGACCAAGTGGTATAGGTTGAGGTAAGCCTATAGTATATGAGTTGTTGACTATATTTTTCAATTCAATAGGCTAAGGGTTCTTCTTGGTGTGAAAGATTCAGAAGAGGATTTTATTAACAAGTTCACTCGTGGATTGCAAGATCATATTTTTAGGGAAATCAAATTCAATGATTTCCTCACTTTGGATGTGGTATTCAAGCATGTCATTCTCGTAGAGGAGAAAGTTGGTGCCTCTTACAGATCTCGACAGGAAAGCAATTCCAAAGACACGAATAAACATCAAAAAAATGTGAAGAACACTTCTCATTCTTTCCCTCATTATTCTTCTCCTCCCACTCCTCCTAAAGCACATTCTTCTTATTCTCAATCTAAAGATGCTTCTTCTTCAACATTGTATTGTAATTTTTTTAAAAAGTATGGTCATACAAAATCTAGATGCTTTACTTTTGAAATAATGAAGAAGAAGAAGTCCCTAATTGTATAACCTACAAATGAGGAACCATAAGATGGTCCCATTGTGACTACAGGGACAGAAGAAGAATATCCAGCTTTGAAGGGTAAACTAAACAAAGTTACCCTCATGTCGAATGTTTTTGCTCAAGGGGATCGTGACCATTTTTTTGTCACTCGAGCCCACCTTACGCATGATTTTTATGTGGATTATATCATAGATAATGGACTCACAAAAGAATATCATCGTGAGGATCTGTTGTCGAGAAGTTGAAGCTTCCCACAAAGCCACATCCTCAACCCTATGCACTTGGGTGGAAGGATGTAGACTCTACATCCAACATCACACACACTTGCACCTTGTCTTTTACTTTTGGTGACAAGTTTGTGGATAAGATATGGTGTGATATCATCAAGATGGATTGTTGTGGACTATTTCTTGGTAAGCCCTATCAATTTGATAGGAATAGTGTATCATGCTAAAAAGAACACATACACCTTGGATTTGCATGATAAAACATATTTGATACAAAGAACTACACCCACATAAAATTTAATGCTAAGTTGTAGGTATGCTCAAAAGTCATTATGTCAAGCACTTGTATTTGCTCCTACTTGCATAAGTCCCACACAAGATAAAGAACAAGCACCACCAAAGACTCGTGATAAAGAAGAAGCTTCACTTCCACAAATTGAACAATCACAAGTGCTCATGAGGAACCCATCACTCTCACTCATGAGAAAGATACCAACCATTCCATTGGTATCATTTTGGATACACCTATGAATACACAACCACTTGCTCCATAGAAGTTGCCTTTGGCTTTGCCCTCTTCCACCATTACATATACGGAGAAAGAGCAAGCTAAGGTCACTTCCTTCGTTCAGCACCAACAAAGCCTTCAGGGTAAGATAACACAGGACTTGCAGAAGACTCAACAAGCACAACAAAGAGTGATGAGCAAGCATTACAATCCTCATTCATTTTAGGTTGGATATAGATTTTGGCTTCCTTTGGATAAGCAACGCTTTCCAGAATTGTTTCCATATCACATCAGATCTTTCCTTTGTATTTTCACTTGTAATCTCTATTTTGCATGCCTGGTTTTATCCTCTATATACACAACAACTTTGGTGAATATGGCACTCCATTGTATGTTCTTTTTACACCTCAGATAGCTAAAATTTAGACCTCTTTGAATGGCATTTTTATTGCCTCCAAAGGTTATATTTCAGGGCTTTGTAAAATGCCCTTTTGTGGAGTTTCTAATAGTTTTTTCTTCTTATATAACCTATCATTTTCCAGTACTTATGGAGTCTTTTGAATGACTCTCAAACGTAGATTACGACTACCCCCTGTGCTTGGGAACCTATCCTTTAATCCTCTCCAAAGTTGTCCACAAATTATTCTTGGAGATGTAAATTCAATTTGCACTTTGGACTTGGGATTCCTTCTCCCTTTCAAGATCTTTAATTACTATAATATGTTGGCTTTCTTCTCCAACTTATGGAGGTAATGTTACATTTTTTTGTGGTTATTCCTTGCCACAAAATTTTACCTTTAGCTTCTTCAAAAGAGCTTTTGATAAATCTACCTTTGTTCACTGATTAGGCTGAAATAAATCTGGTATTATTATTGCCTTTGACTCTTGGCAATTCCTCCTTGCTTGGCTATTCTTTCACTTATCAATCCAAGCTCCTTAATGAAATATTTGCACTCTATCTTATGCAAGTATAGTCTTCTTTACTTTAGAAAGAGCAATAGAATGTTGATACATTTCTTTCTCTTGAAATATACCTAACTTCTATTTTTTTCTATGTGCAGGTTTGATCCTTGTAAACTATAACTTCTACACTATTTTGAAGACTTGAAATGAAACTTTTGATGCAACCTTTAAGCTTTGTAATTGGTGCTTTAAAAAATTTAATAGAAACCAAATATGAAAGCTCAACTAATGAACTTTTGCACCTTTCTATTGCATACCTTTTTGATCTTGCAGATGAAGATAGTGGTGATTCAAGTCAACTCAATGGCTGCCTTTTGTAGATGTTATTGTAGCTCTTATAGGCTTTCCAAAAATAGTTATTTGCTCACCTTTTTGCAGCTTCAATACCTTACCAATTTGCTGCTCAAAAATTCTGATTTGGTGGCTTCGCAAATTCTTTAGAATGTATTTCTAGAATCTGATTTTTAGCAGTCACTAATGCTGCCCAGATTTTTTGAAATTTTCAGCACTAAGCAATATTAACTGTTTCTTCTAACTCCTTATATTTTTTGCCCTTTTCGTTGTCCACGAACTCTATATTATGCAGATCTAAGTGTTATCAATGTGCTGCCTTTTCCTTATCTTCAAATATAAAAATTTTCAAATTGTAAGGCAGTCAATACCATCATTGAAATGTTATCCTTGAATCCCAAAAAATCTGGTAGGATTCTTCCCAAGTTGCAACTAATATATTTTCTCAAGAACCCTTCAGTGATGGCCCCAAAATCTCACAAATTTTGTGGTTCTTCTATCTCTTTTCTCTTGTTGGATTCTAACTTCAAAGTAGATCTCTTTCTCAAACAATTTATCAATCTTGAGATTTATTCAAAACTACCTTTTGATATAACAATATTCTTGCCAAAACTTCTCCTATGGGCTTGTTTCAGATGGCGACATAATTTCTTAGCTTCTTCTTTGGTAGTAATTTCTCCAATGAGTCCTTCTAAGGACTCCTTCAGTGAGGCTCGCCAAGCCTTCTTGTTTCTCCTTGAGACCTCTCCAAGGTTCTCAATATTACAGTTTTAAAATCTTCAATGGGACCTTCCTTGGCCTCCTCAATATTAAACTATGGAAATGAGATATTCTTCTAGGATCTCCTGAATCTGCTGCTACTGAAATCTACAATAGAAATTTTTTGTTAGTTCTTATCAATGCTCAATATTACACTATGGAAGTTTTTCAATAGGGCCTTTAATAGACCTCTTCTTCACTAAGGCCTTCAATGGACCTCTTCTTCAATAGATCCTTCAATGGACCTCTCCTTAAATAGAGCCTTCAATGGACCTCTTGTTCAATAGAAAGTTCTCAGTATTCAATGAAGATCACCAATCTCTAATATTTTTCTAGGACTCTTCTCTTTGAGTCTATTCAATCTTCAATGGGATCTTATTTCTAGGACCTCCTTCCTAGATTTGCAATCTTCAATATGGCTTCATTGGCCACTAGATATCTTCGTAATATTCAAACTAGGAGTCTTCAATCTTGCAAATATCTCAATGGGACCTTTCTCCTTAGGCCTCCAAATCTTCAATCCTTATTTTTTTGCAACAAAGAATCAATCCCTGAATGAGGAAAGTAGCTTTCACTTTCAAGCAACAAAGATGAAGTTCTTCCCTATCTATTGTAGGAATCTTCCCACCTTATGAGAGTTAATTTTCTACAACAAGAAAAACTTAGATGATAGTAACCCAATGGTTATCCTAAAAACTTATTTTTATCTCTTGCAATGGAATATTAGAGATAATAAAAATTTCTTGACTCTACGAAAAATAATCTTCAATAGTTAAATTGTCAATCTAGTGAATGCAATTTTGAGTTCTAGTCTTCACAAGCATTACAACTCTTGTGGAAAAACTCGATCCAAATCATGTGGCTTTCTCTGTTTTATATTCTTCTATCTAGAGCTACTTATATCAAAAAATCTATTGTGATGGTATTTGCATGTAGTGGTGCACTATGGCTGATCTGATTTGCAAATACTCAACAATAGTAATGGTGATCACTTGTGGCTTTTCTTTGATCCATTGTGGCTCTGATACCACTGTTAGCTTTTGGATCCATAAACATAAATGAAATGCATTCACAAGTACTGAAATAAGCATGCAATATTATAACTATGATAATGAAAACTTAACATGCATAAAAATATGATAGAAAACTTGATACACTGCTCTAGAAATACTCATATAAGAAAGCTCACAAAAATTACAATGCTCCTCTCATGGAGTTTACAACTCCTTCATGATAGCAAAATGGAGCTACATTATGTCTACTACTACTCTCACCTTTGCACTCCTCACAACACTCTACAATCACTCACAATGAGGCCTTTATATAGAAATATATATTCCTTACCTCTCACTCAATCCTAAGACTTATGTACATGAGTACTACATGCACATTTACATCATTGCACATTCTAACACTTGTACATTTATTAAATAACTCTAATAAACTATTTATCTCCTAATATAATCCTAATCTAAATATGTACCCATGAAGGTACATTAGTAAATAGCCAACAATGATGTAATATCCATATTTTCCAACATCTTATCCCTAAATAATTTCTTTCACCCTTTAGAATTAGTCTCTAAAGGCTCCTCATTCACATATTTCAGTAATTTCGGAGAAAAGCTTCAATATTGATTTCCAAGTGGTATAGTTTGAACCATTTATTAATGCCACATACTAATCCATAATTTTCCTATCCAAATACAAAATATTTCATGTAGTTATGACTAGGAACAACACTACTAATGTAGAGATCCCAAAAAATCATGCAAATAATTAAAAAAATGCCAAGAATGCTTTTGTATGCAACAATTATTGTCCCTGGAATTTTGGCCCTAAAATCACACTAAATTCCTCCAAAGCCTTTTAAATTAAAAAAAAATGTATCTATAGAAAAAGGATAGACCACCATGCGTCATTGTGTGAGTGGCTAGGGGTTCCAAGTAAGCATTGGCTAGACAATGTATTAACGAATGAGATGATGGCATGTGTCATTGTCCTTATTTAGGGGGTTGCCAATTGAACGTTGATGATGCAAACCATGGGAAAGTGTATCAACAAATAATACTATGCCACTTATCATGATTTTATTCGCTCTACAACCTATGAACTAGACTGCACCATTTGTTGCTCTGATTTGCTTTGAAAATATTACTTTGCCAAGTCTATTATTGACTATGTAACTATACAATCAATGGGTTTCATCATTTGGAAAAATATGATTGGTCAAACCTATTTGTATACCTTCCATATGGTATTCTATCTATTGCATTAGCCCCTTCCATAGCTCCACTTGCCACATCATCATGCACCACATCAACAAATGTCACATCATCATGCATCATATCATCACTAGGTGCCACATCATTGTAGAGTGTCACATCATCAAGGGGTTCCATGCCAACAAGTGCATATGAAAATGGGATGACATTATCATTAGATGCCATGTCATCTTTGTATAGTGTCATTCCAATTCTACTAACATCATCTATTTGAATGTTGATGTCATTAGTGTCATTTAAAAGGATGGGCTAGTGGGGTTTGAACTATGGACCTCTAAGGCCCAAATCCTTAAGGAAGGATATCCTAGCCCCTTGGCATGTGCACATTTTGACAATAGAAGCATCTCCACTAAATAAAAAGGGGGTTTAACCTTTTTATTCTCTTATGCTTGCCTCTTCTCATGTTTACATGCAAAATTGTGTTGCCTTGTGTTATGTTGAAGCAATACATCCTTGTGTGTGTGATTTCCCATCATAATGGAAACACTACAGATAATATATGAAGTAGGGAAAATTGGTGCACCTAATGAAGAGAAACAATATGTGTATCTATCCCATCTTGCACATGAGCATCAAACGGAAGCATGCATATGAAAATGAAGCAATACCAAGCAATAAAGAATGAAATGAAACGAGTGTCTTCTTTATTAATTGGGTGGATCAGATCCAAGGTTACACAGCAGTCCCCTTGAGGGCTCAAAAGGTGATACAATTGTTACAATGTTTGGGGTGCCCAAGGATCAATTCCTCCAAGGAATCAGGGTGCACATCCAGTGCTTTTCCTCATACCCACAATCGAGGTGGGCGGGCCAATGCCACCGCTGCTTGTATCTTCAATATCTGATGTCTGATATTCCTTCCCAATGCCTTCTAAGAACCTGCACCTGCACACAAGGAAGCCAAAGGGGTCAAATAGCAAGGGTGTATGGTGGAAAACATGCAATCCCCATAGGGGTAAAATAACGCATATATTAAAACTAAATCAAATCAACTCATAATGACTTGAAAATTTGTGGAGATGTCAAAGAGGATTTTTTGAGAGGATATCACCAAAAATAGATCTGAAATTGCATCCGTAGACCCCTCGATTTTGCGTCGCTCGCCTACAACCTACGAAAACCAAGACAAGCAAATCCCAAACCTAAACATATCCAAAACTCATGAAATTTGGAAAGAATGCATAAATAGACATTTAAAGACAACCCATATGGTTATATTTTCAAATTGAGGCCCAGATCCACCTGCATACAACTGGGGTGCCCGGATGGGCCCTACGGACCTGCAAAAACTTAAAAATGCTATAACTCGGTCAATTTAACTCCAAATTGCATGAAATTTAAACCACAGCATCATATGAGGGTCTAGAATAATATAATTAAAAAAAGTAATAAAATTGTGCAAGTATTTGTCCTCATCCCAGGGGGGTGGTGGTGACTACAACTAATTGGGGGGCACCCTGGGAGGGGATACCCACCAATTCTGCCCACATTTTGCTACCAATATCACTAGGGAATGATCCTAAACACTATAGGGGGTGTTTTCATCGAATTTGGTGAATAAATTCACCCGGATGGAAAAGTTATGCTCAAAAGGCCCTCTTGAAGTCACCCGGTAACCTCCTTCGCTAAGAGGAGATTTCGAGGGCAAGAAAGCTCAATAAGTTGGGGAGAAATCTCGGTAGAACTCCATTGCATATCCTAGAACTCCTCTCCTTGTTTTTGTGTGGATATTGAATCCATTTTATAGCCCAAAGGGGCTCATGTGCAAAAAGGCATGCGAGGGCATGCATGGCAGGAGGTGCCACTTGTCAAACGGGAGGCATGCAATGGGTGTGGAAGAGAATATCCAATTTGGGCCTCCATTAAGAAGTGTGTCATAAGGATTCAGTGCCCTCTGACCCGCATGCTCCATATGGCATGCTAAATGGTAGTTTTTGGGTGCCAAATGTCCCAGATTTGACTTTTTTTGGGTCAAACCTGCTCACCGTCCCACCCTGGGATGATGGCTCACCACCATCCCAGGGTGGGATGGTGGGAATCTACCACCATCCCAGGGTGGGACGGTGGTGAATTTTGGGCCAAAACCTCCCAAAATTGGGCCAGTAGCCTCCAAAAACCCTTTTGGAGTGGCTAGAACCACTGTGAGCCTCCTGAGGGCTGCCCAAGGGGCCATATGATGTCAATTTGATCATTGTTTGTGGATGCTTAATCGGGTTTACCACATTTTAGTGTCTACAGATGCCCCTTTTTGAGATGCATTGTGTGCAACACAGCGTTGAGCAAAAATAGATGACCAAAATGTTGAATGATTAAGGTTACTCGATAACCTAACCAACTTTAGATGCCCCAATCATGAAAAGGGCGTGTGTTCTTGAATCCTTGCTTCTGACTCAGTAAAGACATTGGTCTTGGTTTCTCTTCAGCTTCTAGGTATGCTCAGGGGACTTATAACCCTAGGCGTTAGAGAAAACCAAGTATTTTGGTAACTTTTGAGGTTACCAATAGGCAGGTTCATCTGCACTGTTATGTGCTTAATTGAGATATTTGCTTGTTTTCTGCCCCAAGCAGGGGCATGATTGTCTTTGTCAAAGATTCATTGGATGAATGCAACTTGCATGATTGAGTGTTTAATTGTTGATTTTTTATTATGAATTTGTTAAGCATGACTACCCCCTCAAGCGATGAGTCGATGAGGGAATGACCAGTGAGAAAAGCGATGAGTCGCTTGACCCAGATGACGTTTGTTAAGGTTGCCTTCAGTTGTTCTCATTGAAAAATGGCATAGTTTTGAAAGGATTTGGATGATGCTATGGAGATTTCATGGAAGAAAAGAGTTGAAAACCTCCTTCCCATGGGGCGGTCTAGCCATAATGGCCTTCTTGGGGAGTGAAGTAGTAACTTGTCCATGCATCCATGAGAAGTTTGCATTCCATCTTGACCCTGAATGAATTCCATCATATGTGACTTGTTTTGGTGGGTGTTGAACCCTTTTCTTTGGCTTTTGTGTTGTTTTGTTGTTTTTTTTTTTTTTTGGTTTTTGATTAATATATATGTATGTATACTTGACCAATGGGCTTATTGGATGCCATTGGGGCATTTTGAGTTGACCAAAGGGTTTATGGATACCTTTGGGGCTTTTTGGGTGACCAAAGGGTTTATGGAGACCTTTGGGGCTTTTTGAGTTGACCAAAGGGTTTATGGATACCTTTGGGGCATTTTGGGTGACCAAAGGGTTTATGGATACCTTTGGGGTTTTTGGTTGACCAAAGGGTTTATGGATACCTTTGGGGCTTTTTGAGGCTCTTTCGACTCTTTTTGGATTTTTGGATGTTTAGCATTGTGAGGTCTAAGGACCCACTTTATTGCAGCCTACGGGCAACATGATGTATCTTTTTGTCCCATACATATACACATATATATATGAAATTTTTATGTGGTTTATCATCATGTGTTTATTGTTTTATGAAATGTATGCAAATGTATGCAATTTGATTTATGAGATGATGATGGATGTCTACCCTGTATGCATATTTTGTAATGTGATTTGATTTGATTTTATACATGCATGGATGTATAGTGAGATGGATGATTTATTGATTTAGAGGATGAAATGTGTAGACTATATGCCATATTATGCTAGCACCATAGATGATGTATATTGCACCAACTCATATGTAATGTTGTCATGAGACTTATATAATGGATTTGTGAATAATGTAACTGAAATGAATGAGGTGAAGTGATATGAATGACATGTTGTTTAGGGAATGCCCATTAGGTTTTCATGAGACTCAAACACTCTAGTCAACTCATCAAAAGTTGTATACTAACCATGCAGGACTTTTTGACAAGGTATGAATCTGCTAGGATGACCAAGGTACTTCATATCCCTGTGTGTGCAAGTGAGTTCATTCTTGTGAGATGCATAAGGATACCACTAGTGCCAAGCAGGCTCTCAACCAAACCTGTACTGAGGATCACCCAATGAATGCCACCATCCTAGGTTTTGTACTAAGTATGACTAGACCACTAGGCAATCTAGGTTACCAAAGCTAGCTCATCCACATGCAAACATTGGTCTACACATACGCCCAAAAGCTAATATGGTAGACATATCATCATGCGGGAGGCTACCGCCATTGACGGATAGGCTATCCACCAAACCCGTAATGAGGATCACCTGATGGTTTTCCAAATGTTGAGAGTTCCAAGGATTCAAGTTCGACTCCCTACTTTCTTGAATTTTATTGGGATACTTGCTCTCATATAAAGTGATAAGAATCACTATTTATTTTTCTCTTTTTAGTGATAATAATCATTATTTATTTTGAGTTTTTTCTTTTTCTCTTGAGCAAGGGATTTGAATTTTGAGTGATGGGGATCACTGTTTCTTATGCTTTTTGACGTGTGCACTTTTTGATTTTTGTATTTTTGTACTTTGAATTTTTGCTTTGTGGGGGTTTGCAAATTTAGACTATTGCAAACATGTGAAAATGTGGGATTTTGATGAAAAAAAATGGGGAAAACCACTTATTGTTGTGGGGGGAATTGGGTAGGGGAGAACTTGTCCTTTTGCCAACTCTCAGCATTCTTGAACCATTCGCATAGGGGGATGAGCAGGATGACCTTTTCGCTTAAGGTAACCTAGACCACTTCATGGATTTCATCTATCTTTGTGCAAAACTTGGATTGTTAATGTTTAACTGTGTTTGGGATATGATGTACACAAGGCATAATCAATGCAAGACTCTACCTCCTAAAAATCAAGCTAGCCTTCTACAAAATATGAGAAGCTAGATATGGTTGAGTGACCAAAAACCCTAATGACATTCTAAAACAAATGGCTAAGTGAAGGGAATAGACACGACTATGGAAATGTGAAAAATGTGGGTGAAAATGATAATTGTGGCATTGAACTATGAGTACTTTCACAACATTGATTTTGAGTGGTAAGTAGTGTACCATCATGGTGCTAGACATGTATGAGCAACTCTAAAATGTAAAGTGCTAATGATGAATATGCCTAAATGCAAGCGATGATAAAATGCAATGGGATGCAATGTGGTGTGATGCAATATTTTTGAATTTTTGAAATTTTGATAATGTGTTTTTTTAAATTTTGATTGATATATATATATGAAAGTGCAATGTGACGCAATGTTTTTGTATTTTGATGTTTTGATGATATTTTTTGAATTTTTGATTGATATGTATACACATGTGACCAACGAGCTTATTTGGGGGCCATTGGGGCATTTGGGGGGACCAAAGGGCTTATGGATTCCTTTGGGGCTTTTAGGGTTGACCTAGATGATCGTAGATAGTCTAGGAGCATTTTTATTTGACCTAGACGGTGAGAACCCACTAGGAGCCTTTTGGGTGACCTAGACGAGTAACGACACTTAAAAAGTGTCTACGACTACCTAGGGGCATTTGGTTATGACCAAAGGGCTTATGGATGCCTTTGGGGATTTTAGGGTTGACCTAGATGATCCTAGATAGTCTAGGAGCATTTTTATTTGACCAAGTGGGATGTAGGCACCCTTGGAGCATTTTGGGTGACCTAGACGGTTCTAGACTACCTAGGAGCCTTTTAGGTTGACCAAGCGGGATATAGGAACCCTTGGAGCATTTAGGGGTGACCTAGATGGTCATAGACTACCTAGGAGCATTCTAGGTTGACCAAGCGGGATATAGGCACCCTTGGAGCATTTTAGGGTGACCTAGATGGTTCTAGACCACCTAGGAGCATTTTAGGTTGACCAAGCAATATGTAGATACCCTTGGAGCATTTTGGGGTGACCTAGATGGTTCTAGACCACCTAGGAGCATTTTAGGTTGACCAAGCGATATGTAGATACCCTTGGAGCCTTTTGTAACTTTGCTTACTTTGTGTTCTTAGGAGGAAGGTGCAATACCTTGTATACCCCTAACATTTACTGTGATTGATGCGATGTTATTGACTTGGCCAGGAGGAGCAATAGGAATTGACCCCCCTATTTTGGCAAGGAATCCTGGGTAATGCTAATGTCTTGAGGGGGTAGAATGAGTGACCCACTCATGGATAAAGCTCCCTCATCAATAAGATCTTGGACCTTGCGTCTAAAAACATGACAAGTGCTAATGTCATGCCCTCTCATTCGATGATAGAGGCAAGAATGATCCTCCCTATATAGTTTAGATCTGGGTCTATTTGGGTTGAATAGGGGTATATCTGGTAAGACAATTGCCTCTGTATCTTGTAGGTTGTGAAAAATGGTCGACATGGGCTCAGATAATGGAGTCCAAGTACGACATTGATGCCTTAAACAAGGTGAACATGGCTGACTCATTTTATGAGGTGATGAGGTTGTATGTGTCTCAATCACCTATTTAGGTTGCTCTTCTTGACTACCATCTATAGGTAACAGATGTTGCACTATGTCAATTTGTTGGTTGTTGATTTGAAGATCATTCTTGTCAAACATATCCTGTACCAGGTTTTTGAATTTAAAGCACCTATGCACATCATGCCCCTTCTGCCTATGGTATTTGCAGTATAGGTCTTTGTGATATCCGTAGGGCTTAGGTGCATAGGGGTCGACAAGTCGACTCTCAGGTAAAGTAATTACCTTTGCCACGTAGAGTCGCTCAAATAGAGAGTCCCTGGACTCATTAATGGGCATAAATTGTCGCTTAGGGTGACGTTGTTGGTTTAGCCCTTGATTTGTTTGAGACTTAACATTGGACTGTGCAGGAGTGGGTTGGTCTTGACAATCAAGGGGTTGAGGTTTTGGATGACTCAACCGTAACTCAATGCTTGTGAGCCGATCCATGATCTGTTGTAAATCATTATGTTGGTGACTCACTTGTAACTCCACATCGGCTAGCCTATCCAAGATATGTTGTGGTACTAGTGGAGGCGATGGCTGGATGGCTATTGAGGGAGTTGGATGGCAACTTATATGTGGTGGAGGTGAACTAGGTGTGGGAGCTAGGAGATAATTGATCGAGGGTGGATCAAAAGTCCCTAATGTCTGAGCAGATGTGGATGCTTCATGATGATTGGAGCTGGTGATTATATCCACATGTTCTTGTTCTTGATTTAGCTCATGCTCATGTTCCAACTCAGAGTTTTCAACTGTGGTAGTTGGGTTACCCCCACTTTGGTCTAGGGAGTACACCTGTTCTTGGTTTTGTGGAGATGTTGAGTGAGATGGAGTAGGTGTGACCGAATCCATCGGTGGTATCTCCTCTTTTATGGATGGAATGTTGGATGGTGTCACAATTTGCATAGATGGATTCAGAGGGATTTGGTTCTCTGTCATCATATTGATCATTCCCACAAACTCGTGAGAAGATGCATTTGCATCTAAACGAGTCATGGCTACCTCATCAACTTGTCCAAGGTGATCTGCTTGGCCCCCCTGCTCGAGGGGTGCATCAAAAATGCTATCAATGGGTGGCAACTTGGTAGGGGGACTACCTAGATCCTTTATCGACTCGATGATAGGTGTGAATGCAACATTGGGTACTATGCACTCATCGAGTTCTAGGTAGGTGAATTGAATTGTGTCCTCAACTATGGTGGATGAAGATGGTATGATAGGATTTGATTCATCCGTATCAATAGTGGGCTCTTCCTCCTTTTTGGTAGGAGTGAAAAGATCTTCTTTAGGTGTATTGATGATAGCTATGGGAGCTTCTATAGCTGGCTCTTCTGATTCTTCCTTGCTTGAAGAGATAGAGGATGGTACTAGCGGTGGTGAAGGTAGCTTCATGACTAACCATGGGGTTGAATCTGGACTCTGAATAAGGTCATTGGATTTAGTGTCCAAATGCTTGGGTGACACTATAGGCCTTTGTGGATGATCCACCTGCTTATAATACTTGAAGGGGTCTAGGTCAACATGGACCACATGGACCTTACCTTCATCAATGTATTTAATGCATTGATGCACTATAGATGGAACACATTCCATGTCTCTTATCCATGGCCTTCCAAGCAGTATGTTGTATTATCTTGCACCCTCCAAGATGTAGAACAATGTAGGCACAATATTTTGTCCAACTTCAACAAGTAGGATTATTGTGCCCATAGTGGAGGATAAAGCATCATTGAATGCTTGTAATGTGAACTTGGATGGTGCAATGCGTGAGGATGGAAGGTTGAGATGTTTCAGTGAAGTTGTGGTAATAATGTTTATCGAGGAACCTATGTCAACCAATACTCGCTTATAGGGGACCCTATTGATGCTTGCAATTATGTGTAGAGCAGGATCTAGTGAATTGGTAGGTACGGGTTTGACCTCATGATTTTGAAAGGATATAGCAGGATTCTTGTACATTTGTATGTATTCCATAAAGTTGGTGAAAGCATCAGAGTCATGATGTTGTACCTCCATGGAATCCAAGACCCTCATGAAAGGTTCCCAATATTTGGAGGACTATAGTAGAAGCTCGCTCATGGTCACTTTGGTTGATGGTGCATGTGAACTTTGCATAGGCCTACTCTGGGTTGCTAACACTTGTTGGATGGGAGTTCTAGGTGGTGAAGACCACGATGTAGAGGGAGTGTAGACCTCCCTGCTAGGCCCTTTGGAAGGCTGATTATATCTGGTTTGTGATTGGAATCGGTGTTGGCTAACCGAATAATCCACTTGATCATGTGGGTAATCCATTGATGTTCTCTTGGTAGAGGTACTTTGGTGGTCGGGTCTTCTAAATGAGGAGTGGACCTCACGATGACTTTCAGGGTGTCGTGCAGGAATGATGAGATCCTCAAGAGAATAGCAAAGGTGACTACTATCAGGGCTCCATGCAGGAGTGAGGAGATCCTCATACCTATAATGATGGTGCTCAGGGCCTCTCCTAAATTTTTCTACTTCACTAGCTCATGATCGAGCTCGGCCATGCATAGTTGTCATAATGTGTTGACTAGGCAAACCTTGAAGGAAACCCACACTAAAGAAAATTTTGACTTTCAAAAAAGGCTATAAGTGTTATATATCAAAATGATCAGTGCGACGAGCTGATCATAATGGGCTAGGTCTCCAAAATTTGATTTTTGGATCAAAAAATTGTATTTTTGGAATATTTGGCCAACCGGGGCCTGTGGGGAAATGCCCACTTTTGGGATTTTTGGGAAATTTTGAACCGTGAAGATTTAGGACTCAAAATTTCTAGGAGAGGTGCATAAGGGTCTAACTAAGACAACAAAACAAATTTGGCAAGTTTTGGAGTTGTCTAGACCATTATATGACCATTTTAGTGCAGTTTTTCTCTATTTTCGGCTTCAAAAATAGAGTAATCATAAAACCAAAATAACTTTTTTGTTATAGCTCCGTTTTGCACGATTCTTGAAGCATTGGATGCAGAATCAAAAAGTAGATAATTTTTTTGAAACCCTATTTTTTGAAAAATTAGGGTTAGGGTTTTGTCCCAAATAACAAAGAAACACACAAAGCAGATAATATGATTATCTTTTTAATGATTAAATGTGTGTCCTAAACTGGTTTCAATGTGTTTAGATTTGTTGTTGTTCTTTGCTCTTGTTGTGGAATTAGAATGAGGGAACTCAACCAAAGTGGTGACTAGGGACACTAGTGCCAAACATGATTTCTCAAAAGAGTCTAGGGTACACCGCTTAAATCCCAGTGGGGGGTTCGCCTAGCTCTTCCACTCTGAAACAATGTTTCCAATAGTGGGAGGCAGTTTGAACATTAGTGACCTATTCCATATTGAGAGAGTGCCCTATTCTATCTAAGATATATATGGGCAAGCTGGTGGAAGGAGGTGAAATCCAACGTCACCAGTCTGAATTGGGGGTTGGTGATGAAATCCAACCTTACCAATATTATAGTGAAACGTGCAAGTGTGTGTGGTTCCTTTTAAGCCCAAAGAAAGTAAGCAAAGAAGCATTCAATGATCATTCACTAAATGCATGCAATAGGTGTGTTTTAATTTCAAAAATCTAGGATAAAAGGAACCTACAAATGTCACTTATAGATGCAAGCCCTAAATGCTAGCTTACCCATTGGGTAAGCCACAAGCAATCAAGCCACAAAGATGCATTGCTACTTCAAATTTCTTTTGATTTTTCTTCTTCCTTTTGCTATGTGATGTTATAAGAAAAGCAAAAATGTAACTTTTAACCTTTCTATGCAAGAAAATGAAGCAAGAAAACTGATTTTTGATAGTCTCTAAAAATGTAGCAGAAAAATAGAGGGTTTAGGCACTTACTTTGTCCATTTTGAGCTCTCCAAATTCTGAATTTTTGGGCAAAAATCTCTCTGTTTCACCACCGCTCCAGGGTGGGATGATTAGAAGCCTCACCACCATCCTAGGGTGGGACGGTGAAGCCACCATCCCAGGGTGTGCCAGATAAAGGCTCTGCCACCGTTCCAGGGTGGGGAGGGGAGCACCTGCAACACAAAAAGGGCAAAAATTGCAAAATTGAGGTCAGATTTTCACCCAAATCATAAGGGACAAGGGTCCCACCATGATCACCACTGAATTAGGGAAAATTGGTGCACCTAATAAAGAGAAAAAATATGTGTATCTATCCTATCTTGCACATGAGCATCAAACGGAAGCATGCATATGAAAATGAAGCAATACCAAGCAATAAAGAATGAAATGAAACGAGTGTCTTATTTATTAATTGGGTGGATCAGATCCAAGGTTACATAGTAGTCCCCTTGAGGGCTCAAAATGTGATACAATTGTTACAATTTTTGGGGTGCCCAAGGATCAATTCCTCCAAGGAATCAGGGTGCACATCCAGTGCTTTTCCTCATACCCACAATCGAGGTGGGCGGGCCAATGCCGCCGCTACTTGTATCTTCAATATCTGATGTCTGATATTCCTTCCCAATGCCTTCTAATAACCTGCACCTACACACAAGGAAGCCAAAGGGGTCAAATAGCAAGGGTGTATGGTGGAAAACATGCAATCCCCATAGGGGCAAAATAACGCATATATTAAAACTAAATCAAATAAACTCAGAATGACTTGAAAATTTGTGGAGATGTCAAAGAGGATGTTTTGAGAGGATATCACCAAAAAAATATCTGAAATTGCATCCGTAGACCCCTCGATTTTGCGTCGCTCGCCTACAACCTACGAAAACCAAGACAAGCAAATCCCGAACCTAAACATATCCAAAACTCATGAAATTTGGAAATAATGCATAAATAGACATTTCAAGACAACCCATATGGTTATATTTTCAAATTGAGGCCCAGATCCACCTGCATACAACTGGGGTGCCCGGATGGGCCCTACGGACCTACAAAAACTTAAAAATGCTATAACTCGGTCAATTTAACTCCAAATTGCATGAAATTTAAACCACAGCATAATATGAGGGTCTAGAATAATATAATTAAAAAATAGTAATAAAATTGTGCAAGTATTTGTCCTCATCCCGGGGGCGGTGGTGACTACAACTAATTGGGGGGCACCCTGGGAGGGGATACCCACCAATTCTGCCCACATTTTGCTACCAATATCACTAGGGAATGATCCTAAACACTATAGGGGGTGTTTTCATTGAATTTGGTGAATAAATTCACCCGGATGGAAAATTTATGCTCAAAAGGCCCTCTTGAAGTCACCCGGTAACCTCCTTCGCAAAAGAGGAGATTTCGAGGGCAAGAAAGCTCAATAAGTTGGGGGGAAATCTTGGAAGCACTCCATTGCATATCCTAGAACTCCTCTCCTTGTTTTTGTGTGGATATTGGATCCATTTTATAGCCCAAAGGGGCTCATGTGCAAAAAGGCATGCAAGGGCATGCATGGCAGGAGGTGCCACTTGTCAAACGGGAGGCATGCAATGGGTGTGGAAGAGAATATCCAATTTGGGCCTCCATTAAGAAGTGTGTCATAAGGATTCAGTGCCCTCTGACCCGCATGCTCCATATGGCATGCTAAATGGTAGTTTTTGGGTGCCAAATGTCCCAGATTTGACTTTTTTTGGGTCAAACTTGCTCATCGTCCCACCCTGGGACGATGGCTCACCACCATCCCAGGGTGGGAGTGGGAATCTACCACCATCCCAGGGTGGGACGGTGGTGAATTTTGGGCCAAAACCTCCCAAAATTGGGCCAGTAGCCTCCAAAAACCCTTTCGGAGTGGCTAGAACCACTGTGAGCCTCCTGAGGGCTGCCCAAGGGGCCATATGATGTCAATTTGATCATTGTTTGTGGATGCTTAATCGGGTTTACCACATTTTAGTCTATAATATACTATCAAATATTCTCATTTTTTATTTGAAATTTTAAATGGAGGGAAATATGGAAATTTTTTAACGCAAGAAAAAAACAAGTATCTAGAGGCAATACAAAGCAATGTGTTGAACTGAGACCCCCCTTAAAAATTTATAAATAATCCAAAGATGATGGTTTATTCATATATCACATATTTGCCTACACAATATTTTCATAAAATGTAACCAATTAGGACATCCTCTCACACCAATGTAGAAAAAAAGCTATCAAACCATTTTAGTAATTTCGTCAAGTAGCTTGTGTTGGAATTCATAATGCTTTCTAGAAATGAATAGAAGCAAATCATACACTCAAATATTATGGAAAAAGTGAAATAAAGGATGAAAAGTGAAGAATGTGATAGGAACTCATAGGCACCATAAATAATAACTATATTCATAGATAATATTGCACATCACTTTGATAAGAAAATAAGTGTGATGGGGTATTTATAGCAATATCAAAACCTAAATTACATCATAAAGTTTAACCTAATCCAACGTAATAATAGGAATTTGGATTAATTACAAATCATAAATAGGGCTTAACCATAACAAGGTTAACCATGGCCCTGAAGAACACAAGCTTATACTGAGAGGGGGGGTGAACAGTATAAGACCACTTTTTACTTTTTCCTTCAATTCAACTTTCAATTCAATATTATGCAGTGTATAGATAGCAGTATCAAAAGCCGTAATCAAAGCAATGCACAAAACACCATCCACAAAGAGACACAACAATTTACGTGGTTCACCCAAAGTGGGCTACTCCACGGATAAAATCTTTCACTAAATTTTATCAAATCAAATTCTGGGAATACCTTTCCCGATTACAATGTTTATGGGCACCAACCCAAAGGAGACACCAATCCCCTAGCTCTGCTCTGGCTGGTGATCCTCTAGAAGACCTCTGCCTCCTCTGCCCTTAGCAAATGGAACTCTATCCATAGAAGACACCTGTCCTCCCTGCTCCAGCTGGAGACCTCTGTCCTCAACTCTGTCACCTCCAAAGCTGGTCCTCGAATTTGCACTAAACACAGTCCTTCGGTCTAGCACAAATGTCCTCGTTCGTCTTTCTTTGATCTGCACCAAACACAGTCCTTCGGTCTAGCACAAATGACCTCGAATCTGCACCAATCTCTTGTCCTCAATCGGTCCTCAAATCTGGTTCACAAAAGTGGTTCACAAGCTTTCACTAAAGCTTGCTTGATCTTCACCCAAGTCTTCACCAAGACTTGTCTCAGATCTGCTTTGCAAGTTCTCACTAGAACCTGCCTAGACTGCTTCACTAGCTCAAGAAAAACTTGCTCAAATCTGTGTAACAATCCCTCTCAATGACTTGTCCAAAACCATCAAGCCTGTGCACTATCACCGAACGTCGCAAAAACGATGCACCCAACAGCTTTGCGCTTTTCTGCTCTCTGTGCACAAACACAGCACACACTGTCTTCGCACTCTGCTCTCAGCGATCGGACTTCTCCCCTGCACTCTATCTATGAATGTCGCACTTCGAACGCACACACAAAATTGATACTTTAACTCTTCGAACAACCCTCCTTTTATACTAATACTTTCAAGATCAAAACCTTGATCTTAGTCAGCTGACCCTGATCTTTAGTCGGTTGCATAACCCTGTACTTTGTCAGCTACAAACGTCGGTTCACATTTAACTTTGTTGGTTTTAACTGCTTCTGTAGTTCTGTAGCTACTACCATGAAACTACAACATGTCGCGATATCATGACACCTTTGCCTCCGTACACTTTCTTTTGGCTTTTGTCACGATATCGTGACACTACAGCCTTTGTCAACTTTAACTAACGTTCTTGTCATGATATCGTGACACTTCTCCCTTCGTCGACCTCCTTTCTTTTGTCCGAAATCGTGACACTTTAGCCTCTGCAGACTTCGACTTCACTTCATCACGAAATCGTGACACTTTTGTCTTCATAGCCTTCCAACTTGGCTTTGTCATGAAATCGTGACACTTCACCTATGGAAGACATGCTTTCAATTTTTGTCACGAAATCGTGACACTTTCTCCATCCGTACGCTGCCATCTCAAACTGTCGCGAAATCATGACACTTTCACTTCCTTGCACTCTTGTCTGCTTGCACTAGCAAAAATGGAACATGTCGCGAAATCGTGACACTTTCTGCCTTGTGTTTTTCTCTACCTTATGCCCGCGAAAATGGAACATGTCACGAAATCGTGACGCTTTCGCCTTCGAGCTCTTCCTTCTTGAATTCGTCATGAAATCATGACGCTTCTTCTGTTGAAGACTTGCTTACTGTCTTTGTCATGAAATCGTGACACTTTCTGCATCCATAAGCTTTCTCTTCAACCTATCATGAAATCGTGACACTTTCGCATCCGTACGACTTCTTTTCCTCAAATCTTCTTTTTGCAACTTCGCAAAATCGTGATAGTTCTCATTTCAGACTCTTCCCTTTGTTGCATGTCGCGAAATCATGACAGTTCTCACTTGGAACATTTTCACCTGCAGCATGTCGTGAAATCGTGACATTTTATCTTGCTTCCACTTTGTCTTCTGACTTGTCACGAAATCGTGACACTTTTTCTCCTTAGCGCTTTTCTTTTCTTCGGGTCGTGAAAACCCGACATGTCACGATATCGTGACACATTTTCTCCCGGACTCTCTCTCTTGCATTATGTCACGAAATCGTGACACATTTTCTCCGACTCTCTCTCCCCATTAGAAATCATGACACTTTTTCTTTCGGACTCTCTCTCCTGCATTATGTCGCGAAATCGTGACACTTTTTCGTCCGTTCAACCTACTTTGCAATATGTCACGAAATCGTGACATTTTTGACTCGAACATTCTCTCTCTTCTTTGAGTCGCGAAACTGCGACATGTCGCGATATCGTGACACTTTTCTAGAAAGTTTTTCTCGCCTGCTTAAGTCGCGAAAATGCGACATGTCGCGATATCGTGACATTTTTCTAACTTACTTGCTTTCGAACTTGTCATGCCGAAACCTTCATCAAAACAAATTCTTTTACATCAAATCAAATTCCTTTAAAAGCTTCTTGACATCAATGACAACTTATACACTTGAGCAAAGGCAATATACCCAAGGTACCCAAAATTGCCAACAATCTCCCCCTTTGTCATTGATGGCAAACCTTTACTGAAAACACGTCTTAGGAGCCAAAACTGAAACCAACTGTGCTAACAACTGAGAAACTGCCTTTGAGGTTTTGCTCCCCCTGACTTGAAGCTTTCCTCTTCACTTGAAGCTCTCCCCCTTACTCATATTTCTCCCCCTTTGTCATCAATGGCAAAGGGTCACCTTTGGGGCTCGGGACTAAGAATGAGCCTCTTAGCTTAGTCCCTCCCCCACCTCCCGATGAGGTGATTAATTTTGGGGTGGGAGTAAAACTCCCATTAGGCACTGATCATCATCAGCGTCTATAACTTCCTTGTCGGGCCTTCTCTTGAACTCTTTGTCCATATTCCTGTTCTTGTCACTGTTCTTGTTCTTGTTCTCATCCCTGTTCTTGTTCATGCCTTGATCCTTGGACCTGTTTATACCACTGTTCCTATTCCTGTACCTTGAAAGTTCAGCTCTACATTGTCTAGTTGTGTGACCTTCATTGTTGCACTTATAACAAGTAACAATGTTATTTCTTTTAGGCATACCTGTTCTTTGAATCCGCCAGTTCTGCCTAAACCTGTTCTGATCAAACCTGTTCCTGTTATTTACCTCGCAATAGACTGCCTTGTGCCCGAACTATTGACAAGAGTAGCAATACCCTCGAAAGAAACTAGCGCTTCTGAAATTGCCGTTCACCTTCTTCACTTGAGCCATGCAATGTGCAGCCATGTGACCAAACCTGTAACACGCAAAACATCTGCCATGAAATTTACCTTTATTCGACCTCTTGGGTCCTGAAAACTTCTTCTTTTCATTCTGAATTTCGTTTTCTGTTTCTACGCATCTATCATCCAAGGACTCATAATCTGAAATACTTTCCTCATCAGAACTCTCTTCCTTTTGGAGTCTCTTACTAGACTCTCCAGCTTGTTCCTTGACAAAACCAAGGCCTGTTTTATCCGTTGTCTTTCTTTGACCTTTGATGAGTGACTTAACCTTTTTGGAGCTATCTTGAAACCTGTAAAGCTTATCCTTGTACTCTTTAGTTTCCTCTTTCAAAGAAGCCATTTTCTGTTCTAACTCACTATACTCAAGAACCTTAGACTCTAACTCATCCTTGAGTTCTTGTGTCTTAGCCATAGAGACGTCGAGACTTTCTATAAGATCATCTCTCTCCATACAACATTCATCTAACTTATCCTTGAGTCTAGCATTCTTCTTTCTTTCCTTTTTCAAAACACTAAGAGCGTTAGTAAGTTCACTTTCTAGATCCTTTATTTGTTTGCTTTCTGAATCATCAAACCCTTTTTCAGATTTCCTATCACTAGAGGTGCTACCTTTTTCAAAAACCATACATGCATCTTCCTTATAGTTTTCTGAAGCATCCTCATACATACTAGAAACCAAATCATTATTTGTGCAATCATCCTCAAGGTGACCAAAATTTCCACATCTAAGACATTTCATGATAATGAATCTATGTTTCGGTTCTTCCTCTTTTTCTGATATGAACAACATCTCATTTTCAGTATCACTTGAAGAACTTTCACTATCACTACTAGAACACTTACTTGCTTTGTCTAGGTATAAACTCTTCTTGTGCTTGTGAGAATACCTCTTTCCTTGATTGTTGCGCTCATCTTTGTTTTTCCTGTGATGCTTGTGCTTTTCAGAATCCTTGCTTTTAGAATCTTGTATATCTTCATCACTTTCGTTCTTGGGAACAATACAGTCAATAGCATAATGACCAAACTTTCCACAATTGAAACATCTTATATTTTTCATGCTTTTGTGCTTTCTAGAGAACTTGCCTTTCTTGCTGTAATATGCCTCTTCATCACCTGGAAGACTCATCACTCTCTTGAAGTTGTTTACCCTTGGATTTCTTGGTAGCCTTGAAAGTTGCCTCTTTCTTGACATCAACCTTCACTTGAGTTCTCAACTCAAATGCTGCAAGTATACTATGGAGCTCATCCTTTTTCAACTTATCCAAATCTTTAGCTTCCTCAATAGCAGAAATATTTTCACTAAATCTATTAGGAAGAGATCTTAAAATCTTATCACAAACATCATTTTCAGCAAGCTCAAGACCTAAGTCTTTCATGGAGTTAACAACCTCATCCATACGAAGCATGTAGTCACTAATATTTTCATCATCATTCATCTTGAGTTGTTCAAACATACCTTTGAAGTGTCTCAACTTAGCCTTTCGGACATTTACATCACCTGTGTGAACCACCTGCAACTATTTCCACATTTCACTAGCTGTCTTGCAGTGAATCACCTTGGTAAGATCTGCCTTCTGTAAACCTTTCAGGATTGCATTCATTGCTTTTGAATTGCTGTGATGTAGGAGCCTGTCTTCTTTAGTATAAGGACCATGTTCAGGAATGGTGTACCCATCTTCAATCACTTCCCAAACCTCATTCCCAAGTGCCATTAGATGAACCTTCATCCTTGCACTCCAAAGACCAAAATCTGATCCATCAAGAATAGGTGCTTGCATTGCCACTTGAATAATCCATTGTGTTCTTTACTGGCTTTTCCTTCAAGCTGTTAAACTTTTCGAAGGCACCCGCTCTGATACCAATTGAAGAACACAAGCTTATACTGAGAGGGGGGTGAACAATATAAGACCACTTTTTACTTTTTCCTTCAATTCAACTTTCAATTCAATATTATGCAGTGTATAGATAGCAGTATCAAAAGCCGTAATCAAAGCAATGCACAAAACACCATCCACAATAGAGACACAACAATTTACGTGGTTCACCCAAAGTGGGCTACTCCACGGATAAAATATTTCACTAAATTTTATCAAATCAAATTCTGGGAATACCTTTCCCGATTACAATGTTTATGGGCACCAACCCAAAGGAGACACCAATCCCCTAGCTCTGCTCTCGGCTGGTGATCCTCTAGAAGACCTCTCGCCTCCTCTGCCCTTAGCAAATGGAACTCTATCCATAGAAGACACCTGTCCTCCCTGCTCTGGCTGGAGACCTCTGTCCTCAACTCTGTCACCTCCAAAGCTGGTCCTCGAATTTGCACTAAACACAGTCCTTCGGTCTAGCACAAATGTCCTCGTTCGTCTTTCTCTGATCTGCACCAAACACAGTCCTTCGGTCTGGCACAAATGACCTCGAATCTGCACCAATCTTTGTCCTCAACTGGTCCTCAAATCTGGTTCACAAAAGTGGTTCACAAGCTTTCACTAAAGCTTGCTTGATCTTCACCCAAGTCTTCACCAAGACTTGTCTCAGATCTGCTCTGCAAGTTCTCACTAGAACCTGCCCAGACTGCTTCACTAGCTCAAGAAAAACTTGCTCAAATCTGTGTAACAATCCCTCTCAATGACTTGTCCAAAACCATCAAGCCTGTGCACTATCACCGAACGTCACAAAAATGATGCACCCAATAGCTTTGCGCTTTTTTGCTCTCTGTGCGCAAACACAGCAGCACTGTCTTCGCACTCTGCTCTCAGCGATCGGACTTCTCCCCTGCACTCTATCTACGAATGTCGCACTTCGAACGCACACCAAAATCGATACTTTAACTCTTCGAACAACCCTCCTTTTATACTAATACTTTCAAGATCAAAACCTTGATCTTAGTCGTTGACCCTGATCTTTAGTCGGCTGCATAACCCTGTACTTTGTCGCCAATGGTTCACATTTAACTTTGTTGGTTTTAACTGCTTCTATAGTTCTGTAGCTACTATGCGAAACTACAACATGTCGCGATATCGTGACACCTTTGCCTCCATACACTTTCTTTTGGCTTTTGTCATGATATCGTGACACTATAGCCTTTGTCAACTTTAACTACGTTCTTGTCACGATATCGCGACACTTCTCCCTTTGTCGACATCAACTTTGCTTCTGTCGTGAAATCGTGACACTTTAGCCTCTGCAGACTTCGTCTTCACTTCTATCATGAAATCGTGACACTTTTGTCTTCATAGCCTTCCTTTCTGCTTTTGTCATGAAATCGTGACACTTCACCTATGGAAGACATGCTTTCAGTTTCTGTCATGAAATCGTGACACTTTCTCCATCCGTACGCTGCCATCTCAAACTGTCACGAAATCGTGACACTTTCACTTCCTTGCACTCTTGTCTGCTTGCACTAGCAAAAATGGAACATGTCATGAAATCGTGACACTTTCGTTGCCTTGTGTTTTTCTCTGCCTTACGCCCGAAACTGGAACATGTCACGAAATCGCGATGCTTTCGCCTTCGAGCTCTTCCTTCTTGAATTCGTCGTGAAATCATGACGCTTCTTCTGTTGAAGACTTGCTTACTGTCTCTGTCATGAAATCGTGACACTTTCTGCATCCATAAGCTTTCTCTTCAACCTATCATGAAATCGTGACACTTTCTGCATCCGTACGACTTCTTTTCAGCCTGTCGCAAAATCGCGACGCTTTCAGCTTTCGTACGTCTTCTTTGCAACCTGTCGTGAAATCATGACAGTTCTCATTTCAGACTCTTCCCTTTGCTGCATGTCGCGAAATCATGACAGTTCTCACTTGGAACATTTTCACCTGTAGCATGTCACGAAATCGTGACATTTTATCTTGCTTCCACTTTGTCTTCTGACTTGTCGCGAAATCGTGACACTTTTTCTCCTTAGCGCTTTTCTTTTCTTCGGGTCGTGAAAACCCGACATGTCACGATATCGTGACACTTTTTCTCCCGGACTCTCTCTCCTGCATTATGTCGTGAAATCGTGACACATTTTCTCCCGGACTCTCTCTCCTGCATTATGTCGCGAAATCGTGACACTTTTTCTTTCGGACTCTCTCTCCTGCATTATGTCACGAAATCGTGACACTTTTTCGTCCGTTCAACCTACTTTGCAATATGTCACGAAATCGTGACATTTCTGACTCGAACATTCTCTCTCTTCTTTGAGTCATGAAACTGTGACATGTCGCGATATCGCGACACTTTTCTAGAAAGCTTTTTCTCGCCTGCTTAAGTCGCGAAAATGCGACATGTCGCGATATCGCGACATTTTTCTAACTTACTTGCTTTCGAACTTGTCATGCCGAAACCTTCATCAAAACAAATTCTTTTACATCAAATCAAATTCCTTTAAAAGCTTCTTGACATCAATGACAACTTATACACTTGAGCAAAGGCAATATACCCAAGGTACCCAAAATTGCCAACAGGCCCATAAGGCTTACATAATAAAATATTACAAAATAATTAATACATTGTACAATGAAATGTCTTTAATCTTATCCAAGACATCATGCAATTTTGACTCTTGGCCATGAATCAGGTTGTAATTTCAATACCCCCATAATTTGAATTGAGGGGCCAAGGATAGAAGACATTAGTGATAGTGATATATTCTCCACATAATGGATGCTCGAGTGGGCCTCTACAGTTGAGGTAGATCCTTCTGAATCTCCATCATCATCTAGAAGATGTCGACCTAACTTCAATAACTCACCTTCAATTCTTTGTAGCTTTAGTAAGCAATTCTTAGTTGGATGTCCCTCCCCCTTATAGTACCACAAGTCTTAATTTTATTGGAATAATAATCCTGGCCCTTTATCCTTTGGTTCTTAGCCTCCTTTGATTTGAATTCCTTTGCATGATCCTATAATTGTGGAGTCCCATCATAATTCTTCATTGATACCTGAAAGTGAACTAGGAGATAAAAAGTTGATCGGGAGTAAGAGTCTAAGATTCCAAAAATATAGAAATCATATGAACCATGAGGTTCAACATTTTAAAGGATGGAAGGATATTAGCAAGGACAATATTAATGCATTTTGTATCATTTTTATTTTTGCCTTTAGAATATGTAATATTTACCCTTAAAGCCTTGAATCTCACAATATAGTCTTTAATATTATCAAAATCAACTAGTTTAAGAGAAGAAAACTCTACTTCCAAGTGACTTACTATAGTAGTGTTAATGTTTCCAAAAATATGCACCATATGTTCTTTGCAGCAATCCAATCATTTGAGTTGAGTAGACACTATAGTTTTTTCCATTGAGATAAGAAACTAAGGCATAGTGTTCCATATTACATAATCCAATCTCTAACACTATAACAAGTCTATGAACTAATGCCAATAATGAATAGAGATTGAAAATCATGTGATTTGAAAAAGGGGCTCAAAACACCTCCAAATGCAAAATATATGGCTTCTAAAATGTTTGCCCTAATGGAACCCAAAAAATTAAAAACTAATACTCAAATCTTGAGTTGTAAGAACCAATCTCGATCTACCACTTGGTGAATCCTGGTTTGCTACTACACTCTAATCACACTTTACCACTTTAGCTCTTCTAATATTTGATATCATTGACACTTGTAAATATTTTAGTGGTTGAGATATTTTAATAATAAAAAATGGCATTTTGTAGTTTGTGAAAGCCCCATATTGACCACAAATATTTTTCTTCAATGACTAGTGCTAGTGGGAGTTTATCCTAGGTCTTTATTGACCTAGCAAAAATATATTTTCCAATATAATATAGTCTTCATTGGGCCCTTGAAGCGATTTCCAATCAACTATTACTACCTCAAACACTAAATAGGATGCAAAATCATACAACAAATAAATTCAAACATGTGTTCTATTGCTAGCTAAAACTTCAAATACCTTGCCATAGCTAACTATTCAAGTATCTTGTCTAAGATATCATGGCTAAGCCCATATGCAAAGGACCTCCATGTCTCTACAAAAGATAAAAAAAAGGTTGGGTTAAGGTTCAAACTTGGTCACAATCCCACATAGTGTCCCATCATCACTTTGCTTAGCTAGTCTATTGTTGGTATGGATTGCTGCAAAAGGTAGCAACAGACCAATTAACCCTTTCCAACTAGATTCAATCAACCAAGCTATGAATAATCAAGCAACCAAAGCATAGCTAAGATTTAAATTGGTGTTTCATATAATAAAATTCCAAATATGCCCTCATTTGACGACCTCACCACCTTCAATGAATATGCACGATGGGGCACCTTTTCCTTGAGAAATATGACCCTAAACTATTGATGCAACAATATAGATAGCGTATGAATGAGAACAAGATGATTTGAATTTTAATGTTTCCTATCGTATCTCCATTCTAAGCTATGGCTATTAAAAATTCTCCAAGGTATTTTAAGGAAAAGAACTAAATACATGGAGTAGGGTTTCCTCTTGACTTTTGCAAAAAATGCTTGTGAATATTTGTGGAATAATTCATCTTGGAACTTGGAAGAATAATTAGAGGTACCAAGTTAGCTTCTACTTTACCAAGCAATACAACTCTATAACCTCTTTGATACCATGTTGAAATTCACAATGTTTTCCATAAACGAATAGAACCAAATCATACACTCAAATCTTATGCAAAAAGTGAAAGAAAGGACAAAAAGGAAAGAATGTGATAGGCACCCTCAAGTAACATAAATAATCACTATATTTGTAAATAATACTGCACAACACTCTAATAATAAAATAAGGAGTGTGAGGTGGTAATTATAGCAATACCAAAACCCCAATTACATCATAAATTTTGACCTAATTCAACATAACAAGAGAGATTTTATAAGTCATAAATAGGGTTTAACCATAACAAGGTTAACCACGGGCCATAGGGCTTATATAATAAAATATTACAAAATAATTAGTACATTGTAAAATGAAATTTCCTTAGGTATATCCACTACAACACACAATGTCGGATCTTGGCCATGAATGATATTATAATTCCAACTTGGAGGTCTTTACCATGTATAGAAGTCTATTGATGATTTTACTAGCATCTAGAGTCTGTTAGAAAATATTCAACCTCTTATTTTTTGCTTCGATGACTTTATTGGCATCTATCTAGTTAGAAATTAAAAAAAGATATTGATTTGGGTGTCAAGAGAGAAATAAGGAACCTATCGATGAATATTTCTCTTGGAGTAAATAAGTTAAATCCAATGAGATCCTTAGGATCCAAGTCCACCTAGGGTTTTCTTAATAGAATACCTCTTCATAAACTTTTAGCAACCCACAAAAAATTTTCTAGTTTCTCTAAAAAATGTTGCCCTTATGAGAAATTGTAAAAGTTGATTTGTCACTAACATGTTAGCCAAGTCCTTTTCAACTCAACCATAGTTATAGGATTTGTCTAAAAGAATGCAGGAACGAAGAATGGGATTATATGACCAATAAAACAATACAAAAGCATATATCCATGGAATGGAGGCCTTTGTATTTAAAATAGATAGTCTTCGGGGTAAGGACCTATCAATTCTTTGGGATAAGCCCAGGCAAAAACCTACCTAGAGAGATCTCCAAAATAAATATTCACAAGTGGGGTGCAAAATCCAGTTAGGATTTTTACTCAATCAAAGGAGGATTTGTTGAATGGTAGGGCTGAAGACCTGCAAGGTCAAAAATACTTGCCAAGCATGGAGCAAAATCAAATGGACAAAACCCTATGCCAGAGGGCGTAGGAGGTATAGGAAATGGTCAAACAAATGAATCCAAATCATTCATAGATGTTCTAATCAATTCCCATTACTTAGAACTTGTTAGTTTAGTGGATAGAAAGTTGAATATCTTGCAAGGTATTCTAAAGTGCACGTGTCACCATATTTCAAAGGCCCTAATAGGAAATTTTGTAAGTGCATGAGTGGCCTTAGAAAGAATTCATAAATAGATTTATGGGCACTAGAAGTGAAGGGGAGAGGTAGGTGTATATTCCCTTGGAAATTTTCTAAGAATTTGTTTCATTTGTGAGGAATATTTATAAAGAATTCTTATTGGGGGCCCTAGTTTTGGGGCTAAGCATTAGAGTATATTACATCATTTGGGTCATGTAAATGTACCACCTTTGGTACATAACTAGAGGAGATGTTTACTTCAAATTAAAGTTATTTAGTTGCTTCAAGTATTGTAATCATGACAAGTGTCATGTAAGTTGTACCAAGTGTCATGTTGAGTGGTATTTTCACCCAATTGTGAAAGTACACTCTTCCTTAGGATTTGGGTTCCAAATCCCCTCTTGCAAAGAAGTTAAACAAACAACTTCTCCAAGGTCTCCGCTATATTAGCATTTGCATATGTGTATTAGTAATCTCAAATAAAGATATTCAATTTAAATGCTTGGAACACCTTAGTGATTGCAAGTAACTGTAAACAAGGGGCAATGTTGGTTTATTTTACCATGAAACTTTAGTGATTGTTCATTGAACCAAAATAAAGCAAATGTGAGTTGGCCCTCATATGACCACGATGTAGTGCTCAAATTACCCCTCTTTCGTAAAATCAGAATTTTTATGAAGAGAGGGTAATTTTAGGCTCCAAAAATGGAAATTTGTGAAATGCCATAAAACATAACTCCTTCAATGAAATTGGAATTTTCATGAAGGGAATGTCATCATAGGCTCATGAATGAAACATGAAACTGAAAAAATGAAATTCGGCCCAAAAATGGAAATTTTCTATTTTCGGATTTTTTAAAATCTGTAATAAAACAACAACTTCGATGAATTTTTAAAAATACTAAACAACTCCGAAAATGAAATTTCAAAGTGCGTATTGGAAGTCTGAAGTATAACCTACGCAATGGTGAAATTATTTTTGGATTTTGAAATTTTTTAAATGTTTATTTTAATGCCTGAAAATTAAAAAAAAGTTAAAATTTCTGGAAAAATAAAATGCAGAAAAATGAAAATGAAATGCAAAAAATGAAAAATAAGATGCATTCGGGATTGATGCTATCCTATTTCGACAAAACCGAAGATGTGAGGTTTTCATGCATGCAACCTAACCTATTGGACTTGCAAAACAAGCACAATCCGGATAAGCTAAGTGTTGGCTCCTAGGGTTTTAAATGAGGTTTTCAGATTTAAACATTCGCATGAAGCAACCAAGAAAACTTGCATAAACTCCATTTACAAGCCTAAAATCCGAAAAGGGGAAAAATAGACATTTAATCTTGCATGCAGAAAATGACTCCTTTCTTGTCCATAAGATGCAACTTTCTGAAATTTTCTGTATTAAAAATTTGTCATTTTACAATAACAGAAATTTTTGGTTTTCCCAAACCAGTCCATGGAAGAAAAACAACCCAAACAGGTCCAGAATGGCCCTCTTGCCTTCAAATCTGCAACCCTGCTCGCAACAGTTTCCAACCCCTCAAAACATCCTTGCCTGGCGTATTTAAAATTTTCAGGAAGCTTTTCGTTTCATTTTCCAATGGCTGTTCGTTTCATTTTCCAATGGTTGTTCGTTTCACCTTCCCTTGTGCATGCATGTGTTTTGGTTTCCAAAAAGGCTTTTCGTTTCTATTTTGTGGCCCTTCGTTTCATTTTCTCCACATGGGCTTGCGTCCGTTTCCTTCCGTGTGTAACGACCATCTTAAATGATTTCAAATCATTAAAGATTCCTTATGTAACATTTTGTCTTATTCATTGGATTTTGTCCTTATGTCCACGTCACTATGCAGTCTTCAGTTTCATTGTCCTGCCCCTTTTGAGTCGCGAAAATGCAACATGTCGCGATATCGCGACACTTTTGCCTCCTTGCTCTCTTTTGTTGCTTTTAGCCGCGAGAATGTAACATGTCGCGATATCGCGACACTTTTGCTTTCTCTCTTTTCTTTTAGTCGCGAAAATGCAACATGTCGCGATATCGCGACACTTTTTTTCTCCTTTTTTTAGTCATGAAAATGCAACATGTCGCGATATCGCGACACTTTTCTTTCTCTTTTTGGCCGAAAATGCAACATGTCGCGATATCACGACACTTTTCTTTCTTTCTTCTCTTTGGCCGCAAAATGCAACATGTCGCGATATCGCGACACTTTTTCTCTTTTGGCCGCGACAATGCAACATGTCGCGATATCGCGACACTTTTTCTCTTTTGGCGCGACAATGCAACATGTCGCGATATCGCGACACTTTTTCTCTTTTGGCCGCGACAATGCAACATGTCGCGATATCGCGACACTTTTTCTCTTTTGCGCGACAATGCAACATGTCGCGATATCGCGACACTTTTTCTCTTTGGCCGACAATGCAACATGTCGCGATATCGCGACACTTTTTCTCTTTTGGCCGTGACAATGCAACATGTCGCGATATCGCGACACTTTTTCTCTCTTTTTTTCTCTTTGCTTTGAACCGCGAAAATGCAACATGTCGCGATATCGCGACACTTTTTCTCCTTGCGGTGTTTTGCTTTTTCTTTGATCTTTAGCATATGGGCCACTTCGGTCTTCTTGGAAAATATGCAAAAAGGTGGGTCCCCAATTTTGGGGTACGTTGTGGAGCAGCCACAACAAATGGCGACTCTGTTGGGAAATGCTCCTGAGCATTTCGGTGAGAACTCAACTTGAACACCTTCAAAACTCAACCACAAGCGTCAGCAAATATCCAAAGAATGAAACTAGACGAGAAATACATGAAGCATTAGAATTATTAAGCATCAGCTCGGTGTGTGCAATGTGCTTCATTCCCTATCGTTTGAAACTCGTTCAACTTTCCATTGTCAGTTTCACTTATGATTCGTATGCAAGGTTATGAATGATTTGTGCAGGATTTGATGTATGGCAACTATGCTAGAGATATAACAACCTGCTTTGCAAAGGCTCAAACTTTCTAGTATCATGAACAAACATATTAAAACTGTCAAACCCTCTTAGGACCAAATATGTGTATATTGAATTAATTTACTAGATCCCAAAGTTGGTTATGTGTCACTACCATCTTGAACCCATGTGCAAGTGTAAGTGAAATCAGAGCTTTGGGGAATAGGATTCCCAACCTAAGCGAGATGGGAATTTAACCCTATCCTTACTACTCTGATCCGGAGTTCATTACCTCATCTTGAACAAAATGATTTAACCTGTTATGGATGAAACTGTCAGGCTAGCCTGTCCGTTTGAGCAATCAGTGGTCTTGCTTTTAGACAAGACATGTTGCCACGCATGAGCATACTCCACTGCCAGTCAGGCATCTATAGCCCCGGTGGAGATCAACCCCATAATCCAGGATTTGACTTTACTTTTGATTTCTTGAACCTTGGGGATGACTACCCATCCTTGCAAGGGACATGTAGTACGATCCTTCCAATCCAATATCAATGATGCAATAAAAGTAGAATGAAAAATATTTGCTTTGGAACTTCAAGTTCTTGAGTGGGCAAAATAGAAGCTTTGGGGAATCGGATTCTCAACCTAAGCGAGATGAGAATTAGACCCTATCCTTACTACTATGATTTTAGGCTTTAAGCACTATGGGAGTGGTAAAAACCACTATTTTAAGGATTATGTTGCATGATAGGACAGACACGAAATACTCCTTTCGCCTCACCTTTTCTTCCAAGTATGGTTTTGACCATTTTACTCAAGATCCTCTTTAATATGTGTAGAACGTGCTTGGTTCAAGATAGTTCGGGCATCAGTTCCCAACCTTAGGATCCTTTTAATATATGTTATGTAATAACCCTAAGAGGATTCGACACCTTTTCAATGATTGTATTTGAAATGTAGATGCAACTGAGATGAAATGTATATGCAATGTCGAATGTAACATGAGATATGGATGAATGCATTGCTCTTTTTGAAATGCGGATGGAGTATACCACCTACTTTACCATAATTTGTAAAACTGACAACTTCATGCATCACAAGTTCCAAACGATATTCTTTAATGTGTTTGCGATACTCGTGGAGCTTTCTGCAATACAATTCCGATGTTTCATATTCTCTTAGTCTTAGTCAACATTCATAAGGACATAAGTTGACATAGTTCTCTTTTTTTTTTCTTTTTTTTCAAGACAAACCAAAAGTGTCCAAAGGACCAACACACAAAACTTAAAACCAAAATGAGATCCAATCCAAAACCAAAACACGAAAACCAAAAGTATATACAAATGTACAATATAATACAAGATGGTGCAAAAGTTTGGATTATCATTTTCCCGGATCCCAAACCTGATTAGAATTCTTTAAAAGACATATGACGTGATACGCATACCAAGTTTTGTAGGAATCCAACAAAAACAAGATCAAACCAAACAAAGAAACAAACTTCCACTTGCCCCTCTCACCATACCAATTTGATTTAGTTTCATTAATAATCCTATGGTGGAGTTTCAAGTTTTCAAATTGATTAGACAATGATTGATATTCAATTCCTTTATGTCTATTCTTTAAGATGTCCATTCCGCACTTTGATTCATGGTGTAGAAATAAGCTTTCATTTTCATTCAATAAAGCCATAACATTAATAATATTTGAATCAAACCATTCATTAGGCAAACCTTCATTCGAATTTTGCATGGTGAAACCAAAAAGGTGAGATTTTACCTTTGGCATGTTTTCATTTGACCTTACTTGAAGAGGATTTGAAAATTCCTCTTTTCTCTCATGACATTCATCATCATGTAGCACTTGTTCTTTCTCCATGATTTGTTTATCAAAGGCACCAAACTTAGGTACCCAATTGAACACATGTCCATCCCTTTCAAACCATAAGTCTTGTCTATCTAGGGGTGGGTTAACTAACACATTTCCATGATCAATCACTTGGGTTGTTTTGGGTAACGTGAGATTTTCAATTGGATCATCAATGATATCAAACCCAAATGATTTAGGTTTTGTAATTTTCTCATTTTGAAATGGCATAATCATTGTAGCACAAGTAAGTGGATCAAGATTTTCAATTTCTTTTCCTTCAAAGGAATCTAAAGCAAGTGACTCTCTTTCTTGATTCATGGTTGTAGAATCCTTATCATGTTCCAAAATTTGATGAGATTCGAATTCCTCTTCCAAAACTTTCTCAAATTGTACAGGATTTATAGTATCCTCATGTGAGGAAGCAATTGAGTTATCCTGCATATTAATTGACACAACAAGTTTGTTAGAAGATTTAGATTGATAATATTCTTCCCATTTCTTCCACGAATCATAGTAATCATCCTCCAAGTTCAAGTTGTGATGCTCAAGTACTTCTTCTTCATCTTTTGATTCATCAACATGTTTCTCATCCAATTCATCTTCACCTTCCTTAGATGGTCCAGTTATTTCCAAAAGTGGGTTATCTCTTGAATTCAAATTGGTAAAGCTATCATAATCCAAATTTGTAACCCATGATTCAATTTTATCACAATTTGGAAGGTGTGGATCCTCTTGGTCATCACTTTCGAGAACATCATCCAAAGTGTCTTTCGAGAACAAGTGGTGAAATTCGATTATGTCTTCAACTTCATTTGTTGATTTTCTTTCAAATTCATTTTCAGCCACTTGTGATGGCTTAGGAGCTTCTATAATGGGATCAATTTTTGAATTCCGTGTCATATAGTTGCTCCAATCCTTTGCAAGTACATCTGACCAAATCATATCCACATAAGTTTGTTCATCCAAATCCTCCTTTTTGGGTAATGATTCTAGATATTTCTTTTCCAAAACAAGATGGTGATCATTTGATTCCAACTTCTTGTTACCCATCCATAGAATTTCTTCTCCAAAAACTTCATGCTCTTCAAGACTTTTCGAATAGGTATTTACTTCAACGTGAGTCACCTCAAAATCTCTTGTATCGCTTGAAGAAGCATAACATGAAACATCATTAAGATCGACATTATGAATTTTCTTCCTAGGATGATTTGGATGCATACATTGACGTGCTCGTTTTTGTGGTGGAACATGCCTACATACCTTCTTAACCACTTTCTTTTGCTCTTTTACTTTCGATACGAACTCTTTGGGTTGAGTGGTAGAAGTAGTAGGATTAGTTGGATTGATACCCACGGACAAAGCTTGAACATTTGTTGCAATGGTTCCATGAGTGACCACATGATTCTCTAATTGAGGCATAGTTGGATGGATGGAAGTACTTGTATAAGCACATGTGGGAGCATAAGTTGGTATGGTAGGATAAAGTTGATTGTAGGGAAAAACATTTGATATCAAATTTTGTTGTGCCCATGCTTGATTTACCATCGAGGTTTGATTGCAAGCCCCTAGTTGTCCTACCATAGTTGATTGCTCCATTCCATAACCTTGTGGCCTCAATTGTTGATCTACAATCATAGCTTCTGTGTAGGCCGATGCAAGATCAGTAACCAAGGGATTCATCCTAACAAATATGGCAAACAATGGATCCAATGCTCGAAAGTATATTTGAAGAGCACCACTTTCCTCAATAGTATAGGGAGAAATTAATCTCGCATAAAGCTTTCGAAACCTCATGTTGAAACTTCTCACTGGCTCATTAGGTTCTCTTTTGCAAGAAGTAAATTGTTGATATATCGTGAGAGGATCAATGAGCAACCTAAATTGATTGATAAAATCATCTTTCAATTGAGTCCAAGATGTAATAGAACCAGTGGGTAAATTGATGTACCAATCATATGCCACCTCATCTAGGGTTCCCAGAAACATTCTACATGCCACATCCTCATGTTCGACATTCCATCTAACTAGGATATCCACATAGGCTTGAATATGTTCCTCGGCTAATGTTGGACCATTGTGTTTAAATTTGGGCAAACGTTTTTCTACGTTCTTGGGTAAATCATGAGAATCTCCACTAATGTTCAAAGGATTAACATGTATCCCATACCACGTTCCTGCAGTTGTAGCCATTAATGAAACTCAAAGAATAACTTCAAAACCAATTTGTTAGTCATGAATAAAAGAAGGAACCATGACAAAGCAATATTCTAAAAATGTAAATTAGTTTTCGATTCACCAGATCGCATATGCGCAAGTGAAGAGCATACTCCTAGTGTTGTAGGCTTTCGGATTCACAAGATCGCATTACACGCAAGTGAAGAGCATAATACCGACAACAAATACATTTTAGACAAAATAATTCCTTACAAATAAGCATGAAATGACTAGCAAATATCAAACATGTAACGTATGAATAATCATGTTAGCATCAACCAAGAGATGTATCCATTAAAATCAAATGAAAGTAATTGCATGGAGACAACCTCGTTAGTCAAGACCAAAATTTTTCAAAATCAAATCAAAACACATTATTCCTGTATGAACAATCAAAAGCGTTAGAACAATGCATAGCAATTCATGTCCTCCTTTTAACACTACAAGGTTGTATTGTTAAAAGAGGGCTAAAGATAATAATCAATAGGGCATGAAATATTCAAAATTTAAATCCCTATAGCATTTAAATCACACTGAAATAAACCAACTCGGGCCCTCCTTCTAGCGCCAAAATGTTGAGTGGTATTTTCACCCAATTGTGAAAGTACACTCTCCCTTAGGATTTGGGTTCCAAATCCCCTCTTGCAAAGAAGTTAAACAAACAACTTCTCCAAGGTCTCCGCTATATTAGCATTTGCATATGTGTATTAGTAATCTCAAATAAAGATATTCAATTTAAATGCTTGGAACACCTTAGTGATTGCAAGTAACCGTAAACAAGGGGCAATGTTGGTTTATTTTACCATGAAACTTTAGTGATTGTTCATTGAACCAAAATAAAGCAAATGTGAGTTGGCCCTCATATGACCACGATGTAGTGCTCAAATTACCCCTCTTTCGTAAAATTAGAATTTTTATGAAGAGAGGGTAATTTTAGGCTCAAAAAATGGAAATTTGTGAAATGCCATAAAACATAACTCCTTCAATGAAATTGGAATTTTCATGAAGGGAATGTCATCATAGGCTCATGAATGAAACATGAAACTAAAAAAAATGAAATTCGGCCCAAAAATGGAAATTTTCTATTTTCGGATTTTTTAAAATCTGTAATAAAACAACAACTTCGATGAATTTTTAAAAATACTAAACAACTCCGAAAATGAAATTTCAAAGTGCGTATTGGAAGTCTGAAGTATAACCTACGCAATGGTGAAATTATTTTTGGATTTTGAAATTTTTTAAATGTTTATTTTAATGCCTGAAAATTAAAAAAAAGTTAAAATTTCTGAAAATAAAATGCAGAAAAATGAAAATGAAATGCAGAAAACTGAAAATAAAATGCATTCAGTATGATGCTATCCTATTTCGACAAAACCGAAGATGTGAGGTTTTCATGCATGCAACCTAACCTATTGGACTTGCAAAACAAGCACAATCCGGATAAGCTAAGTGCTTGCTCCTAGGGTTTTAAATGAGGTTTTCAGATTTAAACATTCGCATGAAGCAACCAAGAAAACTTGCATAAACTCCATTTACAAGCCTAAAATCCGAAAAGGGGAAAAATAGATATTTAATCTTGCATGCAGAAAATGACTCCTTCCTTTCTTGTCCATAAGATGCAACTTTCTGAAAATTTTTGTATTAAAAATTTGTCATTTTACAATAACAAAAATTTTTGGTTTTCCCAAACCAGTCCATGGAAGAAAAACAGCCCAAACAGGTCCAGAATGGCCCTCTTGCCTTCAAATCTGCAACCCTGCTCGCAGCAGTTTCCAACCCCTCAAAACATCCTTGCCTAGCATATTTAAAATTTTTAGGAAGCTTTTCGTTTCATTTTCCAATGGTTCGTTTCATTTTCCAATGGCTGTTCGTTTCACCTTCCCTTGTGCATGCATGTGTTTTGGTTTCCAAAAAGGCTTTTCGTTTCTATTTTGTGGCCCTTCGTTTCATTTTCTCCACATGGGCTTGCGTCGTTTCCTTCCATGTAACGACCATCTTAAATGATTTCAAATCATTAAAGATTCCTTATGTAACATTTTGTCTTATTCATTGGATTTTGTCCTTATGTCCACGTCACTATGCGGTCTTCATTTCACTATCTCCCCTTTTGAGTCACAAATGCAACATGTGTCGATATCGCGACACTTTTGCCTCCTTGCTCTCTTTTGTTGCTTTTAGCCGAGAATGTAACATGTCGCGATATCGCGACACTTTTTTTCTCTCTTTTGCAAAATGCAACATGTCGCGATATCGCGACACTTTCTTTTGCAAAAATGCAACATGTCGCGATATCGCGACACTTTTTTGGCGCAAAATGCAACATGTCGCGATATCGCGACACTTTTTCTTTTTTGGCCGAAAATGCAACATGTCGCGATATCGCGACACTTTTTCTCTTTTGGCCGTGAACAATGCAACATGTCGCGATATCGCGACACTTTTTCTCTTTTGGCCGCGACAATGCAACATGTCGCGATATCCTGACACTTTTTCTCTTTTGGCCGTGACAATGCAACATGTCGCGATATCGCGACACTTTTTCTCTTTTGGCCGTGACAATGCAACATGTCGCGATATCGCGACACTTTTTCTCTTTTGGCCGTGACAATGCAACATGTCGCGATATCGCGACACTTTTTCCCTTTTGGCCGCGACAATGCAACATGTCGCGATATCGCGACACTTTTTCCCTTTTGGTCGTGACAATGCAACATGTCGCGATATCGCGACACTTTTTCCCTTTGGCCGTGAAAATGCAACATGTCGCGATATCGTGACACTTTTTCTCTTTGCTTTGAACCGCGAAAATGCAACATGTCGCGATATCGCGACACTTTTTCTCCTTGCGGTGTTTTGCTTTTTCTTTGATCTTTAGCATATGGGCCACTTCGGTCTTCTTGGAAAACATGCAAAAAGGTGGGTCCCCAATTTTGGGGTACGTTGTGGAGCAGCCACAACATGTCATAGGTAGAGAAAGGGACAAGAAACCTATTCTTATATATAATGGACTCATAGTTCCATTTGGATTGTATCATTCTAATTTTATAATATTACAAGTCATGTTCATGAAGATCTTTTTTCCTCTCTTTTTCTTTATGATTCTTAAGTAGATAGAATAGCACAAAAACTATTAGTGGTATCAGAGTGAGGTTCGTAGAGCCTAAAAAGGATTGAAAGGAGGAGCAACTCCTACAATATCTATTTGGGACAATTGTCACCATTCGACAGCAAGCCCAAAAAGGAAATTGTTGATTTCTACAGCAAAAAACCAAATGCCATTGAAGGAGAGTTGAGCTACCAAACTACATGTTGTGGCTGATCCACAACACACCCCAAAATTGGGGACCCACCTTTTTTGCAGGCTTTCAAAGAAAATCTCAGTGACCCAGATGCTAAAAATCAAGAAAAAGGGGCAAAATTGCACAAGGATGAAAAGTGTCGCGATATCGCGACATGTCGCGCCATCGCTGCCAAAAAATGAAAAGTGTCGCGAAATCGCGACATGTTGCGCCATCGAAATGAAAAGGCGCGAAATCGTGACATGTCGCGCCATCGGCCAAAATGAAAAGTGTCGCGAAATCGTGACATGTTGCTCCGTCGCGGCCGAAAAATGAAAAGTGTCACGAAATCGTGACATGTTGCTCCGTCGCGGCCGAAAGAGGAGAGAGAAAGGCAGAATGGAAAGGCGTAGCGAAATCGTGACATGTCGCAAAATCGTGGGTCAAACCAGTCAAACAGGGCAAAGGAAAAACATCGCAAAATCGCGACAGGAAGCGGCAAACGGGGCACGAAGCAGAAAGGCATAGCAAAATCATGACGCGTCACAAAATCACGGTCAACACAGTCAGCGGCAGCAGGTGGGTGAAACCGTCGTGAAATCGTGACGTGTTTGATTTTCACGGCTTGCAAGCGGGCGGAAGGCATGAAATGTAAAATGGTCATGAAATCGCGACAAAACCGAGCCAAAGGCGATAAGGCCCAACAGTGTAGCGAAATCGTGACAAGAACAGGCACAAAGCGCATAAGTCGAAAGGTGTCGCGAAATCGTGACGCGTCGCGTTTTCGTGACGCGAGTGGGCTAAAAGGCCTAAGTGGTAAAAGGCATAGCGATTTCGCACAACTTTTGGAGGAAACGTTCCGGAAAAAAACGTCGTGAAATCGTGACAGAAAGTAGCGAAAGAGCAAAACGGAAGCGCAAAGAGCACAAATGAAAAACGTCACGAAATCACGACAAAAAGCAGCAAAAGAGCACGAAATGAAAAACGTCATGATATCGCGATAGGTTGCGGCCGAAGGTGTACGGAGATGAAAAGCGTCACGATTTCGTGACATGTCACGTTTTCGCTGGGCAAGAAGGCAAGAAGGTTGTTGATAGAAAAACGTCGCGATATCGCGACATGTCGCATTTCAGCGGTGAAGGCAGAGGAACAAGCTGCATGCATAAAAACGTCGCGATTTACATGGGGCCGTTACGAAACATGTTGGAAACGCAAAACACGTGGCATACAGGTGTCAGGATTACAAAAACGTTTCATGTAATAGAGAATATCGAACGTTTCGACAACGCGCATAAAATCAAAAGCAATGAAAAGGCGAGGAATTTGAAACGACGCATTCTGGGAGGTGAAACGAAGCGACGCAGGGTGAATCGAAGAGCCGTATCAGTTAGTATAAAATTAGAAGCGCAGATCGATACGAGGGTTGGAAATTGTTGCTAGCAAAGTTGCAGAGACAAGGGCTGCATGCCATTCTGGGCCTGCACTTGGAGCAATTTCCTTCATTTGTTCTGGATTTGTTAAACCTGGAACATTCTGTCATTGTAATTGATATATCATTTTAATACGAAATACAGAGAGTTGGCATCTCATTGATAAGAAAGAAGGAGTCATTTTTGCATGCATGATTTAATGTTTTATCTTTCCCTTTCAGATTTCTAGGCTTTTAGGTGAAGTTTAATGCAAGTGTTCTTGGTTGCTTCATGCGAATGTCTAAATCTAAAATTACAGTAAAAACCCTAGAAACCCGCACCTAGCTTATCTGGATTGTGCGAATTTGCAGGTTCAATAGGTTAGGTTGCATGCAGAAAACCTCATTATCTTCGGTTTTGTCAATCGAGATGGTCGCACTCTGGACGTAGTTTAGTTTCATTTTCATTTGCATTTCTTTTATTTTCAATCCCTTATTTTATTTTCTGCATTTTAATTACTGTCATTCAAATAAATAACTGAAAATCCATCAAAGCCTAAGATCAAATAGATTCATTTCTTAGATTTATTCACTTTGAGTCCATTGTAAATTCAAATTAAAATAAACCATAGTGCCCCTTGTTAACATCCACTTGCAACCCTAAGGTATTCCCAGCATTCAAATTAAAACAACATCATTGATATACAAAGAGTTAGCATAACAGGAACCTTGGAGAAATTATCTCGTTATAATTTCTTTGCAAGCAGAGGATTTTGGGACTCAGATCCTACCGGAGAGTGTGCTTTCACAATTGGGTGAAAACACCACTCAACAGATTGGCGCTAGAAGGAGGGCCGAATTGGTTTACTTTATTTTGATTTTCATACATAAGTAATATTTTTTTGATTCGATTTTGAAATTATCTCTTAAATCTCACAAACGGCTAAACTGCAGCATTTGTTTTTCGGTTGCAGGTTTTCTTGGTGATAATCGGGAGTTTCGTCAAGGAGGGCTGAAACGGTTATTTTATTGTGATTTAAGGGCTACAGGAATTGCTATGCACTGTTCTTAACGCTTTGATTGTTCATACAGGAATAATATGATTTGGTTTGATTTAAAAAAATAATAATAATAATAATAAATAAATAAATAAAAATAATAAAAATAAATAAATAAATAAAAAAGGGAATTTTTGGGTATTAAAGTTATATTCTTTAAGATTCACTAATGGCTATGTTTACACCGTGGATGACAGGTAGCCCATTGAACATACCGGGAGTTCAACATTATTTGCCCGTTGGTTTTGAGAGATGTCTTCCTCAATTTTTGTCTAATGGGACAAATACTGCAGAAGAACATATTCAAGCATTCAAATTTGTTGTGAATCACTTAACAAGTTGGTATGATGATGTTGCTTGTAAAATGTTCCTTTACACCTTGGACAAAGTGGCATATGATTGGTTTACAAGTCTGCCTTTAGGGTCTATCACTTCTTGGGCTCAGCTAGAGGCAACATTTCTCAATCAATTCAACAAAAAGCGAGTTGACCCAATCCTCATGTACAATCAATTGGTCTATATTAGAAAAGGACCAAGTGAAAATGTGAAGTCATTTTCTGAAAGGTTCTTTGGATTATATACGCAATTAGTGACATTTTATGTTCTTCAAGAAGAAGTGGCTCTCCAAATATACATCAATGCTCTTGACTCACCCATGTCCACATATTTGCGAGGGATGCCTCAAATCACATCTTTGTCACAAGCCTATACTCAAGCAATGGCAATTGAGCAACAATTGAGTTGTCAAAATTATGGTGTGGGTTTTGGATCATGTAATCTTCAATCATTTAATACCTCCTTTACCCACCCAATGATTTATCCACCTCAACCAAGTTCAAGTGTGAATCAATTTCAGAATCAACAATCATTCCCAAGCTTCAATCAATTTCAAAATCCTCAACCTACTATGCAAGATCAACCATCTTTCTTAAGTATGAATCAACTTCAAAATACTCATCTTGATTCAAAAGATGTTGCTAAAATCAATTTCAATGATTTTCATAAGAATATGATTTTAGGCAAGGGAGGAGTACTAGATCCAACTAGTATGGAAACATGTGATAGATTGGAAACCCTTGACTCACCAAAAGATGAATTCTATGAGGATGAATCTGATTCGGATGACACATTGGATGACATTGTTGAAAGTAATGGCCTAAGAAATTCACACCTTCCAAATTATGTTAAACATGAATCATGGGTTACACATGTGGATTATGATAACCTTATCAATTTGAATACAAGCAATAACCCAATTTTGGAAGTAATTGAACCATCTAAGGAAGGAGAAGATAAATTTGATGAGAAATATGTTGATGAATTAAAAGATGATGAAGAAATAGTTGAGCATCACAATTTGATTTTGAAAGATGATTGTTATGATTCTTGGGAAGAGTATGCTCACTCCAAACCTTCTAATGAAATTTGTGTGCCTATTGATATGCAGGATAATACAATTGCCCTTTCATATGAGGATATTACAAGTCCTGTACAATCTAAGAATGCTTTGGAAGAAGGGTTGGAATCTCATCAAAGGTTGGAGAAGGATAATGATTCTACTACCATGGATGAAGAAGGAGAATCAATTGTTTTTGTTCCCCTTGGGGGGCAAGAAATCGAAAATATTGATCCACCTATTGTTTCTACAATGTCTATGCCATCTCAAAATGATGAAATTACAAAACCTAAGTGGTGTGGGTTGGATGCTATTGATGATCTTAATGAAAATATGGATTTTGGGGCAACTCAAGCCATTGATCGTGGAAAGGTGTCACGTGACACATATCTTGAAAAATTAGGCTCTTGTTTTGAAAAATATGGACGCATGTTTGATTGGGTGCCTAACTTTGGTGTTTTTGAACAGGTATTGGACGATGAAGAAGACAACGAGAAAAAAGAAAAGGCTACTAATACTCATCAAGTTATGATAAATTTTAATCATGATGGGTTGAGTATGGATGACAAGGGGAAATCTTTACCTTTGGTAGTAGCTACAAAAATTTCAAGTGATAGGTTACATGATGTCCCTTTGGATGCTAACATCATTAATGAGGAAATGCCAAATTTTGTTGATGCTTGTCAAGTTTTGAATGATTTTGATTGCTTTAAAATCCTGGAAAATGATTTGAATTCAAGATTTTTAGAAATAGGCTCTTGTTTGCAACATCTCACATTTGAAAAGGAAAGCCTACTTCTAAATCATGAATGGAATGATGAAACTTGCACTTTAAAGAATAGACAAGATAAAATTGAATATCAACCATTGTCTAATCAATTTGATTTGAATCTCACCTATGATGTTGGTAATAGAACTAAATCAAAGTGGAATGGTGAGCATGGCAAGTTGAAATTTGTTGCATTGCTTGGTTTGATCTTATTGTTGTTGGATTCCTACAAAATTTGGCATGTGTATTGTGTCATATGTTTTTTGATGTGTTCTAATCATGTTTGGGATCCAGGAAAGTAATAGTCCAAGTTTGGCATCATCTTGTACAATAGTGTATATAATTTTTGGTTTTTTGGTGTGGGCTTTCAAGTTTTTGTTTTTGGGATTGTTTTTGGGTTTTGGTTTTGGTTTGTGTTTTTCAAGTTTTATTTTTGGATTCTTAGTTTAATCATGATTTAAGTTGTGTGTTTGATTTCAATTGACATGCTTTGTTTGTTTTTATAAAAAATAATAATAATAATAATAATAATAATAAATAAATAAAATTGAGATGTCAACTTATGCTTAAGATTAGGAGAGTATGAAATATTGGAATTGTCTTGTAAAAGCTCCACAAGTAACACAAACATTTTAAGTTATATCGTTTGAAACTTGTGATGCATGAAGTAGTCAGTTTTGTATGGCAAATATTTCATTTGCAATTCAAGAGATAATGCATTCATGTTACATCTCACTTTACATATACATTCCATCTTAGTTGCATATGCATCTTAGGTACAAATCATTAAAGTGTGTCAAATCCTCTTAGGGTTGTGTTATAACATAAATGTAAGAAAAATCCTAAGGTTGGAAACTGAGTCTTGAGATATCTAGAACCAAGCACATCTTATACATTAAAAAGGATCTTGAGCAAAATGATCAAAACCTAACTTGGAAGAAAAGGTTGGGCGAAAGAAGTTTTTCATGTCTATCCTATTATGCAACATGATCCTTAAAACAGTGGTTTTGACCACTTCCATAAAGCTTAAAGCCTAAAATCAGAGTAGTAAGGATAGGGTTAAATCCTCATCGAACTTAGGTTGAGGATCCAATTCCCCAAAGCTTTGATTTGACCTACATGGAGTAGTAAGGATAGGGCATAAATTCTCATCTCGCTTAGGTTGAGAATCTGATTCCCCAAAGCTCTTATGTCTCATTTCATGATAAATCTTGGATTGGAAGGATCGTACTACTTGTCCTCTGCAAAGGATGGGTAGTCATCCCCAAGGTCTAAGCAATAAATTAATATTTTCCATTTTTTATCCAAAGCTTGGATTGGAAGGATCGTACTACATGTCCCTAGCAAGGATGGGTAGTCATCCCCAAGGTCCAAGAAGTAAAAAATTAATTTTTCCCATCTCATATTTATATTGGATTGGAAGGATCGTACTACTTGTCCTCTGCAAAGGATGGGTAGTCATCCCCAAGGTCCAAAGAAATGAAGATAAGTCTTGGATTATGGGGTTAGGTATGCCCATGCATGGCAACATGTCTTGTCTAAAAAACAAGACCACTGATTGTCCAAAGGGTTAGACTAGCATGACCATTTCTTCCATAATTGGTTAAATTATTTTGCTCAAAGTGAGGTAATGAACTCTAAATCAGAATAGTAAGGATAGGGTTAAACTCCCATCTTGGTTAGGTTGGGAGTCTGATTCCCCAAAGTTCTGATTTCACATTCACTTGCACATGGGTTCAAGATAGTAGGGACTCATAACCAACTTTGGGATATAATAAAGCAATTAATTAGTGGATCCTAAGAGGGTTTGGCAATCTTGAATGTTTGTACATGATACTAGAAGAAAGACTATGCCTTTTATAAAAGCAAAATCTCCTAGCATATTCATTAGGTTACACAAATCATTCACAATCTCACATATGCATTCATGCAAAACTGACAATGGAATGTTGATCAATTTCAAACGATAGGGAAAGAAATTCATTGCACACACTGAGCTAATACTTGATGATTCTGATGATTCATGTACTTCTGATCTTTGGGCATTGGTTTATATTGCTTATGTGCTAACACATGTTTTCGAGTTTGTATATGTTTCGAGGTTGGGTTCTCACTAAAATGCTCAAGAGCATTTGACAATGGAGTCGCCATTTGTTGTGGCTGATCCACAACACACCCCAAAATTGGGGACCCACCTTTTTTGCAGGCTTTCAAAGAAAATCTCAGTGACCCAGATGCTAAAAATCAAGAAAAAGGGGCAAAATTGCACAAGGATGAAAAGTGTCGCGATATCGCGACATGTCGCGCCATCGCTGCCGAAAAATGAAAAGTGTCGCGAAATCGCGACATGTTGCGCCATCGCTGCCGAAAATGAAAAAGTGTCGCGAAATCGTGACATGTTGCGCCATCGTTGTCGAAAATGAAAAGTGTAGCGAAATCGTGACATGTTGCTCCGTCGCGGAGAAAAGGAAAAAGACAAAATGAAAAGTGTCACAAAATCGTGACATGTTGCTCCGTCGCGGCCGAAGAGGAGAGAGAAAGGCAGAATTGAAAGGCGTAGCGAAATCGTGACATGTCGCAAAATCGTGGGTCAAACCGTCAAAAAGGAAGAAAAATACGTAAATCTGACAGAAGCGGCAAAGGGCACGAAGAAAAGGCATAGCGAAATCGTGACGTGTCGCAAAATCACGGTCAACATGAGGAACATGTGAAATCGAGGGATTTTGTTGCAAGGGGGAAAGGCATGAAATGTAAAATGGTCACGAAATCGTGACAAAACGGAGCCAAAGGCGATAAGGCCAAGAGTGTAGCGAAATCGCGACAAGAAGACACAAAGCGCATAAGTCGAAAGGTGTCTGAAATCGCGACCGTCGCGTTTCGAAGAGTGGACTAAAAGGCCTAAGTGGTAAAGGCATAGCAATTTCGGAACTTTGGAGAAACGTCCAAAAAGAAAAAAAGAAGAAAAACGTCGCGAAATCACGACAAAAGAAGAGCACGAAAAAAACATCGCGAAATCTGACAAAAAGAGCACGAAGAAAAACGTCACGATTTCACGACAGGTTGCGGTCGAAGGTGTACGGAGAAGAAAAGCGTCGTGATTTCGTGACATGTCACGTTTTTGCTGGGCAAGAAGGCAAGAAGGCTATTGACGAAAAAACGTCGTGATATCGCGACATGTCGTTTTTTCGCGGTGAAGGCAGAGGAACAAGTTGCATGCATAAAGATGTCGTGATTTACATGGGGCCATTACGAAACATGCTGGAAACGCAGAACACGTGGCATACAGGTGTCAGGATTACAGAAACGTTTCATGTAACAGAGAATATCGAACGTTTCGGCAGCGCGCATAAAATCAAAAGCAATGAAAAGGCGGGGAATTTGAAACGACGCATTCTGGGAGGTGAAACGAAGCGACGCAGGGTGAATCAAAGAGCCGTATCAGTTAGTATAAAATCAGAAGCACAGATCGATACAGGGGTTGGAAATTGCTGCTAGCAGGGTTGCAGAGACAAGGGTTGCATGCCATTCTGGGCCTGCACTTGGAGCAATTTCCTTCATTTGTTCTGGATTTGTTAAACCTGGAACATTCTGTCATTGTAATTGATATATCATTTTAATACAGAAATACAGAGAGTTGGCATCTCATTGATGAGAAAGAAGGAGTCATTTTTGCATGCATGATTTAATGTTTTATCTTTCCCTTTCAGATTTCTAGGCTTCTAGGTGAAGTTTAATGCAAGTGTTCTTGGTTGCTTCATGCGAATGTCTAAATCTGAAATTACAGTAAAACCCCAGAAACCCGCACCTAGCTTATCCGGATTGTGCGAATTTGCAGGTTCAATAGGTTAGGTTGCATGCAGAAAACCTCATTATCTTCGGTTTTGTCAATCAGGATGGTTGCACTCTGGACGTAGTTTAGTTTCATTTTCATTTGCATTTTTTTTATTTTCAATCCCTTATTTTATTTTTTGCATTTTAATTACCGTCATTCAAATAAATAACTGAAAGTCCATCAAAGCCTAAGATCAAAATAGATTCAGTTCTTAGATTTATTCACTTTGAGTCCATTGTAAATTCAAATTAAAATAAACCACAGTGCCCCTTGTTAACATCCACTTGCAACCCTAAGGTATTCCCAGCATTCAAATTAAAACAGCATCATTGATATACAAAGAGTTAGCATAACAGGAACCTTGGAGAAATTATCTGTTGTAATTTCTTTGCAAGCAGAGGATTTTGGGACTCGGATCCTACCGGAGAGTGTGCTTTCACAATTGGGTGAAAACACCACTCAACACTAAAGTTCCAAAGAGTAATTAGGTGAATCTATTCACTTAGCAATTCTTCATCCTCAGAGACCTTACAGGTAATAAACTTAGGTGCAAAGGGTTCATTTTATGAACACCTATATTTAGTTCATTACTCAGTATCATTAAGCACCATATCAGTTTAAAAGTTGCAAGAAGTGGATTCATTTTAAAGTCTTCAAGAGAGTGCAAAAGAGAGTTTCTTTTAAGGTTATTATTTGCATGTTATAATAGGAGGTAGATACATTTCGACAAAAAGAAAAATATCATCTACCTATTGTCTATCTAAGAACTAAGAAGACTACATCCTACAACATTGATTGTAGTGCATATTACAGATTGCTTTTAAGAGTTCATTATACATTACTCTTAAGAAGACTGCAATGATTATAGAGCATTTGAGAGTTCTTTAAGAGTTATCATCAGTGCATATTATAGGTTACTTTTAGGAGTAATAAGGAGATTGCAATTCCACTATATTAGTCTCTCTTAAAGCTTATTAGAAGTGCACTAACTGTCAGTAAAATTAGTACAATATTAAGTCACCTTAAGGGCATATTAGCTGCATGATTATTAGCTTGGATTCATTGTTAATCTAGCCAAGAAAAGGTGAGAGTTGTCTAGTAAAGAAGACAACATTGAATCAGCCCTTGCCTACAAGGATTGGTACAGAGAAGTTGTCATTAAAACCAGTAGAAATAAAGCTTGCAAAAGAGATTTAGAGATCTCAGGTAAAGGTGCAAAATCAAGGTATTCTATTGTAAATCTATTTACATTATTATTCTACACCATAACATCTTGTCCTACATAGCAAAGAGGATATAATTTGAGTGTCTTAAGGACACATCCATCACAAGAAAGGAACATCACACAAGTGATCACTAGAGGTTGAAGAGCTTTGAAAAATCTCACATTGCAGTGTCCAAAGACACCTCCATCAACCATGGATTTAGGCAGCCACAACAAGCAACCTAAATTATAAAACAACCACAAGAAGGAGTTAGTATCTATTGCATATCACAAGCTATAAGCTATCATATACAACCTAACACAAGGTAGCATACAAATAACACAACACCAGATAGAGTTCAAGTGTAACACCCAAGACCTATCTTGGAGAACCATTAATCGATAGGAAGATATACTAGGTCATATTATGAAGAAACTGCCAGCTAAGGGTAGCACTAGCAATTGCAGTCAAGTGCCTAGGATCTCCATCAAACCAAGAGTCAACCTTCATTTGCTTGAAAGCGTTGAGAGCAAGAAACCAATTGGATTTACATTGGCAAGAGGAGTATATAGGTTAAGGAAGGTGTTGGAGGGAAGATTTCATGCAATATTCTACTTGTCACATATGACAAAAAGTGCTCATATTCCACAGGTAAAGAAACGCTCACTTTTTTAGTTTTGGAGTAATTATTTGGGGGTTACAAAGCATCTCTATAAAAAAGAAAGTGTTACAACATCTCAAGCAATGTAGGTGTCATCCCCATGCATGTTGGAGTTCATAAGATACTTGGACACCACTTCAAGAAGTGTTAAGATTCCTCTCAAATGTTACTCAAGAAGCTTATGCCATGTGGGAGTCTTCAAGAGGATTTCATAGCCATTTAAGCACTTAATTCCAAGTGAAGCAATACAACTCTATACCCTCTTTGATACCATGTTGAAATTCACAATGTTTTCCATAAACGAATAGAACCAAATCATACACTCAAATCTTATGCAAAAAGTGAAAGAAAGGACAAAAAGGAAAGAATGTGATAGGCACCCTCAGATACCATAAATAATCACTATATTTGTAAATAATATTGCACAACACTCTAATAATAAAATAAGGAGTGTGAGGGGGTAATTATAGCAATACCAATACCCCAATTACATCATAAAGTTTGACCTAAGTCAACATAACAAGAGATATTTTATAAGTCGTAAATAGGGTTTAACCATAACAAGGTTAACCATGGGCCATAGGTCTTATCTAATAAAATATTACAAAATAATTAGTACATTGTAAAATGAAATTTCCTTAGGTATATCCACTACAACACACAATGTCGAATATTGGCCATGAATGAGATTATAATTCCAACTTGGAGGTCTTTACCATGTATATAATTCTATTGATGATTTTACTAGCATCTAGAGTATGTTAGAAAATATTCAACCTCTTATTTTTTGCTTCGATGACTTTATTGGCATCTATCTAGTTAGAAATTAAAAAAGATATTGATTTGGGTGTCAAGAGAGAAATAAGGAACCTATCGATGAATATTTCTCTTGGAGTAAATAAGTTAAATCCAATGAGATCCTTAGGATCCAAGTCCACCTAGGGTTTTCTTAATAGAATACCTCTTCATAAACTTTTAGCAACCGTCAAAAAATTTTATAGTTTCTCTAAAAAATGTTGCCCTTATGAGAAATTGTAAAAGTTGATTTGTCACTAACATGTTAGCCAAGTCCTTTTCAACTCAACCATAGTTATAGGATGTGGCTAAAAGGATGCAGGAACGAAAAATGGGATTATATGACCAACAAAAAAATACAAAAGCATATATCCATGGAATGGAGGCCTTCATATTTAAAATAGATGGTATTTGGGGCAAGGACCTATCAATTATTTGGGATAAACCCAGGCAAAAACCTACCTAGAGAGATCTCCAAAATAAATATTCACAAGTGGGGTGCAAAATCCAGTTAGGATTTTTACTCAATCAAAGGAGGATTTGTTGAATGGTAGGGCTGAAGACCTGCAAGGTCAAAAATACTTGCCAAGCATGGAGCAAAATCAAATGGACAAAACCCTATGCTAGAGGGCATAGGAGGTATAGGAAATGATCAAAAAAATGAGTCCAAATCATTCATAGATGTTCTAATCAATTCAATGGAGCCTACCCATTACTTAGAACTTGTTAGTTTAGTGGATAGAAAGTTGAATATCTTGCAAGGTATTCTAAAGTGCACGTGTCACCATATTTCAAAGGCCCTAATAGGAAATTTTGTAAGTGCATGAGTGGCCTTAGAAAGCATTCATAAATAGATTTATGGGCACTAGAAATGAAGGGGAGAGGTAGGTGTATATTCTCTTGGAAATTTTCTAAGAATTTGTTTCATTTGTGAGGAAGATTAATAAAGAATTCTTATTGGGGGCCCTAGTTTTGGGGCTAAGCGTTAGAGTATATTACATCATTTGGGTCATGTAAATGTACCACCTTTGGTACATAACTAGAGGATATGTTTACTTCAAATTAAAGTTATTTAGTTGCTTCAAGTATTGTAATCATGACAAGTGTCATGTAAGTTGTACCAAGCGTCATAGGTAGAGAAAGGGACAAGAAACCTATTCTTCTATATAATGGACTCATAGTTCCATTTGGATTGTATCATTCTAATTTTATAATATTACAAGTCATGTTCATGAAGATCTTCTTTCCTCTCTTTTTCTTTATGATTCTTAAGTAGATAGAATAGCACAAAAACTATCAGTGGTATCAGAGTGAGGTTCGAAGAGCCTGAAAAGGATTGAAAGGAGGAGCAACTCCTACAAGATCTATTTGGGACAATTGTCACCATTCGACAACAAGCCCAAAAAGGAAATTGTTGATTTCTACAACAAAAAACCGAAGGCCATTGAAGGAGAGTTGAAGCTACCAAACTATAGTTCCAGACAGTAATTAGGTGAATCTATTCACTTAGAAATCCTTCATCCTTAGAGACCTTAAAGGTAATAAACTTAGGTGCAAAGGGTTCATTTTATGAACACCTATATTCAATTCATTACTCAGTATCATTAAGCACCATATCAGTTTAAAAAGTTGCAAGAAGTGGATTCATTTTAAAGTCTTCAAGAGAGTGCAAAAGAGAGTTTCTTTTAAGGTTATTATTTGCATGTTATAATAGGAGGTAGATATATTTCAACAGAAATAAAAATATCATCTACCTATTGTCTATCTAAGAACTAAGAAGACTACATCCTACAACATTGATTGTAGTGCATATTACATATTGCATTTAAGAGTTCGTTATACATTACTCTTAAGAAGATTGCAATGATTATAGAGCATTTGAGAGTTCTTTAAGATTTATCATCAGTGCATATTATAGGTTACTTTTAGGAGTAATAAGGAGATTGCAATTGCACTATATTAGTCTCTCTTAAAGCTTATTAGAAGTGCACTAAGTATCAGTAAAATTAGTGCAATATTAAGCCACCTTAAGGGCATATTAGCTACATGATTATTAGCTTGGATTCATTGTTAAGATAGCCAAGCAAAGGTGATAGTTGTCTAGTAAATAAGACAACATTGAATCAGCCCTTGCCTACAAGGATTGGTACAGAGAAGTTGTCATTAAAACCAGCAGAAATAAAGCTTGCAAAAGAGATTTAGAGATCTCAGGTAAAGGTGCAAAATCAAGGTATTCTATTGTAAATCTATTTACATTACTCTTCTACACCATAACATCTTGTCCTACATAGCAAAGAGGATAGAATTTGAGTGTCTTAAGGACACATCCATCACAAGCAAGGAACATCACACAAGTGATCGCTAGAGGTTGAAGAGCTTTTAAAAAGCTCACATTACGGTGTCCAAAGACACTTCCATAAGCCATGGATTTAGGCAGCCACAACAAGCAACCTAAATTATAAAACAACCACAAGAAGGAGTTAGTATCTATTGCATAGCACGAGCTATAAGCTATCATATACAACCTAACACAAGGTAGCATACAAGATAACACAACATCGGATAGAGTTCAAGTGTAATACCCAAGACCTATCTTGGAGAACCATTAATCGATAGGAAGCTATACTAGGTTAGATTGTGAAGAAAATTCTAGCTAAGGGTAGCACTAGCAATCGCAGTCAAGTGCGTATGATCTCCATCAAACCAAAAGTCAACCTTCATTTGCTTGGAAGCATTGAGAGCAAGAAACCAGTTGGATTTACATTGGTAAGAGGAGTATATAGGTTAAGGAAGGTGTTGGAGGGAATATTTCATGCAATCTACCACTTGTCACATCTGACAAGAAGTGCTCATATTCCTCAGGTAAATAAATGCTCACTTCTTGAGTGTTAGAGTAATTATTTGGGGGTTACAAAGCATCTCTATAAAAAATAAAGTGTTACAACATCTCAAGCAATGTAGGTGTCATCCCCATGCATGTTGGAGCTCATAAGACACTTGGACACCACTTCAAGAAGCGTTAAGATTCCTCTCAAATGTTACTCAAGAAGCTTATGCCATGTGGGAGTCTTCAAGAGGAGTTCATAGCCATTTAAGCGCTTAATTCCAAGTGAAGCATATAACGAAACCTAAGAAAATCAAGCAACATCCAAAGGAGAGAAGACGTATCCATAACGAGTAGCGAAGACGTATCCATACATAGTAAAAGATGAGCAGACAAGATTAAAGGTTGAATTCAAGACTTCTAAGAAGGTCAAAGTAGTATTTAAGGCTCATTGCCATACGCCTGCTATTAAAGAAGAACAGTGCACAGTAAGACAACTTCTAGTATTTAGAAGTTGGAACTTTATTTATTTATTTATATATTTTATTGAATTTACATGGTGGAATCGGTAGCCACCATGAATCCAAGTAGGCTATCCAGCTTTTATGGTCGCCATAGTATTCTATGTTGTCCACTCTGAAAGCCACCACACAATTCTTTGCACAATCGGCACCTATAACCACCATGTCACAATCGTTTTAAACCTTTTACACCACTGAAAGCACTAAGAAAGGGACAAGCGTTCAATCTAGTGAGGCCTGATATTTGAACCTTGGACCTTCGTCCCCCTGATAGGATTTGGTTGAACCAATTGTTCTATACCTCAGACCTAGAGTTGGAACTTTATAAAGGTAAGGTTTTTACCTTAATTAAAATTGCTTTCATTAAGGAGTTATAAGGAGTATAGTATAAGGTTGAAACTCTTCTATTATTTACTTTGGAAATAATAGCAAAATCAACCATACATTTGAAAGTAAATTTAAAGGAGGTTTATATATTTAAATAGTTTAATATTTGCAATTAAGTACCATAGGAGATATAAGGGTTTCTACTTGGAAAATTAAAACTCTATTATTGCAAATATTATTATTTTCTAATATTCCAAATTAGGGAGTTATAAGGTATACTACATCAAAATAGTTTATTGGAATTTAGAAATATTAAACTATTGGACATTGAGGTTTATAAAAGGAAGTTCATCATTTACTTAAAAGAGTTGGAATTATATACTTACACTTGTCTCATATTCATACTAAAGGGACAAAAGAAATCCAACCATAGAGAACTTCAAATTAAGTGCATAGTTCATTAGGAGAGATAAGGTGAAATAGAAGTTGATTATTGTTATTTACAAAACATTACAAAATCAACTCAAAAAGTGAACTATTACTTACTAAGCACTTTATTAAGCTTATAACTTATTCTAATCACTAGGGAGACATAAGGATTCTACAAAACTTAAGCCTTAGAAAGAAGTACACATTCTCTACACTAAGGTATCATAAGTCATGGATTATTGGTATATAGACTCAGGGGCAAGCAAGCACATGACCAGAAACATACATTGGTTTAATTCTCTACAAAAGGTAAATGAGAAACCAGTTGCTATAGCAGATAGTAAAACTTATGAGGTAAAGGGGATTGGAAATATTTTAATATATCTAACAAATAAAAAAGGGATAATCAAAAATGTATTATATGTACCAGGACTGTCTACCAATCTTCTTTCAGTTTCTCAACTCATGGATCAAAACATGACTGTAGAGTTCAAAGTTTCCAATGGAAGAAAATAGTGTCATATTCTTAAACAAAAGGAAAAGATAGCATCAAGCTCTTATAAAAGTGGTCTATTTGTTCTAAACACCACTACACACTCAGCCCTTTCAGTTAAAGTTTCAGATCTATGGCACAAGCATCTAGGACATACTAGTGAATCTACTATGAATGAAATGCTCAAATATCAAATGGTTGAAGGAATACCAAATCTATATTTAGAATCTACAGTTTGTCCAAAATGTTTAGCAAGAAAACAACACATAATCCCTTTTGAACTTCGTCAACACAAGACTCAACAACCACTAGAGTTAATATACACATATTTATGTGGGCCAATGAATGTCACTAGTATTGGAGGACATAAGTATTTTCAATTATTTTTTGATGATCACACCAGGAAAATGTGGGTATATTTCATGAAGTACAAATCAGAGGCATTTAGTCATTTTAAACAATTCAAACTTCAAGTAGAAAAAGATTCAGGAAAGACTATTAAAGCACTTCGTTCAGACAAAGGAGGTGAATTTGTATCTAAATAATTTGATTCATTTTTAGAAGAAAATAGAATTAAAAGACAACTCACTACAGCATATTCACCTCAACAGAATGGAATTGCAGAAAGAAGAAATAGGTCAATAATAGAAATGGTGAGATGTATGTTAAAAGAAGCTCATCTTGATCATCAATATTGGGCAGAAGTAGTTCAAACAACAGTATACATACAAAATAGATTACCAACGAGAATACTCAAACATATCACACTTGAAGAAGCATGGTCAGGAAAAAAACCAAATATAGAAAAACTAAGAATTTTTGGATGCAAATCTTACATGCATATTCCAAAACAAAAAAGGACAAAATTAGATGACAAAACTATGGCAGGAATATTTGTTGGCTATGATAACGAATCTACAAGATACATAATATTAGATCCACATACAAAGAAGGTTTACATAAGTAGAGATGTAATCTTTGATGAAAAAGTCAAAACTGACACAGAAAAAAACAATAAAGATACAAAAATTCTTCTAAACTACTCAAAAGAAGATATAACAAGTGAAGAGTTAGAATCAGAATCTCAAGAAGAAGATAGAGAACATACAAAACCATCTACAATTTCTCATAGGAAAGAACCAATATGGCTCAGAGACACTCTCAGGGACTCAAACCTAGAAAGGTTTCCAGATCTTACCACTACTAGACCTCAAACCCACAGTCAAAGTAGAATAAACAGAGGATTACTAAGCAATACAGTAGAGCCAACATCAACTATCCAAGCACTAAATCACTCACATTGGAAGGCAACAATAGAATCTGAATATACATCACTCCAAAAGAATAAAACATGGGATTTAGTGAAATTACCTCCAGGAAAGAAAGTAGTGGGGTGCAAATGGGTTTACAAGACCAAATATAAAGTAGATGGAACACTTGAAAAATATAAAGCTCGATTAGTAGCTAAAGGATATACTCAGACTGAGGGAATTGACTATGAAGAAACATTTGCACCAACAACTAGAATGACTACTATCATAATAGTTTGTGCACTAGCAGCTCATCAAGGTGGAAGCTTCATCAAATGGATGTAAAAAGTGTTTTTCTTAATGGTGACTTAGAAGAAGAAGTCTATATGTCACAACCAGAAGGGTTTGTTATTAAAGGACAAGAAAATAAAGTGTGCAAATTAAAAAAATCACTATATGGTCTAAAGCAAGCTCCTAGAGCATGGAATATAAAGATCAACAATCACTTATTACAACATAGTTTCAAAATAAGTACATCCGATCCCAGTTTGTATACAAAGAAAATTGGAAACAGTATACTAATTCTCATAGTATATGTTGATGATATAGTAATTATTGGAAGTTTTGAAAAACTAATAAGTGATATAAAAAGAGATCTAGAAAAGGTATTTGAGATGACAGATCTAGGTCTAATGAATTATTGTCTTGGTCTAGAGATCCAACAAAGTGAGGATAAGATCACTATTACTCAAACAAAATATGCAAAAGCCTTACTTGAAAAATATAGAATGAAGGATTGTAAGTCGAAAGATACACCAATGGAACAAGGAATTCAGTTATCCAAAAATGATGAAACACCTTTGGTTTCAGCAACTATGTATCGATAGTTAATTGGAAGTCTTCTGTACTTAACAAATAGTCGACCCGATTTAGCCTTTGTTGTAAACTATCTTTCATGTTTTATGCAAGAACCAAGAGAGAGTCATTGGAAAGCTACAAAAAGAATACTGCAATATATCAAGAAGACTATTGATTATGGACTAACCTATATGAAGAATGTTAAATATTTTTTCCTACAGGGTTACTCAGATTTAGATTATGTAGGTTCTATTGATGATAGAAAATCTACTTTAGGGTACGTATTCTATCTTGGGTCAGGTCCTATATCTTGGCATAGTAAGAAACAAAATATAGTGGCACAATCATCTACTGAAGCAGAATATCGGGTAGCAAGAGATACGACCTATGAAGCATTGTGGTTACAATATATATTATCAGATATGGGCATCATACAAACTCCAACATTGATATTTTACGACAATCAAGGAGTACTCAACTTGATCAAAAATCCAATTGTACATGAAAGAACTAAACATATTGAGGCACAATGTCACTTCATCAAAGATCATTTTTAGAACCATCATATCATCCTAAAGCATGTTCCAATAGAAGACCAGCTAGCAGATATTTTTACAAAGGCACTTGGGAAAACCAAGTTTCAAATATTCAGGGATCATTTATGTAATTCAAGGGAACTTCATACCAAATAATGTAATACAGGGGGTGTTAGAGTATATTACATCATTTGGGTCATGTAAATGTACCACCTTTGGTACATAACTAGAGTAGGAGTTTACTTCAAAGTAAAGTTAGTTAGTTGCTTCAAGTATTGTAATCATGACAAGTGTCATGTAAGTTGTACCAAGTGTCATAGGTAGAGTGAGGAACAAGAAACCTATTCTTCTATATAATGGACTCATAGTTCCATTCGGATTGTATCATTCTACTTTTATAATATTACAAGTCATGTTCATGAAGATCTTCTTTCCTATCTTTTTCTTTATGATTCTAAAGTAGATATAATAGTGCATAAACTATCACCAAGTAAGATTATACCTGAGATACTAGACAAGGGGATATAAGCTAAAACTTGAGTCTATACAAAGATCTCAAGTTTGTATCAGTCTACTAGACCTTCCCTTGGAGTTCTAGGAAGCACAAAACTTGAAATCTATAGGGAACTATACATGAGGTTTTGTAGCAATGTATGCTACCACTAGGAACAAAACCAAAACCTCTTTTTCTAAAATCTATATCAACTAGAAAATAGATGAAATATGCAAGAAGTAAATTATCCTCATGGCTAAAGGAGTATAATATGTTTAGCAAATTGAGTATGAGAACATACCCTTTTTCTATAGGGTGTGTAGGAAAATGGGTTATTTAGCCATAAGCTACTATGAAAACAATTGACTAGGGAACCTTGAGAGAAAAGATTTTGGAAAAGAAGAGTAAACATGGATGAAGACTCAATCCTAAGTGAGAATCGTGGTCAAAATGTGGAGCAATAAATCTTAGGAAGGAAGGACCTAAAATCACAAGTCCATGGTATTACCCCAGACCAAGATAAAGAAAACATAAAAGATAACCTAGCACATGATAATAGATTTAGGCACAAGATTGGAAAGTGGAAAACTATTATCTAAAATGGAAGGGGTAGTAGAGGAGGTTTTATCTTAAAAAAACTAAACTTGTGGTGTATCATTAAGGGAAACAACTATGTTGGACCAAGAAACAAAAGTGGTTACAAAAACCTAGTTTTAGAAAATTTAGGGGACTATCATGGAAAACCCCCTTAAACCACTAGATCATAAGAAAGACTTTTTTTTAATACCTAAGGATAGTCATATGAGATCCAAGAGATACCTTATCTTAGAACTAAATTAAACTCATGTAATGACTTCCCATCGATTTCAAGAGTAAAATAGGCCAAAAATAAAGGAATACCCCTAGTGAAAATATCAAAGGGGGCTTCCTCAAAGAAACAAGATGGAGGAGCAACTGATTTAAAACCCAGTAAAAACTAGAGGAAAATGCTAGATATTGGAGCATATCAAAATAGACTGATAGACTGGATTCTAGTCTATAACTAGGAAGCAAAGAGATAGAAAAATAAATAGAAGAGGACAAGAAGAGAACCATGTAGATGATGGGTGTATCCATCCATATGAGTCTAAGAAACTAAATTCATTAGTTGGAATGCCAAGGGAATTAATTTTCCTCGAAAAATAGGCTAGTTAAATCCTTGATATGGATTACCAACTACAAATTCTACTATTATAATAAAAAAAGCTAGATGAGGTGGAAAGTATAAAATCAAGAGATATTTTTTGTAAGCAAGTAGACTTTGCAAATGTGAACTCTAAAGGGACAATTGTGTTTGGTGGAAATAAAACTAGTGTGAAGGTTGTAGGGTTTATTGTTATTATTGCTATACTTGTTAAGGGTATTGTTGGATACGTTGTTATGGTTGTAATTGTATAGGTTGTGGTTGCAACTATACCGATTATTATAAGTGTATAGATCATTGTTCCAACTATTGAACTTATAGTTGGTGCAAATGGTATGGTAGTAGTTGTTATGACTATTTTGGCATTTTATGTTGCTATTGTGCTTGCTCTAGCTATGGCTATGATTGTGGGTGTTTTTTATGGATGAAATTGCTATAATCATTGATGTAATTGTTGTATAAATTACAGTTGTAACTATTATAGGGATTGTTATGATTGAGTCACTTTTGTGTTAGCAGCTGATGTTGCTCCACTTGTTGTGTAGACATTTGCTATTATGTATTAATATGCTATTGATATACCTATTGTGATGGTAACTAGGGATGAGTATTAACATTTTGATGATGTTATTACTAAATAGAAATATGTGCATTAACAAGTGTTATGTTAGTTGCATTATTTATTTATTTTATGCTTGCTTGCAAGTCATATTTATGTGCTTTAGCTAACTTATAGTGATGATAAATACTAGATATATCTTATTTTTTAGGATATGTCCTATTCTGAAAGCATGTAAGGCTCGCTAGACTATATTTTACTTTATAGTTATATATTATAAAAATAAATAAGTGGTATTCTTATAACTTGTCTATTTTTTGCTTGTTTATATAATATAGTAAAGGGTTTTGTATGACCCCCAAAGGATGAACATTGGGGAGAAGTTTATGCATGTGCTCATATAGGATACTTTTAACATGAGTCCAAAGACTTGGATTTTGGCAATGCAAGCAAAAAAGAAAAGGAAAGTTTATATCTCGTTTTGAACCACCTATTTTGTAAAAGGGAAAGGACGACCATTTCAAAACCCTACATTACCATAAATACAAAAAAAAGCTGATTTGTCAAAGATAAACAATCGAGTAATAGAAATTCACATTTGCTCTCACACCATGTTAGATTCTATAGTGGTTTCCATAAACCAATTGAATCAACATGTTGCCTAGAAATACTACAAGTAACTCATAGAAAGCAAACACGTGATATAAGAGGGTGCTTGTGGACACCAAATTATCTCACTAAAGGAAAATAGAATACACTCTAATTGATAACAAAATGGTTGGTATGAGGGGGTATTTATACCCAATTACAAGAGACCTTTAGGTCAAGGTTAAGGAACCAACCTTTAGGTTAAATAATAAAATATTACAAAATATTCATCTATACAAGGTGTACAAGGTACCAAAGGGCATATATAAAGAATATAATACAAGGTCAGTTGCAGTATCAATGAAGCTTAACCACCACATATTCCAACACATACTATGTTCATATTCATTACAAAGAGAACATTTTGCTATTTCAATCAAATGGATACAATTTACCTGGATTAAACTTAAACTTTTATCTTCTTTGCTTTGAGAATTGACTCAAAATATTTTGATTTTAGAATTGATTTCTTTGAACTTGAACTCACACATTCTAATTTCTCATTATATGTATCCTTCTTATTTCTTCTAATATTTACTCCAAACATATCCTAGTGGCCTTTTCCACTTTATGAGGTAAAGGGGACATCTTTGCCACTTTAGTAAAGATTGAAAAAGAGTTGATCTAAGTAATCTTCAACTAAATTTTGATCACCTTCCTTAAAATCTAGGATTATCCTATGATTAGAACATTTGATATCTTTCTCGATTTATTTTATTTTGCAATCTCTTGCCATGAGTTCAATATTATAACATATGCAACACCAAAATGGAACATTGTCATAACCCACTCCTTGAACTTATTATCTTGATTTAAATTTAGTTGTGATGGATTTTAGAAAAGGTTTTGAAATATCCATAGCAACATATATTCACATAGAAGTAATTAGATTTCATTCCCTAGAAATGTGTGCCTTGTGGAGGAAGTTCCTTAGAGTATTGTCAATACTTTTTTTAAAACCTTCTTATTGATAAGATGGTAAAAAAATCCTAAAACTTTGCCTTGCATAAGAACCCTTTCAAGTATTTACATATCCATAGTAAAATTCACTCCATGTTCTTAAATATATGTCATCCCTCCCCATAAACCATGGACCATAACTCATTACTTTATCCCTAACTTTCAAATCAAAGAAGATGATAAAAAATACTATCAAAAGAAAAGTTATTAAATGATGTGACTTTAGTTTTTACTTCCTCTTAATCTAATTTTGAACCTTTGAAAAAACTAGCTAATGGTTCTTGAACTTGTATATCAACCCTCTACTTTTATGAGCTTATATTTATCACCCCATATTTGATAATCACTTTAGATGATTCATTTATCAATTGAATGTGGATTATCATATATTCACTTATTTTTGTTATAGGTTGATAAAAAATGCTTTCTTCAACTATGGTGTCCTTAATTCCATCTATGCATTCCTTAAATGGCTTTTTTAATTTCCATCCAAATTTTCTCAAGAGAACCATTCATTATTTGTATTTCTCCTAAGTTGTAAAGCAAAAAAAATTGATGTGGATCCTTTCATATATTTACTGACCATTCATGTTGTATTTTATTATATTGACCCACTAGCCCTTTCCACCTAATGGGGTGATACATGTATCATATATTGACCTAATAATATGTCAATTTAATGGTTATTAAAAATTGTGTTATTGTATCTTGAATGGTGTTCGTATTATTACTCACCCATAAATCCGTAAATATGTTAGATATAGTTTTATTGTTAATGAAGTATTTTGATGCACAAGGGCACCATATCAAAACTTTTATATTTCTTTTTTAAAATTGGTTATATAGGATTGAAATGGACCCCACACATATTACATCATGACCACATAGTGAGATTAGAATAGCTTGGAAATAATGCATGTGTCACGTATAAATATTCAAACCCAAGTCTCCTCCTTGACAGTTGAGAAATTTAACCGGTTGATCTATTTTATTTTTGTATTCCTTTTTATTTCCATATATTCTCCTTATTTTATTTTGTAAAACTTAGTTTGTGTGTTAATTCCATTGAATCTCTCTTTGTTATTGTGAAATTCTTCATGGTATTAGAGTATTTTCAAATCCCCATTACTTGATTCTAGAGTTTGATTCATATCTATTTTATTATCACTTCAATTGAAATTGTCTTCATGAAGTTAAAGTATAGAACTTCAAATTACAATTTATAAGTCCTTTTTACCTCTTTTTTTATTTCATCCTTGTATTTTTTTTTAAATTTAGGATGTTTAAAGGAATATATGGTTTAGGTTTGAAAGGATCGAAGGTTGTGCTAGACATGAGTAGATTGCCTTGGTGCATCGAGAGCTTTTTGGTGTTATAGTTAGAGTATATTACATTATTTAGTTACATGACTATGTACCACCTTAGGTGCATTATTATATTAGGAGTTGCTTGGAGAAGAAAAAATATATGCACAAGTCTAAGAATGTGCAATGATGTAAAAGGACATGTGTCCTTCATTTAGTTAGGAATATTAAGGCCCAAGTAACTCATCTTCTTATATATAGGGCTCATTGTAATGAAGGATGTATCCTCTATGTATGCACTAATAGAGAGCTCTCATATGTTGTATTCTCCATTTTTGTGAGCCTTCATTAATGGTTGTTGCATGTGTTATTCTTGAAGCTTTTCTTGTCATTATCATGCTTATTAGTTAGCTATTATCATAGTTATAAAATTGCATGCTTATTTTATTACTTCTATATTCATTTCCTTTTAGTTTATAGCTTCAAAAGCTAACATGGTATCAGAACACATGGTAGATCCATAGGAAATTGGAAAGCCACAAAAAAATGTAAAAATCAGGATTTCTTGGGAGGTCACCCATCCCAGCACCACTCTAGCTAAAATATTTAACTATGGAGTTTTTTGCTGAGTTCAAAATACTAGGCGATTAGAATGGTTTGAGTTTTATATTTTTCTTGCGAGGAGGACTAAAAAAAAACAAAATCTTACATTGGAACGACCATGTTTTAGGTTTTTTAGGATTTTTCTTTTCCCATTTTAGCTGGCAAATTTCGAACCCTTCTTGTAGATCGAGGGTTTCATTTCCCACATCCATTGCAAGAGGATTGAACTAGAGGGTTTCCATTATTATTTTTGTGCTTCACACTTTAGACCTATGCACTCCATGAACCCAAAAACCAAGCCGTCACTTGTGTTGCATTGTTTTTCATGTCTTTTCAGCCACTCATCTCATTGCTTGTGTGAACCAAAACAAATAAAGGACCATCAGCTCACATTCTACCAGTTTTTTTGCACCTCAGATTCGATGCTCTCCATTATAGTAGTAAAATGGTTCTATCATGCATGCTCCAAATGAAGGTTTTTGCTCATTCTTGTTGTTCATCAAGGTTTCCAGCTGCATGTTTGTGCAACGTATAGACACCACACACTACTTTGATAGATGCGTTAACAGAACCTGCACGTAAATTGCAGTTACCACCTACTATGCATGCATGCCATCCTTGAAATTTATCCTGCTATCAGCAGTTGTTCAACCACGTATTTTTTTGTTTGTCTTGCTATTCGTGAGGGTTTCAACTAGCTTCTTAGAGCCTGCACTTCATGGCCCATGCCAGATAAACCAAAATTGCTCTCCTCCTATAATCCATAGCTTTGTGCAATATTTACCAAGATACATCGTGTTTGAGGGTTTCCAGGCCTGCTACAGTGCTCATTCTTCTTCGTTTCTTGCACACCGAAGTAACTCCTTCTCCTTAACAACCAAAAAGTAATGTCCTTACGCATGCAATGTGCCAGCTAGAAGTAAGGTATAGAAATTAAAATCTTTGTGTATTTCAAAAAATAAGGTTGCGTGCATATTAGGGAGTCATAAGGATTAAATGGTTATGGGAATATTCAACCTTAGGAAAAAGAGGTAATAACAATATAAAACATTTATTACTCCAACGTAATAAGAATTATTACTTTATTTAAATTTTATTATTTAATAGTTGGAGTAATAAGGAAAGCTTTTATATTTGCAAATAATTAAATTTTGGAGGTATAAGGTTTTCAAAATTGGAGAATTAAAATTATTTTGCAAATATTATTATTAATTTCTAATATTCCAAATTAGGGAGTTATAAGGCTTACTACATCAAACCTTAGGATATTGGAATTTAGAAATATTAAATTATTGCAAATTTAATCATTTGGGAGCCAAAAGGGTTTCTACCTCAAACTTTAGAAAAATATTAAATTTGCAAATATTATTAAAACCTAGGGAGTTATAAGGTAGTCAACTTCTAAGGAAATGTCTTATTCAAGAATCTTCTTTTCCAAATCCCAATTATTAAAAGGACCTAATTTTGCTCCATGGAAAAATAAAATGAAGTTAGTACTTATTGTTGAAAAACTTTGGGATGTAGTAACTGGAGAAAGAAAAATTTCGGTAGCAAAAATAGGAATTCAAAAATTTAAAAATGATGATGCTAAAGCCATGATGTTAATTCTATTTTCCATATCTGATGAAATTCAAGCACACATTAGTGAAGCAAAAACTTCAAAAATAGCATGGGAAAAATTGTGTATGATATTTGAAGGAAAGAATAAGGCAACTATTTTACATCTACAATCATAGTTGCATACACTGAAACTTCATGATGGAGAAACCATAGAATAATTTCTTCGAAGGATATCAGAATTAAAATCAAAATTGCATACACTAGGAGAAAATGTTGAAGATGAAGTTTTGGTTTTGGTTGTACTTAGAGCACTTCCTGAATCATTCAAAGCATTGGTCACATCTCTTCTAGTATCAAATCAAAAGGTATCATTTGAGGAATTGATAAATATTCTTCAACAATATGAACTTGAAAACCAGTTGAAAATTAATGCATTAGAAAAAGGATTGTGCACTTCATCACAAAAACAAAAACAAAAGAAGTATTGTTATATTTGTGAGAAAGAGGGCCATAATACAAAATCTTGCAAGTATAATGCATTGACAAGGAAAGATCAATACAAAGAATATCCTAACAATGAATATCCTAAAGGGAATCAAAGTGATCAAAATAATCAACTAGAGCATGATGCACAATCAGAACCTCTAAACAGGACTCTTATGGCAAACAATATATGTTTGTTAGCGGGTAATGAGAAATCCAATGAAGACCAAGAACTCACAGATTCTAGCTCAAATGATTCAATTTCAATTAATTACTGGTTAGCAAAAGCTTATCCGGTTAGCATTGATGATGATAAAGATTTAAATGATGATAGGGATAGTGATGGTCATAGTTATATTAATATTGATAGAGTTTAGTCTAATGATGATTTTGGTCATTTTGAAAAATATACTAAAGGAATTGGTTCAAAATTGATGAATAAAATGGGATATAAAGATACAGGTTTAGGAAAACATGAATAGAGAATAAAAGAACCAATTGTAATAGAAATAAGACCAAAATATGAAGGTATTGGATATACAGGTCAGACTAGCAGCAATGAACAAGGAACTAAATTCATGACAGAAAAGAGTACCACCAAATCAGTGCTAGGGTTTGATAGAATTGGCTGCAATAAAGGACAAAATGGTAAAAATAATTTTAGATGCAATCATTGTGGTAGACATGGACATACAATAGAGAGATGTTGGAATCTACATAGTTGTAAGACTTGTGGAGGACATAATCATTCTCAGAAAACTTGTCTATATAAAGAGAAGGAAAGCCAAAAATTGAAAATGGATTGTGGATGGATAAGTATAGATGAATGGAATAAGATGAAAATAATGTTGTATGGTTTCTACAAAATAAAACCAAGCATGATAAAGAATCAAAGTACATTGAATGAAAAGAATATTACTAATAGTATCCTATAGAAACAAGAGATAAATGATCATGATCCAAGCACAACTTTGTAGGTAACCAGTAACTAGAGCAGTGGAAGCACTTATAGTGATGATCTTATATAGGCAATAGCCTTCTGAGTATTCTATTGAATGACCCAGAGACAATGATTATCTAGAAAACCAAGCATGATAAAGAATCAAAGTATATTGAATGAAAACAAATATTACTAATAGTATCCTATAGAAACAAGAGATAAATGATCATGATCCAAGCACAACTTTGTAGGTAACTAGCAACTAGAGCAGTTCGAAGCACTTATAGTGATGATATTATAGAGGCAATAGCCTTCTGAGTATTCTAGTGAATGACTAGAGACAGTGATTATCTAGAGATGACCCACAATCAGATTTCTAGAGGCAGTGACTTAGAGGCAGTGATCCAATGGTAGTGACCCATAGGTAGTGACCTAGAGGTAGAGACCTAGAGGTAGTGACCCAGAGGTAGAACCAATGGTAGTGACCCAGAGGCAGTGACCCAGAGAATAAAACCTAGAGGTAACTCAGATACATTGATCTAGAGGCATACACAGATTATTTATCCATCCATGACAAAGTCAGAGCTGAAGATTGAGATTGAAGACTAAAGTCTTCAATACCTAAATAATGTAATACAAGGGGATGTTAGAGTTAGAGTATATTACATTATTTAGGTACATGACTATGTACCACCTTAGGTGCATTATTATATTAGGAGTTACTTGGGGAAGAAGGAATATATGCACAAGTGTAAGAATGTGCAATGATGTAAAAGGACATGTGTCCTTCATGCAGTTAGGAAGAGTAAGGCCCAAGCAACTCATCTTCTTATATATAGAGATCATTGTAATGAAGGATGTATGCACTAATAGAGAGCTCTCACATGTTGTATTCTCCATTTTCATGAGCCTTCATTAATGGTTGTTACATGTGTTATTCCTGAAGTTTTTCTTGTCATTCTTATGCTTATTAGTTATTCATTATCATAGTTATAAGATTTCTTGCTTATTTCATTACTTGTGGCTTCATTTCCTTTTAGTTTATAGCTTCAAAAGCTAACATTTGGGTAGATATCATTGCACCATATGTTACGGCTTTAGAGATGATATTACTTAATTTTAGGTTCCTTTAAACTTAAATATGTCATTAGGTTAGTCCAATCAAGAGAAGTTACTATTCTAAGTCTTAGAGTATTACTCTACAAGATAAATCATTTTTTTCAATGAGTTTATGCAGGTTTTTATGAGGGTCCTGGTCCCCTCATATTGGGTTTGAACCTTGGACCTCTCAAAGAGAGGCCAAAGCCCTTACCACCGTAGTAATATTACAACTTCTACAAGATAAATTGTTAAGAATCATAAAAATATATTTATTTTAGTATCTATGGAAAATTTTATGGGCTCTATTTTAATATTTTGTATGGTTTCTACATCACCCAAATGGAAGTCCAATGTTTTCAGCTTATAAACTTTATTTAAGCATTAAATTTTTTAAGGGGGGAAGGCTAGAATATATCCATGTAGACAAAATATTATGTTTTATTGAATGCCATCTTTCCATCCCATTTACATTATTCTTTGGAGAAGGGGAATTATGACTCATTGGTGCATTAGTTGACCTAAGAAAATGGGGTAAACTCATATTGGGGATAATTATCTCCTACCTAACATGACATGTGGAGGGGGTCCTAGATATTATAGTTGTATTAGGATCTTTTCATCCACAAGGTTGTAACTTCAACCCTTTGAATTAATGACTAGGTATTGCTTTTTCTGGGCTAAATACCATTAGAGCTATCATGAGTTATCAACACTCATTAGCATGTCTTTTGTGCTAAACCAAACACAAGGATCTTAGATAACTTGGCTAGTGTTGGGTGCCTACACTTACAAGGTTTGAGGTTTGATTCTTTCCCTCCCTTTTTGGATTATAAGAAGAACTGGTTGTTGTCTAAGCTCATCTATGACATGCTTGTTTTATCCCTTACAAGTGAAAATTCTTAGTTGACATGGCATCAAGATGAGTGGTAATCAAAATATATTTTCATACTCATAACCAATCACAAGATGTGAAGTGTATTTCTCGTATTCACCAATTATGACAAGTGTCATGTTTTGATCTATAAAGTGTTACTAGTAGTTTGGTTAGTGAGCTCATACCAAGTGGTGGGGAATTATGAGGAATAAGAGATAGGGTTTAACTTTCCAAAGTTTAGAATTTTTCAATCTATTTATAAATATGAGCTTCTAAAGGCCATAACTTCATTAAAAAACACTTTCATCCATTTTCTAGATAACATAGTTTTTTTAGCTCTATGCATTAGTGGCATTAGTATAGTCCTATTTTACTAGTTGGAAGATAAGATTGTGTACAATCCTCACAGATCCAAAAATGTTTGTTTACCCAGTTAAATAGGACTAATTATAGTGTTTTAATGGATGAAAATATTATCTTACTCATAAATAGGGGTTTGCAGATGTATTTAGACATAAAGAACATGTTTAGTAATCCCAAACAAATTATACTACATAAGAAAGAGGGGTTTTTTGGTCTTATGACCTTGGTTATTGAATTGGAATTATCTTTTAATATTAAAAAAATGCACAAATCCACTAGATGTATGTGCCAAGTTTAAGACACTTTTTGTAAAGATCACTACCTCAAAGTTTAGTCAATTAGAGACAAATATTGAAAATATCAAGTTGGAGGACTTTAGCAATGTTGAATATTATATTACATAATTTAGGGCTATGAGGGTAGATATCTCTATTAATATGGGGAATCCCAAGTCTAGTTTAGAGTATGTAAATATTGTTTTCAACAACCTTTATCTAATTTTCAAAAAATTTGGTATTCTGTATCGTGTCATTCCATTATTTATGAAGGAATGCAATTAACAAACACTTGTAAAAGTATTTTCCAACCTATATAGTATTAGGTTTCTTTTGGAATATACGAGAACTTCCATCTAAGAAACCTGTTCATTATAAAGTTGTTCCAAATACTTTGAAGAATAAGATAATGATGCTAAGAGTAGTGATTTGAAGTACTATAAAATAAACTCAAAGAAGTTAATTTGTGGGTATTGTAAGAGATAAAATAACGGTTACAAGACCTAAGGCTAAATGAGTTTGCAAAAAAAGTTTGGTCAGATTAAGTGCTACATAATATTTCATATGAGGTTGATGGATATTTCACACAACACATTTTTCCATGCCTCTCCCTATTGATACTCTTTTTAAAAATATGGTAAGACCCCAAGGTCTTACTATAAAATTATTAACAAATTAATGTAAATGTAATCGCGGGCCACTCAAAGGGGGCTCCCTTGTAATTGCTTTGCCACTATAGGGGGCTCCCTCCTTAGAATATATGCTTATTATTCTTCTTCTTGGATGATTTGATATGGATGGCCAACCTAATATATATATCTACCCTAAAGCTACGTTGGTGAAGAGACATGATGGTTCACGTATGAAGAGATGTGATGGTTCACGTTATGAAGGGTTGTGATGGTTCACTTTATAAGTTAATAATATAATAATTAAATGATTAATAATACTAACTAATAATGTTAGGATTGAGGATCCTAACATGCCACCCTTCTTAAAAAGAGCTTTGTCCTCAAAACTCAAAGTGAGAAGCTTTGTCCTTTGTTTTCCAAGAAGGATTTGTGTAAGTTCTTGGACTCTTTTAATGGCATCCTTTCGTAGGCAGGGATATTGAGAAGGATGAAGCATTGGCAGGGGGTTTCCAAGAACAATAGTAGAACATTCCTTAGGAAAATCATGATGAAGATGGGATGGCAACCCTTGGGGTTCCTCAAATACTTTAGAATGATTCATCAAAAGTTATGATAATGATTTCATATCCTTTTTTGGTTCCTTGCTAGAGCCAATGGAGAAGGAGTGTGTAGTCACTCTACGTTGGTTCCGAATAGGTTTGGTCATATGGCAAGAACACACTATTGGTGAGGAAGGTATCTATAGGTCTTGTAGAGTGCATGTTTGGCTAGGATTGATCACTTTGGGTATGTTTACCTCATCCTTGCTTGGTACATCAATCAATTCTTGCACATCGACCTCATTGTCTTCATTGCAATGAGTAGATGCACTGGTTGCTTCGGACACAACTACCTCATCTGCTTGCTCTATGGAGATATAGGGATCAACTTCCTTCAATAAATACAATGTTAGTGTAGCACATTTATGGTGGGGTTCAAATTGTTCATCACAATTATCACAGAGTCCTTTTGCTCGTCGTTCTTTCATCTCCTCAAAGCTAAGATGTTTAATTCATAAATTTCAATTAGATTTGGGGGTTGTGTAAGTGCTTTGTGCCCTTCCATTATGCATAGGTTTGGGAGCGATGTAAGTGGTCGACAAGTTTTCCATAAGTGGTTTCCCTAATCGTTGTTGTGCATTGATTTTATCTTCAACCAATTTTGCCAATCCATAGGTCTGCATCATTGTATAGGGATTGAACCTTGTCACCTCCATTCTAATTTCCTCTTTTAATCCCCTAATGAAGCCACTTATGAGAATTGATTCATCCAATATTGTGTTGTGTTTGGTGATATCCTCAAACCAAGTTTGATACTCACGTATAGAAGTGATTTGATGAAGATATTTGAGCAATTCCCACATGACTGGGTCCCACATGGCTCTGATACCAAATGGTAAGACCCCAAGGTCTTACTATAAAATTATTAACAAATTAATGTAAATGTAATCGTAGGCCACTCAAAGGGGGCTCCCTTGTAATCGCTTTGCCACTATAGGGGGCTCCCTCCTTAGAATATATGCTTATTATTCTTCTTCTTGGATGATTTGATATGGATGGCCAACCTAATATATATATCTACCCTAAAGCTACGTTGGTGAAGAGAAATGATGGTTCACGTATGAAGAGATGATGGTTCACGTTATGAAGGGTTGTGATGGTTCACTTTATAAGTTAATAATATAATAATTAAATGACTAATAATGTTAGGATTGAGGATCCTAACAAAATATGAGTGGATTGTTGATTCAATAGTTATATGAAATATTACTAGGCATCTCATCTTCCTTTTACTATAGCTAACAACACAATCGAGAGAGTCATTATTGTATATGATTTGACCTTGTAGGTTTTAGGCTATGGTGATGTCGTTATTGGTACCATAATATTTGAAGATATTTTTTATGTTCTAAGAGTTGGACCCAATATTATTTCCATCCAATGAATCACACACGCCAATAAGAAGGTGGGGTTTTGGCTAGAATAATGAGTTGTAATGATATATATGTCAGTTTCAAGTTGTTTAAGTCTATTGCAAGTAAGATCATATGTATAAGCCTAGTGATGCTCCTCTATCTTTGGATTTTGTTGTGGTGAATAAGGTTGATGATAGTACGAGTTGTGATATCAACACTTTGAGAAGACTAAATTTTGGATCTTTGGGGTGTTTACTTGTACTTATATAGTTCATAGAATTCTTGTGATTGATCCCCTGGTGGAGTATGTAAAAGATGTATATCGACAAAAAACCATTGAGATTCCTCTTCTAAGGACATAAGATGACATTATTATTGACCTATGGAGTTAGTCCATAGTGATTTTGTGATTTTATGGCTACTTTTTTGTTGTAGGGAATATATATTTTCTTAATTATATTATTGTTTTTTAGTTTTATTTTCATATCATTAAGTCCATCTATGAGGCTTTTGAGATGTTTTGATATTTTAAAGTATTGACAAGGTTAGAGTGGGATGAATATCAAGTGCCTAAATATTAATTATAAAGGAGAGTATGCTAACAATGTGTTTAGTATTTTTCTCACCTCCCATGGTATTTCTTAGCAATAAACTATTTACTTAGTCCATCATAAATATGATTTGTTGTATGATCCATGCTAAGTAAATGAATCTCAAGTTTTGGGTAAAAGTGATACGTTACATAGCTTAGATCATCAACATCGCATATCCTAATGTTGTTAATACCATGACCCTTTAAGAGGTGGATAGGAAAAAGGCCTTTGGTTTGACATTTCATAATTTTTAGATTAGTTGAATGAGACCATATCTATATTAAGTGGTGGAATAAGATACAATCCAAGAGTTAAAAATATATTATTATTGAGTATGGTAAGGAGTAAATGTATTATCTCTATGACTTACTCATGATGTGATAATTAGAGTGATGTTATGTTTGATGAGGTTTTTGCTCATCATCCTTTTGGATGTCTCTTGAATCCTCTTGTTGACTTTCCTCCATATCATTCAACTCTTATCGATAGTTGTCCCTAGCATGTTGATCTTCTCTAAATTTCCATTCCTATGGATATTTCAGTGAATGGTGTTACTCCTCCTTCTATTTGCATTTAAGTTAAGAATATTTCTTCTATTTCTAATGCTCCAAATCCTCCCTTAATCTTGACGTAAATTCAATGGACAAGTTTATTCTACTTAAATACTCCTTCAATTGAGATAAGGTCTATGTACAAAAAATAGGCTAAGACTACAATCAAAACCTTAAAGAATTTTCTCTAGCAAGAATTTCATTAAATGCTTCGTATACCTCATATCCTTCTTGCTGGTGTGGATTTAACTAGCGATCATATATACAATCAAGATCAGTATGCTTACCTATATGCACAAGGATTAGACTTGGGAGTAGGTTATCTTACATAAGGGTAAGAATATTATTAGACGTAAATAGACCTTAAGACTAAGTGCGGTGTTAACGGTCTGATTGACAAGCATAAGACTCATTTTATTACTCAGGAATAATATCAAGAAGTATTGGTCTATAATTAAAATTTTGCTTTTATTGCTAACATGGACTCCATTCATATGATTCTCTCAATTACCAATTAATATAATTATGAGGTTGTTCAAATGAATTTCAAGAGTGTATTTCTTCATAGGGGTATTCATGAAGATAACTAGATGTAATAGTTGTTAGTCTTTCTTCAAGAAGGACCTATGTCATTGGTTTAAGGCTAAGGAAGTCCTTGTACAGGAATAAGAAAACACCTTTAACTTCGGTATGAGAAGATCCACATGTTTCTCGATTGTGGCTTCTTCCTCGTTATGAGATTGAGCATCATGTTTAAATTAAGCAACATGATGACGACATGCTTATTGTTATGCTTTATATTAATAATTTGATTATTAGTAAGAGTTCATGTTCTATGATTAAGGATTTGAAGCTATAAGTTATGAAGTCATTTGAGATAATAGATGTAATTCTATTTTACTATTTTATAGCCATTCATATTACTCAATATTCTTATGAGATTTTGTTTCCTAACCTTGTATATTTAGATCTTCTATAATGATTTGAGATTTAAAAAAATTGTAAATCAAGGCTAACTCTTCTTCTCCTTGAGTTGATGCTACTATCTATCAATACCTTTGGTATGTAAACTTCTCTGTTTGAATTGAATGTAACCAAATATTGTTTTTCTATTTGTTAGGATCTTATCCTAACACAACCATTATTATGTATTTGTCTAGTGTTGGTGTATGTTTGCATGTTGTGTGCCCAGTGTGTATGGCCCATTATGATGTAACATTTACTTTTATTATAAGTAGGAGTTAGTTGCTCGAGTCGCCTCTTACATGCGATATGACCCTTGAGAATTAGGGTTAGGGTAAATAATAGTCTATATAAGGACATGGGTTTGGAGTAAAATGTATCTCATGTTGTATTAGATATTTGCTGCCAGGGAGGTTACCCCCTCGAAGAGATCTATGACATTTGTTCTGCTTAATTAATACAAGTTGTATTTCCATATGGTTATTTTCTTGAGCACTTCTACTATTTTTATTTTCATGGTCATTTAGTTTATAAGCATTTCCACTAATTATTGCATTTCGATTGTAGTTATGCTTAGTTTTATACAAAGGTTCCTAACAAGTGGTATCAAAGTTATTTCCAAGGTTGTGTTTTGTAGCAACAACAACTCTTGTCCTTTTATCCATTTATCTATTCTATACTTTTTTCTTTTTGTTCATTTTCCATTAAAGTATCTTTCCAAGAAAATTTCTATTTTTTGTGGATTAGGTTGGAAACCCTATGTTGAGGGGTTTTAAAATATCATAGAGGATCTATCATTTTTTGTAAAGCTAAATTGCCCATAAAGCATCTAGTAAAGTGAGGGATGCTCAAACTCCAATACTTAGGCCTTAGACAACACCCATGTATGGTTGTAAGCTTCCACATGCCCTCGGGTATATAGGGAGACACCCTAAGAATAGGAGAAGCCTTCACCCATAGGAAGATATCACTTGTTTGAGATTTGTGGTGCACTGATAAGTGTTTAGTCTCGAGAAATTATTCTCACAGCACCCTTAGAAATGGATTGTGTGACTACGGGTATGGTGGAACCTTATATAGTTAGAGCTCTAAAATATTGGGCCAACCACTAATCATGAACAAGATTGTATATTAAAGAGCCTATGAAATCAAACACACCCTAACTTAAGTTATCCATATTAAAACCTTATTTTAATCCTTTCTTGTTCAAAACCAAAACCAAATCTAAGCATACTATACAAGAGAGTACTCCAATCAAGTTTGATAATATAAATAATATCCAATATGATAATATAGAGAATAAATAGTTTGATAGTATAGAAAATATACAATTTGAAAGTACAGAGAATATATAGTCTAACAGTGCAAAGAATACCTAGTCTGACAGTTAGAGCAGGTGTTAGTAGTCTGCTAGCAAAGTAGTTAGTTTTCAATAATCAACCAAAAAAAGAGTAAAAAAAGCAAAAGTTAATATTTTTTTAACATGTTTCACTTTGATCCTCTCTTTGAGCTGATCATTTTGACATATAACATTGATAAACCTTTTTAGATACCCTAAAGTGACTAAAAATGGTTAATGGTACTAGATCTACCCAAGAGCTAGAGTGATTGGGTGAATAGGCAAACAAATTGAAGCTTCTCAATCACAACTTTTTCAAGCATTATCCAAATTAGAAAAATTGGATAAAATTGATGACCTTGAGAGTCATTTAATAGGCCTAAATGCAAAATACAATGTTCTGATAGGATAATCACTAGGAAGTCAAGGTGGTAGTTCTGAGAGCAAATCAAGAAATGCCTTACCTCTAAATACAAATCACATAATGCCCAAGCTGGACTTTCCAAAACTTGATGGTGATGATCCAAAAATAAGTTTTATTAGGTTGAACTGTACTTTTTCTCTTCATGACACTCCCCATAATCAAATTCTTGCAATTGCATCTTTCAACCTAGAACAAGAAGTTGTCCAATGGTACCAATGCTTAGAGAATATGCATCCACCACTCACTTTGGCTGGATTTGAGATAGAATTACTCATCCATTTTGGACCCAATGAGTATGAAGATGTTGGTATTGGAAAAGAGATGATATCATTATACAAAATGTGTTACAATATATAGGTAGAAGACCTATAAGAAAACATGGAAAGTGTCAAACTGAAAGTAGGCATAGTGCACATTATAATATTCTAACATTCCCCCTTAATGTGCACTATCCTAACTATAGAAAAAAACAAGTCAACATTAGGTAACATTCCCCCTTAATTTTGACTTCTCTAAAAGAACCCTAACATTTGGTACAATATTTAATGATCGCACAGTTTTTTTGGCAAAAGTGCTAGATCTTTAGACGAGGACTAGCGAAATGTATAGTGAAGGACGATGAAGCCCTATTGTTGCATTCCTAGTCCTCGCATTGCTTTACTACCTAGATGTGTCCCAGATTGTCAAACATGGTCGTGTTAGAAGTTCAGTGGATCACCATCGACGTGTGATGCACCGCTTCTTGTTTGCATATACAAAGCTCCATCAATGATGGATTAAATGGTGACTACAATTTTTCTTTTTCGTGACGACAATAGTGGGCATTACAGTGGGAATTGTTGTCAAGGGTTTGCTCAAATTAGATGTAGTTTTTGATCTATGAAGGTCGAGTGAATCATCATCACTTCCAACTGATTGATCACGTGAAACCCATGCTAAGTAGTGCCACGATTATAGCTACGGGAAACTCCTTTTGGCATCATCTACGGAGCTTGATTAGCCATTGTGGCTATCATTCAAAGAAGTTTGTTGTTTTTGTTAGCATTATTTTCATTGAACCCGTAGAGGAGTAGATATTTGGCCGATGAAATCTTTCTGGATAACTACTTAGACGTTTTATGTTGGCCATTGACGTTGTCAGTATTAGACACCACATCCAGAAGCATACGCGTGTTCGAGTGCCTGTGTTGTTGATCATACAGTGTTTTTTGGTGACGTCTAATTCTAGTTGTTACAATGCTCTGTGACAATCTGATCAATTGAAGAAAGAGGCAGAGGATGTACTAAAAATCAAATTTTTTAATAATGTCAATGAATGTGCAAATAGTGGACCAGATCTCAGATCGTGAATCAGTACGTCTGTTTGAAGGCTCTTCCTGATTTTCATGAGATCATGAATCAATGGATATGGCGATGTAATTTTTTCAGCATGAAGTAGTTTATTTTTTTAATACAATAATACCATTCGTGGGCCGCGTTGCTGCTACACTACGCGATATCCTGTCTCTTGTGCACCAAACGAAGATAAATTTTTCCATGGGTGTGAAAGATGGTGAAGTTATGTCTGTGCATATTATGGGCATATCACTCATCATGCTTTTATGATACATATTTGGTTGTATCACTCATCGTGTTGTCATGCTACAGATCCGATTTTTTATTTCGGGTACTGCAAGGTCTTTCTACTCTACAAAGGAGAAAGATGTTTATATTTTGGCCCCGAGTTTGAGGACTTCAATGCTATAGATTTTTTGTGAACACCACTGTAGTTCTAGAGGTGACTACAGCAGTTCTGGAGGTGGCTATGAAAGTTATGGTGACATACTGTTCGTGGTCAATATGCATGAATAATTTTTGCCACCTGTTGGCAAAAAATGATGTTTGCTATGATGGTGACTGCGTGTTTGAAGTTGCACGAGTGACATTGATGTCAACTTCATCAGCATTGATCCATAGGGAGAGGTACTTCATAGGAGCTTATGCATGAAGAAATTTGTCCCTGACCAATGGCAGTATTGGTGAATCCAGGTCCTGAATGCCACTTTAAGAATATTATTTGTAATGAGCTATGAGTTTGTTCTATTTTTTATTTTCATCTGATGTTGTGTCGCTACTGCATTGTGTGTTTTTTGATGCCATGGGAGTTGTGCATTGTGATGGTGCTAGGTAATTTCATCGGTGATTTCAGTGTTTGGTGCGACTGGCGGGAAATGCTTTCTGGTAACGTTTGTTTTTCTGGTCCCTCCTGATGCGATTATGCTCTATGGTGGTCCCATTAGATTTTTTGGCTACGATGTTGGCAAATTTCCTCCAGGTCACCATCCATTTCAGTAGTTTTACCACCAAAATTTTTTAGTTACTGTTGACATTGCCAGTGCAGTGGCCCTACTACAGCTTTGTAGAATTACCGCCAATGCAGTGGTGTTATTTAGCAATGGTTTTACGTGCATGGATGACATTGAGGGTCCTCATAGGATGGAAGCCTGGGTTAGAGAAATGCCAAACATGTTGATTCTTCCACGCAGTGCTAATTATAGTGAAGAAGTTTGGATGACGTTCGTGGAGTATGCAGTATGGCAAAATGAGCAAACAATGAATCTTTTTTCTATTTTTTTCTAGCGTGGAAGGTGTTTTTGTTGTTGGTGACTGTATATGTGGGCAATATCTTGATATTTGGCCCATTGCAGAAGGAAGAGTAGCAGCCCAATTTGTGGTGGCAAATTTGGCGACACCAAAAGCACAATGGTAGTACACCCTGTTCATCCACCATTATTTCCATGGGGGGATTTCTATAATTTATCATCATGGAGAATATCAATGACGATGCTCTCAACGTGGGAGGAATACATTGTATGAATTTTCTCTTGCTTGTTATGATCTACATTGAAGATTACTTGTTCGTATCCCTTTCCACATCGTGGCCATCTAGCCGTGTTGATGGAAACTAAATGGTGATTTAACCATTATCTCTTGATTATACGCCATCTATGGCAAATATCTCATAATGTATTCGTTGATTCTACAATTGAAGATGCATATTTACTTCCTATAGAATTGCCAAAAATTATGTCCATAATTGGAGGAGCCCACGCTAGCCAATAATAAAGCTTGTGTACCACTTGAAGATCGTCAGTGCAGATGACGAATACCCACCAAAGAGGTGTTGTAGATGGAGAAGGAAACTCCGTCGACGAGTGGATGAGTGATTTGGTTGTTCACATCTTCCAGCGACACTATGGCCCATATAAACTATTTTTTTTAACAATTGCTTTATTTTATGAATGGGGGCACTATATTTTTGTTTATGATGGGGATGTTTTAAAGTATTTTCATGTGAATATTTTAAATGTTTTTTCAAATGGATAATGGGGGGTATTTTATTAAAAGATATGGCCATATGGTCAAGTATTTTCATGTGAATATTTTAAAAGTTTTTTCAAATGGATAATGGGGGGTATTTTATTAAAAGATATGGCCATATGGTCCATTATTATTCCTCTTTATCATATTTTTAAAGTGGAGGGCCACTTTATTTGTATGGGGTCTTGGATGCCCGTGAATCCTGAAGTGAATATTGGATGCCCATGAATCCTGAAGTGAAGATTGTTGTTTTTCAAGCAAATGAAGGTCCCAAATTATAGTCATCAAAAAGGTTTTTCCAAGACGAACATATTAGTGGTGTCAAATTATAATTTTGAGGCTATTTCATTTGTCTTTTTTAGCCTCAAATATTATTGTATAATGGAGTGCACTCTCGGTTGAATTTGACACTCCCAAGGCACATGTAAGTGAACCTAGTATCTAGTATTCTCCTCTATCATACTTGGCGGATGCAGCGGATGGTTACCCATGCATTCCGATAAGATGAGGTGATTACCATAAGGACACCTACTCTAGGGACTACAGACATAGACACCCTAGACTCTATCCGAGGACTTTTCTGGATCAACTTCTAAAGACTACAGATGAAGACACTTCAAAAGATTCTATTCTCTTCTTTCTTCTTCTCCTCCACATTTGGATTCTATGGCTCATTTTATTGTATTTCATGGCTCGTATTTTCTTTTGTATTAAGGTGCATTTTTGTTAGATACCGATACCTTATAATATTCAAACATGACAAGTGTCAATAGAACATGACAAGCATCAAACTGAAAGTAGGTATAGTACACATTATAATATTCTAACATAATATTTCACTAGATACCTCACCAAGTTAAGGTAAATGAAACCTATCTATAATTACTAGATAAATTGAAAAGTTGGCAAATCACACAAGCTGATTAAGTGTCAAGTTTTTTCATAGTTGTTTCACTAGTAGATTAAAGGAAGATATTTATGCTGAAGTGAAAATGTTCAAGATAGACAACATGATGGTAGCTATAGGACTGGCTAGGCTTGCTAAGGATAATTTTATAGCATAAAGGTTTACTTTTAAACCTCCATAACCTCAAACCCCATTTCCATCTTAAACATCATAAAACTTAGGAAATAAACCAATCGAAGTTAAATGTCTCACTTGAGAAGAAATGGAGGCATGTTAGGCATAGGGACTATATTACCACTATGATGATAAATATTCTCTAGGCCATAAGTGTATACAATAGAAACTATATTTACTTGATGTAGGTGAACCTTCCACCAAGGAACCACATGATGAAGGGAGGACCATAGAGAGGAAGATCGACCTAAAGAATCCAAATCAACAGAGGACCAACCACCTAAAATTTTAGTACATGCATTAGATGGGAGTTCTACTCCCTAGACAATGAAAGTAGTGTGGCATTTCAAAGCTTGGTGACTTATCATCCTTGTTTATTCTAGTAGTTACCATGATTTTATTGATCCTTGGGTAGTTAAATAAGCAATTGTTTGCATCTACTCTTGTAATTCATTTGAATTCATGGTTGCCAATGGGAGTACTTTATCATGCAAAGGAAAATATAAAAATATAAATATGATGATTGGCAACTACAACCTCAGGGTAGATATGTTTGCCCTTCCTTTGGAGGGTTGTGATATTGTTTTGGGAACTTAATGGTTTCACACCTTGAACCCGATAGTATGAGATATTTTTTATCTATGGATGCAATTTAATAAGCATGGAAAGCAACACACTCTCTATGGCATAATTGTAGGTCCTAACTAACTCATTAGCTCACAACAAATGGAAAAACTTTTGAATAAATCATCTTAAGGGGTGGTGGTACAACTATTTGCTCTATAGTCCCCAAATTCCAATGATATATCTTAGCCAACTAAATTACAAAAAATTATAGATAAATATGCCCTTGTATTTGCAAAACCACAAGGATCACCACCACATTTCATCCATGATCATGTCATCAAGCTTGTGTTGGGAAGCTTATTGTTGTGCATTTGTTCCTATCAGCACCCATATATGCAAAAGACTAAACTTGAGAATATGGTATATGCATTATTAAAAATAGGGGTCATTCAACCAAGTGTCAATCCATATTCTTCCCCAATAATTTTGGTTCATAAGAAAGAAGGGTCTTTATGATCAACTCAAAAAAATTACCATCAAGGAAAAATTTCCCATTCCCATCATTTATGAATTACTGGATGAACTCCATGGTGCTCTCTTCTTCTCAAAGTTGGATCTTGAAGAACACAAACTTATACTGATAGGCGGGGTGAAAAATATAAGAGCACTTTTTAATTTTTCTCTCAAACCAATATATGCAATGTAAAGATAGCAATATCAATAGCAGTAATCAAAGCAATGTACACAACACCACACACAATAGAGACACAACAATTTACGTGGTTCACCCAAAGATGGCTACTTCCACGGAGAAAATATTTCACTAAATTTTCTCAATCAATATCTTGGAAATCCTTCCCAATTACAATGTTTATGGACCTCTGTCCGAAGGAGATGTTGATCCCCTAAATCTGGTTTATGGATCTTTATCCATAGGAGAACTCTTTCTCCTCTGCTCTTGTTGGTGATCCTCTAGAAGACTCTGCCTCTACTACACTGACTGTTGGATCTCTCTCCACTTGAAGACTCTTGTCCTCACTCAAAAGACTTGTTCTCAATGTCCTGGCTGATGGATCTCTATCCACTTGAGACTCTATCCTCACTGCTTAGTCACCTCCAAATATTTATCTCAATTTTGTACTAAACATAGTCCAGTTGGTCTAGTACAACTCTTCTCAATATCTTGCACTAAACACAGTTCATTCGGTCTAGCACAAGTCCACTCAAATCTACACTAAACACAGTCCAGTCGGTCTAGCACAAATCTTCTCAATAGGTCCACTCATAACCTACTCAAATCTGCTCAACATGTCCACACAGAACCTGCACAACTCTACTCAACAGGTCCACTCAGAACCTGCTGAAATCTACTCAATAGGTCCACACATAACCTGCTCAACTCTGCTCAACAGGTCCACATAGAACCTGTCCAAATCTGCTCACCAGGTTCACATAGAACCTGCTCAACTCTGCTCAATAGGTCCACATAGAACCTGTCCAAATCTGCTCACCAGGTCCACACAAAACCTGCTCAACTCTGGTCAATAGGTCCACATAGAACTTGTCCAAATCTGCTTGTTGTGGAGCCACCACCCCAAAATTCTTGGGGACCCACTTGTCATATTTTGATATGGAAGGTTTTTGGTTTTCTTTGGTTTGTAAGAATAGGGATGTTTGACCATTTTGTTTTAATGATTTTAATTGCTTTGGTTATTTGATATTTAATAATTAATTAATCTAGGCATTAATGCTTAGATTAATTAAAATCCATTTTGATGAATAAGAGTTTAATGTTCTTCATACTATCTAAGGTGATGGAATGTGTTTAACAAAGCAAGGTCTGACCTAAAACAAAAAGAGGATACAAAAGGTACAAAGAAATTGAGATAGAAGCCAATATGCTATTATCTACCTAATATAATTGCATTAACTATATTATGTACATAATAGTAATATTTTTAATATTATGTTATAAGGTTCTAAAATGTTATCATTATAATAATATTATTATGATTATATTATAATGTTATTATTATAATAATATTTTTGTGATTATATTCTTCTAAAATGTTATTATTATAATAATATTATTATATTGTATATAATAATATTATTATAATGTACTTTATAAAAGACGTGATAATAATATTTACGATAAGATAAAGTTTAATGTCGTTTCGTTTGATTGCAGATAAGGCGATGGTGGCTATTCAAAAACATTCGAATACATGAGTGGCTAGTCCAAGAACGGTCAGTGATATGGCAGCGAAGCTTCGCGGAGCAATGCAGACAAAGAAGAGGCGGTCCAAGATGGCATTAGGGTTTCAGAAGAATAGCATGAAAGGCATCGGAGTTGTCAGTTAAATGGCCAAGAGGCAGAGGCATGCCATCGAACAAGGAAGGAAGAAGCATTATTAGGGCAACCTGTGATGCCAATTGATGGAGTTAAAGGCCAGCCTCGAAGAGCATGGAAGGTTTTAGTGTTGCATATGTTTCATTACGCTATGGCAGCGTGAGTGTGAGAGTAGGGAGTTGAACAGTGCCATGGCTACGTAAGTTTGGCAACACTACGATGTCGATGGCAACGTCAATGTCTATGTAGGTTTGGCAGTGCCATGGCGACGATGGCAATGCTATGGCTACGTAGTCTTGGCAGTGCCATGGCTACGTAGGTTTAGCAACACCACGATGTCGATGGTAGCGCTATGGCTGCGTAGTCTTGGCAGCACCATGGTTGCGTAGGTTGGGCAGCACCACGACGATGATGGCAGTGCTATGGTTGCGTAGCCTTGGCAGCACCATGGTTGTGTCATTAGCAGCACTATGGCTACATAAGTTGGACAATGCCATGGCTATGTAGGCAGTGTGATGTTTTCATTTGGTTACATGGAAACCAAAGTGCCCAGGATGGGGGAATGCCATCCCAGTCCTTGGGCACATTGGTATGGCTTAGGAGAAATACCATCGGGTCTCGACCTCAAAAAGTGACAACAAAAGTTTCGTTGAATAATATTGGCCTGTATTATTTTAGTTAATGTGAATGTGGTTTGATCACGTTCAATGTTTTAAATGAGGTCTAAAATCGTAGGGGTTATAAGGTATAGTTAATGCTTTTATCATTCATTTGATGGATGTAAAGGGGTATTCTTGGGTAGAATGCTTATAAGAGAAAGGGGAGATATAAGGAGTCATGCAGGGTTATGTTTTTGTTAGTTTTTTTTTAAATAAATAACGTTTAGAAGTGTTATGTTTATTAAATCATAGAAAATGATGATGGATTATTTTCTTATATCCATTCATTATTTTTGTTGTGAGAGAAGATGAAGCGAAAGGACTTCTAAGCATTATTTATACCTTGTTATCCTACCTTTTTCAAGGGGGGCTAGAAATGATGTAACATTTCGAGAAAGCAATAAAGAAAGAGCATTTTTCAGATTTTGAGAGGGTAGAAAACTTTTGTGAGCAAAATCAAAAGGAGGATTTTTATCATAAAACTAACGTTTTTAGTGTCTTATCATTTCTGCATTTTAGTGACTTCTAGCCATTGTCTTATGCCATGAAATGGGTTGCAATAGGCGAAGGTCAAGATTATGCAGTTTCTTTATGTTTCCTTTGAGTCTTGCACTTGATTTAATGGTATTGTGCTTATGTTGTAGGTCCATTGATTCAGGTTTTTTTATGATTACCTCATAACTTAGGATTTTGCAGGGAGGAGCTTGCTAAACTAATTCAAAATTTGACTTTTTTAGCTAACCAAATTTACATGTTTATTTCATTTATTGTTCTCAAAGTTTATTTTATTTCAAGCATTCAAGCATTCCATTCTGGTCCATCCAAAATTTTAGTTTCTTTCATTTCCATTCTGGTCCTTTTCCAGAATTTCTGCTAATTTCTTGTTAGTTTCATTTTTTTTGTTCCATTTCCAGAATTGTTAAGCTTTCAAGTTATTTCCATTCTGGTCATTTTCCAAAATTTTTGCACCTCCAAGTTTCATTAATCTAAAGCTTTTAGATAAAACACATGGTTTAGGAGGGATACTAACCTACTATTTCACATTAAACGAAGATAAGAAATGAAAGCTAACTTTGCTAACTTTGCTAACATTGCTAACATGCTAACTTCTACTAACCATTATTAGGGTAGTGGCATCAACATAAGGAAGATAAAATGAACCCAACTATCTAAATTTTACTTCATCTTAAAGGCACGGGAATTAAAATGAGGTGGACAATTCCACATTTTGTCATTTGAAACCTTTTAAATGAAGATAAAATACTCTACCAACAATGATTCAAGGTAGCACCAATTTAAAAAAACCCTAAAAATAATTGCTTTTATTTTTAGTTAGATCTTTCAAATCACTAAGCATTGTTTAGAACCAGTAAAGGCCCCTTGTTTATGGTCACATGCATTATTGAATTATTTCTGGCACTATTGTAATCTTTTAGATATTTTACGAGAACCTTGGAGAAGTTGAATGTTTGTCATTTGGTTTCTTTTCAAGAGAGAATTTTCTATTCAATACTTTGCATGTGGTGGTATTTTGCAATTGGGCAAAATATACACTCAACATCTTTGGCGCTAGAAGGAGGGACTGAATTGGTTTATTTTAGTGTGATTTTAAATGCTATTGGGATTTAAATTTTAGAATATTTCATGCCCTATGATTTTCATCTTTAGCCCTCTTTTAACATACAACATTGTAGTGTTAAAAGGAGGACATGAATTGCTATGCATTGTTCTAACGCTTTTGAATTGTTCATGTATGAATGATGTGATTTGATTTAATTTTGAAAGTTTTGAATTGCTAAATATTTCAAGTTCATTTGATTAGCATATTTGGTTTCCTCTAACACTCACATTTAATAGAGCTAGGAGGATTTGAATCGATTTATTTTATTGCCATTTAGATGCTAAATCATTCATGTCACTTGAAAGATTTATTTGTAAAACATTGGTCTTGACTAACGAGGTTTTGTTTCCATATGATGACTTTCATTGATTCTAACATTCTCTATGTTTGATGATGCACTATTTCTAATCTATTTACAAATTTGAGAATGTTATTTGATTTCATGGTTAATAGATACATATCTCTTGGTTGATGCTAACATGATGATTCATATGTAAGATTTGTTAGTCATTTCATGCTTCTTTGTAAGGAATCTTTTTTTCTAAAATGTATTTGTTTTCGGTATTATGCTCTTCACTTGTTGCGTAATGTGATATGGTGTATCAGAAATACTACAACACTAAGATTATGCTCTTCACTTGTGCATCTGCGTTTTGGTGAATCATAAACTAGTTTATATTTTTAGAGTATTGCTTTGCCATATTTTGTTTCCTTATTTTTTTTTTGTAAGTTAATTATATTAATTCAAAAAGGGCATTTGAAAGGTGCCCTGTCACCTTTTACAAAAAGGAACAAGAGGAGGAAAAGATAAACATGAAGAACAGAGCAAATCTCATCAAAAATGAAAGGCCTGAAGCCATTACACTCAAAAAGCAACCTGAAGGATTACCAACGATCCTTTAGCACAAAGGAACAAAAAGGAACAGAACTAGAAGGCAGAAAGGAGGATACAAGCAGGAACAGACCCAGTAGCATACCACAAAACCAGAGAAAATGGAGAACAGCCCAAAATAGTGATCGAGACCAGCAAAAAATGCCATCAAGGAAGAGCGTCGGGTTGTAGAAAAGTGTGGACATCAATATTCAAAACATTGTCCTTCACTGCATCCTTCTCTACATCCTTCGAGGTCTCTTTCACCTTTGGAATCTCCTTCAAACCATCAAGGCAAGTATATTTTGCAATTTCTACAACCTCGTCTTCAGTAGCCCCTCCTTTAACATCAGAGGAGGGTTCAACAGTAGAACCATTGAAATTATCACAAAAGAAGAACAGGCTGAGGTTGTGTCTTTGTTCTTTGAGGCTCTCAATGGCCTTACCGATGGCAATGTGGGCAGCCTCCAAGTGAGCGATGGATGCATTGGTGGCATGGATGACCAACTTATGGAGAAATTTATCAACCAAATCAGGTGAAGAGGATTGGGCTTTGGGAGGCTTGCCTGAGATGGAAGGTGGGGTTTCTGAAACTTCCTTTAGCTTCAGACGCCGGGAGCTTCTAACAGGGGTTGACTCCACCTTAATTTTCTTCCTAGCCACAGGATGGGATTTTTTAGTTTTGATCTTCCTCTTAGGATTGGAATGTGTAGGACTCGGGGTAGAGGATGAATTCGCTTCATCTGATTTAGGAGTGGGAATGTTACCATTGGGGAAGTTAAGGAGGAGATAGCGGTAGAGGACTTTGAAAAGTTTACGAATCTTGAAAAATGTAATATTGAAATAGGAAATAGAGCCTATGGGTGCGTGGATCCACATTTGTCCTTTTTAATAATGTCAACCATCTCAGCAGGTAGACTGTCTGTCCATGTTAATAGTCCTTGGGCATGAACCCTAATGTTAGCCAGCTTATCAGCAATAGTATTGGCCTCTCTGTAGGCATGTTGGAGTATGCAATTATGTTGTCGCTTAAGAATTTGCTTGCAATCTTCAATAATTGATCTGATCCTCCAGCTAATAGGCTTAGAAGACTTCAAGTAGTTAATGATATTTAAGGAATATCCTTCCACAATGATGTTTCCTAGGATATTTTTGATAAATTGAAGACCCCTCCAAACAGCTTTAGCCTCAGAAATATGGTTGGTGATAACACCAAGAGGTTAAGAATAGGCAAAAATAGGATTTCCTAGATAATCCCTTAGGATTCCGCCAGCCCCCCCTAACCCAGGGTTTCCTTTGGCTGCACCATCAAAATTGAGTTGAACCCAACCATTAGGAGGAGGAATCCATTTAACATTACTTCTAGGATTGGGAATATCAGCACTTTTGGGGTCATCAAGATTGATGTTACAGGACTTTAAGATATCTTTCTCAAAAGGAGGACAAGGATGTGGATTAAAATGCGCATCTAGAGCATTTTCTATGGCACAAAGGATTATTTTATTGGCAATGTATTGAGGTTGGATAGTTTTTTATCGAAAACTCTACGATTACGTTCAAGCCAGATTTACCATAAGAAATGTTGAAGGCTAAACTTTCACAATCCTTTAAGCACGGGATTTATGAAAGGATTAGGTCATTGGTAAAACAGGTCAACAATTGATGGAGGATTGGCCCAAACCAAGTGAAAAACTTGAAGAATTTTATTAATGACCTTTTTGTAAAAAGGACATAAAATAAAAAGGTGGGAAGTGGACTCCCGATCGGACAAGCACATATGGCATCTGTTAGGAAGAGTAAGGCCTTGTTTCATAATATTTTCAATGGTTAAAATGTGATTTTGGATGCAGAGCCAAGAGAATGAAGCAATTTTAGGAATCAGGTATTTAGTTAAAACAAGCTTGAAAGGCAAAGGATTATCTATATTGGTAATGGAGAGCAGGTAAGCAGTTTTAACATAAAATTTCCCAGAGTCTGTGGGCTCCCAAATAGGTTGATCCTTTGAACAAGCCTCAGGAATTCTGCAAGAGGAAAGATAGTTCTTTCATGGGCACATAGCGAACTATTCTTTCACATTTCCTTATTTTTTTATTGATGACTAACAAATTGGTTTTTGAAGTTATCCTTTGAGTTTCACTAATGGCTACAACTACTGGAAAGTGGTATGGGGTACATGGTAATCCTTTAAACATTAGTGGAGATGCTCATGACTTACCCAAGAACATAGAGAAACTTTTGCCCAAGTTCAAGCACAATGGCACAACATTAGTCGAGGATCACATTCAAGCCTATGTGGATATCCTAGTTAGATGGAATGTCGAACACGAGGATGTGGCATGTAGAATGTTTCCTGAAACCCTAGATGAGGTGGCATATGATTGGTACATAAATTTACCCACTATCTCTATTACATCTTGGACTCAATTGAAAGATGCTTTTATCAATCAATTTAGGTTACCCATTGATCCTCTCACGATGTATCAACAATTTGCTTCTTGCAAGAGGGAGCCTAATGAGCCAGTGAGAATTTTCTACATGAGATTTTGAAATCTCTATATGAGATTAATTGCCCCTTATACTTTTGAGGAGAGTGGTGCTCTTCAAATATACTTTATGGCATTGGATCCATTATTTGCCATGTTCATTAGGATGAACCCTTTGCTCACTAATCTTGCATCGGCCTACACGGAAGCTATGATTATAGATCAACAATTGAGGCCACAAGGTTATGGTATGGAGCAACCAACTATAGTAGGACAACTTGGGGCTTGCAATAAAACCTTGGTGGTAAATCAAGCATGGGCACACAAAATTTTATACCAATTTTTTTGCCCTACAATCAATTTTACCCTACCATACCTATTTATGCTTCCACATGTGCTTATATAAGTGCATTTATCCATCCAACTACTCCATAGTTAGAGAATCGGGTGGTCACTCATGGAACCATTGCAACAAATGTTCATACTTTGCCTATTGATGTTAAAGCAACTAATATTAGTACTTCTACCACTCAACCAAAGAAGCTTGTATCGAAAGTAAAAGAACAAAAGAATGTGGTTAAGAAATTAAGTAGAGATGTGGTTCCACCACAAAAACGAGCACACCAATGTATGCATCCAAATCATCCTAGGAAGAAAATTCATAATGCTAACCTTAATGATACTTCATGCTATGCTTCTTCAAGTGATGAAAGAGATTTTAATGTGAATTACATTGAAGTAAATACCTATTCAGAATGTCTTGAAGAGCATGAATATTTTGGAGAAGAAATTTTATGGATGGATAACAAGAAGTTGGAATCAAATGATCATCATCTTGTTTTGGGAAAGAAAAATCTAGAATCATTACACACAAAGAAGGATTTGGATGAAAAAACTTATAAGGATATGATTTGGTCATATGTACTTGCAAAGGATTGGAGCGACCATATGGAGCCAAATGTAAAAATTGATCCCATTATGAAAGCTCCTAAGCCATCAAAAGTGGTTAAAAGTAAATTTGAAAGAAAATCAACGAATGAATTTGAAGACATAATCAGATTTCAGCACTTGTTCTCGGAATATACTTTGGATGTGAAAGTCGAATGCAGAGTGACGGCGTACCAGATATGATGCAAACAAAAAATAGATATGGTGCAGATGCTAAGTCCTACGAATGCGATGAACAAATGCATGTAGGAAATAAAGCAGAAAGAAACGAGATGTAAGCAAAACAAAGTGGGGCCTCTTTTATTAATGTTGCTTTCAATATGGTTACAATACGTCTCCCCCTCTAGGGCTCAGAATGTTTGATATAGTTCGTTACATCAATGGATGGTACGCTTCCAGTGTCCTCTGCATGCCCACATTCGAAATGGGCGGGCCAAACGTTACCGTCGCTTGCGTCCGTGTGTTCATCGTTCCTTGCTGCCCCTCTGGTGTTCCTGGTAGTGAGATCCTGTGCACAGAAAAATAGCAAACAGTTAATAGCATATGCGGATGTAAGAAAACATGCAATCCCCAAAGCCTTCGGCTAGTTAATGTAAAAAAGAATGAAACGATGGTCAAAACATGTCATAATGAACCCAAATTTTGATAGAAGCATCCAGACATCATCAAGGACCCATTGCAAAAAGAATAGTCAAGAAATCATGCATGGATTTCTAATCGCTCCGGGGTGGGACGATTAGGACTGTCACAAAATGTGCAAGAGCGACCTTGCAAATGTCCTGCCCAAAGGCCTCCAAAACTCCTGCAAACTTGGGGTTAGGCTAAAAGGGGCATTTTGGGACGACCCAGAAGGTCAGATTTGGCAGATTCTACCTAGATTATCCTGTATCTAAAGGCGCTCCCTGTATGTTAGTAAATGCATAAAATGATAAAAACAAGGTCAAATCAAGTCAGAATGCAATGAAACTTGAACAACAACATAAGTACATCAAATACAACATAATGCAAAAATAACAGTAGAGAAATCATTTACAGATTTCTAATCACTTCGGGGTGGGACGATTAGGACTGCAGTAGTGCGGGGGGCACGGGGGCAGGACGCCCACCGTTTGGGGCTTAGTTTTGGCACCAATCCAAGTGGGATGGGTCCAAAACATCCTAGGGGGTTGTGTCGACGAGTTTGGTGTGGGATTGTGGCTGATTGCTTAGGTTTTGGGTCTAGATTGTGTTCCTAGTGTTCACCCGATAACCTCCCTTCCAAAAGAGAAATTAGGGATGTAGGAAGCACAAAAGGGAATGGGGGTATAATTTGGCAGCACTCCATTGCTCCAAATGCTCCAGATCTGTTTCTTTATTTGGGGTGAGGAGGATCACCTTTTTATAGACCTCAGGGTCTCCTTTGCATGTGCATGCGAGGGCGCCACTTGGCTCACCATGCCTTTCTTGGGGGAGAGAAGATTCCTCCCTGATTTAGGGCCTCCATGATCAGGGCATGCTTGACTAAAGTCCCTCTCTGATTTGAAACCGTTCCTCACAATTGCATGCCTTGAAGGTGAAGTTGGGTGGTGGATCTGGGCTGCCATTTGTCAAGGCTTGACTTTTTTCCAATCAAACCTGCTAATCGTCCCACCCTAGGACGATTGTTGCTAATCATCCCGGGGTGGGGCGAATAGGATTCTAATCCGTCCCAAGGTGGGACGAATAGGGAGAAAAGTGCTTAAAAGGTGCCAAATTGACCTTTGACCTTCCAAAACTGATTTGGGAGTGGTTAGGACCACTGTTTAACCTCTGGAGGCTGCCCTAGGGGGTATGTATGCCAATTCGGTCACTGCTTGTAGTCACATAATCGGATTGGTGCTGTTTTGGTGTCTACAAAGTGGGGCCTCTTTTATTAATGTTGCTTTTAATCTGGTTACAATACGTCTCCCCCCTCTAGGGCTCAGAACGTTTGATACAGTTCGTTACATCAATGGATGGTACGCTTCCAGTGTCTTTCGCATGCCCACATTCGAAATGGGCGGGCCAAACGTTGTCGTCGCTTGTGTCCATGTGTTCGTCGTTCCTTGCTGCCCCTCTGGTGTTCCTGGTGGTGAGATCCTATGCACAGAGAAATAGCAAATAGTTAATAGCATATGCGGATATAGGAAAACATGCAATCCCCAAAGCCTCCGGCTAGTTAATGTAAAAAAGAATGAAACGATGGTCAAAACATGTCATAATGAACCCAAAATTTTGACAGAGGCATCGAGACATCATCAGGGACACATTGCAAAAAGAACAGTCAGGAAATCATGCATGGATTTCTAATCGCTCCGGGGTGGGACGATTAGGACTGTCACAAAACGTGCAAGAGCGACCTTGCAAATGTCCTACCCAGAGGCCTCCAAAACTCCTGCAAACTTGGGGTTAGGCTAAAAGGGGCATTTTGAGATGACCCAGAAGGTCAGATTTGGCAGATTCTGCCCAGATTATCCTGTATCCGAAGGCGCTCCCTGTATGTTAGTAAACGCATAAAATGATAAAAACAAGGTCAAATCAAGTCAGAAAACAATGAAACTTGGACAGCAGCATAAGTAAATCAAATATAACATAATGCAAAAATAATAGTAAAGAAATCATTCATAGATTTCTAATCACTCCAGTGTGGGGCGATTAGGACTGCAGTAGTGCGGGGGACGCCCAAGGGCAGGACGCCCACCGTTTGGGGCTTAGTTTTGGCACCAATCCAAGTGGGATGGGTCCAAAACCTCCTAGGGGGTTGTGTCGATGAGTTTGGTGTGGGATTGTGGCTGATTGCTTGGGTTTTGGGTCTAGATTGTGTTCCTAGTGTTCACCCGATAACCTCTCTTCCAAAAGAGAAATTAGGGATGTAGGAAGCACAAAGAGGAATGGGGGTATAATTTGGCAGCACTCCATTGCTCCAAATGCTCCAGCTCTATTTCTTTTTTGGGGTGAGGAGGCTCACCATTTTATAGACCTCAGGGTCTCCTTTGAATGCGCATGCGAGGGTGCCACTTGGCTCACCATGCCTTTCTTGGGGGAGAGAAGATTCCTCCCTGATTTAGGGCCTCCATGATCAAGGCATGCTTGACTGAAGTCCCTCTCTCAGATTTGAAACCGTTCCTCGCAATTGCATGCCTTGAAGGTGAAGTTGAGTGGCGGATCTGGGCTGCCATTTGTCAAGGCTTGAATTTTTTCCAGTCAAACCTGCTAATCGTCCCACCCTAGGACGATTGCTTGCTAATCATCCCGGGGTGGGGCGAATAGGATTCTAATCATCCCAGGGTGGGACGAATAGGGAGCAAAGTGCTTAAAAGGTGCCAAATTGACCTCTGACCTTCCAAAACTGATTTGGGAGTGGTTAGGACCACTGTTTAACCTCTGGAGGCTGCCCTAGGGGGTATGTATGCCAATTCGATCAGTGCTTGTAGTCACATAATCGGATTGGTGTTGTTTTGGTGTCTACAGATGCCCCTTTTTGGGATGCATTGTGTGTGGCGCAGTGTTGAGCAAAAATAGATGACCAAAGCACTTAATGATTAGGGTTTCTTAGTAACCTAACCAAATTTTGATGCCCCAAGTATGGAAAGGGCACGCATTCTTGAATCCTTGCTTCGACGAGCTAAGGAGCTTAACTCAAGTGTAACCTTTTTCGATGAGGTGTACTTGATCTTGGACATTGTTCAGTCATGAATAGGCAAAGGGCGCAACCTTTTGTCTAAGGAACCTTGTCTTCATGCTTCCAGAATGCCAAGTGTTTGTTTAGCTTGTGATTATTGCTTGTTTGTTGCCCCAAGCAGGAGCGTGATTGTCTTTGTCAATGATTCTTTGAATGCATGCCATTTCCTTGATTGGGTGTGTATTTGTTGATTTGGTGACTAAGTGTGACTACCCCCTCAAGCGACGAATCGATGAGGGAATGACCAAAATGAGAAAAGCGATGAGTCGCTTGACCCAAGATGACGTTTGTAAGGGTGCCTTCAGTTGTTTTTCGTTGAACGCTTATTGCAGTTTTCCAACAATCGGACCTATTTTTGGTGGGTTTTGACCCTTTTTGTGATGCCGATTGGGGTAGAAATTATCAAAAATCCTCCTTCCCATGGAGCGGTCCGGCTATGCTAGCCTTCTTAGGGAGTAGGATAGTGATTATTTGTGACCCCGACGATGGTTTTTCATGCCATGAATGTCAGGTGCAGAGGCACCTTTGTTCGGCAGATTTATTGTTATTTTTGGTGCATTTTTTGGATGCAGTTTTTGTTGCTTTATTTCTTGCTCTGTAATCGTCCCAGGGTGGGACGAATACCAATTTGGTAATCGTCCCAAGGTGGGATGAGTGCTAACTAGAGTGCTCATCCTAGGGTGGAACGATTACAGGCCTAACAGCCTATAAAAGGACCAAAACTAGGTTTTGGGCTCATTTGCAACATTTTTTCTTGGCGATTTGGAGCAGTGAGGAGGAGGAGTGCGAGTGTGCGTAGCGGAGCGCTGCCAAAATTTCATGGACATCATGAGTGCGAGAACCGGATCTTCGAGTGGAGGAGCCGAGGTGAGACCGGTATGATGTTCCTTCTCCCTTCTTATTATTCATTTTTGTTTTATATGAAGTTAAAAACTTACATATAAATGTTTGTTTGCGTTATTTTGTTTTTGTTTTGCATTAATATTAAGGTTGAAACCCTAGTATTAATTTTTTTGTTTTATTGTGTTTTTTTGTTCACACTAAGGTTGAAACCCTAGGATGATTTTTTGTTTTATTTTTTTGTTCACACTAAGGTTGAAACCCTAGGATGTATTTTGTTTTGTTTTTTTTTCCAAGGTTAAAACCCAACAGATTTATTTTATTTTTTTTTTGTTCACACTAAGGTTGAAACCCTAGGATGATTTTTTTGTTTTATTTTGTTTTTTGTTTTTGTACAGTTATTTTTATGTCTACGGTCATTGTTGTACAGTTTTTTTTGAATGTTTCTATACTTTTGTTGTACTTTGTTTTTCTATACTTTTTTTGTACTTTTGTTTTCTGTACTTTGTTTTTCTTCTATATAATTTTATTGTATTGTTTTTGTTTATATTAAGTATGTACTTAATATCGTTTGCTTTTTATTGTTTTTTAGGTTGTGAAGAGTCGGTACCACCAGTCGACTATTTTCTCTGATGCCCGGGATGCCTTGACAGTTGGGGATTGGGAGTGGCTTGATGCCCTTGGGCTCAAGCAGGTGACGCGTTTGGAGCTTGTGGTGGGGGATCGAGCATATTTGACTGCCTTGATCAATCTATGGGATCCCCGCACCAACACTTTTCATCTCCCAACAAGGGAGATGACGGTGACTCTAGAGGATGTGTATCGGATTCTATGGATTTCGATAGATGGGCTTCCTATCCGGATGACCCATCGGGACCAACGGACAATAGTACTGACATGGTGTTTTGGTTCGGTGGGGAGATGGGGGGTGGAGAGGGTTATGGAGAGGGCAGAGGCTGACTGCCAGATAGGTGGTATTCTGGTGCGGTGGTGGCTGGAGAAGGGTGTATTAGGGGTGAGGCATGCTTTACTCATGGCCCTCATTTCCAATATGCTGCTTCCTGACTCCTCAGGTGCGAGGTTCCCTTGGAACCTGCTGGAGTTGGTTTTCACTTTGGTGGAGTGTCCTACATCAGCTCCACTTATTATGAGATGGGGTCAGACATTGTTGGCATAGTTGTACGATGAGTTGTACGAGGTCCGTTGTCGGAGGTGGAAGGGGATCGGGTGCAGCTATCTCTTGCAGTGTTGGGGGTGGCAGCACATAGCTGTGGAGCGGCCGTAGGGTTTGCCTTGGACCACCCGAGGTGAGATGGTGGATCGAGAGATTGGGTATGCCAATTTATGGTGGCGGTCAGAGGAGCATGGACAGAGTCGATGGTGGGCAGGTGACGTAGGTCACTATATTGATGCCTTCTCTCATCTAATGCCAGGGTAGGTGTTTTGGTGACCGTACCGGGACTGTCCAGCCTAGCCTGAGGCTGGAGAGTGGCTCCGATGTGTGCGCAGGGGTAGGTGGTTGATTGGGTGGCATGGGACAGAGCAGGAGTACTTCCCATATGTCCGGGTGACACGATAGTTTGGGGTGCACCAGGGATTTCCTGGTGATCCCTTGATCTATCGACGATGCGGGGATGAGAGGACCCTAGTCTGGCCTATCATTGAGCCATTGGGTGAGGGGTCTGATGTAGTTATTGATGTACCCAACGTGGATGATGTCGGGGTAACTACAGAGTATGACCGATGGTGGACTATGCGATGATGGCGGGGTGAGGGGCCTCTAGGAGGCATGGATACGATAGCAATAGGAGGTGGGGGTGCAGAGGCATCGATGGAGGGTTGGGGGGCTCCGCTTGATGATGCAGACATGGTGGAGGTCGATGACTTCACTAGCGATGGAGATGATGTGGGGGTTTCGGAGCAGCCGGATGTACAGGATGTCCCGGAGCAGTGGGTGCCGGAGCAACAGGCCGTCCCGGAGGTGCCCATGCCTCAGGCTATCTCAGGGGATGTGGAGGTTGGGTTTCATGTTGAGATAGCATGATTGGAGGATCTCTTACGGAGATGGGAGGAGGAGCATAGAGACATTTTGTAGGAGAGGGATCTCCTACGGGCTCAGTTGGCACAGTGGGACAATGCATTGGTTATGTATCATCGATGAGATGTGGAGTGGGGGTGGTACCGGGTAGAGTTAGAGACAGAGGTTGTCCGCCTCGGTGGACAGTTACCTGAGCTCGATGGAGGTGGTTCATCGCGTCGTACGAGAGGTAGTGAGACTGAGCAGTCTGCATCCTCTCATCGCAGGCGGCTGGATGAGGGTAGCATTGGTGGGCAGGGTGCGCGGGCTGGCAGCAAGCGCCCTGAGAGGTCCCATAGGACCCATACTACTGGGGGTAGTTCCAGTCGCACCGATCCTACGTGATCATGGTGGCCGACTCCCTAGGCTTTGGGGATTTTGAATTTTTGGTTTTTTTGTGAGGTCAGAGGACCTTCTTATTGTAGCCTGAGGGCATTTTGACTCGATATATATACATGACTCATTTTTGGTTTGATGATATGCTTGTCATGGTTTATTGTTCTTTTATGCACATTTATTTATGTTGATGTATGCATATGCTATTATGACTATGGATGATGTTAGCTATATGATATAGATGTATGCATATGGAATGGATGGAATGATTTGTTGGTATACAGGTGATGGCACCATAGACTGTATAAGATTTACTGGCTTTTTGTACTATGTGATTGCTTTATGGAATAACTTTGCATTTGTAATTTTTGTTTTGTATTTTTTGATGGTGATGTAAGTAATGAAATGTACAACAATTGTTTTAGAATGTAGTTAAGGTTTTTCTGAGACTCAGATGCTTTAACTAACTAATCAAGACTGTACATTATCTTACAAGACTTTCGAACAAGGTACGAATCAGACTTGAGTTTGACCAAGTTATTTCACATCCCTGTGTGTGCGATTGAGTTCGTTTATGTGGTATTCATAAGGATACCGCCAATGCCAAGTAGGCTATCCACCAAACCTGTACTGAGGATCACCTAATTAGCTCCACTAACTCCTTTGTTGTATTTAGTAAGATTAATCTATGGGGCAATCTAGGATACCATAAGCTAGCTCATCCACATGCAAACATTGGTCTACACACACGCAAAGCTAATGTGATAGACATATCGTCATGCATTTAGGATACCGCCATTGCCAGGTAGGCTATCCACCAAACCCGTAATGAGGATCACCTAAATGGTTTTTCGAATGCTGAGAATTCCAGGGATTCAAGCTCAGGCGTCTTTCGGTTGTTCAATTTGTTGGGATACTTGCTCTCATACATAGTGATGAAAATCATTATTTATTTTTCTCTCTTTTTTTCTTGAGCAAGGGGTTTGAGTAGTGGTGATAACCACTATTATTTTTTATTGTTGCCTTTTGAGGATTTAGATTTTGAATTTTGATTTCAAAGTTGAGCTCGTGGGTTTTTGGCTTGTGAATGGCATTGATCCTTTTGGCCTTGGGGATGACTACCCATCCTTCTCAGGGACGTGTAGTACGAATCCTTATGACTTTGGGGATCAAAGGTGGTTGGGAATTTTGCTTTGGAATGGCATTGATCTTTTAGGCCTTGGGGATGACTACCCATCCTTCTCAAGGGCGTGTAGTACGAATCCTTATGACTTTGGGGATCAAAGGTGTTTGGGATTTTTGATAGTGAACTTTTGGGATTTTTCTTCGTGAATGGCATTGATCCTTTTAGGCCTTGGGGATGACTACCCATCCTTCTTAGGGGCGTGTAGTATGAATCCTTATGACTTTGGGGACCAAAGGTGTTTGGGATTTTTGATAGTGGTGAAAACCACTATTTATTATGGGGAATTGGATGGGGAAGAGCTTGTCCTTTTGTCAATTCTCAGCATTCTTGAACCATTCGCACAGGGGGATGAGCAGGATAACATTTCACTTATGGTACCCTAGACTGCTTTGTAGGTTTCATCTTTCATTCACACAACTTGGGAATTTTTATGTGTTTTAAGCTTGTGTTGGGATGCTATGTAACAAGGCGTGATCCAAGTAAAACTCTACCTTGTAAAAATCGGTCTGACTTTGTACAACATTTGACTAGAAATCTAAAGACAATTGAATGACGAAAACCCTAAAGACATTAGAAGACAACTGACTATGATATGGCGAAAATGCGAAGGGCGTTATTCTTGATGGATCTTTTTACAAAATGGACTGAATTTGGAAAATGATGGAATTGTCGAGTAATTACAGTCTATGGTGCTTTTGACATGTATGACCAGCAAATATGCAATGTATGTATGCGATGCCTAATGCAGCTTTTCTTTTCTTTTTTGTGTTTTGATTTTTAAGAATATGCATGAAAGTGAGATGCAATTTTTTTGTTATTTTTGATTATCTGTTGTTTTTGAATATTTGTTATGGTGGTTTAACCCGAATGGGTGTGGACCAAGTGATTCTTACGGATCCTTGGAGGTTTTGACCAAAGGGATTATAGATACCTTTGGGGCATTTTGGGTGACCAAGCGATTGTGGGAACCCTTGGAGCTTTTGGTTTGACCAAAGGGATTATGGATACCTTTGGGGCATTTTGGGTGACCAAGCGATTTGGGAACCCTTGGAGCTTTTGGTTTGACCAAAGGGATTATGGATACCTTTGGGGCATTTTGGTTGACCAAGCGATTGTGGGAACCCTTGGAGCTTTTGGTTTGACCAAAGGGATTATGGATACCTTTGGGGCATTTTTGGTTGACCAAGCGATTGTGAGAACCCTTGGAGCTTTTGGTTTGACCAAAGGGATTATGGATACCTTTGGGGCATTTTGGGTGACCAAGCGATTATGGGAACCCTTGGAGCTTTTGGTTTGACCAAAGGGATTATGGATACCTTTGGGGCATTTTGGGTGACCAAGCGATTGTGGGAACCCTTGGAGCTTTTGGTTTGACCAAAGGGATTATGGATACCTTTGGGGCATTTTGGTTGACCAAGCGATTATGGGAACCCTTGGAGCTTTTGGTTTGACCAAAGGGATTATGGATACCTTTGGGGCATTTTGGTGACCAAGCGATTAGGGAATCCTTGGAGCTTTTGGTTTGACCAAAGGGATTATGGATACCTTTGGGGCATTTTTGGTTTGACCAAGCGATTGTGGGAACCCTTGGAGCTTTTGGTTTGACCAAAGGGATTATGGATACCTTTGGGGCATTTTAGGTTGACCAAGCGATTATGGGAATCCTTGGAGCTTTTGGTTTGACCAAAGGGATTATGGATACCTTTGGGGCATTTTAGGTTGACCAAGCGATTGTGGGAATCCTTGGAGCTTTTGGGGTGGGCTATGGCTCTCTAAATGTTGAATGGCCTCAAATGACTGATGTTCAAGGGTTCTAGTTCCTTGATTCCTTCAAGAGAGGCGAGTCGGTATGTTCCAGGTCCTATTTTACTATCGATTACATAAGGACCTAACCAATTTTCCATGAACTTGTCCCTTAAATGGGGTGGCAAGTTAGAATTTTGTTGGTTCTCTTTTAAGACCAGGTCACCAACCTGAAAGTCCCTCAGGTGAACTTTCATGTTGTATGCTTTCTTAAGTCGCTCTTGATAGATACGTAAATGCTCGAGAGCATTGATGCATCATTCATCGAGTAACGTAAGCTGGTCTAACCGGGCCTGCCATGCAGTGTCATCATCGATGAACTCTTGCATTGATATGCGTAGGGAGGGTATTTCCAACTCGAGAGGCATGACTGCCTCGGAGCCATACACTAGCAAAAATGGAGTTGCCCCAGTGGGCGTTCGAATGCTAGTGTGATAAGCCCATAGGGCAAGTGGTATTTGGATGTGCCAATCCTTATGATTATCTACGACCATATTTTTAAGGATGGCAACTAGCATTTTGTTTGACGCCTCTGCTTGCCCATTTGCCTACGGATAATAGGGTGTCAAAAAATTATGCTGAATTTTGTACTTTGTTGTCAAAGCACGCACATCTTTGTTCTTAAATGACGTCCCATTATCCGAGATGATCTTGGATGGAATACCAAAATGACATATGATGTTATGTAAAATGAACTCCGCAATGCGGGGCCCAATCGTAGAGGTAAGCGGAATTGCTTCCACCCACTTAGTGAAGTACTCTGTGGCCGTTATGATAAACGTGTGATGACCTGACGATGCAGGGGAGATATTTTCGATGAGATCTAAGCCCCACTACAAAAATGGCCAAGCCGATTGGATCGGCTGCAAGGCTTGAGAAGGTACATGTGTCAAGTTAGCATGGTGTTGACACTTCATGCACTTTCGCACATATGCGCAACAATCTCGCTCTAAAGATGGCCAATAATAGCCCATGCAAAGAATGCGCTTGGCGATGGCCATACCGCTGAAGTGGCCACTGCATGTACCATCGTGCGCTTGGGTGATCACCCAAGTGGACTCCTGTTGGTCCAAGCAACGGAGGAGGATCCCTTCGTAGCTTCGACGGTACAAAATGTCTCCTAGCAAGACATGTTTTGCCACTTTCTATTTGAATGATCTTTTCATGGCATGCGACAATCCAAGTGGGAGGCTACCTAACTTGAGATAGTCTCTTATGGGTGTGTACCAATCCTGCTGATCAGAAACCTCGATGGTATGAACGGTCGATCCCTCTTGAAGTTCATCCCTAGCAAAAGCTGAGCGGGAAAGAACTTGTAGAAATAGTGTTGTGTTGCTATTAAGAGGGGTTGGAGAGAACAAAGACCCCTAGTTGGCATGATTCAGACTATCATGGATTCGAGAGAACCTATCCTGAGATGGTTCAATCTGGATCAGGTGGATTCCTGGCGTTATGTCAGAGCTTGCATGCTCCATCATGGATTGTGATAACATTTTGACTTGAATGGTTGTCATTTCACCAGAAGGGTCTTGCGGGATTAGTGACCCCAAGGAGGCCATAGTGTCCGCAAAATGATTCGATGATCGAGGGAGTGCCTCGATGTCGTACCATTCAAGATTTGCCAGGAATTTATCCACAAGGGCTTTGTAGGCCTGTAGAACTGGGCATTTGCATTGGAATACCCCTTTCACTTGGTTGACAATTAACAGTGAATCACCAAAGATATTCAAGCATTTGATGTTCATGGTGATGGTTGTCTGAAGACCTATGAGCAAGGCTTCATATTCAACATTGTTATTGGTGCATGAGAAATCAAGTTTAAATGATAAAGGCATTGGAGCCCCTTGCGGTGTGAAAAACATGATTCCTGTGCCACCCCCTTGCTCACATTTAGAACCATCAAAAAATAAGGTTATGTCGGCCTATGACTCAGGCTCATCAAAATCTAGCGATTCTGAGACATGGAAGACCCCATCATCGGGTAGCTCTATGGTCAGAGGTTGATCATCTTCGAGAGGAGCCTCTGCTAGTTGATCGGTGATGACTTGACCTTTGATGGACTTTTGTCCAATGAATTCGATGTCAAACTCCATCAACAACATGATCCATTTTGTCGTGCGACTACTATGATAAGTATGACTCATCATGTACCATAATGGATTCTCCTTAGACACAACATACGTCGTATTGCTCAACATGTAATGGCATAGCTTTTTGGTGGCAAATACCACTGCCAAGCATAGCTTCTCAACGTATGCATAGTTAAGTTCATAACTGACCAGGGTGCGGCTAAGATAATAATTAGCCTATTCTTTATGTAATTCATTTTTTTGGGCTAGCATGGCGCCCAGTGCCACCTCAGTAGCTGAGATGTATAAGTAGAATGACACTCCTGGTCTAGGTGGTGCCAATACTGGCGGTGAAGCCAAGTATTGTTTGATGTCATCGAAGGCTGATTGGCACTCGTCATCCCAATGAAATGCTACCCCCTTGTGTAATAATTTATTCATGGGTCGGCACTTGTCAGATAACTGTGCTATGAAGCGCTTGATCGACGTGACCTTACCCTGCAAGCTTCTGAGCTGCCTGATGGTGGTTGGGGGAAGCATTTCAAGGATTGCCTTGACTTTATTTGGATCTACCTCGATGCCTCATTTTGAGACTATGAAACCCAAGAGTTTTCCAGATGTGACGCCAAATACGCACTTCTTGGGGTTTAGCCTAACCTTGTGTTCGATGAGGCGATCAAGGATCTTGCGTAAGTCATCGAGATGATTTTGGCGCAAAAGAGATTTGGCCAACAAATCATCCATATAATCTTCCAAAGTTTTATGCATGTGATCATGGAAGATGTATGTCATAGCGCGTTGGTAAGTGGCGCCAACATTTTTAAGGCCAAAGGGCATGACCTTATAACAAAATGTCCCCCAAGGCATCGTGAACGCCATTTTTAGTTGATCATCGGGATTGATACGAATCTGGTTGTATCCCGAGAAACCATCCATGAGGGAAAGCATTTCGTGGCCTATTGTAGCGTCTACCAATGCGTCGATGCTAGGCAAGGGGAAATCATCCTTGGGACTCGCTTTGTTTAAATCTCGAAAATCGGTGCATATGCGAATCCTCCCGTTCGGCTTTTTGATGGGTACCATGTTGGACAGCCATGGTGGGTAATCCATGCAGATGACAAACTGTGCATCCAACAACTTTTGTAGCTCATCTTTGACCATTAAGGCCACTATTGGGTGCATCTTACATAGCTTTTGCTTGATTGGCTTGACTGTCGGATCAAGTGTTAGATTATGCATGACTAGCTACGGGTCTAGCCCCGACATGTCTTTGTAGGACCATGCAAAAACCTCCTTCTTCTCTTTGAGAAGGGCAATGTAATCGGCTTGCTCTTTGGGGGATAGACTTACCCCCAGCTTGATGATTTGTGGATTCATTGGATCAGAACCGATGTCTACGTCAATCATCTCTTCGACTGACATGTGGGATCCATCCTCCAACTGGTGTGGAGTTGGGATCAGGTGGATATCATTCGCTAAATTTAGATCTACGTTGGGAACGTCGGGTTCCTCTTCAACATGGAAGATATCCTGAGTCTATCCTGGGGTGAAATGAAACATCTCACCGCAAGGCCAATACTCGATGGGGATGGTGGTGAGTCAGCGTGATCCCAGTCTATGGCATCTAGGTCTAGATACAATGGTCATGTTGGATCGGTTGGATTGTGGATGGGGGTGGTTAAATCAATGGAGATCATGTTGATGGAATGAATTTGGTCTCCATTACCGCGTGGGTGTTGATTCGGACATTCTTGGTGATCCTTGTGCCTCGAATCTGGCTCTGTGGGTACTGGCACAAAAGGATCGGCCCTATGTGTGGATAGAAGGATAGGGTCTACCCTTGGCACTGGTGGCCCTATAGGGTCTCTAGGTGGGAGGTGCTCTCTGTATGCCCAAAGTGGTGGATGAAGCACTTGGTTTAACTGTACTTGGTTTAAATGCCACCTATGCCTTGGTCCCATATTTAAATGTTCAAACATATCATCGATGTCTATGGGGTATTCCTGTTGCCTCATATGGTTGAGATATGCCATCTCAGTCTCATCCTCATAGTCACTATCGAAGATCCATAGGCCTTCATTGGCTTCGACAACTATGTGCCCCTCTGGTTGGTATAGCCTCCCACTAGGCATTTCTTGATCACTTGGCCTTATGGCCGGCATGGGAGGCTCATTTTGTTTGAGCATGTTGATTTGGTCCCTTTTGGGTTGTTTCGCTCTCTATGGGAGGGCTGGATTCTCTGGAGGTGGCAATTTCCTGATTGGAACATTAAAGGGGAACATTGCCATGAAGTCCTCCTGATAATCGTCAATGGGTGTCACCTACGAGTGATTGCTATCGGACTCAAAAGGGTCCCAAGGTGCTACCTCATAATCTGACTCATCTTTCGAAGACCTCCCTTGATTTTGTTCATATCCTTCTTGGAGGTTACTTCTTGAACTTTCCCCTTCCTCGATCAAAGGGGAGGGGTTGTTGAGGTCAACAAGGTTTGTTGTTAACAATGGGAAATAATTCCCCAATGTGTATGTAGTGTTGGGATTGGCATATGGATCTTGTGCCAACCCATCCCTATTGCCTAGACCTAAGCCTTGCATGGTTTCTACCAAGATGTCGAGGGGCAAAGGGTGGTTGAACCCTACTCCTGATTTATCATATGGCATCTGGTATCTTGGTTGACAAAGAGTGTGCATTCCTTGTTCATATCTGCCCAATCCATATCCATGCCAATTACATTGGTCTAGGTATTTCAAGGTGAAGTTTGGGTTGGACAGATAATCAACATTCTCAACAAATGGCTCTTCGTCCTCTTCCTCTTGTAGGTAGGGTTCAAGGCCATTCTCGAGGCCCCCATATACAAAGTTGGTCTGATTTGGTGGGTAGCCTAAAGGGATGATAGTGTCGATGGGGAGGCGAGGTCTCCCCATGTCTTGCATGGATTCGAGTGTGGGTGTTGCCATAATGTTCTACACTAGGTACTCCCCCAGGCCCGTATTGGCCATTTCAATGGTAATCATCGATGGTTGAGGGGGAGGGAATGGGAGTTCTCCCTGAGTCCACTCCATGTTGGGTGAATCAGGTGTCTCGACTTCCATTCGGCTGGGCACCTCCTCGGTAGAGATGGTTGAGACTAATGGTGGTGCCTCCTCTAGGGGCTTCTTCCCATTGTCCTTCGATGTGGCCACCATAGGTGGCATTGTTGGTGAAGGGACAGATGATGAAGATGGGCCAGGTCGGTTACTTGAGGGACTCAATAGTGGGGATGTAGGCGGAATCGGACCTTGAGTGGATGGATTCAATTGAAAGTCCAAATGTGTCGATGGGAGGGTCGATTGTGGCATCAGCTGCACCGCATTGCAAAACTTAAAGGGCTCTAAGTCTGTTGGGACTACATGTACTTGCCCTTCGTATGTGTATTTGAGGCATTGATGGGCTATCGAAGGGACACACTTCATGTCCCTAGATCCAAGGCCGGCCTAGCAAGATATTGTAGGCCATCTCACCCTCAAGGATGTGACACAACGTAGGAATGGTCTTTTGTCCTACTTGGATGGGCAGGACAATTGTGCCAACCATCGAGCATAACGCGTCGTTGAATGCTCGAAGAGTGTAAGTGGATGCCACAATGTGGGATGTTGGCAGCTTAAGATGTTTTAATGTCGTTGTCATGATTATGTTGTTGGACGAGCCAGTGTCCACCAACACCCTCTTGAATGGAATCCCGTTGACCCACGCGATGACGTGCAAGGGTGGATCCACCATATCACCGATCACCAATTTTAGTTCATCTTCCCTGAAGGTTATGACTGGTTCTATGCATTGTCTCACATGTCCCACAAAGTTGTTGAAAGAATTAGGTTCGTGGGGTTGTAGCTCAATGGCTTTGAGTATCTCCATCAGAGCCTCCCGATGGGGCGGTGATTGTTGGATGAGCTCATAAATGGAGAGCCTAGCCGACGTGGTCCTTAAACTTTGAGTAAGCTTAGTCCGAATCATGGCCATTGGTCTAGGCGAGGGGAGGTTGTGTAGGGTGTTGTGGAGGTTGTGACATTGATGGAACATCTCCTGTAGCTGTAGTGGGTGCAGCCGTGTTTGGGTATCTTTTGTTCCATGTCACGATGCTTATCATCCCTACGTATCCTTGCATGGGGCAGTTTTGTGTTACCTCATTCACTTGTAAAGTCTTTGCCTATGCATCATGGGCAGGCAGGGGGTCTTTGAAGACTTCCATCTGTTGGTTGCTCAGTGCTACGAGATTATCTATCATGAGCGTTTTGTTGTCTATCAAGTCTTGCACTAAGTTTTTGAATTTCCAACAAGTGAAGATGTCGTGTCCTTTCTATCGGTGGAATCTACAATATAAATCTTCCCTATAGCCCTTGGGTTTTGGCACGTTGGGGTCTATGGGTCGACTTTTCGGCAAGTTTATCAGGTTTGCCATGAACAAGCGATCAAACAAGGAGTCTCTAGACTCCGTGAATTGTGTGAATTGTCGCTTAGGGTGACGCTGCTGATTTTGCTCTTGTTTGTGATTTTCCTTTTCATAGTTAGCAAGAGGAACTGCCTGATAATTAGCCTTTGGGGGCTATGTCATTTGTGCAGGCGGTGGTATAGTTATGGCAACTTGATTGACCATGGTGGGTTTCGATTGCGTGGGCCCAATTTTGGCATTTTTGGTCCACTCTTTCTTGCATGGCTTGGCAATCTCGTCGTCTTGAATTTTGATCTCCTCAATTATCCTGGCTTGCGCCAGGGCTTCTTCTAGGGTGGCATATTGCTGTAGCTACAATAGCATGGAGATCGACCTTATGCAACTCTTTGAAAACATCTTGAGTCATGTCGGCCATGGGAGGGAGGTAAGGTAGCTTTGAAAGCAATGTCCTCCATCGATTCCCATAAGCGGCTATGGTCTCATCATCATACTGCTTAAGGCCAGCTAGGTCACTTAAGGATGCCTTCTTCTTGGTGTTGAAGGCAAAACATTCAAGGAACGCATCCACTAGCTGGTCTAGATTGTTGATGCTATGCTTCGGCAATTGGGTAAACCAATCCGAGGCGAGGCCTACGAACATGGTTATAAACATTCTTAGAAGCAATGCATCATTGTCCTGAATGCCAAAGCATTGACTCGAGAACCTTGTTACGTGCTCTTGGGCATCCTCATCCCCTCTAAAAATTGCCAATTGAGGCATTTTGAAGTGGTCGGGGTATGGGGGTGCCGAAACTGAAGGATGCACAGGGTGACTATGAAGTTGGCGTAAGGTGGGCTTTTGGGGCCCTGAAGTCTTAGTCTCCATAGACTCTAAGCGCTCTAACAGTGCTTTGTATGCATCAGAGGATTTGATTTCCTCTTCTTTGGTTTGTTCCCATTGTGAATTGTGAGGAACTTGAGGCCTATGGAGGGGTAGCCGGGTAGCGCCCCCTGCCTTGGTAGGGCGTTTCAGCCCGCTCTTCTTCTCGCTCAAATTCCTCATAGGCTTCTTGAGGAGTTTTTGGGCGTGACCTATAAACATGGATGGGTGCCCGAGGAAGACGCCCATCATTGGTTCTAGGGGTGGCCTCCCGCTCAAGTCTAGGAGGTCTTGGAGGCAACGCTTGATAAGGTCGTGGAGACCTGTCTCGTACTAAGGGGTTGTGCCTCTCATAAATTTTTGTCCTATGCATGCGAGGGGTTGGAATCCTCTCATGCATAGTGTTCTGGAGCAACTCATCTATCTGGCACTGAATGCGCTCTTTGTTAAGATGATACAGTTGCTCTAACTATTGTTGATCTTGCCTAAGCTACGTGATTTGCGCTTGGCGGGTGGCATGTTTGGCAAATGCCAAGTCAATTTGTTTCATCGTCCTAGGTCTAGGAGGCCTAGATGCCTCCCCTACATATCTATCTCGGTCATGGTGATCCGAGATCTCTATGGGTCACTTTCCTCTATCGAGGTTAGCAGCATTCACCTGAGGCTCTGGCCTCAATAGGTGATCTTGATAATTAGCAGGTGTGGAGGTGCATTGCTCCCACACGGTGTATTGCTCTTGAGGAATATACTAGTTTTCCTCATGCTCCCTTTCGTACATGTGAAAGGGACGGGTGGAGTTGGCTCACCCTGTCTGAAGAGCCTTGCGCTCTAGATTTGGCCTATTAGTTCTAACAGTAATGAGGGGTGGAGGAGGGATGATATAATCATGTGGTCCCTCCTTATGAACCCTATGTTGCTCTAGCGCTTCATCGCGCAGTGGCCACTCATAATGAGTGTCTAAGGGGGCCTTCCCATGTGTGTACTCCTCCTGAGAGGGTCTGTGTTGAATGGGAGTGCCCCTCAAAGGGGTGCCTCTATAGTCCTTTTCTGTAGTGGCATAGTGTGGACTATGTTGTGGGTCGAGCTGCCAAGGTGGTATAACCAAGTCCTTGGGGCTATAACGGAGGTGACTTGTGCCTCCTTGTATACTTTTCGTAGCTTCTGCCCGTGATTGGGCTTGGCTACGGGTATACACCATGGTGGTGGTCTTTCTAGAAAGATATGTATATTTTTATCTCCTTTACAAAATTTTTATGCTATACCAAACAAAAGGGGACCACACAAACAAAGAAATGATTATCTTATTTACAGATTAAATGTGTGCCCTAGATCTGGTCTAATGTGTTTGATTTTTGTTGTGTGAATCTTGTAAAGGAAACTTTGTTATACATGCAAAATGAGGGCTCTTGTATCTCCAAAATGGTCACCCCTTCAATATACCATTGCCAGGCCATTATACCGAACCTCTCAATATACCCGCCCTTACGTGAGGGAAACTATTGGTACGCGAGAGCAGAACAGTACGTGGAACATAGGCGGTACGGAAGGGGGATCGCTCTATTTTTGACACCTACCATAGAAGACTTATCCTCATGCACGGGGAATCACCCCCATTACACTTGGTCAGCTTTCATCAGGATTTACGTCTAGCAACAATTGCGATCAGGGTAAATGTATGCAAAATCCAAGCCAAGGTGGTGATGAAATCCACCGTTGGTCTTGATCAAGTGTTGGGGTATTAAGACCAACTCCTTGATGTTAATTTTATTAGGTGGTGTGTGTGTGGTTCCTTTTAATCATGTAAAGAAAGAAAACATACAACAAAAGATGATTTTCACTAATGCAATGCTTTAAAGTACGTTTTATCTTTCAGAAACAATTAGTAGCAAAAAGGAAATCACAAAACCTACCTAGAACTGAAACCTATGATGAGGACTTGCCATTGGTGCAAGTATCATGCAAGAAAACCAGAGAAGAATGCATTCCTAATCAAGTTCCTTCCATTTAATTTACTCTATGTTTTTTTTTTTTTTTTTATTGCAAGAAGGAAAACAAACTACTTAACTTTTCTATGCAAGCAAAGAAAATAGAAAATTGCAGAAACAAAAAATAGAAAAACACAGAGGATGTTCAGAAGGCCTACCTCTTCTCTGTCCAAACCAGATGCCTCTGAGTTTCTGCTCAGAAAATGCACAGAGCTCTAATCATCCTGGGGTGGGATGAATAGCAGGTCTGTATTCGTCATAGGGTGGGACGAATACGTATTCATCCCAGGGTGGCATGAGTAGCAGTCCAATGCCCGAATGAGTAACACCTGCAAAGAAACCACAAAATTTGGATCAAAAACTTGATCTTAATAGTAGGGGATAGGGTCCCACCATGATCGCCACTAAAATCCGAATGCAGAGTGACGGCATACCAGATTATGATGCAAACAAAATAGATATGGTATCGATGCTAAGTCCTACGAATGCGATGAACAAATGCATGTAGGAAATAAAGCAAAAATGAGATGTAAGAAAAAAAAAGTGGGGCCTATTTTATTAATTTTGCTTTTAATCTAGTTACAATACGTCTCCCCCTCTAGGGCTCAGAACGTTTGATACAATTCGTTACATCAATGGATGGTACGCTTCCAGTGTCTTTCGCATGCCCACATTCGAAATGGGTGGGCCAAAAGTTGTCCACCGCTTGTATCCATGTGTTCGTCATTCCTTGCTACCCCTCTGGTGTTCCTAGTGGTGAGATCCTATGCACAAAAAAATAGCAAATAGTTAATAGCATATGCGGATGTAGGAAAACATGCAATCCCCAAAGCCTCCGGCTAGTTAATGTAAAAAAGAATGAAATGATGGTCAAAACATGTCATAATGAACCCAAAATTTGATAGAAGCATCAAGACATCATCAGGGACACATTGCAAAAATAACAATCAGGAAATCATGCATGGATTTCTAATCGCTCCGGGGTGGGACGATTAGGACTATCACAAAATGTGCAAGAGTGACCTTGCAAATGTCCTACCCAGAGGCCTCCAAAACTCTTGCAAACTTGGGGTTAGACTAAAAGGGGCATTTTGAGATGACCCAGAAGGTCATATTTGGCAGATTCTACCCAGATTATCCTGTATCCGAAGGCGCTCCCTGTATGTTAGTAAACGCATAAAATGATAAAAACAAGGTCAAATCAAGTCAGAATGCAATGAAACTTGGACAGCAGCATAAGTACATGAAATAGGACATAATGCAAAAATAATAGTAAAGAAATCATTCACATATTTCTAATCACTCCGGGGTGGGGCGATTAGGACTGCGGTAGTGCGGGGGGCGCCCGGGGGCGGGACGCCCACCGTTTGGGGCTTAGTTTTGGCACCAATCCAAGTGGGATGGGTCCAAAACCTCCTAGGGGGTTGTGTCGATGAGTTTGGTGTGGGATTGTGGCTGATTGCTTGGGTTTTGGGTCTAGATTGTGTTCCTAGTGTTCACCCGATAACCTCTCTTCCAAAAGAGAAATTAGGGATGTAGGAAGCACAAAGGGGAATGGGGGTATAATTTGGCAGCACTCCATTGCTCCAAATGCTCCAGCTCTATTCCCTTTTGGGGTGAGGAGGCTCACCATTTTATAGACCTCGGGGTCTCCTTTGAATGCGCATGCGAGGGCGCCACTTGGCTCACCATGCCTTTCTTGGGGGAGAGAAGATTCCTCCCTGATTTAGGGCCTCCATGATCAGGGCATGCTTGACTGAAGTCCCTCTCTCAGATTTGAAACCGTTCCTCGCAATTGCATGCCTTGAAGGTGAAGTTGGGTGGCGGATCTGGGCTGCCATTTGTCAAGGCTTGACTTTTTGCCAGTCAAACCTGCTAATCGTCCCACCCTGGAGCGATTGCTTGCTAATCATCCCGGGGTGGGGCGAATAGGATTCTAATCATCCCGGGGTGGGACGAATAGGGAGAAAAGTGCTTAAAAGGTGCCAAATTGACCTTCGACCTTCCAAAACTGATTTGGGAGTGGTTAGGACCACTGTTTAACCTCTGGAGGCTGCCCTAGAGGGGTATGTATGCCAATTCGGTCAGTGCTTGTAGTCACATAATCGGATTGGTGCTGTTTTGGTGTCTACAGGACGATGTTGTTGAAATTGATGACCAAAAATATCCACACCTTCCAAATTGTGATAGAATTGAATCATGGGTTACAAATTTGGATTATGATAGCTTTACAAATTTGAATTCAAGAAATAACCCACTTTTGGAAATAATTGAACCATCTAAGGAACGTGAATATGAATTGGATGAATCATAAGATGATGAAGTAGTTGAGCGTCACAACTTGATCTTGGAAGAGGATTACTATGATTCTTGGAAGAAATGGGAAGAATATTATCAATCTAAATCTTCTAATGAACTTTTTGTGTTAATTGATATTCATGATAATACAATTGCTTCCTCACATGAGGATATTACAAATCTTGTACAAATTGGGAAAGTTTTGAAAGAAAATTTTGAATCTCATAAAATTTTGAAACATGATAAGGATTCTACAACCATGAATCAAGAAGGAGAATCATTTTCTTTAGATCCCTTTGAGGGGAAAGAAATTGAAAATCTTGATCCACTTACTTGTTCTACAATGTCTATGCCATCTCAAAGTGAGAAAGTTTTAGAACTTGAATGGTTTGGGTTTGATATCACTGATGATCCAATTGAAAATTTCACATTATCTGAAACAACCCGAATAATCGATCATGGAGATTTGTTAGTTGACCCATCCCAAGATAGACAAGACCTATGGTTTGAAAGGGAGGGACATGTTTTTAATTGGGTGTCTAATTTTGGTGTCTTTAATAAACAGGTTTTAGATGATGATGAAAGTCATGAAGAAAAGGTAAAATCTCACCCTTTGTGTTCTACCATTCAAAATTCAGGTGATGGTTTACTTAGTTGCTTGATGGATTCAAAGACTAGCAATGATGAAGTGTCATTTGTGGTTGATAAATAATTTGACTTAATTTCTCATCACACTACTAATGATATGGCTTTATTGAATAAAAATGAATTTGGTATGCATGAAGTGTTAAATCAAGTTCATGATCAATTAGTAACAGAATCTAGGATAAAAATTTATGATGATCCTCATTTAATAAACGTCCTAGATGCTTGCAAATAGTTACATGAATTTGATTGGCCTAAAAGTTTGAAAAATGATTTGGCTTTGAAGTTTGTATAAATAGGTTCATATTTGCAAAATCTCATATCTAAAAATGAAAGCTTATTTCTGCATCATGAATTGAAGTGTGAAATGGACATATTAAAGAATAGACATAAAATAATTGAAGATCAATTATTGTCTAATCAATTTGAGGACTTGAAACTCCACCATATGGTTATTAATGGAACTAAATCAAATTGGTATGGTGAGAGGGACCATTTGAAGTTTATTGCTTTGTTTGGTCTATGCTTGTTTCTAGTGGATTCTCACAACGTTTGGCATGTGCATCACATTATATGTCTTTTGAAGTGTTTTAATCATGTTTGGGATCCAGGGAAGTGATGGTCCAAGCGTTGCACCATATTGTACCATATTGTACATTTGTATATAGTTTTGGTTTCCATGTTTAGGTTTTGGATTTGCATTTTGTTTTGCTTTTAAGTTTGTGTGTTGACCTTTATGGTTTGTTTTGAAAAAAAAAAGAGGAAAAAAGCAAGATGTTAGTTTGTGTCCTCATGAATGTTAAATAAGATGAAGATAATATGAAATATTGGAATTGTATTACAGAAGGCTCCATGAGTATCATAAACACATTAAAGAATATCGTTTGAAACTAGGGATGCGTGAAGTTATCAGTTTTGCAAATCTGGGTGGAATGTTTTGCATACTCCATCTACATTTCAAAATGCATTCATTCGTATTTCAGGGTACATATCACATTGCAGAAACATTGCATCTCACTTGCATCCAAAGTTCAAAGGCAATCACTGAAAAACATGTCATATTCTCTTAGGATCAATGCACAATATACACTAAGAAGATCTTAGGTTTGGAATTTGCCGAAGTTGTCGTAGGTCTATCACATTTTTGTCCATGTCCAACATCTTGGGTAAAATAATATGAAACCATACTTGGATGGGGATGTGAGGTAAAAAGATAATTCTGGTCTATCCCGCCCTGCACATAGTCCATAAAATAGTGGTTTTTACCACTTTCGCAATACTTAAAAGCCCAAAATTAGAGTAGTAAGGATAGGGTCAAATTCTCAGCATGCTTAGGTTGAGAATTCGATTCCCTAAAGCTTTGATTTTGCCTCCATTACACCATATACCATTGGGTTGTAAGGATCATACTACGTGTCCCTCAGAAGGATGGGTAGTCATCCCAAGATTCAATAAATCCAAAGCAAAATGTTCACCACTTTGTTTCCATCACACCATTGACTATTGGGTTGTAAGGATCGTACTACGTGTCCCTCAGAAGGATGGGTAGTCATCCCAAGATTCAAGATGTCAAGAGCAAAATCATGGACTATGGAGTTAACCTCCACCGGGGTTATAGACGCTTGACTGGCAGTGGAGTACACTCATGTATGGTGACATGACTCCCGTAAGGTTGAGATTTATGGCCGCCATGAGGATAGATTAGTCTGATGACCTCATCCATAATCGGTTTAATTATTTTGGTCAAATATGAGAGCATTAAAGGATAGGGTTATATTCTCATCACACCTTGGTTGAGAATCTGATTCCCCAAAGCTCTAAGGTACACTTGCACACATTGTTCCTTGATGATGACGGCTCATAACCAAACCCTAGATCTAGTCAATGAATTCATTGCACACACAGTTGATCCTAAGATGGTTAGACATTTTTGAGGTGTTTGCTCAAGCCACCATAGAATGTGTTGCTCATGCTATAAAAAATTTTACCCTCAAAGCTCTCCATATCCATTGCCATAATTCTAGTCAGGTAAAATTGATGATGCAATGTGAAAAAGTTACAAAAAGTGTGGAGTGCTACACACACCTAGAGCTAATATTGCATGATTCTAATATTTTACTGTTCTTATAAGTCTATTGACATTATTCATGCATTTGTTGATGCTGGTTGCTTTCTGGTTTGGAGTGTGTTTTCAGATTTTCTTTTTGGGTTCTCACCGAAATGCTCGGGAGCATTTCCCAACAGAGTCGCCATTTGTTGTGGAGTTTCCACAACCACCCCAAAATTCTTGGGGACCCACTTGTCATATTTTGATATGAAATATTTTTGGTTTTCTTTGGTTTGTAAGAATAGGGATGTTTGACCATTTTGTTTTAATGATTTTAATTGCTTTGGTTATTTGATATTTAATGATGAATTTAGGCATTAATGCTTAGATTAATTAAAATTCATTTTGATGAATAAGAGTTTAATGTTCTTCATACTATCTAAGGTGATGGAATGTGTTTAACAAAGGAAGTCCTGACCTAAAACAAAAAGAGGATACAAAAGGTACAAAGAAATTGAGATAGAAGCCAATATGCTATTATCTACCTAATATAATTGCATTAACTATATTATGTACATAATAGTAATATTTTTAAGATTATGTTATAAGGTTCTAAAATGTTATCATTATAATAATATTATTATGATTATATTATAATGTTATTATTATAATAATATTTTTGTGATTATATTCTTCTAAAATGTTATTATTATAATAATATTATTATATTGTATATAATAATATTATTATAATGTACTTTATAAAAGACGTGATAATAATATTTACGATAAGGTAAAGTTTAACGTTGTTTCATTTGATTGCAGATAAGGCGATGGTGGCTATTTGAAAACATTCAAAGACATGAGTGGCTAGTCCAAGAACGTTCAGCGCTATGGTAGTGAAGCTTCGTGAAGCAACGCCGGCAAAGAAGAGGCGGTCCAAGATGGCGTTAGGGTTTCAGAAGAACAACATGAAAGGCATCGAATTTATCATTGAAATGACCGAGAGGCAGAGGTATGTCATCAAACAAGGAAGGAAGAAGCGTTATTAGGGCAACCTGTGACGCCAATTGACGGAGTTAAAGGTCGGCCTTGAAGAGCATGGAAGGTTTTAGAGTTGCATATGTTTCATTACGCTATGACAGCATGAGTGTGAGAGTACGAAGTTGAACAGCACAATGGTTGCATAGGTTTGGCAGCACCACGACATCGATGGCAGCGTCGATGGCTGCGTAGGTTTGGTAGCGCCATGATGATGATGGCAGCGCTATGGCTACATAGTCTTGGCAGCACCATGGCTGCATAGGTTTGGCAGCGTCACGACGTCAATGGTAGCGCTATGGTTGTGTAGTCTTGGCAGTGCCATGGTTGCATAGGTTGGGCAGTGCCATGGCAACGATGGCAGCGCTATGGCTACGTAAGTTGGACAGCGCCATGGCTACGTAGGTAGTGTGATGGTTTTGTTTGGTTACATGGAAACCAAAGTGCCCAGGATGGGGGAATGCCATCCCAGTCCTTGGGCACATTGGTATGGCTTAGGAGAAATACATTGAGTCTCGACCTCAAAAAGTGACAACGAAAGTTTCATTGAATAATATTGGCTTGTATTATTTTAGTTAATGTGAATGTGGTTTGATCACGTTCAATGTTTTAAAGGAGGTCTAAAATTGTAGGGGTTATAAGGTATAGTTAATGCTTTTATCATTCGTTTTATGGATGTAAAGGGGTATTCTTGGGTAGAATGCTTATAAGAGAAAGGGGAGATATAAGGAGTCATGCAGGGTTATGTTTTTGTTGTTAGTTTTTTTTTTTAATAAATAACGTTTAAAAGTGTTATGTTTATTAAATCACAGAAAATGATGATGGATTAGTTTCTTATATCCATTCATTATTTTGGTTGTGAGATAAGATGAAGCGAAAGGACTTCTAAACATTATTTATACCTTGCTATCCTACCTTTTTCAAGGGGTATGGAAATGATGTAACATTCCGAAAAAGCAATAAAGAAAGAGCATTTTTCAGATTTTGATAGGGTAGAAAATTTCTGTGAGCAAAATCAAAAGGAGGGTTTTTATCATAAAACTAACGTTTTTAGTGTTTTATCATTTTTGCATTTTAGTGACTTCTAGCCATTGTCTTATGCCATGAAATGGGTTGCAATAGGCAAAGGTCAAGATTATGCAGTTTCTTTATGTTTCCTTTGAGTCTCGCACTTGATTTAATGGTATTGTGCTTATGTTGTAGGTCCATTGATTCAAGTTGTTTTATGATTACCTCATAACTTGGGATTTTGTAGGGAGGAGCTTGCTAAACTAATTCAGAATTTGACTTTTTCAGCTAACCAAATTTATATGTTTATTTCATTTACTGTTCTCAAAGCTTATTTTATTTCAAGCATTCCATTATGGTCCATCCAGAATTTTAGTTTATTTCATTTCCATTCTGGTCCTTTTCCAGAATTTTTGCTATTTTCCTATTAGTTTCATTTTTTCTGGTCCATTTCCAGAATTGTTAAGCTTTCAAGTTGTTTCCATTCTGGTCATTTTCTAAAAATTTTGCACCTCCAAGTTTCATTAATCTAAAGCTTTCAAATAAAACACATGGTTTAGGACGGATACTAACCTACTATTTCACATTAAACGAAGATAAGAAATGAAAACTAACTTTGCTAACTTTGTTAACATTGCTAACATGCTAACTTCTACTAACCACTATTAGGGTAGTGGCATCAACATAAGGAAGATAAAATGAACCCAACTATCTAAAATTTACTTCATCTTGAAGGCACGGGCATTAAAATGAGGTGGAAAATTCCACATTTTGTCATTTGAAACCTTTTAAATGGAGATAAAATACTCTACTAACAGGGATTCAGGGTAGCACCAATTTAAAAAAAACCCTAAAAATAATTGCTTTTATTTTTAGTTAGATCTTTCAAATCACTAAGCATTGTTTAGAACCAGTAAATGCCCCTTGTTTATGGTCACATGCATTATTAAATTATTTTTGGCACTATTGTAATCTTTTAGATATTTTACCAGAACCTTGGAGAAGTTGATTGTTTGTCATTTGGTTTCTTTTCAAGAGAGAGTTTTCTATTCAATACTCTACATGTGGTGGTATTTTACAATTGGGAAAAATATACACTCAACACTGCTCACCAGGTCCACATAGAACCTGCTCAACTCTACTCAATAGGTCCACATAGAACCTGTCCAAATTTTCTCAACAAGCTCACACAAAACTTGTCCAAATATTCTCAACAAGCTCACACAGAACTTGTTCAAATCTGCTCAATCACTTTCTCAACTCAAATCAATCTCATAGAAGCATAAAGAGAATTGTTAGAGACTCAATATGTTCTATACTCAAAACTCAATCTCTTTCTCAACTCAATATCATAGAAGCATAAAGAGAATTGTTAGAGACTCAATATGTTCTATACTCAAAACTCAATCTCTTTCTCAACTCAATCTCATAAAAGCATAAAGATAATTGTTAAAGACTGAATATGTTCTATACTCAAAACTCAATCTCAACTCAAATTAGAATATAGAATAGTTTATTTTATGGAACTTGAACAACCACTTCATACATCTACTTGACTAGGGCCAACCAAATCTACTCAACCAATCACTCAAGAAACAAATCTTGCTCATAAACCCTAGTCCAAGCATGTATCATCCAACTCAAAATGTTTCCAACAATTCTCAACAACAAATCTCACATAACAATGATACTCATGATATTTTTAAACCCTAGTTCAAGTTCTTTGTCTAACAACTCACTTCAACCACAATGCTCATAAATCAATCTTCACATAACAATGATACTCATGTTCTTTCCTAACTCAAGTTCAAGTTCTTTGCACAATCCAATGGCTTCAACAACAATGCTAATAAAACAAGGTTTTAATCACAATACTTAATTCTAGAAAACCTTGAAGCATTAACTCAAACACTTCACTCAACCAATGGTCTCAACAACAATGCTTATCAAACAAGGTTTAATCACAACTCTCAATTTCAGAAAACCTTGAAGCATTAACTCAAACACTTCACTCAACCAATGATCTTCAACAACAATGCTAATAAAACAAGGTTTTAATCTCAACTCTCAAATTAGAAAACCTTGAAGCAATAACTCAACCACTTTCGAAAAGGAAACCCTAATCAAATTATTTTCTCTCTAAATATGTTTTCAAAAATCAACCAACCAATCAAATCATTAAAGGAGAATATTGCCCATACCTTTTTGTTGCCAAGGAGTTGTTCATAAAATCTGCCACACTTAAAAATTTCTTTTCCAATCTCAATAAGGGTTAGAAGACTTCAATAAAAATCACAATACAAAAATAATAACTCAATAACACCTTATTACTCCAACTTAATTTTAACATCCACCAAAGTCCTTTTAGAAGAAACCCTTATCAAAAATAATAGCCAACAAGTCTTAAAATAAATCTCAATTAAGCCTTTATTATAACTCCTTATACCTCCTAAAACATAACTCTCAAAACAACAATTTCCAGATTATAGGACTCAAATAATAATCAACACTTCACCTTCAGAAATCAATCACCACAACCTTTATTTAATAAAGTTTATTAAAAATTAATAAACTTTAGAACAACCTTATCACTCCAACCTTAGGGCATAAATCATAAAACTTAATTAAAAATTCATACCTGCCTCACGAGGTTTTGAACACACGACTTTCGTGCTCTAAATGCCTTTGCGCTCTCCAAGCTACCACTAGGCCACACTACCCAATGTGAATTGGAGGGTGGTCTCACTCCGTCTTATCCTCTGCTTCCTCTGCCAAACGTTTTAAACCACACGAGCTTGTTTTCGCATATGATGCACCTTGCCGGAGCCATAACTTGTGAACCATATGCCCGTTGGCCTTGAAATTTAACAGGTGGTTTTGTGTGTGTGTTCTGCATCTTTGATTAGCTTGACTCTCCAAAAAAAGTGTTTTTGGGACCTAACTCCTCCATCTAGTGTCCCAAAATTAGCTTTTAGAATAGGTTCCCAGGTTTTTTGGGTTTTTTTGGCTGTTAGAAGTTTATTATCTTTTGTTATACCTTAATTTGAGACCTAATATTTTAAAGTAAGGTTTGTTATTGTAAGAGGGATGTGTGCACCGAATTTGGGCGCAATCCGACTCATTTCTATTTTTAGAAGTTTTTAGAAAAAGATCTATTTTTAGCAGTTTTAGAAAAAAGATGTTTTTAGGGTTTCTTTAGGGTTTCTTTGGTTTTTGGTTGCTATATGATGGATTGTAATATTTTGTAGAAGGGGTGTGAATTCAGGAATGAGAAGAATATCAATTTGTAGTTTTCTTCCATTATTGCATTTGTGTTATGTGATTGGAGTCCATTTTGTTGGTCTCTTGTAGCTGAGTTTACACCATTTGGTATCAGAGCAAGTTGGATCTTGTTGGGAGGAGAAAAGAGAAAAGAAGAGGAGAGCAAAGAGGCTCCAAAAAAAATTGGCACTCTGCAGTGTTTGCAAAAGGTTTGTAAAACCTTGGAGACAGAAATTGGCACTCTATGTAAGTGCTTGCAGGAGGTTTTTTATGTAAAAGCCTCAGAGAAAGAGATTGGCACTTTGTGTAGTGCTTGCAGAAGGTTTGTAAAACCTTGGAGAAAGAAATTGGCACTCTGTGTAAGTGCTTGTAGGAGGTTTTTTTATGTAAAACCTCAAAGGGAGGAATTGGCACTTTGTGTAGTGCTTGCAGAAGGTTTGTAAAACCTTGAAGAAATAAATTGGCACTCTATGTAGTGCTTGCAGGAGGTTTTTTTCATGTAAAACCTCAGAGGGAAGAATTGGCACTTTGTGTAGTGCTTGCAGGAGGTTTGCTATTTTAAAACCTCGAAGGAATAAATTGGCACTATGTGTAGTGCTTGCAGGAGGTTTGAGATATAAAACCTCGAAAGGAGATTGGTACTTTGAGGAGTACTTGCAGATGTGTGGCACTCTATGGAGAGCGATTATGAGTTTGATCAGAGGAACTCGCAGGAGCAGAGTTCTTTTCAACCAAAGGAGAATGATGTAGGAGCCTATCTTTAGAGGGTTTTTTTAAAAGAAGTTTTAAAGTAATTTTTTTATTACTCAAAATGGAATTATTTGACGCAAAATATAATTTTTCGAAAATGGTAATTACTAAAAAAGGCAATTTTTTATGAAAAAATAATTTGCCAAAAATAGTAATTACTTAAAAAGGCATTTTTGGTGGAAAAATCAATTTGCCAAAAATAGTAATTTTTTTATTTTTAGGGTTTTAAGCTTTAGGGTTTTCTTTTAGGGCTTCAAGTTTTAGGGTTTTCTTTTAGGGTTTCTTTGGGGATATATATTCCCTTGGTATTGCATTGTAAAAGGGGGAAGTGAATCCAAGAATGAGAAAATAAGATATTTATTGGTTTATTTCCATGTATTGTAGTTTTTATGTGAATGGAGGGTTTTATTGATTATTTTCATTTATTGCAGTTTTTATGTAAATGGAGGGTTTTACATATTATTTTCATTTATCATAGTTTTTATGTAATGGGAGGTATTTTGTTTTGACCTCTTGTAGCTAGATTTACATCATTTGGTATCAGAGCGGGTGTGATCTCGCTAGTGAAGGGAAGATGCCACCTAGAAGATATGCCCAGATGAATAGGCAGATCGAGGATCTGAATGCAAAAATAGCATGGTTGACTGGTGTGATTGATCGCATGGGAGAGAGACGTCCCAGGGCACGTGCAGATCAAGGATTTGATGATGAAAATATACCCGAGGAACGTGGATCTGAGGTCCACGTAGAAGCAGAACCAGAGGGCCCAGAGGAAGAAGGGCACGATTTTGAAAATCGACTGATACGAGCTCTAGAGGGGCTTAAGGGGAATCGATATGGGATCAAGATCGAGGTTCCCGAGTATGCTTGGTGGGTTGAAACCAGAGGAGTTGATCGATTGGATCAATAGCCTAGAAAAATATTTTGAATGGAGTAACCTTGCTGAAGAGAAGAAGGTTAAGCTCGCATGCACAAAGTTGAAGGGACATGCATTGATTTGGTGGGATCATTTATAGACTACACGACAGAGGAATGGAAAGGAAAAGATCAGGGATTGGACAAAGATGAAGAAGAAGTTACAAGAAAAATTTATACCTGTAGACTACTCCCAAACCCTATTTCATAGATTTCAGAATCTCCGACAGAAGGATCAAAGCATTGAGGACTATACTAATGAATTCTACAAGCTATCCATTCGAGTGGAGCACAATGAGACGGAGGACCAAAAGGCTGCCAGGTATGTAAATGGCCTAAGTTTTGTTGTTCAAGATGAGATGAGCATGCATCGCACTCTTACAGTGGAGGATGCGTATCAAATGGCCCTCAAGGCGGAGGAGAAATTGAAAAGGATTAATAGAAGAGGTAAGAAGGGATTCACGCCCTCTTCAGGTCGGGGTCGAAGTGGATCTAATTTTCTCAAGGGAGAATCCTCAATACCTGCTAAACAAGAAGAAGATGGGCAGAATCCAAGAGGAAGAGGATACCAACGAGGTAGAGGTTACGATGGTGGACGAAATGGGAATGATCCGAGGAGGTCGTATACCTGTTATGGATGTGGTGAGGAGGGGCACAGAGCATTTGAGTGTCCCCAATGTGATGTCCAAGAAAGGGGTCAAGGAGGACAAGGAAGGGTCAATCTGGTTGAGATGGAAGAGCAGGATGAGGATGAAGTTGTTGCTGACATGGGGGAAGCCCTTATGATAAGGAGGACATTGATTGCTCCTAAGAAAGAGATGGTGCAGAGCAAAGCAAAGGGGCAGACCATAGATGGTGAAGATTCTTGGTTGTGAACGAACATATTTCGAACAAGGTGTACATCAGGAGGGAAGGTATGTAACATTGTCATTGATGGTGGTAGCTGTGAGAATATGGTGTCAAATGTCATGGTTGAAAAAATGCACCTGAAATGTGAAAAACATCCTTATCCATATCGCATCTCATGGGTTAAGAAGGGGAATGAGGTAATAGTAGATCAGAGGTGTTTAATTAAATTTTCAATTGGGAGCACTTACAAGGATGAAGTGTGGTGTGATGTGATCTCGATGGATGCATGTCACATTCTATTGGGAAGACCTTGGCAGTACGATAGGGATACTAACCATAATGGGAGAAAGAATACTTACACATTTTGGAAGGATGGTGTAAAGGTAGTTCTTGTGCCTCTGAAGGAGGATGGGCCGAGTGAGAGCTTGTTGACGATGAAGGAGTTTCTTGCAGAGATCAGGGATGCTAGCTTCTATTATGCCTTAACAACTAGGAAGCTAGAAACAGAGGAAGTGGTTATGCCTACAGCAGTAGCTAAGTTGCTAAGTGAATATAAAGATGTCACACCAGAGGAGTTACCAGATGGGCTACCACCAAAAAGGGATATCCAACATCACATGGATTTGATTCCAGGATCAGCGCTCCCAAATCAGGCAGCTTATCGGTTGAACCCAACACAGAATGCAGAGTTGAGTAGGCAAGTGACAGAGTTGATAAAGAAGGGATTAGTTAGGGAGAGTATGAGTCCATGTGCGACTCCAACATTGCTGACCCCGAAGAAATATGGTGACTGGTGGATGTGTGTGGATAGTAGAGCCATAAACAAGATCACAATAAAGTATCGGTATCCTATGCCGAGAGTGGATGATATGATGGATGGATTGGCTGGAGCTAAATACTTCAGTAAAATTGATCTGTGGAGTGGCTACTACCAGATCAGAATTCGAGAAGGGGATGAATGGAAGACAACTTTTAAGACAAAATATGGATTGTACGAGTGGATGGTGATGCCATTTGGGTTGTCTAATGCACCCAGTACATTTATGCGGTTGATGAACAGAGTACTACGGGAATATAATGGTAAGTTTGTGGTTGTGTATTTTGATGATATTTTGATTTATAGTAAAAGTGAAGAAGAGCATTTGTTACACCTGAAATTAGTGTTAGAAGTGCTCAAGAAGGAGAAATTGTATGTCAACCTGAAGAAATGTAGATTTCTTCAAGATAGTTTAGTGTTTTTGGGATTTGTAATCTCGAGAGATGGCATGAGGATGGATGATGAGAAAGTGAAGGCGATTCTGGAATGGCCTCTTCCATGATCTATAACAGAAGTAAGGAGCTTTCATGGACTAGCTACCTTTTACAGGAAGTTCATCAGGAACTTCAGTAGTATAGCTGCCCCTATAACTGAGTGCACGAAGGGGAAAGAGTTTGTATGGACTACGACAACAACAAAGAGTTTTGAACTCTTGAAGAAGAAAGTGTCGAAAGCCCCTATTCTAGTGTTACCAGATTTTAGTAAGGTGTTTGAGGTTGATTGTGATGCCTCATTTGTTGGGATTGGTGGTGTCTTAAGTCAAGAGGGCCGACCTGTAGCATTTTTTAGTGAGAAGCTGAATGACGCAAGGAAGAATTATTCTACATATGATGTGGAATTTTATGCAATTGTGCAAGCATTGCAACATTGGAGGCACTACTTAATCTCAAAGGAGTTTGTGTTGTTTACTGATCATGAAGCATTGAGGTATGTAAATTCTCAGAAAAAGTTAAATAGCAGGCATGCCAAATGGGTTTCATTTTTGCAACAGTATACATTTGTCCTGAAACACAAGTCGGGAAAATAGAATAAGGTTGTTGATGCATTGAGTAGGAGAGTCTTGTTGTTGACCACTATGGAGAATGAAGTGGTAGGATTTGAGGGGATTAAAGATCTGTATGAATCTGATGCGGATTTTGGGAATATTGTGCAACAATGCAAAAGTGCGGTAGGGGGCGAGTCCCATACTATTTTTGAAGAGTATTTTTTTTAGAATGGTTACTTGTTTAAGGGTAATCGATTATGCATTCCCAATGGCTCTATGAGAGAGAACATCTTGAGGGAATTACATAGTGGGGGTTTGGCTGGTCATTTTGGAGTAGCCAAAACTACCACTCTTGTAGAGGAGAAGTACTATTGGCCAAAAATGAAGAGAGACATAATCAAGTTTGTCTCTAGATGCAGAGTATGTCAAATGGCTAAGGGCCATGCACAAAATACAGGGTTGTATATGCCACTGCCAGTTCCTACAGGACCATGGACCGATCTGAGTATGGATTTTGTGTTGGGGTTGCCCAAGACACAGAGGGGTAAGGATTCAATTTTTGTTGTGGTAGACAGATTTTCAAAAATGGTGCATTTCATTGCTTGCCAGAAAACTAATGATGCAACTAGGACTGCAGTCTTATTCTTTGATGAAATTGTGTGGTTGCATGGTGTTCCAAAGACTATTACTTCTGATCGGGATACTAAGTTCTTGAGTCACTTTTGGAGGACGTTGTGGAAAAATTTGAACACCAGGCTGCAGTTCAGTAGTGCTTACCACCCACAGACCGATGGGCAAACAGAGGTAGTGAACAGAAGCTTGGGAAACCTCTTACGATGCATAGTTGGAGAAAAACCAAAACAATGGGATTTAGCCTTGTCACAAGCCGAATTTGCATACAACAGTTCAGTGAACAAGTCGACAGGTAAATCTCCTTTTCAAATTATTTATGGTCAAAATCCTAGAGGTGTATTAGATTTGGTTGAGTTACCAATTGGGGAACAAGTTAGTGATGATGCAGAAGCATTTGCTGAGCATATCCAAAAAGTGCAAGAGTCAGTGAGGGAAAAATTGCAGAGTAGTAATGCTCACTACAAAGAGTCTGTTGATGCACATAGAAGGGTGAAAGTGTTTGAAGAGGGTGATATGGTCATGGTTCATCTTAGGAAAGAAATATTTCCTAAGGGGACGTATAACAAACTGAAACTTAAGAAAATTGGGCCATGCAGGATTTTGAAGAAGATCAATGATAATGCCTATAAAGTGGAGTTGCCTGATGAATTTGATATTTCACCCATTTTTAATGTTTTTGATTTATTTTAGTATCTTGGTACTACCGAGGATGGTGAATTATAGGAGACAGTAAATTGGGCATGACAGATGCCTAAGAAGAAAAAATACAGAGTTGCACAAGTGCTCGATAAGAAGGTGATCACCACCAGACATGGGAGCTACAAAAAATTCCTGGTTCAGTGGGAAGGATTACCACAGTCAGATAACACTTGGGTTTCAGAGTCAGAGCTAAAGAAAATTGATAACCAGAAGCTACAAGATTTCAATTCAGCTGAACTCGTAGGAGCTGAGTTCTTTTTCACCAGAGGAGAATGATGCACCTTGTCGGAGCCATAACTTGTGAACCGTACGCCCGTTGGCCTTGAAATTTAACAGGTGGTTTTGTGTGTGTGTTCTGCATCAGGAATATCTTGATTGGCCTGAATCTCCAAAAAAGTGTTTTTGGGACCTAACTCCTCCATCTAGTGTCCCAAAATTAGCTTTTAGAATAGGTTCCCGAGTTTTTTGGGTTTTTTGGTTGTTAGAAGTTTATTATATTTTGTTATACCTTAATTTGAGACCTAATATTTTAAATTAAGGTTTTTTATTGTAAGAGGGATGTGTGCACCGAATTTGGGCGCAATCCGACTCATTTCTATTTTTAGAAGTTTTTAGAAAGAAGATCTATTTTTAGCAGTTTTAGAAAAAAGACGTTTTTAGGGTTTCTTTGGTTTTCGGTTGCTATATGATGGATTGTAATATTTTGTAGAAGGGGTGTGAATTCAGGAATGAGAAGAATATCAATTTGCAGTTTTCTTCCATTATTGCATTTGTGTTATGTGATTGGAGTCCATTTTGTTGGTCTCTTGTAGCTGAGTTTACACCAACATATGCCACACAAATTTTATTCGAGCAAGGATGATTAATGAACAACTTTGGGTATATATTTATATTGCCCTCCTCCTTTGTCTAGGACGTCAGCACTTTCATTTGAATGCATCACATTGGAGCTCTAAGGCTTTAAAAGCCTTAGTAAAACCCAACCTTTGGGTTTTTAATCTCTAAAAACTTTGCGCTCGAATATATTTTAATTTTCTAAAACCCAACCTTAGGGTTTTAATCAAATGAACTTTATCCTTTAAAATATAATTATATTATAATTAAAAATTATAATATTTAATTAGATTTTTACCACTTTGGTAATATTATAATAACAATTATAATATTTTTAACCTTCCAATGCTTCAGATGAATTGCTTTCATGGAGAAGTAAAAACCTCTTTATGACCCAATATTTTTGGGTGTAAAATAAAATATTTTAACCCATTATAAACTTCCATTAAACTTTGCACTCGAACTGAAGAAGAACTCTCATTGGCATCTTAACATCAATGACAACTTTGGCTTAGGGACTCAAAATGTCCAACAGATCTTCATTCAGGTTATCATCAGATCAAATTGTGGGAAGAAGATATTTCGAAGTCAAAATCATGCACTTATGAAGGATATTATGAATTCATGATCATGTTATTTGGTCTTACCAATGTGTTGTCCACCTTTCAAAGTCTCATGAATGTAATATTTTGACCATTTCTACATAAATTTATTTTGGTCTTTTTTGATAATATTTTGATTTATAGTCATACATGGGCATAACATTTACAACATTTAGACCAGACACTATAACTCCTAGTCGGTAATCAATTATGTGCCAAATGATCCAAATGTTCTTTTGGGATGTAGGAAGTGGAATACCTAGGCCATATAGTTTTAGTACAATGGGTCAAGATGGATGAAGAACACAAGCTTATACTAAGAGGGGGTGTGAACAGTATAAGACCACTTTTCACTTTTCTTTCCCAAACAATATTACTCAATATAATCAATGGCAATATCAATAGCAATAACCAAAACAATGCACAAATCATCACACATAATAGAGAAACAGATTTAACGTGGTTCACCCAAAGATGGCTACCTCCACGAAGAAAATATATTTTTTAAATATTTCTCAAATAATCTCATGGGAATCCTTTCCCTATTATAATTTTTATGGAACTCAATCCAAAGGAGATGTTGATCCCCTAAATCTGGTTTGTGGATCTCTATCCATAGGATAACTCCTTCTCCTCTACTCTGGTTGGTGATCCTATAGAAGAATTTGTCTCCAACGCACTGACTGTGGATCTCTCTCCACTTGAAGACTCTTGTCCTCACTCAGAAGACCTGTCCTCAATGTCCTGGCTGATGGATATCTATCCACTGGAGACTTTGTCCTCTCTACTTTGTCACCTCCAAATATTTATCTCAATATTGTACTAAACATAGTCTAGTTGGTCTAGCACAACTCTTCTTAATCTCTTGCACTAAATACAGTACATTTGGTCTAGCACAAATCTGCTCAATAGGTTCACTCAGAACCTTCTCAAATCTGCTAAACAGGTCCACTCAGAACCTGCTCAATAGGTTCACTCAAAACCTGATAAAATCTACTCAACAGGTCCACTCATAACCTTCTCAAATCTGCTCAACAGGTCCACTCAGAACCTACTCAAATCTGCTCAACAGGTCCACACTGAACTTGCTCAAATCTGCTCAACAGGTACACTCAGAACCTGCTCAAATCTGCTCAACAGGTCCACTCAGAACCTGCTCAAAACTGCTCAATAGTTCCACACAGAACCTATCCAAATCTGCTCAACAGGTCCACACAGAACCTATCCAAATCTGCTCAAAAAGCTCACACAGAACTTGTCCAAATCTGCTTAACAAGATCACACAAAACTTGTCCAAATCTGCTCAATAAGTCCTCTTTAGGACTTGCTCAAATATGCTCAATAAGTCCTCTCTAGGACTTGCTCAAATCTGCTCAATAAGTCCTCTCTAGGACTTGCTCAAATCTTCTCAATAAGTCCTCTCTAGGACTTGCTCAAATCTGTATTGTAAGCTTCCACAAAAGCTCACATAAAATCATTCCATAAGTCTTCTCAAAGACTTGCCTCAAATCTGCTTAACAAGTCCACATAGAACTTGTTCAATCTCATAGAAGCATAAAGAGAATTGTTAGAGACTCAATATGTTCTATATTCAATATTCAATTACTTTATCAACTCAATCTCATAGAAGCATAAAGATAATTGTTAGAGACTCAATATGTTCTGTACTCAATTCTCAAGAGAATTCTTAGAGACTCAATATGTTCTATATTCAATATTCAATTACTTTATCAACTCAATCTCATAGAAGCATAAAGATAATTGTTAGAGACTCAATATGTTCTGTACTCAATGCTCAATCACTTTCTCAACTCAATCTCATAGAAGCATAAAGAGAATTGTTAGAGACTCAATATGTTCTATACTCAATGCTCAATCACTTTCTCAACTCAATATCATAGAAGCATAAAGAGAATTGTTAGAGACTCAGTATGTTCTATTCTCAAAACTCAATATCAACTCAAATCAGAATATAGAATAGTTTGTTTCATGGAACTTGAACAACCACTTCACACATTCACTTGACTAGGTTCAATCAACTCTACTCAACCAATCACTTCAAGAAACAACCCTTTCTCACAAACCCTAGTCCAAGCATGTATCACCCAACTCAAAATGTTTCCAACAATGCCCAACAACAAATCTCACATAACAATGATACTCATGTTCTTTCCAAACCCTAACTCAAGTTTTTCACACAAACAATGGCTTCAACAACAAATCTCACATAACAATGATACTCATGTTCTTCTCTAACTCAAGTTCAAGTTCTTTGCATAACAACTCACTTCAACAACCATGCTCATCAAACAAGGTTTTAATCACAACTCTCAAATCAGAAAACTTTGAAGCAATGACTCAAAGTACTTCACTCCACCAATGGTCTAAACAATAATGCTTATCAAACAAGGTTTGATCACAACTCTCAATCTTGAAAACCTTGAAGCATTAACTCAACCACTTTTGAAAAGGAAACCCTAATCAAATCCGTTTCACTTCAAACTTAATTTTCAATCAAGCCAATCATCTAACTCAACAAAGAAAAATTTTGCCCATACATTTTCTTGAAGAGTAGTTGCCCTTACAAATCTGCCACACTCACAATTACTTCTTTGACAAACTCAATAAGGGTTAGAGGATAATTTTTATATCACAAAAATAATATCACAATTACACCTTATCACTCCAACTTAAACAATAAGCAATATCCTCACAATAATTACAAAACCCTTTATTCAAAATAACATACAACCCACAAAGTCTTAACCTTTCAATATTCCACAATAGCAAAATTTAAGACTTTAAAAATAAAAACAGAATTCTCCTTATAACTCCTAATGGTATTTCTCAACTACCAACCTTTATCACAATGCAAAGACTTCAACCACCAAATACCTTATACCTCCAACCTGGGCATTAATAAAATAAAACATAAAAATGTACCTTTGCCTTTGGAGAGTTTCGAACTCTCAACGCAACCCACACAAATGTCTTTGCCCACGACGCAAACCACCACACGAGCTACAAGCTTGTTGGGAAGGAAGAAGCACCACGTGCTTCAACACCCCTTCCTTGCCTTGCAAAACGTATGCGCCTAAATATTGGTGTCTTCAACACGTCCACCAAAAGCTTCCACAAGATCCGAACACTATCCACCATGCACACCAAAACGTAAGCTTGCAACCCACTTGCCACTAGGCCAAGGTGCCTTGTTGGCTTCCAACTAATCAACGCGCTTGCTTTTGTTTCCTTTCGCCATCAAGTCAAACACGAATTTCGTAATTCTATCTCACGAGCTCTGCATTTAATTTGTATGCTTCAAGTAAGGATAATTCGAAAATCAACTTTGGACATGGTATTTATATGCATTTCCATTAAATCAAAAACGTAGGCGCTTCCCTTTGGATTTTATGACGTCGGCGGAAATAAACTTTACCTTGTTTAAAACTTTAAATTCAACCTTTGGATTTATTAAAATATTCTTTGGTCTTAAACCTTTAAACCCAACCTTTGGGTTTATTAAAATATTTTTAGACTTTATAAACCCACTTTTGCAATATAAAATATTATAATGAAAATTACAAATATTTTATTTTGGGTTTTCACCATGGCACTTCTAACCATTATAATATTTCACCTTTGATAAAGTGCCTTTTAATATTTATTTATAAAATTTAAATTCATCATGAATTTAAATAATTTATAAAATAAATATTATAACTCCTTTTTAACTTCTATCTTTTGTATTGTTTCACTCGAACTTTTGCCTTCTTGCTGAATATCAAATGACCATCTTTGTCGCCTTTATTTCTTGCTGAAATCTTTGGTATTAATGATGACTCCATCTGGTGGCATCAATGGTGACATCAATGACAACTTTTACTTAGGGACTCAAAATGTCCAACAATGGATCCTAAAAAGAGTATTGTCATGCAAGTATTGCCCAAACCATAGACTTTTAAAAGTCTTTGGGGTTTCCTAGTCCTCACTAGCTATTTTCAAAAAAGTGTTTGTGTTTATGGAAAGAAAACATCCCCTTTGATGGGTATATTGTGGAAGAACTTGTTTCTATGGATGGAACCCATTGAACATGCATTTCTATGACTCAAACAAACTATGATCTCTACTCACATGTTGGCTATGCTTGATTTCTCTAATCCATTTAAAAGCGATTCCTATAGAAGTAGAGTTGGTGTAGTGTTTATGCGAGAAGGGTGGCCATTAGCCTTTACTAGTAAGGCACTATCTGGAAAAAATGTGGGAAAATCAACTTATGAGAAGGACATGATGGTAATCTTACATGTTGTCAATCAATGGAGGCCTTAAATTATTGGGCATCATTTTTCCATCAAAACAAACCATCACAACCTTAAGTACTTTCTTAAATAACACACATCTACACTTGAACATCAAAAATGGGTTACCAAACTAATGGGATATGGCTATGAAATCATTTATAAGAAGAGCAAGAAAAATATAGTCATTGATACAATATCTTAACAATACGAGGATCAGGGTATGCTATGTGCCATCTCTACTCCACTTCCTTAATGAACCCACCAGCTTCAAGGAGAAGTGACCCAATATTCCACCTTGAAATAATTAATTCAACAACTTCAAATTGATCATGACTCTCATCCAAGATATACATGGGATGGATTATATTTATGATACTAGGGTTACCTTGTTATTCCTAAAAATTTACCACTCTATGAGTCCATACTATAGAAAATGCATGATTTTCCAATTGCAATACATTTAGGCTTCTTAAAAACATATGAATGGGCTAAATATATTTATTTCTAGGTAGGGGTAAAACAAACATCAAGACCTTTGTTGTAGAATGTGACACTTATCAACACATTAAGTTCAAAACTATTTGCACACTAGGCACACTCTAGTCCCTTCCAATTTCAGAGACCATTTGGACAGGCATTTCTATGGATTTTATTAAAGGGTTCTCAAAATATAGAGGTAAAATAGTTGCTCTCGTGATGGTGGATAATTCTCTAAGCATGTTAATTTCTATCTTCTAACCCAACCTTACAAGGACTCAACTATTGCCCAAATATTTTTTATTTCAATTTTTACCTTCATGGCATGCCCTAGTCCATCGTATCTAATCATAACCCCATATTCGCTAGTCATTTCTATCAATAACTATTCAAGCTAGATGACATACAACTCAAAATGAGCTTAATATACCATCCCTAGATCAATGTTCAAACTAAAATTGTAAACAAGTACTTGAAAACTCATATCTATTGCTTTGCATCTAAGCAACCAACTCATTGGATCAAATGGATTCCTTTAGCTAAGTGGTGGTATAATACTTCCTATCACTCCTCCACTAATATGATACCATATGAAGCACTTTATGGACACCCTTCATTGTCACTTATATCATAGATTCTAGGTAGTTCAAAGATTCAACCAATGGATTCTACTCTTAAGAAGTGTGCACAACTACTTCGACATCTCAAAGATAATTTGGCCATGGCAAAAAATCTTATGCAAAAAGTAGGTCAACACCATTTCAAGTATAATTTTAACATCGAGGACATGGTTTTCCTATGCTTGTAGCCCTACAAGCAATCATCACTCTAACTCCACAGTTAGAAGATAGCACCAAAATTCTATAGACTATAGAAAGTGCTTTGGTAGATTTGGCCCATGGCCTATAAGCTATAATTACCACATTCTTCTGTGATACTTCTAGTTTTATATGTCTCATCTTTGAAGAAGGTCCTTGGCAATCGTATATAGATTAATTTCATGCTACCCTAGTTGGACGAGGAAGGATTAGTCATCTTAGAGCCTAAGAATATTCTAAATCAATGTGCATGCACACTTTGCAATAACACACTCATCAATCTTATGGTACAATGATGTGGATAATAGCTAGAAGATTCCACTTAGGATCCACTCCATCAACTACAATTATAGTTTCCTTACCTCAATATTTGAGGACAAAGCTTCTTGGAGGGATGGGTATGTTAGGACCCTATCCTAACACAACCATTGTTATGTACTTGTCTAGTGTTGGTGTATGTTTGCACCTTGAATGAGTAGTGTGTAGGGGCCATTATGATGTAACATTTAATTTTATTATAAATAGGAGTTAGTAGCTTGGGTCCCCTCTTGCATGTGGTCTGACCTTTGACCATTAGGGTTAGTGGAAATAAGAGTCTATACAAGGACATAGGTTTGGAGTAGAATGTATCTCATATTTTTCACATATTGTATCGAAGCTTTGTTTCCAAGGAGATTGTCCCCTCAAAGAGGCCTACAATATTTGTTCTACTTGATAAATATAAGTTGTATTTCCATCCATTTATTTTTTTGAGCACTTATGTTATTTTTATTTCATGGTCATTTAGTTTATAAGCATTTCCATTAATTCTTGCATTGCTATTATGATTATGCTTATTTTATATGAAGGTTTCTAACATTATTCTAGGCACATGTAGGCATATCATGAGAGTCATTGAAAGGGAAATACATTTTTTACATGGATACTCATTACACAATAAAAGCTTCTATTATTTTGTAGGGATACTCAAATATAGGTTCGAATGGGGATCTTGATGAATGAAAGTATACTTTGACATATTTATTTTCTTTCAACTTTGAATTTATTTCTTGGAATTTCAAGAAACATTAGACTACATATTTGTCATCCATAAAAGCATAATATTGTAGTGTGTTCCTAGTCAAGAAACATATTAAATGGATGCATATGTTTCTTATACAAATGGGTTTTTCTTAAAAAGACCTTAATATTTATATTATTATAATAAAAGTACTATCCAATTGGTTTGCAACCTAATAGAGCATCAATAGACCAAGCATCATCAAATTTAAGATGCACTATATTTGACAATTTCACTCCCTCTACACATGGCATTTATAAATCAATTTGTAAGAAAATTGTGTCATAGGTCACCTTTATTGGTATGTAAGAGTGTATTGACATGGGAGAGCTTCCATTAAGGAGGATGTTCAGTGATGTATTCTCTCCATCGTCTCTACTTAAACAAAGGGAAATGTAGAAATGTGTAATTTTTTGCTTTTAGCCATGACTAATATTGCACTTGTGTTGCGTTATTCTATTGGGTTAAGGGCCATTTTTCAAATTGTAAGAGTTTATACATTACATTATGATTCAATTAATATGTTAGTTTGATAGTTATTATAATATGTGCCATTGTATCATAAGTAGCATTAAAATCTCATTCACCCATCATCTTATATATCAGTTAGAATATTTTTTTTTGTAGTGAAATATTTTTTTTTGGTAAATAGTGTAGCTTATATTAAAGGGTTTTTTCCTGGATCCCAAAACCAATAGTTACAAAAACCTCAAGGGAGGCTAGCAACTTAGAAGACTAAACTTTAAAAAAGTGTTTTCGTACATGGATAAACACCGTTCACCATACATTGATTAAAAGCCGATAAGCCTAATAGCAAACACCCCAAACAATATTGATGCAGATAATATATGGACAACACCCCAAACAGAACTTGCACTGATCTTGATTAAAAGCCGATAAGCCTAATAGCAAACACCCCAAACAATATTGATGCAGATAATATATGGACAACACCCCAAACAGTATTGATGCAGATAATATATGGACAACACCCCAAACAGAACAGTGTTGAGCCGACCCCACTGATCTTCGAACTTGCACTGGTCAGTTCGACCCGTGATTTGCCCACTCTTGGTTGGCTTCATTGACAATGTTTGAGGGCGGATTGTTATCCCATACAGACAAGGAATTCTGACTGATTCCCATGTTTGCTAAGAGGTCAGCCGATCTGTTTGCCTCCCTGTACACATGTCTGCATATCACGCTGCCCTATCTTTTGATCATGTTTTTGGCTTCCCTGATGGCATTCATGACCTTCCACGAAGGATTGGAGCTGTTGTTGATATAATTTATGATGTTTAGAGAATCCCCTTCTATTTCGTAGTTCCCTTTGTGCTTTTGGATGATGTTGAGACCTCTCCATAGGGCATGGGCTTCTGCTACGTGATTAGTTTGAATGCCTAGGTTCTCCGCAAAGGCGACCACAATCTTGTCGTTGCTATCTCTGACCAGTCCTCCTGCCCCTGCCATTCTCGGGTTTCCTTTAGAAGCTCCATCGAAATTGAGCTTGAGCCATCCTACCGAGGGGGTTTCCATGAAGAGGTGTGCCTTGGGTGGGGATGAGTGACACGAGGATTATCTTCCCTGGGGATATTAAGACTGCTGAATAGAAAAAGCTCCAATTCCACATCAGGGGGTTCTGTGCAAGGGATGAGCCGGGAGTTCTCTGTGGCAAAGCTGATGATTTTACTAGCAATGGAGGTAGGGTCCTTGGGAGTGTTAGAGAACACCCTGCTATTTCTTTCTAGCCATACCTGCCATAAGAAATGGTGAGTGCACATTTTCCACAAGGATTTCAACCGAGGGTTTTTGAAAGGATTGGGCCACTGAGTGAAAAGCTCTACCAGGGAGTTGGGTTGGACCCAGTTGATGTGGAAACTGGACAATAAGTTACTCATCACAGCATAAGAGAAATCACATTTAGTGAAAATATGGTTGATGGATTCCCAAGCTTTATAGCACAGGTGGCATCTGTTGGGTACCATCATCCCCCTCTTGATGAGATTATCAGTGGTTAGAATCTTGTTTTGAATTGCCAGCCAGGAAAACACTGCCACTTTAGGGATGAGGTGCTTGATCCAGATTTGGCTAGGAGAGAAGGGAGCTTGTTGTGGATTGAGGATAAGTTGGTAGGCAGATTTGATAGAAAAACATCCACTGTTCGTTTCTTTCCAAATTAGAAAGTCTTCTCTTCCATCTGTCGGAATCACTGTAGTATTCAACATAAGAGCCAAAGCCCTCACTGCCCTGGTTATGTGCCCATCATTTGAGTTAATGTTGAGGTCTTTCCAGCTTTTAGACCCATTGATGTTTTGGATGAAGTCTGCTACTTTGCTGCCTATGGTGCCATCAAGGATAGGTTTTAGGACAGATATCTCATCATCTTCAACTAGGGGCTGATCACTGACCCACCTGTCTGTCCAGAAGTTTATGCCAGTACCTGTTCCCAACTGCCACCTTGAACCTTTCTGGAGAACTTCTCTGACCTGAATAATTGACCTCCAAAAAGTTGATCCCTCTTTGGGGATATCTTCATCAATGAATTCTTTGTGCTGAAGGTATTTCCTCTGTATTATTGATACCCATTCTGCATTGAAACTTGTGTGGATTTTCCAGGCTTGCTTAGCCAGCAAAGCAGTGTTCATATGCTTGATTCTTCTAAGTCCCAGACCCCCTTGGTTTTTTGGTCGACAAACCTTTTCCCATCCAACCAAATGAATCTTTTGCTTCTCCTCTGTGCCTCCCCACAGGAATATTTTTTGTATTTGCTCGATTTGGGCGTAAACTGAAGCAAGAGCTTTGAAGACTGAGAGGAAATAGGTTGGGATGCTTTGGAGGCATGTTACGGTAAGAGTGATTTTACCTGCTTGGGTTAGAAAAGCCCCTTTCCATCCAACTAACTTTTTGTTTATCCTTTCCACCACATGACTCCACATAGACAATTTGGGATGACTGTAAAAGAGAGGAAGCCCCAGATAGCGAGTAGGGAACTCACCAATGCTACATTGAAGAATACGCCCAATTTTAATCTGCCTGGAAAGGGGGGTATTGATGAAGAAGCTTTTACTTTTGTTATAGTTGATTTCTTGCCCAACCGCTTTCTCATATAAATCAAGGATTTTTTTGATCATCTTGGCCTCCACTACTGAAGCATAGGTAGCGAGTATTGTGTCATCCACAAATTGTTGGTGTGACAGTGGGTTTAGACTCGAGGCAGCCTTGATCCCTGTGATAGTTTTCTCACTGACAACACTCTTAAGTGCTCTTCCCAGAGATTCAATGAGTATTATAAAAAGGATGGGTGACAGGGGGTCTCCCTGCTTGATGCCTCTACCGCTAGGGAAATAACTTACGGGTGATCCATTAACCAAGACTAAGAAATGAGGGTTGGATATGCAGCCTCTGATTACATTTATCCATTCCCTATGAAAACCAAATTTTTGAAGAACAACCAGGAGGAAATCCCTATTTACTCGGTCAAAAGCCTTACTGATATCTAATTTGAGAAAAAGGGTTGCTTTCTTGTTTTGGGAAGCTGAGTGGAGGACTTCATGCAGGGTGATTATGCCATCATGAATGGACCTTCCTTTGATCGAGCTGCCCTGGCAAGGATCTATAATGAGCGGGAGTATTTCTTTGAGTCTTGTTGTCAGGGCTTTGGCAAGAATCTTGTATATGACATTACATAGACTGATGGGTCTGTAGTCATTCATGGATTTGCACTCAGGGCCTTTAGGGATTAAGGCGATGAAGGTGGAGTTGGTGCTTCTGGGGATGGCTTTGGATTTCTGCATGTGAATAATGGCTTTGCAAATGTCAACCCCTATGATATCCCAGTAAGTTTGAAAAAACCTGGGGGAGAAGCCATCAGGCCCCGAAGCTTTATCAGGGGCCATGGAGAAAAGAGCCTACTTTATTTCTTCATTGGTAAGGTCCTTGATGAGCATGTCATTCATTTCAGGGGATACCAGATTTGGAATATGCTGAAGAAGCTGATCCTGGGCCTATTTGAAAACAGTGGAATTTGTTCCCAGTATTTTTTCAAAGAAGGTGATTGCTTCATTTTTGATGAGGTGGATGTCTCTCATACTTGTGCCATCACTGTTTATTAACTCCCTGATCTTATTGGAGCTTCTGTGATGAAGAGTGGAAGCATGGAAAAATCTCGTGTTTGAGTCCCCGTCCTTGAGCCACAGGGCTCTAGACTTTTGTCTCCAATACATTTCTTCCTTGGCTAGAATGTTGTGGTAATCGGCAAGGAGCTTTTTCTCTTCATTCCTGATTTGTATGCTCATCTGCCCTTTCTGAATTTGCTCTTCTATGGCTTTGAGCTTGTTGGTGATTTGCTCCTTATTTTCAAAAATGTTACCAAACACTTCCTTGTTCCAAATTTTGATGTGGTCTTTGATTATTTTGAGTTTTTGGGTAACTTGAGCGATGGGGGATCCATCCACCTGCTATTGCCACCACCCTGCAATTTGATTACGTAAATCTGGGTGGAGAACCCACATTGCCTCGAATCTGAAAGGGGTCCTAAAAACTGGAGGCTTGTTAGCTTCGAACAGGAGAGGACTGTGATCCGATCCGATTCTGGGCAGGGAAGTGAGGGAGGCATCACCAAACAGAGGTATGGCTTCTTGAGATAGAAAGAATCTGTCTAGCTTAACTTGGATCAGATTGTTCCCTATTCTTCTATTATTCCATGTGAATTGAGCTCCCGGATCTGGATATCCATTAGATTATTCTCAGTGACAAACCCATGGAAGTCCTGAATACTTTTGGTAGGGATGTCATTGCCTCCTGCCTTATCTGACGGGTAAAGGGGGGAGTTGAAATCCCCAACCAAAACCCAAGGGAAATTTTTGAAAGCCTACCTCATTTGACTTAGTTGGTCCCAAAAGGAACTCCTGCTGAGGGGATTGTTTGGGGCGTAGATATTAGACAAGATCCAACATTGATCCTTGTCTTTGCAAAAAAACATGATATTTATAACTCTATCTGAGGATGATATTACTCTACCATCCACTTTCTCTGGATCCCAAAGGCACAAAAGACCCCCGGATGGACCTTGGTTGGGACTGAAAATGCTTCCACTATTTTTCCAAATGGTGTTGCCCGCCTTGCATGCTTTTGACTGATCTAACTTGGTCTCTTGAATAATGAGGATTGTTGGTTTGGTTTCTTTTCTGACAGTGCTAACCAACCTCTGCTTGGCCGCACTATTGAGGCCCCTCACATTCCATGAGAGTATCCTCATCTGGAAACTTTAGATGATTTCTTGCCCCCTTTTGGCTGTTGCACAGGGGGTTTGGGTAATTTGGGATCTTCCTTCGGGTGAGTAAACATTTCAGGTACAAGGGTTGTTTGGACTCCGTTAGCTATGTCCTCGGCAGTTTGGCTTCTTATTTGCTCTTGGATATTGGGCCTTCCCCTTTTCTTGTCATTGCCAACATCGACATAGGCTTTTTTGGAGCTTCGAGTGTTTTTGGGACTGAAATCTGCTTTTGTTTTCTCGGTAGCCTCTTGGGAAAGAAGATTTTTAGGGGGGGATCAGGGGAAGCTAGCTTGACTGGAGATAAGACAGGGCTACTGGTGGGAAGGGGATACTGCATAATTTCTTCGATGGTGGGGATTTGGAGGTCGACATTTGGATCCGACATATCATTTTCTTGCTGAGTGAATAACCCTTCATTTATTTCTGAATCAGAGTGGGTGATATTTCTCGGAATATCAAATCGATTAGGATGAGCGAATAGGGAGCTTACCTGAGCTTGGTCCTCTGATTGTTCTGGCTGCACTTTTTGCTTTCCTTTGTTTGCCATAGGGTTTTGCCTTGGTGCTTGTTGATGAGGGTTTCTGTTGTAGATTTGCCTGTTCTTTTGCATTGGGGGCTTCCCAGGGAAGCGAACGCCTTGGTTCCTGTAGAGATGGTTGCCAGAATCTACCTCCTTCTATGGTCTGAGCGAGGGGCAGTGGGACTTGAGGTGTCCTTGAGTTCGGCATTCGATGCAGAAAGTCGGTTTGTTTTCATACTCTATGGCCTGGCAGTGGCGGAAGGAACCATAGACTAGATTGATTCGAGTTGGGAGCTGGGAATCAAGATTTGCGTTGATGCATATTCTGGCTTGGGTCAACCTAGTGCGAGCTTTGGTGGTTGAATCCATGGCCACCATTTCCCCTATGTATCTGCCTATTCCTTGCAGGATGTCTTCATGCCAAAATTGGCTAGGGAGTCCCGGAAGACGAACCCACACTAGAGCAAAATTTATGCTTTGAGTTTCGGCGTTGAAATATTCCCCCCATCTACGAATAAACAAACTCTTCTTCCCATAGAACCATGACCCCCCTGTTAGAATGCGGGTTGCATCTTCGGGATTGTTAAGGCGGATTTGAAAGAACCCTCTAGGGAGAGCTACAATCTCAAGATTCCCTAAAACTTTCCACCTGGTAGTGGCCCACCACCGAATGGATTCCATGTCCGGTCTGCCACCCACGAACTTCCCAATCAGAGAATGTTCTTCTAGGGAAAGATATTCGGCCATTAGGGTTTCTGGAATCACTAAGTCTTCTTCGACCGCTATCAAAGGGCTTCGGTCCTTGGTAGATTTTTGTGATTTGGTACCCGTGACCTTTTCAAGATAAGATGCAGAAACGGAGGGCCCAACGTCGGTCCCACCTACCTTGGGATAGCCCTCGTTCTTGTTCGGGGGTCCTTCCTCGGGTCTTTCTCCCGCCTAGCGGAAAGGTCCGTTTCAGCATCAACATCTGACTCATCAGTGCCCTCCCCTATAGCAAAGTTGGGGATCTCGCCTGGTTCGAGGTTCCCTGCCGCTGTCGCACCCGATACATTCCCGCCAGAACTCACCTGAGAGAAAATGCTCGCCATCGCTCTCCTACCAAGTCCTGGTAGTGAAATATTTTGATGTTCAAGGGAACCATATAAAATCTTTCATGTTCCTTTCCATTTCCTTATATGCTCCTAGTTTTCTTTTACAAATTTGTTTGATGTGTTAATTTTATTTGATCCTTTCTTAGTTTTTTTTGTTAATTGGTTATATGGGACTGTAATGGGCCTCACCCATACTACATCATGACCACATAGTGGTATTACAACAGTTTGGCAATTATGCATGTATTGCTTGGCAAAATTTAAACTTGGGTCTTCTTGCAATTAAGGAACATAACTAGTTGAGCTAATGCCATTTGATTTTGACCCTTTCTTGGTATTTTTTTGTATTAATGGTAAAATGGGGTTTTGAAAGGGTTCCCCTTTCCCTCATTACAATAGGTCACATCAACTAGTCACGTTGAGCTATACAACCCTTTTTGGTGTTGCTAGGATTTGAACCTTGGCATGGGTTGTATCACTCATATGTCTCAACCATTGATCCAATACCTCATTGGTTTGATCCTTTCTTAGTTATTCTACAAGTATTTTATGATTACAATTATTCAAGTTAACAAAAGCTTATATATTATTGTATATTTTAGTTCAGAGTCTACCGATACTAAACCATATTGAATACAAGGTTACATCCTTTAGATTTTCATTAGAATCCACTAAACTACTACTCCAAACACCTAACATAGAAATAAAAAATGAAAAATAAGTTTTCTTAAGATTAAAATTTAAAACAAGCACTTTTGACATTTTATTGTGAAGAGAACATACCACTTAAAGCATGGGGAGTTAATTGTGAATGTGGTAGGAACCCCTCTTGGTCTTGTTTTATTCTCTATTGCATAATGTATGCATCTCATTATCTTGTGCATACATTTGGATGATTTTTGTTTTTTCCTCATTTAAGTATTAATAATAACCGCTACAACATAAGGAACAAGTTCTGTGATAGTAGATTTTTTCTTTCTCTTTGCAATCACTAGCTTATCGACAATATAAAACTTCAACATCCTTGGGTAGTGCCTTTTTAAGACTCTAATTTGTTTTTATAAGCAAATAGAATAGGCTTGAATCTAATTTATAAAGTAGTATTGATAGGCCAAATAACAAGTGTGGTTATGCTATTCACCCAATAGGATAATTGCATTATACATTTGCTCTTTTTCTCGTGGGTTCCAAATCTATCAACCCTAGTGTTCACCCTCTAATTAAAGGCCCTAACTTATATACCATCCATTCTTCTTTCCTCCCTTGTTCCATCAAAGTGTGTTACTAACAAAGAGTTAAAAGGGACATTAAAAGGGACATTGGAGTATAATTTTACATTTTATCTTTAAAAAGTAAGCTATTTCATAATCTTTGTATTAAAGTTCCTAACTTGTATGCCATTTGTTCCTCTTTACTCCCTTGTTCCACCAAAGTGAGCTACTAACAAAGCATTGAAAGTGACACTTTAGTATAATTTTACATTTCATATTCAAAAAGTATTTTGTCTTGTAGTCTTCATATTCTTCTTCAAGCAAAGCACCATATGATCAACATACCATTGTCTCATTTTTTATAGTCAAGATAACATGTAACAAAGAAGAAGAAAAATGGAAAGCAAAAATGTGGTGGCAACTTTAAAATCACTTTACCCTCTTACGTAACACCTCTTTAACAAATACCAACACAATACACAGTCATACTTTCCCTCATTACAATTTCCAAACCATGTTTCCTATGTTAAAGGTCTCACAAACTATGGAAGGCTTAACCACCTCACACACATACCATTTACAATATCCCACATTCACAAATTACCATCACATTTTCAACCAAATTCAAAAGAGAATTAAGAGATCCATTATATATTTATTTATTTTAAAGTAAGGATTTGAAAGAGTTTTGCTTTATCCTTGTCAGATGGTTTTAGGATTTTTATTGCAAAGACCCAAGTTCAAATCATAGGGAGGGTGGCCCTTATTGTGCCCCAAGTTGTATGCTTTGGCTATTAAAGTATTTCTAAAAAAAAAAGTTTTCCTTTCCCCTTTACATCAACTTAGTCACATCAAGCTATATATTTGGTGTTGGGGTGCCATCAGTACTTGAATCTTGGTGTGAGCTACGTCACCCATGCGTCTCAACCATTACACGATGGCCCCATTGATCCCATGTGTTTTTTTTCAATTGGTTATATGGGATCGAAATGGACCCCATTCGTATTACATCATCACCACATAGTGGTCTTACAACAACTTGGATATTATCTATGTATTTTTTTGGCAAGCTGACTTAGGTCTCCTTGAATCTTAAGCATTCTAACTTGTTGGTATATCATCATTGATAATTTTTTTGAGTAAAGCACGAGTTTTAAAAGGGTCTCGGTTTGAACCTGGGTCTCCCGGATAAGAACCCAAAGACAACCACTATGGTATCCTAATAGGAATGGCCCCCATACCTTAATTACTATCAACCATAATTGTTTTTTTATTTTTTATATTCATAAACCAATCCAATGCTACCATCATCACAATACCAAAACTCCACCTCTACTATCTATGCATTGCTTCTTAGTAAAGTAATCTTTTCAAAACATTGCACTATCATAGTTTGCTTTACCAAATCTAAATTGCTAGTGTTCTTCTTGAAGCATAAGTGCAACCAAAATAATAATAATAATAATAAATAGTTTATATGAAAGCACATTAATGTTACAAAATAAAACAAATATTACCAATGAAAAACATCAAAGTAAAATTTAATCATTATTTGAATAAGGCAGTCAAAAGTTTCTTGTTAGTTTTAGCTAAACTTACTACTTTCTCTAACAATGGAAAAAAGAATTTAACTTCACGGTCCTGAATTAAAACCCCTCTATTGGCTAGCCTATTTGCACATTTGTTTCCTTCCCTTAAATTATGTGTGGACCTCATTTCTTCAAACTCTATAGCAAGGTCTTGAATTTCCACAAATATCTCTTGTATGTTCCATGGATCCTTTGCTTTCCTTAAAATTTCATTTATTATTATGAGTGAATCACCTTCCATCCATACTCTGCTCCATTTCATTTGTTTGTATATTTTTAACCTTTCATTATTTGTCTTAAATTCACTATTAAAAGTATAATGAAACAAAACCTCCCCTCTATTATTTCTATCTATTCCTCGTCTTCCTCATCCTGGATTTCCTTTAGATGTTCCATCAAAAACCAATTTTTTATTTAATTTAAATATTATATAATTTATATTTCTAAACTACTTATATGGAATTGCAATGGATTAGGAGGTGACTCCACAGTGACATTTATAAACATTATATAATTTATTATTTAGTCTAAATATTATATAATCTATATGTTTAAACTAGTTATATGGAATTGAAATGGGTCCTACCCATATTAGGGGTGGACATTTATGAATGTGCCCAGTTTAACAAGATTCAAACCTTAATCTCTTCTTTAAAAGTTGATAAATTTAACCAATTAACTTAGACCATTTAATAGACATCATATAATTTTTATCTAATTTAAAATTATATAATTTATATTTGTAAACTAGTTATATGGAATTGAAATGCATCCCCATCTATATTTCGGGGTGATTGCATAATGACATTTACAGAAATTATATAAATTTTTAGTTAATTTAAATATTATATAATATATATGTCTAAACTAATTATATGGAATTGAAATGGGTCCTACTTATACTAGGGAGTGAGCACATAGTAAAATTTATGTACACGTAAGATTAACACGATTCAAACCTTGATCTCTTCCTTAAAAATTAATAAATTTAACTAATTAACTTATAAAGGGTTCGGTAATGGAAGAAGGGAAGTAACAATTGCAAGAACCGATATATGTCAATGATAAATAGTACTGGAGGATATTAAGGTGTCGACAAGCTCGAACAAGGGCAACAACAATGAAGAGGACATATTGAAAAATAAAAATAAAAAATATCCTACCACATAAATAGGTGGAGAATAAGGAACAATCAAAGGCACTAACCATCATCAAACAAGAAGATCAATTAGCCCAATAGAGGGGACAAAAGAGAGAAGATAAAAGAAACGAAAGCAAAATGACAACACAAGAGAATACAGAAGGAAAAACAAGCTAGGAGAAAAAAATCATAAATAGCCGCAAGAAAGCATTCAACATGGAAAATGGAGGTCACCAAAATGAGTTTTCAGACGAGGAAGAAACTTACAATCCCACAACCATACCACTCATGTGGGCACCAAGACTTTATGTGCAAAAGCTAATGAAGATGAAATAAAAACTTGAAAGCATGGAAAGGAGGAAGAAATTAAGAGATACTAAATCAGACGAGGCTATAAACACCATTCGAAGGCTGGAAAATGAAAACAACCAACTCAAGGAGCAAGTGTCAAAGCTACAAAACCTTGTAAACATGGGTCAGTGTGAATGGCATGTCCTAAAACAAACCATCCAACCCCCAAAGAAACAAATGTAAATAAAATAAAAGAGGTACGGGAAACACTCCAAAACATGGAAACAAGAGAAAATGAGTTGCAAAATGAATTAGCAAAGGCAAAGACATGGTCTCAAGTAGTAAAAGACCCAGTCAATCAACAAAAAGAGTTGATAGAGAAGTAAAAATTCAAATAACATAAGAGAAAGAAAGACATGAGAAGTTATCAAATATAATCATCGAAGTGTTGAACGATTATGGAGATAGGGAAGACACAAATCGTTTAACCAGGGACTTCTTGTCAGATCGATTACAATGGAAAGGTCAGATAAAAAAAGCAAGCAAAATTGGCATGCTGAGAGAAGGAGGCAGAGATAGGCATATTCAGATCACATTGATGAGCTACGAGGATAAAACAAGGTTACTACAAAATAGAGGCATGCTGATAGGGTCACAATTATATTTAGATGATGACCTAACATTTTTACAGTAGGAAGAAAGAAATAAGGAATGGGAAAAGGGGAGGGCAACAAGGAATGAAGGGAAACATGTATATTTAAGAAAATAAAAGGCATACATTACATCTAAACAAACCCAAAACAAATAGGGAGTATGGCCCACTCGGGAACATCTTACGATGGTAAGTTGGAACTATAGAGGTTACCCTTGGAGAAGAGGACCCGGGTTAGGGCCCATTGCTAGAGACAAAGATATAATCATACTGACAAAAACACATGAACACGATGGATGTAGGACTCCAGAATTTGTGGGATACAAAAAAATAGCAATATGGAATAAAGTAGCGGAAAATGGCAAAGGGCATGGGGTTATTATGGTTTTAATAAAAGAGGAATGGGATAGGGTCATTAAAATTGAAAAACAAGATGAAAACAAATAGTACATATGGATAAAGATCCTAGAAAATAAGTCAATTATTAGAATAACAACATGTTATTTTGCTCCCAAGAAATCTAAATTCTATAAGAAACATGACCTTAATAGAGAAGACCCATACTCCTCCCTAAAAAGAGACATTTTGATATACAATAAGTTGGGGGAGATTATATTAATTGGAGATTTCAATGCAAAGACAAAAAATAAACAAGCTAACATTCTAAAGGTAGTTAAGATAATGAGATTAATCCTCTTTGGATGCCAGAAGAGGAAAATCAACAATGGACCAGGACTTTAGAAGATGAACATGGGGCTATCACGCAATATGGAGAAGAATTGTTAGGCCTCTACAACATACACAACTTTATTATTTGCAATGGGATGAACAAATGGAAAAATTCAGGAAAGTATACATGCAAAACATATAAGGGACAAAGTGTAATAGACTATGTAATATGCTCACAAAACTACATACAGAAAATAGAGGAGCTAGAAGTGGAAGATTCTCTAGTGGAACTTAAGTCAGATCACAACCCAATTGTTATGAAACTTCGAATGCATGGAGACAAACCAAGGGAAAAACACTTGCAAGGCAATCAAAATAAATATCCTCACAAGGGAAACATTCTCTTAACATATGAAAATCGATAGAATTTTAGAGCAGTGTTAAATAACAAGTTATAGGAAAGAGAAGAACTACCTCACAGTAGCAGAGATTACAGTAAGAGTGAATAGTTAATGCATGTTATCTAAGAAGCTCTAAACAAATGCGAGAGAGCTAAACCTAAAAATAAATAAATGAATAGCTTCCCAACCAACCAATGGTTCGATGAAGATTGCAAAAAAGTGCGAAGATTACTAAAGGAACCAACGGGTAAAACAAGAGCAAACAGAAAAGCATATGAGAAATTGGTAAGGGCAAAAAACTAAGAATACACTAGAATAAGGAGGAAAGAATTGATTTACTTAGGGAAGCATGAACCAAAGAATTTTTAGAAGGAACTAAGTGTGAAAAAGATGTAAACTAAAAATAACATAATAGTTAATTAATGGTTGGAATATTCAAAACAATTGTATCAGCGTAGTAACCAGTAGGAGACACCCCCTACTATCATTGTCAAGAAAGAACTTTTCACAAATGAAGACATTATTCAAGAGATAAAAAAGTTAGCAACTGGTAAAGCCCGTGACATAGACAATCTTCAGGCAGAGCATATAAAATGGGGGGTAGATATTCTAGCATCGCAGATCAAAGAAATTTTCAATGAGGTCATACAAAATGGCTTCCCTACCGAGTGGACAACTAGCTTGACCATTCCTTTGTTCAAAAGTGGAGATGTAAATAATCCCTCAAACTATCGAACTATCATGATCAACCCTCTCTTTGCAAAGTTGTTTAGGAGTATGATAGAGCGTAGGATCATCATATGGGCAAAAGCAAAGGGAAAGATAACAAAGGGGCAAATAGGTTTTAGGCCCAAGCACTCAACTATTGATCATTGTATCACGCTCAGACACATAGTGGAAAAATATGGGACACAAAAGATGAGGCTTTTTATTGTTTTGTAGAATTCAAAAAGGCATTTGACATAGTGCCAAGGAAAAAATTATGGAGCAGAATGGAAGAGCTAGAGGTTCCAATTCACTACAGGGCAATAGTTCACAGACTATATGAGCATGTAAAGGCTAGAATTAGAACACATGAAGGGTTATCTGAATGTTTTGGTAGTGACATAGGTGTCAAACAAGGTTGCCCTTTATCTCCGACCTTATTTGGGCTATACATTAACAAGTTAGAAGAATGGATAAACAAATTTGGGGGAGAGGGTGTGCACTTAGCCAAATATGTGGTAAAACTCCTCATGTATGCAAACGATGTAATTCTTGTGGCCAAAACAACCAAAAATCTAGAATATCACCTTCGAGCTCTAGAACTCTTTTGTAAGGAAGTTGGGATGTAGGTGAACACGAGCAAAACAAAAATTATGATTTTTTCAACAAAAAAGAAGAAGCAACAACTCGAATTTCAGTTTGCAGGAGAACCGCTTGAGGTAGTAGTAGAATACAAATACCTGGGCATAGACTTTCATGACAAACTTAATTGGAATATATGTAGGATGAAAAGAACTCAAAGTGGTTGGAGAGCACTATATGCACTTCAAAACAGGTGTAGGAATGCCAAGTTATGGGACTGGAAGACCACCAAGGTCTTATTTGGCCTACTTGTTACACCGGTTTGTTGTATGGTTGCAAGGTATGGGCGAGTGGCACACCAAATGCATAATGGAGGCAAATAGAAAGGATTCAAAATATCTAATCACAAATTTTCTCAAAATTAAGGCCACAACCCCTTATGAAATTATTCTAGCCGAAACTGGAATGTTCCCTTTAGAAGCAATTGCTATGACCAAGTTGTTATGTTACTTGAAAAAAACAAAAAACATGAAAAACGACAGATGGCCTAGGGCAGTTAGGGACGAAGAGTTGCATAGACAAAATAATACATAGATGAAACAAAATCAGAAATGAATGAAACGTTGGGAAATCAACATAAATGAATGCCCAAATGTCAACAAAAACATAAAAAATTATGTGAATGAAAAGTTTAGAAGTGGAATGTGGAAAAATGCAAGCAGGAAAAAACAATAGTATATTGCAAAGTTTAACCTAAGGTATGACTACAAGGAAAAAGTGTATATAGGCGCTGAAATCAAGTGGAAGGAAAGAATCCTCATTGCTCAGATAAAGATTAGTTCTCATAGGCTTAGATGTGAAAAGGAAGATGGACAATGTCCAAAGAACAATGGGAAGAAAGGATTTGTACTCTAGACAACACAGGGACAGTAGAGACAGAGGAACATTTCATTTATAAATGCTCGAGTTTTTCAAATATCCGTGACAAATACAAAGAAACACTTGGAAACGGGTCTATGGCAGAGTTATTTGAAGACAGTAAAATAAAAAAAGTTGGGGAATTGCTAACCCAAATCAACAGAGAAGGAACAACCTTCTCAAAGATATTAAAGATCATATGATATGATTTGAGTAGTTGTACTTCCATATTTGAGGCCCTATAAACCATATTTGGATCTTGCGAACGTAATCAAAATCTTTTCATTTATATCATTTAATAAATATTATATAATTTTTTATATCTATAATTAATTGTTTTTTATTATTAATTAAAAAAACAATTATGCAAGTAATTCCAATGTATTCATGCACACAGGGCATTAGACTTATATCATGCATGAATGTAAAATCCCTAGCATTAAACTTCTTGTGTAGAAGGTCACAAGGGACGTCATAATATAATTCCATTGAAACAATGCACATATTTAAGAAGGTGGATGCAAAATCCCTAACGCTCATTTTTATTTTTGCAATATGAGGTAAGAGGGATATCGTAATTCCTTTCCAGCCTCGAGTTAATGCAGTGCATAAATGCCCTCCTCTTCCAGTCAAATCCATGCCGACCATTAAAACAGAAGGGCAACACCGACTAACACCCACAATTAGCTCCAAAAACACATGATCTATATAACAACTCCATTGAATAGAACGAAAACCAATCCGAAATCCAAAGCTCACAGAGGCCTCGTCTTTCGTCGTATAATCCCCCATCACCCAAATGAAATATAACACCATATTCTTTAACCCTTTGCGATTCCTCTTCATATTTTCTTCTCTTGCCTAAACAGATACCCATCCAAAGAAAGAAGGCAGGCAAGGCAGACAATTAGGGGCTCTGTAATGGCAATCCAAAGGGGCAATTCCAACTATAACTAGTGCACGGTGGTGGCGGTTGTTATGACACAGAAAATACAATAAGCCTCCACCGCAACACCACGAAGGGAAAATATAATCAGAAATCTCTGACAGATGCATTGATTAAGGCAAGGGTAAAGGGGAAAAAGGTCACAGGCAGGATTTCAGATTTTGAAGGGAAAACAAGAAGAGAGAGAGGATTTCAGATTTGAGGGAAAGAAAAGAGGGGGAGAGAGAGCTTTGGTGCAGATTGCAGGGATTTGGGTTTGGATTGGTTGTTTAAAATTTTTTTTTTTTTAAGTTTTGGCCGTGAAGGGAGGAAACCATGGTGTCCACACGGCGAGGTTCAGCTGGGAACAAGCGGTCATCTCCTTCTCCAGATCTGCCAGGGCCCAAGCGTCCCAAGGTGAGGACTCGTTGGGATTTTGTTTGGGGCTTGTTTGAATTTGAGCATTGATGTTTTGGGGATTTTGTGATAGATTTGTGTTTTTAGCAAGCGAGCAGTGTTTGATTTTGTTTTTCTTTTATTTATTTTGAGGGTTGGTTGCTTGTCTTTTAGACTGCTCTGGGGTTGGGCTTGTTGGATTCTTTTTAGGTTTCATATTTGGCAGGCGGGCTCTGCCGTTTTTTGATGAAGTGGGTAACAAATATCCTTGCAATTTGTGATTGGGCTTGGCTAGTTTTATAGAGCTTTAGATTGGGCAGGTGGGTTCTGCCATTTTTGGCTTGAAAGGGTTTGGGGCTCGGTGCAAAACAGGGGATTTCAGGGACATAGAGGAAGTGAGTGGGAAATAGGCTCTGTGTTTTCTCTTGGGTTGAATTAATCTGTTAGGTAAGGGGGAGTCAGGGGATATGGACATTTGGTACGTTGTCGGTAGCTGATTTTTGCTTTGGAATTGGAGATGAGCTTGGTGGGTTGTCTGGAGATTCAGATTTGGCATGCGGGCATTGTTCTTTTTTCTCTTTTTATTAATTCGGGGTGGAATGAGCTTGTTCCTTGATGGGGTCCCAGGGGCAGAGATGAATTGGCTATATGTGCTGTGGTTTTTGGGGGTCCTGAATTGTTTATTGCGTAGGTTGAGGCGGGTGCCACGGAGTAAGAGTCTGTTTGTTCATACCGATGGCACAGTTTTGAATTGATTTGTTATTTGCTATATAACAAGGGGTTTCGGTTGCAAAGACGAACTGGGCAAAGGTGTTATTTACAAGAATATTTATTGTTGTTCTTGCATTGGTCAAGTTATTAGAATGGAAGAGCTGTTTTGTTCATGTGGATGGCACACATGGCACTCTGAATTTTTATATTATTTGATTCATGATATGGCACTCTGAATTTTTATATTATTTGATTCATGATATGGCAAACTGGGTGGTAAGACGTGGATTACCATGTAGGTTTTTCACCAATCGCCTTAGACACTGATAAGTCCCTTATCCTCTTACCTTAACCCATGGAAATTATATTTTTGGAGCTTGTTGTGGAAAGCACCAAGGAATGTCACAAATGGAACCAAAAAAAAATCAAATATAGAACTTTCTTTGTGGATTGGGCTCTGCATAGCAGTGGGTTCATGCGGTAAAGATGAATTGGGTAAATGTAATGTTTTGATTTTCTTATAGCTTTGATGTTTTTGTTGCATAGACTGAGGTGCTGCCTGAGGAGGATTCTGTTCGTGTTTGTGACCCGGGGAACTCCAAAGAATTGGCTTCTTCTTCTGGCCCTGAAGATCAAAATGATCTGCAGAATGATTTGAGCAGGGATGCGGTCATGACCGATGCGTTGCAAGAGAATTCTAACAAAATCAACGAGGCTTCTTCTGTCGATGGTGAAGGTGCCGAAAAGAATGCTGAAATGCCCCCAACTTCAGGTCATCTGAAATGATTTAGTCTATTTTATTTATCCAACTACATTAGCCCAGTGATAGATCTTTACTATTTAAGAGATGTGATGTTATATTTTTCTCTTTTGTCCTCTTCTCTTGAAAGTTCTTGTTGAATTCATTTTTGCTTTTGCTTGAATGACTTTAGAGTTGGAGAAGCCAAAGACTTCCCCTGCAAGTGGAAGGTTACAGAAACAAGAATTCAGTCGGACATGGGGCAAGCTTTTGTCACAGTATTCACAAGTAAAGCCTGTCTTTTCCTTCTGGGTTATGTTCTATATGCATTGAGTTTCAAGATAATAAGATTTTATAGCTATGGCTGTATTAAAAAGAATTGTGAGCTGTATCAGGAAGATTGTTCAAAATGCATTCAAGTAGACAGTCTAAATTGTTGGAAAATTTATTTGTGGTTCTAGAGATTGGAGTTTGACTGCCCGACAAGAGTCCACCTTATTTGCCCTTCACACTGCCCCATTGATATCTAAATAAAAGAGATGAAGCTAATTGCAAGTCCATTTGAGTGAACAGTCTAAAATGTCATAAAAGTTATTCAGGTTTCTTGAGATGGAGTTTTTAACTGTCTAATATGATTAGATTATAGCTGCTGTCTGCGTTGGCCAAATGACATTACTAAAAGGGATGAGGCTGGATGCAAGCACTGACTGACTTCATCCTGTCAGTTTCTTTCTTTCTTTGTTGGGAAACTATGTGAAACTCAACCTCAGGGGGCCCACTCTACAGACTTTATTTGGAGAGGTTGCTACCCACACAAGCCTTCTATTTGGCTCATATGCCAATTCAGCAGAGTTTCCTATCAAAGGAAAAATTGCCTGGATGAAGGCTATGTAGAAGTTCCATTTTAACATTTTTTTCCAATACAAGAAGCATCGAAAACAGCCTTAACATAAAGCAATAAGAACATATTGTAGGAAAGTTGTAGCGTGCACTGTTGCATTTTTGTCAGTTTTCTAAAGCATGTTGCAAAATTTAAAAAGAATACTTTACAAAATGTCTTATTAATTATGCTTGGTGACATTGTTTGAGAAACTATAGTTGGAAAAATCCCAAATCGCGATAAAGTTGGCATCCTGATATTGGAGATTTTATCGGCAACTTTAATTTTTAATTTAAAAAACATTTTAAACAACAATTGGAGAGCCAGAAAGTTAATTTTATATTTAGATATTTATAAAAAAGAGCACAATTACAATTCATGATCATCAAATCCAACCAAATACATCATAGTATCATATAATGCAAAATTTCAAAAATACAAAGCAGTTTTTAAACTGTTTTTGTTTTTCTCCTCCTCCCCCTTGAACTAGATCGTTGGCTTTGGCTCTGAATGGGTGGTCGAATTGGAGGCTCCTCAGGTGCAGGATCATCATGGTATATCTCCTCCAATCCTCTCAAATGTTCCCCTTCCTTCTCAAGTGCCTCAAAAAATGAACAAGCTTTCAATGAAACTTACTACCAGTCTTAGTTTTTTATTCCCTTTCTTCGTTATTGTTTATTTTCTTTCAGTTTTTCCAAATTTAGGAAGAGGTGACAAATAGAATTTGTTTGGTATAATAATGAAAGAATGGTGTTTAACATTCAACATACTAGATTTTTAATCAAATACAAATATTTTGCGTATTTCATCAATTAGTCTCTTTCCCCAAGGGTACATCAAATAATTAAGAGAGCTATATATTTATTTGCATTTAAGAACTTAGCTTACCATAAATACTATGGTCACTTTCTTAGAGATTTATATGGATGCAGTTGAAATTTTGAAACTCATTTAAATATAGAATACACATTATTTTCAAAATTAGCAATAATGATATTCTATAAAAAAATGTCCATAGTTGAGGAGAAGAAAAAATGTGAAAATAAGGCTAAATGGCCTTCTAAAAATTTATTTTTCCTGCCATTGTTTGGTAACCACCTGATGCTGCCCAAGTTTCTTGCAAGGAAACTGCAAATAATTGAGAGAAATATCGCCACGAGTTGGTGATTTTCTTGGTGCCGAGGAAAAAAACTTGCTGCGTACAATTTCTTGCGAGTTTCGCGAGAAATTGTGGGAAACTGTAAGCAGTGAGTTTTCTAACTATGTTAGAAACTTTAAATCAATTGAAAATAAATCTTTGTGATTCCTTTTAACATCTAGCAGTGGAGAACACAGGGATAAATTAAATCGTTTGATGTTTTCTCATTTATTTTTCATAGGACATCTCGTTTGCTTATGGCTTGAAATTTGACTGGTTTTGTTTTTCTTCCTTGAATGTTATAATTTTTATTTTTTATTTTTAAACTGGTTATATGGGATTGAAAAGGGACCCATCCATATTACATCATGACCACATAGTGGTATTACGACAATTTGGCAAGTATGCATGTATTGCTTGGCAAGATTCAAACCTGGGTCTCCACCTTGAAAGTTGAGGAATATAACTGGTTGAGATAATGCCATTTGATTGCTTTAATGTTATAATTGTTGTGAAATGCTCTTATGTAGTTTTAGATTGGTTTTGTTCTAGATGGTATGTTACCAACTTTCCAAATTTGTTTTTGTTTCTATATTCTTGTTTATTTGGGGATGATCTGATTTGCAACTTGCATTAAGAAGCTTACCTGTTTTTGGAAGTAAATGTCCGTTATGGTCTCTACTTCTTGTTCATCTATTTTTGTTTGTAGTTTGTAAGTTTCAATCTGTTTACAACTTGATCAAATATTGGTTGACTTGTACAAACAGAATCCACATGTGGACTTGCATGGTCAAGTTTTTACCGTTGGACGTAGCAGACACTGCAATTTGTGCATTAAGGATCCATCTATAAATTCAGTTTTGTGCAAGTTGAAGTATACGATGGTAATCCTTATTGCATCTCCATTTGTTATTTTCCATGAATGCAATATTGGTATGTTTTTAATTTGAATAATGAGTTCTAAAGTTGAGCTGCCTGTTTTCTGATGAATTCAAACAGCGGGACAGTGCTGTGGCAGTTGTTCTTGAAGTTATAGGAAGCAGTGGCAGCGTTCAACTAAATGGAAAGAATCTGAAGAAGCAAACTGTTGTCATTAAAGGAGGAGATGAACTTGTTTTTAGCTTATCAACAAATCATGCTTACGTATCCTTGCCTATTGTACTTATTTTCAGACACCAAAGAAAGATCTTAAATTTGTCTTAAAGGTTTCATTTCTTTTTCAAACAATGGGCATGTTCCTTAAATGTTTTATATAGATTTTCCAGATGCTACTAAATGAAAATGTTTCAGCCACAACGTTACCTACTTCACTTGGCATGACAGAAAGTCAAACAGCAACCGGTAAGGGAGCACCATTTGAGGCAAGGTCAGGGGATCCTTCAGCTGTAGCAGGAGCATCTATTTTGGCATCTTTGTCAAGTTTGCGACAAGACTTGTCCATGTTGCCACCACCTGCTGCTAACGGTGAAGAGATTCGTCAAGTAATTGATAGGCCTCAGATGCCTCCTCCATGTGATATGTCAGAGGGGTCTGTATCTGATATGGAAGTGGCAGGTCAGGCAGGAAAACGGACCTCAGACCCCACTGGTGCAGCAGAAATTCCCATGAGTGAGAAAGGATCTGTTATTTTGTCTGCAGATATCACGGCAACCAATGATCATTTAAATATTGATAGCTCAGATGCTGGGCTTGATACAGATATTGGGAAATATTCTAGTTTTAACGAGTCTTTGAGGCCTCTTTTGAAACTTTTTTCAGGAAGTACATGTGACATGGATATAAATGGGAATCTATTGAAGCAAATCTGCGAAGACAGGAGGGAATTTGGAAGAGATGTTGATTCATCCATAGTCTCTGCTAAATGCCAAGTACTGAAAGAAGATTTAAAGAAAGGGATTATTGTTGGCAGAGAGACTAGTGTATCATTTGATAACTTTCCGTATTACCTAAGGTATGGTTTTAAAAATATGATAGCTACAAATGAAAAAACCATCTCTGTTGTGGTAATGGATCATGGCATGGTTTCGATCTTTATATTTTGGCCTGTTTTATTCATTCCCTATGGCTAAATAGGGCAGTTACATCTTTTATTCTGCCATTGTTAAAATAGGGAAGTTGTCAAGTTTCAGTTCTGCTGTTAGATATTTTGCTTCAACTCAAATAATAAATGTTATAGTAGTGTTGATGCCTAGTCTTTATCATTCCTTTCAGCATTGAGCTATTTTGTTGACAAGGTTATTAAAATTTTGCGATATCTTTACAGTGAAAACACAAAGAGTGTTCTGATCGCCTCAACATTCATACATTTAAAACGGAAAGAATTTACAAAGTTCACGACGGAGCTTCCCACTGTGAGCCCCAGAATATTGTTGTCTGGTCCTGCAGGTTTGATTTCTCTCATCATGTCAAATCCTGAATGATTAGTTGGAACATTTTTCTAATCACCAAGATAGTCATTCTAAGTTGATCCGATATTTTTTTTCTTTTCTCTAGGTTCTGAGATATATCAGGAAATGCTGGTGAAGGCGTTGGCCAATTACTTTGAAGCAAAATTGCTTATATTTGATAGCAGTGCAATGCCTACAGTAAGCGTTATTATTTAATCACCATATACTGTTGTTTTAGTTAACCAGTGCCCAAGGGTTTTAAATTCTTTCTTTTCGAAGTGGAACAGAATCCATATGGACACACTCTCTTGCATCTATGAAGTGTAAAAAGTTACTTCCTTAGGGTTATTACAATTTCATTTTCAAGTTGAAATTGTAGGGTAAAAAGTATATGATTGCTAGTATACCGAGCATTTGGATTAATTCTAGTAGAATCCTAATAATTTTTATTCTTCTAGATTCATTATTTTTAATTTTTATTTTATTAAAAATTGAAATGATGCTATTTTAAACTGATGTTTTAGGGCTCACCAGCAAAGGATGCAGAATTGTCAAAGGAAGGCCTAAAACATGAAGGCAAATTTGTATCCTTTAAGCAAAGACAAGGACATGGGGATAATTGGCAATCAAAAACTAGTTTGTCATCCGCCTCAGAGACAGATATATGTACTTGTAACCCACCCTCTGCGTCAAACTTACAGTCAAAACAGGAGACATCAGCTATACCATCCTTTCCTGCTTCTGCTGCAGCATCGAAGGGGCACACTTTTAAGACAGGTATAGTCAGAAGGTTTAGTGGGGACTAAGATTTTGTCATATTTTGATCTGATTTATACTGCAGGGTTTGACGTTTGTTCATGGTGATAATTGGGTGAAATTTTTATTTTGTTCAGGTGATCGAGTAAGATATATTACGACTCAAAATGCAGGCTATCCAGCTCTCCAACCTCCTTCGAGGTACGGCTTGAAGTTTTCTCGGTAAATATTGCTGCATCCAGTTTCTGCAGAAATCGGTTCACTAAGCTCTTCTTATTTGTACATTAAATATAGGCTATGCGATTGTGGTATATTGCCTTAACATTTTAGGGTATGGTGATATATAATTAGTTTTTCTTGATAATGAAGAGAGCTATTCTTAAATTTTTGTTGGGAAGACAACTGATTATGAGGGTTCTATTTTTATTTATTTTTGATTGGTAAATCCCCTGCAAGCGGGGTTAAACTCTGGTTTAGCTGCCATGATCATAAGGTATTTCTTTTGCTAACTTCGTCTTCACTTTATGCCTTATGACAGTAACCTTAGACCTTTTTTTTAAATAAGGCAAAACTTCCTGGCATAAAATTATGTGAATCTCATTTGCGATTAAACAAAGTTTGGCAAAAGGATTAAATGCTTGGCTCTGCTATTTGGGCATCGATGAAGAATCAATACTTTATAATTGGGACAGACTAGACTTACAGATTTATATCCATCATTAATAACATTGGAATGATAACCTAATAAAGGTAAATGAAAAACTATTTAAATATAAGAATACAATTAATTGTCAATTATACCATCCCGACCTACCCCAATGAGATCGTGAGCTCTAGAAGGAAAGTTGTATTTGCTAAAATAAGAATCTATTTTCATGATCTACATGGTGAATTTGGTAGATGGACATATAGTAAGACTTCTTGGGAACATGAAACGTATTTCAAATAAATTAGAAGATGAAAACCCTCCTTTTTATTTTGTCCACCCTACAGTAATCTCAAATATGGATGCATAGGCATTTGTGAGGGTAATTGTATACATGAAATTCTAAATCAAACCAACCACTCTAGACTTGGTACATTGAAAATGAAACTCAGTATCCCTAAAAATCACCTCTTAACTAAACAAATGTAAACATACCCAAATAGGCAGTACATGCCAATTTTGCCTGAAGAATGTTGAAAATCATGATCACCAGCATATTATATAGTTTGCTCTCTCACACACAACCTTATAAATAAACTATTAAGAGGTCATTTATTAAATGGTGGTTAGCATAAATCACAACTTAATAAGTTCTGGCCATTGGATACTATATATTATTAGCTACCATTTTGTGGAGAGAGCATCCATTCATTCCTTATATATTATGTTGTATGTTGTCATCTTTATGGATTTCATACAAGAGGCCTATTGGTCCCTTACAAATGGTATCAAAGCCAGACACTTGAACTTGTGGTTCAACTTTTGGTTAGTGACAGTTTTTGAGGTTTGTAATGTATACTCATTTTGGCTTGTGGCCAAGATAACTTTTGGCTGGTGACGATATTCTTTTCAAGTTTTCAGTGTCCATTTCCAAGTTCTGCTTGATAGTATTCATTTCGCCTACTCAACCAGTGCCCCCCATTATTTAATCATAATTAGTTTACTCAAGATATGGAAGGCTGTGATCTGGGGTGAGAAGGGTTGTAGCTACATATGAAAAGATGCCACTTGAGGTACAAAAGGGTACAACTTGAGATGCTAAGGGGCTTGACTGGATACAAATCAAGTATAATATGGTAGAGATTATATTTATTAAAAACTTATTTAATTATTCATTGTAGGGTCGACTTTGTTGGTCGTAATGTCTTTACTCAACTTATTATAGTTTCTTGATGTTTAATCATCGCCTGATGTTTCATGCTTTTGCAGGGGTCCATCTTATGGTAACCGAGGGAAAGTACTTTTAGCTTTTGAAGAGAACGGGTCGTCTAAACTTGGTGTACGGTTTGATAAGCCAATTCCAGAGGGTGTTGACCTTGGTGGGCTATGTGAAGAAGACCATGGATTTTTCTGCAACGGTAACACGCTGGAACCAAAATTTTAACCTTCTTTTGGAAGAAGTGATGTTTTACATGTTTAACTAGTATTACATTATAAATGTATTTATGCTTGACAGCAAGTGACCTTAAATTAGAGAGTTCTGCTGGAGAGGACATGGACAAGCTAGTTACGAATGCACTTTTTGAGGTAATATCAACTTATCCATATTTAAATAGAAGTCATTTCTGTGATGTTCTTTCGTCACTCATAAAAACATTTATTTTGTGTGTTTTGTCAGGTTGTGACAAGTGAGAGCAAGAATGGTCCTTTGATACTTTTCATTAAAGATGTTGAAAAGTCAGTAACAGGAAATTTAGATTTTCATGCTGCCTTCAAGAGCAAGCTTGAAACCCTGGTGGATAGTGTTGTCATCATTGGTTCTCACACACAAGCTGACAGCAGGAAGGAAAAGGTAATATATTAGTTACGTATCTTATGATTTACTAGGATGTAGGATGAAAGCTTGAGTTATGGTTTCAAACTTGTGGGTTATATGTTGGACCCGGTTTCCGATATTTGTTGGATTCAACTACGGTTGTTGAATTTTGATATTCACTGACTTGTGGATCATTTTTATTTGACAGTCACACCCTGGGGGTCTTCTGTTCACTAAATTTGCAGGCAATCAAACTGCTCTGCTTGACTTAGCTTTTCCAGTAAGTTTTTTCGATTATTTAAACTTTAGATGGTCATCTATCTTGGTCTTCAGAATTTATGTTTATCATCATAGAATGTTACAGAAGAAATTATGGTTGATAGACATTTTTGTACCTGTTGAAGTGTTGCTTATGGGTTTATTGTACTCATAGAGTTCTGCAGGAAAATGTGATAGTGCTATATTCTTATAAGCAGTAGTGATTGCACAACATATAGTAACAAATGTAACTCAGTATGGGATTTAAGTGAATCGATTTCCCTCCAGGATTGCGAATCTGCTGCAACATAGTGAAACCTGAGAAGGGGATCCATTGTGATTGAATTTTAGGATGCGCTTGAGATATATTGACTTGGAAGATAGCACACTCGTTGTATAAGTTTGTTGGCGTGTTCATTTTCGGACATGTGCTTCTTATATCTCATTCTTATGTGTGTCTTCACATGAGAGATACCCAGATAAGAATGGCATGTAGAATGCATTTGTTTCATAGCATTGTCACAATTATTGAAGCACCTTTATTCTACTGTTATGCATCTGTATTAGTGAATAGTGCCTCCCTCCCTCTTGTGATATGCATATCCACATCTGTTGGTCATCTATTCCTTCATTTAGACAATGAGAAGTCAGTGTACATGAGATAAACACACTTAGAAAATGAGAATGGGATTTTAGGATTCATTTGTTTTGTAGTTCCCAGTTCGTGACACTACTTTTGAGTATTTCATATACTTCTGTCTAAGATATTATCTATATCTTAAGGGATATGCCCTCCAGTACCTGATAAGTATAGAATAATGATACATCTCAGACATGTCATGGATGCTGTTTAGACTGATGGCTGGTAGTTGAATATGGGACAAAGACTGTTGGGAGACATACCAAATATATTTAATACAAAATCTGAGCTCCATCTTGGAAAAAACTTTTAGTACTTTGAGTGCTTAAGGTCTGTCACCTTTTCGAGGATCTTTAACATGTTAATAACTACATATGGTAGTGCATTGTATAGCACACTCAAATATTGTGGCATTTACATACACAGTATTAGAAGCTATGTTGTTAACAGTTTTACAAAGGTTTCATTTTTGATGTGGGTTCTAGAATTGAAATTTTGAGCTCAATAAGATCATCTTTATTTTAGGGTGTATGCTCTTTCCTGCTCAGATTGAAGTCTGGGAATATTGTGTGAGTCACATAGTTGTTTTGCTAGGTTCAGTCCTTGGACAGACCCTTATTTTAATGGGTTATAGATGGCATTGAAATGGGTGCCATAATGGTATTACACTAGCTTGGCAATTATGCATGTATCGTTTGGCAAGATTCAAAACTTTTCAACTCCTTTAAAATTGAGGAATTTAACCGTTTGAGCTAATACCTTTTGTTTTGACAGACACCTTTTTTTTTTCGGTTAGATGGGATTGAAACAGGCCCCATCTGTATTACATCTTGACCAAATGTGGTATTACAACAGTTTGACAATTATAATGGGAACAAAACGGGTGCCAAAATGGTATTACATTAGCTTGGAAATTATGCATGTGTCATTTGGAAAGATTCAAAACTTGGTCTCCTTGAAAGCTGAGGAATTTAACTGGTTGAGCTATTACCATTTGTTTTGACAGACACCTTTTTTTTTGGTTAGATGGGATTGAAACGGGCCCATCCATATTAAATCATGACCACATAGTGGTATTACAACAGTTTGGCAATTATACATGTATCGCTTGGCCAAATTTGAACCTGGGTCTCCTCCTTGAAAGTTGAGGAATATAATCGGTTGAGATAATGCCATTTGATTCAAATGTTAAGGTCCACCTATGGGATTGAAATTTTGGTTGATGCTATGAAATTCTTCACTTTCAACCAATTGCCCCAAATCCGATGGGCTACAGAGAGACAACGTTTTGTAAATTTTTTTTGTTGTCATTTCATCTATACAAGTGTAACTTGAGCCAAAAACCTACCTGCAAGAGTGGTGCCAAAATTTAGTCATATTGGGAGGGGTCAAACTTTGGTTTGTGCTTAAACCTGCTTCCATTATCATGGAAAACATTTTACAGTTTTAGCAGGTCTACAGATTGATGTAAAGTTATTCCTATACCAGCCACAGTTTTAGAAATGAACATGCCATAATTTTTTGTATGAATGTGTAATACTGCAACAGGTATTACCACATTTTGCACAACAAAAAACCACTTCATTACAGACCTACTCACCCTTTGAGATACAATCAATATATAGAGGACTTGTACATGTCTGCTGTATACCAGATGCTGTCCACTTTAACATGATTTGATCTACTACATGGATTTGCTTATATTTGTTAAGTCTCATTGTTGCATATTTTTTTTCATGGCCTGCCCTTTGCTATAAGATTAATGCAGAGTCCGACTCCCTGCTTTCATATTTTTGGAGGTCTTTTTGAGTGTTCCAGACGTGAAAAGAAGCAAACGTCTCTAAAAAGAGTGTTTCAATTCACTTATGTGGTTAAGATTGTCTCTAACACAGCAATTATAGAGAGTTTTGTGCAACCCATGTTTCTTTAGGGTCTGATTGCAATTATGCATGTCTGTTGGTTAAGTTGACATGGGGTATGCTTTTATGTTTTTGAAACATTGCAGGATAACTTTGGAAGGCTGCATGAGCGAAGCAAAGAGGCTCCAAAAGCAATGAAACAGCTTTCCAGACTCTTTCCAAACAAAGTAACTGTGCAGATGCCTCAGGTACTTTAAAATCTTTGTAAAAATATTTTACACATATTGCTCATTTCTTAGAAATGGTCTGTTGACAATTTCAAAAATTATTTTCAGGATGAAGCCCTTCTTGCTGACTGGAAACATCAGTTGGAGCGAGATGTGGAAACTCTCAAAGCAAAGGCAAATCTGCTACACATTCGAACTGTGAGTTTCTTTTTTGGATCTGGTGGTTGACCTATCATGTTGTTCCTATTTTTGTAAATGCCTTCTGTTAAGTGAATTTCTGCAAAGATTGTTTATTAACATTGAAAATAATATATAGATTTGTTACTCTGTGCAAGCATAATATGGCTGGTTACAAAAAATACAATAAAATCTGAGTTTGAGTTTTATACTGTATTGTAGTTGTGGCTGTTGACAAAAGCTCTTGATTTCTTTTCATGTGTTATGTCCGTCATTAGAAAGTCTTATGTAAGATACAAACATCCAAATTAAAAGTGGAGATAATGTACTCTGGATATCTATGTCAATTCCTTTTGGAAATTTCGTATGCATTGTTTTAATAAGTTCTGTGGGTATTATCAATAGAGACTCTTATTTCAAGCCTTGATTCCTACTCTTTTTTAGTCATGTGAATGTGCATCAATATGACATAGAATGATTATATAACATTCTTTTATTTATTTGTGTAGGTCCTTTCCCGGAGTAACTTGGATTGTGATGGTATTGACACAATTTGTATAAAGGATCAGGCTCTCGCAAATGAAAGTGAGTACTATATGAGTCATTGCAGATTTGTACCTTTTATTTTTTGTTTACAACATAAGTACAAGCATTTCCCTCTTGGGTGGACTTTGATGTTTTTACATTCATCTTTCATTTTATAGTATTGCATGCATGATTTTGTATGGGTGTATGTTGTCATAGATTAAGATCTCAACGATGTTACCTAGTTACCAAGTATTGATGCTAACTAGTTGAAATGCATTTGTCTTATTGGTTTATTAATTGTATTTGTTTAAATCTTGATCTTCTTTAAAAATTTGAACTTGATTGATTGTCAATTAGCACTTCATTTGCTTGCAATTGAGGTATGAATACTTGACGTAAAGCATTTTGTTTTCAATGTATTTGGTAAGATCTATGATATCTGTGTTTCAGGTGCAGAGAAAATTGTTGGATGGGCTTTGAGCCATCATCTTATGAATAATTCTGAGCCGTGTGCTAGAGATTTAAAGCTTGTTATCTCTAGTGAAAGGTATTTACATTCTATAATTCTGTACTTGTATTTTCAGTGGGGGTTGGCAGGCAGGTAGTTTTTGCATTGGACATGAGCCATGCTTAAGGATTTTATCCAATGGTTTTTGACATGTACTCTTTTTATGCCAGTATTCATTATGGGCTGAGCATATTACAGGGAATTCAAAATGAGTCACGGAGTTCTAAGAAGTCACTGAAGGTAAAGTTCAGGATTACTTGAACTTGATATGCCTCTGTGATATATGTTTCATTTTTGTGTTTAATTCAATATAACTCTACAGGATGTTGTTACTGAGAATGAATTTGAGAAGAGGCTTTTGGCTGATGTGATTCCACCAAGTGATATTGGAGTGACATTCGAGGACATCGGAGCCTTGGAAAATGTGAAAGATACACTTAAGGAGTTGGTGATGCTTCCTTTACAAAGGCCTGAGCTTTTCTGTAAAGGACAGCTAACAAAGGTCGGTGTTAATTCTCTTTTTACCAAGTTATGATTTGTCATAAGTTATAAAACATTTGTCAACCTTCATAACAAAACAATGTTCTTGCTTATGTAGTAGGTTCTTGCCTTTTGTCCAAGAATGGGGTGAACCCCATTATCTGAAGTTGTCCTGGAAATTTGACTGAATAGGTTTCCCAACTAGGTTTTATCTCTGTGTTAAGTTATTAATACAATTAATTGTTTGTTTCACTCACTGCAGCCCTGCAAAGGTATCCTGCTCTTTGGCCCTCCAGGAACCGGGAAAACAATGCTTGCTAAAGCGGTTGCAACAGAAGCTGGTGCAAATTTTATAAATATTTCAATGTCGAGCATTACATCAAAGGTATATTGTTTGTATAATAAATAATGGTTGGATTTAAATTTTGATGTGATCATATTGAACTATTATGTAAACTGCATATTCTCTTCTGGTGTTGCAGTGGTTTGGTGAAGGTGAGAAGTATGTCAAAGCTGTGTTTTCATTAGCAAGTAAAATTTCTCCTAGTGTAATATTTGTCGATGAGGTGAGTTCCTAATTTCTAGTTGTACCTCAAGCTATCTTGTCTTCTATTTTGCTTATGTTTTTGCAATGGATTTGATCTTACTGTTGGATTCCCTGTTTTGCAGGTTGATAGTATGTTAGGTCGAAGAGAGAATCCTGGAGAACATGAGGCCATGCGAAAGATGAAGAATGAGTTTATGGTAAACTGGGATGGATTGCGCACTAAAGATAAAGAGAGAGTGTTAGTTCTTGCTGCCACTAATAGACCTTTTGATCTTGATGAAGCTGTTATTCGAAGACTTCCTCGGAGGTAGGCATTATGTTGCCTATTGTGTCTTTTTGAGCAATGTTATGACTATTTACCACTATGAAGTTTCTTTTTTTTGGTTTTGCTACTGAGTTATCTGATCTATCGTCTTTGCAGGTTAATGGTGAACTTGCCTGATTCACCAAACAGGGCAAAAATTTTAAAGGTGATACTTGCAAAAGAGGAATTGGCACCTGATGTGGATTTAGATTCAATTGCAAATATGACAGAAGGATATTCTGGAAGTGACCTGAAGGTAATTTTGTTTTAAAAAAAAATTCTAAATTAGTAATATAAGTAGTTTCTAAAACTTATCAAGTCAGTACAGTGTTGATTGACCTAAGACTCGTTTTTGTTTTGTTTTGCAGAACTTGTGTGTTACAGCTGCACACTATCCTATTCGGGAAATTTTGGAAAAAGAAAAGAAGGTTTTACTCTTCTCCTTGATCATTTTCTGAGATCTGTGAATGATAAAATAACTAAAGTGAGATAGTCCCCCAGGTTGCTTAGCTTTTTCAATTATGGGAGAAACCTTTTAAAAAATTTAACAGGATTTATACGTTGATTATAGATGTGGTGGATTAATCCTTGGTCAGGCTCCACCATAAGTATATTTTAACTTTTTATTGATGTCTCAAAGAATGTGATATTTAGTGGCAAACCTCATACAAAAGAAGCCGTTGTAAGTCATAAAAGAATGTTTCTGTTGATGCCTTTTGTATATTGATGAAGACACTATTTTCTAACACCAATAATTTTAGAAAAAGCAGGTTGTGTTTCTTGAACAAATATGACCTTAGAAAAAATAAGCAGAGGATTGAAGAGGAATGACTTTTCATGGAAAGTAGATTTTGAGAATCTTGGGTTTGATTTATGTCCTGATGCCCTTTTAGGATGACTTAATGCTTTAATCATGTCACTGTTCCTCTACCATGAAAATCTAATTCACTCACAGGTGATTATAAGTGAGACTTTTCAAGTTTCGTCCTTTCGATGAACAGTTTCTGTCAATGGGAATGCAGTGTATGCTAACTAGTAAACCACATGTATATGGATCTTGTGTAAAGCAACGGTTTCTTTAGAACAGGTGGAGATTGGAAGATTGTTCTCTATTGTGGATCTTAGTTCCACTTCCATATTTTATTATCTGTAATCTTGTCGTACATAAATCATAATTTTTTTCCTGCTTAAATGTAAAAAATCTGTCTTAAAATTTTGTTTACGTAGCTTTGTTTCCATGATTTTCTCTTCTAAACTTGTGCCTATTGGTTAATGCCTGATACCATTGTAAGGTGACAGTGCTAGGTTACTGTTCATTGACAAGAACACATTTCAGATTGAATCTTTGAGCTGTCAGATTGTCTGCTTTACTAGTTTGTGTCATTGTTGCAATGACCATGAGACAGATGTTTAACACAAAAATTGTACATCCAAACAAATTTCTAATGTAGCTTTTGTTGTTTCTGTTGCATTTCTGTGTTGGATATTATGCTATCCGTTGTGCATGACCCAAGTACTTCTGAGTTTTTTGTTTCAAATAATTTCTATTTTTGACATGGCTAATATTTACTGGTGATTGAAATCATTCTCAGGATAAGGCATTAGCCATAGCAGAGGGCAGACCACCACCATTATTGAGTGGGAGTGCTGATGTTCGTTCTTTAAGTATGGATGACATGCGCTGTGCTCATGAACAGGTTGGATTTTGAAAAATGGTTGCCAAATGCAAATACACAAGCATATTGTCAAAGATCTATTCTAATGGCCGTCTTATTGCAGGTATGTGCTAGTGTGTCTTCAGAGTCATCAAATATGACTGAACTACTTCAATGGAATGAGCAATATGGTGAAGGAGGTTCAAGGCGGAAGAGGGCACTTAGTTATTTTATGTAGGTTTGTATGTACATATCAATTTCCACAGTTTACCTGGACTGGTATTTATTTCTATGAAGTTGATAGATTGGCATACTTTTTGTGGAATGGATTGACATTCCATAACCAAAGCTGCCGTTTGCGTCTTCTGTATAATATCCTATCCTTGCTACTTTTCCTCGGAACCCAGCATCCGAGTTGAATTTTGGACATTACTGCTAGTGGGTTTTAAGAATATTTTTGTACCAAAATCGTTGCAAGCCTGTGCATTGGTTCATTTGAACAATGATGCTGTTCCAAAACAAGATGTAAATGTCAAAACTATTTCTTTGACTAAAGACTCGCACATTTTTCTATGCAGTTTCTGCATTCTGAATTAAAATATGGTCAAATTGGAAGTTTTCTTGTTAAAAAAAAATTGGCATCTCATAATGATACGCAAGTTTTTTTAAAGTAGGGGTCTTGTTGGACACGTGCTGTTAGTTTGCTTTTCATAAGATCCTAAAATTATAAAGAGGGCTGATGGCATTATGTGCGATTGCTTTGTAAAATTGAAAAAATGATTTGGAAGATGACATGAAATATATTCTCTATATTGAACCTCTCTCTTAGTAAATCATAAATCTAAATGACCATGGAGATATTTGATTCGTCCATGTGTATTAGAGTAGACATCTTTGTAAGGGTAAAGGTTTAATAATTTATAGTCACAAGTATCATATTGCATGAAACTGTTGTTTGACTGCATTATATTTTGTCACTGCTACGACTATATACATACATATTTACTGCTCCTCCATAATCAAGAGAAGACGGGTATATTTATAGTTCCTATGTTTCGATGGTGAAGTGAAATTTCGTGTTTGGTGTAGTTGAAGATGTTATAAGGCTAATATGAGGAATTAATTTCATCAGTACAATTTTTTTTTTGCGTTACTCTTTAAAGAATTTTTTGCCAATAACATCCTCTATAAAAGAAATGCCGGGGAGACGTGAACGATAAATGTAAACGGAAACTCCACTGGTCACTAGGATTATCCATTAATGATTTATCCAGTAATTTATAGCTTGCAGCTCTTGGAAAGAATCTAATGATTTGTGTACATTTTTATCAAGGGCCTACAAGGAAAGAATCTAGCAATAGAACGAATCTTACATTTTTTTTCGAGGCCCAAATAAAAAAGTAACATCAGGTAGAGGTTCTTTTTAAATCAAGGACCAACTCTTATATCATCATTGAAGGACATTATAAAAAGGCTTGTATAAGAGTTTGTATAAGAGTGTGTCCTGGTATGACCACTGTTAGTCCTAGGACCCAATTGTTGGCTGCTTATTATATCATCATTCAAGAACATCAAATGATGACTTGTATGGTTGTGTCCTTGTGACTTGTTTTCAAAATATATGCTATTTTTAATTTTAAATAAGAAGTATGATGAAGTATATTTGAAGTAAGTATTTCAAAGATAATATTTTGTCGTCATCTATTTACAAGATGTAGTAATTAGTTAATCTGGCCTGATTTGTTTTTTTTTTTTAATTAGTTAACACAGGTTTTTATAAGGGGTCTTGGTCCACTCATATTGAGTGGGGTTTGAACCTTGCCAAAGCCTTTACCACTGCAGTAAGCTTGCAGCTCTGATTTGCTTTTAACACAGTTTGATTTTGGAATATTGATTTCGTTTATTCTTGAAGGTATAAGCAAACTTCCCAATGGTGAAGGCTTGGGTACATCAAATAAGAGGTTGAAAGTTTGAATCTGAAGATAGGCAGATAGCACAACATGAGTGGCACTTCCCAACAAAGTGGATTTAGGGGAGTAGGAGGTGGTCTAATATGCACAATAGTAGTGCACTTGAAAAAGTTAAATATATAATTTTACATGGCATCAAAACAATTATATATTTGCCATTACTCGATTTAGAAGAGTGATTTCCCAATCTCATTGTGATAATGATTCTAAAGTTGTGTTCTTTGGTGGGGTGGTGAACTGGGTATTCTTGGACCAACATTGTCTTTAATGGTTATTTAGAAACCCCAGTTTGCACTTTAGAAGCTTGATTTGTGTCTATCTCATGGTATTGCTTTAGAGCATTTATTTTGTATGTGGTTGTAGATTGATGTTTTATTAAGAATGGGTTTTTCTTGGTGTGGATATTTGGTCATTTTTAGTCTGTGATGACAGGTTTTAGGGAAGTGTTTATTAGAGTAGGTTATGGAGCAAGGGCTTGAAAACCCCAGTTTATATTGGAGCTTGTATAAAACTCATTTCCTATGGACACTTTGATAACTCATTTCCTATGGACACTTTGATTGAAAGGGTAAAGTATCTCGCACCTAGTGGATTGAAATTTATGTTGAATATTAATGCATTATAGAGTATTGAACATTTCAAGTCTAGAGAACAGTCATAAACTTGGATTATTCAATAAAGAATGATATCCAATCTATGAAATATTAGTTGGGTGTCTATGGTTATAAATACCACCTCACAATTTAACTCTTCCAATCACTAGGTTTGATTATTGGATAATAATATAACAATACTAAGATAAACTTGCAAAGTGAACATGGGACCATAGGGCAAATACAATAATCACAATATGAAGTCTTCCATGGCCTCTATTGAAGGTTAACACTATTTCAACACTCTCCTTAAGATGAAGGACGATGTAGAGAGAGACCCTTACAAGTTATCCCCTTAAGGGAGGCTTCGCCACACCAACTCAATCTCACATGGTAAGTAATATTGGACATGACCTTGGTCAAGATATCTATAGTTTAATGTGTTGAAGGCGCATACATTGACAACCATCCTCCATGAGTGAAGTTGATGCATATACAACATCCAAACCTTCATACAATTAGTTTGCTAATGCAACATTGGATTATGAACGAGCTTGATAGTACTATGGTTATCACAAAATAGAGCGGTGGGATCTTTTTGAGGAAGAACTAATCGCTCAAGAATCAACATCCACAAAATATGCTTTGTGGCAATTATCGTGTTAATTTTTTTGGATCAATTTGTATTAGAAGTTCCCAAAAACAAAATATGTGCTTCGATAAAAATAATGAATGCCCATATGAATAATGCCCTTGATATAATGCAAAATTAGTTTGGCTACCATCCAATGACTAATGATGTTCTATGTATATGTAACATTACCAACAAATGTTATGTCTAATCTAGTGTGAGTTAGGTATAGAATATCCCCAACAAGGATCGATAGAATAACATTGAATAACAAAGTGGAACAACCAGTCTACAACTTTAACCTAAATGTGTAAGGGGCATGAGATGGCTTAATTCTCAATTTTAAAGTTGTAAAAGATCCAAAGCATATTGTGGCTTCAACAATGAGATCCTTGAAGGAGATTGCATAATCTGAATACCCAAGTTAAGTATGTCCAAATTGGTCATCTCAAAGGAGTCATAAAGCTATAGCTTCATCTCTTGAATCATAGAAGTAAATATCTTAGCGATGAGCATATTGTCACAACAAATTATGATGATAGGAATCTAATCATCTTTACTTTGCACTAACAAAAAACATAACTAAGAAAGAATGAATCTTCTCAAACCATGAAATTGAAATCAAAATAATTAAATTTCAAACTCCATTTAAGGGCTTCTTGAACCTATACACCAAGAGTATAGGTCGATGATGTACAAAGCTAGAAGTTTGTTACATATAAATATCTTCCTAAAGGGTCCCATTGATAATAACACTTTTGACATCTATTTCATTCAATATGGACCATTGGATAACTTATTTCCTAGTATAATTCTTTATGAAAAAATGAAATATTGCTTGTTTTGCATCTCCCCACTTAGGACATCCCTTAGATTAAGAGTAAGTGGTGGGATATCCAAAATTTTCTTAGTGAGCAAATCCTTAGATGGAGGAGTTGATGCTAATGATCATGCTAAAAAATAAGCTCTCCATCTTAAAGAAGATTTTGAGCCCTCTTGGACATAAAACAATCCATAGGAGGATACTCAATCGATGGGGTGGCATCATGAAAAACAAAATCAAGAATTAAAGAATTTGCTATATCATTGGATTGAAAGAAGCATGTAACACTATAGCACAAGGCATGAAATGAGTACATTTCTTATGTAATGGACTTGAAGAAGAAGGATTAACCACAAGAGTAGGACAAATTGACTCGACAAATAATCACCAAGATCTAAGTAATTGAATAATGATCAACAAGATCCAAATATGAAGCAAAAACATGCCCAAAAGGAGATTGAATGCAAGTATCAATAAGATCTAAATGAGGTGGAAGAAAATATACAATAAGAGCTGGAGGAGTACAAGAAGAACCTAAAGAAGGGGTCTCCTCAAAATGCACATCATGATGAATGATGATATTATGCATAATTGATCATAAGTGTGATAATCCTTAGATTGCTCACTGTACCCATAATGATGCATGTACGATTCTTTGTTGAATTTTATTCCACTTATCCTTAGTAATGTGAGCCCATTCCATTGGATCAAGATCCAAAGGTCTAAACCAAAAGGCTTATCCTGTACCCAACACTCATAGGGAGTCATACCCTTGATTGCGCGGGTCAGTGTCTTGATTATATATGTTGCACAAGTTACAACTTTACACCAAATTGAGCTCCATATGCTTCATGGGCATCTTTTACATAGAGCCATTTCAAGGATGAATCTATCCTTTGACTTCATTGCTTTATTTTGTTGATGAGTGTAATGAATGGTCCATTTTCAAATAATGCCATGACATGCAAACAAATCCTTAAATGCATGACTCAAACTCTTCACCACAATTGGTCCTTAGGAGTTTGATCCTCTTTCCACTTTGATCCTTTGTCGATGTCTTAAAAATATTGAATTTCTCAAAGGCTTCATCCTTGGATTTGATGGTATAAATCCATAAAAACCTAGATAAATCATCCATGAAAGTGAGAAAGTACTTGTTCCTTGAAAGAGAATGACTTATTATAGGTGCATAATTGTCATTATGGATTAGAGGAAGACCAATGTGTTGGGTGCACAATCACATGTTCACTATGTGAGTAATTTCCATCTTATGAAGTTTCAAGAAGCACTTTGTTGGACTGTCCTCAACTTGTTGAATCCATACAAGGTAAAATAGGGTTTTGAGCCCCTCTTTGCAAAAAATACAAGCTAGTTTTTTTGAGTTTTCCTAGGCAAGATTATGCATGAGATAATAGGTCCTAAAATAATATTAAATCTTTTGGATCTGTGAAAAAAGATAACTATATGATCCATCCAAATGCTACAAATAATCCAATGCCAATGGGAAAATGCAAACTTGTCTCCAATTAGTTTTTGCATAGATTCATCCCCAAGGGGCCAAAATACAAACTACTTTCAATGTGTTCTTGATAGGATTTTTCATCGAGATGATAAGTGAAATTTCTCTCAAGTCCCTCAACTAAGTAGCAAGTACAAAAAATGCCTTGCAAAAATAGAAACTCCTCTAAGTTCTCCTTGACAAGCTTCTATATTGAGATAAAAATTGAAAGATTCCTTACCTTTATTAAAGAAATACCAAGTACCCTATCAAATCAAAGTTATTTGAATTTATTCCAAACTAAATAAATGGCATGTAAAACAAGGGCAAATAATGTACCGAAAAAATACAATAATTCTATGCCAATACCAACTTTGTGTCCAACTAATTCTTACATATATTCATCCTCAAGACACCAAAACAAAGATTGGCCTCTTGTTTGATTTATCTATTGTTGAAGCAGAGTATATGACTACCTCTTCCACTTGCACTCAAGCCATTTGGATGGCTAGACTCTTTGAAGAGTTTGGAATGGAGATTGCTTCCTCCATAAATATTTATTGTGACAACACCTCCACCATCTCCATGATAAAGAATCTAGTGTTTCATAGTAGGAGTAAGCACATTGATATTCAACATCACTTCATTCGTGACTTGGTCCAATATGGGTTCATTGCTTTTGAGTTTTGCAAATCAAAAGATCAACTTGCAAATACCTTTACCAAGGCATTAGAAAGAGAAGAATTTTATAATTTGAGGACCTTGATTGGTGTTGGAACCATTGACATCTTTATTTTGTATTTGAAATTTTGCATTATACTTCATCATCCCTTGTATCATTTTTTCTTCTAATGGTTGATTCAAGTGAGTTATAATGGCCTTTAAATTATAATACTTTTACTATTTAAATTTTAAATCGCCAGCCTTCCTGCCTAGATTTTAGACTGATTCACCTTAAAATTATATATATTATTAGTAACCTAGACAAATTAACCTATTATACCCCCAATATATATACCTAAACATACACGTTAAACATTGGTTCTCCTCGACCGATAATAGAGAAGCTGAAAAACAAGCGAAAGCAGAGAAGCCAAAAAATGAGTGGAAACAAGCGAAAGCAGATAAGTAGAGGAAAGACTACATACGAACGATACTGTGGCCTAGTCTTTAGTATTTTGTCTGAGTTTGGACACAATTCACCTCAATTTCGAAACCAATTCGCCTAATTTTTATAAATACATTTTGGGCCTGACCCCTTATGCATAACCCTACTTCCAATTAGTTCATCATTACTTCTGTTAAGGACTTTCAAAAATGACTTCCTTGTCATGATACCTATATTTTCTTCATATGAATCCTTTAGTTTTTGAGTTTCATTTAAAATTTAGAATAAAAAAATTGGCTCTTTCTCCTTGCTTCCACATTGTTTTGGATGTCTACATTTTTTCCCTTTTTGTATTGTGTTGTGTGTGAACACAATACGGTGTAAAAATAGATGACATAGGATTGGCTGGCTAAGGGATTTTGCTCTTGTCCCAATAGAGCAGGATTGATGATGATTGATAGTTCTGCTTTTGCCCCAATAGAATAGGGTTGATGATTAATTGATTGGTTCTATTTTTCCCCATTAGAATAGGGATGTTGATGATTGGATGACTGATTCTACTTTTACCCCAATAAAAGAGTGCTAGATATGATTGAATGATTAGTTTTGCTTTTACCTAAGTAGAAGAGGGCTAGATATGATTGGATGATTAATTTTTATTTTGCCCTAGTAGAATAGGGATGCTTGAATGGTTCTACTTTTTCCCAGTAGAAGAGGGTTGGATTTGATGGATATTGAGATTGATCATTTGGATGTTAGGTTAACTTGAAATAACAACTTTGTGGGTGCTTTCTACTCCCTCAAGCGGTAAGTTATTGGACAAGGAGAAGAGAGGACAATAAATAGTTGCTTGACAAAAAGAGTGGCTAGAGATGGTGATGGATAAATGGTGGAAGGAATTGGGGGGTAAAGAGACTTATATTTTCTTTCTACTTGAAGTTTTTTTTTCTTTTTGCAAAACTAAGACCGTTTGAGATGGTTGTGGGACGCAACCATCTGATATGGTTAGACTTGGTGACTGTTCGATATGGTCGTGCTTATGAAAATATAAATAGGGATTTCAAGGGCATGATGAATCATTTTTACTGTGTGCAACGAGGGAGGAGAGAGTGAGAGGTGTGAGAGAAAATTTGACATGGAGGTCTTACCAATTGATAGGTCAAGGGGACAAGATGATTATGGGAGGCTCAATGGTTGGAGATGGAGGGAGCGCAAGGATGGTAAGTGTAAAATTTGACCCCTTATTCACATATGCTTAAAGGATAAAACGAATCTTAGGATTTTATTTATGTTTGTTTGTTATTTATTTATTTTTATAGAAAAATAAAACCGTAGATGGAAGTAGGCTAGAGTAGGAAAATGTTTGGGGGGATGTTTGTGGGAATTGAGGTTGATTTATGTGTTTGTCAGTTTTTGCATTTTTTGTTTTAAGTGTGGTTGTTTGTTTGTTTTTTTGAATTTATTTGGCAAATGTGGGATGACCATCTGGGTGTCGGATGATCGTAGTTTATGACAACTTGATGGTTATATGGTTAGGGTTAGATACCATTTAGGCATAGGATGGTGATTGGTAGAGACCGTATTGGGGTAGAACAATGATTTTTTAAGGTCATTAGGGAAGGGGATGGTGGAATTTATTTTTTGGAATAAGGATCATGTACTAATGATGTGTTGTGTTTTTTTGTTGCAATGGAATATGATAAGGCCAAAGCACAAGTTTAAAGATGTATTTTATACAATGATTTTGAGTTGTTAGCAACAAATTAGGATTGGCTAGGAGAGATTGGTTTTGTGGGGGTGGCCAGATTAGAGTCGGTACATGCAGACCATGCATACATCACTTCATTGGTTAATAGGTGGGATCTTGACACATGCACATTCCACATGTCGATGAGAGATATCACGATCATGTTAGAGACATGTATCATTTTTTTTGACCACCCATGGAGGGGGAGAGGTTCTAGACGATGACCATAGTGAAGAGGGAGACCTTGTTGTAGTGATTTTATAGAGAGTGGTGGAGTCCTAGTTGAGGTACATTATGAGGAGGGGCTCCTTATCGCTAGACAAGTTTTATTGATGACATTGATGTCCAATGTCATCTTGCCAGACTCCTTGGGTGCATGGTTCCCTTAGAACCTGCTCGATTTCATGATGGATTTGGTAGAGAGGTCAAGGATATGTGTATGGGACCTAATGTTACTAGCTAAGATGTATCAAGAGCTCTACGAGGTGTGAAATCAAGGTTGATCAGCATTAGAATGCAACTTTCTCCTATAGGTATGGGGGTAGTACTTTTGGGTGAAGTAGCCTCAAGGGCTATTATGGGAGGCACATAGGGATATGGGAGATGATGTGCCTTATGCCATGAGATGGTGTAAGTATAGGGACATGAGTAGGAGTTGGCCACACTCGAGCATACTAGCTCATTTTGAGGCTCAATGGACGAGATTGACACCATAAGAGATCATTTAGAGACAATGGAGGGAGGGCCTACCTAGGTAGAGGATGGAGTGCATATTAGGTAGGTACGATGGGTGAGGTGGTTATTTGGCCATCATAGGATAAATTATGAGTAATTTTAGTACTCATGAGTGTTGAGGAAGTTTGGTTTTATGTAGGGTATGCTCATCACACTAGCGATTTATAGGAGTGAGGTAATTATGATACCATAGATGGAGCTAGTGAATGAGGAGTCTGATGGGGTATTAGTGATAGATGATGTGGAGGATGTAGGCATGATGACCAAGTATGATGGGTAGTGGGTGGCTCAAAAATTTTAACCAAGGCCAGATAGAGAGGCAACCAATGGTGGAGGTGAGATAGAGGAGGGGTGAGAGGAGCCACTAGGGTGATGTACTCATTGCTAATAAATACAGAGGTAGGACCATAACATATAGCATATGGGAGGATTGATGTGGAGGGTGAGGGTTATGGGAGAGATAGAGGAGATGAGGATGAGGATATGGCAACGATGGTGGAGTGGGTCCACATTTTTATGGGATAGGAGATATAATAAAGGATGACCTATGCTACAGAGCAAAGTTAGTGGGAGGCTGATAGACAAAAATGGCAAGGGTGGGGGGAGGAGAGGGTACACTATAGGCATAGCTACAAAGCTTATAGGAGGATAAGAATAGTGTGGTGGTAGAACAAGATCGAGCAATGGTAGAGTAGGATATCTTATGCAGTTGAGTGATTGCTTTGATGGTCAAGCAAGGGTAGAGATCAACATCTAGATAGGAGGATACAATGGTGAGATTGTGGTTAGAGATGGCTTTAGGGTTAGTGAGGGAGGATATGACCATGACATAGTTAGGATGGGAGAGAGACTACATGGTGATATTAGATGATACCCTGGTTAGAGTGAGGTTGTCCATAAAATCATGGTTTTCTTTCTCATAGTCATAGTGGAGCCAAAGGAGAAGAGCATCAGGAGCACCTTTGATTACCCCTGTAGTACTATAGTTTAGAGAGCCAATGGATTCACATGAATCAGGTGTAGGAATATCCCAAAAAGGAGAGATGAAACATAGGAGTGATAGTGGGTAGCCATGTTAGGACAAGGCAGAGGGGAATGGAGAGTGGTGGGGGACACCAAGGAATATTTTGGTTTATGTTGTGGTGGCTGTGTGAGCCATATTTTTGCAGGTCTAAGGACCATGAGAATGTAGCCTATGATTAGGACATTATGATGATGTATGATATTTTTGATATATGATATATAGACATATGATGTTTGTGATTATTATGTGTTATGTGTGATGATGGTTATGTGTGATGGAGGATGGATGTATGAGATAGATGTGGATAGATGTATGTAGAGAGATAATATATGATGTGGTAATGATGTGATACTTAGAGAAATATATATATATATATATATATATATATATATATATATATATATATATATATATATATATATATATATATATATATATATATTTGTTAAATTATTGTTTTGAAAATATTTTGTGTGCGTTTTACCAACCATGATTTAGTGGATTAATCAAGGGCATCGACACAATTAAATGACACAATAATGGAAGAAGAGATAGAGTATGAACACAAGACATGAATGTGGTTAATGATACTAGGGGATGTATGGTAAAGAAACAAATGGGAGAGTGTAAAACACAAGAAAAGAAGGTGAGGGTGATGACCATACTATTCACCTTGAATGTCCTAAGAAGGGGGAATTTATAAGTAATTTCAGGAAACTCAAACACCCTAGTGACAACAATCAAGTTCATCTAATAGTCAATCAGGTGCTTTAAGATATGTAGACCATCCTAGGGAGTCAAGTCTCTCAAGGACCAAAGTGTGTGTAGTGAGATTTATTTTTTATTTTGAGCAAGATCTTTTTGACTAATTGTAGCTCACATCATTATAAGCTAGCTCGTCCATGAGTGGTTAGAGGTCTGTACAAAATAAGGTCACTAATGTGATAGACATGTTGCCATGTAGAGGATATACTCCACTGATATTTAAGCATCTATAGCCAACGTGGAGATAGCCTCATAATCCTTTGATGTTGCTCCACTACTAGCCAGGTTTCTATAGCCCTGGTGGAGACGTCTAAAATATCCAAGGATCCATGATAAAATAGTATTGATTTTTTTTGTTGTACTTTTTTTTGCCATATGGATCCCTAGGTTTAGATTATACACATGATAGGATGAGTAGAGGAAAAATTTCACTTTATGGCTAGAGCTATGCATGGATTTGTCTTCCTTGGACTCAAAATTATAATTAATATATGAAATATGTGTGTGGTCCTAAAAATAATCCAAGGTAACCAAGAAAGGCCTAAAGTACTTAAAGATTGGATAAATTTTCAGGAAGGTTGATTGGAGTCCTAGGTATGGATAAATAACCAAAAGAAATCAAATATTCCCCTAACTAAGAATTGTAGGCCCAAACGTCTACATCCTTAGAAATTTTTTGCAAACTCTCAAAAGTTTACTAACTATTGAAGGGTGTCTCACAGTCGTGGTCACGGCTTAAAACCATAGGCTCTAGGCCATGGTCAACATGGAAAATTTATCTATTTTGGAAGTTTAAATCATGGCCCAGAGAAGGGTTCTACATCATGATCAAATTTTGGTTTGGGGTAAACAAAGAGGTGGAAGTCATGGCCACACGACACTTAACATGCTCTAGTTTGTGGTCAAACTTAGTCAAAGTGCATTAAGGTGGAAAGTAAATTATGGCCCAGATAAAGGTTCTACATCATGATCAAATTTTGGTTAAGGGTAAAAAAAGAGGAGCAAGTCATGGCCTAGTGATCAAAACAAGTTCCAGACCATGATCATGGCCCAACACACCCCTTGCTCTAGGCCGCAGTCATAGTAGTTAAACAAATGAATCTTGATAATCAAATCATGATCAATAGTAGGTTCTACATCATGAGTCATCCAGCTAGAAGAAGTGCCAAAAGAAGAAAAGACATGGCCCAAAGAAGGCTCCAGACCATGGTTAATATTGATCAAATACCCATTTGTGTGAAAAGAATCATGACCTAGAGAAAATTCTAAGCATTCAGTGATAACATCAAGTGAAGAGGTCATGACCCACAATAGGTTCTATACCATGGTCAAAGAAGTTAAACAAAGAAATTCTCTAAAGTGGACCCCAACCTAGAATAGGTTCTATGTCGTGAATGACAAAGACAACTTAAGGTAAAATTTTCTAAGGTAGATCCCATCCTAGGGTAGGCTCTAGGCCATGGTCAGACTTGGTCAAACCTATGATTTGGTGATATCATATCTTGACCCAGAGTTGTCTCTAGGCCATGGTCAACCTAGTCAAGATCTTCCTAAAGCAAAAAATGATCACAATTTTGAGACTCCAAAAGTGAAGAACGATAAGTGTCCTCAGGCCACGACCACTAAAAGCATGCCAATATTTTCAATAGATTTGATCTCAACCATTCAATGGTAGATCAACGGGTGATATTGAATTTAGTTAAAGACATCCACAAAACAAGGATTCCATCATGGCATAAGATAAGCTTGAGGTCCCTCTTTCTGAGATGGTTCAAAGAGATAAAATCATTAGGCCTAGAAGATGAAACATCTAATATTCAAGATTCTTAAATAGATTCAGTTCTAGATCTATGGCAAAGAGCAACCATAATAATAAGGGATGGATTGGATGCATTCTTAGATGAAACTCATATAGATGGAAGCCATGAAGGCCGAAAAAGTTATAAAGCTAGTTGTAGAAGATCAATGGAGTGAGAGGGCATTTCTTTCCTTGATCGAACAAGAGACTACCACATCGACATCTTGCCAGCTTGGCACTCCAACTTCCTTGTAATGCTCTAATTTTCTCAAATCTACTATAAAAAACTATAAATAGAGGTCGTACCCTCATTTCAAAGGGTCGGCTCTAAAGTGTTTGCTTGCACTACTATTGTACACTTTCTGCAAATTAATAGGAGCATTACTTGGGATGTTTACCTTAGACTTGCATCTTCTTTATCTTCTGATAACAAACCTGTGAAGTCATTTATGCTACTACTACTATGGTTAGTTTATTCTACTAATTTGGATTGCTAACTTAGAGAAAATTGGAATGATTCATATTTGAATGTATGCTTGGAAGAAGTCATTTTTGTTAGTCAGAGTGTTAATCTAATTTTGCTAATTTGGATTATTAATACCCTAGATGTTTGGAATGATTCTTGAAGTATGCAAATGTTCTTAATTTTGAAGATGGCTAGTTGTGAATGTTGTTAGTTCCAAGTTTTACTCTTGAAGTTAATCTATCAGAGGTTCTCTGTAGAAGCCTATGTTGTTAGCTTTATCCATCCACATTTGATTCATTTCTTTCTAACCCTCTCCTTCTTAACCCTTTCTCATTTCTATCCCTATCCTTTGTTCATTTAACTGTGCTTAAATGAGTCAACATCTAGTAAGTTGACAAGGAACCAACCTACTCTGGAGGTTGGGTTAAAACATTTTGACCCATCCAATGTGTGGCTTGGGCTATGATTAGTGGGTGCTCACCTTTCAAAATCTTGTAGATGATAGTTACAGTTCGAGTTTATCTTGATGTCAATCTAAGCCACAATAATTTTTGGCATGCTCGGTGGGACCATTCACAAGATATCATTTTCCCACTAGATATTTTCTTTCATTTTTCTAGAGGAATCAAGATTCAGTGAATTTTCTTGACCTCACTAAGTGGTGAAAGCAAATTCACTTGGTAATTCCCTAAATATAAGAACCTAGAAACCCTTTTTAGTAGCTCATATTTCATGTTTACTAGGTCATCTACTAAGAATAGTCAAGAACCAGTATCATTCTTTGAGTTACCACTCAAGAGATCAAGGCATACAAGAAGTCTATCTCTAGATTCACCTTTTGAAGAGGTCCAATTACCATCAGATCACTAGGTACCCTCAAAACCAATTCCATTAAATACCCCAATAACCATGGCTCAAAACCAAAATCAAAATCAACCTCCATAAAATTACCCTGATTGGGATACCTCTGGTCCTCTAGGACTTCCTCATATGAATGATATCCCTCAGGCTGCATTAAAAGCCATACCTACATATGATGGTTTAGGAAAGACTACTTATGAGCATTGTCAGGATATATTAACTTTAGCAGCTATTCACAATATCAGGAATGAAGATGTTATTGTCAGGCTTCTAGCCCTATCCTTTAGAGGTAAAATCCTTCACTAGTTTAGAACCCTAGAAGACAACAACATTTATTCATGGGCTGAATTGGCTGGTCCTTTCATGGAAGAGTTTAATGAGTCAGTTGATCCTTTCTCACTTCTGAATCAATTCACCGCTATGCAAAGACACCCACAAGAGTTAGTCTCTGAATTTAATTTGAGGTTCAGTAGGACATGGAAAAGGATTCCCCCTGAAGCTAGACTAGACTGCTCCCCTAGCATATATGTATTACATTAGAGCTCTTGGTTCAGACCTAGGGTTACAAACTCAGCAATCAAGTATAACTACCTTTCCACAAGTTTACCATGCAACTGTGCATGCAGAGAATGTTCTGATTGCTGTAGGAAGGCTACCACCAAAAGTGGTCATGCCTTATTGCTCTAAAATCCCTTAGTTTACACATCAGTCTAGGACATCAACACCCTCATATATGGATCCCCCACCATTGTCATCGCCACTTCCCCAAATGGCTCCAATTCCTCCTCCCAAAACATCATCGACTTCAATCCCTTTTCCTCCTCTTCCATATCAAAATCCCCAAGAATCAACTTTGTTGCTTGATATCCAAAATACCTTGAAGACAATTAATAACAAGGTAAACACCATGGAAAAAAGAGAAATGGAAAGGTCTCAACAAAGAAGATTCCCATATATAAATAGAGATCAAAGGCCTACTACTAGTAGTAACACAAGGCCTAGGGTTAATGCCAATATTGATGAGCATGAGTCAATCCCTGAAACTAGTGGATATATCTAGTGTTTAATTTGCAATGACCCCCATAGTCTAGAGACTTGTGCTATGTATCAACATCATGTGCAATAGGCTATGGAAAAGGCTGAAAGATCCCAAAAGAGTACAATCAATATGATGTGGCAACCTGAACAAATCATGGTTGGCCAAGATTCTCTAGAGGAAGAAGCTATTTCTATCCTCACAAGATCAGGAAAAAATCCATTGCAAGTCAATCCATAGAAAATGGGACAATTCCAAGTACCTTCTCAAAATAAGGGAGATCAACCTTCAACAAGCAATGAGATATTTCTAGTTCCTCAAGTTGGGGAAAAGAGGGCTTCAATTCCTAAGGAACAAGGGAATGAGAAATTTATTCCAAAACAAGCTGATAAAGAAAAGGGGAAAGAACAAGTTGAATCTAAAGAGGAAGCAAGCGAGAAACTAAGATTTCCTTCTATCACCAAGAAACAAAGAATTGAGGCAACTCAGAAATTTAAAAGAAAATTTGGTGAAGGTGAAAGTAAAACTTTAGGGAAATCTGATTTCAATATTGTGGAAGAATTGAAGAGAACTCCTTCTAAAGCAAGTTTATATGATACTCTCTTCATTCCTGGTTAGATAGACCTACTGAAAGCTTCTCTAAAGAGTAAATCTCAAGAAAAGGAGAATCCTACTATATACAACCTATCACCTGAATGACAGAAAGTGACTCCACCTATGCTAAAGAATAAACCACCTCATTTTTACATTTCTTTAAGGATGGAAGGGTGGGTAGTTCATAACTACATGATAGACTTAGGAGCTTCAACTACAGTTATGCCAAAAGTAGTGTGTGAAGAAATGGGTATGGAATATACCCGTTCTTGTCCAGGAGTCCTACAATTGGATGGAACACCAGTTAAAACAATTGGGGTAGTCAAAGATGTTCTGATGAGATTACATAGAGCCCCAGAGGTTACTATTGTTCAAGAGATAGTTGTAGTAGATTTAGAACCATATTTTGGCCTATGCCTATCAAGGGAATTTACTAGCCAAACTAGGAGGATACATGTATTTGGACTATTCTCACATGATGATCCCCTATAAGGGTAAAAGAATAAAAATAGTCCTAGAGAAGCCAGTATCCTATCATATTGAGAAAATAGAAGATGATATGTACAACAACTCTATCATGGAGGAACCAGAACTGGTAGAGGTACTAGAAGATTTAGATATTGAGGATGATCTACCATCAGAGGATAGTCAGATTTTGTTTGAAACTGGACTAGGCACATACAACATCTCCTCTAAAGATCAAAAAGCAACTCCTATAATTTCTAATCAAATTTTAAGAGAATCTAAAATTTGGACTATGCATTTTGATGGAGCAAGATGCAAGAATGGAGTAGGGATAGGAGTAGTTCTAAAATCACCTTTAGAGGGAGTTAAAATCTTTTCCTATAGATTAACTTGGTCTTGCACAAACAATACTGCTGAATATGAGGCTTTATGTTTAGGTTTGATGCAAGCAAAGAAAATGGGTATTAAATTACTAGACATCTATGGTGATTCAGAATTGATAGTAAATCAAGTTACAGAGAAGTGTAACAACAAGCATCATTATTTGAAGACTTATAGAAATAGGGTCTGGGATTTAATGGAATATTTTGATGCTTTGAATCTACATGTTGTTCCAAGACAACAAAATATTTTGGCAGATGCTTTGGCTATCAAAGGTTCTAATTTTTCTCCATCTTCAGATTATGGATCAGCTAAGAATAAGAGAGTTAAATTGGTTTTCAGACCTTCAGTGCCAGATAGATAGATATTTTGGTAGGTATTTGAAAATGATGATCAGATTGTTGATTTCTTAGTCAGAGAGGCTAGCTGTATCAGTTCACAAGGTGAGATATCTCAAGAGATTGAGCAGCAATAAATTATACAATTAAAAAATAATCACATACCTAAGGGGTTGATTACCTTAGAAAGTATTTTTGACAATGAAGATGGGAAAAAACTAAAGCAAATGCAAGTTGATGATAAGATTTATAAAGAAATAGAAATAGAAAATGGAAAAAAGCTTAAAATTGGTATCCAATGCACTCCAAAGGAAGTTGAAGAATTTAAGGCTTTGTGTCTTCAATATCAAGACATAATAGCTTGGACTTATGAAGATTTGAAAGTCTATGATAAAAGCATAATCCAACATACTATTGAATTAGTTCCTGAAGCAAGACCATTTAGATAGAAATAGAGACCAATAAATCCCAAGATTGAAGCAATCATGAGACAAGAGTTGCTTAAATTGTTAAAGGAAAAAATCATTTATCCTGTTAAGCACTCCACATGGGTTGCCAATCTGGTTCCAGTGAGAAAAAAGAATGGTGATATTCGCCTATGTGTGGATTTTAGAAATCTGAACCAGGCATCTCTCAAAGATCATTATCCCTTGCCACAGATAGATCAGATTTTGCAGATAGTAGCTGGGGCTAAAAGGTTTTCTCTATTAGATGGCTTCTTTGGTTATAATAAAATCTGGGTAAAAGATGAAGATCAATATAAGACAACTTTCACTACAAAGTGGGGTACTTTTGCTTACCAGAGAATGCCATTTGGTCTATCTAATGTAGGAGCTACATTCCAAAGAGCTATGGATTATGCCTTTGGAGAACTAATTAATAGAATAATTCTGATATATCTGGATGACATGACAATATTTTCTCATGAAAAACAAGCACACCTCAACCATTTGGAACATGTCTTTTAGAAGTGTAGAGAATTTGGTATATCTCTTACTCTAAATAAGTCAATATTTGTAGTTCATGAAGGAAAGCTACTAGAGCATGTGGTATCCAAATAGGGAATGTCAATAGATCTATATAAAATAAAATCCATATTGTCACTGCCCCTTCCCATGAACAAAAGGGCCATGTAGTATTTCTTTGGGTAGATCAACTTTGTAAGAAAATTTTTCTCTAATACTCAAATAGTTAGACCCATTACAGAGATTCTAAAGAAGAATGTCAAATTCCAATGAACTGATAAGAGAAAGCAAGCCTTTCAGCTGATTAAACAAGCCATTGCTATTGCCCCTGTGTTAATCAACCCTAATTTTAACAAAGATTTTATCCTATACGCCTATGAAGTTGATGAGAGTTATGCTATAGTATCGAATTAGAAAGATGATGTTAATAATGAACATCCCATATTATTTTGGAGTCAAGCTCTCTATGAATATCAAATGAAATATAACTTCATTAAGAGGCAAACTTTTATAGATATGAAATCATTGAATTTTTTTGGCAATATTTGACCTAGAGTAAGACTTTGGTATATGTAGTACTCCCTGATGTTAGAAGTTTCATTCTATAAGGAAATATGAGTGATAAAATAGTAGGGTGGATTACTAAGATTCAAGAATATGATGTAGATATTCATACTACCAAATTGATAAGAGGAAGAGCCCTATATCAAGAATTAGCTGCCAAAGAAAATAAAGAAGAAAGGGTAGCCTGTAAAAGAACAAAATCAAAGCAGAAGGATGATAGTAATTTAGAAGAAGTAGATTGGGTTGATTAGCTTATAAGTTACTTTCAAATAGGGATATGCACAAAAATATCAATGCTTCCCAAAGAAGAAGATATAGATCCCAAGCCTTGAATTATGTTTTGTTGCCTACAGGATTATATAGAAAGAACCTAGATGGAGTCCTTTTAAGATGGATTAAATATGATCAAGAAAAAAATAATCTAGAAGATTTTCATGAAGGACTATAAGGGAGTCACTATTAAGGTAGAACAACTGCAATGAATATAATAAGGGTTGGTTATTATTGGTCTAATATTTTCTCTGACACTTCCAAAATTTTTAAATCATGTGCTAAATGTTAGAGGTATGTGGGGAGAAACAATAATGCATCATTGCCGCTCAAGAAAATATAGGTATGTTGGCCTTGTAAACAATTCCCCCTTTTCTTTTATTTTCGAGTTTTATTTTTGAGTCCTTTTCTTTTAAGCGCTTGATATTTTGGTTAAACACTTCAAATTTTTGAGTCTTGCACTCTATTCTTATTTAGTATACAAAGGTTTTATGTGATGCACAAAGTGTTGCACCCCAAGTTCGAGTCATGAGCCTCACTCTAGGTGGAGCACACAAGAGTCCCAAGGGGCATGCAAAGTCCCACCTCCCATTATTGAGTCATACACTCCATTCCTTGTGGGGTGCACAAAAGTCTTAAGGGGCACGCTAAGATGCACACCCTATTTTTGGGTCATGCATCCCACCTTTAGTGGAGTGCACGAAGAGTTTTAAGGGGTGCGTTAAGCCATGTGTCCCGTCTAGTCTCATGCACCCCACATTTAGTGGAGCACACAAAAGGGTTAAGGGATGTGCTAAGTCATGCACACAACTTCTAAGCGGAGTGCATAAAAGTTTCAAGGGGTGCGCTAAGTCACACACCCTATTTTTGGGTTGTGCACCCCACCTTTAGTGGAGCGCACAAAAATTCCAAGGGGCACGCTAAGTCGTGCACCCCATTTTTGGGTCGTGCACCCCACCTATAGTGGAGCGCATAAAAGTGCCAAGGGGTGCGCTAAATCATGCGCCCCATTTTTGGGTCGTGCACCCCACTTCTAGTGGAGTGCATGAAGGTCTCGAAGGGTGCACAAACTTTGAGTGCCCTACTCCGAGTTATGCAATTTCTTGTAAAGTGCACATGTGAATTTAAGATGCACAAATTTTGTGCACCCATTCTTAAATTCGTGTGCCTCACAAAAGCATGACCTATCTAAACCAATAAAAAATAGCTACATGGATGGCCTTGCTTCCACCTAATGGAGATCCAATCGAACATATTCGAGATACATCCAATCAACATCCAACGAAGAATTAATCTGTGCATCCAGCCTTTGTGGCACAACGAATGAGGCTCCTTCCACCAATGAGGAAGCAAAACTCCACCTAATGATATTAATATAGGCTCTTTAAAAATAAGTTGATGGACTTCCCTTGCAACATCAACGTAAGTGGATTCAATACGTGAATGTAGAGTGCATTACGGATATCAGTTGTGGAGGTAAATTGAACTATTGAGAGATTGAGTATTGCTATGTAAGAGCATCACCAGTCCATAAACACTCAAACTAATGGCTTCTACAAATGCAGCTACAACTGGGGTAATATATGTGAAGGCCCAAATCAAGAAATTGATAGGAGCTTGATTGGTGACTAAAAGGGCGAGGATGGCCAAGGAACCAAAGGCACTAATTGACCCACCTGATTCGAACAAGGATATCACACCAGACCAACAGTGGGAGGTGGAGAATGTAATGATATACAATTTTTATCCAACAGAGGAGGATAACCAACGTCACCCTACTCTGTTGAGGGGTCTATTCATAAGGGCATAGATAGATAGTGGTGATCTAAGCCTTGTATGCAAAAAATGGGCTACCAACCTTGGAAAATTAACTTACCCTAAAGTCTACCACTCCTTGGACCTCCTAGTATGGTTGGCAGTAGCGTATGACCCTAAGAACATGACTATCAGGGATCACACAAATTAGGTGGTATTTAGGTTGACGACTGATAGAATCAAAAGGGTATTCGGGCTCTCCATAGCCTCTTGAATATTGGAATTCTAGACATTGGCTATCCAATCCAATTTCATGCTCAAAACCTCCTTCCTAGGTATGCTCCTGAATAGAACTAAGCGTATGCCTTCTAGTTACCCCATTCGTAAGTTCATTCTTTACCCCTAGGCATAGGATTATACGGATATGATCAGCCTGGTTCTGGGTACGAAAGACTTGGAGCATATTACAAAAGATATCTTGTTCCTAATACTTCAATGCAACAAAATAAACAAGACATCTATCTATCAATGGGAAGAGGTCATCAGCGACAACATGAACAAAGAATTGACAGAGTTACAGGAATCCATACTAGCTGATAAAGAGCAACTCCTCACTTTTTTCTACTATTCATTTTTGATTCACTTGGTTTTAGGCCAATTGGAGTAGTCTTTGATCACTCAGATAGGGGAGTTTGTGTCGCCGTGATTCATGATAGATTACTATGTATACAGGAGGGATGTTCTAGTTATGTGGCTTTCTTCAAGAATGTTCTTCCAGTGATCCATGCTCGCCTATGTGGAGAAGAGATCAAAAAATTTGGGACCGAGGTGAGGACGTTCTTGCATGAAGCAAAAGTGAGAGACTTCTTATATACCGAAGAATATTTTTACATTAGATTTTATTGATCTAATCTGCCACTGAATGCATTACCTAAATATTACCTGATGTCCATAGCCATTCATGAGATAACCAAGTAGATAGCAGAGGAGGTGAATATCTGATATATAAGGAAGAAGGGAGGAGTTTCATGGTTGTTGATACCCTGCACAATGGGCCCCTATACATATCTAGGCCACTTCTATTTGCTTCGAGCTATTTGGAATATGGACACATACTATTTTCAAGAAATGACTTGGAGACCCTATGACCCTCATGGTTATCATAAACATACTATCTCTTTGAAGCTCTCTCTCTTACAAGTTACACACATGGAGGAACATTTTGAGGACAAAATGCAAAAGGCTTTCAGGAAGAATTGGTCATTAGAATTGGTGTGGAAAATGGATGATAAACTGCACAACAAATTGGAATTAGTAGCGAATTAAAGCTCTGACTTGAGGTTACATAAGAAATTATTGGTTGATAAGGTGGTACCTTTGGTCCATTTTGCTCCTCAAAAAGAATTCCATGACTCCACCTTGCAGGTTGTCCATCAAAATACGAATCTATTTGAAGTCATGACGAAGATAGTAGATGAAGTTTAGCAGGAGCAGGCAAGGCTTCCTGCATCTTCTAGCTCTTCCAATGCTACATAAAAAGGAAAAGAGTTGGTCAATCACTCCTCATTCCAAGTGTAGAGCTTCACATCATTGGCCCAGGTGTTTATGTCTCCATCCAGCCAAACTGATCTGGCGGTTGGCCAATCCACGTTGTTTTCTGCCACCCTAGTAATCAATCAAGAGGAACATCCAATCCCTTACAAAGCTCTGAAGAAGATACAAGAAGTGGGGTGATTGTCGAGCATACTCAGGGAGTATGAAGTCCAAGAAATAAGTTCCTCATAATATTACACTAGGCAAAGGACTAGGACTGAGTCATCTGATTTAAATACGAAGAAATTCACACTGTCCAGAATGAGAGACACACTCTAGTTCACTGTTGATGAAGAGGATCAAATACATGATATGGAAGAACAAAGATATCCTAGTAAAGGAGTAAGTAGATCTAGAGGAATAACATGACAAGAGATGTGCAATATATCCACTACTACATTTGCCATTCCCTTGCCACCAAGTCTAAAGGAAGCTACGATCGATATCGGTAAAGGAGTAATGATGGTTGAAGCTGGTCTAGTGTATATAATGAAATCACATGTGGTCTACCAAGTGAAGGTGGAAAAATCTATGGAGAAGGAGGTTGTAGTTTTAAAGACCAAGGTCATAGAGGTAAAGCAATTATAGTATAAGGTGTAGCAATTGCAAGCTGAGATAGATCAGCTGAAACAAATACCAACTCCCTCTCAGGATGTTACCATGCAAGCCAGTAATTACTCCAGAACCATTGAGAAGTTCAAGCAGGAGATGAAGGATAAGATACAAAAGAGAATGGATGATATCACAATGATATTTTACAATATTTATGCTACCAGGCCAGGTGGAGGACTGATGGAAAAATAGTTACAACCTAGCTCGAGCGTCTAGCTCTATATATAGAAGACCATTGCAACGATGAAATTTTTATCAAGCCTTAGAGAGCAAATTTGAGTCCAGGTATAGTTGTGTCTAAGATTTAGTCATATTTTATTTCCTGTGTGTGTTATATACCTTCGTCTCTCATCTCGCCCTTTCTTCTGCCATTTTCTAGGAACTGTCCATGAAGCTTTGTCTACTGAGATTATTTATCATGGATGCACCAAAGTTGGAGAATCACATCACTACAATTAGGATGGAGAGAAACAACCTCCTATTGTGATATTCGAACAAGGTTGGCATTGTATCTATCATCATATAAGACCCAATAATTATGTCGGGCTTATCATATGTAAATATTTTTATATAAATATAAACTCCAACTCTATTCCTAGAATTTCCCGTGTTCATGGTTTATGTATCTTGCTTATTACATATTACAATAATCTAAATGTGTGAATGATGATTTCCATCGCTAGTTTAATAATTTTAATTGATTACATCATTTGAATGAATGTAGGTGAACTAGTTCTTCTTTCCTGTTCTTTTCTTAGTTCACAAAAAATATAAATATGCTACGACTATTCAATGGACATGGCACTGGTCTGGTCTTAATGGTTTTAATACTGCTTGGTTTGGTTAAAAATAATAAAAAATAATATAATATCATCAAATATGGTAAGATATGGGTTATAACATCATAGTGGCAAATATCTAAACCCATTGTCTAGGGTTTCCTTATTTGACCTAGTCTATCTAGAGTCCTGTAGATAATCTATTCTTAGGTCAAAGAGGTAGATCCACCACAGTATACAAACTAGTTGTGATTTTTGGGATCCCTATGATGTGACATATTTTAAAAGACGTAAGCAAGAAATACCCACAACAAGGTAGAACAACCATTCTAGTAGTGGGGGCTAGAATTTGTTGAAGTGATAAATCCAAAGTCTTCATCAGATTACAAATACATTCTGATTGCTACTATCTATTTTAGTCGATGGGTTGAGGCAATTCCAACTAAGAAGTCTGATCAAGATGTAGTAATTGAGTTTATTGAAAGCTTGATCACAAGGTTTAGTATTCCTGAACCTTTAGTAAGTGAAAAAGGTCCATATTTTATAAGAGCAAGATTCATTGAATTTGATAGTATATATGGTATATATTTGAATAATTGTTTAAATTATTATCTACAAGGAAATGGCCTAGCATAATCTACCAATAAGAATTTGATCTGAATGCTGAATAGACCCTTAAAGAATAACGAAAGGATTTGGAATTTACTGATGAACCAGGTGTTATGGGAATATAGGATCATAATTACAAAGTTAATAGGCACGTATCCTTATGCCTTGGTGTATGGAAAATAATCTCTTCTTCCTATACACCTTGAAATACCTACTCTAAAGTTAGCCAGTTTGAATGATTCATTAGATGAAAATCCTATAGAAATAAGGCTAATGCAGTTATTGCAGATAAAGAAATAGAGGAATAAAGCCTACAAAAAATTTCAATTTTTTTTGACACAAACTAAAGGATGGTTTGATAAAAGGGCTACATGTATAAAATTCAAGATTGGAGGCTCAATCCTAATAAAGAATGAGGAGAAAGCAAAACAAGGCAATCATTAAAAGTTTAATTTATTCTAGGAAGGTCCATATAAGATTATTGTAGTCAAACAAAATAATACTTTTTAGTTACAATATCAAGGAGGGAGCATGAATCCAATCCCAATTAATAGATACCACCTTAAGCTATACTTCAAGTAAAATCATTCCCTTTGTATTATATGTACATAGTTGTATTATATGTTCATTCTTTTAAATTTTTAGATAAAAAGAAAAAAGAGAGTGCGACCTCCGATAGGCTCCATGTCATGATCAACAGTCAAAGCATACCCTTGACTCACTCATGTTTTGTGTTGCATCCAAAGGCATAATAAAATAAATAAAACATTAAGTGGAGTGCCTCCATTGATAGGCTCCATGTCGCAGTCAAGCATAATCATCATGCAAGAAGCAGTTACCAAAATCCTCTCATGCAAGCTTCATTACTTTGTTGCCAGCTAAAGAATTTGAAGTGTGCGACTAAGTGGTAGTCCAACTACCACATTAATGATAGAGTATGTGCATGCAAGCTATTTAAGCTAGGACTTTGGTAATTCTATTTACGAAGATTGCTAAGCATCAAAGAGTGTTTACAGAAAGACCCAAAGATACTTGCAGAGGCTTTGAAAGAGAAATTAAAAATACGTCTTCAGATATTTTATTGACCACAATAGTATCTCCAACTCCAAAGAAAACCATTGAGGCTGAAAGTAATAAGCCTATGCATTTTCTAGATGCAACTATTGTAGTAGCCAACACCATAATAATATGGAAGATAAGGGATGTTGGAATATATCAAATTATTTAGTACATGCTAATGTACCATCTTGGATACATCATTATATTATAAGAGTGTCTTAGATTAAGGCTTGAGTATTTACTTTATGTAATGTAATAACTCCACACATATTATTAGAATGTGCAATGATGTAAATGTGAATGGTGTCCACATGTACATGAGTCCTTAGAATAGGAAGATGAAGAGTCATAGGAAGATGAAAGGCCAAGAGTCATGTCTCATTATATATAGGCCTTTGGTAGTGAGAACAAGTGAGTACAAGTGAGAAGAAGTGAGAAGAGTGAGTAGTAGTAAGAGAGATAGTAGATACAATGTAGAACTTGTATGAAGCATGGAGTATTGAGATCTCCACATATTGTAACATGTTAAAATTATTGTCACCTTTCATTAATTGGCTATTTCATGAGTTATTTTAGAATTTTCTCATGCTATTTACTTTCTTATTATATTTCCGTTATCATAAATATAACATTACATGCTTATTTTACTTCTTGTGGTTGCATTTCCTTTTAGGTTATAACATAAAAAATTAATAGTGGTATCCGAGCACTAGGTTGATCTATAGGATATTGAGAGAGCCACAAGAGATTGAGAGGAGATAGAAAATATCATTTTCAAATTTTTTAAAATTGAATTGGGCTAGAGTCTTTACATAGAGTTGTAGGAAAACTTGTGAAGACTAGGACTTAGCATTGGTTCCACTAGATTGACAAATCAACTAGTGAAGTTCATTTATTTAGACTTGGAGAAATTTCTATTATAATTTTATAATACTTTTTTGTAGAGAAGAGGAGATTAAAAGAAATTTTAGAAGCTTCCTATAAGATCTAGGAAGAATATATTCTTTGGAATCAATCCAGTACTTGAAGCAACAAGGTGAAGATTGAAGATTTTGGAGGCCTTAAGGAAAAGATCCCATTGCAAGAATTGTAGGATTTGAAGATAGAAGATTGAGGAGACTCAAGAAAGAGATCTCCATAAAATATTGAAGAATTCACATTGAATATTTAAGAGAATACCCAAAGGAGGTCCCATTGAAGAACTTCCATATTTGGAAGATTAAAGATAGAGAAGGACTAGAAAAGGTCCTATTGCCGATTTTAGAAGCAATAAATTTTGAAGATCCAAGAAAGAGATCTCATTGCAAAAATTCCATAGTTGAATATTGGAGAGATCAAGGAAAGGTCTCATTGAAGTTTTGAAGAATATTTGAGGAGCTAAAAAATTTGAAGGCCCAAGAGAAGAAGGCCTCAAGCATACTTGAAAGGAGAAAGAAGGAGAAGGCTAGGAAAGCCTCATTGAAGAGATTGAAGAAGTGATCATTGGAGGAGACTTGAAGAGAGCTCAAGGGAGAATATTGCAAGCATGGATAAGTTCCTGATAGATAAGAAGTTGGAAAAATTATCGCCATATGACAACAAACCCAAAAGGAAGAAGGATTTGGAAAGAAGTTTACCAAATTTTGGAAGATATTATTGAAGACCTCAAGACATTCATATTCTTGATAAGGAAGCCCAAGATTGAAGTTAGAATTCAACAAGGAGATTAAAGGATAAAGGAGCTAGAAGAGAACACAAATGTGAGAGGTTTGAAGATTATCATTGAAGGCTTGGAGGATGATTTGTAGAAAAGGATATTGTTGGTTTTACAACAGAAATTGAAGAGGTAAAGATAACTGCAAATTGGAGGAGCTTCCTACCAAATCTTAGAGGTTAAAGGCAGCACATTAGACAAAATATCAGAGGAGAAATTGGCTACATTAGTATATGAAAATTTCAAATTTTAGGACAAAAAAGGGTCAGCAGTTTGGGCAGCATTAATAGCTGCAAATTTTTAGAATTCAAGGGAGAAACTTGGAGGAGAGTTGAAGGCCAAAAACCACATTTTTTGGCATCAAGTAGAGGAGTTATAAATCTAAAAATTGAAATAGTTTATAATATGATTTAAACATAAAGAAGATCTACAAAATATACGAGTTCAGGGAAGCAAAGCATAAAGAATTGAAGCTACAAATTTATCAAACTTGGAGCAGCAATTATGTGATCCAAATCATCGAGAAATCTATCACTAAAAAGAGACCAAAAAAGGTATGCAACATTGGTGCAAAAGGCTCATTATTTGAACATTCAGATTCATATTATTATTAAGTTTTTTAAAAGCATTAAACTCAAGGTTTAAAGTTGCAAGAGGAAAGGTTTCAAGCTTATGTCTTCAAGGGTATAGAAGATAGTTTTTACAAGGAATTAAAACCTGCACAAAAGAAGGAGAAGTTAGATATACTTCTTACTATCTATTGAAAGCTAACAAGTGAATATTGTATAACAAAGAATATATTATTATAAAGAAAAAATTGGATATACTAAGTTATCCAAAAAGGCAAAGTATTGGTATGTTTAAGAATATTGAAGTCACCATAAGAAAGATCACCAAGCATTGAGCCAGCATGGAGATTGAGTAGAAGAGTTGCCAAGGAGGATAAGGTAATGTAGAAACCACCATCACCATGACCTTAAAAAATGAGAGGCATTACCACCATGTTCAAGAGGATAAACCGCCATCTTAGAAAGCAAATGTGAATATTGAAAGCATAGGGGGGCAAGCATTTCATTAAGCTACGTAGAACAATACCATTAGTGAGCAAAACAAGTGCAAGAACCAAGGTATTCTGTCATTGAAGGTCTAAGTCACAACAAAATAAGGATAAGTGCAGCCTCATATATTATTGAGCATTGAAGGAGGAAAATAAAATTTTAAAGAAGATATCATAATTAAATAAGCCATGTTGAAGAGTCACAATGCCTATAGAGAGTGTTACATTGCAAATAAGAGTGCCATGTAAAAGATAGCGCATGAAAAAGGAGTTACAAGTCTTAGTTCCACTTGGAGGAAGTGTCATAAAGAATAGAATCACCTTTAAGAATGTTACATAGCAAGAACAATACCACTTGGAGATAAGCTAGCGCTATACCAAACACAAAGGAGTTAATGCCACTTGGAAGGAAAACAATGTAGAGAAAGAACGTTACAAGGAAGTGCAAGCACTTAGAAGGTGAAGAGTCATTGCTGCCAAGTATCAAAGTGTTAAAGAAAACATAAAACGAAAAAGTAAATACTTGTCTTGCACGAGTGACAAATATCACACTTACCCATGCAATAAGAAGTCATTCTAGGAGTACGTAGAGTAGGACAATGAAGTAAAGTCCAAGAGAAAAGTGGAGTAAGACCAAGTGCATAGTGAAGGAGAACATAACCAACAAGTGCAATTGAAGATTACATTAAAGAGAGTCGACAAGTTTGAAGGAGCCAAAAGCAAGTGCAATTAATGTTGTCATAAGCATTGAAGAAGGAGAAATGAATAACACCTCAAGACTATAACATTACTACCCAAAACCAACCAATATTAGAAGGAATTTTTATTTATTTATTTTTTAATATATTTATTATATCCTTATCTAAGTCATTTATCAATAAGTGAATAGTAATAATCTCCATGTGGTTCTCTTATATATGAGTTTCCAAGTAAGTCCAAGGTTGCACTTCACAAGAATCAATGTGGTTAGTGTCTATCCTGTGGATAGGAGTGGCCAACCCCTATAATGACCTACGGGTAAGTTTCTTTACCTCACAATTTGTAATTCTCCTATCCAAAATAGGAACTCAATTTTTACTACTAGCTTAAATCAAGATTAATCTAGCCTTATGTTAGGTCTCTTTCAACCTGTACATTAGGCATATGCCTTGAGGATTAGCTTGTTCCTCCTTAAGGTTAGAATAATCAATCATTGCAATGCTTAACTCTCCCATATCAACAATGGGTAGCTAAGGGGGTTATCACACAAACCCTCATAGACTTTTCAATGTCTACCATTATACCTTACTTGCTCTATTCAACTATAATATCCATGACATGCGATAACATACAAAATATTTCGTATGATAATTTTCATGTTTAATCACTAGAACTCCATATTTAAGTGTTATACATGATTTAACATTTATCTTTTATCTAGGGTTTTTTTTATGCCGTCTAAACACGATATTTAATTTTAATTTAAATATATAAGCCCTAATGTATGATGACTTAATGCCATGATATAACTTTGCTTTATCATCCATAATTACTTGTAACTAAGAAATTACATTGTTTACAGATCCTTCTAAAGAGCGATATAATTCCTTTTTGTATCAATTTACAAATCATCCTCAATAGAGGTATTATCACAATAAAGGAGGCCTTATATTAAAGAGGCATTGTTACAACATATATACATATCAAATAGAAACCGAATAGATCCAATCTTCACTCAACTCCACTCGAACCACTAGTACTAGGTTGTAGGTATTTTGGGATCAGGACAACCCATTACATGTATATGAAAATGCATTCTAGGCAAGCAATAGAATGTAATAATTTCCAATTGAATGTAACTAAACACAATACATTCCTCATAATGTAATTGTCTAAAGCATTTCCAAAATTCAAAGGAAGGAAATCCCATACTTTCCTAAGAATGAAATCCATATTTTCATCCCATATCATTTCTCCACAAAGATATACCTTTGAAACAAATATTATTACATTCCATTATTGTTATTATTTTTAAAAGAGAATTCATTCATGAATGTAATCTTTTCATGCATAAAATAGACAATACTTTCACAAGTAACTCATATTTCTTTCATCCAAAAATAACATTTAAACAAATGGATTCAATTATAGATTCACAAATCATTCCATAAGTTTATTTCATAATCTATCACTAGATCATATTATAGTTTCTCAAGATTTGTTTCATAATCTACCATCATGGTCACACTATAGTTCTTTCACAAATATATCCACTAATTTGTCTTGTAGTCTATAGTTTTCCACAAATTTAGCTACCAATTTGTCTCATGATCTATCAACAAGATTGTACTATAGTTTCACAAGTCTAGCTACAATCTATCTTGTAATCTATCAAAAAGATTACTCAAGTTTATCTATAACTTGTCTCGTAATCTATCAACAAGATTATACTATAAATATACAAACTTAACCTCAAATTTACCTTCGAAACACACTATAGTCTTATAAAATTAGCAATAGATTTATTAACTAATATTTCATCAAGACTAATCTATAGTTCCCAATAAAAAAAAATATAGTCTATCAATAAGACTATTACTTAATTGATACAAATATTTCCCCAAATTTGTCTCAAATATTTTAAACAAGAATTTATCATGGTTTACACAACTTTTATCACAAATTTATGTTTCACTCAAGCTTTATTAGGAGAACCTCAAATATCTTTAACATCAATATATTCCTTTATCATAAAACATATTTCAATATTTACATAAAAATATATGTTCATCATCGATTTACAAAATAAGAGTTATATAAAAAGATATGTTCCTTCATCATCAATTTGCAAATAAAATATATATTTCAAGGGTTATATAAAAAGATATGTTCCTTCATCATAAATTTGCAAATACAAAATATATTTCAAGGGTTATATAAAAGGTTGGGCTTAATCAATCCTATAGTCAATGAATTTCAACCACGATTAGGACTTTCACAAACAACCTCCAATACTGGTCAAATTTTTGGTCAATTATTCAATAGTCTAACCTCATCAATGCCTAGTCACTAGTGCCCTTACCTACTTGACTAATATGACCACCATAGTGTGGTCATTCATTTTACTGGAGCCTTCTCTATTATAAATATTTCAATGTTCCTCACATACCCGATGTGGAATATTTTATTCCACATCGACAATTTAAAATGGTTACAACTACCCTTATGAGTTATAAACATCAGGTTGAACACATGGTGATGAGGGTAATACATATGAATCAGTTTAGATGTCGACCACCTCGAGGTGTGGTGCTCAATGTACAACTAGAACCCATCATGCCATCTAGGTGCTAACATAAACCTATAGTCAATGGTGGACCAATATATGTATCGAGGTACCTTGACTGACACAAGGTGACCATCATTTGATGGTTGAGTTACTTAAAGAGATTATTTACTTAATAACAATATTTATTATCCCATGTCGTCAATGTGGGACAATTTTCTAATATGAATAATAAAAGGAGTGCTTCACCCACATTGATTTAAACAACTCAACACCAGATGAATACCCCAGGTCAATAACAACTACGTGGAAATCATCCGAATGGGGTTAATTTAACAAGTGGTATCATACAAGCTAGTCATGTGTGTGTCTCTGTGTTGGATAGACCATAGATTGATCCTTACTTAAGCATTGATTCAAGATACAAAGCTACTTATAAACCCCCAATAGAGATTAAAAGGGGTGTGAAATATTGTCGAAAAGTGAAACATAAAATATTTCATAGTAAGAAAACCTTTATAGGTCATAATCAGGCTTCTTCAAGGTTTAATTCACCTGTGACATCCCATTCGAAGGCTAGAAAAAACTTGCAATCAGTTTGATGATACAAGACCTTAGACTTTCCAAAAATAAGGTAAAATACTGACAATCTATCCTATGGATCAACAACAAAATTTGAAATTAGACCATATTGGACAACGTTTTGGTTTCATATGATAGAAGGGAGGAGAGTGATTAATAATAACAATTTGTAGTGAACACAAATAGTTTTTTTAAAATTAAATATCGCAATACAGATCTGTAGTAGAGGACTTTGAGTCAGTTATTTTATAGGTGACAATACCCAAGGCCAGGTAAACCATGTGTAAGGAAACCAGGACCAATTATAGTGATGGTTATGGGGAAATTTATTAGTAGGGGTAATGAATTAATGTTTGATAATAAATGTCAGTGATATCCCACATTGGTGGTATCGTGGGCAAACTAAGGAATAAGAGTGCCTTAGCACTCTAAAGTTAATAACCACTAGTGGTGGTTATGAGAGTTTCACTAATGGTGTTGAGCTATGAGATTTTAGCCTAAGCCTTGCTGTTGCATAAGGTTTCTAGGGCCAATTAAATCATTTTAAACAAATAGCTTGACGACTTGGACCAAGCGTCCTTATTAGGCTTCAAATGTATTCAAAATAAGACTTACGCCTAATAATTGACATGCGATCTTCCTATTGGACCTTATACCTAGTTTAGTTTGATTTACTAAGCATATAAATAGAAGCATGCAAATATCTAATAATATTGATCATAAATTCGGCTAACATTGGAATGATTTGCAATCTAGTAAACAAACAAAGCTTAAATTCTCATGAATAACATTAAAAACAAATATAAATAGGAAGATCTCTCCAATTTGCAATATTCATAAAATTAATTTTTTTTTTCCTTGTCTTTTAAGCCCTCCAAGAATTTTCCTCCCTTTCTTCTCCCCCCAGCATTATCACATGGTGGATTTTTATAACATTTTGGAGGTGCCTTTTCAAATGGTGAAGGGCAATCTAGGTAATGACTTGTTGGAGGGGTCATTTGGAAGTACAGACCCAAGAAGGTGATGATGCATATAAAGTGGAGTAATAGTGCCTTAGAAGACCTAAGGACATGATGATGCATATAAGGTGGAGTAATAGTGCCTTAGAAGACTTAGGTGACTAGATTATAATTTTTAAATTCCTTCTAGTGTCTTATAAGTCCAGATTCCTTTCCCATGGCACTTAGAGTCAAAATTTTCCTTCCCTAAAATTTAGCTCCACATTAATATGCAAAACATGCTAATAATTTAATTCATAAGTAATCCTCTTTTTTTAATATATATATTTTCTTCTAGGGTGCATTTTTCAAAAGCATTAAATAAATCACCACAATTTCCAAAACTCTAAAAATTTCCAATACCTTTTAAGACTTCACAAAAATAAGCATTAGTTTCCTTTTTCTTTGTCAAGCACAAGGGTTCGATCGAGGTGGGATGTGACATACTCCCCCCTTAGACTAAACACAGTCCCTTGTGTTACCATAGTTAGCAAGCATAAAATATTAATGCATTTCCAAAACATAGCAAAGGAAACAAATAACCATAATGCTTTTACCAATTTGCACTCACAGGCATCCATGCAACCTCAATATTCCACACCATTGTTTTATCCTATGGATGGCCTTTTTAAGATAGACTCACTATCACCATCCAATCCAGGAGACTAGTCTCAGACATCATTGTCCAATGGTGTAAACATGAGTATATAATGCACCTACATGCGGGTAATAATCCATGTTACCCATGAGTTGTCTTCATCATCCTTTCCCTTTACCAGTATCTCATTCTTGGTGGTCGAGCAACTCCTTCCCATGAGAAGAGCAACTTCTTCCACCCATGAGAACTCCTGGACCTGTGATGCAAAAAAATATCAGTAGTACCATATTCTTCAAGAAATAAATCATCTATACTGCATGAACTAGTATTGAATCATCCATCAATAATTGCTTTGCATGGTAAAGTCAAAGCATAAAAACAAGCATAAATTTTATCATAAAGCATCAAGTCATAAGTCAATGCATACCTATCATAATAAAGGTCTACAATATCTATCAATGCATCTAACTAAAATAATATTACATATTATTCTCAAATAAGTAAGGAAAATGATTCCTCATGTCCTCCACCCTTTCCTAGGTGGCATTTCTTTCTGAATATAGGTCCCACTAGACCTTGCATTATTCTATGTTTCGCTTCCTCATCCTCTTGGAGTGAAACTCGAGGATCTTTACCGACTTTACCTCAATGTAAGTTGGGTCCACCATCTGCAACTTTGAGACATCCAAAACATGATTAGGATCATCAATATACTTCCTAAGTAGGGACACATGGAAAGAATCATGGATCTTTGCCAAATTAGGTGGCAAGTCGAGTCTATAGGCAACAAGGCTAATCCTTTCTAGGATGGTGAATGGTCCAACATATCTAGGATCTAGTTTAGTTGACTTGATAGCACTTTTCATAGGCTTTACTCTCAAGAATACCTTATCTCCTACAGAGAATTCTCGAGGAGTTCTCTTCAAGTCAGCATAACTTTTTTGGTGATCTGAAGCTTCCTTAAGCCTTTGTCGGATTACCTTCATCTGTTCCTCCATTTCTTTGAGTGTATCTAGTCCAATGATGACCCGATCCTCTAGATTATCCCATGACAATGGTGTTCTACATCTTTGACCATACAAAGCCTCAAAAGGAGCCATATTTAAAGAAGCATGGTATCCATTATTGTAGGCAAATTCTACTAAAGGTAAGAAGTCTTCCCATCGAGACTTTTGATCCATGCAATACATGTGAAGCATATCTTCTAAGACTTGATTGACTCTTTCTATATATTCATCTATCTTAGGATGATAAGCAGAACTTATATTTAGAGTGGTGCCAATTGCACGATGAAGAGCTTGCCAAAAGTTGGATGTGAACCTAGAATCTCGATCAGAAATGATTACTTCAGGAAACCCATGTAACCTGAAGATCTCTTTGGTGAATCTATTGGCTATTACTACCGCATCATCCTTGGTGCTTCTTGGTATGAAATGTGCCACTTTGGTCAGTTTTTCGACCACAACAAGTATTGCATCATGTTGGTACCTAGTCTTAGGTAACCCAACTATGAAATCCATTGATATTACCTACCACTTTTGCATGGGCACATCATGTGGATACAACTATCCTGCTGGATGTTTATGTTTTACCTTCACTTTCTGGTATTCTAGACATCGAGCAACAAAGTTAGTGATATCCTTCTTCATACCAAGCCAATAGAAAGTCTTCTTCATGTTTTCTCTCATCTTGGCCCCTCCAAGATGAGCGGAATATGGGGATCTATGAGCTTCCCTCATGATCAACCTTCTTAAATTACCAATTTTGGGGATGACTACCCGATCCTTAAAACACAAAAGTCCATCTTTGAGACTATAATCCTTATCTATCCTAGGATCATGTGCCATCTTAGCTTGGATTTCATTACAAAGTTGATCCTGAGATTGGGCTTGTCTAACTTGATCCATGAGATCTACATGACTTCGAGTCAGTGCAACAATGTGCCTTCTCCTACTCAAAGCATTGATGACTTTGTTTTCCTTCCCTTTGATATACTCAATACCAAAGTCATATTCGACCAAGAACTCAATCCACCTTCTCTATCTTGCATTAAGCAATGGTTGAGTAAAAATGTATTTTAAACTTTGGTGGTCAGTTCTCAACTCAAATGGTCTACCCACAAGGTAGTGTCACCAAATATTTAAGGCATGTACAACTGTAGCTAGTTCTAGGTCATGTGTAGCATAGTTAGTCTCATGTTTCTTGAGCTTTCTTGATTCATATGCCACTACTACTTTATCTTGGGATAACACTCCTCCCAATCCTTCCAAGGAAGCATCTATGCATACTAAAAAATTTTCTTGGGGATCTAGGATTTTTAGTATAGGAGTGGAAGTGAGCTTTTGTTTAAGCAATTGAAAGGTGGCTTCACATTTATCTATCCATTTGAACTCCTTTCCTTTTCTTTGAATATTTGTTATTGGAGAAGCTATCTTAGAATAGTCCTTCACAAATCTTCGATAATATCCCACCAATCCCATGAAGCTTCGCACTTCAGTCACATTAGTAGGAGGTGGCCAATTCAAAATGGCCTCAATATTTTGGGGATCCATCGCAATTCCATTTGTAGAAATTATATGTCCCAAGTAGTGTACTTGTGGAACATAAAAATCACATTTGGATATGTTTCCATAGAGTTGATTCTTTCTCAATATCTCTAGCATGATTTTCAGATGTCTATCATGCTCTTCTTTACTACAAGAGTAAATTAGAATATCATCTAAGAATACCAATACAAACCGGTCCAACTGATTTCTAAACACACTATTCATTAGATTCATGAAAGCAGTTGGTGCATTGGTTAACCCAAATGGTAGGATAATGAATTCATAGTGCCCATACCTAGTCTTGAAAGTAGTTTTATGAGTATCCTCATCCCGGATCCTCAACTGATGATACCCTGATTTCAGATCAATCTTGGAAAATATGGTTGCCTCTTTAAGTTGATCAAATAGGTCTTCTATCCTTGGCAAAGGATAACTATTTTTTATGGTTTTTTTGTTTAACATTCTGTAATCTATACACAACCTTAGTGAACCATCCTTCTTCTTTACAAATAGTATCAATGCACCCCATGGAGATACACTTGGTTTAATTAACCCTTTGTCAAGCAACTCTTGGAGTTGCACCTTCAATTATTGCATCTCAATAGGGTTCATCCTGTAAGGAGCTCTATGGATAGGTTTTGTGCCTGGTACTAGATCAATGGTGAAATCAAACTCACATTTAGGAGGTATTCTAGGAAGCTCTAAAGTAAATACTTCCCTATATTCTTGTAGAATTGGGAATTTCTTAAATACTTCTTCCTTATTGTCATCCTCTACTTCTTTTAATTTAACCGCATAGACCATTCCTCATTTCCTTATGGATTTCTTTAATTGCATTGCAAATAATAGCACTGGCTCAAAAAATCCTTGCTCACTATCCATATTTATTCTTTTCTCCTCATCATTAGTAAACTCAATCCATCGATCTTGGAAATTGATCAAAGCTTTGTGAGCCTTTAACCAATCCATGCCCAAGATGATGTCAAAGGCATGTAGTGGTGCTACATATAGGTGCCAAGTGATAGAACTAGTGGGTAGGGAAATTTTAGTTGTGGGGAAACATTGATCCATGGAGTAGGTCTATCCTGACCCATACTCCACTTTCCACCCTTGTGCCAAAGATCTAGGTCTCTCCAGCATGTCCCTTATTATGCTACTAGAAATAAAACTATCAGTAGCTCCACTATCTATCAAAATTTTAACATCTCTACCAAATATTTTACCATTTATGAGCAAGGGAGTTGCTTGTCCTTCTAGGTTCTGGTTCCCGATGGTTGCATAGATTTTGTGGTTCTTCCCATTTGCCTTCTTGCTAGATTTTGCACGGTGGGGATAATTCCTTGCATAGTGCAGACCCCCACAATCATAGCATCCAGTATTAGGGTTCTAATTTGTTCCTTGAACTGGCTTATCCTTCACGTTGATAGGAGGTGGTCCTACCTATTTCAGAGGTTGAGGTCTTTCAACATTGTTGTTGTTTTTATTCTTTTGTTGGAACCTCTTCTTAAAATTTCCTGGTTTCCCATTGTTCCTCTTTGCAAATTTGGAATTTTCTCTACCCTTCTGATTTTTTTTAGGTTCCCACTTCCTCTTTGGTTGGTGATGATGTTCCTTCCTTGACCAATTTGAGGAGTTGATGAATTTCCTATTTGGGTGTAGATTGTACTCTGCCTAGCATGCCAGATCGTAAGCCATCTCCAGATCACTAGGTTTGTGCATATTCACTGAAGTTCTGATTTGATACTCAGTTCCTGAGAGGAATTTATGTACTTTCAACTTATTATCCTTCTCATAAGTTGGAACATATTTGAGCAACCTTACGAATTGCCTATAGTACCCCTCTATGGATTGGGTCCCTTGTTGGAGTTGGATGAATTCATCAAGTTTCTTCATATAAAATTGTTCCGTGAGGAACCTTTTTCTGAAGGCTTTTACAAAATCCTCCCATTTGAAGTGAATAACTTTGACTTTCTGCTCCTTACAAAAGGTCTCCCACCATTCCAGACTTGTTTCCATTAGAAGCCCTATGGTCCAGACTATCTTGGTTGTTGGAGAGTAGTTTCTCATGGAGAAGTAAACCTCCAATTCATTTAACCAGGATTCTGCTGAGTCTCCTCCTTCTTTTGGTAAACTTTCTAACCTTTACATGTTTCAAATCCTTTTCTAGTTCCCCATTAATGCGGGCTTTAGCCACATGATCCATTTCATCGGTGTCATTTGCTTGCTCTACTATAGGATTTGTTGACTCAGGATCCCTATTCTCAGGTTTTTGTATTTTGGTCCTAATGGCCTCCAAAAAATTGCTCTGTTGGGCCATTTTTTCTCTATACAGAGTCATCTCTTCTTGCATTGTCTGAACAATGGTCGTGAGATTCTCTACTTTGTTTGAGTTTTTTGAACTTTCCCCTATGGGTCTATCTTCAACACTATCAGTGCTAACTAGTTTCTCCTTTCAAGAAACCCTCTTCCTTCCACTTCTCAACTTAGGTGGCATGTTTCCTAGATATAAGAGTGGTGTCAGTTTGCAATTCTATTACGCATTTACTTTTGCTATATGTAAATTTTAAATACCACATGCATCTTGTTAAAATGTATCTTAATGTATAAATAGTATGCAACACTTTATTATAGTTGACTACCATTTGGTGGTCGCATAATGGTGTTTCAACCATGGTAAAGGTTCAGTTTGCTACTATTGGTGGGATATGTTTCAGCATATCCTAGCTAAGTTTCATACGACTTCCATATCTGGCCAAAAGGCCATGTTGTAACATCAATCAAAATTAAAAGAAAAATATTTTGATATTTTCTTCTAATATGGAGACCCTACTAAATCTATTAGGGTCTACTCATATATATATATATATTTTTATAACTCTTGTTGATTTATAATACAATGTCTGAGTAAGGAAGAGGCTTAGCTTGGAGCTACGAATGTCAAGTACGATTCTCAAAAGAGTCTCAGGTACACCGCTTAAGACCCACTATCATGGAGGGTTCACTTAACTCTTCCAATCTGATTCACCAATGGTTCAAGCATGGGAGAAAAGACTTTTTGGTCAAATATCTGCCTAATCATACAAAAATTCATTTATGTGCACCCTAGACATGGCCAACATTGAATGACCGGAGGAAAGAAATGTCCTCCATGTCAATCTCCAGAGAGGGTTGGCTCCCAAGCTAAATCCTACACTGGTTGAAGACTAGAGTTGCAGGAAAGAGATTAAAAATTGTGGAAAGAAATGGGAAATATGGCCACAAGCCGAAGGTGTAGGATTCGGGGCAGACTAACAACAAGAAATTCACCCAAGCATGAAATAGCATATAACAAAAGAGAAGCAGCAGAATTTACTTATAAAATTGCAAGAGCAACCTTCAAAATAACACTCCAGCACTCACTCCCTCATTAGCAATATTTAAATTCAAATACAGAATTTTAAACTTCACAACAAATAAGGAACATGAATGTAAAATAGAAGTGCATGAATACAGAAGGAAATTGCACACAAGATCACTTGCAAATTTAGAAGCCTGGTGTCTTCTATTGATGCAGAGAACTTGGAGAGTTTTCTCGCAAAGTGTCTAACCTCCTTTTACAATGAGAATTAAGTAGTATTTATAGAGGATTTCACCTCTTTCATTAAATGCACATGGAGACAAAATGATCGCAGATCAGGAACCATAGTGAGGAACTTCCTCCTTGGAAATATTGAAAATTCATTCTCTTGGAACAACGATCCATATTTCAAGGAAACATTCCCAGGAAATCAGTATCTTGAGACATCGGTGCATAGAAAATTAAGAGACATTTGATGCCTTGAAGACGCACTCCCACTTTGGAAATCATGAAAATCCTCCTGTGCTTTTAACACGACTCTCTTCTCTACTTGGGATTCACAATTTGAGTTACTCATCGCCACCATTATTTAATGCTTGTCAAAACCTGCTCTGGGCACCTTTGAAATTTGGGCATCGCTGGAGAATACACTTTTGATTGATTATGTTCCCCTTTGACCATGGCGAAACCATTCTTCTCATTTCAAGCAAAAATCTTTAACAATTGAACATCCTTATCTTTGTAATCACGTTTGCCTCTCTTCCTTAAAAATCATGTTCGCCCCTCAAAAAGGCGACAAAGATAGTCGCCTCCCTATTGGGGTGACTACGATATTGACTTGTCAACGCCGCCTCATCTTAGGCGCATTCGCCCGATTTTGTTTTACTGGCGCGTTCGCACGTGATTTCATTCTTGGGGATGCGTTCGCCCATGGGAGAGGCGAATAGAATGTTCACCCCTCGACCAGGGTGAAAGTGACGTTGTTTTGTTTTGGAGCACGTTCACCCATAGGAGAGGTGAACAGAATGTTTGCCCCTCGACTAGGGCAAACATGATGTTGACTTGTCGTGCACCTTTTAATGGTTGTGCCTCTTTTTAAACTTCCTTCACCCATAGTACTTCATTCACCCGTAGTTGGGGCGAATGGAGCTTTCACCCCAACCTTGGGGTGAACATAATTTCCTTTGTGATGGCAATCTTAATAAATTCACCCAAAGTGGGGCGAATGTGACTTGTAGATTTTATTTTTAGGCACTACTTCGAGAGTTGCCATAGCTTCACCATTTTATCATCCCTTTATTTTTTATTTTCCTCAATGAAGATTGCATAGAGTCTTTGGCTTGGAGGGAATGTATTTCCATTTTTGCAGTGATATTAGCATCTCCGTCTTTAACCACTTAATAAAATCTGAATTTTCTATACAATGCATTGTTTCCAAGCACCAAGCCCAAAGAGAAGGTAAATACAAACAAAAAAAATAAAAATAACTAAAGTGATCGAAATATTATATTCATTGGATTAATATAATATTTTGCCATATTACAATCAAAATGCTCCTATAAAGTGAAATCAAAATCCCAATGTGGCAAAGTACAAAACTGCCAATATTTCTAGTGACTCATGGGGTATCCAACTCGCATGGATGCAAGCGATCCCAGGCCTTTATCCATTGGGCTGCTTATGGAGTCTTTTTTCCAGTTGCCTTGGCTGGCACCTTTGCTGCAGATGCCTTCCAATGCACCTCCTCTTCGGATTTCTCCTTGGCTTCAGCTTCGATCGCCACTTTGAGAACTTTGGCTCGCTCTGCTTCTTCTGTTGCTTTCTTCCATCGTCGTGTGCTCTGCTGCTTGCTCCTCCTGCTCTTTGAGGCTTTTAGATATAACCTCATAAAGTGTAACCACTTCTTCCCAAGCATGGGTGGTGAATAAGGCTGGGAGTACTCAAGGATTCATAGACAAAGCATAGGTTTTGAATATCCTCCAAGCTAAGATGCTTTGCTCTCTGAGCCAGCTCATACAATGATAACTCCAAGCGGGTATATTTTTACATTAGAGGTAATACCTATGCTTCTATGATGGGTTCCTCCCATGCATCGATCTTCGAGGTATCCTCTACGAACTTCCTCCAAGATGCCTCCAATTGCTCCTTTGGTAGGGGTTCGCCCTAGTCATCAGTGAAGTCTGGGAATCCCAAACCAGCAAGAGTGTCAAAATGTGTCATGGAAATAGTATGCTCTCGCTTGATGGTGTTAAGAATTTTTCGGCCTTCTCTCACTAGGTCCATCCTTTGGAAATAACTGTGCAACGTGACTTTTACAGTAGACCAAGCATGATCCATTTTGCTCAAGGGGCGAATGTGAATGTTAGAATTAGCTAGGGCCTAAATTTTAATAGCCATTTCCATGTGTGGCCCTAGCATCTCCTCCGTAGTGTCAATCAAATGCTATCCTAGCTGGATCTGTATTCGTGCTTCCCACAAATAATGCAACACTTGCACTATCTGTGCAGCCAACTTCTCATAGTTTTGGGCTGAGCGAAGGCGTGCTTCTTTAATGTTCTTCGGAGAAAATCCTGTAGCCTGTGTAGCCTTTTTGACTAGTTGATTTTGGATAGCCTCTAACTACTATCGGAGTGAATGCATCTCTATCCTAGTCGTGCATCTCTTTCTTTCAAGTGCACTCCAACCTGTCGGTGCAAGTGTTCATTTTTTGTGGTAGTATTTTCTTCTTGCGCTCTGCTTTTTGCCAAGGCATCTTCGAGCTCAATAATTTTATTTTCATTCTCAAAATATTTTTCCTTGTAATACTCACCATGCAAGTATACCGAGCTCATGTCAACCTGTATATTGCCCATATTTTCCATCGAATTTATCCTGGTGAGGTCTTCCATTATAGTCTCACAGACGTAATCACTCGGCAACATTTCTCCTTGTGGCTTTTGGACCAAGGGAGTGATTCTAGTCGTGTGAGCTTCCATAGCGACCGGATCAAAGGCAACTTTCTTAATCGGCCGAGCTGGAGCCAAGGCCTCTTTTCACCTCCTACTTTTCAACCATTGTGACGAACTCAGGTGTGCCCTATTTATTTTCTCCATGTTGAGCTATTTTCACGCCACCTGAACATCGGGTAATGCTTGTATCTCCAAAAATGGAGTGAACGAAATCAAAAATTTTGAGCGGCTAGGCTCAAAGGAAGCGGATGAGATGGCTAGAAGAGGGGGAACCAAAATGGCGGATTGGATAGAGGAACCAGGTTTGGTTGCAGTTATGCTTACTCTGGGAGGAGCTTGCGTACTTACAACCTCAATGGTAGTGGTGGTGGCAATGGAAGGGGAAGGGCATGAAAAGGGATTTGACCTTGATGCATATGAACTAAAAGAAATGGAGGTCGAAGAGATGGGAATAAGAAGGAGCAGTAGTGACTTCGAGAATAGGGGAAGAGGAAGGAAGTGAAATGGATACGGAGGGCATACCAAATGGTGGAGAAATGGAGACAAAAGATGATGGGAGTGAAATAAAGGTCACTACATGCTCCAGAGAAGAAGAAGATGGGAAAAGAAGATGTACCTTCGGGCGTGGGCATCGTGTGATGTGGTGACAGGAGTGGCTATGAAATCACTTCTTCTTGTTGTGCTTCCATCCTCTCCTCAATGTTCACATTCTCCTTGCCATCCATGACCTCTACTTGGGAGCTTTTCGACTGATGGTCCTCCACTTGCTCTTGAGCCATTTGAAATATTTGTGCAACCATAGTCGGGACCTCTGTTGCTGGTGAAGGATTAACAACTACGACTAAAACAACAAGAACTGTAGGAACCACAGCAACTGAAACCTCCACAATAGAAGTAGTAATGGCACTAGTCCTTGGTCTTTTCACTGCCTTGGGAAATGGTGGCACTTTTGGCACATTTTGCTTCTCTGATGTAGGTGCCTCTTCAACTTTTTGTTTCATCCGTTGTGATCTCCGTCTAAACACGTATTGTTGCTCTTCTTCCTCTAGAGTCTCCTCCTCAACCAAAGGATGTTTTCCCTCTGTTTCACCTTCACCACTATCGGAGTGTTGAAAACTCTAAGGTAGAATATTGGCAAAGGCAATGGGCTGATATGAATCAACATACTCATCATAAATATCTGAAAATGACTCATCCAACTTCAGCCCGTAAGGAGTTGTTGGCTTCCCTCGGTGAACCCGCATTATCCACCAATTCATAATTTTCTCCTCAGTCCATTTGGGTTCACTTTCTTTAACTTGGCTAAACAAACCCGATGGAGGGATTTGAGATTTATACCGGTCCATATTATACTCAGCCTCTTGCTCATAGCAGTCATGCCAAGGTGGAAGCGTTTGTCATCTTTTCAATGTGCCAATTCATATCGGGCCCATCAAAATTATTTTTATTCTTCTGAATATCAGGTTGAGGGCAACAATGAAATGATTTGGATTTTATAATAGCTATAAACTTGCCCAACGGGTCATACCTCCAACGTTGCGGTAGTTCTATCAGTCCCAAATCTTGCAATGCTACTGTAAGGAGCTGATTCTATCCTACTTGGCTCACCTCTATACTGTCAAATTTAAATGGCATATTGCATGTCATTTTCTTCCCATGCCCAGCTCCATACACATCATTCACGTAATCCGACTGGCGCACTACTTCCATAGCAAAAACATGCTCAGTGGCAAAATAGGGCAACAAAAATGGCTTACCCGTGAAACCAAAAATTCTCACAACTATGCCCTGAGTAAGCAAAAAAATATCTCCTTTTTCTTGGGCAACCATTGCGTCTCTTAATTCCTATGGCACCCTCTCACATGTACCACAAAGTAACTCTATCGTAGGCCCCAAAAACCAACTATTAAAACTGTAAAATGACTCCCTTTTTGTCAAGACGGGAGTCCACATATAAACTGGCAGAGGTTCATTTTTCTCATTTGTCTGCGTTACTGCAATGAAAGGAAAGCATCGCTGGAGTTGGAAAAAGAAATACCATACCAGAAAAGAAGTGTGCCTGAATGACTTTTCCTCCCCAATTTGCAACTTCTCCAACTGAAAATTTAACCTCTAGGAAATAAAATCGGCCCAATCAAAGAATATCAGATTGGTGCCCTGTCTCATAGCTGAAGGAGAATAGAATTCCACTTGGTAAATACATTGTGCTAAAGTTGCCTACCACTTATGAATGGTATCATCTGAAGGTAAAATTGCGACCCATGCCAACATTGAATAAATATCCAAGCTTTTAAAATCCATGAGCAGCTTTGGCAAATTAGGAAGTTGCCCCATCGATGGCTCCTTAATCAGCTGGGTCTCCATAAACTATCGCATTGTTACCGTGGAGACATATCTATCCTCTTGCTCGTTAGTATGCAGTTTTTTATGGACCCTATAGGAAGGAGGCTTTAAACCATAAGCGAATGCCTCCCGAACCTCATCTAGGGTGATGGTGAAGAGAATTTCCCTCTTTGCATTTCTCACAGCTCTAGTAAATGGGTCGTAAAACTGAGCGATAAGCCACACTAGCTCAGGGCAAGGATGGACTAGTGGGCACAGGTACCAGAACAACTATGAATGATAGGGCACTATCAGCCAAATTTTTGATGTCACCCCCTAGTTTACTATGAACTCAACATCCTACCACAATCTTTCCACACCTTTGTGGGTAATGATACAATCACCAATTTCTACCATGGTGTCATCATACGGGTCTAAGTCGACATAGTCATTCTTTTAGGCCTTCTTAGCTCTAGACTTTGACATTTTGGGCTCTGCAGCCTCTATAATTTCTTTATTCTCTTTACTTTGCTTTCCCATTGTCTCTTCTTCCTGACAAATATTTTGAATACTTTTTGGGAACTTCTGCAATGACAGTTTGAAAATACAAGAGTAAAAATTTGAAAAAAAATTACTTTACCTCCCCTATATAACCCATCCCCCATATAAATGTCGAGTTAACCTAGGCACTTTCGGGAGATCATGAGCATCGATTCCTTCACAGGCACCATTCCCAATGTTCTAACGGTATCACCTTTGATTCACTACCAAATCATCCTAGGAAAGAGTGCCCTTCCTTGCTACGTAAATTCATTGTAAATCGTGCCCTGGTTGTCGAAGCTTGCTTGGAAAAATAAATCAGCCACCTGAAAACCAATGGTAGGTATTCTTTGCTCCTCGAGAACACAAATATTTCATAGGGCGCATGTTTAAATTAAATGCCTTTAAAACATTCCTCTACCTACATTCCTACTCTCTGATAGTTGCCACGTGTTTGAGGGCGCAATTTCTTTGCAACGTGCTTCCGAAATCAAAAGAAAACACTTACATTCCTTTTTCTTCAATGAAATCATCTTATGAGCACCCAATATTCTCCTCCTTTTAACTCAAATGCCTTCAAAAATAAGAGCAAATTATTTCCTTTTTCCTCATTCTAGGGCACCTTCAATTTGCTTGGTAATTCTATGGCGAATAACCTTCTTTAATAAATTTTTCTCCTTCACTACTTCGCCCATATTTAGAAAATTTTATTTTCTAAAAAAAAAAAATTGCTTTTAAAAATTTTACTCCTCTTAGATTTTCTCCTTTTTTTCATTTTTCTTTTTAAAAGGAGGCTCATTGCATTAATATGAAAACCCCTTTACTAAAAGAACAAAATGCATGATCTTTTTTTTTTATATATTAAATCCTTATCACTCCAAATAAAATAATTCCCCATAATTTCTTTCCACATGGCAACACATGCACTTTAATCAATGCGCTCACCCAAACTAGGGGTGAACGGTCATTTTACCCCTTTTTGGGGTGAATGCAATTTTTACCTTCAATGTTGCATTGACCAAGTGCTTGTATACACTTTCTATGCATTTTCACACCAAAAATCTTAAGCCATCCATCAAACATTCACCCCAAACTTAGGCGAACGAACATGTCACCACTCTTTAAGGTAAACACGACTTCAACATTATCTATACTTATTTTTTAAACAACTTTTAATTCCAACTTATATATTTATCAACACGTCACCCAAACTAGGGCGAACTGACTTTTTTTAATAAATTCCGTTTTATTCACTTTACATATCCATTTCAAAAGGGCCCAAAGCTTTGTGTTCCTTCCTTGGGTGAAAGCGCCTGAAAGCACCCCTTTTGCTTTGATTACATTTCAAACACTTAGAGAGGGGGCGAAACCTTACTTCCTTTTATGCCCAATTTAGCCTTTTCAAAGGGATGTCCTTTTACTAGGAATCTCATAACACCATTTTTATTTTTCTTCTTTTCTATTTTTTTATTTATATATTTTTATAAATATACCATCGCTAATTTAAAGCAAATAAAATACTATCAAAAGAATATATACATATTTACAAGATGGTACCTCATCGAAATTTCATCATTGAATATAGGCCTTCAAGTGAAGACCATTCACCGGGATAGGAAGATCACAACCCTCCATGTCACGAAGATGATAAGCATTTATCGAATTTACTACGAAAATCTGAAAAGGGCCTTCCCAGATAGCATCAAACTTATGGTGTTTCCCTGGCTTAGCCTTCTTCTCATTCCATTTGAGAACTAAGTCTCCCACCTGAAATCTGTGCTCAGTAGTTTTCTTTCTGAACCACTTTTGCATCTCTTTAGTGTGCTCAATGAATGTTTGATACACCTTTTCTCTATCTTCTTCCAACTGCAATAATTGTGCCAATCTTGCACTCATAGGATCATACTCCTCATCTTCATCTTGAAATAACTGCAATGTTTGAAGGATCGGAAGCTCAATGTGGGTAGGCAGGACAACTTCTTTTCCATACACCAAAGAATATGGAGATGTTTTGATAGATTTTTTTATAGATATGCGATCCACCCAAAGAGCCTGGTTCAACAATAGGTGCCAACTCCTCTTGTTATTACTTCTCGAGTGTCCTTTTCAAAATATACAACAAATTTTTATTGGTAGATTCGGCCAAACCATTCCCTTGTGGGTAATAATTGGATGATGTTTTGAGATAAATCCCATATTTTCTAGTGAACTCTGTGATCTTGGCTCCAATGAATGGAGTTCCATTATCAGTTACAATTGAATCTGGGATACCAAAGTGAGTAATAATTCCTTCCAGAAAAGAAATGATGGTCGCCTGATCAACCTTCTTGGTGGGAATAGCCTCTACCCATCTGGTGAAATAATCAATTTCCATTAAGATGTATTTATGTTCTACGGAAGAATGTGGATCAATGACTCCAATGAAGTCAAGACCCCACTACTGAAAAGGTGCTTCCACTTGAATTGGGATGCAGAGGCAGTGCTCCTTTCCTGATTCTGCCAACGTATCACTGACAACTATCACAGTGTTGACTTACTCTATGAGCATCGATGAACAAAGTAGGCCAAAAATAGCCAGCTCAAATAATTTTTAAGGCCATGGGCCTACCTGCATAGTGACCACCGGATAGCCCAGAATGAAATTCTTCTAATATTTTTTCCTTCTCAGATTCCTTCACACATCTAAGGAGAACTCCATCAATATTTTTGTGAAATAGCCCATTAGGCAACAGAACATATTTGAGGGCTTGCAGCCTAAACCTCCGATGCTGTGAAGCATCAAGGTGTGGTGGACACTTTCCAGAAGTAAAGTAATCAATAAGCTCTTCTATCCAATCATGATTGCTTGCAGTATGATTTACACAAATGCTTTCGCCAACCTCTTCCTCTTGCATCATATCCAATGATTCAGATGCGACACTTTTAGCTAACTCCTAGCATAAAGCTCACCCATGAACTAGCTTTGTTGGTCGGATCTCCACATCATATTCTTGAATTTTTGAGACCCAACTTGCCCTTTTGTCACTTAGTTCTCCTTGGAGTATGAAGTTTTGAACATCAGGATGTATAACATAAACGATAGTTTTGCTCTAGGAAACAAAGTGTCGGAACTTCTTCAATGATTTCATCACCGCGTACACATGTTTCTCAATAAAATTGTACTTCTCTTGGTGGGGTGCAATGACTTGGCTCAGGAAGGCAATTGGCTTCTCATCTCCATCTTCTTGCTTCTACATCAAAACTACAACATAGCTCTCTTGCTCACCTATTGCATAGAGAATAAAGTCCTTTGAATAATCAGGATTAATCAACACTAGAGCTTGGGTGATTCTTTCCTTGATCTCCTGAAAAGCTCATCTTCTAGCTTCTATCCATTTAAACTCGGTATTCTTCTTTAAGAGCTCAATCATGGGTTTCACAACCTGAGCAAAGTCAACAATAAACTTGCGGATGAAATTTATTTGGCCGAAGAAATATTGCAGGTCTTTTTTGTTAGCCGACAATGGTAACTTCAAGAGTGCTTCAACTCTTGTGGGATCAATTGCCAATCCTTCTTGTGAGATCACATGACCCAACAACTTCCCTTATTTAACAACAAATATTGACTTCTTCGGATTAATAGAAATCCTGAACTCACGACACTTCTCGAACACCTACCTCAAATGAGAAACGTGGTCTTCTCTACGATGTGAAAACACAGTCATGTCATCAAGATAGATTACAATAATTCTATTCAATAACTCATCGAAAGCGATGTCCATAGCCCTCTAGAAAGTAGCACCAGCATTTGAGAGTCCAAATGGCATCCGTTGGTAGGCAAATGTGCCCCACTTAGTGGTGAATGTTGTTTTATGTTGGTCCTCATCTTTCACCCATATCTGATTATATCCAGAGAAGCCATCTAACAATGAAAATATTTGTGCACCGACTACCACATGAAGGATTTGATCAATCTGTGGTAGAGGGTAATGATATTTTAGTGATGCCTGGTTCAAGTTCCAAAAATCTACACACAATCGAATGTCTCCATTATTTTTTCGTACTAGCACCAGATTCACCACCCATATCGAGTGCTTAATTGGGTAAATTATCTTTACCTCTAGCATCTTTAACAATTCTACCTTCATGAGTACTTCTATCTTGGGATTGATAGGCCACTATTTTTTTCGAAAAGGTTTTACTCCCTCCTGTAGCTCAATGGTATGATGGATCACGTTCTTGTCATATCCCTTCAAATCTTGATAGCTCCATGCAACGATATCGGGGTATTCATAGCACAAGTTCTTAATGTCTTCCAACTCTTCAGGCACGCAATCAGTTCCGATTTTGATGATCTTTTCAGGTTCTAGCTGTAATTCCTTATACTCCTTGGCATCCACCTTAATCCTGTGCTTTTCAGCCCTATCATTTTGATCAAACAGACTTTCCAATGAAATCAGTCCCCTAGGAATGTGATTGTTCTTCAATTGTATCATCCCCTCCATCTCTTCTTCAACAAGCTTTCTGTCATCTGCGCTTGCAACTTCCTTGATCAAAAAATTGACTATTTGCTCATCATTATCGAATACTTGCCAATAGATGTTCTTGTCAGGGACTGAGGGTCTATAGATCACCCTGATAGTCTTGGGATTTTTGACTATTTGCTCCATAGGAGAATAATTCATGCCAAGAGAGGCTAGAATATCTGCATGTTTATTTTGCTCACGAGAAATCGCCTGAATGTTCAAAGTTGTGAAAGATTCAAACAAATCCCACACTTTGTTGTGGTAGGCTTTCAGGTAATGCTGCTTAGACACACATTTATTTGTGGTTTGATTGACAATGAGTTCGGAGTCACCAAAAATTTGCAATTGTTTGATGCCCAACTTTTTAGCCTTCTTCAATCCGAGGCACAATGCTTCATATTCGATTGCATTATTTGTGCAACTCCAAGTCAATCTATAATAATAAGTCTTCTGTAACCCTATGGGAGAGATCAAAATAATACCAGCTCCTGCACCATTCTTACATCTAGTACCATCAAAATAAAGCTTCCATAACTGATCTATGATAGGATCCGAGGAATCAGGGACTTTTTCTTCAATTTGCTTTAGTTTGGTTATCGTATAACAACCAATGTCTATTCCAATCATTGCATTAAAATCTGTGAGTGAGAATTCATCTTCAAGGTGAAGTTCACCAAGTGCTTCTTCCATCAAGTCAACCTCTTCTAATTCTTCAGTCATCATGTTAACTGCACCTGGAGATTTTTCTTCCTCCTCCAACTTCTCAATATGAAAAGTTGATGGCTTTTCATTATATATGTGAATTCTCTTTCCTTTAAATGGGATCTCCAAATGTGAGTAGTCTAGGGAAAGGTATCCTCCCAATTTCGTTGTGAACTCCCTTGAGAGGCACATGCTAAAGTATGGCTCCAGGTCAACCACTACTACTTCCTGGATGACCATGATTTGTGGCATACTATGAAGGACAATAGGAATATCTTTGATTACTCCTACCATTTTGATCGGAGTCCCATCCAACTACAACACTCCTGGGCTACTTCTTGTGTATTCCATCCCCATCACTTCACATACTACCTTTGGCATGACAGTAGTCATAGCACCGGAATCAATCATACAATTGTGTACAATCCACCCCTCCATTCTGAGTGACAAATAAAATGGGGGTGGCCTATTCTTTCCAGTGGTCAAATTTGGTAGTGCTTGCACCAACACTATTTGAGAAGGATTTTTCTTTTGATCTTTAGTAATCTTCAAAGACTCTTACAGCAGGTCAACTTGTCCAAGCAACTGTAGTGCATCATATAGGCTCACTTTCATGGGTATCTTCTTCATTTATTCCATAATATTATAATTTGAGATGGTCAAAGCCTTCTCTTCTGTAACCCACTCATACTTGTCCTGATACTATTGAGTAGCTTCTACCCTTTGTATTTTTGTCAATGATGGGTACTTGAGGCATTCTTTGACCTACTCTTTCATTTCATTTTGTGTTTGGGCAGCTGTTGTAGGTTGTGAAGTTGATGCTTTTGTTTGTGCCTTTTCTTGAGCTTGCTTAGGTAGTAAATCTTTTAACAAGATAGAATCTTGTTGCTTAGCCATTGCACTAGGTGCTTTCATTGGAGGTTGCCCTTTTTCATTTTGCACCTTTGGTTTCGTAGGCACCTTCAAGGGTTCAAGCTCAACTGGATCTACAATTACTAGTTTCTTTTTAGACCTTGTAAGAACCGAAACTTGCTCCAAGGATGGCATCATAAAATTATGATCAACCTCCCTGATCATGTTGATTTGTCCTCCAGCTAAACTTTTTGCAAGCGTCTGCACATAGTTCATATGCACCATGCAGGTTTCTTCTCCATGAGGATCATTGCATGTTGAACACCAGTACGCCTTTTCTATCATGCTAGTCTCCTCATTTGCTAGCACAGTTGTGCTCTTCTTAGGGCCTCTACTAGTAGATGCTTGCTCTCGAGTAATCGATGGAGTTTGAAATCTCCTTGATCAAAATTTAGCCTCAGCTTGCTTCTTCCTCACCATCGTAAGCTCATTTGATATCGTCCTTAAGGCTAAATTATTAGATTTCACCTCTTATAACAATATTATGAAAGGATCAAGGTTAGAAGGTGTAGGGGTGCTGGCAAAGGTAGAGGTTAGCGGTGCGAGCAATGGTAATGGGACCGATGGCATTGGCAATGCTAGAAAAGGAATAGATGATGGCAATTGTGGTACTGACTGAATGGGTAACTATGAAAAACTTGGAGTGGGATGTTGTGGGATAGGGATCAGAGTGATTTGAGGTGGGCTTGAGCTCCATGAGGGTACTAGGTACATGGAAGGCATGGGTTGCAAAAATGCACTTGAATACAAATGTTGTGGTAGGTCAGGTAGAATAGGCATCATCATTTTTGGAGGAAGCTTACCTATGGCAATCAAGTTAGATTCAGCTTTTTGGGCTTGCGTATACAGATCAGGGAAGGTATTCACATTGGTTTTTCGAACAACCATACCAATGTCAGTGTTGAATGCCCTAAGGTAATAGAATGCAGCTTGTTCATGCATGGGCCACAAACCATCAAGAACTCTTTGCCAGCTTCGAGCGAACCTGACATTGAAATCAACTATCTCCTCCTACGGATGTCTTTGGATCATTGTAAACTGATGCAACAAGGAGTATGGGTCAGCTTGTTCATGGAAATTTTTTATCAACAACTCCGCCAACTGATCCCATGAGGTAATAGTACCAAGTTGCAACGATCGGTACCAATACAACAACTTTCCTCTCAGTGACAATACCAATAACTTTACCATTACATCTTCATCCGTTATTCCATGGATCGTAGCCAAAGAAGCTACATCCTGAATATGTTCATAGGTCATTTTACCAGTGCCATCATAGGTCGGAAAAGCCTTCAAAGCTGCTTGGGGCACTAGATTTTGTGCTTGTAAGTTCAAGGTCCCTGAGCTATTCCATGCTGGGAACTGCCTTGGTGGTTGTGGCTATTGTGGTGGTGGATTTTGAGCCATGTGAACTGGTGTGTGAGGTGGAGCTTGAGGAATGCTAGTGGCAGTACTAACTGGACTTATGGGAGTAGAAAATACACTGACTAGTCGTGAGGATGTGGTGGATGATATATGGGATGTATGAGGTAATGAATATGTACGATGTAGAGTGGCTAATTGAGGATGCTCTCCTAGCCTTTGAATATCAAGTTCGTAGAACTCAATTTGATGATCTAGATTTTTGGCCTTCGATCTTGTATTCATGAGATATAACTTTTATTGTCCTCATATTTGGAGATTTTTAGGTATAATTGAGTCACCATATGTTCTAACTATACAACACGAAGGTGAACATCAAACCTTAATACTATTGAAAGTGGAACTTTTGAGGTCCCACCAGGCGTGCCAAAAATTATTGGTCAAATATCTGCCTAATCATACAAAACTGCATTTGTGCGCCCTAGACATGGCCAACATTGAATGATCGGAGGAAAGGAATGTCCTCCATGTCAATCTCCAGAGAGGGTTGGCTCCCAAGCTAAATCCTACACTGGTTGAAGACTAGAGTTGTAGGAAAGAGATTAAAAATTATAGAAAGAAATGGGAAATATGGCCATAGGCCGAAGGTGTAGGATTTGGGGTAGACTAACAACAGGAAATTCACCCAAGCATGAAATAGCATATAACAAAAGAGAAGCAACAGAATTTACTTATAAACTTGCAAGAACAACCTTCAAAATAACACTCCAACACTCACTCCCTCATTAGCAATATTTAAATTCAAATACAAAATTTAAATCTAACAACAAATAAGGAACATGAATGTAAAATAGAAGTGCATGAATACAGAAGGAAATTGCACACAAGATCACTTGCAAATTCAGAAGCCTGGTGTCTTCTATTGATGCAGAGAACTTGGAGAGTTTTCTCACAAAGTGTCTAACCTCCTTTTACAATGAGAATTCAGTAGTATTTATAGAGGATTTCACCTCTTTCATTAAATGCACATGGAGACAAAATGATCGCAGATCAGGAACCATAGTGAGGAACTTCCTCCTTGGAAATATTGAAAATTCATTCTCTTGGAACAACGATCCATCTTTCAAGGAAACATTCCCAAGAAATCAGCATCTTAAGATGTCGGTGCACAGAAAATTAAGAGACATTTGATGCCTTGAAAATGCACTCCCACTTTGGAAATCATGAAAATCCTCTTGTGCTTTTAACACGGCTCTCTTCTTTACTTGGGATTCACAATTTGAGTTACTCATCGCCACCATTATTTAATGCTTGTCAAAACCTGCTCTGGGCACCTTTGAAATTTGGGCATCGTCGGAGAATACACTTTTGATTGATTATGTTCCCCGTTGACCATGGCAAAACCATTCTTCTCATTTTAGGCAAAAATCTTTAACAACTGAACATCCTTATCTTTGTAATCGCGTTCACCTCTCTCCCTTAAGGTGATAAAGTCACCTCCCTATTGGGGTGACTACGATATTGACTTGTCAACGCCACCTCATCTTAGGTGCATTCACCCGACTTTGTTTTACCGACGCGTTCGTGCATGATTTTATTCTTGGAAATGCGTTCACCCATGGGAGAGGTGAACAAAATGTTCACCCCTTGACCAGGGTGAAAGCGATGTCATTTTGTTTTTGGAGCACATTCGCCCATGGGAGAGGTGAACAAGATGTTCGCCCCTCGACCAGGGTGAACGCGATGTTGACTTGTCGCGCGCCTTTTAATTGTTGTGCCTCTTTTTAAATTCCTTTGCCCATAGTACTTTGTTCACTCGTAGTTGGGGTGAATGGAGCTTTCACCCCAACCTTGGGGTGAACATAATTTCCTTGTTTCGATAATCTTAATAAATTCATCCAAAGTGGGGCGAATGTGACTTTTCCAAATTTTATCTTTACGGGCACTGCCATAGCTTCACCATTTTATCATCCCTTTCTTTTTTCTTTTCCTCAATGAATATTGCATAGAGTCTTTGGCTCGGAGGGAATGCGTTTCCATTTTTGCAGTGATATTAGCATCTCCATCCTTAACCACTTAATAAAATCTGAATTTTCCATACAATGCATTGTTTCCAAGCACCAAGCCCAAAGAGAAGGTAAATACGAACAAAAAAAATAAAAATAACTGCAATGGTCAAAATATTATATTCATTGGATTAACATAATATTTTGTCGTATTACAATCAAAATGCTCCTATAAAGTGAAATCAAAATCCCAATGTGGCAAAGTACAAAACTGCCAACAAGACTTATCCACTAGTAATCTCCAAGCAATTTCTCTTCCCTTACCAAACATGTATTAGTTCAGAGTTCATCTAGTATTCATTTATGGAAGCCTTATGCCCAATTCACCTAGGCTCTGATACCAACTATAATATTACTACCCAAAACCAACCAATCTTAGAAGGATTTCTTTTAATAGATGTTGCATGGAAACTAGAGGATATGAAGTCAAACTGGAATGCATTATGGAGTAGATGATATGACACACCTATAAGACTGATCAAGCACATTTTTGGAGGGGTCACCTAGCAAAAATGTGGTATGGATATGGAGGTTGATCTGGCAGGTTTGAACCCTAATATCTAATGTGGCACATGCTAATCTAGATTCTAACATGATAGCACACATTTCGAGGTTGATATGGATGCTGATGTGGCACTATGATGGAGTGTCTGATGTGTCATCATGTGATTGGTCGATAGGGGAAAAATGATTGGTCTTCTTGATTTTCCAAAGGTAATCATTTACAAGGGAGACAATTCTAGTTTTTGTAGACACTAGAATTGGGTAAATCGGATAAGACTACCAAGGTGCCACTCTTATCGACACCATATGGCCCCATTGGGTAACCCTCAGGGATTAAATAGGGGTCCTAACCAATTTTGGGAAGCTTTAACCCACTTTTGGGAGGTTTTGGACCATGTAGCCATGGTCATCCCGAACTCCTGTTGCACTTGTTTCTTCTTCACAATGGTCATGTCATTAGACAACATCTGAACTGTAGAGTTCAGAGACTGCATCTCCTGCAAGATTTTAGTTTGTATATCGACTTTTGGAACGAGTGGCAATGAATCCATCATCGGTATTGGAGGCAGGGTTGGGTGTTGAGGTGGTGCTGGCAGTACAGGAAATGCCAAAGTGACAGTGGGTTGTGGAGTTGAAATGTAGGGAAATGAATTTGTGGAGAGGTGATTTGAGACACGATAGGATTTGGGTTCCAAGATGAAATCGAGAGTGCAGGGGTGGTGGAGATTTGCGAAGCAGCTGCGTTTGTATACTGGAATTGAAGGAATTCAAGAAGTATGGGCGTCGGCATCCTTTGGGAAATCTTGCCCACAGCTATCAAATCCATTTTTGCTCTCTTCGCTAACTCATACAACTTGAGAAAAGTATTAATGTTAGAATATCTTACCATGATACTGATATCAGGGTTGAAAGCCCGAAGTAAATAGAGCGTTGCAGCTTCGTCAGTTGGCCAAAGTCCAATTGGCACTCTCTGCCAGGTTCGAGAAAACCTCACATTGAAATATGCGATCTCTTCTTGTGGATGTCTCTTGATCGAAGTGAATCGGTGCAGCAGAGAGGTAGGATCACAGGATTAATTAAAGTTTCCCATCAGTTGATCAGCTAACTAGTCCCATCCCGTAATACTACTGGGTGGTAGAGATCTATACCAGTAGAGGAGTTTCCCTCTAAGGGAAAGGACCAGAAGCTTTACCATAATCGGCTCTTTTATGATGTCGTGGATTGTCGCCAGAGATATTATATCCTGGATGTGCTCTAGAGCAGTCTTCCCAGTTCCATCGAATGTTGGGATTTTCTTTACGATAGCAGGCGACACTTGTCCTTGTCCCACTAGATTTAGTGGTGACAAAGAATCCCATGTTGGGGACAATTTGGGTGGTGGTGGCTGCTGCATTTGCTGTTGTTGTTGTTGTTGTTGTGCCATACTTGCTCCTGGATTTTGAGAAACAGGGATTCCCGAAGCTCTCCCTTGATTGCTAATAGCACAACTAATAGGAATGGAGGCACTGGGACGCTTCGATGAGTTGGGAGGATTGGGAGGAAAATTAAATGACGTACTATCAGGAGTTAGGTTTTGTTCACCAACAACGGATGTTCCTTGTAACAGTGGCTTGGGGGTGACCAACCTTGATTGTTCCCCGAAGGCATCGATATCTAGCTCGAAGAAATTGGTTTCCTCTCCTTTATTCTTAACTCTCCATATCGTTTGCATGAAGGCATAGACTTTTGGTACTGGTCTTTACGACTTAAATATTCTTGGGTAAACAGATTCGCCAGATGCTAAGAGTCTTTCAGTAATGAGGGCATCGGTCCTCACTACCACTAGTTAGGTGAGACTGACCGGGTCACACCGGGAACTAGTTAGAACTATCGGCCCCAGTGAAGACAGGTTTGAGATTTAAAATATGGGACCTTGAATGGTTACGAATCTTACTGAGACAGACACAGTCGGTCCCAGCGGGCATGCCAAAAACTGTTGGTCATCAAATCTGCCTAGAAAAGGATTTTGGGTGAGTGTATGCGCCCTAGACCTGGACCAACATTGAAAGGCCATGGGGAAGAGATGCCCCTCGTTCCAATCTTCGGAGAAAGGCTGGCTTCTATGCTAAACTACTTGGGGGTTTTAAGATAAGAGTGTAGTAAAGAGATAAAAGGAGTAAGGTTAGAGAAAGAAATAAAAAAAAGGTAAGGGAAGAGAGATCGGTGATTTGAGGTGGGAGAGAACAGGAAGCACGATTGCTAACAGACAACTTGAATGGAAGCAAATAACACCAAGAATAAATGAAAGAAACGTAATATCGACCTTCCTATGTATCCTTCAGGCGAATTTCAGGGTACAGTCCCCGATTGCACGCTGGACACAGAGTTCAACATCTCAGTGTGCAAACGAAGAGAGACAAAAGAAGCAAGCACAGAAGGCAGCATAAAAGAAAACCAGTAAGACATTTTTCCCTTCCTATGTATCCTTCAGATGAGTTTCAGGGTACAGCCCCCCGATCACACTCTAGACGCAGAGTTCAACATCTCAGTTATGTAAACGAAGAGAGACAAAAGAATCAAGCATAGAAGGCAGCATAAAAGAAAGAAATCGAGCCCAAAGCTCTTTAGTATTAATCGCAGGACATCAAGTTATAGCAACTTTCTAGCAGATAGTTCCCACCCTTTTACATTACAATGCCTGGGTTTTTATAGAGGGCCCAGGCCTCTGAGTCATAATTACATAGCAAAGAAGAGTACGCCTTCGAGCCCTGAGAATTTGGCTCCCCGAGGCTCTCATGACCGAGCTTTCAAATAAGTTACCAAAACTGGTAACTGTGACCGGGTCAACCATAGAAAGGTGCATTGATGAGCCGTCTGGACATCCTTGATCTCTGGGTGTAGTGCTCGAGTGGCCGCCATGCTTGCCGGACTCTCCATCATGGCTTGATACTTCGTTTTTTATTGCCAAAAATGAGCAGCGAGCTTACCGAGCATGAAAATTTGCATTTATGAGGCACTTGATCACCTCGGGAAAATACTTGGCTTAGAACGTGTGCCCGTGAAGCGCTTCGCTAAGTTTGCATTCACAACTTCACTTCGTAATGGTTCTGGGCCGAAGCAAAAACTCCTCTTTGGTTTGTACTTCGCAAAATTGAGCTTCGCAAAACTGCTTCGGGGGTGGGGAGTGCCGAAGCATACTCACTTCGCAAAATGGGTCTCTTCGTCTTTGTCGCTTCGCTGACTAAATTACTTCGCTGACGCCCTCGAGAAATGCTTCGCTGCGATCCTCTTTTGAAACTGTGGTTCGGGAAGATTTCGGCCGAAGCAATTGTCTTCAAAAGACATTGCATCCTTTCACTTCGGGTAGAAGTACTTTGCACAAAATTAGCCAAAGCAAATGCTTCGCAATGAGCTTTTGGCGAAGTAAAAATGGTTCACTGATGGAGGGGCCCGAAGTGAGTACTTCGGCAACTTTCTAGCGAAGCACTTTCAATGCTCCTTTGAGTTCCGCTTCGCTGATTTTCGGACAGAAGTATTTGCTGAAAATGCTTCGGGTGTGAAGTAGTTTCACCCTCTTTTCTTTGTATTTCACTTCGGCACACCGCTTCGCAGAAATCTCGCCCGAAGTAGTTTCTGAAAATGCTTTGGGCCCAAAGTATATTTCTTGCCTTCACTTTTTTTGGCGAATTTGTTCTTTCGAACGCCGCTTTTGTATTCTTATTTAGCAATACTACTTTGCAAAAACTCTACCCGAAGCAATGCTGGAAATGCTTCGGGTGCGAAGCTCTTTCTTTTTTGAACGCTGCTTCGCTCAACTTCTGCCCAAAGTAGCTGCTAGAAATGCTTCGGGTGCGAAGTAGTTTCATTCTCGTTTCTTTGTATTTTACTTCGACGAAACTACTTCACAAAACTTTTACCCGAAGTAGTGCTGGAAATGCTTCGGGTGCGAAGATCTTTTCATTTTCCTTCGACGAAGCTCTTTTCTCTAGCTTGTTTGGCAGCGAAGTTCTTTCTTTTCTACTTTATATGCAAAGGGGTGGCATTGGAAGCCAAAATTGCTGCAACTTTTCAAAATAAAAACAACAAAGAAAAACTTTACACAACACTGTACAAAATTTGTTTTCTTTTTCTACCCCTTGAGAAATGTGACGGAATTGTCAACAGTTTCTCTTCTAGAGGCCTCAATTTCTCTCCTAGAAGCCTTCATCTACTTTTTCCTTGATCTCTGAATAGTCTCCACCCAAGCTTTAATTCTCCTGTGGAGAGAGATCCACAAATCAGAGCATAGGGTATTGGTGTCTCCTTTGGACATAGGTCCATAAACAACTTTTATATTTATAGGATCAATGAGTATTTTAGGTTGAGCCTATTTCTTCTCACTTTCATGATTCTCAATATGGGTTTCAATCTCCAAACTATCCTATTGGTATTGAAGGCATTTAAACATATTTGCAATAGGAACCTTATTCAAAGCTAAAGGATTAGATATATAAGGATTACCTCATCCCGATCTTCTCTAAATTCCCCCTCTAAGGTTGTCAAATCTTGACTAGGAGCTAATAACAAATTTCTAGAGCACCCTGCCTTCGAAGTAGGTCCAAAACCTTGATCAGATTGGGTCTCCACAAAATTCTTGGGCTACCATTGATGGGGTTGGTGATGGCCTATCTTCCTTGGGCAATCTCTATTCAGGTGACCAAGATTCTTGAACAAACCACATTTTATAGGAAGATTTTCTAATTCTATAGGCTAGTTTTGAGTCCCAAACATAGAAATTGGTCAAATCAAGTTAGGAAAATGAACATCTATATTTAGATTAACACATAAATAAATATAAAGAAGCTTGTATATGACCATCATTTATGGGTCAATAATTAATAACTGGCCCATCTGCCTAGCTATCCCAATGAAAATATACTCGTGTTAGAGGTAAAGGGGGAGCCCTAGGAGTCTCAACCAAATAGGAACTTCCTAAAGGATTTGGGTTTGGGGATCAAAGTCTATGGACTAGTGCTTCAGGAAAAGCTAGAGAATTCTCTTCAAGTCTTCTTCATAACTAAACTTAACCAGGAAGAAGTTCCTAGGTAAGGCTACAATTTCCATATGGCCTAGAGGTATTCATTTCTCATGAGCCCACTTGCGAATGGCATCTAGCTCCGATCTCACTCCCAAAACATTTCCCACTAGGCCCAGCTCACCTTGTGAAGTCGCTATTTTTGCAAGCTCGTTCAAAATGACCAAGCGACCTCCCCTTGGAAAAATAAGAAAAAAATGACTAGGAATCCTCCTCTTACCTAACATTGCATGCATATAGGACCTTACTCTCAGATCAAAGGCTTTGGTTTGGTAGTCGATAGACTTTCCTACCCTTCATTTAAATTTTGCTAGGAAAAAAATTTGCCTGAATGCCCTCATAATCAATCCCTAATCCACCTTTTTCATGTCCACTTTCCATAATTTACCTCCCACATATCAAGATGTCCCTTGATCATGACTCTATCCTATTTTAGGTTTTTGGAAAAGGTAGTAAGTAAAAATGTCAAGAAATATGAGAAAAAAGTGATTAAATGAGAAAAGAAAGGGAACCAAAACCATCAACCAACATGAATTGCTATCGTCCTACCTAAGGACTAACAAAGTTAGTCCATCTCTATCCCATATATAGGAGGATAAGACTTTCCACCACCTATAAAGTTAGTTGTTCATGCTATTTTTACAAATATTATCATACTTGCTAAGGCCTATAAGGATATCTCAGACATGGGTTCTTATGAAGTACTAATGTCCTTGTGCTATTCATCATTCAAGTTGTCAATGGGTACCTTAGTTCCACAAAGGGTAGTTGTTGACTTAGCATCTAACAAGTATAACTTCTATCAAACTAACTTATGACCTAGACTATATTTCTCATCATAATTATAACTTAGGTCCTTATCTTGGTGAGCTTTCATCTCTATCCCATTTAATTGTTTGATGGTGACGATTGTGTTTCTTGTACTTGGAGATACTAAAATGTTGAAATTTTTAAAATTTTGGTGGCTTATTTGTGTGACATTGTGCTACCAACTTATCTTCAGTTGACCTTGCTAGACTAATGGCATCCATCATGTTCATGGGGTTGAACATCCTTACTTCTATTTGAATTTATTCCTTCATCCCACTAATGAAGCAACTTGTAAAAATTGTCTTAGTTAGGACTTCTATCCTATTGGTTATTTTTACAAATTCTTTTATTAGTCTTGAACTATGTGAGTTTATTTAAGATTATTCAAACCTCCTATAAAATCATCGTATGCACTAGGGCCAAATAAGACAAGTAAATTTTCACAAAATTCATCCCACAAAGATGTTGTTCCCTTAGACTTATGGAACCATTTGTACCATTGTATTGCTTCTTTCTCCAGATTGAAAGAGGCTATAGGGATTTTTAGAATAAACCGAGTTTGATGTAAATTGAGTTATTGATTTACATGATATATCCAACTAGTAGGATCTTCACCATCAAACTTGGGGAAATCTAATTTTATGCAATGAGTTGTGAGGGGTAAGATATATTGTGCACCCATTATATTTTTTGGATTTCTTGTGGGTTTAGTGAATGTGGATTTTGTTCACCATTGCAATGCTTCTTGTACTTTTAGGATAGTTTTGTAAATACTATGATAAACATCTAAATATTGTGTTTATTTTATTCCATTGTGTCTAACTTTTTTATCCCATTAATCAAGGAGTCCTAGTCAAAACTTCGCAATTGATCCCTGAATTTTTGTAGTTCCTTTACCTTTTCTCTCATTTTTTCTAAATAATTTTCTTGTGATCATTACTCTATAGCACTTTTTTTTCATGCTTGCCTTTTACCCTTAGTCATGACACCCTTTAATGATAGTTTTTAGTGCATGACACTCTTTTTTAATGCTTCCTCCCTTTTTTAATGCTTGTTACACCTTTTTTAATGATTGTTACTCTTTCTTTAATGGATTGTTAGATATTGCATCTAGAAATTTTTACCTAAAATTCAATGTTTTGCTAAAACCCCTATAATCCCTACCTATAAAAACCCTTATAATCCCTATCAATAATATCTACCTATAAAAACCCCTATAATCCCTCTATTGCTTAGGTCTTCAAACTTTTGAATATTTTCTAAAAATGCACTCTTAACATGCCCAAGATTTCTCGCAGATTTTTTAAATTTTGCAAACTCCTAAATATTCTCTAAAATCAAACTTTGCTTAGGTCAATATTTTGGCTTCTTTTGAATTGTTCTCTTAGTATGCCCAAAAATTTATTGTAGGAACTTTTTTGGGTGTGCTAGGCTAGGGTTTGTTTGATTTGTGAGCTTATAAATATACTTATCTCATTTGTAGATAATGCTCAACCTAATATGTCAAGGCACTAACTCTGAAGGGTTCCACCATTCTCATAGTTGCACTACTTGTTTTTGAGGTACAATGTGAGTACCTTCTTAGAGCTAGCCATTTTCCTATGCACCATAAAACTTAAACACAAATATCTTCCTATGGGTGAAAGCTTCTCCTATTCAGGGGGTCTCCCTACATATCATGTTAGGAACGATAGCTAAGACCAAAATAATTATTAATCATTTCATTCAACTATAGCATAGGATAGCTATAGGCTTAAGTAGGTTACAAAATAGGAATTAACAATAGATCCTATTACCAAGCTAACAACTAATGCGCTATGAGATATAAGCGCCTAACCTACTAACCAACTAGGGAGTTAACGTAGTCAAGTTGACTACGACTACCTAGTTACCATAAGATATTCTAAATAGTGAATATCTTCATGGTAGAAAGTAAAACATGTGGTAAAAAGTAAGAAATTACTTTTTACCATGTGGTAAAATAAAAACTACCTAATGTAGGAAATAGGTAATTATCCCAAATGATGGAATATTACTCTAACATCCCCCCTTATTACATTATTTGGGTAATACATATACATCCTCCTATACAACAATATTTGGGTAAAGTATATAATTGTCCCAATACAGTGAAAAAGATGTTGAATTGTTGGTTCTTGCTATGTCACAGTGCTTTGGCTGCTCCTAAGCAAAAAATGGGTTATTCCTCACTTTGTCTTCGCACCAACGAATGTCCTTATAGTAATCTCATCATCCAACCGAATTGCATGGGTAACCAGCCGCTGCAATCACTAGGTGTAGTAGAATAGATCACTTCATACGAGGTTCATTTAGTTTACAATATGAGTTTGCAAAAGATAAGGTAGCTAAGGTGTCGGTCATTGCCAAAAATGCACCCTTATAAGTTCCCCCTTCTTGTTGCAAAATATGTTGTAATTAATTTATGAAAGAAGTATGACTAAGGTGTCGGTCGCTGCCGAAAATGCACCCTTATAAGTCTTCTTCCCTTTTTACAAAAATTTGTGAAGAAAAGAAAGTATATCCCCCCTTAATTGCAAAAAGATGTGCAACTCCAGAGTTTTTGTGAAGGATTTTTACAAATATTGCCTCCTAGGCAATTTTACACCACAAAATTCCCTCCTTTTGTTACAAGTACTTCAAACATTGAGAGTTTGCTATTTATGAAGCCTAAAAGAAGTACAATCACCCCTTATTGCAAGTACTTCAAACAAAAACTTATGCTATTTATGAAGCCTAAAAAAAGAGAGAGGAAAATGGTGCTTTGCTCAAGGTGACAAATATGTTTTCCCTCTACAATATTGTCTTAGCCATGAGCACTCTGTGTGCTCTCTTTGAACCAGAATCAGAATCAGAATGAGACACTTCACTAGAAAGATGGCTTCTGTGATGTGCCTTTGCCATTTTAGTTTTGCTTGTTTTGAAACCAACACTGAATGGTGTCATGGTTGTCATTTTTACAATTTGTGCAAAACTTTGCTTTCTAGGCAATTTTATCAAAAAAGTTCACCAAATCATCCTTCCTTATTGCAAGTACTTCAAGCATGGTTGCTATTATGAAGTCTAAAAGAAAAGATATAATTTTATGATGACTTCTGCTATTCTGATTGCTTTTACAAGTTTTATCTCCCTTTTGTCAAAATCTGTGTTTGAAGGAAGAAAGGAATTATCCCCCTTTAGTGCAAAAGAATTGCTACTTTCAAGGTTCCTTAAAAAACTTGTTCTTTCTTTCACTCTCAAGAGGTATTTAATGGCACCTGCCTGAAAACTCTCTTGAAGAGAGATAATCAGTTGGAGGAAATTAAGCCAAACAAATAAGAGATGAAAGATAATTCACTCAAAAAGATATTTAATGGCACCTGCCTGAAACTCCCTTTGAAGAGGAATAATCAGTTTGAGGAGTTTAAGCCAAACAAATAAGAGTGAATTAGGGGTTTTGTTGTTTTAGGAGAGAATATCAAGTGAAATTGGCTTTAAAACTATGCAAGGATTTACAAAAATTTGTGAAATTTTGGGGTTTAGTGTGTTCTTGATTCTATGACTGATAATTGCAAAAGAAATAATGCAATAATCAAACAAGAATGCCCACAAAATTCTTATCACCTAGGTGTCGGATGCAACCGAAAATGCACCTAATTTGCCAATGAAGGTGTCGAGTAAAATCGAAAATGCACCTTTTAATTTTTGCAACAAAATGTGGATTTGTGTTGTGCAAAAAATTGATATTTTATGTCTCCTCCTTTGTTTTACAATTTTGCAAATAATGTGGCAATAAACAATTGCCTATCTTTCCTGATTTTGCAAAATAAACAAGTTTGATTTGTTTGTAAGTGCTCCTCACTTTTGTGTTACAATTTTGCAAAAGAAGTACAATGTTGTCTTCCCCCCTTTATTTTGCAAAATTAACAAATAGAGCACTCCTTCCAAGACAAGTCGACACACGACCCACGTTTGAAAGGCTTCCAGAACTAGTCGACACACGACATAGTTTTTATGGACCCAAGGTTTCAAATTCTTCTCAAGTTTGCAAAAAAATGTGTAATTTTATGTCTTATATCCCCCTTTTGAGAAAACAAATGCACAATGTGAAGTTTGATGTTTTGCAAATTTTGGAGTCTCCTTGTTTTACAATTTGCAAGAAAGAATTCAAGTTTGATCCTTTTATTGCATGCTAAATTAACAAGGTTTGAGAAGAATGTAGGTTCCCTAATTTTGCAAAAAAAATGGTGCTATTAAATGTCTTATATCCCCCTTTTGAGGAGAAAACAAAAGCCCTCTTTTCATTGGAAATTGCAAAAAAAATATAGGTCTCCCCCTTTCAAAAATAATTCTCTAAATTATCAATTTTATTCTAATTAATTTAAGTATAATTTCCTTAATAATAAAAATTATTTAATTAAAAATCACTTTATTATGAAAATAAAAATGATTTTATAGAAAATAACATTAAATTATTAAAAAAAATACTAAAAACTAATTAAAAAATAATAATTACCTTAGGGTTTTGTTCATAAGGGTCGCGACCCTTATAACTTTCTCACCATTTAAAAAAAATGGTGTTAGGCACCCGATGGGAGTCGAACTCCCGACCTCCCGTCGGCAGCCTTATCGCAGGCGGGAGCACCGATTGGGCTATGCCCAACGGTTGTGAAGGGAAGGCACCGTAAATTTGAAGCCTTCCCTTTCACTTGGTGGGAGAAAAAAAAGTTTGGGACTATTGTCCCACATGCACCCTGTGGGTGCTTCTCGCCTGTTTAAAAATGCGAATGCGTCGAAGGTTTATTGATTGCCTTCGGGCAATCGACCAACGACGAGGTTTTTGCCACCGAAAACAGTGGAGTATTCGTACGCGCCACGTGGACCAATAGAAAATCACCACATTACCAGCCTATCAACTCGTGCCACATCAACTGTTTGCTAGCTAATCACGCCATGCCACTTGTCCGTGCCAGCTCAGCCTCCTCCACGTCAGACTGCCACATAAGCTCTACCTCGTAGGTCATGCCCGCCAGCTCTACCTTGATTTTCATGTCCGGTCCAGGTCTTCGTCCAGTGGTTGTCCGCCACATGTCGGTCTAGGTCAGGTTGACACGTCAGCTCCTGATCCTCGGGAGTCATGCCAACCGCCACGTGTCCATGGTTCTGTTGGAGTCCACCATGTCAGCGCCTCGAGATCTATGCCCGGGGTGACATCCGAGGAGTCGGCGGTTGAATTTGCATGCAGGGTCCACGAGTTTGTCATCTATCTTGGGCAATCCGTCGGTGTCAGGTCGGGTCAGAGTCTATCCCCTGTGTCAAGGACGATCGGAGTGTCTTGTGTCGCGTCGGTTGGCCGGTCTGGCCTGTCCCTGCTTTCAGGGACTAGGCTATCGTGAGGGCGGTCGTGCCCTTACGTGGCTGGTCGCCGATGATCGGAGGGTCGCCTGCCCTCTCGGATCTCGATCATCGATCGGTCTAGGGGTGGGCTTGCCCTCACAGATCGGTTGGTCACCGGTCTTGGTCCCGTAGGAGGGCGCTCCTGCCCTCCTCGATGGCCTGGTCATCGGCAGAGGGCGGTCCCATGGCCGGGCCAGAAAAACAACTTCGATCGTCGATCCACAGTGCCTTCCCTCTCTTGGGGGGTGCAGAGTCTAACACCCACACCCAGTCCTGCGGGCCTTAGGTCCAAAACAAAAATTTGAAACCTTAGAAGTTAGAAATAAAATATTTAATGACCAATTAAATCATGACTTCCTATGACTTCCTCCTTCGAATGCGTGGAACAAAAGATGTCGCCTTGTCCAGCTTGGAACGAGAGATGCTCGTCTTGTCCAGCTTGGAACGACTCTCCTGTCTTCGCCAAAGCTCCGATACCAATGTTAGGAACGATAGCTGAGACCAAAATAATTATTAATCATTTCATTCAACTATAGCATAGGATAGCTATAGGCTTAAGTAGGTTACAAAATAGGAATTAACAATAGATCCTATTACCAAGCTAACAACTAACGCGCTATGAGATATAAGCGCCTAACCTACTAACCAACTAGGGAGTTAACGTAGTCAAGTTGACTACGACTACCTAGTTACCATAAGATATTCTAAACAATGAATATCTTCATGGTAGAAAGTAAAACATGTGGTAAAAAGTAAGAAATTACTTTTTACCATGTGGTAAAATAAAAACTACCTAATGTAGGAAATAGGTAATTATCCCAAATGATGGAATATTACTCTAACATATCAAAGGGTACATAGGAGCTCACAATTGTTTATGGGTGTTGTCTAAAGTTTGGATATTGGAGTCTAATCCCACCTCACTTCACTAAATGCTTTATGGGTAATCTAACTTAGCCAATTATAACAACTCCTTTGTGATATTCTAAAACACTTGACACAAGTTTTCTAACCTAATGAATTTAGGAAAGAGAAAAATCAAAGTGATTCGGTTGACTACAACACAAGTTATAAAAATAAAAAGATTGAAGAAAAATATGAAAAAAACAAATTACCAAGATGAATGTACTGTGGTAATTGTGAAAAAAAATTGGTATAGAATCTTCATTGTTGCAACAAAACCATACCTGGATCGAACTTTGATATTAGATATAAGAATTTTGCTTGCATATATTAATTGGAACAAGAAATAAATTTGCATAGAAACAAAAATTTATAGATTAAACTCAAATAACAATTGTTTTACTAATCACACCAAAGAGTTACCATGTCTATTTTGAGTAGCCATCTATGGTTCTCATGCCTTAACCTATCCCTTTATGTGTGTGTATGCATATAACTCTCATTTGGGCTCATCTATGTCAAGGAGAGGAAGTGTTCACGTTAGCACATAGCGTTTATTCCTATTGTGCAAGAGGATCCCATTTTATCTTTGGCACATTGTCTCTTTGTTAGCTTAGGACTATTTTTTTCCTTTTCCTATCTTTGCTTTTCCTATTTCTCCCTAACCCCTTTTCCCTCCAAGTTGTTAGATTAAGAAGGTGCACCCAAAGATAACATATTAACAAGGAGTCAGCCTTATAAAATACTCCTAAAGGCCCTCAATTGAGCCAAATCCCATGCTATTGTGAGAGGCCCTGTTGTGTCGCTCTATGTAAGACATGATTGTCTCAACTTTCTTCCTTGAGACAATCAAAGAGGACAACGAGATCCATTCCAAACATTGATAATTTTATGTGGATCTCAAGTCATAAAATGATTCTTACTGCTAAAAATCTAAGGGGTATACATGGGCTATCAGTATGTATGTTATGTAAGAAGCAATAATAAAACATTAAATACTTTTTCATTCAATGTGAAGTTTTAAACTAGGTTTGGAACTTCATGTGACAAGCATTGGGTTTTAGAGTTGACATCCATTCCAAAAATAAGGAGTGTAAGGATTTATAACCAAATGGGACACTAGTTATCCTTGTTTTTTGCTAGATAATAAAGGGTTGTACTCGGGTCCCCCGCCCTTGACAAATTACAACTCTCTTCTTTAGAGCTTGAGACTTTACAAATAGATACACTTCTCATCTCAATTGAGATGCTATAGCTAGAAACCTACATCAATTTACACAAAATGTTTGAATTCTTGATTTTATTTTTATGGATCTTTTCAATTTTTTGTATGAATACAAATATTCTAGAATTCAACATCCTTCTTGACATTTTTCTTTAACAATATTTACAATACCAAAAATTCACCTCTACTATCTATGCATTGCATCTTAGTAGAGTAATATTTCCAAAGTATCACACTATCATAGTCCACTTTACCAAATTTGGATTGCTAGTTTTCTTCTTGAAATACAAGTGCAACCACAAAAATTATAATAAATACTTTATATGAGAACACATTAATGCTAAAAATAAAGTAGATATTACCAATGGAAAACACCAAAGTAAATCTTAATCATTGTTTGATTTAGGTAGTCAACATTTTCTTGTCAGCTTTAGCTAAACTTACTACTTCCTCTAACCATGGAAAGGAGAATTTAACTTCACGATCCTAAATTCAAACCCCTCTATTGGCTAGCCTATTTGCACATTTGTTTCCTTCCCTTAATGTATGTGTAAACCTGATTTCTTCAAACTTTATCAAGATCTTGAATTTCCACAATTATCTCTTGTATGTTCCATGAAGATTTGCTTTCCTCAAAATTGCATTTATTACTACGAGAGAATAACCTTCCATCCATACTTTGTTCCATTTCATTTATTTGCATATTTTTAACCCTTCTATATTTGTCCAAGCTTCAACTTCATTATTTATCTTAAATACACTATTGAAAGCGTAATGAGACAAAATCTCTCCTTTATTATTTCTAATTATTCCTCCTCCTCTTGTTGGTCTTGAATTTCCTTTAGATGCTCCATCAAAATTCAATTTAATCAACTCCATATCTGGTGGTTTCCACTTTATATTATTTGCGTTCTTTTTGCTTCTCTTGTACCCAACATCATAATTCCATTTAATGACTTGACTCAATCTATCAAGGCTCTCTGCTTCCAGATTAGGGATTGGGTGAGTTGATAGGGTTGGTTTATACTCCTCTATGGCTAAACATATATTCCTTTTCATTACCTCTAAATTGTTTTCCTTTCCTTTAAATATTCTTATATTCCTTTATAGCCATACAGTCCTAAGTATTGTATCTTTTGATATATCCCATATTGTCTATAAAACATCACTTTTATAAGTGCTCTAACATTGCTTTAACCAATCTTCAATGCTGCTATTCATCACCATGCATTTACCAAACATATTAAGAATATGTTGCCATAGTTTCCAGACTATTGAGCAATGTCCCAAGAGATGGTCTATACTATCCTTCTTTTTACAAAGAACACATTGAGAGGGGCCATGAAAACCCCTTTTCATAAGGTTATCTCAAAATAAAATTCTTCTATGACCTACGAGCCAAACAAACATTTTAACTTTAGGAATGCTTGGGCTATCCCAAATATCTCTCCATAATTCTTCTATGACCTACTAGCCAAACAAACATTTTAACTTTAGGAATGATAGTTTATTTTGAACTTTACTAATAACTGGATTCCATAATTCTATCCTCATTATCCCCTCAAATAAAGGCATCCCTAGATAAGTTGCTAGCAAATTTGCCTCCTCCATTTGAAGTAACATGTAAATTCTTGCTTTGATATTAGTTGGAGTGTTAAGGAAGTTTGTCCTATTAACTTTTTGCCTTGATGCTCTTTCATATTCCTTTAAAAAGTTATTCAAAGCTCTGGCCTCATTTATCCTCGCCCTTCCAAAAATGGGTGTATCATCTACAAATTGTTGATGGGTGATGTTTTCGATGTTATTACTAACCTTAAGTCCACTTATAAACCCATCTTTGTAAGCCTTCTTTAAGTCCCTACTCAAAACCTCTTTCATAATAACAAACAAATAAAGAGATAGAGAATCTCCTTGTCTAAGGCTTCTCTTGCTTTGAAAAGATTTTGTAACTAACCCATTGACCAACACTAAATAAGAAACTCTAGAGACACAAGCTTTAATCCATCTAACCCATTTCTTCCCGAATCCAAACTTTTCTAAAACTGCAAAAAAAAAATCCTATTTAACCCTATCACAAGCTTTACTCATATCAAGTTTTAAGACCATTGCTTTCTCTTTTCTTGAAGCTGTTGAATGTATAACTTTATGAGCTACTATGATCCTGTCTAAAATTTCTCTCTCTTTCACAAATCCTCTTTGCTCTTTTGAAATAATTTTGTTGAAAAATGACCTTAATCAATTTACTATCACTTTGAAAATAATCTTATATACCATTTTACATAGACTTATAAGTCTAAAAGAATCAAACAATTCAACATCCTTCTTTTTTGAAGTTAAAGTAAAATATGTTGCATTTATTTTATAAAGTATATATTATTTTGCTCTAAACTATTCCACTTCCACCAATAAAAAACACTTCACTATATCCCAATTATAAAGAACCCCTCACAGATCACAGCAAAGAAAACTCCAACTAAACCAAATATTGTCACAGAGAATAATTACTTTAGTTTGACTCGAATATCATATCATAATATTATTTAATTAAAACATTATATTCCACCACAGAAACCTGAACCTAAAAACACTTTCCGTTATTCACGGGGCGGTGGCCATTATGAACCCCTGCTTTTCAATTTTTTTTTTTTGGGAAAAGAAGCAGTTCCGTTCGGTTCCCGGGCGAAAAAAAGAAAGGGATACAAAGATAGGAGCGTACATTTGGTCCACTCTTCTTTCCAATATACAAATATTTTCAATTTTGCGTGGTTTCAACGTCAGAAGACTTGTAAACCTGCAGCTGCCTTTGTTGCTCGATTGTCGCGAGGACCAGGGTTCGAATCGCCGCATACCAACTCGCTCCTTATTCAATACCTGTTCAAAAGGTAAGCAAATCCGTTATCCTGGTTTCTGACAGCTCAATAAATTTATAAAACGAGTTGCGAAAACCTGGAACGAAGTATTTCCCTCTTGCAAAGATTTTTGTAGGGTTTAACTCTCTTCTGGGTTATTTCCATTGTTCTATGTTTGAAACCTAGAATGAGAAGAAGTATAAATGTCTGGTTGGTTTTACCGAAATGATGACAATGTTTGTGTGTATCCATTCGATTCTGCATACAGAAGCGATAGACACCAAAATGCAGTCTATAATAGTTAGTAAATAGCAACAAATTAAAATAAAATAAATATATATGAGAAAAAAGTAAAAAAGAAAAAAAAAGTATGAAGCATCTTAAGTGCTTTTCTCATGAAGCATCCTGGAAAATCTCCAACAAACAATTTTACAAGAGAAATAAGTATGAAGGTTAACCTTTGCGTATAATGGCTCACAATAAGTATCTTAACTGCTTTTCACTTTCTTCTCCTACTCAGTTTTTGTGTCCTGAGTAGTCTATTTATTGGATATATTGCATTTTTCTCCTCCGTTTGGGAAGGGGCAAACAAGCGTGTTTATTCATGGGTGTTCTTTGTTTAGCGATGTGGGATGGTGGCATGCCTGTTGCAATTTTGGATCTCATTATTATCATCTCAATCAAGTCTATAGCTTGTCCTGGGCTAGAAGACATAGGAGGAACAGGAAAGTCGCAAATAACTCGTCTTTGTGCTTTTTCCGTTAAAAACAAAGCTCACCAATCGGTTGGGGTGTGTTTTTTATATATGAGCTATAAAGATGTCTTCTGCTCTCCCTATCCTCCTATGATTTGTCCTCAATTATTGCCCGTGTGTATGGAGCTTAGTATCGTGATTTGCAGCTGGCTTCCTGAGTCCTAAATTGATTTCAGTAACCTGAGTAGGAGAGTTGGCAATAGAGAGCTCCGTGAATGATTCAAAGGAGCCTGAGGCCACATTGGTGATAGAACAAAGTCTAGAAAGATGGCGACAGAGATCCCGTGGGTCCAAAGACTCATCCAACTCGGGCTCTTTCAGCTTGGAAGGGGAAATCAGTCAGAGCCCCTTGAATGTTTGAAAGAAGTGTAAGACAAATAGAATAAAGCCTCGAAAGGTTGAATTCTGGGCCAAAAAAGAGAGAAGTCCTGAATCTCAGTCATTTCTCCTGCATTTAATGAAGATTCAGTATGGGATAATGGTGATGAAAAGGCCAATGTTAAGGTGGGATCAAATCCTCATGTCCTTCATGCTTCTTCATTGTAAGTTGCTCCATGCAATCAATAGGAGACTGGGAATAATGGGATGAAATCATTTTGTAGTCTGCTATCAAATCGCTTAATTTCAATGTGAAAGATACTTTGAGGCCATCTAAAATTGTTAGTGCATTTTATTATTATATGCATTAGTTATCCTAGCACTTAAGATAAGCTTGCTTAGGTAGGTGTTGACTTATTTGTCTCTCATAGACGCTGTGTGTTATGATCTCATTCATGTTTTTGACTTATTTGTCTCCCGCACACGTCATGATCACTCACATTGTGTTGACTTATTCACCCCCCACACATGTGTCATGATCTCACTCATTGTATTGATTTATTTGCCCTTCACACACATTTGTCATGATCTCACTCATTGTGTTGACTTATTCACACATGTATCATGATCTCTCACATTGTGTTGACTTATTTGTCTCTCACACATGTGTCACAATCTCATTCACTGTGTTGACTTTTTTGTCACTCATTGATGCCATGTGTCACATTGTTGAGAAGATTTCTTTTTGGGTATTTCCTATATATATGCATCTCAAGCTGACACTTAAGCAGATGGTAGAATGTATGTAGTTTTTATTTGTAATTCTGCACTTGTGGAATAATATCATTACTCTGCATATTTGTGTTTGCCTTCTTAATTTAGAATAAGTTTTTCTTTTTGCTTATATAGCTTGCTTCCTTCACCTAGATCTTGGGTCTTGCATCTTCGTCTTGATCCATAAGTGAATCTTATGTATGGATTTAGACGAAGATACGAGACCCAAGATCTAGGTGAAGGAAGCAAGCTACATAAGCAAAATGATAAGCTTATTCTAGTTAAGAAGGCAAACACAAATATGCAGAATTATGATAATATTCTACAAGTGCATTAGCAACATGATGCTTGTCAAAAGATTATTCGAGTTAAGCAAAATCTAGCAACATGATACTTGTTAGAAGATTATTCTGTGAAGTGTTGGAGACAGGTTTTGTTTTGGATCAGAGACCATAGGGTTTCTTTACAGGTTTTCTTTAGCATGCTTTAGTCTGAAGGTGAGTGGTGTAGATAGACTTTGATCTTTTTTGGGACAGTAAATTTGAAGATGGGTTTCACGAGCAAGTTTTTCATGATGGATATCTTTCGTCATCAAATAACTTATTTTGCAACTTATTATTTGGAATTTTGGAGAAACAAGCTATATACATCAGTTTCATTAAATGCCAAAATAACTTAACGTTGAAGAATTAATATTAATATGTAATCAGGCGAGAGGTTAATGTTAATGATGGTTATTTGTGTTTGGACAATGTTAACAAAATATATTTGTATTAATGCTCGGATATTCTAGAATAATATGGATTATTAAGAGTTTGTATGGGATTTCATCTCAAGTTCACTTTGTGCATATTTTTGCTGTAGGATTTATGTCATCTATTTATCTCCTTCAGTTTGGTGTCTCTGTATCTTTCAATATATCTGTGCTAGTTTAGTTTTTTTAAATGGACTCACTGATTACATGGAACTAGTTTATGTGATATTCAATTGATATTTTCTGTTTGATTTTTTTATTTTTATTTTTTAACAAAAATGTTTGTTCTCTTTCTCTTGAGGGTATCGAGATTATCACATTTAACTACCTTTCAAGACAACTCACAGTTATGATATGAATCTCATTCTCATTTCTTGTACCCAAGTTGATGTGGTAGACACTCTCACTTAACATTGTTGAGTAACCGGCAGTCATTGACCTTTTGTTTGAAACATTCATGACGACATTCATTATTTCCATGCATAAATAAGCCTTATAGAGGATCTGTTTGAGCACCATACATGATGAAATCATGCATGATGCATGCTTGCTTACTTTTCACACTACAGGTGTTCAGAACTCACAAAATGAGAACTTGGCATTCAGTCAGGGACTCATGTCTTAGATTTTCCTTTGAACCCTGTTGCAGTTGCTTGTAACTCAAAAATTAGGAATCAATTAATAGGGTTGAATACTTGAATAAACTGCTCTCTCTTTCCATCATACTTATGGATTAGATATGCACTATAGAAGATAAAAAGTGAAAGTAGAACATAGATTTTAGGCGTACAGTCCCTGCCTATGGAGTAAGGTGGCAGAGTAAATTTGGTTAATTGAGTTGATAGTTAGCAGTGCTTTGAAACAATCTTGCATTTATGTTCTCTAGTATCTTTAAGAGTGCCTATGCAAAAATGTGTTGTTTGCGAGGGTTTCAACAATTTTCTAATTTGTCGGGGTCCATGTGACAGGTACTCTCTGTTGTTATTGTATGCTTTGAAGTGGGCATTGAAGAATTATATAATATTGCCTTAAATATTTAATACAGATTACGATGGGCAGTGAAGCAGCAGGAATGGGTGTTCTGAGTAATTCTGTTCTAAACCGGAACATAAACTTAAAGCCCAAAACATCACAGTTACTTGGGACTCTCTGCCAGAAGAAATATAGAGAACGGGGGAGTGGAAAGCACTGTTCATCACATAGATCTTTTTGTGTAAGAGCAAGCTTAACTACTGGAAAGCCTCCATCACATGTTCCTACACAATCATCAAAGTTCTCAGGCAAGTTGAAAATAATCATACCATAGAGAATTTTTGTAACATGCTAGTTGGGCTCAGATCAATAGTTAGCAAGGGACATAGAAATTTACAAACCAGTGTCTGGGTCTCACTTTGAAGCTCGATAAACCCATGATTTTTATCTAGACAACAATGGTGCACTGGCAGAACTAGGTTGAACACACCTTGGCTATTAATTTTGCAGCACTTTCTCTTTGGTTAGCAATGAACGTGTGAATTGTATCTTGCAGAGAACAAAATGAACTTTGTAGATCCTAGTTTGAGTGAACTTGATCCTGAAATGAATGCAATAATTGAGCAAGAAAAGCAACGTCAGTTCAAGGGCTTAGAACTTATTGCGTCTGAGAATTTTACATCTCGGGCAGTGATGGAAGCTGTTGGATCATGCCTGACAAACAAGTATTCAGAAGGCCTTCCTGGTAAGAGGTGAGTGCCCAAAGTTGTAAACTGAATGACAGAGACTGACACAATGTCATTTTGATATTGTCTGAGTTGGCTCTTTGACCCTTCTGTTGACCTTTTCATCTGGATTAAAATTTCAAGATATTGTATAGATTCCCTTTTTAAACAATTCCACAGATTAATTAAATGTGCTAACTTATGTATAGGTGCAGTGCTTTGAGACATTCCCATCTTGATTGGTTATTATGTTGGTTTGGACTCTAAATTATGCAGATACTATGGTGGTAATGAATTTATTGATCAAAGCGAGAGACTTTGCCAGGAAAGGGCCCTAGCAGCATTCCACCTTGATAACAGTAAATGGGGTGTTAATGTTCAGCCATTATCTGGTTCCCCAGCTAATTTTGCTGTCTATACAGCTCTACTTCAACCACATGATCGAATTATGGTATGCTTGTAACACATTTAATGTGAACTTTGGACCTTTTTTGATGAGTTTTCATCCATTGTAAATGTGTCATGTTAATTTCAGCAAGTAGCACATGCAAGAATGCTTTTTGATCTGTTATGTAACATTCAGGGTTTGGACCTGCCACATGGAGGGCATCTGTCTCATGGGTTTATGACTCCAAAGAGGCGAGTATCTGCTACATCTATTTATTTTGAATCCATGCCATACCGTTTGGATGAATCCACAGGTGAGCTTTCTTTTTCTTGTATTAGTAATAAAAGCAACAAGGTTCAGAATTTAAGAATTTAGACTGTGATGTGTTACTATTGATAACTTTGTTATATTTGTTTTCTTTTGGGTCATAGGACTTATTGATTATGAAATGCTTGAGAAGACTGCCACCCTTTTTAGGCCCAAGATCATTATTGCTGGTGCCAGTGCATATCCTCGAGACCTTGATTACCCTCGCTTCCGGCAGGTATATGAATTCTGTATTTTTGCAAATTTCTTGATGAATTGAATCATAATTAACATTTGCTTCATGTCTCATGGAAATTTGGTATCTTTTCTAAAGATACTTTACTAATAGGATCACACAGTATGTAGTGTGCACTATTTGGTGGCCTTTTAGGCCTGGCATAGTACTTAAAAATTTAGTGTTCATGGTTGAAAAGATTGCAGACTCAGTTGGGGCATTCTTGATGATGGATATGGCACATATAAGTGGGCTTGTAGCTGCTTCTGTAATGTCAAATCCATTTGATTATTGTGATGTTGTGACAACGACAACACATAAGGTGAGTTGATGTCATTTGTTGTGACTGCTATGCATTCCTTTGATTGAAGAAGTACATGTATGCTTTAATTAATCCACATAGTCTGAACAAATTGTAGTGCCAAAGGGTGTTGCTTTTCATTGTATGTTTTGCTCCTTGACAATTGCGTCACTTACATTTGACCCTTGAGTTAATGGTCGGGTTGCTTTCTCGTTTCCTATTTATTTTTGTTTTCCTGATTTAAGTTCTGAAAGGCTTTTCGTTTCATTGTATAGCAAGTACTATTTTAAATCTTTAAACCCTTAAGAGCCTCTTAAATACTTCTTCCTGATGGAGGGATATGTTTTTAGTCTCTAAGAGGTCCTCGAGGAGGCATGATATTCTTCAAGAAGGAGCCAGTATTAGGTGTTGACCTTGAGACGGTCATCAACAATGCTGTTTTTCCAGGATTACAGGTAATTTGTAATTTTGTCCTATTTTTGGTCTTATTTTTGTTGGTCACTTACAAGTAATTTCACAATGCTGATTGTAAATTTATATAACTATGTGCCTAACATATACATGACACTTTTGTGAGTATGTTAGGGAGGACCGCACAATCACAGCATAGGAGGACTGGCTGTGTGTCTGAAGCAGGCTGTAACTGCAGAGTTTAAAGCATATCAACAACAGGTATAGCATGCTTATGTGAATAACCTTGAATAACCTTGAATAACCTTTATGGAATGAACCAAATCATCCCTTTGTTTGAATATTTCTGATTATATTGAATAATGTTGGCAGGTTGTAGCAAATTGTCGAGCACTTGCAAAGAGACTGATGGATTTGGGTTATAGGTTGGTTTCAGGTGGAACTGACAATCACCTTGTTCTTGTTGATTTGAGACCCTTGGTAAGATCCTTCTCTATGAGCTCTTGGAAACAGCCTGCTTGCTTCAACTGAACTTAACAGATTGAATGAAGAAATATGGTTGATTACATTTGTTAGAAAGCATAACCCAGTTGATTGTATGGAATTTTTCGTTTTAATTGTCTGGGTAATGTTAAACAGGGGATTGATGGTGCAAGAGCAGAAAAGGTTCTGGATGCTGCTTCAATCACATTGAACAAGAATTCTGTACCAGGTGACAAGATTTTTTTTTCCTTTTTTAACCGTCTTTTAAAAGAGGGCAAAGTGCTAGTCTTTCATTTCTCATTCAAGATAATAATGACATTATTTATGGCTTACATTTTCAGGTGACAAAAGTGCTATGGTTCCAGGCGGTATTAGAATTGGGACACCTGCAATGACTACCCGTGGGCTTCTTGAGGAGGACTTTATTAAAGTTGTGGATTTAATACACGAGGGAGTGCAGATAGCAGTTAAAGTGAAGGGTTCACTGCAAAGCACAAAATTGAAAGATTTCACAGAGTTTGTTGAGTCAGATGAGTTCAAACAACAAAGTGATTTTTGTGATCTCAAAAGGCAAGTTGAATCCTTTGCCAGCCAATTTCCAATTCCTGGAATTGGCACTGAAAGTCTTTGCTAGGGATTATGAAGTATTTTCAGCCCGATAGAAAATGATGGCTGTTATTTTTGCTGATGATAGAGGTTGCCTGATAAGCATTTGACCCTTCTGTATACAGTTGAAAAACATTGAGATCCATGTTTTCCACTAATTTAAGCTTTAAGAATTATGATCACATGTCATGCATGCCAATATGCCATCTTTTGCCTTGTCAAGTGATATCTACTCGTTTTGTATGGTTATTTATTTTCCACAATAGAAACTGTTCTTGTGAGCTGCAAATCAATTACATTTTATAAGGATTCTTTCTACTTATTATCACATATTTTCCATGTTTTGTGATTTAGCTATGGATGTTTCATTGCTGGTGATAGTCTACCTTAAAAGCAATTATGCTAGAGTTTATGTTGTTCTATGTAAAAGTGCACCTAAGATGCATTGCTAATTAAAAATTATGTAGTCACATGTTTTCTTCTTTTTATGTACTTATAATGAGGGGTTCAAGGGTCGAGTATAGGGTATAGGCTGTCACAGTGATTTCTTCAAGGCTGTGCAACATGAAGCTATGTTATCCAAGTGTGTGTTATTAGATTTGAGTATTTACCAACTTGTTTAAAGTCATTACCCTTCACAAGTGAAAGAGATGGTTGTTAAAGGGGCATTGCCTTATCGGCCCTTATAGGAAAAGAAAGTTGCTAGCTTAAAGATACAGAAAGTATACATTATGTTGCAGAATGGCAGTGGAGAAATATTAAAAATGATGTAACAAACTAAAAAGGTATTTAGGAAATGTTTCATTTGAACTGATTTGATTTTAATCAGTATGGGGGAAAAAATGTTTCACACAATTATCTAGTAAGACAATTACTGGGAAAAAGGGCAACCTGGAACAGCTCTCAAAGAGTATTCGACATACATAAGATGCTGCTGTCTTGTTACTTAGTGAGTGGAAGTTCCAAATCTTGGTTGATGGTGTGTTTGCATGGGGTAGGGTTGTTAATGTCTAATGAATATGTAGAGATTAAATGGCAAGCAGTGATAAGGTTATGAATTGGGGCAGTGTATGTTGGCGTTGATTACTGGAAACTTATGATGATTCGCATCTCATCTATTTGCTATCTTCAAGTTAATTCCTTGCACTCCTTTCTGCAATTTGGGGATGACCGTTTTCATTTCCTCTTCTATGAAGAGCTGCTTTAATTTGTTCAAGCAGTCCTCAATATATCAGTTGCTTTGATTCCTTTGAGTCCTTTTATAATTCTGTTGATGAAAAGATTTTAAATGCTTCTTAAAATAAAAACAGGCCTCTGCAAGGACATATGTGTTGAAAGTTAAACCTAGACCAATGATTACAGGGGATTTAGACTTTAAATGTTTTGTGCAGCGGTCTGTATTGCAATGGAGTGGAATTGTAATTGTCATTAGTGCAGAATCTGGAATTGGCATTTAATCTATCCATCACATGTAGGGGTTAAGGTAATTTTTAGGCTCAAGCCTAGCCTAGCACTCCAGGTTTGGAGTATGAGACCCCCTAAAAGTGATGCATCCAGCCTACCCTGCAGGATTGTAACTGTCTTATGTAGATGTTAGGGACAACACTTTAAAGACTTTGGATAACATGTCTTCCATTAAGACAGAGTTAAGTTCTGGTGGTGGTATTTCTCCTTGTTGTCTGAGTTGTCAATACCCAGTAAATAGTAGAGACTGCATGCAAGCATCTATAAAAAGCTAAATTTGGGCACTGTATGGATCCTCTGCATTTAATACTAGAGGCTTATAATGATTTAGTGTCTTGAAGTTTTAGTCTTAGTTGTATCGTACGCTATAGAATCTTGACATATATCCAACACATTATTAAGAGTATCCATTGCTATAGCTTTGTTTTTGGCTTACAAACTTGAAAGAAGGGTGATATTTCCTGCCCCTTTCTTCCTTTTCTTAATAATATGATAGAATTATGTAAAAGATTCTAAATGCACAGTACAACTAATTTTACCTTGCAAAATGAGTATTGATATCTTTAGCTTTGCTTTTGGAATGCAGACTTGAGAAAAGGGTGATATGACCACCAAAAGTGGCTTCATCAAGTAGTTGTTCAGAAGAAAATACATTCCAAGAGGTTGTGTTCTCCAAGTTTGAGTTTGGGCCCAAAAAAGTGCTTTAGATGGTAACCAAAGTTTGGGGTATGAAGGAGTGTTCTTGATGTAGCCTATGGGCAAATGCAATGTAAGCTTACAGGTGTTCTATACGTAAGCCAACACATATCTTCATGTACTTGGAATATTAGTAATCTGACCTTATTGGCCAAGGCTGACAATGATGAAGTACCTAATGAGCGCTCTTGACGTAGCCTTTGGGCAAATTCAATGTAAGTCTACAGGTGTTCTAGATGTAAGCCTACACGTATCTTCATGTAAACCTACAAGCAGTTTTAATGTACTCACCCTTAGCTAGATTGGTTAAACCATCTATATGGTCAATCTTAGTTAAAGGATTTTGAGGTTAATATTTAATTCAGTGTTACCGGTTCGGTCCCCCTAGACCCCTGGATCCGGATACGGTCCGGAACCGGGTTCGATCCGGCTGTGGGTCCGTCCAGGGTTCCGCCTGGGGGACCCGGATACGGCCGGGTCCGTCCAAGGACGGACCCGGCCGTATCCGGGTCCCCCAGGCGGAACCCTGGACGGACCCAGCCGGATTAATACATTATATCTTAAGTTATATGTTAAACCAATAGTTGAATTGACTCTCATACTGCCATTTTTCAAGCCCTCTGGTAGTCATATGACATTCTAGTGATGAGTCAAAAACGAGGTGTGCTCCTACGTCTAAGTACCTTTTACGCTCTATCTCCCATTTCATCAAGTGATTTCAACACCAATGACATTCAGAGAGCTCTCTGAGGATATACTACATGCTCTATTCCTATAATCTGTAGTGATAGATTTAAATCATTTAAAATCAGGCATCAAACCAGGATTGCAGTTTGTAACACTGATTTTCACCGACTTCAGCTAGAAACATCAAAGAGTTATAATGCGTTCATATGGTAGCCAAAATTTTCATACAACTCATCATAAAGGCTTATCGCCGGTACGGAATTGGTGCAACAATGACGAATAATATTAGTTATTATAATATATAACTTAAGATATAATGTATTATAATATATTATAATATACTTTAATATGATATATAATGTATTATAATATATTTTAATATGACATATAATATACGTTAGTTAATATGACATGTGACAAAAACATAATATAATGTATTATAATATACTTTAAAGTTTTAAAGTTTAATATGACATATAACATTTTTATATCTTATAATTAAATATTTAAAAATAATTTTTTAATATTTATATTGCAGAAGGAAAGCCCAATGGTTTGAGCTTTGACTTTTCTTGTGGGAGGTCCAAGGTTCAAACCCTGCGTGGGTGAGTGTGAGGGGGTGGGTGTGTTCATTAAAAAAATTAAATTATATTAATTACATTTTATTTATAATAATCATATTTAATTAATTTTAGTCCAACGGTTCGGACTTTGGCTCTTCTTTGGAAGGTCCAAGGTTCAAACCGTGGCGTGGATGAGTGTGTGAGGGTGTGGGTGTGTGGTGGCTTTGTGTTAAATTCCCTATTGATAAGTATAGCTCAACCCTATACGTCGGTGTTAGGGGTTTCTCACAATAACCAAACCAAAAATATATATATTTAATTAATTAATAATTTATCTATTTTTAATTAATATTTCACGAATGGGAGTGAATGTGAAATGCTTAGCAAATGTTGATTTGATTTAGTAAATGAAAATGTTGATTTAGTAAATTTATATATGATTTTTATTAACTTTTGTACGGCCGAACCCAAAACGAACCCAAGACAAAAAAAAAAATTTGCCGTACCGGCGAACCGGGTTCTTCGAACCCGAACCCGAACCCAAAACGAATCGGTAACATTGATTTAATTGGGGATTAGTTATTGCTAGAAATATTAATCCAGATTTCATGCCTCCGCCCAACTGCGCTCCGAACTTGGGCGAAGCCGGACTGCGCTCGCGAAGTCGGGCATCCCGGAATTTTTTTTGACTTGACGTTGCACGTGCCTTCTGATAGATGTGACGTCTGACAGATCCGATCGCCGCATAAGTTAATGCTAGTTCGGCGATTGGTTAGAAACCCTAGTTCGGGGTCTGTCAGAACCTGTCAGAGGATAACCTCTATCTTCCTCTCCCCGCGGCTATATAAGGCAGTTCGGGTCTTCAAACAAAGTGTGGAGAGGGGGAAATTTGGAGAAACAGGCAAGAGAAAAGCGATCATTCACAGAAGCGACGAGACGAGATCGTTTCGGTGAGCGGTGTAGCTCATCTCTTTAAATGTCCGAGCAGCGAGACTCGACATTTGTTTTCCCTCTCAGTTTATCCTGCAGCTTTAGTCTGCAGATGTTAGTTTTCCTCAGTTGAGGACTTTTGAACCCTCGTCTTATAAGAATAAAATTTGCAGTTGTTTAAGGCATCTGTAGGGTTTGCGGTTATCTCTGTCTGCATAAAATATGTTGTTGTCTGTACAATCGCCTCAGAGCGTTTTTTCGTGTTCTCTAAGTTTGAACTCAGATCCCAAACATTGCATTCAAATTCAGTGTCTCTCTCTTCCCCGTATAGTTCTTGCCAAGCGGCAAACCATCGTTGTAGCCGCGCAAGCCTCAGGACAACAAAAGTTCGCAAGGCAAAAATTTGCCTAAGTCTGGAGCTGTCCACCCGACTGCGCAGTGAAGTCGGACTTCGTTGCCTTTGACCAACGCAGTCGGGCATTGACCACCTGCTCCTCGACTTCGCACTTTGTTCCTTGCGCAGCCCGATTGCGCACATTTTTCGTGCGCAACTTGACTGCGCACATTATCCTGTGCGCAGCCCGACTGCACAAAAGTTGGGAGCGCAACCCGACTTCGGGTGCGGCACCCGACTTCGGGCCCCCCCTTCGCCTTGCGCTCCAGACGACTACAAAAAAAAATATAAAACTTCAGTTATCGCTATAAATACCATTCCAATGATTGATCCATTGTATCAATTGGTAATATGTGATGGGCACCCACGCCTCCCACCCCCGTCCCTTTTTTTTTAATGTTTGTGGAGAACACCCCTTTCGGGTAATGGGCACCCACCCCTTATTTATCTGTCTTTCTCTCTATTTAGTTTATTTGCTCTTTTATTTTGCTTCTATATTCTCTTGCATGAGATTGGTGGTGAAATGCTTCTGAGATTTTTTTTCAGAAAGTGTTACAAATTCTAACACTTAAATGTATCATGAGAATAAATTTGACTTAAGTGACATCCAATCAAACGAGTTTTTACTGTCATCGTCATCAAATTGAGATCGAAAATGCCTTAATTGTTGAAGAGGCCCATGTCTCATTTTTAAGAAGCTGTTAACTACCCTCGCTGAGGCATTGTAGTTTCACATTTCAAATAGAGGGTAGAGCTTAAGCAAGCACTTACGCAGAATTTATCTAGTGTTCTACAAAGCTCTTGAAAATTAGGAATAAAATCCTTACTTGTCCTCCAAATTGTGTTCTACTCTCCTTCAAAATTAGAGGTTGGTCCCAGGCAATTAAAGAGAGCAACACTCATGAATCCCTTAGCTAACTTTGTTCGCAAAATATCCTCAATAGTATCCCATTTAATTCTTGACTTTGAAGTGAATGTTTTCTTATTTGATGCAAGTGATTGTCTCGTTACAAATTCAAGAATAGTCTGGTATGACAAGGGTAATGGAAAGAAGCATTTGTTGTCTTCAACTTGCAAGACCTATCATTTGCGGTGCTATCTTTGTGTGGTGTAAGATGTCTACCATTTCCCAATATTGGTTGAATGACATTATTTTTTTAAAGATCATTTAAAAATTGAAGTATAAAACAATTTATAAATAGTTTAATATATGTAAAATTATACAACTTAAATATTTGTAGCCAACTATTCTTTATATTTTAGGGTTTATATAGAGTTTAAAAACTATTTCAAAGATAAAACCTCTCTAAATAAAAATCTACATTTATTCCTATAAAGGAAAGAGATATAGATAAAATATTAGATGAATATAGTGTTTGAAATCTAAATATTGTTTTGTTTCGCAAATAAAAATAAATGATATTTAAAAAGGTTATATGAAAATTTGAAGATAGAATCGTTTTTCTTTAATATCTTCATCCTAGATATGTGATATAATTTTTTTCCTTTAACTAATAAAAAATATTAGAAAAATTAGCTTTTAAGGTCCACGAAAATTAAGTATATCAAAGTATCTTGTACTTCTCTAGGTTTGTTTTAGGTGGGAGAATGCATTTGTATCGTGCAATCTACTTGTAAGGTGTACATACCCTACACCCCTTCAAATTCAAACCTTAGACAATACAATACAAAATCCTTTCTTAGAGAGATTTTGAGTCAAATGACCTATCTATGTTTTCTTTTCTTAGAGAGATCTAAGTCAAGTGACTTATCTTCTTTTTCTTTTCAATAAGCTATATGTGGCTTATATTGGGGACCATTCTCATTAAAATAAAAAAACGTAAGCCACGTGCGTGTGGTCTATCGACAAGGACACCACTTGCATTATCGATGATGAGACCCGGATACCGCTATGGTGGATGTATATAAGAAGTATTGAAAAAAAACAGAACAAAAACATGACATTGCTCTCATGACATTGCTATTAGGTAAAGTAAACCATATACAACTCAACTTTTTATGAATGATATTCGTCTATCTTCCTTGAAATGCCAAGTTTCCACAATCAGCTCTTTGGTATCTTTTTTATTAAGAGAGAAAATCTCACTTGTTTGATTGAATTTTTCCAATATGAAAATCAACACCATGAATAGCTAAAATATATGCTACCTCAGCTTCCATATCTATAAATATGCTGGCTAAAACTTGTCAATTCCTTAATATCTCCTTTTTTAGGGGTCTTATTCATGCTCCTAATATTCGAAGATATCATTTTCATCATCCTTTTTTTTTTTTTAAATTTGTGGGCATTGTTCCACTTCTTGTTAACACTTTGATATTTGTTTTTGTTTTTTTATATCAATATCTCTATGAGTTTCCTTTTCTCTTTATTTTTGCTTCTTAAGTATTCCTTTTATTTTATTTTCAATTCCCACCAACACTTTCATCTTCATCATTGATCTTTTCACAGTGAGACATATTATCTATATGTTTGTTTTGCTCTAAATGATTTGAAGTGCAAGGAACAACCGCAAAAATACTTTCTTCTTGATATTACCTTGAAAACACTAGTGCAAGGAATAACCTCTATGCTATTATTTTTATTGCCAAAAGAGGATTTTGTACTACTTGAGAAAAATGAAGACAATTTCCTTGTATACTACTCAAAGAAAATGAAGACAATTTACCTGAAACAAACTTGAACTCCACCTTCATTTTAAAATTTTCCTCCACATCTTCCTTTGCATCTTTATTTCCTTTCTGATTTTGAACTTGTACATTGTACTTTCTTATCCCTTTTATCCTTTTTTGTTTCTTTTGACAATTAATCCCTGTGAACTATGGTGGCCTTAGCCATTTGAAGTTGCAAATAGGTTTTCCTTGCCTCTTTTTCTGGAGTAGAATATCTTTGATCTAATCCAACTTCTAATAAAATATGATTTCCATGCTTCAGCTTGAAATTTGTCCCATGATCATTGTTTTTTCTCTTTCTTTATTATTTCCACTTTGCAATATTTTGCCATGTTTCTAGTCTCATAACAATTGTGGCATCAAAATGCAATGTTTTCATAATTCACTTGTTGATCAGATTCTCTTGATTCATATCTCATAACAACTGCAACATCAGAATGCAGTGTTTTCATAATTTGCTTGTTAATCCCATTTTCTTGACTCAGATATAATTTTAATGGATTGTGGCAAAGGCTTTGAAATATCAATAGCAACATTTATCCAGGTATATATAGCATGCTTTCGTTTCTTAATAGTTGGTCCCCCTTGGATGAACTCCCCTAGGGTATTTCCAACATTCTTCAATACATTCTTTTTGATAAGCTGATATGGAAGTCCAAAAAGCCTAACCCCACATCAGAAGCTTTTCAATAGTTTCTATCTCAACAAAAAAATTCTCATTTCATAGTCTTAAATAAAGGGTATCTCTCTTTTAAACCATGGACCACCACCCGCTAATTTATCTTTGATTTTTGAACCAGAAATGATGATGAGGAAAAAAAATTTAGGAAGAAAAGTCATGGAGTAATTTGAATCCAACCTCCACTTGATCCAATTTTGAATCTTTGAAAACCTTGGACAGTATCCACGGAACTTACGTATTAACCTTATGCTTTTAAGAACAATTATATCATGCTTGATCATCTCATCCTTAATAATCATTTTTGATGTAACGTTTGCTTCCTGGATCAAACTTGCCATATATTTGTTCTTTCTCTTATCTTTATATTGGGCATCCATACTTCTAGCTAGGGCATGGTGACTTTCAATTTAGGCTTTCAAATATGACTTTCCTTCTATGCTACTAGTGAAGCTTCATCTTAACTAACACTTGCTCTTGGAAAGTGGTTATAGTGACCCATCTTTATAGTTGAGGTATATGGAGTTTCTAAATGATTTCATAGGTTTATAACAATTTTAAATGATTTGAAAGTTGTTCAATTGGTGATTGCTTATTCTCTTTTGCATTATATATATAAAATAATTTATACATGATTTCTACTTGGTCACTTCTATAAATAAACATAATTTTATGAAAAACAATGCATTACATGGTGATAGTGTTTATGCCACAATTATATATGAAATGTTCAACAAAATTCAAACTTGTATCTCCTTCTTTAAAATTGAGGTATAAAAATGGCTGAACTCATGTCATTTGATATTAAATTATGAAATCATCACATATGTTATTATATTCAATTTGTATTTTTATTCAAGATATTTTTTATCCATCCTGAAACCACTATGTTTTTTTTTTCTATTGAATCATAGTATCTCTTTTATTAATAAATAAAATCTCTTCGACTAGTTAATGCAAAAATTTAAAATCTTTCCCCTTTACTATTAATTATGTGTATTTTCAAACTTCACATTATATTTACAGACATTTTTGTGAGCACAAATGACCTTAAAAAAAGAAAAAAGAAAAATCTGTTTTCATTTTATGGATTTTGGTACTCTATTTGAAAGTTCGCATCGATAAATTTACAACCACTAATTTGCATTTAATTAAAAATTTCCAAGGTCTTATCAACAAGCCAAATTTTATGCATTAGTCATTCCAGTCCATAAGACCATGTCTATAAATGCGTTTTATTAAACAAGTTGATGTCTTCTCAACACAATTTCTGATATATGTTTTATTCAAGGAGAATCCTATATCCAACAGATAAAAACATTGCCAGTTTCAGTAGTTTCTTGTAAGTTATGATAGTCTAGTTATGCCCTCTTCCAACATATAATATTCAATAATTCAGCTTCCTATGACAATGAATGAACATCTGTGAAAATTTTGATACACAGTCACATACAACAAGGGAACCTCCAGCTGCCCCTTTCTCTTCCCCTCCCCACACGCAATGACAAATGCAAAAAGTTCTAATGAACATATTGATTTGTAATTTATTCTAAAACAACTTAGCATTTAAAAAAATTACAAGAATAAAAGAAAAACAGAGAAAATCCTTCATATAAAATAATTTTTTTTATCTTCTTTGAAATTATAGTAAAGGAATGCTTATGATTTTAATTAGATGCTTCTGTCCTTTCTTCCCTAATGCTCTCTTCCGAGCTCCTATTCTAGGCTATGGCTCCTTGAGCTGGCTTCAAATCTCTTTCAAGCCTGGATATGTTTGGCTCTGACCTATAAGGCACAACCAATGGCTCTAGCAAACGAGCTTAAGTTTGAACAACAACTGTTTGTTACGTTAAGTGTATGAAAGATCTTTTCTCTTCAATCCTCCCTTTTAGCCTTGGCGTCTGTTTTCACTTACACAAAAGATTTCACCGTAGAATTGGCATAGGAATAGTCACCATGTCTGTTCCCTTCCTCAATTAATCTGAATCTGAAGAGCCTACTTCACCTTTTTTCCATTATATATTTTGTTTACAGCTAACATATGCATAGGACCTCCCTTGTTTAGAGTTTTTGGTCTCCAAACCTATTTTCTTTGTTTTAATTCCATATCTCCATCAAACAGTGTGATATATCAACTGCAAATATTGAGATTACAAGAGAAGATGCATCCTTAAAAACAGCACTACTGACATCATACATGGCAAAAATAAATAATAGCAAGTTACTAATGGTTAAAACAAATCTCTCGTTACAAGGAATCAACACATAATCCCCACATTGTTCTGCCTCTTCTATGTTCATGATAAAAAATGCTCCCTTGCATATAAATTAATTATCTCTATCATATTACTGGCACCAACAATAGAGCAGCAAATTTTCCATTTCCATCTCAATCACATCTAGATTCCTGTGTTCTCCAACAACTACAAGAACCACTTGACTATCGGGGCCATGATGTTCTGCCTAGATGAGCAAATCTCGGGCAACATGGATAGGACGGGCATGTTTATAAGAATATTTGATTACCAGGAAGTCACATCCATGGAAATGATTGATTCACTATTCTGTAAAAATATATTTGCAGCTGTAATGTACTTGTTCACATGGCCAAAAATTTTCTCCACCTTTGCACATAAAGCAGTACCCAAGCTATGGCTGACACTCAAGACCAACTTTTAGTATGTGGGTAAGTTATTTCTCTGCACAAAAAGAGCGAACTTGCAAATAGAACCATTAGGCTTTGATGGAGTTGTAAGTATAATAGGTTTGCAGCCCGCAATCTATGCAGGCAGGACAAGCACAAAAGCCATTGAAACTAGAACTGCATTTCCATGAAGACCGCTTGTAGTAATGCTCCTAGCAACCTATTTACACATTATTCCTCTCATGTTATGAACAACCCTTCCAAGAATCTGCTAAGCATCGTGAAGGCCTGGATATTTTTATTATAAGCTATGTCAAGTTCTTTTTGCACAAATGTTTTAAGCTCACATTTTAGGAGATTAGCAAATGGTTCAATCTAATTCTTTCCACTTCCATTTCATACAACACTTCCAATGTGTCCTTAGCCAACCAGTCCTTATAGATTGATCAAGGCAGCGACCTTTTATTGGGCATGGTTCTATGCCTGAAAATGCCTGAAAACCTGCTTTTTTTGGGCAAGGTTTTATGCCAAAAAAATGCTTATTAACTTTTTTTTTTTAAATCTTGGCACTCTTTTGATCTTTTCAAAATGTATTGAAAAGCATATCCAAAGAATTGGAATTTTGAGATGGAAATCCATGTTAAAAGACCAACCATATGAAAAAAAAAACATTCCAAAGACTCTAAAAAATACAAAACAAAACATTTATTAAAAATAGGAATTTTCAATTTTTAGATATTTATAGCCAATATGTATCCCTAGCCAAGTTGACACATTAGTAGAAGATAAAACACAAAAGGATGAGTTATATGTATATAATATTCATTTAATATACTCTTTGTAACTCATCGAAGGTGAACCATCACATTTTTATATAGGTGACTTTCTAACTTATAGAAGGTGAAACATCACATTTCTATACGAGTGATCTTTCATATTCAATACGATGGATTTCCATTACACCAAATATTGTTTAAAGAGTAATGGATGCAATGCTATAGCGTCACATCTCTTCTCAAAGATCTCTTGCAATGTACTCTATTTTCTAAGCAACAAGATCATTGTATTATTTTGTATTTTTGTGTTCTAATTTATATTCTATTATTTATAGTCTGCACTCTTTCTTAATCTTCCTTAATTCAAAATTCTGAGTTTTAAATATGTGGTATCAGAGCGGTTTGTCTTTTGAGTGTATGTCTATAAACACAAGATTAAGATATAAGAAGTTTGGGTATCAGACATGAGATCCCTTTGATTACCTCCCTTGTCATTCCAATCAATCTCAGATGGGAACTAGAAAGGACAACTCTAAGACAAATCCTTTCAAAGAGATGTTGAACAAAGCCCTAGTGAAACAAAGGAATTAGATGAGGGATCAATTTGCTCAAATTCTTCAACTGCTACATACGACAAATTTTACAACCTCCTTTGCATGACCTCTTACTACCTTTGCACCATTTAGTGCTTCCATGTCTCTTAAGGTGCAAGTGAATTTTGATATTCCTACTTTTGAAGGAAAAGTTAATGCTGATGTCGTACAAAATTGGATGGATTGTTATCTTCATACGTCTTTGTAAATAAATTCATTGACAATGAGAAAATATTTTTGCACTCATGAAAGCTTCATTACCTATTCAAAATTGGTGGAAGCATATTGTAATAGGGTAAAGGAGGAGAACAAAGATAAAAAAGTAGTTTTCACATGGGATTATTTCATAGAGGTTGTCAAGGAAGAATATTATCTTGTGGGAGCCTATGGAGACAAGTACATGTGATGACAACAATTCCATCAAGGTAAAGACCAAACTGTTCATGATTATATTGATGCTTTCTTTTCCATGACAACAAAACTAGGTATTCAAGATACCAAAAGCATCAAATCCTCAAGTATTGTATTGAGCTACAATGGTACATTCAAGAGGACATGAATCTCTTTGAATTTAAGACATTGGAAGAAGCATACAAACTTGCTATCAAATTGGAGCAAAAGCACAAAAACAAAAGCAAAAACAAAAAGGGAAGAACAAATAACGAAAACCAAAACACTAAGTATTAGCCAAAGAAATGCAAACATGACACTCCAAAGAATCAAGACAAAGGTGGTTAGCCCAAAATTAGAATTGGAAGCAAGAGAAAGGCTGCCAAAAAAGATCCCCTAAAGACCAAGATTGACAAATGGTGCAATTATCACAAGAGCAACTGGTTGGCATTTGAGGGAGGAGAGTTAAGAAATTCAATCATTGTTTGCTAAGTCACAACCCTCTACATCTACTGCATTATTGCCTACATATCAATAGGTTGATGATAGAGGAAAGCACATAATGGAAGCTGAACCAAATGTGACTATTGCCACCACAAATGCTAAACTAGACGAGTCACAAGAAAATTCACAAGAATGCTTATTTTAATCACAAATATGGGTCAAGAGTGAGCCTTTGCACCTTATTATTGATAATGGAAGTCAACAAAATATACTTTTTGTTTAGATTGTGAAGGATTTGAATCTATCACACCACACAACCATATGATGTTGGATAGTTAAAATAAAGAAGAGACATTTATGTCACTCAATAATATCTCTTTCCTTAAGGCATCAAATTATTCAGCGATGATGTTTTCTATGATGTGCCCTTGGATGTTTGTTATGTGATTTTGGGCCAACCATTCATGTGGAAAATACATTATGTGTACGAGTCTAGGCTGTGAAGTGTCATAATCATTCTCATTGATCAATGCTTCAGGATACTAGAGATATCTTCTCCTACCTATTTTTTCTTAATCAATTCCAAATAGTGCAAGACGATGATAGCTAAAACAAGAAAATTCATTCTATTGATGATCAAAGTACAAAAAAAGAGGTCTAATATTGCTCTATTGATTACATGATCTGCACAATAGAAACAAATGGATTGAATTATAGTAAAATATGATGACTTGTTCGAGTCACCAACTAGGGTTCCATTTAATTGTGAGGTAAAACATTTCATTCATTTAATTCCTAATTTTGATACACCTAAGATACATTTTTATCATAAATCAGTTCTTGAAAATGAAAAAAGTAGGATGTAGATCCAAGAATTGCTTTAGAAGGGGCACATCAGACCAATTGCTTCACCATGTGGCAGTCCAATTGTCTTGGCTCTAAAGAAAGAAGGAACATAGAGACTCTATACTAACTAAATATCCTTGAACAAAATCACTATGAATAACACCTATCCACTTTCTCAAATGAATGACTTGTTAGATCATTTATGCGGTGTAAAGTTATTTGCTCGAACCATTCTCAAATCCAAATATCATTAAATATCCACTGATCCCACTAATATAAGGAAGATTGGATTCAAATCCAAAGAGGGTTTATTTGAGTGGCTAGTTATGCCTTTTGGCTTGACCAATGCACCTACCAGATTCATGAGGATGATGGATTCCATCTTATGTCCCTACACCAACTTATTTGTAGCCCTCATGAAATAGAGGAATGAGATAATGAATCAATTTGATAAATTTCTTTTATGAATCCCTACTATATATTCTACGAACTCCTCTACATAACCTCTCATTGCCTTAGAACCATTGAGTGCTCCAACAAATTTTGAAGTATGGGTGAATTTCGATATTCTTACTTTGGAAGGAAAAATTAATGTTGATACCCTATACAAATGATTGGATTAGTTATTTTCATGCTTCTCTATACATAAATTTTTTAAGAGTGAGAAAATCACTTTTTCACTCTTGAAAGCTTCATTACTTGTTTGAAATTGGTGGAAATCATATTGTAATGGGTTCAAGGAGGAGAATGAAGATGTAGTGTTGATACGATATTATTTCATGGATGAAATCAAGGAAGAATATTATCTTGTGGAATCCTATGAAGAAAAATACATGTAATGGCAACAATTGTGTCAAGGTAAAGACAAGTCTATTTAAGACTATATTAATGATTTCCATTTCATGACAACAAAACTAGGTATCCAAGATACTGAAAAGCATCGAATCCTCAAGTACCACAATGGGTTGCAATGGTACATTCAAGAGGACATGGACCACTTTGAATTGAATACATTGGGAGAGGCATACAAACTTGATATTGAATTAGAGTAGAAGCACAAAAAAATAAGATCAAATATTAAAAACCAAAACACTAAGTGCCATTCAATGAAATATAAGAGTGCTACTACAAAGAATCAAGACAAAGGGGTCAGATCCTAATTCCAAATTGGAAGCAAAAGAAGACTCCCAAGAAAAAAAACCCTAGAGAACAATACTAGAAAATGGTGCTATTATCACAAGAGCAATTAATATTTAAGGGAGAAACATTGAGAAATTCAATCATTGTTTGTTGAGTCACAACCTTTTACATCCACTACACCACCACCTTCATGTTCATAGGATGATGATAGAGGAAAGTGGAACATGGAAATTGAACCAAATATGACCATTGCCACCACGCTGCACTAGAAGACTCATAAGAAGATTCAAAATAGGAGCTCGTTTCACTCACAAATGTGGGTCAAGAGTAAAAACCAAAACACCAACATAATGAAACCATTGTGTTTCATTGTTGATAGTGAGAGTCAAAAAAATCCAAATTTTGCTCAAATTATGAAGGATTTGAATATGTTTGTCAATCCACAACCACATAATGTTGGATGCTTGCAACATGAGAGAGATATTTGTATCACCCAAACAATATTTCCTCACTTATGCTATCAAACCCTTCAAAGATAAAGTTTTATGTGGTGTGCCCTTAGATGTTTTTGATATGATTTTGGACGTACCATTCATATGAAAAAGACATGGTGTGTTTGAGTCTGGGCCCCAAAGTCTCATCATTGTTAGAGATCAATGCTTTAGGATACTAGAGTTTTTTCTCCTCCATATATTTTCTTAATGACTGTGAAATAATATAGGAAGAAGATAGCCAAATCAAGGAAAGTCATTTTGTTGATGATCAAACCACAAAGTAGAAGGATAACTATTGCTACTCTACATAGCAAAAGCTGAGGGACGAGATTGTAGCATGATATATGACTTGTTCAAGTCACCAACTAGGGTTCCACTTCATTATGAGGTAAAGCATTCCATTTATTTAGTTACTCATTCTCATTTGTATAATGCACCTATTTATCACATAACAATCCTTTGAAATTATGAAATTAGGAGGCAAATCCAAGAAATAATTTAAAATGTGTACATAAGACTAAGTGCTTCATTATGTGATAGCCTAATTGTCTTAGCTTTACAGAAATATGGAACATGGAAACTATGTATCGACCATAAATATTTGAATAAAATCACTATAAAGAACTTCTATTCACTTCCTTAAATAGATGACTTCCTGAACCAACTTAGTGGTGGTTCACCAAAATTAAATCTCAATTTTGGCTATCATCAAATGCCCATCGATCCTCTTGACATATGGAAGACTTCATTCAAATACAAAGAGGTTTAATTTGAGTGGCTAGTTATACCTTTTGGCTTGACCAATGAACTTACAACATTCATGAGGATGATGGATGACATCCTATGTTCCTACACCAACTTATTTATGGTAGCTTATGTTGGCTTTTTAGCCAGATTAATCATAGGTCCCAATATCTAGGATTTAATAGAACTCAAATATAAACTATATTAAGGCAAATTTATAGAATAATATCGATGTCAATGAATATATAATTCACAAATATAATAATATACCAAAATGAACAAACTCATTGTATTATCGATGAATCAAATATACAAGATCTCTTTAACAATTTCTCCTTTTTATAATCTGATACAATACAGGGAGCTTTGTCTCCATAATATAACCTTAGAAGGTAACTCTTCAATACTTGACTATTTCTCTCCTCATATATCTAGGAGATGCATCCTTTCCTATTCCACACATAAGACAAACCTCTCATGTCCCTTGGCTTTACATCTTGCCACTTGTATACTTGACACCTATACATGACTTGACTTTCTACACATTTGCACACTTTATTATATGATAGTTCACACATTTGCACACATTGTTACATGACACTTTGCACATTCTCACACTCTACACACTTGCACTCTTTATTACATGACACTTGTACTCATTCTACACATTAACACATACTTTAGGGGAAATATAAATCACACACCCTAATCTAATAACTCACACTAATATAATATTTACAATATATACAATGGTACCATGGGGGTACATTAACATCTACCAAATAATGTAATATTCTTCAACACCCTCTCTATTACATTATTTGGTTTTTGAAGACTTTAGTCTTCAATCTCTAATTCTTGCTTTTGTCCTTTGACTTTGGTTTTGGCACTACTGAAGATTTTCATGCTGATTTGCAAACCTGTTTTCAACAGTATTCTTTACACTTTCATTTTTTTTAACATATACATGATCTTATTCCAATTTGATTTCTTGATCCATCTATAGTGCACTTCAATCTTCTTTTCATAATCTATCTTTGATTTGGTTTTATCCTAAACTCTACAATTTTGAAATGATATGGATTTCAACCTGGACCCTTCAATTGTTTCTATAGTCTTATTTTGTATTGATTTTATTTTGTCATCTGAAATATTAGTGTCATCAATTTTTTTTGGATGCTTTTCATTTTCATCGTCTTAATTTGGTCTTCAACTATAATCCTTGCTATAAGAGCTCTAATTTCATTTCTTTCTTTAGCTTATTCTATCTTTTGAACCTCTCGGATTTTTTAAACTAATTTTTCCTTTTGATTTTCTTCTCTTGGTTGTTGTTGTTGATGCTATCCATACTGATATTATAGCTGATATTGCCTTAGATGAAAATTTTGGAAAGATTTATTCACTTGATTTCCTTGATTCAAGGAATTATATCTACACATCTTTGTAGTATGACATTTTTTATTGCAAATGTGACAATATATCTATTTCCATTTAGGTTGAGACTGTGATGATGTTGCAATGTTACTTGGTACATTTTCCTTTGATATCAAAGCATTATTAGTCATTTCATCTTTGACTAAATTTTCTACTTCATATTCTTGAAGAACATTGACTAATTCATCAAAGGTTGTCTTATTTAGCACTTGAAGTGAAGTGACTAAATATTTATAACTTTTTGGAAGTGCTCTTAATATAACTTGGACAATCTAATTGTAGTCTACTTTTTCTCCTAGAGTTAATAGCTTAGCTTTTAAATCAACTATCCTTCAAAGAAAGAGTTCTATAGTCTCTCCATTATTGACCTTTAATGAATACAATTGTGACTATAGATGTAATATAGTTGCTTTGTTCTTCCTTGCAAATATTTTGCAGAATTTATCCCAAGCAACTGTTGAAGTCTCGATTTTACGTATGTATGGCCGAATTTCATCAATTATCCCAAATGTAATCAACATAAGGGATTTTGCATCACTTTCTTCAATTTTTTTTCTCTTTCGTCTTCATCAGGCTTTTTCTTTGTTCCATTCACTATTTCCCAAATTTTTTCAATAATGAGAATTGATTTCATTTTTTTCCATGATGCAAAATTTGGTCCTTTCAAAAGTTGTGATTCAGAAAGGAAAATTTTACTATTTGACATAATGGAACTCATTTAAATTTCAAAATTTTCAATTTCTTCAAGTAATAAATCAAGCAATTATTTCCTTATTATAACTCCCAATCAAAGTTCTTTTCAAAATTTTAATCAAATATCAAATTTAATAACTCATTTCAATTTCATTTCATCCTTATAGCTCTATTTTTTCAAAAAAAATTCACTAAGCCTTATAACTCCACCTTATTCAAAAATTTCAAATTCACTTTCAATGCACTTGACTTAGGTGCTCAATCAAGTTGAAAAATATTTCGTCCAAAGACCATACATTAAATTTTGGTGCTCTTTTCTATCAAGCATTGATAGTTACATCAGATAGGTCCAGGTTCATCAAGACATTGGCAAATCATAGTTGTTTTTACCAACCATTTTCTTTGCCTTTGGTCCATGCACTCTGTGTCTACACATAATTCTATTCTAGATTTTAGAATTTTGAATTCCTTTAAGGCACTGTTCATTTATAGGCTTAGATTTCTTTAGTGCTCAGGCTTGCTAATGTGCTCAGGCTCTTCGTTGATAATGCTCTCGAGCACTTATTCAATGCTAAGATCCTTAGTCCATTTGATTGATATCAACTTTAGACTATGTTTTTTGGACTCCAAGTTGTGTCCTTAAGTTCATATTCATGCTTTATTTAGTGACATCAACCAATTCAATGGATTATCTTCTCTTTTCTTTGATCTCTGGTGACTCTATGCTCTCAGACAACTCTTCTCTCTTTTGACATATTAGCTATTAGTCGTCTACCATATTCTTTATTTTTTTATCGATAGAATTTCGCTAGACGTCTCTTGATTTAGACTTTTTCTAGATGTCTCTTATCTCAAGCTTTTGCTAGAAATATTCTCAACTTATTCTTTCTCTTCTGAAAGAGTATTGCTGGAAGTCTTCTCGACCTAGGTGGCTTAGATGACTCTCATATTATTCTTTCTTTACAAGTAGGTTTGTGCCTTTGCTCTTTCACTTTTTTCTTTATTCTATTTGTTCACAATAATATTGGATTGTTTCACAAGCTCTCTAACTTTTGATGTCTATCCTTAACGTTCTTAGGCCACCATCCTATTGATTATCCATAAATAGCTTTGTGTACTTCTTTCACTAGCTTGATTTTTTCAAACTTTAACTTTCTCCTTCAAGCTTCAAATTTATGCCTTAAAATTATTCTCACACAAACTGAGGATATGTGGATCTGATACCATTGTTGGATTTTTAGCCAGATTAATCATAGGTCCCAATATCCAGGATCTAATATAACTCAAATATAAATTATATGAAGGTAAATTTATAGAATAATATCAATGTCAATGAATATAAAATTCTGAAATATAATAATATAACACAATGAACAAACTCATTATATTATTGATGAATCAAATATACAAGATCTCTTTTATAATTTATCCTTCAATAATATGATATAATACATGGGGCTTTATCTCCATAATATAACCTTATAAGGTGACTCTTCAATACTTGACTATTGCTCTCCTCACATATTTGGGAGATGCATCCTTTCCTATTCTACACATAAGATAAACCTCTTATGTCCCTTCACTTTACATCTTGCCACTTGTATACTTGACTCCTACACATGACTCTTGACTTTCTACATATTTGCACACTTTATTATATGACACTTGCACTCACTTGCACACATTGTTACATGAGACTTTGCACATTCTCACACACTACACATTTGCACTCTTTATTACATGACATTTATTCTAAACATTAATACATACTTTAGGGGAAATATAAATCACACACCCTAATCTAATAACTCACACACTAATCTAATATTTACAATATGTACAATGGTACCATAGGGGTACATTAGCATCTTCCAAATAATGTAATATTTTTCAATAGTTTACTTAGATGAAATTCTCATATGTATTAAGACCTAGGATGAGCATCTATAACATGTTTGCCGAGTAATTTAGAACCTTTGAAGACACAAGTTATATTCTTATTTGGTGTGATGAAGATTTAGTACCTCGGGTACATTATTGAAAAAGGAATCCATGTTGAAGTATATTACATTATTTGGTACATGCTAATGTACCCCAATGGTATCTTCATGGTACATTTATAAATATGTAATAGATTAGGGTTGAGTCTATAGTTTAGAGTATGATTTATATTTCCCCTTTTAGTAAGTGTTAATGTGCAAGAAATGCACAAGTGTCTTGTATGTAAGAGTGCAACTATGTAATGTGAGGATGTGCACTAGTATCCTAGATTGGGAGTGCATGTAGAAGTGCAATAGTTATGTAGATGTGTGCAAGTGTCTTAGAGTCAAGTGTCCTTATAGAATGCAAGTGGCAAGATGAAAAGCCAAAGGTCATGAGACTTATCATATGGAAAGCAATAGTCAAGTACTTGAAGAGTCAAATTACTATGGCTATATTATGGAGATAATACTCCATAAGAAAGCAATCCAAGAAATCCAAGAAGGAGAAGTCTATTATCTGATTGTAAGAGATCCGGTTTGGAATAACGCTAGTATACATAATTTTGAGAAATTAATATTGTAAGCTTTCTTCATGCATATTTCATGAATGCCATAGGCCATTTACATTCATATTTTAGTATGTAAATGAATGTTATTTGATTTATTATATGGTCCTTGATATACATATTAATTTTCTCATATTATTATTATTATTTTGATCTTTAATATTGTGGCTATTTTATATTTGGGACCTATGATATTTTGTGGTAGTAAGGCTTAAAAAACCAATAGTGGTATCAGAGCTACCATCATACTCTATCCATTTTTTATAGAGTTTATTGAGCCACCATTATTAATTAACTTTGTCCACTTTTGATAAAGTTAATTTAGAGTTTGTCCACTTTGAAGGCAGTGAAGACTTGGACTCTAATTTTTAAAGGTCTTATTGAGTAGAAGATTGAGGGGACTAGGATTCAGTCACCCATATTTATAGGCTAGGGTCTTTCCACTTGGTTGAAGGAAAACCAATGAAGACTATGACTTAGCTAGATTGAGATAGAACCAACTTAGGAGAAAGTTGGTCATTTAGGGAAAGAGCCACCCTAACATTAATATTGGGTTCTCTAGTAAGGAGGAGAATTATATTGGGTTCTTAGGTGCAACCTAAGACATTGAAGTTTTCAGAAGAGCAATAGAGAAGTATACCTATAGAGGCTGGGAACCTTCCTATAGAAGATAAAGAAGATTTTCAACTTCTAAGTACAACAAAATAGAGAATAGAAACAAAAAAATAATTAAAAGTTGCAATGGATTGAGAAGCATTCAAAGCTTCCTAAGAAGTAGATAAAAGAAAGAAGTAGATAATAAAGTAGCAAAGAAAGAGAAGAAGAATTATGTCAAATTAACCTTAACATATTTGAAGAAGAATCAAAAGTTTACATGTGGTGTTTATGTCAAGTTCACCAAAATGTGGACGATCGATTCCAAGGAGGGGGAGAGTCATATTGGATCCTATTTTGGTCCTACTCTAATTCAAATATACAAGAGAGATAAGTTATGCAATGAGGGATGCAAGTTAGACCTAATTTTTATGTGTTTATTTAATAAAATACCTACACTTTTATTAAATATTCTTGTTTTTCCTACCTTTTATTAGAGAAAATCTAAGAACAATAAAATTAAAACATGTTTCTCTATTCTAATCTATTAATGCAAATTCATGAAAATGCATGAAAAAGAGTTTTTGATCTATATGATTTTCTCCTTTCAATGTTAAAGCATAAAATATCGTTTTTTCTTTTATTTTAAGATAGAGGTACAAAGAAAATTTATGCAACAAACAAGTCTTTCATCCTATATGCTAATTTTGCTTTTATTACATTTGTAAATATTACCTAATGATTAGACTAGAATGATAAATCAACAAATAATCATTCCCTAGACTAAATACCTTTTTGTTCCTTGTGTACACAAATCTACTTCAAGACAAACAACATAGGAAAAATAAGAATACTAATCTAAAGAAATTGGATCATGGATTTTAAAATCTGTTGATTGCTCCAAGTTTTTGCTATTCTAATCTTGATGTTCCCTCTTTCCATTTCACTATTCTATGTCTTAGGGCACTTGCACACATGACATTTAATAGTAGATTACATTTAAGGGGTATCCCTTAGTCAGGACCCTATTCCATAAATATAAAAAGAATATCAAAAAGTAGAAATAAATAAAGAACCTTAGCTTTTGATCCAAACCATAAAATTATTGTAGGAGCTTGTGCTAGCAATAGCGTTGGTGATTGTAACAACAACACTACCAGATGGTAGCATTACAAACACAAAAAAATAATTTTCTATCTAAAGGTATCCAAGATGAAAGTATGATGCTAGAAACTAACATAGACATAAATATCTAGATACATTATTGTGGATAATAATGAAATGATAAATAAAAAAATAAAGATGAAATAAATACAAAAATGAAATGATTAACACTAAATGTTAAAGACAAAATTGAAATAAACAAATAAAAAAACAATAGCAAATAAGTCTGATAATTGAAAAAAAAATTGAGATCCCAAAGAGAATAAATCAGATGTCCATATGCTCCTACAGATGCATAGACTCTTCTTTTATATGTGCAATCATAAAAACCCTTGTAGATGATCCAAGATGATGAGGATCAGTTATAGAATATATACAAATTTTGGAAGAACTTTGTTATAGTTTACTTTCCTTTGTATGCAAGTGATTTTGATAGATCTTTGATAGGATTTTGGATTTAGACCTTATATGAACGATCAAAATTTTGGCAAAGCTTCAATAGAATTATTAGCCTTAGACCTTTGATGCCCCAAGGATTAGTTTTTATAGAGGTTTTAAGGTTATTGCTTTGGAATGTATGATTAAAAATATGCCTTGGATGAAGGCATTTGATGAAATAAAGAAATGTAGAGCTTTTCATAAGAGGTGTATTTGCATGAGATCTGATTGGTAGTCTTGAATGAGTTGCAAAAGTAATTAGAAGATCCTGGTTGAGAGATTAAAATATAGTGATTATAATTGAAAGATCATGATTATCAATTAGAAGTGATTGATAGTTTAAAAAGATTGGATGAGATTCACATGGTTAGGGACAATATTTCATGCACAATAGATAGTTGATGTCAATTAGTTACCTATTTTATTTTTTATTCATGATCAAGTATGGCGCTAGAGGTAAAAGTGCTATAATGCTAATGTAATCCGATGCTAATAATAAAAATGACCATTGGTAGGTCAATTAGGTGAGAAAAGGATAAAGTTTAAAAATTTGACAAGAGTGCTACCCCTTAGTCAAAAGCATTGACAATGCTACTGTCTTAGGTACAACCTTCTGATTTGGGTCATTAAATATCTTTTGATGAGGTTTTAGCTTGATTGGTTGATCATCATGTTTGTCATGTTTGATGAGGGGTAAATTTTATCAAGATTGTGTGATTGAATATGTCCTCAAAATTAGGTCTATACTAATTTAACATTTAGTATTTTTAATTGGTAAGGTACCCTTTCAATGGGGCAAACATTGGATTAGTTTCTATAACTATAGAATATTGTTTCTCTAAATTTTCAAAGGAATTACACTTGACCACATTGAATGAGGTACACTAAATCCATAAATACATGCATTAGTTTAATTAATTAATACTTTAACATTTTGTTAATTTATTGCACATGTCTCTTGGGGAGTGTTGGACCTAGATATTTAATCATATTTTTAACAATTTAAATTCATCTCATTTTACTAGAAATGTCAAGAAATATATTGGATCAAAGCATCTAAATAATACAAGAGTCATATTTGATCCATAATATGGTTGCTCTTGACCTTGGATATATGACCACCTTAGGTCCATGTACTACCATCCTCTAGATGTCCTCAATGATCTATAAGGTGATCTCCCAATATATTACAATTTTGTTCTATAGTATAGAATTATTCATTCCTCAAGTTAATTGCCCCAAAGTTGTTTAGCAATCTAACATCAGATATTTGAAATATTAAAGCATAAAATATTTGAATCAATAGTATACTTTAGTATAGAAAGATGAACACATTTCATTGAAAGTTTTATATTATTAAATCCGACCATGCTCATAATAAACTTAATAATAAACTATTTAATATCGATACTATTATGCATAAATATCATAATAGTTATAAGTATAAAAAAAAATCTTACCTTTTTTTTTCGTCTACCCCTAATACTTACATACATATATTGACTAAAAATATCCTTTATTGAATTAATATCTAGTAATACATCATTGTTTTTTATTTATTTAAAACTTTGTAATGAATCCATGTAATATGGTCATATATATATATATATATACTTACCCATGAATTTGTTAAAGAATGAGTAACAAGTGCAAGTGGAGAAGTCTTCTTCCAATATAATGAGAAAGGAGATACCTTTAATATCAAGGAAGAAAGTTGTAGGGCACCAATGTTGATTCAAAATTTGGTTGATGTGGATACTGAAGAGTAATTTTAATTGCGTTTTTTAACTTAGTATTCTATATGAATGCTTCTAAGAAAAGGAAGGAAATTATGAATTGATAGAACTAGAACAATTTTATTTTTTAAATGAACAATATTTTAGGAGCTACATCTTTGCATAGAGTTGTCTGATTGAGACGATTCTTGTGCCATTTTGTGTGGAATTTAAAAATATTTGAAATGAGTGGTTATTTGAAAGAATCCAAGTAGTATTAAGGGAAATATGACCATGTGAAGACAACCATTCAAAACTAGGACAATGTTTTCCTAAAAAATGTCTCATCTTTTAGGAGCCATTTCTTTGCAAAGGATTCAATTCAAATGATTTTTGGACCAATTTATGTGGAATTTGAAGAGATTTAAAATGAGTGGTCATATAAAAAAATCCAATAAATATTAAGAGATATATGACCCTATGAAGTCAGTCATCTAAAACAAGGGTAGTGACAATTTTTCCAGTTGTAGAAAATGAAATTGCAAATATTTGTCAGCTAAGGTTCAAAATATGGGAGGAGATATGAAGGGATAGAGAATTAGTGAGGTAGGATACTCTGTCTAGAAATATAATTTTTATCTAATTTTCCTTTTCCCCTTCATTATCTTAGAATTTTTGCATGCAATTTATTATAGGTTTATTTTTAAATATTATAATCACTATAAGATATATTGGTAAAATTTTAGTAGATTTTGAGTTATAGTTTCCTTTCCATGGATACATTTTATAACTAAGTAAATATAATCATCCCTAGTAGTAGAGGTTAGAGAGGACCTCATAGAGAAGCAATCTTTGTTGCTAAAAAAAAGGGTAGTTATTGGTAAAGTTAATGGATCTTGGCCAATGACTTTGGCCTTGAGAAAATGGATTGATAGGAGTTGGAAGTATCTAGGAGTGAGTCTATTCTTTCTTCCTAAAGGTTTATTTCTAGATATTTTTTGTTTTAGGGAGGAAAGAGATAGAATACTAAAATTAGGTCCTTGGTTTATGGGAAGAACATTACTCTTCCTTATCTGCTGGTATGAAGGCTTTACTCCTAAAAATGTAAATCTATCCCTAGTACTAGTATGGGTTAGGATGTACATGTTATCCATTGAATTTTAGAAAATGGATACCTTCAAGGCAATAGGAAACACTCTAGGAGAGTTCATTGAGATTTTAGAAACTACAAAAGATAATTTCTTGGCTATTTATACTTGAGTAGTAGTCATAATTGATATCAATAAATATTTACCAGAATTAATTATTCTTAAGTATGGGGGTAAGTTGTGGACTCAAATCATGAATTATGAAAACATATATTTTAGATATATAATATGTCATGAGGTGGGACATATTGAGAGATAATTCCATTATAAGAGTCCAAAAAAAATATATGTATAAAATCACAAGGGAAACTTACAAATGGATATGGATGAGGATGGTTTTCAACTTCCAAAAAATAGGTCCAGATAGATAAAGGTAATAAATAGTGGATACTAGTAAGAAAGGATATTAGAAAAAATAACAATTCTTTTGAGGCTTTAGCCTATGAATAAAAATCAGATCATAGCTTAGAGGACACGACACAACATGATCAAAATATTAAAAAGGTGCTATCTATTAAGTATGATCGTGATTTAGCAATGAACATTCCCACTAAACCTAAGGGATACGTCTCATCTAATTTTGAAGACTCTCTTAAAGTACCATGCACCATTTAAGAGAAGAAAATTGGTAGAGAAAATGTAGTGTTAGATGTTAATACCTCTACCATTAATAAAGAAATACTAGAAAATGAGTAGGACAAGTCAAAAACTTTTGTAACAAAGCTAAAAGATGATAAATATAATGAAAATATAATTTGTTAAAGAATATTAAGGAATAGAATAATAAGACCTACTTCTGATACAAGCAAGAAAAGAAGAGGAAAACCTTCAAATTATCAAGTGAGAGCTAAGGAAGCAAGAACAAACATAGAGAAAGGAGCACAATCTAAGTTGGTTGAACTTCTTTTTACCAAATAGCAAAATGATATTTGTAATTCATAGGTGGGGCCCATAGCCCCTAATGAAACATGATTACCATATCATTGAATATAAGGGGTGCTATAACCCCCTCAAAGTAGGGGTATATTAGGGACCTCTATTTAAGTAATAAACCTGATATTCTTTGTATCTAGAAAACTAAAATGACAAAGGAAGAAGTTTCCAAAACTATGAAAGTAGTATGGACAAGATGTGAATGGGATTCTATGGTTTTAGAAGGAGTAGTAGGGGAATTATAACATGTTAAAATCTTGTTAGAACCTCCTCTGCAACTATTCTTAAAACTAGGCATTAGATAGCCTCATTTGTCACATTCTACTTTGCAGCTATTCATTGCATCCTTATCAATGTCTATGGTCCTACAACTCATAGAAGTTTGAAGTGGGATTGAAGCCTTTATGAGAAGTAAAGACCAAGAAATCCATTTCATAATCATAGGATATTTTGATGCCATAACCAAGTTGATTAAAATATTTGGGAAATTTAGGAAAATAACCCAAAGTATGAGAGATTTCTTAGCTTTTATTCAAAAAAATAATCTACAGGAGGTTGAGTTTGAAGAGGAAAACTATTCATGGACCAAAAATAGGATAGGCCAGAACCTGATAGTAGAAAAATTAGATAGATGCATACTCTTAGATCATTGTCTAGATGAAGGAACTTATGCTAAAATTAGTACATTGATAAGGATTGATTTAGATCACTAGCAAATAAGAGTTAAAATGGTGGTAAATTAATTAAAAAAATATAATATTTTAAATATGAGTACATGTGGGAAGATCATCCTCAATTTATTGATATGATAACAAAAACATGGAAATTTTAGGAAACAATGGGTTGTATACACTTCTAAAATAAATTAAATTAATGACATCTAGATTAAAAGATTGGAACAAGAACACTTTTGGAAACATTTTTGAGAAGAAAGAACTAAAATAAAAAACTTTCAAAACTCCAAAAAGGTGAGCATAATAATCCAGGCTTGGAGGAAAGGGAGTTGCTTAGTGAATATCATAATATTTTGAGTAAGGAAGAGAAATTTTGGAGATTAAAATAGAGAAAAACATGGTTAAAAGGAGATAAAAATACATTTTTTTATAGGATGACAATAGTACATAGATCAACATCCATAATTAGTAGAACTAAATTAGTAGAAGGGGTTTTAATTGAAGACCAAAGTGAAATCAGAAATGAGGTAAGTGTTTTTAGTAGAACATTCAAGGATTAGAGGTGTTTGAAGTTATTGATAATAAACTACGACAAGAAGTACCTTCAGTTATAAAAAATGAAAACAATAGAAAACTGATGGAGCCAATTACTCTCGAAGAAGTTCATTTAGATTTTTATATTTTGATAAGGATAAATACCCAGGTCTATATGGGTTCTCTATAGCATTCTATCAACATAATTGGGAAATAGTAAAGAATTATTTATTGGTGGTTGTGGAATAGTCTGGGGTAAAATAATACATATCTTATAAAATAAATGCAACAAATATTACCTTGAATCCAAAATAAAAATATAGAATTGTTTGATTGATTCAAGCCCATAACTTATATAATATGGCATATAAGATAATCTTCAAAGTGATGGCAAATCAGTTAAGACCATTGTTAGACAAAATTATTTTAAAAGAGTGAGGATTTATGAAAGGGATATAAATTTTGGATAGGATCATAGTAGATATGAAGTTATGCATTCAACAACTTCAAAAAAAGAGAGCAATGATCTTAAAACTTAATATGCATAAAGCCTATGATACGGTAAAATGAGATTTTTGTTTTGTGGTATTAGAAAGGTTTGGATTTGGGAAGAAATGAGTCAAATGAATAAAAGTTTGTGTCTCTATAATATCATATTTAGTGTTGGTCAATGGGTTAGTAATAAATTTATTTAAAGCTAAGAGAGGTCTTAGATAGGCATATCCTCTATTGCCATGTATATTCATTATTATGGTAGAGGTATTATATAGAAAATTGAAGAATGATAACAAATATGGGCTAATAAATAGACTTAAGGCTAGAAATAGCATTGACAACATCACCCATCAACAATTTATAGATGATACAACCCTTTATGGGAGGGCAAGGATAAACAAGGATAGAGCTTTGAATAATTTAAGTAATATGAAAGAGCATCAAGCAAAAAGTTAAGGGGACAAAATCCAAAATTAAATTCCTAAACACTCGAGATAGAATCAAAGCAAAGATATGCATGTTACTTCAAATAGAGGAGGTAAATTTACAAGCAACTTATCTAGGGATATCCTTATTTGAGGAGAGAATGATAATAGAATTGTGGAATCCAGTTATAAGTAAAGTTTAGAATAAACTACCATCATGGAAAAGTAGATGGTTATTATTAGTAGGAAGATTGTAGCTAATTAAATTAGTCTTATAGGTCATTCTAACATATTAGAGTTTAAAAAAACTAGGTTTACACATACATTATGGGAAGGAAACAAATGTGCTAGTGAATAGAGGGGTTTTGATTGAGGATCATGAAGTTAAATTCTCCTTACCATGGTTAGAGGAAGTAGTAAGTTTAGTTGAAGCTGACAAGAAAATATTGACCGTCGAAATATAATAATGATTAAGATTTACTTTAATGTTTTCCATTGGTAATATATGCTTTATTCTATAACATTAGTGTGTTTTCATGTAAACTATTTATTATAATTTTTATGGTTGCACTTGTTTTGAAAATATTACTCTACTAAGATGCAATGCATATATAGTAGAGGTGAATTTTTGGTATTGTGAAGGCTTCTATAGAAAATTATCAAGAAGGATGCTGAATTCTAGAATATTTGTATTCATACAGAATATTGAAAATATCCAAAAAAATAAAAGTCAAGAATGCAGATATTTTATGTAAAATGATGTAAGTTTCTAGCTGTAGCATCTCAATTGAGATGATAAGTGTATCTATTTGTAAACTCTCAAGTTGTAAAGAAGAGAGTTGTAATTTTTCAAGGACGGGGGACCTTAGTACAACCCTTTATTATCCAACACTATATATATATATAATATTCTTGTATACTATTCCAAAATTGATAGAAAAAAATTATCTACATTATGCGGTAATTTTTGTGGTTAGGATTACATGATAAAAGAAATATTTCTTTGGTGAAGTGGAGCAAGGTGTGTGATTATAAAACTAGGGGAGGTATCGATGTAAGATTTATTTTGAATGTAAACTTAGATCTAAGGACAAAAGTAATTTGGATTATACAAAGAGATTCAAAGACCATGGGAAAAAATATTTCTAAGTACATTAAGCCCAATGATACAAGATTAATATTTACTATATTATCACCACTATATGGTTCTGTATAATGGAATGTTTTAAAAAAATCAATTTATCTAGTGATTAAAGGTCTAAGATTAGTGGTGGGAACTAGAACACAATTCTATTTGGATGGATATTTGGTGTGATAAAAAACCACTCAATCTATATCCAATTTTGAAACCATTGATGAGATTGCGTCAAGACAAATATAGTGACAATGTTTCAAACATTATGTACAAGGACCAGGAAGGAAGATACAAATGGAAAGAATTTTTTTTTACAAGTATACAAGACATTGATGCTAGGAGGCAATTGAGTAGAAAGATAATAATAATGATTATTCTAAGGGGAGCCAAGGATAATTTGATTTTGGAGTTGAATAGTTTAGAAGAATACACAATAAGATGTAAATATAATGCAAAGCACCAATAAAATAGAAATACAGCAAGAATATGGAAATATATTTGGGATAGCTCGAGCATTCCTAAAGTCAAAATGTTGTTTGGATAGGAGGTCATAGAAAATTATTAGCCTAGGATAATATTATGAAAAGGGGTTTTCATGGCCCCTGAGAACGTGTTCTATGTATAGAAGAGGAGAGTATAGACCATCTCTTGGGACACTGCTCAATAGTGTAGAAACTATAGCAGTGGATTCTTAATATGTTTGGTAAATACATGTTGATGAATGATAAAATTGAAGAATGATTAAATCAATGGCATAACACTTTTAAAGTGAGGCTTTACAAAAAATTAAGGATATATCAAAATATACAATACTTTGGACTATATGGCTAGAAAGGAATAGAAGAATATATAAAGGAAATGAAAGCAGTTTAGAGGTAATGAAAAGGAAGATTTGTTTTTCCATAGGAGAGTCTAAACCAACACTATCAACTCACTCAATTCCTAATCTTGAAGCAGAGAGCCTTGATAAATGGAGTCAAGTCATCAAATGGAATTATGATGTTGGGTACAAGAAATAAAGAGAAGGTAAATAATAGAAAGTGGAAACCACCAAAATAGGAGTTGAATAAAATGAATTTTGATGGAGCATCTAAAGGAAATCCAGGACCAACAGAAGGAGGAGGAATAAGTAGAAATAATACAAAAGATATTTTGTCTCATTATTCTTTCAATAGTGAAGTTAAGATAAATAATGAAGCTCAAGCTTGGGCAAATTTAGAAGGTTAAAAATATGTATAAAAATGAAATGAAATAGAGTATGGATGGAAGGTGATTCAATAATAATTATAAATACAATTTTGAGGAAAGCAAAGACTCCATGGAACATACAAGAGATAATTATGGAAATACAAGACCTTACTATGGAGTTTGAAAAATTCAGGTTTGCACATACATTAAGGGAAGGAAACAAATATGTAGATAAGCTAGCCAATAGAGGGGTTTCAATTGAGGGTCTTGAACTTAATTTCTCTTTTTCATGGTTAGAGGAAGTAGTAAGTTTAGTTGAAGCTGCTAAGAAAATGTTTACTGCCTAAGTTAAATAATGATTAAGATTTACTTTAATATTTTCCATTGGTAATATTTGCTATCTTTTATAACATTAATGTGTTTTCATATAAACTTTGTTACAAATATTATGGTTGCACTTATGCTTCAAGAATGAAACTAGCAATCCAAATATGGTGAAGCAGACTCTGATAGCTCAAAGTTTTAGAAATATTACTCTAATAAGATGCAATGCATAGATAGTAGAAGGCGCATTTTGATCTTGTGAATGTTGCTATAGGAAAATGTCAAGAAAAAGGATGCTAAATTTTGGAATATTTGTTTCCACACTAAAAGTTGGAAAAGATCAAAAAAATGAAAATCAAGAATTCAAATTTGACCCTTATAGATTTTGGGTGCAGAGTGGAATGGTAGAGGAGCCAATGGAAGGGGAGTTTATAGGGTCAAGACCGTGTTTGGATCTCTTGGAGTCTTTGCAAGAGATATCTATGTTCGTTGTTCCGATCATTGCTTGTGGTGAAGCTTTTCTCGTGCCTGGAGGGGACTCTGTGGTGGTTCCAGAGTCCCCTGTTCCATGTTTTTTCAATCCACTATTGTGCAATTGGCTAGGTGGTGGTGAAATTTTTTTTGTACCTCGTAATGACCTGATGTTAGTACCAGAGTCCCCTGGTCTAGCTTTTTTCAAAATACTATTGTTATTTTGGCTAGGCAGTGGATGGGAGCTTTTTCGATCTAGGGGTAGTGTTTGGCTGCTTTTTTGTTGTTGGGTTCCTTCATTGGGGGGTCTTCTATTATTTTGCATACTAGTAGGATTAGAACCCACAGGGTGTGGGGTTTTTTCTTATCGGTTTTATATGGGGTTTGAACCCACAAATCCTAAGGTTTTGGTTTATTTCCTAAATCATGATCCATGGCACTTGTTTTTGTTTTGAGATGGAGGTTTGGTATGAGTTGTTCTCTGGAGTTCAAAGGATGGTTGGAATCCAACAGGATCTGTGGGGTTTTAGTCTTCACAGATTTTTGAGATGGAGGGTTTTATTGTCGTTGGGGCAATATGTTACAGATCTCCATTTTTAATGATTGGTTTCTATTGATGTGGTTGAGCAGGTGATACAAAGTTCAAATCCTTCTTTTGTGCTCATTTCCCAGTGGTGTTCTCAGGGAAGAACATTTTTTGTTTCTATGGAAATGCAGGGGCCCTAAGTTTTTATACCTCAGAGATGAATCGTTGATACCTTGAGTCCTAGTTGTCAGGGTTTGATGGCACTGTTGGTTGGTTGGTTGGTCCCCCGCTAGGTAGGATGAGGATAATTTTAATTTTGATTTTGTGTTCAAATTGCTATGCTACCATTGGATGGGAATGTAAGTTTGATTATTTTTTCTTCCAACAACTTTTCTGTTGAGCCTAAATTTGTGCTAGATTGAATATTGTAAGTTTTGGTGATTGGATGGCTCCTTTTGGAGCTCTATGTACAAGGTTTTCGGATCCTTTCAAAACCCTCACCTTTTACCTACAAAAAAAAAAATCAAGAATTCAATTTTTTATGAAAAATAGTTATCTAGCTATATTGAGATGGGAATTGAATCTATTTGTAAAATATCAATCTCTAAAGGAGAGAGTTATGATTTTTCAAGGGAAAGGGACTCGAGTACAACATATTTATCTAGAAAAAAAAAAACATTTTACTTGTTATAATCTTAGGCTATAGTTTTGGAGTCTATCATGTTTCTAAATCAAGATATGAGTTATAGTTATGTATAGTATCTTCCTTGCAGAGGGGTGTTAAAGTGCTTAAATAAAACATGAATCTAATTAAAGAAGAATATAACTTGACAATACCTACAACTTACTATTGGTGTTTTACTTTGAGAAAATTATCCTTCTTTCAGATTTAGAGGTGGGATAAATATTGATCAAGAGGAAGTTTCAACAATTGGAAGAGTTGAAGGTTGGTGGCATCAACACACATGTGGCTATGCATGCAAGGAACTCAAAGCTAAAAATATGAGATTTCATATAATAATCCAATGAGAAGCTTCATTAAAGGAGACAAAAAAATAAATAAAATCTCATTAAATGCATTCATAAAATTATGGAAGCCTTTACAGAATGTATCAACTTTGGTAATGTGGATTTGACTCCTTTTGAATGCATTTCTGAATTAGCTAGAGTTATGAAAGTTGAACAAAGGTTTTTTGTATATAAGATGAAGCTTGAATCTATTTTTTGTCTTAATTATAATGGATGCCTACTATTGTACAGTAGTTCCTATTTTCATCTCCATAGATTTTCTATTGTTTGGATGGTTTAGGTTTATTCTACAAGACTTAATAATAGAGAAAGGGGTATCAACATGAAAATGTTTGTAAGTTTCCTTTTTATATAAAAAAGATCATGACTGTTGATCAAACACATATTTGTTTATTGATATTTATCAACCTTTTTTTTTTAATTTAGTTATATGGGATTGAAATCAGCCCAACCCATATGACATCATGACCACATCGCTATTTTATAAAAACTTGGCAATGATCATTTATAGCTTGAAAAAATTTGAACTTGAATCTTCTTAAAATTTGAGGGATTTACTATTAAGCTAATACTATATAATGTTTTTCTCAACCTATTCTTAATTGTAGAAAGGCTATCCATTTAAATTTTTATTAAAAAAATTTCCATTTTAAAAATATGATTTTACAAAAATAATGATAAAATCACTTATAATTAAAATATTTATAAATCAAGCGATGAGCAGGCTACAGTGAGTGCAATACACAGAGGCTACGATGAGCAGGCTACGATGCACAAAGGCTATGGTAAGTAGGTTGTGGCAAGTACAATGTACAAAGGCTACGCCAAGCAGGTTGCAACGAGCATAATGCACAGAGACTACAACAAGCATGAACCACGAGCACAAACCATGGAGGTTACGACAAGCACATAGTTAATGGTGATGGATATGAGCAGCAGGGCTCCTGCATCTATGTGGAGTGATGTGGAGGTAGACAAGGGCGAAGCCCACAGGGAACCAAAGAATTATAGGAAGCACCAACATCGATGATGGGGCTTAGAGATGCAAGCCCTAGGTACGATCAAGCATTGAAGGGAGAGGGTAGTCAAGCATTGAAGGGAGAGGGTAGTCAAGCATTTAAGGGAGAGGGTTGATCTGTGAGAAAGTCTTTCTAATCAGAAGAAATATCTCTCAAGGATATTTGGGATTGTAGGTGAATGAAACCATGCCCTCTATCAAAATTTCAGAGGATGAATTTGGGTTGGATTTAATTGATCGTGAAGCACAAACAATTATCTACAAACTCAAGGGTAAAAGACCGGGCCTAGATGAGTTCAAAGGATACATTAAAATTTGGTGGACCAATTCAAAATTCCAAGTAACTCTCCTACCCAAAAATTTCAATTTTGTTTCCTTTTCTAATTTAGCAAATAGAGATGAGGTAATGGATTATAGATATAATTGGTTTTATGGAAAATCTATATAATACCTTGGACTCCTAGTTTTAACCCCTTTATAAAAGAAGTTAATGGCTTCCCAATATAGGTGAATATTTATGCTCTCCTTGTGGAGTTTTGGGAAGAGAAGATATTCACCAAAATCGGTGATGCCATTGGTGCATTCCAATATATGGATACCCAATCAGAGAAAAATTTATCCAATAAAATTAATATGAGTAAAGCAAGATTGGTTGTTTGAATCGATGTTTCAGTTTTTATGCCTCAATTCATTACTATCTCCTCGAGCAAAGGAGAATGGTTCTAAAATATTGAATATGAAAACTTCTCCATAAGATGGTATGACTGTTAGCAATATGGCCACTTGAAGAAGAGATGCCCAAAAATTTGATAATGTTTTGATTCTTCCTCGATGGAGAAGGCCTTGCATGAGAATGATTCAAAACCCTCAAATATCTTAGGTCAAAAGAAAGAAACTCATCCTCCATATGCATCAGTTGTCCGATAGGAATCATGCGAGCAACAAAAGACTCAACCCCAAAAGGAGAATTTAAATCAAATCATTGATAAAAACCAAATGGTTACTAAAGATCATCTAGACGAATTCCATGGAAAATATTAGCACCTCAAATGGTATTACTGAAGCTAATTATGAAACTATCGGTCACAATAAATTTTTTGAAAATGAAGATCTTACAAAATGTGTTACAGCTAGATATTACCTTAAGAGCTTGAAGTGCAAAAATGCATTCTAAGATCTTGCCACTCTACATTTGAACTTGAATCTCCTTAAAAGTTGAGGAATGAGGAATTTAACTGTTAAGCTAATGTCATTTAATGATAAAACTATTCTTAATTGTAGAAAGACTATCCATTTAAATTTTTATTAAAAAATCTTCCATATTAAAAATATGACTATACAAAAATAATAATAAAATCACTTTTAATTAAAATATTTATAAATCAGGGTTCAAACTACTACTACTACGTGGGTGAGTGTGTGAGGAGGTATGTGTGTTTGACCCCTATTGATAAGCTTAGCTCTCACCCTTATCATAGGTCATGGTTGGGATAGGGATGCCTAACCTTGAGCATTGGTTGTAGGGGTTTCTCACACTAACCTAAAAAGAAATCAAATAGCATTAACTCAACCAAATATATTCTCAACTTTCAAGGAGAGACCTAAGTTCAAACCTTGCCAAGTGATACATTCATAGTTATCAAACTATTGTAATATACACTATGTGGTTATGATGTCATAATGGATACAATCAAATGGCACTAGCTCAATCTATTATATTCCTCAACATTCAAGGAGGAGAAGAGGTTTGACTCTTGCAAATGATACATGCATAATTGCCAAGCTATTGTAATGACACTATGTAATCATGATGTAATATAGATGAAGTCCATTTCAATCCCATATAACCAAATAGATTACAAAAATTAAAAATACAAACAATTCATAATAAATAAATAAACCTTAAACATTCTCTCTACTTGTTATTAATTGTAAAAAGACTATCCATTAAGAGAAAAAATAATTCCTTATAAAAATAATAATAAACTAAAAAATCTTAAACATTCTCTCTACTTGTTTTTTAATTGTAAAAATACTATCCATTTAAAAGATCATTTTAAATATATGATTTTAATAATTTTAATCAAATGACATTAGTTCAATTGGTTATATTCCTTTATAAAGTAATACATGTTGTAATACCACTATGTAGCCATAATATAATAAAATAAGACCTTTCAAATTAAAAGAAAAAATCCTATAAAAATAATAATAAAATCACTTAAATTATTTATACAAATTTAAAATACATACATATTAATTGATTAAAAATAATATTACATCACAATAACCTAAATAATAATATTTTTACAATTTATCAAAATTTAAATCTAAGTAAAATCTATACAAACACTAGAATAGCTTTTAACGCTATAATCTCCAATATTCAGAGAAAACATACTCTCCCCACACATTTTACTTTAAAAACTTTACGTAATTAATCATTATAATTAAAATTTTATTATAAAAATACATTATTAAAAATAATTAAAAATCAAGAAGGGGACCATAAAAAAAAATCTCCCATAAACAAAGCCCAAAGCAAAAACATCTTAAAAAAACAGGGAGCAGAGTTCATTTCAATCCTTTTCCTCTTTGTACAGGTTTCCGGTATCCCAATAAGAATCCTATCATACATCCCACAAGCAGTCCCACAGCCGAAGCATTGCAGAACTTGTCCGACAATTTTTTCAGAATCATCATTCTACCGCAGCACTCTTCCTTTTCCTCATTTTTTTCTTGATCCATCCCGTTCTTAAATGCCATGGTTCTTCTCTCCCTAATCAAAGAAGCAACAACCTGCTTCATCACCTCCATGTTTTGTCCAACCACCTCTCTCACTATCACCATGTTTTGTTCAAGTCCCTCAACTCTTCTCCTGACATCTTCAAAAGTCTCACCAGAGCTACAACCAAAATTTGAGCCCACCACAGAACTCTCTGCTACAGATATGCATCCATTACATTTCCTCTTCCTCTCAACCTGATTCTTTGGAGTTGTACCTCTTTGGAAACTAATCTCATACTTATCACATTCCTTCTCATAACTTTCATGAAAAGAATTCTGGTTGATGAACCTTTGAAAATCCTGTCCCACAGGTTCCCTCTCAACTGAAGGCATTCTGATGTTTGCCATAGCTTCATGGGACTCTACTGAACCAGAGCTACAAGCCTTCATAGAGTTAAGGTCACTCCCAGACCCAGAGACATAGAACTCATCACTGAGAAATCTTGTGGACTCGACATGGCCCAGAAGATTCTTGTAAACTTGGAGTTGTTCCTGGTCATATGCAATTTTCTGCTCGACCTCTCTTCTGTATTGAAAGGCTTCCATCTCCACACGAGCTTTCTCTGCATGAAGTTCCGATATCATGCGAATTGCGTCGTCGAGAGCGGTGGAGGAAGCAAACCTCTCTTGTTCGAGGAGAGAATAAGCGTTTTCTAATGCCTGGTTAAGTGCACTGTTGCTGCCCACCAATTTGTATGCCTTGTTAAAATCGCCGGGTTCGTTTCTGGACTCTAGATACAAGTTCTTCGATTCCCAGCTGATGCTTAACTGATGTTCGCCGCGAACGATTTCAGAAGCCATCTTCTCCATATCTTATGCTTGTAAGTTGTAGCTGATAAAAAAAAATACAAACAATAACAAATTTATTAAACAGAAAACTTAAATTAAAAAAGACAAGACCAGGGAGTGAGTATATTATTTCGAATTTAGCCAGATCTATGGTCTTTCCGTTCATCTTAATACCTATCTAGATCTTCTGGGTTGTCTTTGGCTTTTGAAATCCTATATGATCTGGTGAAATGGTATACTATTTATAAAGTTATTTAATAGGTTTTAGGTTTAAATTTTAAAGTTGTATAATATATTTGAGTAATTAAAGTATGATTGGATAATTGTTAAGTAAATAATAATTTTTTTTTAAAGATTATCTTATATTATATATAATTTTGAATAATGGAATAAATTCTTATATTATAACCTTAAAATTGAGGTTTAGATATAAACCTATACTTTAGGTTCAACAGTTGAAGGCATTTTTATAATTGTTTAAACCCAAATTTAAATTACGGAAAAATAATCTAATATTAATATGATTATAAATACTCAAATTTAAATTATTGTTTTTTTTGTTTTCGTACTTAAAGCCAAAATATATGAAGACAGGTTCACTAGCAGAGATATATTTTGCAAATAATATGCTTACCCTCATCTTTTCGACTATAGTTCTTTTGGGAGCTACGCCACAAAGGTTTAAGTGGTTGGTGGGCTTTTGGAAAGGAACTTGGAAAAATAAAACCCTCCCAAACCTACCGTTAATTGCAACTTTTTTTTTTTTGGTAAGTAGTGTTTGTATTTACAGCGGGTTTTAACAAGGATCCCAAAACCTGATTACATAAGCAATGGGCCTAGGGCATCAATCCCTTGAAACTGAACACAAAAACGAAATCCCGCCTAGCGGTAACGGTAAGCATGAAACAATCCCTCTCGGCGGAAACAAACAAATAAGAAAGAAAGTAGTTTTGGAGATCCCGCCTAGCGGGGAGTAGCCAAAAACCACCATCGAGAAGATCCCGCCCACCAGGAAGCAAAGAAAAACCGTTACAATAAAATCTCGCCTCACGGGAAGCAGTCAAAACCACCACAAACAGTCCCGCCTAGCGGGAAGCAACAGGGAAATCCCGCCATCCGAGAAACCAGCAGAAAAGAAAGGATCCCGCCTCACGGGAAAACCGACGGATTTGGCGGATCCCGCCCTGTGGAGAAACCATCCCGCCCACCGGGAAAACATTCCGTTCAGCGAGAGCCATCCTGCAGGAAGCCGACAACCGACACAGAGAGGATCCGACCCATTAGGAAGTGACTAGAGAGTTGCACCACAAGGAACCCGCCCGGGAAAACAAAAGAGGATCCCAGCGCAGGGACCAAGAATCCCATCCAAGCACAGAGCCCGTCGAGGATTCACAAGAAAAATGGGGAAGCTGTCCAAACCCTAAACCGTCACCTCCACCGCACCGAAAAACACAGGGGACCAGATCCACGCGAATAACCTGCAAAAAACCCTAGGGGGAAGCTCGAGGGAAAAAGGGAAGGGATCCCCAACCAAACGGGGATCCCTGGGAAGCACCAGTCCGAAAAAACAACCAAGGAAACCCTAGCCGACCGGGAGGGGCGCAGATAGTGGAGAAGGATCTCCCCCCAGGAGATCATCTGCAAACAACCACTCCCCGGGAGGGATGACCTGGGTTGAGCCAAGGACTGGGCAGGAACCAGGAGCCATGGGAGGGGGAGCAGGGGAGGGACCAGAGCCCTCCCCTCTCTACTTTCTTCCCTCCTCTATTTTGTTCGTTAATTGCAACTTTTAACTCATCAAGCACATGTTCAATAAATTTATTCAGATAAATATATTAGTTTATCTTTTTCATATGCAAGCTGAGAAGATTTATTTTTTGGTAATTATTATAATAGATTAACAGTGGGTTTTTATAGAGGATCCCAAAACCTTATATACAAAATCAGCCTTGCTAAATAGTGCTTCATGCCTCTTGGCTGGAAGAATAAACCTGTATGCAGAAAAAAAAAACAAAAAGCTGCTAATTTCCCGAGGGCTACAAGTAAGGCATTTTTGCCTGATTATCCTGGAAACCATGGCCATTATAACTGGGAAAACAAAAACTAGCCGGAGAAGCTGGACCATCGGAAAGCAGAAGAAGACAACCAAGAAAACTACAAAAAATTCTCCCATACCTGGGAAATGACTTTCCACATTTCTGCTTTCCCGGAGGCAGAATTCGAAGCATACATGTTGGATAGGATCCAAGAAAAATGACTGGACTGAAACAAACCGTTGAAAATCCTACTGGAAAATTTTGCCCTGGCCCAAATGGCCACTCGTTTAGTCTTCTCACATCCACGATTTCATCCGTACGGTTTGAGGTTCTTATTACTTCCCTTTCCCTGCTAGAAGGGAGGTTTTGGGATAAGCGCGTCACCCATCAGAGAATCGGAGTCATCCTGAAACAGCAATCGTTGGGTTCCATTTGCAACATCAGCCACAGTTTCTTTGTCTCTCTTTTCCTTGTTGGGGGGACGGCCCTGCTTCCTTTCACTACCAAAATCCACCCCTCGCTTTTGACTCCTTGTAATTTGAGGGCTAATATTACCAGGTTGGTAACCTCTTCTTCCCAGCAGGTAGTCTTCCAATATCTTTTGTGCCTCGGGAGAGTTTCGGTCATAAATTTTGGGTGAATCTGCCTGTGTGGTGATAAGGGGGGGGCCTGTTCCTTTTCCTCATGTGGTCCTAGTTGGGGGCGCCCACCACACTGCTCGGAGTCCGGATGGGTGGTGATTTCCTCTTCTGGTAAGGAGGATTCGAGATGGTCCCTGGATGGACTTGGAGATTCATGGCCTTTCGCAAAAGGGTGCTTCATCTGACCTTCACCGTGCTCCAGAGGGTTGCAGGGATCCCGCTCCTTCTTCCTCGACTTTTGGAGAGGACAATTGGACTGAAGATGCCCTTGAGAACTACACTGAGGGCAGAAAGTTGGCCTGTTCTCATAAACAATAGCTTGCTTGTGTAGAAAAGTACCCCCAGACCGCAGAGTAATGGAGGATGGGAGGTTCGTCTCCAAGTCCGCCAAAACACAGAACCGAGCTTGGACAAATCTAGTTCGAGCTCTGGTGGGAGGGTCTAAAGTGATCAGCTCCTCGATGGACCGAGCAATACCTCTGATTACATTTTCATGCCAGTAGAAAAGGGGAAGACTCGGGAGCCTAACCCATATTGGAGCAATGTTGATATTCTGGGTATCGGGGTTAAAGTCCAAACCCCACTTCCTTAGAAAGAGACTCCTACGGCCCAAGAACCAAGGCCCTCCAACCAAGATTTTATAGTAGTCCTCCTTGTTGCTCAACCTAATCGTGAAAAAACCTCGGGTTAGGGCAGCCGGCTCTAAGTGACCAGAGGTCCGCCATTTTCCAGACGCCCACTTGCGAATGGTCTCCATGTCGGGACGACCACCAATAAACTTATCAATGAGGGTAAATTTTTCGAAATCCACAAAGCTTGAGAGAATTTCCATCGGGATGTCCAACTCGTCCCCGGACGAAAATAACTCCTTGGAGAAGAGCCCGCTTAAGGTTTCAGAGGCCACTGCCAAAGCATATGACTTCCGAGGTCCATCTCCCCGTTTGTCTGGCGGATCCTTGCCGCGACTTGGCAAGGACTCCTTGGCGTCCCCAGACTCTGTTTGCCCTCCCTCCACCCTGTCGAGCCCCTGGTTCGACCTGCCGACGCTCCCGTGCTCTCCCAGAACAGCCTTCCCGCCCACTATCATCCCCACCCTCCCAAGAAACCCTAATTTCATCGCTCCCTATCAAGCTGAGAAGATTTATGTTTTAAAGACTTATGAGTGGAAAAAGACTTACCTTCAAATTTTTTTTTTTTTTTTGATGAGGAACCTTTTATATACAACAGAGAGATTTGACGAGATTTAAATTTGGATTTAATATATAAAAGATGAATATTTAAAGAATTAATAATTTATTAAAATAATTAATAAATAAATATATGAATGGGTTTTTGGTTCAAAGGTTGAGACAAATAGTTGATGTAACCCACATCAAAGTTCAACTCTCAGTGGCACCAAATAGCTCAATGTGACTTAAGTCAATGTAAAAAAGAAAAGGGATTGAAATGGATTTTATCCTTTATAATTTTGTATGTATCAAATGACAAGATTTGATTAAGTTGGATATCTTTGAGGAATTGACGTATGACATACTATAAAGTTAAAATAACGATATTATAAGATATATTAAATGATATTTATAGCTATATCTTTAGAATCATCTCTAGTGGTAAAGGTTGGTGAGCATACCACAAAGGATTGATCATCATTGCTCCAAGATAGAGAAGATTTTGGTAAATTTAATTACCTGTTTGTAGGAAGGCTTGTCATCTAAAAATATAAATCTATCCCTAATACTAGTCTGGGCTAGGATGTATGGGTTACCTATTAAATTTTGAAAAATAGACACCTTCAAGGCAATAGGAAACACTCTAGGAGAATTCGGTAAGATTTTAGATACTACAAAAGATGGATTCTTGGCTATTTATGCTCGAATATTGGTCATGATTGATATAAGTAAATTTTTACCAGAATCAATTATCCTTAAGTATGAGGATAATATGTGGACCCAAACCATAGATTATGAAAATATATCTATTAGATGTAGAAGATATTATGAGGTGGGACATATTTAGAGATCATGCCCTAAGAAGAACCCAACAAAATCATATGTAGAAAACCACAATAGAAACTTACAAATGGATATGGGTAAAGATGGTTTTCAACTTCCAAAAAATAGATCTAGAAAAATTAAAGTAAATAAATAGTGGAGACTAGTAAGGAAGGATATTGAAAGAAATACCAACTCTTTTGAGGCTTTAGCCTATGAAGAAAAAGTAGATCAAAGCTTAGAGGATACAGTACATAAGGTTCAACACATTAACAAGGAATCATCTATTCAATATGATCCTGATTTAGGGATAAATATTCTCGATGAACCTAAGGAATGTGTCCCATCAAATTTTGAAGAATCTCTTGAAGTACCATGCACCATTCAAGAGAAAAAACTGGTAAAAAAAATGCAATGTTAGATGTTAATATTTCTACCATTAATAAGGAAATACCAAAAAATTAGTAGGACATAGTCAAAAGCTTATGTAGTAGAGCCAAGAGAGGATAAATCTGATGAAAAATAAAATTATGAACGAATATTGAGGAATAGAATAATAAGACCTACTCCTGATATATGCAAGGCAAAAAGAGGAAATACCTCAAATTATCAAGATAGATCTAGGGAAACAAGAGCAAACATAGAGAAAGGAACACAAACTAAGTTGGTTGAACTTCTCTTTACCAAATGATAAAATGATATTGGTAATTCATAGGTAGGACCAATAGCCCATAATGAGACATGATTACCATCTCATGGAATATAAGGGGTACTAATGCCCCCTCAAAGCAAAGGTGTATCAGGGACCTCTGTTTAAGTAATAAGCCTGATATTCTTTGTATCTAGGAAAATAAAATGATAAAAGAAGTTTCAAAAACTATGAAAGTAGTATGGGTGAGATATGAATGGGATGTTATGGATTTTGAAGGAGTGGTAGGGGGAATTCTAACTTGTTGGAATCCTAATAGAACCTCCTATGTAACTGAAAGCAAGAATTTTGCACCGAATAAAGTACTAGATAAACTTAGATGTATTTTAAAGCACAATGAAAGAGAATCCTTGTATTGATATTATATTTTCAAAAGTGTTACAATAGTATCCCTCAAGAGGATCTTTTAAGAATGATACAAAGATTGCAAAATGCGAGGAGTAGGTTTCCCCTCTCTTCCACAAAGTGATGTATCTTGGTGCAATATCAATATCTCCTTGCTATCGTAGTTTGTGGAAGAGTGAGTTTTTTGTGATCGTTGCATTGAATCTAATGTGGATCTGAAGTCTTTTTACCTTCCTCATCGAGTCTTGTTGCCTGCACACGAAGAAAAAAAAATATTATTAATAGCACATGAGGGGCCCATCAAAGTTGGACCCATATGGAATATGAAAACGATAAACAAAATTAAAGATGGATGTGTGCATGTATATACTAAAATCTAAGCTAGTGCAAAAATAAAAAATAAATATCTAAGCTATTCTAAATAGAAATAAAATTAGTTGGTTTTACCAATATCATCTTGGGTCAAGACGATTTCGTTTACGGATCATATCGAGGCGAGATGATCGCTGTCATGATCTACTTTTTTGGTTAACCAAGTTTGGGTGGTGTTTGATATGACTTGGGGTATATTTTTCATGGATTCTCACGGTGGGGAGGTGAGTTAGCGAGCTCAAACAATCACCGAAATGAGGGTATGAGTTATGTGAGGTAGGGAAGCACAACGTTCAATCATGTATGGCATTTCAACAACATCATATCGATAGTGAAAAACTTGGTGGATTGATTTAGGTAGCACTTTGTTGCACAAATTCAAAAGTTTGAGATCTTTAAAATTGAGGGGTGAGTACCAATTTCTAGACCTCTTGGCCAGAGGCTAAATGTAGCACTCTGCATGAAAAATCAGAGGGGCAATCTACATTGAAAAAGCATATGCATACCCCAAAATAACTGATTGCATGTAATTTAATAAAATTAGCTCATGCAGGGCGTTTGTTGTTAGCACGAAATCATGCGCAACACTACCAGTTAATTTTGTTTGCCATTTTTTTTTAATTTCTTGTGACCATCTCAGGTCAAGATGGTCACGACTCTGAGACCATCTTGGGTCAAGACGATTACGATTCCTATAGGAAAAATATTTATTGGTGGTAAAAACCACTAAATTGGCCCTAAGTTTGTCCAAGGTGGACTATGATGGGTAGAAAGGAGACCTTTTGGGGAGTCTCCTTAAGATGACGTATTTTAGGTGTCTACAGATGCCCCTTTTTGAGATGCTTTGTGCTCAAGCACAATGCGAAGCAAAAATAGATGATCTAAAATGGTTGTATTGATTATGGATGATGTTTATTGAACAAGTCAACGTGAGATACCCCAATCATGGAAAGGGTGCACGTTATTGAATCATTGCTTCCAATACATTGATGAACTTTGGTTTGATCTTGGTGATTTTTCAGCCTTGGATAGACATTGTTAGTCTACGGGCTCAAGGCTTCAAGTACACCATTGATATAATCTTGGTAAAATTTTAGCCGATCTTATTACTCTACCAGCTTCAGGTATACCAAGAGTTTGTTTGATTGAGATTATTTTGATTTTACCCTAGCAAGGAGGGTGTATGATTGTTTTTGGCAATGATTCTTTGAATGAATGTGATTTTCAAATTTGAGTGTTTGATTGTTGACTTGATTTTGAAACCTAAATTTTACATTTATTAACTACCCCCTCAAGCGATGAGTTGATGGAGAAGATATAAAGTGATGATAGTGACGAGTCGCTTGACCAACATGATGTGATTAACTTGGGTGCCTCAAGAAATTATAGAATTTTGGGACTGTCTCAACCCAGGACGATGACAATTTAAATATTTTTTTATCCAAAATCATGATCGTCTTAGACGATTGCATTGCGCATGCAACCGTCTCAAACGGTCGTAGTCGTGTAGGGCTATAAATAGTAAGTTTGTTATTCTAGGGTTGTTTTCACCGTTCAAGATGAGAAACGAGCGATACTAGGAGGAGGATATTGATTTTGTGAAGCGAAGTGCTACCCAAAACCTAAACAACCGATATGATAGACCCATCAGGCACCTTGACAAGTGGAGGAGCCAATGTTAGGAGAGTAAGGATGAAAATCCTAACTTTTCATTATTAATAAAATGAACCCAAATTAAGATTAACGGTAATGAATGGGTGGGATGGCTATCTTAGGTGAATGGAAAAATGGGGTAGTGGATAGGTAGATAGTAATGATTACTTTTTTCTTTGCCTCGCTCTCTCTTGGTTTGCTTGTTATGTTTTACTTTTTTGTATGTTTTTTGATGTATTTTTGTGACTATCTCAGGTTGAGACAGTTCTATTTTGTGACCATCTCACCCTAGATGGTCATACTTGGGGACCATATTGAATCGAGATGATCACATGCTATGACTGTCTCGAATTGAGACGATTGTAATGGGGGATCGTCTCAGCCCGAGATGGTTGTGCTTGGGACTATTTTTATTTGATGATATATATATAGATTAAGTTTTTGTCCTTGTAGCAACTTATTAGAGTCTGACATTGCTTCAAAAACACCTTCAAGGAGGCTCGTGCTGTGTTGTTGAAATATTATGACAACTAGATGTGGCTGAAGGACTTGGACATTCTACACACAGTTCTTTTAAAGTTTGTCCATATCGATCAAGTCTATATGATAGTCCTAATAGATATATGGTACCCATAGATGAACACCTTTGTTATGTTGATCTAAGAGATCATCGTGACACTAGAGGACATCTATAGGATCCTATGGATCTCAATTGAGGGAGAGTCCATCATTACTGTTGTGATTGCTCAAAGAGAGGTGGTTCTATGATGAGTATACAAAGAGCAGGAGAGACATGTGGATTGCAATATAGATAGCAATGGGGTGAGAGTCATCATTGGATATACCACTGGGTTGCTGATAGTGAGACACATAGTGATTATGTCACTAATATCTAACTTCATCCTACTAAACTCTTTTGGTGTGAGGTTCCCTTGGAACTTGTTGGGTCTTGTTCAAGATTTAGTAGAGCAGTTAAGGATCATGGCATGGGGTACTACGTTGATAGGACAACTTTATCGAGAGCTTTACAAAATCTAGTAGAGAGGTTGACTGGACTTGGGATGCAACTTCCTCTTATAGGTATGGGGATGGAAGAACTTTAGTATTGATAAACCGGTTAGGTTGCCATGGACCACATGCCAAGACATGGTTGATTGAGAGATTTATTATGCTATGTGGTGGTTACATGACTATGAGCAGGGCAAAATCCACCTTTTCAGGGTATTATTGAGCACTATGAAAAGTCATGGACTAAACTGTAGTTGGGGTAGGTAACATGGAGGTCTTGGAGGGGAGCTCTAATCTAGGATGAGGAGGAGGAGCACTTGAGGTAGGTGCAACATGATAGATGGCTGATTGGTCACCATGGCATATAGCATGAGTACTTTTAGTATTCACGGGTGACCCATCAACTTAGAGTGAGATAGGATGTTCGTGATGACCCAGTTGTGTATAGGTGAAGGACTAGTGAGATACATCTATCATGGCCTCAACCTAATCCTATGGGTGATTATTTAGATGTACATTTGATGTAGAGGATCTAGATACCACTATCGAGTATGATGCATGGATTGTAGCTTAACATTTCTAGGGAGGGTAAATAACTAGAGAGATAGGGGTTGATGGGGTTGAGGCAAGTTATCCACAGTGATGAGTACGTTGCTACGTGGATAGATATGTGGGTTTTTCATCATCACAAGGAGCCAGTGGGGGTTTAGAGACTCTTGTTAGGAGTGATAGGGGTGATAGTGTATATGAGAATTATCCATAGAAGCATACCATCATGCGTAGAGAGTAAGTTTATATTATCTAGGGTTAGCTAATCGATAGAGACACAACCCATGCTATCATGTAGAGCTAATGGGATACTGATAGGTAGAGATGGTGGGGTTGGTCAGAGGAGAGGGACACTCTACAAGCTCAAGTGCAAAGATTGCATAATGAGGTGATTAAATTGATAGCAAAGCAAGATGCTCTATGGACTGAGTGTGATTCTCTACGAGCTACGGGGTCTTAAATATTGATAGGTAGCTAGGATCATCTACCTTGATGACCCATCTAGAGTGAGAGAGGGACTATGTATGACTACTTGACAACACTTTGTTTCTTAATGATATTTCCATCCTCGCACGTCCATCTACTTCTCAATCATCATAAAGTTGACAGAGCAAGGTATCAGGAGGGTCATCAGTGGCACCATCTGTTCCATGGTTTTCAGTATTAGGTATATCCCAAAGGTTAGGAGCCAACAGATCTAGGCAACCTCGTAGAGACGAGGGTAAGGGCAGTGGTGAGAGTGGTGGCATAGGTTTTACTTGAGCACAAATTGTTTGTACGAGATTCTTATTTTTGGATGTGAGGTCCAAGGACCCACTCTATTGTAGCCTATGGATATTTTGTATCTTTGATGTACTATTTCATGATATATATATGATATGACTTTTATTGGTGCCTATCATGTTCTTTTACTTATGCATATGTATGTGTAATTGTAGATGCATGGATGTATGATAGATGCTTATATATGTATGCCTAGATGATGTATTTATGTTAAATGAATGGATGTTTTTGATGTGATGATGCATAGAACTAGGTATACCTATGATGTACTAATGACACATGATAATGTAATTAATGCAAATTATGAATGTATGCTTAACTTAATGAAATATAGTGGATGATTTTATGATGTTATAACACACTAAATATATGCACTATAGGGTTTTAAATTAATGTAAACAACCTCATCAAGAGCATACATCTGAACGAGAATCCAGTGAGAAATGATATGCAATGAAGGATCATGATACTAATGGATTCTACACAGCGAGAGATCACAAGGGAACAATAAGGTTTTTCATGAGACTCAAACACCCTAGTTGATCAATCAAAAGTTGTGTACTTCCCATGCAATTATTTGAAAGATAAAAACCCTCTAGGAAGACCAAGATATTCAATATCTCTATGTGCATAGTGAAGTTAATTACCCTGACTTTGGACTCAGTTGGGCTTAACTATTCTGAATGCAAGCCATCAAAAGCTATCTAAACCACAAGTTGACATTGGTGTACAAAAGAATATTGCTAATGTGATAGACATATCACCATGCGTAAGGCTACTCCACTACTAGGTCGCCATCTATAGCCCATTGTTGATGATGGAGATTGCCCCATGGTTGTCAAAAACTAAGAATTACAAGGATTTAAGCTCCTTTTTTTGTGGATGGATTTTTGGAAATTTTGCTTTCTTGTGGGGATTTTGCTCATTTTATGGAGGAGCAAAGGGGTTTTATTGCTTTGTGATGCCTTTTTGGGATACTTCCTCATTTTATGGAAGAGCAAGGGACTTTTCTCTTTTGTATTTTTGGGGGGGGGATACTTGCTCATTTTGTAGAGGAGCAAGGGGATTTTCTTCTCTCTTTTCTTAGGGAGGAATGAGCTTGTCATTTTGTCATTTTGTTAATAGAAAGAGCAAGGGAAATTGTTTTCTTTTGATGCAAGATATACTTTGTAGTGTTATATTTCCTTGTCCAAAATCATATTTAAATTTGTGAGAATACGTTTGGGATTTTAAAATAAATAAAGTACGACTAAAGCAAGATATTATTGTCAAACATCAAGATGGTTTGCAAAGACATTTGAAAGACCAACTAGAGATGATTGAATGACCAAAATACCCTATTGAACATCTTGGGACCAAGAAAGGGGTGGATAGATATTATGGATATGTGTGTGTATGATCAATGCATTAGGGTGTATGCCCAAGATAAAAGAGATTACATCAAGACAAGTGACCCTTTTACAAACATGGTGCTATACGAAATGCTCAATGCAAGACTAGATGGATGTATCTATGGTGAAAAATACCTAAAGCAATATAACAAAACATGCAACTAGCCAAAACCATGACTAATCCTAAATGCAAAGTGTTATGGATGATAATATGCAATGCAATGGTGTTGTGAAATGCAAAATATTTTTGTCCTTTTATAATATTTTTTTTATGTATAAAATAGTCACAGGTGGAGAATATTAAGGGGCTCGGGTTCCTCAACACCCTCAAGAGAAGATAAATGATAAATTCCTGGACCCACCTACTATGTGATGATAAATAGCCCTAATCAGTTTGTTGCAAATTTATCCTGCAAATGGGGTAGCAAGTTAGAATTTTGTTGGTTCTCTTTTAACAATAAATTATTGACTTGAAACTCTCTAAGATGAACTTTTGTATCATAGGTTTTCTTAATACGATCTTGATAAATACTAAGATGCTCAAGATCATTAATGCATCATTCATCTAGAAGTGTAAGTTGAGCTAAGCGAGCTTGTCATGTAGTGTCATCATCGATGAACTCTTGTAAGGATATGCACAATGAAGTAATTTCAAGCTCCAAGGGCATGATGGCCTCAACACCATATACTAGTGAAAATGGATTTGCCCTAGTTGGTATTCGAATACTAGTTCTATAAGCCCAAAGTGTGAGAGGCAATTAAAGGTGCTAGTCCTTGTGATTATGATTTACTATTTTCTTAAGAATGGTAATGATTGTTTTGTTCGATTCCTCAACCTACCCATTAGTTTATGGATAGTAGGGTGTTGAAAATATGTGTTGGATATGATGCTTGTTGCATAGAGCTCTAACATTCTTATTTTTAAATGATGGTTAATTATCCGAAATAATCTTGGATGGAATACCAAAACGACATATGATGTTATGGAGTATGAACTTCACAATGCATGCACCTATCATAGAGGTAAGTGGAATAGCTTCCACCCTTTTTTTGAAGTACTCAATGGCCATTAGGATGAATGAGTGATTACCTAAATATGGGGATAAAAATTTTCCAATTAAATCAAAGCCCCATTGCAAAATAGGCCATAACGAATGTATCGGTTGTAAGGCCTACAAAGGTACGTGTGATAGTTAGCATGATGTTGAAACTTAACACACTTTTTGACATAAGCACAACAATCTCGCTCCATGGTAGGCCAATAATAGCCCATTCAGAGGATGCGCTTGGCAATAACTACGTTGCTAAAATGGCCACCACAAGTATCATCATGAGCTTGAGAAATGGTCCAAGTAGATTCTTGGGGCTCTAAGCAGTGAAGAAGAATACCATCATAACTTCGATAGTAAAGTATGTCTCCTAGTAAGACATTTTGTCATATTTTTCTTAAATGTACGTTTGGTAGCATGCAAAATCCAGATGGAAGATTACCAAGCTTTAATAAATCTATAAGTTGTGAGAGCCATTCTTGATATGCCTCTATTTGGACTAGATGAACAACTTGCTCCTCTATAGAAGCATCTTGCACAAATGCAGATTGAGAAAAAATCTTAAGATAAATGATTGTGTCATTATCAAAAGGCGTATGTGGGACTAGGGGCCCCAAGAAGCAATTTTTAAAAGATCTTGAATTTGGAATTTTATTGGTAATCTTGGTAACATATCCTCATAGGGTAGGAAATCAAACGATGATGGCAGAAACACAGTGTGATCAAAATCAATGGCGTCAAGGTTGAGGTGCAAAGATTATGAAGGGTTACCTAGATAGTGGAGGGGTGTGGTATGGTAAATAGATATAATGTTAGTGGATGGTGAATAAAATCCATTCTTGGGTGGTAGCAGGTGGTTGATTATAAGTAGAAACAAATGTGTAGGAGGTGTTTGAGGTGGAATTAGGATGACTTGATGGGTATGAGGTATAACAGGGATGACAGGATCCTCTAGTGATAGTAGTTACGAATAAATAGGATGATGCATAGGGAAAATACGAAGATAAAACTCATCTATTCTTGTGAGCAAGACAATGGGGTAGGACTCCTCTAAACTATCTGAAGTGATGGATAGAGCATCGATGAAATCAACTTCATACTCCTCATATAACAAACCAATGAAATTATTTTCATCCTCATCATTTGATGAAATGAAATTATTTTTATACTCATCATCTAATGAATCAGGATGATCCATTGATAGCGTAGTGATTTGCAAATGATTACAAAGAATATGAGTATAGCCAGGATCAGCATACTCATTAATGTTGATATCCTCCCCAAAGCCTAGGGTAAGTCATTAGAGAGAATCTATAAGTAGCTCATCAAGCATACGTACAAAGTATCTTAATCTAAATTTATTCGTAGGTAGTTGATATCGTGGCTCTAAAGGGATCTGAAGACCTTACTCATATCGACCTAAGTCATTTTTGTGCTAATGGTAATGATCAAAGTATCTTAGAGCAAAGGATGGATTTGAAATGTAGTCAATATTTGCTTGAAACAGTTCATCCTCTTCTTCTAGTATGAGAGGTTTGTTGGTGGATACATCAATACCTTCATAAACAAGTTTGTTTGGTTTGGGAGAATCCTAAGGGGAACAAGGGTACCAATAGGTAATAGCATGATATAGGGTCGATCCAAGTCTCTAATTGACTCAATAAGAGGGGTAAATGTGATATTTTGTACTAGATACTCATTAAGTCCTGGGTTGGTCATGTGGATAGTAACTTGTGAAGGGGTGGATGATGATGATGGAAATGTAGGTTGCAATGGAGTATTTGTGATGGATGATGGTTATTCTCTTGTAGGTGAGTTATTAATAGATTTGGTAGTGATTTTTGAGATTGAAGGTGCAGGAGGTGATCTGGGTGATTGTGATGTGACTGCGATGGATGGTGATGTTACATCTAGAGGTGATATCATAGATATATTCGATGGGTTTTGAGTTGGATGATCTGATTTAATGGATTGAAAAGGAACTTCCAAAGAAACTAATGGTTATGTTTTAGATGAAGGTGGTGATGATGATTTAATGGATGGTTGGGGTGGTAAATCTGGAAGTTGAATGGGATAATTTGATCAAATGTTTAGATGTGTGGAAGGCAAGGTGGACTCCTGTGGATGCTGGACCACATTACAAAATTTTAAGGACTTCGAGTCTACAAGGATGCAATAAAACTGACCTTCATGTATATGCTTGATGCACTGATGCAATATGGAAGGTACCCATTTCAGGTCTCAAATCTAAGGCCTACCAAGCAATAGGTTGTATTGCTTAGCATCCTCTAAGATATGACACAATGTATGAATAGTATTTAGTCCAACCTAAATAGGGAGGACGATTGTGCCAATGGTACAACACAATGTGTCGTTGAAGGCATGAAGGGTGAAAGTGAGAGATGCAATGTGTGATGGTGGATTAAAATATTATAGGGTCACGATGGTGATGATGTTAATTGAGGAGCTTGTATCTATCAAGACACATTTGTAAGGAATCCTATCCACACTAACGATGATATATAGTGGTGGATCAGCTATTTTAGTGGGTATTATCTTGATTTTGTGATCATGGAATGTTCTCAAAAGCTCTTTGCAAGTTTGGACATACCTCATGAAGTTGATGAAAGAATTGAGATCTTGGGGTTGTAGTTCAATTAATTTTAAAATCTCCATCAGATATTCCTGATGTGGGGTTGATTATTGTATAAGCTCATATATGGAGAGTTTTACCAATGCTATTTTAAGACTTTGAGTAAGTCTACTTTGTAGTGTAAGCCCCAAAAAAGGTGGAAGAGGTATGATTGGCATTGGTTGAGATGGTGCTTATGACGTTGAAGGTATATTGGAAGGACCCACAATTTGAGTGGGTTACATTGGAAACCTTCTATTCCTTGTCACTATGTTAATCATCCCGACAAAACCTTGGTTAGGTGGGGTAACATGGACCTGATTGATCGATTTTGGTTTCTCTAATATAGCAGTAGGTGCTATGTTTGGTCTACATTAAGGCAGAGGGTCTTGATAGATCCCCATTTTTTTATTATTTATGGCAATAGGATTATCGATTTAAATTTCTTACCTTTCAATTATGTCCTGCACTAGGTTTTTGAAGTTGTAACATGATTGAATTGCATGTCCTTTCTATTTATGGTAGATGCAATACCAATCCTCCATGTACTATTTAGGTTTAGGATGATTTGAGTCCAATAGGTGAATCTCAAGGAGAGTGATTGCTTGCATCCCGCATAATTGATGAAATATTATTTCCAAGGGTTTCAAAAATGACATGCATGGTACAGTGGATATATCTATTGAGTGGGCTATTGGTTTGGTTGGGTTGCTAGGCTGGTAATTGAGTGTCATATTGTGTGGATGGAGGTTGGGCCTGATAATTTGGTGGTTGAGGCAGGTTTTAATTTGAGGGTCCAAGGGTATTCAAAATTATTTGGTTCACTGGGACCACCAATTCTTTGGTTTTATTTTGACCTCCTTTTAGCATTTTTTCCAAACTATTTTTTTCTTTTAGATATTAATATCTCCTTCTTGGACTTTAATTTCCTTAATTACTTTGGCTTGGGCTAGGGCTTCCTCAAAAGTATTATATTGTTTAAGTTGCAATAAGAGTGATATCTATTTCGAGAAACTTCTAGTGAACAAGAGAGTTAGATCCATGATGGGTAAGGTGAAGGGAAATTTTGAAATAACAACTCTCCACCTATTGCCATGTTCCATGAATAGATTGTCTTCAAATTGAAGAATATTGTACAAGTCAGTCAAGGTTACCTTTTTCCTAACGCTAAAGGTGAAGCATTCCAAAAATACATTTGTTAATTTCTCAAAGGTATATCTGTTGTGGCATGGTAGATGATTGTACCACTCCAAAGCACCCCTAGTAAGTGTTATTAGAAACACTCTTAGCATTAAGAGATCATTATCTTGAAGATGAAAGCACATATTCATGAAGCTTGTCACATGCTCTTGCATGCCTTCATCACCTTTAAAATTTTCAAGTTTAGGCATCTTTAAATGTAGTGGGTATGGCGATGATGGCACTGATGGATGGAGAGGTTGATTGCTAAGCTACTTGAGTGTGGGTTTTTGGTACCTCAAGTTTTGAGCTTATTTTCCTAATGAATTTATTCGATTAGTTAGCAATTTGTGTGCCTCTAATGAGATTATATAATTTTCTCACCTTCGTCCTTGATTAGGTGGAGGTGACAGGTTTTGATATTGAGATACTAAGTGATAAGTATGATCAAAAAGGGTCTCACCATAGTTTGATTCAGGGTAGGTATCAACTTGTTCCTAATATACTTGTTGGAGTTCTTCATTGAGTTCTTCCTCTTGTTGATATTGATATTGTTGAGGTGTAGGAGGTTCTTGATGATAGACAGGTGGTGGCCTATGATGTTGGATGCAATTTTGGCATGAACGAGGTGAAAGGTTATGATTTGGACACGAAGGAATATTATGATGTTGAGTTTGGCATTCTGGATGATGTTGAAATTTTTGCCTTTGATGTGTAGGCATTGGAAATCTTTGATGCATCATCCTCTGCAATCATTGTTGCTACTCAAGGTTTGGCCTATGTGCTTGATGAGATCTATTCACTTGATCCATTATGTGAGCACGTGTATTGGTAATGCAGATAGATGTGTCTTGTGCTTCAACCTTGAAAAGATCAATTATTTGCTTCTCATGGTCATGAGAGGTAGCATTAACTTGATATTGATGTCATAGGATGGGTTGTGTGTAATTAGGAGGTACTAAAGCACACCGTCCTTGATCATATTGTCTATCATAAGGTATAATGGGAGGATTAAGATTACCATCATTGGACCCACGAGCTGAAATGATAAATGCATGAGCCAACGTGGTAGTTTTTTTATGACCCTGAGTGGTGTACATGTTCATATAATCATACTTACGACTCATCCATGAGAAATCAACTAGGGTAGCTTCATCATCCCTATCTTGTTGGGGAATGTACTCCTGATCCTAATCTAGGGAAGTTGTGGGCCAAGCCAGGATTTGAATGCACGGTAGGAACTTCCTAGATGTTTCAACTTGGAGATAGTTGTCCCTATACATAGCATGCAAGGTTCTTGATCCGAATAATCTATATCCTGGTCATAGTCAGGACCTATAGGTTCATTCTAAGCAACAATTCTTGACATGTCGGGGTTAGTGGGGTGATTAACGATGTTTGAGTCTTGGGAGTCACATTGTAACTTAGGGATTATAAGGTCTTGTGGATCAATGTGAAAGTGATACATTTTTCCTTATGTTGATTTAGCAGTGTTGGCTCATGATTGAGCTTGACTACGTGTCTCCACCATAAGCTCAACAAATGGTGTATACGTTCTAACTATATAAACAAAGCAAATAAAACAAACAAGTGATTTTGTTTTTAATTGTTGGTGTTATCCATTTGTGTAATATTTTTCTTTTGTTTTTTATTTCTTTCTTATATATATATATTATTTTTTTGGTTTTTTTTGGTTTTTATTTTATTTTTTATTTTGTGTGTTTTGATGAACCCAATCCTAGAACTATGGATGGGATAATGGAATACAAACTAACTGGATGTGTTGATGTCCACATATCTGATAAGAAGCAATACAATAGTGGCTGAAAATGGCTTCCTAAATGGATGTGGCTTATGGTAACCTTATGGGAAAGATGCCCCTAAAAGGGGTCATGCTATCTGGTGCCTTGCTACCAACCCATCTGGGCTTTCACTTCACCCTCGTGTGAGCTTGGGCATAAATGATACCTGCAATTCCATGAATTATTAAGCCCTAGGAATTAAGGGCGTCTAAACCCATCCTAATTTAGGATGCACCCAAAATTCGAGGACTTTTCGATGATGAAGTTTGAAAAGCCACTTGCAAAGGCTACTAAGGTGTGTAGGGGGCCAATCCGCGATGGGAGATGAATGCCCACATCGCGTAATTATTATCAACTATTGGTGATGAAATCCAACTAGCCGATGTTTAGTGTACCTCATGAGTGTGTGTGGGTTTTTTTTGTTTTACAAAAATATAAAATCAAATAGCAATCGATGATTTTCACAAATGAAAAACGTAATAAAAAATGTTATTTTTAATGCATTTTCTTTCCCTAGATGATAATTCTACCTTGAATAGGTAGCAATGTAGGAAAACAATAGGGAATACAAGGATCATCTCTTTCTAGAATGGTCACAGATAAAGACCGTTTCAACCTGAGATGATCACATATAGAGACCGTCTGGACCTGAGATGGACACAGACACAAATCACCTCGACTTGAGACGGTCATAGTTTGACTGACTTAAAGCTGAAAACTTTTGCAAATATACTCCAAATGAATATTTTCTTTCTTTTCAGGAATATGAAAGAAAAATATAGAAATCTAACCTTGAAATCCTACGTTTAATGGATTGTTGTAGAGCTACTATTGTTTGGCCTTTGATTAGAGACCATCTTGACCTGAGATGGTTACAACATAGGGACCATATTGACCTTATATGGTTACGTTTGAGTACCTACAAATCATAAAAATAGACAATAAACTAGTAATAAAACCTGCATTAGACATATAGGGACTTGGTCCCACCATTATCGCTATTTGAAAGCAAGAAATTTTTACCAAATAAAGTAATAGATAAACACAAATGTATTTTAAATCACAATGAAAGAGAATCCTTTTATTGATCTTGTATTTTCAAAATTGTTACAATAGTATCCCTCAAGGGGATATTTTAAGAATGATACAAAGATTACAAAAAGTGGGGAATAGGTTTCCTTTCTCTTCCACAAAGTGATGTATCCTAGTGAAATATCAGTATCTCCTTGTTATCACAGTTCGTGGGGAAGTGGGTTTTTTGTGATCGCCATGTTGAATCTGATGTGGATATGAAGCCTTTTGCCTTCCTCATTGTGTCATGTTGCCTACACACGAAGAAAACAAAATCGTATGAATATCACATGAGGGGCCCACCAAAGTTGGACCTGTATGGAATATGAAAACGATAAAAAAATTAAATATGGATGCGTGCATGTATAAACTAAAATATAAGCTAGTGCAAACACTAGAAAATGAATATCTAAGCTATTCTAAATAGAAAATAGGAAAATAATTGGTCTGATCATCTTGGATCAAGATGGTTTTATCTGTGGATCATCTCGGGGTGAGACAATTCCTATCGTGGGCCTAATTTTTTTCATAACCAAGTTCAGGCGATGTTTGCGATGACCTAGGATGTGTTTTTGATGGATTCTCATGGTGGGGGGGTGAGTTAGTAGGCTTGAAAAGTCACCAAAATAAGGGTATGAGTTATGTGAGGTGGGGATGCACTGTATTCAATCCTGTATGGTAGCCCAACAACATCATCTCAATAGCGATAAAATCTGGCAAATTGATTTCAATAGCACTTCGTTGCACAAATTCGAAAGTTCAAGATCTTTAAAACTGAGGGGTGAGTGCCAATTTATAGACCTCTTGCCCAAAGGCTAAATGTGGTACTTTTCATGAAAAAGCAGAGGGGCAGTCTGCATTGAAAAAGCATATGCATACTCTAAAATAATTGATTGTATGTAATTTGATAAAATTAGCTCATACAGGGTGTTTGACATCGGTACAAAATCATGCGGGACACTAACAATTATTTTTGGTTGCAAGTTGTTATTTTTATTTTTTATTTCTCATGATCATCTCGATTCAAGATAGTCATGACTCTAAGACTGTCTCGGGTCAAGATGGTTACGATTCCTATAGGAAAAAGTGTTTGTTGGTGGCAAAAACCACTAAATTGGACCTAAGGCTATCCAAGGTAGACTATGAGGGGTAATAAGGAGGCCTTTTGAGGAGTCTCCTTAAGATGATGTATTTTAGGTATCTACAATAACTGTTCATAAAACTAGGCATTGGATAGCCTCTTTAATCACATGTTACTTTGTAGATAGTTGTTTCATTCTTATCAATGTCTACAACTTAGTCAGGTAGATTAAAATTTTGGAGTGGATTGAAACCTTTATGAGAAGTAAATACCAAGAAACCCAATTCATGATCATAGGAGATTTTAATCCCTTAACCAATTTGGGGGAATTAGGAAATTAACCCAAATTATGAGAGATTTCTCAGTTTTTATTCAAAAAAATAATCTATGGGAGATCGAGTTTGAAGAAGACAACTATATTTGGACCAATATTAGGAGAGGCTAGAACCTAATACCAAAAATATTAGATAGATGCATACTCTCAGATCATTGGCTAGATGAAGGGATTTGTGCTAAAATTATTACCTTAATAAGAATTGGTTCAGATCACTAGCCAATAAGAGTTAAAATGGTGATAAGTGAATTAAAAAAAAGATCATATTTTAAATATAATTAGATGTGAGAATATCATCCTCAATTTTTTGATATGATATCACAAATGTAGAATTCTTCAAGAAATGATGGGTTGTATGCATTTCTAAAACAAATTATATCAATGACATCTAGATTAAAAGAATGGAACAAGAACACTTTTGGAAATATTTTTTAGAAGAAAGAACTAAAATATAAACTTTCAAAATTCTAGAAAGGTGATCATAATAATTCAAGCCCAGAGGAAAGAGAGTTGCTTAGTGAATATCATAATATTTTGAGTAAGGAAGAGAAATTTTGGAGACTAAAATCAAGACAGACTTGGTTTAAAGGAGATAAAAATACAAAGTGTTTTCATAGGATGGCTATAATACTGAGATCAACATCCAAAATTAGTAGAATTATATCATTAGAAGGGGTTTATATTGAATGCCAAAGTGAAATTAGAAAAGATACAAGTTCTTTTTATCAAAATATTCTAGGAGTAGAGGAGTCTGAAGTTCTTAATGATAAAATTTTTCAAGAAGTACCTTCAATTATAAGGAATGAAGACAATAGAAAACGAATGGAGCCTATTACTCTAGAATAAGTGTTTTTGGCTCTTTTTTCTTTTAATAAGGATAGATCCCTAGGTCCAATGGGCTCTCTATAGTATTTTTCCAACATAATTAGGATATAGTGAAGGACTCTTTATTGGTGGTAGTGGAACGGTCTAGGGTAAAACAATACATACCTTATAAAATAAATGCACCATATCTTACCCTGATTCCAAAAAGAAGGATGTTGAATTGTTTGATTCATTTAGACCCATAAGCCTATGTAATATGGCATAAAATATTATCTCCAAAGTGATGGAAAATTGAGTAAGGCCATTGTTAGATAAAATTATTTTAGAAGAGCAAGGAGGATTTGTGAAAGGGACATAGATTCTAGATAGGATCATTGTGGCTTATGAAGTTATACATTCAGTAGCTTTAAGAAAAGAGAAATAAATGATCTTAAAACTTGATATGAGTAAGGCCTATGATAGGGTTAAATGGGATTTTCTTTTTGTAGTATTAGAAAAGTTTGGATTTGAGAATAAATTGGTTAGATAGATTAAAGCTTGTGTCTCTATAGTTTCTTATTCAGTGTTGGTCAACGGGTTAGTAACAAAATCATTTAAATCCAAGAGAGGTATTATACAGGGATATCCTCTATCGCCATATATTTTTATTATTATGGTAGAGGTTTTGGGTAGTAATTTGAAGAAGGCTAACAAATATGGGCTTATAAGTGAACTTGAGACTAGTAATAACATCAACAACATCACCCATTAATAGTTTGTAGATGATACAACCATTTTTGGAAGGGCAAGGATAAATGATGCCAAAGCTTTGAATAAATTATTAAAGGAATACAAAAGAGCATTAGGAAAAAAAGTTAATAGGACAAAATTCAAAATTTACTTCCTAAATATTTCAGCTAAAATCAAAGTAAGAATTTTCAGGCTACTTCAAATGGAAAAGGCAAATTTACCATCAACTTATCTAGGGATTCCCTTATTTGAGGGGAGAATGATGATAGAATTATGGAATCTAATTATAAGTAAATTTTAGAATAAACTACCAGCATGAAAATGCAGATGGTTATCATTAGCAGGAAGAGTTCAACTAATTAAGTTAGTCTTATAGGCCATTCTAAAATATTATATATCATTGTATGATATGCCAAAATCAATAGAAAAATTTTAGTCTATATCATGCGATCCTTTTTGTGGTCATTATTATATGATAAAAGGAAATTTCCTTTGGTGAAATGGATCAATGTGTGTGATGATAAAACTAGGGGAGGTCTTAGTTTAAGAGTTATTATAGATGTAAACTTAGCTCTTAGGGGAAAAGTAATCTAGATATAGTACAAAGAGAGTCAAACACAATGGGCAAGAATTCTTCTAAGTATGTTGAGCCCAATGACCCAAGCTTAATATTTACTACATTATCTCTACCAAATGGTTTTGTACTTTGGAATGGTTTAAAAAAAATTATTGATCTAGTGATTAAAGGTTTAAGATGGGTGGTGGAAACTAGAGAAAAAAATTATATTTGGATGGATACTTGGTGTGATAAAAAAACCACTCAATCTAGATCCAATTTTGAATCCTTGGATGAGATTTCTTCAATACAAATATGGCGATAACCCATTAAATTATGGTATACCTTCAAGGTAATATGAAACACTCTAGGAGAATTCTTGAGTTTTTAGGGACTATAAAAAATAGAGTCTTGGCTATTTATGCCTGAATATTGGCCATGAATGATATCAGTCCAAAATCAATTATTCTTAAGTATAAGAGTACCTTGTGGACCTAAACCATGGATTATGAATATATATATATATATATTTTAGACGCAAAAGATGTCATGAGGTGGGGCATACTTGAGAGATCGTCCCCTAAGAAGAGTATAGTAGAAATATATGTAGAAAATCACAAAAGAAACTTACAAATGGATATGGATGAGGATGGTTTTCAACTTCCAAAAAGTAGGTCATATGAAAGTAAATAAACAATGGAGACTAGTAAGGATATTGGAAGAAACACCAATTATTTTGAGGCTTTATCCTATGAAGAAAAAATATACCAGAGCTTAGAGGACATGGTACAACAAGATTAGAATATTAATAAGGAATCATCTACTTAGTCTGAACCTGATTTAGGGTTGAACATTCCTGCTAAACCTAAGGAATGCACCTCATTAGATTTTTAAGACTCTCTTGAAGTACCATGCACCATTTAGTAGAAGTAAAATGGTAAATAAAATGCAATGTTATATGTTAATTCCTCTACAATTAACAAGGAAATATCAGAAGATGGACAAGAAAAGTCAAAAGCTTCCTTAGCAGAGCCAAGAGATGATAAATCTAATGAAAAGGAAAGTTGTGAAAGAATATTGAGGAATAAAATAATATGACCTACCCTTGATATTGGAAAGGTAAAAAGAGAAAAAACCTTCAAATTATCAAGCGAGAGCCAAGGAGGCATGAGCAAACATAGAGAAAGGAAAACAATCTAAGTTGGTTGAATTTCTCTTTACCAAACAACAAAATGATATTGGTAATTCGTAGGAGGGGCTAGCAAACCCTAATAAAATACAATACCATCTCATAGAATATAATGAGTGCTAATGCCCCCTTAAACCAAAGGTGTATTAGGGACCTATGTTTAAGTAATCATCCTAATATTCTTTATATCCAGGAACCTAAAATAACAAAGGAAGAAGTTTTCAAAACTATGAAAATAGTATGGGCAAGATGTGAATGGGATGTTGTGGATTCAAAATGAGTGGCATGGGTAATTCTAAATTATTGGAATCCAATTAGAAGCTCCTATGAAATTTTTCATAAAACTAAGCATTGGATCACACCATTAGTCACATGCTACTTTGTAGATATTTCATCCTTATCAATGTCTATGGATATACAACTCAATTAGGAAAACTAGACATTTGGAATGGGATTGAAGCCTTTATGAGAAGTAAAGATCAAGAAACTCAATTCATGATCATAGGAAAATTTAATGCCATAACCAAGTTGGAAATTTTGGGGGAATTAGGAAAATAACCCAAAGTATGAGATATTTCTCAACTTTCATTCAAAAAAATAATCTATGGAAGGTTGTGTTTGAATAGGACAACTATAAATGGACCAACAATAGGATAGACCAGAACTAATAGCAAAAAATTAGACAGATGCATCCTCTCAAATCTTTGGCTTCTTGAAGTGACTTATGCTAAAATTAATACCTTAACAAGGATTGGTTCAAATTACTAGTTGATAAGAGTTAAAATAGTGGTAAGTGAATTAAAAATATATATCATATTTTAAATATGAGCAAATGTGGGAAGACCATCCTCAATTTATTGATATGATAGTGCAAACATAGAATTCTTCAAGAAACGGTGGGTTGTATACACTGCCAAAACAAATTAAATCAACAACAATTAGATAAAAATAATGGAACAAGAACACTTTCGAAAACATTTTGAGAAAAAAAACTAAAAGAAAAACTTTTAAAATTCCAAAAATATAAGCACAATAATCCAATATCAGACGAAAGGGAGTCACTTAGTGAATATCATAATATTTTGAGTAAGGAAGAGATATTTTGGAGATTAGAATTGAGACAAACTTGGTTAAAAGGAGATAAAAACACACATTTTTTTTCAAAGGATGGAAATAGTACAAAGATCAATATCTAGAATTAGTGTAATTAAATCAGTAGAAGGGTTTTGGAGTGAATACCAAAGTCAAATTATAAAGGAGGTAAGGTTTTTTTACCAGAATATTCTAGGACCATAGGAGATTAAATTTCTTAACAATAAGCTATTACAAGTAGTACCTTTAGTTATAATAAATGAAGATAATACCAAATTGATGGAGCCTTCTATTTTAGAAGAATTTCATTCAACTCTTTTCTCTTTTAATGAGGATAAATCCCTAGGTCTATATGGACTCTCTACAAAATTCTATTAGCATAATTGTGAAATAGTATATGAACGATATTCATTTCATAACTCATTAAAATGATAAAATATTTTTTAATTGGTTATGTGGCATTAAAATTAATTCCCCTTGTATTATATAATGAAACATAGTTTAGTTATTATGCATATATTTCTTGATACGATTTAAACATCAACTTTCAACTTTTTGAGACTACTAAACTATTTATTATAGTTCTTGTGGTTGCACTTATGCATCGGGAAGGAAACTAACAATCCAAAGCTAGTAAAGTGGACTATGATAACACAAAGTTCTAGAAATATTACTCTACTAAGATGTAATTCATAGATAGTAGAGGTGGAGTTTGGGTATTGTGAAGGTTACTGCGGGAAAATGTAAAAAGGATGTTGAAATATGAATATTTGCATTTACAAATAAAACTGAAGAAGATCTAGAAGATGAAAATCAAGAATTCAAATGTTTTATGAAAAAATATGTAGGTATCTAACTATAGCAACTCAATTGAGATGAGAATTGAATATGTTTGTAAACTCTCAAGCTCTAAAGGAGAGAGTTGTGATTTGTTAAGGGTGGGGGACCTAAGTACAACACCTTTTTCTCCAACAAAAAAAAACTCTTATGATACTAATCTATCCTAATAAAATATTTAAGATTAAAAATAAGCTTTGAAAATTTATGGATCAAGATTGGTGTAGGGAGGAGGGACGTTTTTCAGAGGACTGCCCAAACTGTTGAACTTGTTTTGGCCATATTTTACTCATCCGAACTCGGATTGAGCTAAAATTTTGAGGGTAGATGCCTGAAAAACCCTAGAACATCTCCACAAATTTTCAGATCATTTGGAGCAACACAAATCCTAGTGCATCCCTATGTGTGAACGAGATTTTTGGCAAGCAGTTGTGCGAGGGTTTCATCTGGGTTGAGTGCAAGCAACTCCAGAGGTTGGTTTTTGGGGCCTTCGGGCCCTAGCGACCAATATTTTTGTGGTTTCTACTCAATATTTTAGTAGGATATGTTGTAGGGGATCCAATATGGGTTAGAAATCTATCTTTCAATAGATCATACCGTGAACTTGAGTGACAACGACTTCCAATTTGCTGCACAAAATAAAAGGGAAAACCATACCTTTCCACGACATCTAGGGCAAGGATTAAAGAGATCACGAATCAAGTTTCAAGCAGATGATAAAAAAATGGCTCAGATCTCAAGTGAATCTGGTGCTAAGGTGCACCCACAAAATAAATCTACTGTGAAACCCCTGTCAAGGGTAAGAATTTCGAAGACTCAACCCCAAAAATGAATTTTAGGGATGCCCTCCATGGTGGACAACCTCAACCCAATGCTAATATTAATCTTAGGGCTTCCCATAAACCTCTAAGAATGCCTAAGATTGATCCCAGGAAAATCGAGTCAGGATGTCTTAAAGCATTTGATGGAACTCCTATTGTTAAGCTTGATATGGGTAACATTTAGACTGGCATTGAAGATCTGGAAAAAAAGGACTAATTTTTTGGTTCATGGGTTTTCGTCCGAGCCTATCTACTTTCAAATTCTGGGCTGCAAAAAACTAGAAAACTAAAGGTGAGTTACAAATCTCTATTTATCCAAATGGTTATTTTCTTGTTTTATTTGCTAATAATGAAGATAGAGAGAAAAATTTTCAAGGGGGTCCCTGGTTCTTTGGAAGGGTAGGGCTTTTCATGAAGCCCACGGCATACTAAATTTAAAGTCGAAGAAGAGATGCCTTCTACAGCTCCCGTGTGGGTTAGACTCTTTGGCCTCCCTATTGAATTTTGGAATCCTACTATTTTTTCTTCAATTGGAAACTCTTTAGGAACTTTTATGATGATTGTTGATTGTACTCAAAATTTTGAACATATTATTTATGCTCGGATTTGTGTTTTAATGGATTTTGACAAACCCCTACCTAAAAATATCACTTTACAATTTGGGGAAGACACTTGGGAGCAAGTAGTGGACTATGAGAACATTCCTTTTCATTGTAGAATTTGCCATGAATATGGTCATTTGGCTAGTGCTTGCCCAAATAAAATTCCTGATCAAAAGAAAGAAGATATAAACTCAACAAGTTTCCAAATGCCTAAGAAGAAGAACACTTAAAAAAAACCAGTTATGAAGGATCAATCAAAGTCATCTGCTAATATGTTTGAAATCCTTTCCACAAATGATGTCCCAAGTGAGGAAGAGGAAATAATGGAAATAGAAATCTTAGAAACACAATTTAAAGATGAAGGGAAGAACTTAGAGACAAACCAACAAATCAAAGGTTTTCAACAGAAAAAAAGGGAGAAAATTTACACAAGAAAAATAATATTTTAAATGTCAAAACTTCAAATAATATAGGTCCCAATATAGACTCTGTTGAACCCTCTAGTAAAATTTTGGTTGTGTATGAGCATTCTTCAAGGTTAGAAGCCATCTCAGATTCAATTGGAGTAAGTCAAGAAATAAGGAAAAAAAATTGAAGATGGATTCTAATTCAAAGGTAGGTCGTAAGACCAATCAATATCATATGGTAAAAGAAGGTGAAAAGCTTGTAGAGGAAGGTAAGATTAATGCCCTTCCCAAATTTTTTAGCCCTGGTATTAATGAAGATCATCACTTGGAATATTAGAGGACTCAAAGGGAGTCTTTCAAAACAAAATGAAATTAGAAGAATGATTCAGATAAATCATCCACATCTTGTTTTCCTTCAAGAAACGAAGATGTCAATAGAGGATATGGACTCAATTGCTAGTAAAATTTGGCCAGCTAGAAAAGTGGTTTCCCTCAGTTCCTAGGGGACTTCTGGTGGCATTGCTTGTCTTTGGGACCCAAAAGAGGTAGTTATTCACCATATGGTTGGCAGTTGGGGTCTTTTGGCTATAGCTATTCAAAGTAGACATTCCAACCAAATTATGCTCTGCATTACTTATTTATGCTCCGACTACTTTGGAGGAAAAAAGAAGACAGTGGAAGGATATAACTTATATTATCTCTCATTTTTCTGAAGCTTGGATCTTGATCGGAGGAGATTTCAATACCATCCTCTCTCTGGATGAGAAAATGGGGGGAAATAGAAATTTGGACAAAAGCACTGACCTCATGAGCGAATATATTGCAAACCTCCATCTTGTGGACATCCAACTGAGATAATGGCCTTATGACTTGGTCTAATAGAAGGCAAGGCTTAGCTTGTATAATGGAGAGATTGGATAGGTTTTTGCTCTCTAAAAATTTCTTAATCCATGGTCACATTCCTAAAGTGAAGACTCTTAACAATGTTGGTTCGGATCACTGGCCAATCATGGTGGAAATGTGGAAAACCAATGTGAGTTTCTCTCCTTTTTATTTTCAATTAATGTGGCTCAGAGATAGTTCCTTTAGACCTCGTGTGCAACAATGGTGGAAGGAAGGTAAGCCTAGGTATGGGACTAAGATGTTCTATTTTGCCAAAATACTGCAATACATTAAATCCAAAATCAAGACTTGGAACTGGAAGGAGTTTGGGGATGTTCATAAAAAAAACATGAAGTTATTGCTCAACTTGAAAATTTGAATAAGAAAATCCATTTAGATGGCCTCACGGAGAGTAGAAGTGCAGATGAAATTAAACTCACAACTCAGTTAGAGGAATGGGAAAAAAGAGAACTCTTATGGAAGCAAAAATCTAGAATTCAATGGCTCAAAGAAGGAGATCGAAACACAAATTTCTTCCACAAATCTCTTCTAGCTCGAAGATCTCACAACTTTATTTCTTCCCTGAAATCAGATTCTGGAGATGTTGTCTACACTTGGGATGGCATGAACTCTATTGTTGTCGATTACTTTTCCAATATTTTTGTTGCTACTCCTCTTGACTCAGCTTCTCAACAAAATATTCTTCAAGCAATCCCTTCTCTTATCACTTTCGAGGAGAACTCTATTTTGACTGCTCCTGTTACTATCAATGAGCTTCAACAGGTAGTTTTTAAAATGCAAAAAGGGAAAACCCCAGGTCCTGATGGTTTTCCCATTGAGTTCTACCAAGAGTTTTGGGATATCCTTCATGCTGATTTATTAGAGGTGGTGGAAGAAGCTAGGAAAGCCAAAGAAATTTTGAAGGTTATCAATAAAACTTATATTACTCTTGTTCCAAAAGCTCAAGAGGTTGATCATATCTCAAATTTTAGACCTATTGCTTTATGTAATGTTCTTCTCAAAATCATTACTAAGATCATGGCAGAAAGGTTGAAGCCTCTTTTGCATAAGATTATTTCCCCTGAACAAGGGGGTTATGTGGAAGGGCGTCAAATAGTAGATGAGATAGTTCTTGCTCAGGAAGCCATCCATTCCATGGATATGCAAAAATCTCCTTCCATGTTCATTCGGTTAGACTTATCCAAAGCTTATGACAGAGTGGATTGGCACTTCCTTATCAAAGTTTTGAGGCAATTTGGTTTCTTGGATGGATTGGATTATGGGATGTATCTCTTCAATTTCCTACTTAGTTCTTATCAATGGTAGGCCTTCTCAGTTGTTCCTAGCTTCTAGAGGTATTAGGCAAGGTGACCCGCTATCCCCTTATTTATTCATCATTCTTGTTGAATGCTTGGGTAGGACTATAACCAAGAAGAGAGAAAAAAAACCCTTGAGGGAGTTACCATTGCTCATGGAGCTAGACCTATCTCTCATCTTCAATTTGTTGATGACTCTACTCTTTTAGGTAAAGCTATAGTTAAGGAAGCTTCTAATATTAAGCAAATCATTAGTTGTTTTTCTAAGGCTACTGGGCAATTGATCAATGAAGACAAATCTAAAGTCATTTTCTTTCACTGCTCTACTAGACAAGAATCCATGGTCTTGGATAAATTAAGATATAAGAAGACCTCCCTTTCGATCACTTATTTAGGTATTCCCATCAATATTCAAAGGCAAAAAAAATATTGGAATTGGTTGTTGGACAAAGTCAAGAAGAAAATTGGAAAGTGGACCAACAGGTGGCTTTCTTCTAGGGGTAGAATCACCTTGGTAAAATCAGTCCTTCAAGCTATTCCTATTTATGTTTCTTCCATGTTGAATATCCCAAAGGTTGTTCTTCGTGAACTGGATCAAATCAGTCATCGGTTCCTCTGGAGTGGTACTAAGGAGAAAATAAAATGGGCCTTGGTGAAATGGGACACTTTATGTCTTCCTAAGAATGAAGGGGGTTAGGATTCCGATCTTCTATTAATAACAACAAAGCTTTAGCTGCTAAATTATATTGGAGGATGTTGCATAACCCCAATGCTCTTTGGGCCAATAATCTTCGTGCTAAATATGTTGAGAACAAAAGTCTTGAAGACCTTGTTCGCTATCAATTGCCTACCAAAGGTTCTCCCATTTTAGCGAGTTCTTAAGACTGGTGAGGATTTGATAAAGAAAAATTTATTTTGGATCATTCATAATGGTCAACGAGGTAAATTTTTGGATAGATTCTTGGGATGGTCACAAGCCTTTGATAACTCGGTTTCCGATTAGAGGCCTTGGATGGAGGAGATTCATCGAGCCAACTGGATAAAGGTGGCTAATTACTTGTCGGTACCATATTGGTAATTCAAAGGTTGGTAGATATTGGATCCCTATTGAGGACTGGCCTATTCAAATCCCAGAAAGGCAAAGACAAGCTATCCAAGGCATCCTTCATATGAGATCTCTCTCTTGGTCCCATGAAAAATATTGTTTTGGATGGAACAACACTACTAAGGGTGAGTATTCAGTTGCTCAAGGTTATTTGACCTTATGCCATAATAATCCCAACCAATCATCTGACATATTTTCTCAGTTGTGGGCTCAAAAGCTCTGGCCTAAGGTGAGGTTCTTTACTTGGCTTTTATTGCATCGTAGGGTGCTTACTTGGTGAGCAACTTATGAAGCGTGGTTTTCATGGCCCTTTTAGATGTGAAATGTGTGGAGAGAATGTAGAAACTCTCAGCCATATTTTTATTGAGTGTACTTTAGCCTCTGAGCTATGGAGGAGAATGGCCACTTTACTTGGCTTACAGTGGTCCAATTTTTTTACTTTTGAACAACTTTGGAGGGATTGGCCTAAACAAGAGGGTGTTGATCATTTTATTAGGCAGTTAGTTTGGATGGGTTCTACCATTCTACTTTGGAATATCTGGAATGAAAGGAACAGTCAAATTTTTAATCAAGATAGGAAGGATATTCACTATATTTGGCAAAAGACCATTGCCAACTTAGTTGAATCAGTCCAACAACTCCTTAATCACCCCCAAAACTCCCACCAAATATGGGATCAAGTGATGCAAATATTGAAGATTAAATCTTCTAAGGGCAACCAACTTAAAGGGAATGTGAGTAATTGTAAGATGGATAGGACAAGAAATTGGCAACCTCCTCCTAAGGATTTTGGAAAAGTCAATACTGATGGAGCCTCTAGAGGGAACCCTGGAAAAGCTAGTGCGGGAGGAATTGGTAGACTTTCAGATGGCTCCCTGGTTTTTACTTTTGCTGAGAATTTGGGTATTCTTTCCAATAACCTTGTTGAGGGGTATGGTATCCTCGAGAGGCCTTCAAGAGGCTACTAAGGTTGGATGGGAAAATGTGCTAGTTGAGTCCGACTCTCAACTCATGATTAATATTTTGAAGACTCCTTCTAAGAATCATAAGGTTGATTGGAGAATAAAAAGAATTATTGAGAAGATTCAATTAATCCAGATGGGATTTTTGAAAGTTGATTACAATCATGTGGTGAGAGATCAAAACAAGAGTGTTGATGCTTTAGCTAATTGGGCTTTGGACAAAGGTGATCTTACTTGCTATGGCCACCCTCCTAGATGGTGGGCTTCACAAATAAGGGAAGCTCTTCTTTCTATCATTTCTTTGGATGGCTCCAGTTCTGGAGGTACCTAGTTTCTTCTTGCTTTATTTTTGCTTCTCTTTGGTTCGGTCAGGGTATTTTAGTTCCCTAGCTCAAACTATTATTTCTTTTGTTTCCTCTGTTGATTCTTGCCTTAAAAGTCTTTTGGTCTAGAAAGGTCATTGTTGTGTTCAATTTTTTCTTTTTTTGAGGTGTGTGTGTTTTTTGTTTTGTTTTGTTTTTGTGTTTTTTTGTGTTGTTTTTTGTTGTTCTTGTGTTTTTGTTGTTTTGTGTTTTTTGTTATTGTCCTTGTGTTTTTGTTGTTCTTGTTCTTGTGTTTCTGTATGTTTGTGTTAATTCGTGTTTTTGTGTGTGAGTGTTTTCTATGTTTTTTGTTTTTGTTTATTGTCTGTTGTTGGTTGTTTTTATTATTTTTATTTTTATTTTAATTTTTTAGGTTTTGGTTGTTTTTGTTTTTCATGTTTTTGTTGGTTATGTCTTTGTAGTGTTCTGTTGTTTTTGTCTTGTTTGTGTTTTGTTATGTTGTTCTTGTGTTTTTTCTATGTGGTTCATGTTGTGTTTTTTTTATCTTATTGTGTGTGTGTTTGGTTGTGCTTTATCTTTTCGACACACTCAAGGAGCATGTTTTTATTTTATTTTATTATTTTTATTTATTTATTTATTTTAAATCTTATTGTGTGTTTGTTTGCTCCTTGAGTATGTCAAAGGTGGTAGGCCAGGTACGAGCCTTGGGATATTTTGGTGGAATAGATACCCCTACCTCCTTGGGTCTTACCGAAAAGTGGCATCCCTTCTGGGATGTTTTCCACACACAAAAAAATAAAATCTATCCTAATAAAATCATGTTTGAAATGTTATTTTTTAAAATATTTAACTTTTATTGTTAATATTTAAAGTTGCTTTTCATATATGACTCGAGTTAAACATATTGTCTCGATTGATGTTATCTAAATATCTTTTCAATCCAATTAATCTTTTATTTATCTAATTATCATATTTAGATCTTTTATATTAATATCATGACTCGTAATACATCTTAATGATCTATTATAATTGAATTTATTATCTACTCATATTTTAAGTCCATGCAATACTCTTTAAATGTTGAAACTAGATCTATCTTATTGAATTGTGTAATATTTCCTCACAACCAAGGTCAACATTGTATATAATTCATTATGCTAACATTGTATAATTTGAGATGGTGTTTCTTATAAGCCTATATGTCAAATGTAAATCTATACCTACCCTTAGTTCATATCGATTAAGGATTATTTAATTAATAGAGGTATTAATAAACCTCTTCTATCTAATTCATTATAATGGTGTATGATTATTTTAATTATTACTAGTGTTTAGGTGCTCAAGGAAATTCTCTCATTTTTTTCGTTTCTCATTCTCTTTTCTCTCTCTATTCCTCTTTCACCATGAGATTTGAGTAAAGTGTTGTTTTAGTTTATTTTTTCAAATATTATGAAATCTAAAATGGTATAATACTGAGTTTGAAGTTATATTGTTTGATTGTGTGAAGAAATTTTTTCTAAGCCTCTTTCTTGCTTTTAATTATGAAAGTGAATAATCCTATCTAAGATTTCATAAGAGGATCTAGATTGAAGTGGCATAAGAATGTAGGGGGGTTATTTTTTATGAATCCCAAAGTACATTGAATTCATGGATTGAATTCTAGCACTATAGGTGAAGGCCTTAAGATATAATATGGTGTCTATTATTCTACAAAACACCATTTCTCCAAGTTCAAGTTTGAAGTGTATGTTCTAAAATTTATATAATTCCTTGGAAATTTATTTCTTATATATATTTGTGATTAATTTTGTAGTTTTAAAGGAAAATTTAAAAATTTTAAACAAATTTCCCTCCTATATCAATTATAAAGTAAGATGTTTCAAATAGAATTAACTCAATCAGTTGATTCCTCAACTTTCAAGGAGAATACTAAGGTTCAAATATTGCCAAGTGATACGTGTATAACTTCCAAGTTGTTGTATTACCACTATGTGGTCATCATGTAATATGTATGGGGCTCATTTCAATCCTATATAACCCATTAAAAAAGTAGGAGGTTGCACTCCTTTTATGTATAGGAAGCAAGATACTTTTGATAGCAATGACCAAGTTTATGCCACCCATTTCCTTTCATCCATTAGATTTGGAAAAGTGGTTTTGTCATTTGTGTTAATTCCATTGTTGACATTTGGTTATAAACTTGATCTCCCATCATCAACCTTCATTTTTGCTAATTATTTCACATAAATGGATGGATTTTTAGTGTATTCAAGGAGGATTACTAAACTTTCTCTATCTGGCGTGCTTACTAGATTTATTGTTTAGGCAGATTGAGAACTTATGACTTGATTAATCATCGATTCAAGTCCATCAACCTTCCTTTGCCTCTATACATAGATGTTTCAGTCCTTATTTTTTCATGTATGGTGGAGGGTGGTCTTGTCTTGAAGGAACAAGACATTTTCTCTTTATAGTAATATGGGATACTATTTTATCTAGTGAAAAATGGCTAAGTCATTAGAATATAAGGATTGTGAGGTTGATCTTTTTCCTCTATTTTTGGAAAAATTTTGCTCATCAATTTTAGTTTTCCCTTTAGTTCATCGTGGGGAGGTACTTTTTTGTTCATATATGGTGGTGTGGGTTATTGACAACTAGCTTAGGTAACATCAAATGATCATAGTCTTGGGAGACATAACTTTTAATCTCACTCACTCCATTTTTTGACTTGTTACAAATTATGGATGAGCTAGTGTCCAACATGGTGCCTAATATGTGTGTTTCTGTGTGTGTGAGAGAGAGAGAGAGAGACAAAGAGAGACACAGAGACACAGAGACAAAGACAAACTTTTCCCAATCATATCAAATAAAGTGTATTATTCCCATTTTTCCATAGTGTTTAATGGTAAAAAATTGGTAAAATTCTAGTGCCTCTATTTTACAAATTAGGGTACATCAAGAGACAAATTTTGGGTGCTTTCAATAATTTTAAGATTTGAGACTTTAAGTTTTTATTGCCTTGGGTCTAATAGGAAAAAACCTTCCAAAGGTCATAAATTATATATATAAAAGTATATTGATGCATTTTTTTTAATCATAGGATTTTTTAAGCTCTTCACATTAATAGTATTTGTTCATATACTTGCCAAAGTAAGGGAAAAAAAATTGGGTGTGAAGAATATCCAAGATTATTATATTGAGGTTTCACTACATTAGGTAAATCTTGCCTCCAAAGGCAATTTTGGCTAGAGCACCTACCTAAAGCTAGAATGAAGGGGCCCAAAATCCCTACTACTTATGGAGTCGCTAAAGCTAGAAGATCAATCAAAATGTAATCAAGGAGGAACAACTGCCATTGACTGACATTATACCTAAAGCTCCCTTCACCATGAACCCTTTTCCAACCACCAAACTCAAATCAAATGGATGTTTACCAGCCTTTTCAATGGTGGCTAAAGCAGGTCTCGATAATACTTGAAACCACTCAACCATTCTAGTGATAGAAAAATGGGAACCACCTTTAGCGAGGCTTTGCTTTGACTAGTTTTTGCACCCTTTTCTCTTATATGAAGAGTAGATACCATGAAGTTGGCGCTTTCCTCTAACTAAGAAGGTTCCTTAGTCCCTAGTGCCATTCCAAATTGATAACACCAATGAATCTAGAGGACTAAGATCCTATCCTTATCTAGGAGTAAGGAGGGTCTAAGGGGATCGAGTGGAGAGGTAGTGAGGTAAACCTCATCCTTCCCTTAGGGAGGGCTTGATACCTAAAGATCAAGGAAAAGCATAATAGCTTAAAATACCATCAAATACAAAGTTCTTCCTAAACCTTTAGGCTTGTTGACTCCCCAAATGCTCCCTTATGATACATGGTGGAAGAGAAGTCCCCAAATTAAGACAACTCAAAGGGTGGCAACTGCCATCCCTAGAGGGTGCATTGAAGGACATCTTTACCATAGGGACCCATTGAAGGAATGTGGAAGAGGTCAAGTTGGCCATCAAAACCATTGGACCAACCTTGAGCAATTATATGTGATGGAAGGGATGATGATAAAGTCCTATTCTTGACATCCCACCACTAGATGCAGTTCCCTAGACAACAACTGGAACATTAAGGCGACAACAAGGAGGGTAGCTTAAGGGGCAACAAAAAGTCAAAGTCATTAATGATAGATGATCATGAAGGTCTAACCATGGACATTTCCAATATAACTATAGATCTCGAAGGCCCACAGATCATTTATTATTGATGTCGACTAGCCAAGGAAAAATTTTAAACTCAATTTTTGAATTCCTATATGATTTTTTTGGGGGAAATCCTCATTTTTTTCTATAAATATGTATTCTTATTCTCTTTGTAGGCATTGAAAGCCATTCATTCTCTTAAATGTGCTTTACTTCATTATCTCTTGTATCTCAGTCTAGATCAAGCCTTGTCTTGCTAGTCAATTAGCTTTTGAACCTGTTTCCTTTGCATGTATGTAACCTGGAGCTTACGCTAATGGAAACCATGACTATTTATGAAATCCTTAAATTATTCTGGTGTGGGTTTCTATTTTATTGCATGAGTTGGAGCGACCTATGTTCCTCATGCATTATCATCCACTATGCATGTGTTTACTTCAACACACCATGACATAAAAGGTCTTATTAGATCTTTGGTGCATCACCACTCGTAGGTAGGCTAGTTAGGTTTTAATGTTTTCTTTTATTGCTTTCCCTATTTTCCCCTTTTTCCTAGAGATGAACTTAGTAGAGTAAGATAGCATAGGAAAGAGATATGAGCATCTAATTTCACATATAGCAAGGATTTGATATTGGTAAAAAAATGCTAGAGGTCATTTGGAGGGGTTGTGTCCCATGCTCCCCTAGACTTCCCAGGACTAGCACCCTGCATGAGGTATAAGGAACCAAAAGCACCCACTCAGAGAGATGAAGAGTGAACCACAACCATGGGGGTCATGATGCTTAGGGTACAATGATCATTTTTTACTCCCAATAATTCAAATTGGTATTATTGATGGTACCAAATTATAAAAATTTATCCCTTGATCAAGAAGTTAGACCATGGTTCTAGTGAAAGCCATAATCCTCAGCTTGTTGAAGCATCCTAAATATTCACCTGGTGACTCTACTCCCAAAAATAAGAACCCAAAATAAATTATTATTTTAGACTAATATTGTGATGGGAGCCTTTGTCTAAACAATAATAATTCTCCCCACCTGTTGACTCTACACAAATGACTCAAAGAAACCACTTAGGACTCAAGATTAAGTTTTCGATGAAGACCTCAATCCATCTACTTCAAGAAGCACTAATTTTTCACCTAGTAACTTCGTTGGTCATCAAACTATCAAAATCAATAGCAAATCCTATAGTTAAGACCCTAATGAAAGTCTTTGTTTGCTAGCTTATTAGGGTAAAGCAAATAAATCAATCAATATGTGGCTAGAAGAATTTTGACATGGAAGAATCAAAGCCCCTTGTTTATTTTGGTCCCACCTTAATCTTGGGATATAGTTCCCATCTAGGCTATGGATTCCTTGCCAAAATTCATCAGAGAAGATGCAACCACCGTGCTAGAGCACTTACACCATATGGTAGCCCACTATTTCATGCACAATATGATTATTCAAGACATAGCCCTTAGTCTACTAGCAACATATTTAAAAAAGAAATAATGGGAGTGGTATATCTCCTTGCCTGCACAGTCAATAAGGAATTATGATAAGTTGACCACCCAACTGATGGATCGGTTCAAGAAGAAAGGAGCCTTGTTATATTGCTTGATAAACATCATATGAGCTCCCAATAAGGTAATTGAGGACTTAAATTCTTGGTTCCATAAAATTTGGTAAAGGATATCAAATGAGATCAAGCCATCCCCAAGTATGGCACTCATCTCTATCTTGGGGTTTTCCATCTAGAGATTGCCATAATGATCAAACCCTAGGGGGAAACTATTTCCCCACTACCTATCAAATCACCCTTGAAGTAAAAAATAACCTCATATTGATAGGTAGATTTTTCCCAAAGCCTTCAAAATTTATGCCTCCTCTAAATATGATTCACCTTCCTTCCCCTCCTCATCTAAACCTAGGTTCCTCCCACTATCTACGAAAGGAATTTTATCCTCGAAGGGACATGGTAGTGGAATACCACCCAAGATATCAGACATCGAAAGATATCCAACTTCTAGAGGTAAAGCAAGAAAGAAAAACATTGATGGGCATCTTGACCCATGAAAGACCACCAAGCATGGATTGAAGGCAACCAAACCCTAAAGACGAAATTGAAACCAATCTTGTTAAATATTTTTGGGGAAGTAGATCAACAAAAATTAAAGAGACACCTACTACCATGGAAGCACTAGAAATGCATACACCAACCTACTAGTTGATATAGGCATCAATAACCAAGCTCCCCTATGAGTCATGGGGCCATAACCATAATCCTTGCCAAGAAAAGATCATCAGGAGATAATATCATAAAAGGGAGCAAAGACAAGGATGACTATGCAAGAAAAAGTAGGACCTTTTTGTCTAACCTTGAGATGCAAGGTAAAGCCAATCTATAGTTTCCTGGTGAAGGTAGCAGTTACCCCTCCCTTTTACCAAAAGTAGAGGCCCAGGCATTAGAATCTACTTGATAGAAAACCAAGGAAGAAGTGAGGCAAATGGGTAATGAGACCAACCTAGTAATTGACCTACCACAACACCACTACAACATGCTCTTGGGCCAAAATCTAGGACTAAAAGGTGATCGAGGAGCAGAACAATATCTAAATAATTGGGAGGTGGGACACAAGGTAGAGGTCATTCTCTAAAAAACAACATAAAGTAGATATCGAGTATAACCTTCTACAAAGGTTCTGATATAAATGAGGGGGTCCCAAGATAGAGGTGAGGAAACCTTGGCCCTGAAGAAGATGTGTTACAGACGTCTAGGAAGTTGATCCTATAAGGGCCTTTGATCATATTTGCATGGGATGGTTGCCCAATACAAGAGATCACCCATCATTTGAATGGGCCTTTGTACATAAAATTATATATATATATACCATTCTAGGCCTACCTAATCAATGCAAGATAAGAGTGAGCTTATAATTGTAGTTCGAGGATTGAAATTACATGAGCTTAAAGGATGAGGTGGTTGAAGTAAGGAATGTATACCAGTCCCTTCGAGACTAGTGGAGCCCCCTCTTTTGATCAAATGAAGAAAAATCAACATACCCAAGTAGAGGTAAACATAGGAGATGATTATGTCTCCAAATACGCACAAAGAAATGAGTCTTTCCATAACCATCTATTATCAGCCAATCAATAGGAGGATAATGAGCCTCAAGAGTTGTCTAGGTAACATGGTCTATAAATTAAAGGCACATCTCACCCTAGGCCTCTACAAAGTCTCAAGTAAAGTTACTTCCAACATCATCCTTCTCTAGACATATACCACTGCTATAGAAACCTCAAGATTTATCCTATTCTAAATCCATACCTAATGGACAAGGCACCTCTTTCCTGGGTTCCTTAACTCCTGCTAGTAGGAGTTCCCTTGTGAATTGCCAAAACTATAGTGAGTTTTACAACTGGTAAATACTACCTCTAAAGGTAATTTTGGTTAGAGCACCTACTTGAAGCTAGAATGAAGGGACCCAAAAACCCTATTACTTATAGAGCCACTAAAGCCAAAAGACAATCTAGAATGCAACTAGGGAGGAACAACTACCATCAACTAATGTTGTACCTAAAGCTCCCTTCACCACGAACCCTTGCCCAACCATTAGACCCAAATCAAATGGAATTTTACTAGCCTTTTTGGTGGCAACTAAAGTAGGTCCTAATAATACTTGGAACCCCCAATCCATTCCAGTGATGGTAGTAAAATACCTTTAATAGGGCTTCTTTGACCAGTGTTCATGCCCTTTTATCTTCTATGAATAGTAGAGACCAAGAATTTTACCCCTTCCTCCAACTAAGGAGGTTGCTTAGTCCTTTGTTCCCTTCCAAATTGATGTCACTAGTGAATCTAGAGGACTAAGACCCTATCCTTATATGGGAGGAAGAAGGGTCTGAGGGGGTCAAGTGGAGAGGCAATAATACAAGCTCCCCTTCCCTTAGGGAGGGATTGATACTTAAAAGTTAGGGAAAATTAGATCATCTCAAAAGACCTTCAGGTTGCTAGCTCCCTAAATGATCCCTTACAATACGTGGTGGAAGAGGAATCCCCAAACACAAGATAGCTCAAAGGGTGGAAACTACGATCCCTAGAGGGTGCATTGAAGGATATTTTTATTGTGGGGACCCATCAAAGGAATGTGGAAGATGTGACAATGGCCATTGAAACCACCAGACCAACACTAAGCAATTGAATGTGAGGGAAGAGATGATGATCTAGTCTTGGTCTTGGCATCCCACCACTAGACATAGTTCCCCAAGCAACAGTTCGAACATCAAGGTGACAACAAGGAGGGCAATCCAAGTGGAAAAATAGAGCCCAAGGTATTAATGAAGTACAAACACAAAGGTCTAATCATGGATATTTCCAACATAGCTATGGATCTTCAAGGCCTCTAAATCATTTATAATTGATGTCAACTAGCTTGGGAAAATTTTTGAACTTAAATTTTGAATTCTTGCATGATTTTTAGGAGGCAAAATTTCCCATTTCTTCCTATAAATATGTATTCTTTTTCTCTTTGTAGGCATTGAAAGTCATCCATTCTCCTAAAGGTGCTCTCCCTTATTCTCTCTTGTATCTTAGCCTAGCTCAAGCCTTGATTTATTAGTCTATTAGCTTTTGAACCTCTTTCCTCTACATGTATGTAACTTGGAGCTTATGCTAATGGAAACTATGACTATTTATGAAATCTTTGTCCTATTTCTAGTGTGGGTATTCTATTTTATTGCATGATTTGGAGGGACCTATGTAACTTGTGCATTATCATCCACTTTGCATGTGTTCACTTCAATCTATTGTGGCACAAAGAGTCTTATTAGATCTTTGGCACATCACTACCCATAGGTAGGCTATTTAGGTTGCAATTCTTTCTTTTCCCTTTTCCCTAGAGACAAACCTAGTATAGTAGGCTAGTGTAGGAAGGAGAGATGAGCATTGAAGATCACATCTAGAAAGGATCCAATCTTGGTAAAAAAATATTGGAGGTCGTTCTAAGGAGTCATATCCTACGCTTTCCTAGACTTCCCAAGATTGGCACATTGCATGAGGTGCAGGGCACCAAATGCACCCAATCAAAGAGATGAAGAGTGAACTACAGTCATGGTGGGTTACGATTCCCAAGGCATAGGGGTCATTTATGGACCTCAATAATTATGTTGTTTACTTCAATGGGTATAGTAAAAAATATGGTTGATTCAAAAGAAAATGCTATTACAAAATAAGAACCTTTGGTGCATCTTTAAGAAAGAAATAACATTATGTCCTTGATAAGTAACTCATAAACTGAAGTAAGAGGATTGTCTTGGTTTTTTTCATTATTGATTAATCCAAAATTACCTTAATGTATTAAATATATTGAATATCTAGTCAAGGTGCAAGATATATGTCATTCTCTTTTTTGGAAAAGTGAACATTATTATAGCCTATATATTAGACCTAGAAATTTCTTCTCTAAAGATGAGCAATTCCAATAATATTGATGACTATATAAAGAGATTGAAGATATTAAGTGTAGATATTATATCTTTTGTAGGCAATAACAAATAATATATAAAATGTGTTAAGATATCTCTCTCTAATCTCTCTTATTCTTTTCAAATGCTTGGATTAATGTTTCATCTCGTTCTTATGTTCTTGAAAAAGTAAAAATAATTAAACCTCAATGAGCTCTTTTCTCTTCTAGCTCATGTCAAACTGGATCTAAGAAATTATGGTGTCTCTTACCATGAATAAGCTCATTCAAAGGCTTTTAAATCTATAGAGACAAAGATCAACTAGCCCAAGGATTAGTCAAAGTCTTCAAAAAAGTGAAGCCTACTTGTAGATATTATCAGCAAGAATGTCATCCTACCAATATTTTCCTAGCAAGATTACAAAATATTAAATCTTAATTTATCAAGGATAGCGGTAGTCTTCTAGATGATGAGGGATATTTTGATGTGTATTCCTATTATAAAAGTTAATTGGTATGGTGGAGGTTCCATTAACTAGAAAAAATTCTAATGTCTTCTCTCTTTGGACCCAGAGTTCAAATTGTGGAGATGTTAAATTATATAATCTTTCCTCATGGTCGAGAATGATATTGTATAATGTATTTTATTGTGCAAGCCTATTGGCAAACATTGTATAGCATTATTAGGGGTATTTTATAATCTTATGGGTTATAGTTGTATTTATAAGTTTAACTTTGCATAACCTTAATTAGTGTGAGTTAAGGGCTATGTAATTAATATATAATAGAGATAGTTATACACTTCTTCTACCTATCCATTATATCAACGTGTGATAATTTTGATTATAACTAGAATTTGGGTTCTCTAAGTCATATTCTCATCTTCATGTTCCTTTATTATTCCAAAATCATTTTGTATTCCTCTTTTGCTTTGAGATTCAAGTAATAATTTCAGTTCATTTCTAAAAGATTTGTGAAATTTAATATATCTATTTCCTCTATGTGTTTGTTTTTTGCACTCTCCATAAGGAGTTATATAAGACCTCTTCCTTGAGTATTCAAATATTTTTTGCTCATAACAAATCTATGTGTCTCCTAATTGCCTTGGAGTTAGAAATAAAGCCAACATTATGTCTCTTAAAGTTTCTTGATATAGGACACCTTTGTAAGTAACTAAGATAGTATTTAACTCTATTATTTTTTGGATCTTGTTAACTATGATTATATGACCATTTATAAATTTTCTTATAGCCCTACCAATCTATTGATTTTTATGTTCATTCATCTTGAATATCTTTTTCAAGTGGATTATTTATTGTTGTAGATGTTCTTCATTGATGATCCTAATAGTTGTTATAGTAGTCAATACTTTGTAATTTTAGAAGGGTGTTGATATGAATAAACATGAATATAACTTTCATATCTCTCATTCCTATAAAATTTTCTCCTTAAAGTAGCATTTACATTTTGTGCGAGTTTAGATAACTAAAAATGAGAAAGAACCATATTCCTTTTTCAAATTTATAGTAATACAACTTGATCTTCTACTTCTTGTCATGCTACCAAAAAATATTAGGACCATCAATATATCTTTCTACTAATGTGATTGAGGCAAAAAAGACTAAATAACTCTATCTTCAAACTCTTCCATAAAAAGCATTGACTATTAAAGGAGATGGGAATATTACCATGGCAACTCATTTAATTTTCTCATAAAACACTCTTTGAAATTGAACACCATGGATTTACAACATAATGTCATTAAATAAATAGTTTGATGATTATATTTTATCTATCTCCATAACCTTCTCAATTGGTATATTGGTGAAAAGAGCTACAACTTCAAAACTCATTAAAATCTCCTCAACATCTATTCTTTTATCCTTTATAAATTCAATAAAATAAAAAGAATCTTATAAGACCTTGGTAAATGCTCTAATTTATTTGTTAAAAAAGCCATAAAATCGTGAGTGAATCATTTGTGTCCACTATATTTTGTAAATGCATGCTTGGTTTATACATCTTAAGGAGGTCATATATATTAGGCATATGCTCATTTTTTGTTGTGACTCCCATTTAGTTTACATATCAATTGGTGATTCTTTAATGAAATGAGAAAAGTTACTGCTTTACCAATTAGGTTGATCTCTAGTATTCTATTATCTACCAATATCTTAAATGACCAATTGGTGGTATTCTCAAGTTGCCTTTTTATGAATATATTACCATACAAATCATTTGAGGCATATATTATACTATTTGAAAATAATTTTTTTGGAGGTTTTACTCTTTTAATTGCCTTCAGACATTTCAATATTATTTTTTTATTGTCTTTGTAGAAAAATCAAAAAATATATAAGGTCTTAAACAATCAACAACAATATTAAGTACAAGGAAATGTTCTCATAAAAAAAGGAATTCTTTAATCTTCAAGGAAGTAGTAAAAAGGGAGTACAAAAAATAGAAGAAGAAAAAGGAGATAATGGATTTAAGGTCCATGAACTAACATGTATAATCCAAGAAGCATTAGAAGGGTGCAAAAGATCTAAGTCTAAAAATAAGAAAAAGGTGGTTGTTTTACAAATGCATCGTACAATAAAGAATGTAAAGTGACAAGGAGAATTTTGAATGAACCAAGTAAAGAGAAGGAAAAAAATAGCATACAAAATATGATTTTTTAATAAGTTATATATGGATTCTATTGGGGGCCACTCCCATAAAAATACCAAAATATTACATTTGCTACAACATACCTTTTTATCACAAAATTTTCATTTATTTTTCTATTAAATATATTCTTCAACTTCCTCCAAGTTCTATGCTTCCATAATCAGCTCCTTGACATCATTTGGATTAAGAGAGAAAATCTCACTTGACCAATTACCTTCTAAATTTTGATTTTTTTTTTTGCTTGATAATAAGGGGTTGTACTCGGGTCCCCCACCCTTGAAAAATTACATCTCTCTTCTTTAGAGCTTGAGAGTTTACAAATAGATACACTTCTCATCTCAATTGAGATGCTATAGCTAGAAACCTACATCATTTTACATAAAATGTTCTGAATTCTTGATTTTCATTTTTTGGATCTTTTCAAATCTCTGTATGAATACAATTACTCCATAATTTAGCATCTTTCTTGACATTTTCCTATAGCAGCCTTCACAATGCCAAAACTTCACCTCTACTATCTATGCCTTGCATCTTAGTAGAGTAATATTTCCAAAACATCGCACTATCATAGTCCACTTTACCAAATCTGGATTGCTAGTTTCCTTCCTGAAACACAAGTGCAACCACAAAAATTATAATAAATAGTCTAAATGAAAACACATTATTGTTACAAAATAAAATAGATATTACCAATGGAAAACATTAAAGTAAATCTTAATCATTAATTGATTTAGGCAATCAACATTTTTTGTCAGCTTCAACTAAACTTTCTACTTCCTCTAACCATGGAAAGGAGAATTTAACTTCACGATCCTCAATCAAAACCCCTCTATTGGCTAGCTTATCTGCACATTTGTTTCCTTCCCTTAATATATGTGTAAACCTGATTTCTTCAAACTCTTTAGCAAGATCTTGAATTTCCATAATTATCTCTTGTATGTTCCATGGAGCCTTTGCTTTCCTCAAAATTGCATTTATTACTATGAGAGAATCACCTTCCATCCATACTCTATTCCATTTCATTTGTTTACATATTTTTAACCCTTCTAAAGCTTGCCCAAGCTTCAACTTCATTATTTGTCTTAAATCCACTATTGAAAGCATAATGAGACAAAATATCTCCTCTATTATTTCTAATTATTCCTCCTCCTCCTGTTGGTCCTGGATTTCCTTTAGATGCTCCATCAAAATTCAATTTAACCCACTCCACATCTGGTGGTTTCCACTTTATATTCTTTACCTTATTTTTGCTTCTCTTGTACCCAACATCATAATTCCATTTAATGACTTGACTCCATCTATCAAGACTCTCTGCTTCCAAATTAGGGATTGGGTGAGTTGATAGGGTTGGTTTAGACTCCTCTATGGCTAAACATATCTTCTTTTTCATTACCTCTAAACTGCTTTCCTTTCCTTTAAATATTCTTCTATTCCTTTCTAGCCATATAGTCCAAAGTATTGTATCTTTTGATATATCCCATATTATCTGTAAAGCCTCACTTTTATAAGTGCTCTACCATTGCTTTAACCAATCTTCAATTATGCTATTCATCACCATGCATTTACCAAACATATTAAGAATCCATTGCCATAGATTCCAGACTATTGAGCAATGTCCCAAGAGATGGTCAATACTCTCCTCCTCCTTATTACAGAAAACACATTGAGAGGGGCCATGAAAACCCCTTTTCATAAGGTTATCCCAAGATAAAATTCTTCTATGACCTACTAGCCAAACAAACATTTTGACTTTAGGAATGCTTGGGCTATCCCAAATATCTCTCCATATTCTAGTGACATTATTATTATGTTGGTGTTGAACATTATATCCACTTCTTGTTGTGTATTCTCCTGAGCTATTCAACTCCCAAATCAATTTATCCTTGGCACCCCTCGGAATAATCACAGTTGTTATCTTTCTACTCAATTGCCTCCTAGCATCAATGTCTTGTATACTTGTAAAAAAATCTTCTTTCCATTTGTATCTTCCTTCTCGATCCTTGTACAAAATGTTTGAAACCCTATCACCATATTTGTCTTGAAGCAATCTCATCCAAGGTTTCAAAACTGGATCTAAATTGAGTGGGTTTTTATCACACCAAGTATCCATCCAAATAGAAATTTTTCTCCAGTTCCCACCACCCATCTTAAACCTTTAATCATAAGATCAATAGATTTTTTTAAACCATTCCAAAGAGCAGAACCATTTGGAAGAGAGAATGCAGTAAATATTAAACTTGGGTCATTGGGATCAACATACATACTTAGAAGAATTCTTGCCCATTGTCTTTGACTCTCTTTGTACAATCTCCAGATAACTTTTCCCCTAAGAGCTAAGTTTGCATCTGTAAGAGCTCTTAAACCAAGACCTCCCCTAGTTTTGTCATCACACAACTTGCTCCATTTCACCAAAGGAAATTTTCCTTTTATCATGTAAACCTGACCATAAAAAGGATCGCATAATAAAGATTAAACATTTTTCAACTGATTTTGGCATAGAATACAATGACATATAATATGTTGGAATGGCTTGTAAGACTGACTTAATTAACTGCACTCTTCCTGCTAATGATAACCATCTACCTTTCCAAGCTGGAAGTTTATTTTGAACTTTACTAATAACTGGATTCCATAAATCTATCCTCATTCTCCCCTCAAATAAAGGCATCCCTAGATAAGTTGTTGGTAAATTTGCCTCCTCCATTTGAAGCAACCTACAAATTCTTGCTTTGATATTAGCAAGAGTGTTAAGGAAGTAAATTTTGGATTTAGTCCTATTAATTTTTTGCCCTGAAGCTCTTTCGTACTCTTTTAAAAAGTTATTCAAAGCTCTGGCCTCATTTATCCTTGCCCTTCCAAAAAGGGTTGTATCATCTACAAACTATTGATGGGTGATGTTATCGATGTTATTACTAACCTTAAGTCCACTTATAAGCCCATATTTGTAAGCCTTCTTTAAGTTCCTACTCAAAACTTCTGCCATAATAATGAACAAATAAGGAGATAGAGGATCTCCTTGTCTAAGGCCTCTCTTGGCTTTAAAATATTCTATCACTAACCCATTGACCAACACTGAATAAGAAATTGTAGAGACACAAGCTTTAATCCATCTAACCCATTTCTTCCCAAAACCAAACTTATCTAAAACTGCAAAAAGAAAATCCCATTTAACCCTATCATAGGCTTTACTCATATCAAGTTTTAAGATCATAGCTTTCTCTTTTCTTGAAGTTGTTGAATGTATAACTTCATGAGCTACTATGATCCCATCCAGAATTTGTCTCCCTTTCACAAATCCTCCTTGCTCTTCTGAAATGATTTTGTCTAACAATGGCCTTAATCTATTCGCCATCACTTTGGAAATAATCTTATAAGCCATATTACATAGGCTTATGGGTCTAAAAGAATCAAACAATTCAACATCCTTCTTTTTTGGAATTAGGGTAAGATAAGTTGCATTTATTTTATAAGGAATGTATTGTTTTACCCTAGACTGTTCCACTACCACCAATAAAGAATCCTTCACTATATCCCAATTATGTTGGTAAAAAGCTGTAGAGAGCCCATCTAGACCTAGGGATTTATCCTTATTAAAAGAGAAAAGAGCTAAATGAACTTCTTCTAGAGTAATAGGCTCCATCAGTTTCCTATTGTCTTCATTTGTTATAACTGAAGGAACATCTTGAAGAAGTTTATCATTAAGAACTTCGGTCTCCTCTGAACCTAGAATATTATGATAAAACGACTTTACCTCTTTTCTAATTTCACTCTGATCTTCAATCCAAACCCCTTCTATTGATTTAATTCTACTAATTCTAGAAGATGATCTTTGTACTATAGCCATCCTATGAAAAAACTTTGTATTTTTATCTCCTTCTTTTAACCAAGTCTATCTTGATTTTAATCTCCAAAATTTCTCTTCCTTACTCAAAATATTATGATATTCACTAAGCAACTCCCTTTCCTCTGAGCTTGTATTATTTTCATCACCTTTTTGGAATTTTGAAAGTTTATCTTTTAGTTCTTCTTTCTTCTCAAAAATATTTCCAAAGGTGTTCTTGTTCCATTCTTTTAATCTAGATGTCATAGCTTTAATTTGGTTTGGAAGAGCATACAACCCACCATTACCTAAATAATTCCATGTTTGAGCTATCATATCAACAAATTGAGGATGGTCTTCCCACATCTACTCATATTTAAAATATGATATTTTTTTGAATTCACTTACCACCATTTTAACTCTTATTGGCCAGTGATCTGAACCAATCCTTGTTAAGGTATTAATTTTAGCACAAGTTCCTTCATCTAGCCAATGATCTGAGAGAATGCATCTATCTAATTTTTTTGCTATTAGGTTTTGGCCTCTCCTATTGTTGGTCCAAGTATAGTTGTCTTCTTCAAACTCAACTTCCCATAGATTGTTGTTTTGAATAAAAGCTGAGAAATATTTCATACTTTGGGTCAATTTCCTAATTCCCCCAAATTTTTCATTCAGCTTGGTTATGGCATTAAAATCTCCAATGATCATGAATCGGGTTTCTTGGTCTTTACTTCTCATAAAGGCTTCAATCCCACTCCAAACTTCTAATCTACCTGATTGAGTTGTAGGTCCATAGACATTGATAAGGATGAAGCGAATATCTGCAAAGTAGCAAGTGACTAAAGAGGCTATCCAATACCTAGTTTTATGAATGGTTACACAAGAGGTTCTAGAAGGATTCCAACAAGTTAGAATTCCCCCTATTACTCCTTCAGAATCCATAGCATCCCATTCACATCTTGCCCAAACTACTTTCATAGTTTTTGAAACTTCTTCTTTTGTCATTTTAGTTTCCTGGATACAAAGAATATCAGGTTTATTACTTAAACATAGGTCCCTAATACACCTATGATTTGAGGGGCATTAGCACCCCTTATATTCCATGAGATGATAATCATGTCTCATTAGGGGCTTTTGGATCCTCTTGTGTATTACCAATATCATTTTGTTGTTTGGTAAAGAGAAGTTCAACCAACTTAGTTTGTGTTCCTTTCTCTATGTTAGCTCTTGCTTCCTTGGATCTTGCTTGATAATTTGAGGATTTCCCTCTTTTTGCCTTGCCTATATCACGAGTAGGTCTTATTATTCTATTCCTCAATATTCTTTCACAATTTTATTTTTCAACATATTTATCCTCTCCTAGCTCTATTATAGAAGCTTTTGACTTATCCTGCTTATTTTTTGGTATTTCCTTATTAATGGCAAAGGTATTAACTTCTAAAACTACATTTTCTTTACCAATTATTTTCTCCTAAATGGTGCATGGTACTTCAAGAGAGTCTTCAAAATATGATGAGACACATTCCTTAGGTTCATCGAGAATGTTCTTCCTTAAATTAGGATCATCTTTGAATAGATGGTGTAGATTAAAAATACACGCCAAACAAAAGATAAAATCACAATAATGGAGTACAGAATAGTTGCACAAAACAAACGATTTCTATTAATCGATGGAGTTTAAAAACTCCTTTTTGAATACAATTGGGCCTGTAACCCTTTATTTGTGATACACAGTTACAAGTTATGCTAGGGTTCTCCGAAACCCTAGGTGGCACAAATGGTGGCGCTTTCGAAGAATGTATCTTCAATCCCAACAGAGTGAGTGGGCTTTGTTGTATCCCTTGCTTGGACCACTCCGAGCTTAATCGAGTTGCCATCAATAAACCGGATCTGCTGTCAAAAACATGCACACATTAACACTATCAAGGAGTTAGAAATTAATAAGAGGGCTCCACTGTGTGAGCCCTCGAAAACAATCTAAAACCCTAGAAAAATAGAATGCAGGAATTCAATAACGAGATCAATAAAAGAAAAGACAGTTACTTGCTTTAAACTAATTTATACTGTTCTCCGTTAACGCGGCTAGACCGGGCGACACACGGAAGTAATGTGGTTGTCGAGAATCGGCTGCGGAAGGCGCCCTGGTGCACTCGCTGAACGCCGCGTGCTTACGGATTAAGGTTTCGGACGTCGGTCCGAGTACGTAGGCTGTGGGTAAACGCCGCGGGCACTTGGTAAACGCCCGTGGGCACTTGGTAAACCGTGGGCACTTGGTAAAGGGTAAACGCCCGCGGGCACTTGCGACAAGAATGGGAGATCTACGAGAATGCTGCGGAAGGAGATGGCGGCGAAAGCGGCGACGGAAGCGGCGATGGATGCGGCGAAAGGGTAGCAGAAGAGAGGAGATAGCGATAGAAGAATTAGAATCATAGATAGAAGTAGCAAAAGACATAGGGTTTGAGCCATCAAAGTGACTCAATTTATAATCTACTCTTAGGGCACACTTTAGGGTTTTAACGACACTTTGAACGTGTGGCTAAGATTAAAGTGGATCCAAGGGTAGAGAATAAATCTAGGTTGTGAAATGGATTAAGATGGATGGACGGATGAGATTAAATGAAGGATGGATGGCTCAGATTAAATCACTTAAACTATTATTTAAATATATATATTAAAATATTAATATATATATATAAATATTAATTTAAATAAATTTGGGGATGAAAAATGGCGGGAAAGGTGAAATTGGGCCAAATAATGGCGGGAAAGTGTGGATTTGGGCCAAATAATGGCGGGAAGGTGGATGACTGACACGTGGGTGACGAGGAAGGTATAGATGACTTGCAAGTGGCTGGATTTTGGTGTCTACGAGATGCCCCTTTTGAGCTGCTTTGTGTGAAGACACAATGCGGCACAAAAACTTAGGACACTGAAAAGCTGGATCGGACGCAACTCTCTCTCAAGACTAAAGCACAACTTTGAAGACCAAAGAATAAAAGAATATTTAAAATTTATCAACTTACCCCCTCAATTGGCGAGCGAGAATGGTTCTCACGAGCCAATTGGAAGAAATTCGGAAGAAAATGAACCGTTTTTGCCCCAACGGTGAAAAAGGGGTTGGTGTATGAACCATCTGTTTATGTCCCAACAGAAAAGGGGTTGGTGTACAAACCAAAAAATAATATGATTGAAGACGATATGAGTGATGTGAAAGATGAACCGTTTTCTTCCCCAACGGTTAGAAAGGGATTTTTGCCAAATTTTAAATTCCATGATCATGTAAGATGAATTCTACTATTAGGAAAGTTAAAAATTGATAACGGATGCCCCAACTCCTGTGGGTGAATCCATACTGTTGATGAAATTGCCTTGTTGGTGCCATTGATATGCAGAGATGCAATATGAAAGAGTCCAGAACTTCGAGAGATGCTCCTAGTGATTGTATGGATAATTCCTCGGGTCGGAACCAATCAACCTAGGTAGCCTTAATCTCTAGCAAGACTCAAAATAATGATGATATTGAAGATTGTCCACGTTTAAGGCCCCATGAACTAGGCCATCAATGACAACTGTTGAGCAAATTAATCTTGGTATGAGGTCACTTGAAAAGTAGGATACCCAAAATTGATTTCCAATTTTCAAACGGTGAAATAATTGATGATGATAAATGGTAAGTGTCCTTATGGTGGTTTAATCCTCTTACCGAATTGCATGGATGCAAATCGTTGCAATCGCCAAGGTGATAGAATATACCACTAGATACGAGGTTTACTTTAATTTAATTTGGCAAAAATATGCATGATGAAAGAAGAATGAATGAAATTGACGATAGATCAGAAGAATTGATGAATGTTGTTAATTTTGTGAAGGTTTTGAATGTTTTTAACCCAATTTGTAAATCAATGATGAATGATGCGCTTTTTGAGCAAAATGACAAAATTTGTTTCCAAAGCTGTTGTAACCTTCACAAAATGTTTTATTATGATAAGAAGAATGGATGGATGCGATTTGATGAAATTTGGAGGAGGTAAGCTTCAATTTTGTAAGTTTTGTTATTTTATTCAATACGACACCAAACGCCGGTATGCATTTGGAGGTGGCGAAACGCCCGTCGGTGTTTGAATGCATCATGAAATGCCCCACTTGCGTACGAATGCGCCATGAAATGCCCCACTGCATTTCGGGGCGCCAAAACCAGCTATTTAAACGGTTTCAGCGAGAATTTCGCTCATTTGTGCGTTCGAGCTTGAGAGAAGTGCGTATGAGGGAGTGGAATGAAGTGAAGTGAAGTGAAAGGTTGTGTGGGAGAGTGAAGCACGCGGGAGCTATGGCGGAGATGGGAGCGGACGCGCCAGTGCAGCCAGCTGAGGTATTTGTTTATTTAAGCAAGTACTTTTATTTGTTTTTTTTTTTTTTTTTTTTTTTTTTTTTTTGGAAAAAAATTTGTAACCAATTTTTGTTTTGTTGTTTTGCGGCTTAGGGTGTTAGAGGCACGACACCGATTCTCCCCTATCATTCCGGGGATGAGGAGGTCATTGTCCCGGGAAGGCGGGAGATATTGGAGGCGGTAGGGCTAGCGGAGGCAGCCCGGTTGGAGGTAGTTCGGGCGGATGAGGGGTACCTCTCGGCTTTGGCCGAGAGGTGGGATCCAGATCGGGGGACGTTCCGGCTCCCGACTGGAGAGATGACGGTGACGCTTGAGGATGTATACCGCATCCTCAAGGTGCCCGTGGAGGGGGCGCAGGTGGAGGTTGGACGAGATAGGGCCATGGAGATGGCCAAGTTGTTTGGGGATGACTGGAGGGAGATCCGGACGGAGAGCGGGGGGATTCCTTACTTGGCCATGTATACGGCCAAGGAGTTGGTAGCGGTGGAGGCTCTGATGATGTTCGTATTGGCCAACATTGTGGCCCCGAACAGCATCGGGTGCAGGTTTCCATGGAACCTGATGGGTGTAGTGAGCGAGATGCTCACTAATAGGGTAGTGTATGCATGGGCGCCCGCTTTATTGGTGCAGGTGTACCGGGAGTTGTATGAGGTTCGGAGACGGGGCCGGAAGGGCCTAGGCTGCGGTTTGGTTCTCCAGTGTTGGGGCTGGGAGCACTTCAGAGTGGCCCGACCGGAGGGGTTGCCATGTGCTTGCTGGGACATGAGCCGGGCTTATGGTAGGAGATGGCTAGTGGCGGAGGAGAGACAGCCGAGCCGCCCCGTGAGATCGGGGCAATGGTATAGGAGTTTATGGGCGGACTTGACAGATGCCCAAGTCATTTGGAGGCCCTGGCGGGAGGCGAGGTGGATCGGTGATGGAGAGCATCTGAGATGGGTGCGACAGGCTAGATGGGTAGTGGGTCGGGGCCACGGTGAGGCGGAGTACATACGGATGTCTCGAGTGCTCCGCCGAGTCGGATTGAGACGGGATGTCCCCGGTGAGACGGTGCGCTACCGGAGGCACGGATCGAGAGGGGATTTGTCGTGTGCTGAGCCATGGAGGGAGGCGACAGAGGATGATGAGGACATGGAGATCCTCGACGTGGATGATGTCGGGGTAACAGCTGAGTATGCAGCATGGATGGCCGCAGAGCCGAGGTGGGAGCCACCATTGGTGGTTGTTGGAGCTGGAGAGGACGAGGGAACCACAGAGGTTCCCAAGCGCAGGGAGGGTCCCCGCCTTCGAGCTGACAGTCGAAGGTGAAAGGGGAAGATGGTGCGGTAGGCATCGGGGAGCGGAGATGATGAGGAGGATGATGGCGAGGGCCTAGGAGAGGCCGTGGGAGAGACTAGGGAGGTACCCCCTAGCGGGCACGAGGATGATCTGGCGCAGCTGCAGTAGCAGATAGCAGAGCGTGATGCTATGCTAGCTGTCCGGGATGAGAGGATAGCTCGGTTGGAGCAACAGGTTGGAGAGCGGGATGCCACGATAGCTGTTCGGGGAGGAGAGGATGGCCCGGATGCAGGCGGACTTGGATGGAGCGACTAGGGTGCCCCGGGATGACAGGGTGACGAGACTCCAGGCAGAGCTAGCGGAGCGGGAGCGACGACATGGGATAGACATATCTAGACTTAGGTCTAGGACTCGTTATATTGAGGCTCTGGAGGACACATTGTTTAGGCATCACATTGTGTTGCCTGATCCTCCATCCTCCTCTGTCTCTAGGCGTAGTGAGTCTAGGCACACCACTAGGTCTAGGGCTCCTACTAGGTCACAGGGATCCTCTTTTGATGGTTAGCTTAGTGCTTAGATGCACTCTTTATGAGCCTTGGTGCTCTATTGTATATTGTAGCCTTTTGGCATTCACTGTACGTTTTGATCTTTATACTATATATATATACATGGCTTTTATTTTTAGTGTTTTACTTTCTTTTGTGTGAATGCCTATGTTTTTGTGATGCATGTTTTTATATGTTTTAATGCATATGTGATGGAATGGAATGCAAAGTTATAGATGATTAATGCGAGACTAAGTAAATGAAATATGCACTAAGAAGCACTCATACTTTTAGATAGTTAGATTTAGCCAATCTGTTATCATAATTGTTTAATCGGGGGCACCGAACTTGGTAGCTTGTGAATGAATGACGTATGGAATGACATGAATATGGAAGAAGATATGGAGGTTGATATGGAAGAAAATATGGAGGAAGACTGTTTTACAAAGACTCAAACATGCTAGTGGTATCAAACAAACTTACTAATACTTCCTAATTCAACTAGGACCAAATGTGTGTGCATGTGAGTTCATTAACCAAATCAGAAGCATGGTAGTGACTCTAGGCAATCAAAAACCTGTGTGTGTGCAAGTGTGTTCATTAACCTCATCTTGCACAAATTAGGTAACCCTGTTATGGAGAAGACCCCAAAGCTAGTTTGTCCGTATGAGCATTCAGAGGTCTCTTTTTTAGGAGAGACATGTCGCCACGCAATGAGTATACTCCTTTGCCGAGTCAAGCGTCTATAGCCCCGGTGAAGGTTAACTCCATAGTCCATGTTGTTTTTGACCTTTGTAAGCCTTGGGGATGACTACCTATCCGTCTGATTTGGACAAGTAGTACGATCCTTACAACTTATTTGGGATCGGTGGTGTGTGAAAAATGTTCATTTCCTTAGAGCTTTGGGGAATCGGATTCTCAACCGAAGTATGATGAGAATTTTACCCTATCCTTACTACTACTGTTTATATTTATATTTTGTGATTGCTTGTGATAGTGGTAAGAACCACTATTTTATGGACTATGTTTGCATGATAGGACAAACGAGGATTACCCTTTTCACTTCGAGGCACAACCCAAGGATGGTGTTATCTCTCTTTGACACAAGATGTTTTTAAGATGTGAAAATGTGATAGGTTCAAGACCGCTTTTGAAATCATTTCCCAATACTCAAGATTTTATTTAGTGTAATTTGTGATATGGCCCTAGAGAACTTTGACATGCATTTCGAAGTTTGCTTAAAACACTAGAAATGGGTGAGTATTGAAAACATTTTGGCAATGTAAATATGTGCAAATGGAAAATGGATGTACGAATGACAATTCGGTTTGATGGATTTTATGAAGGTGCCCCTGATTAAGGCAACATGACTTTTGCTTGACCAAATTTTATATCCAAAAGATAGAATGGTCTCTAACATGATATGCAACTATGGCTGAAAATGAAATGTTATGGTTTTCAATGAGATGTATGCACATGAAATGCAATGTTTTTGAATGAGATGTATGCAACTAACAATGAAATGCAAATTCTTTTTATTTTATTTGTTTTTTTTTTTTTTACAAGCCATGTATATATGTACATATAAAATTCAAACTATGCGTAGAATGCCCTCAAGTGTATAACATTAAGTGGTTCGGGTTCTTCCTCTCCCTCTAAACTGGCAAGTCTATAAGTTCCATTACCCACTCTTTCGGTGACCATATATGGACCTAACCAATTAGCCGCGAATTTATCTCGAAGATGCGGCAATGCATTGGTGTTTTGTTGATTCTCTTTAAGGACAAGATCCCCTACTTGAAATTCTCTTAGATGAACTTTGGCATTGTAAGCACGTTTCAATCGGTCTTGATAAACTCGCAAATGCTCTAAAGCATTGATTCGTTTTTCATCTATGAGTGTGAGTTGATCAAGACGTGCTTGTCTAGCGGTATCATCATCGATAAATTCCTGCAAAGAAATTCGCAAGGAAGGGATCTCGAGCTCAAGAGGCATGATTGCTTCAGCTCCATAGACCAAAGAAAATGGCGTTGCCCCAATGGGAGTTATGATGCTTGTTATGTAAGCCCATAATGCCAAGGGGATTTGTGTATGCCAATCTTTATGATTTTCTTTAACAAGTTTCTTAAGAATAGCAATTATGGTCTTATTGGAAGCTTCAACTTGTCCATTGGCTTGTGGGTAGTAAGGAGTTGAGAAACTATGTTGGATATTATACTTTTCGCAAAGAGCTCGAACATCCTTATTCTTAAAAGACTTGTCGTTATCAGAAATGATTTTAGAGGGAATACCAAAACGACAAATGATATGGTGAAGTATAAACTCCACAATTCTAGGACCTGTCGTGCTTGGTTAGAGGAATAGCTTCAACCCACTTTGTGAAGTATTCGGTGGTTGTAATGATGAAAGTATGCTTGTCTGAAGAGGCGGGTGAAATCTTGCCAATTAAATCGAGACCCCATTGTGAGAAGGGCCAAAGGCTTTGGATGAGCTGTAAAGCTTGTGATGGTATATGGATTAAATTAACGTGTTCTTGACACTTTTTACATTGTTTAACATATTTGCAACAATCTTGTTCCATAGTGGGCCAATAATACCCCATACGTAAAATACGCTTCGCAATGGCCATTCCACTAAAATGACCACCACAAGTACCATCATGGGCTTCGGCAATAGCTCTATGTGTTTCACCTGCTTCTAGACAGCGGAGGAGTACTCCATCATATCCACGTTTATACAACACATCCCCCAAAAGAACAAAACGAGCTGCCTTTTGCTTAAAGCAGCGGCGGGCAGTTCGAGACAAATCAGGTGGAAGTGTTCCAAACTTGAGGAAGGCTACTATCTCACTAGACCAAGGCTCATATGGATCCGAATGGATAAAGCAAACATCTTTTTCATCTTTAGACTCGGCACGGACAATTGCGAGACTTAGAGATTGTGGAAATGATTAGGGGTTGTACCTCTCCAAGGGAGTCCTTTGGAATCAATGATCCAAGAGAGGCCATGGCATCCGCAAATCTATTAGTCGAACGAGGCAAACTAGTGATCTCATACCAATCAAACTTAGAGAGCAACTTCATTGCTACATCATGATAAAGCTTAATGGTAGGTTCTTTGGCTTGGTATTCTCCTGTAATTTGTTTAACCACGAGTTGAGAATCCCCAAATATCCGAATACGCTTAATGCTCATAGCTATGGCTGATTGAAGACCTAAAATTAAGGCTTCATACTCTGCTGTATTATTGGTGCATTGGAAGTCTAGTTTGAATGATAAAGGGATGGGAATCCCTTGAGGTGTATGAAACACAACTCCAGCACCACGACCTTTCGCGCACTTAGAGCCATCAAAGAATAGCGTGATGTCAACATCTTCCTCCGGAATGATGTCCTCTTCTTGTTCGGTGATAGCAAATACCGAATCATCTGGGAGCTCAATAATCAAAGGATGATCACTAGGTAGCGGAGCTTCCGCAAGTTGATCGGCTATAACTTGACCTTTAACGGATTTTTGGCTAATGAATTCAAGATCGAATTCGGTAAGCAACATTATCCATTTAGCGGTACGAGTGTTATTATAAGTGCGAGACATCATATAACGCGGAGGGTTTTCTCTAGCTATGACATATGTTGTATGGCTAAGCATATAATGACAAAGTTTCTTAGTGGCAAAAACCATTGCTAAGCACAACTTTTCCACATAAGCATATCGGGTTTCATAGCTTACCAATGTTCGACTAATATAATAGATAGCTTGCTCGCGATTTTGTTCATTCTTTTGTGCAAGCATTGTCCCTAAGGCAAAGTCCGTTCTTTGAGATATAAAGGTTGAAAGGGACCCACTGGACGAGGCGGAGCTAAGGCTGGCGGAGATGCTAAGTCTTGCTTGATGTCATCAAAGGCTTTACGACATTCATCTGTCCATGAAAATTGTACCCCCTTTTGTAGTAGGTGGCAAAATGGCCTACATTTATCGAGAAAGTTGTGCAATAAAGCGACGGATTGAATTAATCTTTCCTTGCAAACTACGCAACTCCTTCAAATTAGTTGGGGGACACATTTCCATAATGGCTTTGACCTTGTTTGGGTCCACCTCAATACCTCGTTTAGAGATAATAAAACCTAGGAGTTTGCATGAGGTAACACCAAAGACACATTTCTTAGGGTTCAACCTTACTTTATGCTCTAGAAGTCTATCAAAAACTTTTTCCAATACATCAAAATGCTCTTGTCGAGTTTTAGATTTTGCCAATAAATCATCCACATAATCTTCGATAATCTTATGCATATAATCGTGGAAAATATAAGTCATGGCTCGTTGATAGGTTGCACCTGCGTTCTTAAGGCCAAAGGGCATCACCATGTAACAAAAAGTTCCCCAAGGTGTGGTAAATGTTGTTTTGTGTTGATCTTCGGGGTTTATTCGAATATGGTTGTATCCTGAAAATCCATCCATGAACGAAAGCATTTCATGACCAGCGCAGGTGTCGACAAGAGTATCAATGTTTGGAAGAGGAAAGTCATCCTTAGGACACGCTTTATTTAGATCTCGAAAATCGGTGCAAACACGTATCCCCCCGTTAGGCTTGCGAACGGGTACCATGTTAGAAAGCCACTCAGGATAATCAATCGGGACGACAAATTTAACATCCAGAAGTTTCTGAATCTTCGATTTAACTATGAGGGCCACGGTAGGATGCATTTTCCTAAGTTTCTGTTTGATAGGTTTAGCATCTTTTTGTAAGGTGAGGTTATGGACAACCAAATTAGGGTCTAGGCCTGGCATGTCTTTGTAAGACCATGCAAATATCTCCTTCTTCCGCTTGAGTAGAGCAATCATTTGCTCTTGTTCCTCCGATGATAGACTTTTAGCCGGTTTCACAATTTGGGTGCCATCTTGAGTACGTACTAAGGTCTACATCGATAGTTTCTTCAATAGACATGTGGGAACCTTCCTCAAGGTGATGGGGAGTAGGGATCGGATTTATGTCATCTAAAATGTCATCAAGCTCCTGTGCCTTGCTCTCATCTATGTCTGCTGGAAGACCTCTGGCTTAGAAGATGAAGGTGAATGTGGAGGTGAAGGAGGAATGTAGTTGGCGGAAGCCCTTAACAATTCCTCTGAAAGGATGAACTATGAAATAGATGGAGGGGATGAAATCCGATCCATGTCAATCGAGCTTGGGTTGATCGGGATTGGCTTATCCGGATCATATGGATTATGGAGCGGGGTGAATAAGTCTTCAAAATTCATTGTCAACTTATGAAAGAAAGGATGGGCGGAATGGAAGGGAAAACCGGTGAAGACCTCGGAAGACCTGAAGTGCAAAACAACATAGTTTTTCAGTTTTTTTTTTTTTTGTTTTTTTTGGTAGTGGTGAAAACCACTATTTTAGTATATACATATAATACAGGTTTGGATTATGGCTTATGGATGTGGCGGAGGGGGTGGTTCACCTCGTTCTTGTGGAAGAAGCAAGCGAAAGATGGCCTCTTGGAGAGGAAACAATTGGAGATAAAACTCATCTTGTTTAGTGAGGGGGAACAATGGGCGCCGACTCTTCTTCGGATTCATCACCATTTGACATGACGTCAAATTCTTCATAGACTTCATCTTCGGATTCGTCGGGGTGGAGGATTTCTTCTTCCGAATTAAGATTAATGCTTTGAAAAGCTCGTTCAAAAGAAGAAAGGGATGGAAGTGGTTGGTATCCCGGACCAAAACGCTCAGTGGGTCTCTGGTATGGCATATCGATGCGTTCAGTTACCCCTTGCTCGTATCGACCTAGGCCAAATTGCTGCCAATTATGTCCGTGGAAATAGCGAGAGGGAAAACCCTCCATCCTTTCGATATTGGCGAGGGACTGGATGCTTGGGTTCTAGTATGGTGGTAGGACTAGAAGATGACTCTATTCCCCCATATACAAAATTAATGGAATTTGGCATAGAACCCATGTTATAAACCGATCCAATGGATAAATGTTGGTCATGTGGACGACCAAAATCTTTAACTGTTTGCACATTGAACGGTGTGATGTGGACATCTTGAATGGCATACTCACCAATACCTGCATCAGTGAGATGGACCTTGACTTGGGAGGGAGATGGACTTGATGATGGAATAGAAGAATGTGGGATAGAAGAATTGGAAGGATTTGGTTGGGTTGATGCTTCACTAACTTGTGAAACATCAGCTGGTGATGGTTGGGAAGATGGAGGAATAATAGGTGATGTTGAAGAAGGTGTAGAAGAAGGGGGTAATGACGTGGAAAGAGATGATTGGTCATGGCCACATGTGCATGTGGTCACTGATGAAGAAGAAGGAAGATTAGTTGATGAAGAAAGTGGTGAATGAGATGGAATAGCGGAAGAGGAAAATGGTTGCGATATGATGGGTGGCTCCTCAGGAATGGGAGCTTTAGAAGAAGATGGTATAGAAGAAATAGATGGGGTCAAGAAAAGATGAGTGGATGGCAACACAATCTCATAAGGATTTGAGACATGAAGCCATTAACGGAGTAACCGACTCAAGAATGATGGGCTGTGTTGAGTAGAATTTAGCGGTGAGAAGTACAGCACGTCGTTGTCACTTACCGAGGGGCGGTTTGTACGGGCGGGTTCACCGATTTGTGGTCCTTTGACCCCGGGTTACTACGTTAATGGTACCCACAAAACCTTGGTATTGTTGTACATGGTTGACTTGATTAGGAGGAGTTACCCGAGTTACTCCCCCTGAAGTTGTTGGAGCTTCCTCCCGATGTGGAAGGGGTGTTTGAAATATACCAAGATTTTGATTTTGTTGGGCTAAGGGGCTATCCAATTTAATGGCTCCAATCTCAATAAGATCTTGGATCACATGTTTGAAAGTTGTACAATTATTGATATCGTGCCCATTTTGCCTATGATAAGGACAAAATAGGTACTCCTTGTAATACTTCCCCCTTCTAGATGGGTCTAAAGGTTTAAACTCAGGTAAAGTTAACCGATTTGTGCTATATAACTTGTTGAATATGACCGCATATGGTTCATCTAAAGGTGTGAATTATCGCTTGGGACGATTGTTTTGCCAAGGTCGAGTTTCCATGGTTGGCCCAGTATTGGGAGCTGGTTGAGTAGGGGCGGGTACCGCATGATAAGCAATTGGTTGCGGTTGACTTTGCATTACTTGTTGTTGTTGAGCCATTACGGGCTGGCTCGCCACCACTTGATTAACTTGGTTAACATTTGAGGCTGTATTAGCCTGTGCTTGTTTGTTTTGGCCATAATTATTATTTCGTTGTTGGCCCTTTTGTTGCCATTCTTTTCTACGGGGTTTTAAAACACCCTCTTGGACTTTAATGTCTTCTATGATACTTTCTTGGGCCAAAGCCTCTTCAAAAGTCCTGTATTGTTGTAATTGGAGTAACCAAGAGATAGGTTTTAGACAACTCTGGGTAAACATTTTGGTTAACTCCTCCATTGGTAGGGAGAATGGCAGTTTATTAATGATAGCCCTCCAACGGTTTCCAAAGTCATAAACAGTCTCATCGTCATGTTGCTTGAGCTTGTATAAGTCGAACAATGAAACTCTCTTTTGGACATTCAGGGAGAATCGTTCTAAAAATAGATTAATCAATTGCTCGTAAGCATAAATGCTATGGTGAGCTAAATGATTATACCATCGTACAACATCTCCTCCTAATGTCTGAGGAAAAGTTCTGAGCATAAGAGCATCATTATTTTGGATTCTAAAGCAAGCATGCATGAATGAGCTCACATGTTCATGAGGATCCTCAGTTCCTCGAAATTTGTCAAACTTCGGTAATGTGAAATCGGTCGGATATGGCGGTGAAGGTACCGAAGGATGAATTGGTTGATTGATCAATGACCTTAGCGTAGGTTTCTGACTAAATGAGCCAGGCACGTTAAGCATAAGGTTGTCAATCTGTTGTTGCATAGCATGGAGTCGAGAATCTTCATGAAAATTTTGACTCGTTTGATGATTATGATGATGTAATGGAAGAGTGGAAAATTGATGAGATGGGATGAAATTGCCTGGATTAGGCAGTGTGGAATGGACATGTTGTTGGTATGGATGATACCGGAAAGAAGGTGATTGGGGTAGATGATGAACTGGACTAGGTTGGGAGAAAGGTGGGGTAGGAATGGACACCACCGAAGATTGGGGTACCCATGTGGGGCCTGAGCTAATAAAAGCTAGGTTGGGTAGAAATTGGTTGGGGTGTAGGATTTACTACGACAGGTGGTTGAGCATTTTGTTGCTGTTGTTGCAAAATCAATTTGTCGAGATACTCCTTAACCTTATTAATCTCTAACCCAAGGGAGGTGGGATGATTGGATGAAGGTGGAGGGCAGGCTGCCATGGTAGTCACAGGGGACTGCATAGCAGGGGCAATGAAGTTGGCTGAAGTAGGCGATACCTGGGAAGGAACATTAGACTGTGTCCCAGGTAGGGTGAAACCATAAATGGTTTGGGAAGAAGAGGGTTGAAATTGGTTATGGCTAGAAGAGTTTCCACCAACTTCATAAAGAGAATTGGTGTACACCCGGGTACATGGAGGAGAAGGTGGTCGGGAAGACACTACATTTGTCTCCAAAGGAGGACAATTGAGCATCCGAGAAGATGTTGGAGATGAAGCCGGCTGAACAGATACCACATTAGCCTCAAAAAAAGGGTTAGTGTAGACCTGAGTGAAACCAACGGGTATGGTTGATGCAATATCCTGTTGAAAAATAGAATCTTGCATAGGGGAATCTTGGATTGGCTCAAGGACATAACCAGTGCCATCTCTTAAGTGAGTTTGCACTTGGGCCATATCAATGTGGGTAATATGAGAGGAATTGTCTTCCTCCATGGGCATGGCCATGTGATAGACGGTAGAAGGACGTGAAAGACCTACAGGCGAACCTCGCTCGAAATTCACTAGGATAAGTGGCTATGTTGGTGGTGGGGATGTTTTGTGAATTACCCATTTGATTATTTAGATTTAACATTTTAGATTGATTCCTTGTTAAAACCATGAAGCAATAAATCTAAACAAATTCAAAAAAAGAAGAATGCAAAACTAGAATGATAAATTTACACTAAAAAAATTATCAGAAAACAGTCACAACCTAGGTTTCAACCAATGTGTCTTACCTGCGGTTAATTAATTATTTTCTGATCTTAATCTGTAGTAAATTTTAAGTGTCCGGTTTATGAGTTTTGCATGTGATCTAATCTTGAATTATTCACAAAAAAGGTAAAAACTATGGCTAGGAAAGGACAACGAGATTCTTACTGGTGATGAAATCCAGCAAGTTTGCTCGGGGGTGACCTATGGTGTCTAAGGCAGAAGTTTAATGGATGGAGATGAATTCCACCGTCACTAAACTTCAAGCAATACCTGGTGATGAAATCCAGATATCAACTGTTTTAAATGCAATATGAAAATGCAATGAATTTTTTTTTTTTTTAAATGTTTTAGTTATCTAATGTGTACATACAAGGCTATAAATCAAAAGTTCTAATGATCTAAGCAAGAGGCTACTAAAACATGTCATTTCCTCCGAAGAAGTGGAGTACACCGTTTAAAACCCCCCGCCTACCAATGATATCGGATATCAAAGGAGCAACCGGAAGGTTCGTCCACTTCTCTCGCTCGGAATCACCCAATGGCAGGAGTACTATTGACATCCAATCAATAGTCCTACTTAGATAATTAAAACAAATAATTTATAGCTATTCTAATATGCAGCTAGGTATGCAAAAATTTTTTTTTTTTTTAATGCAAGCAACAATCAATAATGCAATGCAAAGAAAAATGTAATTAAAAATAACTGTTCTTTTCCAGATTACTTAGTTTTTGTTCATTTTAAAGTAATGATCTCGAAAAAGAAACAAAATATGGCAGAAAAACCAAAAACGTAAAAAGTACAGCACTTACTTGGAAGCCTACGCTTTTCTGTAAAACTGACTTCAAACGCCCACGAGAGTCTGCACAGGCTGAAACGCACCTCTGCGTTTCGTATTGGACTTCCAGACGCCCCTCTGCGTCTGCTGCGTTTTCTGCAAGCTCAGAAACCCTAGTTCGTTGGAACAGCAAATTTCGTGATTTCTGGAACCTGCAAAATGAAACAAAAAACAAGAACAGATTAGTAAAGCAAGTATTTAAAAATATGAAACCCTAGGGGGTCCCACCGTGATCGCCATTTGTAGATTAAAAATACCATGCCAAACAAAAGATAAAACCACAATAACGGAGTACAGAATAGTTGCACAAAACAAACGATTTATATTAATCGATGGAGTTTAAAAACTCCTTTTTGAATACAACTGGGCCTGTAACCCTTTATTTGTGATACACAGTTACAAATTATGCTAGGGTTCTCCGAAACCCTAGCTGGCACGAATGGTGGCGCTTCCGAAGAACGTATCTTCAATCCCAACAGAGTGAGTGGGCTTTGTTGTATCCCTTGCTTGGACCACTCCGACTTAATCACTGCCATCAATAAACCGGATCTGTTGTCAAAAACCCGCACACATTAACACTATCAAGGAGTTAGAAATTAATAAGAGGGCTCCACTGCGTGAGCCCTCAGAAACAATCTAAAACCCTATAAAAATGGAATGCAGGAAATCAATAACAGATTAATACATAAAATACGGCTACTTGCTTTAAACTAATTTATACCTATTCTCTGTTAACGCAGCTAGACCAGGCGACACCTGGAAGTAATGTTGTTGTCATAATAGGCTACGGAAGGCGCCCTGGTGCACTCGCCGAACGCCCGCGTGCTTCTGGATTAAGGTTTCAGACGCCGGTCTGAGTCTGTGGCTGTAGGTAAACGCCCGCGGGCACTTGGTAAACGCCCGTGGGCACTTGGTAAACGCCCGTGGGCACTTGGTGAAGGGGTAAACGCCCGTGGGCACTTGCGACAGGAATGGGAGATTCTGCAGAATGTTGCAGAAGGAATGGCGGCGAAAGGCGACGAACCGAAAAACAACGATAGATGCGGCGAAAGGGGTAGCGAAGAGAGATAGAGGAGATAGCAGTAGAAGAATTAGAATCAGAGATAGCGCATCGGAGATAGGAGAAGAAGATAGGGTTTGAGCCATCAAAGTGACTCAATTTATAATCTACTCTTAGGGCACACTTTAGGGTTTTAACGACACTTTGAACGTGTGGCTAAGATTAAAGTGGATCCAAGGGTAGAGAATAAATCTTGGTTGTGGAATGGATTAAGATGGATGGACGGATGAGATTAAATGAAGGATGGACGGCTCAGATTAAATCACTTAAACTATTATTTAAATATATATATTAAAATATTAAAAATATATATATAAATATTAATTTAAATAAATTTGGGGATGAAAAATGGCGGGAAAGGTGAAATTGGGCCAAATAATGGCGGGAAAGTGTGGATTTGGGCCAAATAATGGCGGGAAGGTGGATGACCGAAACGTGGCTGACAGGAAGGTATAGATGACTTGCAAGTGGCTGGATTTTGGTGTCTACAGATGGTTCCTTGCTAATAAATTGAAATTGTTGTATTGTATCCTCTAAGTTTTGATTTACTTTTTATTCATAGGCTAAAGCCTTAAAAGAATTAGAATTTCTTCCAGTATCCTTCCTTATTGGTCTCCACTGTTCATTTTCTTTTATTTTTCTAGATCTATTTTTTGGAAGTTGAAAACCATCTTTATCCATAACCATTTGTAAATTTCTCTTACGATTTTCTACAAATGATTCTGTTGGGCTCTTCTCAAGGTAGGATCTCCCCCACCTTATGACATCTTCTACATCTAAAAAATATGTTTTCATAATCTATATTTTGGGTCCACATCTTATCCCCATACTTAAGAATGTTTGATTCTGGTAAAGCTTTACTTATATCAATCATGACCAATATTCTAGCATAAATAGATAAAAATCCATATTTGGTTGTATATGAAATATCAAGGAATTCTCATAGAGTGTTGTCTATTGCCTTGAAGGTATCTATTTACTAAAATTCAATGGGTGACCCAAACATCCTAACCCAAACTGGTACTAGGGATAGATTTACATTTTCAGGTAAAAAACCTTCATACTAGTGAGTAAGGAAGAGCCCTGCTCCTCCCATAAACCAAGTACCCCCTTAGGATTATTTATATTTCTTCCCTAGAGAAAAAAATGGCTAGGAAGAAACCTTTGGGAAGAAATTATAGAATCACTCCTGGAGACTTCCAACTCCTATCAATCTATTTTCTCAAGGCTGAAGCCCTTGGCCAATACCCATTAAATTTACCAAAAACTGCCCTATATTGGAGCAATGAGGATATATTTGAGGTGTGATCACTAACCTCTAACACTAGGGATTATTCTAAGTATTTAACTTTATCAAAAATTCCTATAGCAAATATAATATTTGATAAAAAAACTTTATAAATTTTTCATTCACAATTTCTAAGATAAAGAAAGGGAAAAAATAACTTAGCTAAAACAATATTTGTCTAGATATAATGTATTTCCTTGTTGAATTCCTAACCCTTCATTGCTCTTCCCATTTTTTGAACCCTAGGTTGCAAATATTAGCAATTTTGCTTTTCATGACTTGAAAAATCAGCATTGCCCTAGTTCTGAATGGTTGACTTCACAGGATCGTATCTCCATCAATATTACTCGAATGTTTGCATATGACCACTCATTTTAAAGATATTCAAATTACGCACAAGATGGTCTAAGAATCATCTGAATCAAATAACTCTTCATGAATATATGGCTCCTAAAAGATGAGATGTTTTATAGAAAAAACCCTAATCCTTCACACTTAGCAATTTTGTTTTTCTCAACTTGAAAAATCGTCACTACCCTTGTTTCGAATGGTTGACTTAACTACCCTTGTTTTGAATGGTTGACTTCATAGGGTCATCACTCATTTTAAAGCTATTCAAATTCTGCACAAGTTGGTCCAAGAATCAGCTGAATCGGATAACTCTTCGCGAAGATATGGCTCTTAAAAGATGAGACGTTTTTCAGGAAAAACCCTAATCCTTTGCACTTTGTAATTTTGTTTTTTGCAACTTGCTCTAAATTTTAAATTTCACTAGGATAAAAATCAACACCACGATTTGCTAATTTATCTACTACCCAATTTTCTTCTCTAAAAATATGCATACATATTCAAGAGATTGCCTCTAGTAATAGATGATGAACATCATAATAGTAATTTTTATCAATATCCACATCCATTTTTTTTTTTTGGTAAGTTAGGAAATATCATTAACAGGGTTTTAACTGGGTCCCTATCCCAGATTTACATCAGAACTGAATACATAAACCCCAAAGAGAAGGGTAGTGATGAACCAACATGGGGAACAAAAATTGTGACTACCCATTGCAAATAAACAACAAAAACAAAAGACCCTCCAAACAGTACTAAAAACCAGCATAGAAAGACCTTGAAATAGCGCTTGAAATGCAGCTGCGTAGAAGACTCAAAGTAATCAGAGCTTGGAGAATCATCATAAAATAGAGCCAATTATAGTATGTCTGTCATGGGCTTCTAAAAGCGCCAACCGAAGGACATCTGGCGGGAAAGAGTGGTGCCACACCTCCAACGAACGTTTACCCAAGCCAATATTTGCCAACCTGTCAGCAATCCTATTCGCCTCCCTGAAAACGTGATTGGATTTCACTTGGCTATGTCTGCAAAGGAGGGCCCGACATTCGTTGATCAGAGTCCTAATGTTCCACGGGGGGTCCTTGTTGGAAGTCAAGTATCCAATGACGATAGCAGAATCACCTTCAATGTGGATCCCAGACAGATGGTGCTTGGTGAGCTGGAGGCCACGCCATAGAGCCCAGGCTTCGGCCACATTGTTGGTCTCGTGGTGGAGGTTCTCCACAAAGGCAAGAATAATGGAGCCATTATGATCCCTTACAACACCCCCAGCAACAGCCAACCCAGGATTTCCCTTGGAAGCACCATCAAAATTGAGTTTGATCCAACCTGCCATGGGGGGGTGCCAAACGGCCGTGGAGCGGGGATGGGGGGGAGGGGGGTCCCACTTGGGGATGGGGATGCCAAGGGAGGTGAGGATGGAGACTTCCATAGGCCGGATAGGAACACAGGCCCAGGGGGTGAGCTGGAAATTCTCGATGGCAAAAGACAAGGATCTGATGGCGGTCGAAATAGGGTCGATGGAGGTCTCCGAAAAGACTCGACGATTGCGTTCGAGCCACACTTGCCAAACAAAGTGGTGGAGGCAAATCTTCCACAGGAATGCAAGCTTGGGATAACGGAAGGGGGTGGGCCACTGGGCGAAGAGTTGCACCAGGGAATTGGGGCGGACCCACTGAATCTGAAAGGAGGAGTTCAGGAAGTCGAGGCCCTCTCTGGTGAACGAGCAATCCACGAACAAATGGTTAACCGATTCCCAAGCAGATAAACACAGGTGACATCTGTTGGGGACAAGGATCCCCATTTTCATCAAATTTTCAATGGTGAGCGCCTTATTCTGGATAGCAATCCATGCAAAAAACCCGATCTTTGGGATGAGATGCTTGATCCAAACTGCAGCAGGGGGAAAGGACGTTCTAGGGGCAGCCCTAATGAGAGAGAATGCAGACTTGACGAAAAACTCACCACAGTCGGTCTTGGCCCAGATCATACGGTCGCACGTAGCAACAGTGGGAATAAGGACGGTTCTTAACAAATCGGATAACCGGGTGCCAGCCCTGCCTGGGAAACTCCTCCACTGATTATGGTCGTCAATGTAATCTTTCACTCTTCGGCCCCAAGCTCTCTCAGAGTCCTGACGTAACCCAGAGAAACAGGGATAGTCATTGAGGGGTTTTTCTTTGATCCATATGTCGTCCCATAAGCTAATAGAAGAGCCATCCCCCAACAACCATCTGATTCCTTTGGAGACAAGGGGTCTAGCATGAAGAACAGCTTTCCAGAACGCTGAACCATTGGAGGGGATGTTGCTATTTAGCAATGAGTTGTGCTGCAAATACTTGTCATGAATCATGGAGACCCACTCCACCTTGAAGTTGGTGAGCACCTTCCAAGTTTGTTTAGCAATCAAGGCCAGATTCATATCAGCCGACCTTCGCAAACCAAGGCCCCCATGAGCCTTAGGTTGACACACCTTTTCCCACTTGACCAGATGAAACTTGCAAGAATTTTTAGGTCCACGCCAAAGGAAGGATCTCTGAATTTGCTCGATCTTGGAATGCACCAAAGCAGGAGCTTTGAAAATTGACATAAAATAGACGGGGATGCTTTGGAGAACCGCCATAGTGAGCGTGGACTTAGCAGCTTGGGAGAGGAGGGAGCCTTTCCAAGCGGCTAGTTTACGCCTGATTCTGTCAACCACCCCATCCCACATAGCATCCTTGGGGTTTTTGGTGAAGAGTGGAAGGCCCAAATAGGTCGTAGGAAGATTTCCAATGGAGCATTGAAGAGTGCGAGCGATCTTACGTTGTCTGGGACCCAGAGTGTGGAGAAAATAATAGAAGCTCTTCAAATAATTAATTTCCTGACCAGCAGCAGTAGCAAAGGTGTCAAGGATCCGCTTGATGCATTTGGCTTGAGGGACAGAAGCCAGAGTTGCAATGATAGTATCGTCCATGAACTGTTGATGGGATAAGGGGGGAACGTGAAGACGACTGAAGCCCAGAAATGCCTCGATCAGTGACAACATTTTTGATAGTTCTGCCCAAGGATTTAGCTAAAATGATGAAGAGGAAAGGGGATAAGGGATCGCCCTGACGGATTCCCCTGGAGCTTGGAAAGTAGCCAGCCGTCGACCCATTGACTAACATAGAAAACCATGGGGCTGAGATGCAGCCTTTGATGAGAGTAATCCAGTCCTTGTGAAACCCGAATTTGTCCATGACTTTAAGTAGAAAGTCCCTGTCAACCCTGTCAAAGGCTTTGCTGATGTCTAGTTTGATAAACATGGCAGCTTTCTTATTACAGTGGGAGGAGTGAAGGGATTCATGGAGGGAGATGATACTGTCAGTTATGGATCGTCCTTCAACAGAGCTTCCTTGGCATGGGTCAATGATGGATGGGAGGATTTGCTTGAGCCTTTGAGCCAGGGATTTGGTTAAGATTTTATAAATAATGTTGCAAAGGCTGATAGGACGGAAGTCATTCATGGATTTGCAGTGGGGACTCTTAGGAATCAAAGCAATGAAAGTGGAGTTGGTCCCGCGGGGGATGATTTTAGTGTGCTGCATCTCTTGGATGGCGTAGACGACCTCGTCCCCGATAACCTCCCAAAAGTTTTGGAAGAAGCGGGGAGGGAACCCATCAGGCCCGGGTGCTTTGTCGCTCTTCATGGCGAAAAGGGCATCTCTGATTTCTTTGGCCTCCAAAGGTTGAGTCAAAAACTGGTTCATCTCCGGGGTGATGAGAGTGGGAATGTTGCTGAGGAGGGAGGCTTGGGCAGGCCCATCATGGGGAAGCTCAGAATTCAGCAAATTGTTGAAGAAGGAGGAGGCTTCATGGCGAATCCTGACAATGTCCTGAGTGACAGTGCCATCGGCGAGAAGGAGCTCCTTGATCTTATTGGTACTCCTGTTGTGGAGGGTGGATGCATGAAAAAAACTAGTGTTGGCATCCCCTTCCTTGAGCCACAGAGCACGAGACTTCTGCCTCCAGAAGGTTTCTTCTTTGGCTAAGATGTTGTGGTGCTCAGAGAGCAAGTGTTTTTCTTCATCCCTCATCGCAGGGGTCCACGGCCCATGCTGGCCCAGGTGATCCAGCAGCAAGAGGCGGTCAGAGATTTCCTTTTTGGCCTTGAAGATGTCTCCAAACACTTCCTTGTTCCATATTTTGAGGCCTTCTTTGATGATTTTCAGTTTTTGAGACACCCGAGAGATGGCTGACCCATGGACAGAGGTGGACCACCATTCTTGAATCTTCAGTTTTAGCTCTGGGTGGAGAATCCACATGCTTTCGAACCGAAAGGGGGTCTTGAAGGAAGGGGCTTTGTTGGACTCAAGAAGAAGAGGGGAATGATCTGAGCCAATGCGCGGAAGGGGAATGAGGGAGGTATCACCAAACAAGGGAATAGCTTGCTGGGATAGGAAGAAGCGATCCAACTTAACTTGAATGTGGTCCGCTCCAACTCTTCTGTTACTCCACGTGAATTGATGTCCCCGAAGTTGAATGTCCATGAGCTCATTATCACGAACAAAGTTTTGGAAATCACTGATGCTTTTAGCCGGTACACTGGTTCCTCCTTTTTTATCCATCGCAAAAAGGGGGGAATTGAAATCTCCAGCCACCATCCACGGGAGGTTAGAGACCGCACTCTTCATGAGAGACAAGGAGGCCCACATGTTGTTTCTATCCATAGGATTGTTGGGAGCGTAGATATTGGAGAGAACCCACGTGAATTTGTTTTCCTTGCAGTAGAACGCCATGTTTAGGGATCTGCTAGAGTAGGATATGACTCTTCCTTCAACAACTTCTGGGTTCCACATGCACAGAAGGCCTCCAGCAGTCCCTTCAGCTGGAGATGCTACCCATTGACCTTTTTTCCAGATCTTAGGGGCGATGCTAGTAGTTCTGTCGTCATCAATATTTGTTTCCTGTAGGAGAAGAATAGACGGATTGTAGTCTTTTCTTATGGATCGAGCTAACCTTTGTTTGCTCCTGCTATTGAGGCCCCTAATGTTCCAAGAAAGGACCTTCATCTAGACGATTTGGGGGGTTTTTTGCCTCCTTTGTTGAGGGTAGTAGGAGGTTTGGAACTTCTGCTATCATCTCTCTGCTGATTGAAAAGGGTTTCAGACAAGGTTAATTGCCTTCCATCGGCCACTTGGTCGTCGGCCTCTTTCCTGATTAGCTCATTGTTAGGGGGTCTTCCTCTTTTTCTTTCAGCACCAGAGTCCACCAAGCCTTTTTTGCTTCTAGTGACGATGAGAGGGGGTTGGTCCGAAGAGTCCGAGTCCGTGCCGGAGGGGGAGAGGGGATCCTCAACAGGGATGCCTGGAGATGGGGAGGGGTTAGGAGTAAGCAGGGGTTCTGCAGAGGGGGCGGGATCGGTAAATGTTGAAGGGGTAGGCCGAGGGGAGCCTGAAGCAGAAGGTAACAGGGATGACAGGCCTTGGGACAAGGGGTTGGTTGCTGGGAGGGATTCGGGGAAAAGGATTTCATCCTCCGTAGAAAAGAGAGGTCCGAACTTGTTAGGAAAGGCAAACATGGAGCATACCTGATCAGGGAGCATAGAAGAAGAGGGGGCAGAGGACTGCTGCGGACCAGTTTGAATCGCTTTCCCACTGTTGTTCACCGATCTGGATTGTCTATCACCGTGCCTCAGGAGGGGGAGCTCCTTGCTCTGAGAAGGTCGCTGAGGCTTGAGGGAAGGACACTGCGAGCGGAGGTGGCCCTGGGAATTACATTCGATACAAAATGGGGGTTTGTTTTCGTATTCGATGGCCTGACACCACTGGAAACCACCATAGATGAGGTTGACACGGGTGGGAAGCTTGGACGCAAGGTTGGCGTTGACGCAAAGGCGGGCACAAGCCATGCGAGATCGGGCTTTCGTTGTAGGGTCTAGGGCTACTGTTTGCCCAATGTAGTCGCCAACCCAGCGGAGAATGTCTTCATGGTAGAAATGGATGGGAAGCTCCGGAAGACGAACCCATATAGGCACAAAATTGATGTCCTGCGAGCTAGGGCAAAAATCTTCTCCCCATTTCCTTAAAAACAAGATTTTCTTGCCAAAGAACCAAGGGCCTCCGATCAAAATGCGGTCATGGTCCTCTTGGTTATTCAAGCGAATCAGGAAAAAACCTCTGGTAAGGGCCACCAACTGGAGATCCCCGAGCACACGCCATTTGAAGCCCGCCCATTTTCGAATGGACTCCATATCGGGACGCCCGCCAAGAAATTTACCCACGAGGGAGAGAGATTCGAAGGAAAGCTTTTCCTTCATGATGGAGTCCGGGAGGACCAAGTTTTCACCATCCACGATAGGGCGAACAGGATCAGAGGCGGGAAGGGGTCGGTGGTGCCCTACAACCTTTTGCAAGTACGACACTGCAGAAGTTCCTCCCGGGTCGGGCCCATAGGGTGGGCCATCTAGGGGAATCTCTCCAGGCTCCAGCGCGACAGAGGAAGGAGCATCGGGCGAAGGCCCACCAGCAGCAGGCAGGCAGGCAGGGGCAGAGGCGGAGGGCGCAGGGTGCGCAGAAGGAGCGGGAAACATTTTTTCCTCCAAAATGAGCATGCCAAGATCATATCCACATCCATTTTTGTTAAAAGCATTGATGATAATTTGTGAGTCATCCTCAATTGAAATATATTTCCATCCTTTTTGTACTGCAATTAATCCTTGTAAGAAATGCCCTAGCCTTTACATAGTTGTTAGTTGAAATTCCATATGATTCTAAATAAGTGAGGAGAATTTTGCTTTTGCTATTTCTAAAAACACCACCTCCACCCGCTTTTCCTGGGTTTCCTTTAGAAGCACCATCAAAATTAATTTTGATAATCCCAAATTTTGGACATTTCTATTTTACCGTAGATCAAAGTAGATCCTTTGTTTTAATTCCATTGTCACAAATGACTCTTCCATGTATGTTCAAATCTTGTAGCCAAGTTATTAGCACCTCTTTTTTTGTAATTGAGACTTCCCATGATGAGCACCATATTTGTAGACATTCTACAAGAGAGACAATAATACAATTCCAAACTTGGGCATGATTTTAAGATTTATTTTTAAAAAAATTGTTATTCCTTTCAAGCCATAAATTTCAACAAATAATGGTAGGGCTAATCTTCCAAAGAATAATACTTTAGCTTTGAAATAATTAATCCAACATTTCATCAACTCTTTCAATGTTGATGGATCTACCCAATATAATTTCTTATTTTATTAAAAATAATCCCAAATGGTGTGATCAAATGGACAATGAAGAAGTAAATGGTCTAATGTTTCTAAGTCCTTCTCACACAAGGCACGTCTAAAGGGTCCATAATATCCTCTTCTTTGTAGACTTTCTCTTGTAAGAATCTTACTTTGAATTGCTAGCCAAAGGAATATTGAGGCCTTAGGGAGAGCCTCTAATGACCAAACATTCTTCCAAGGAAAATATTTGGGAGAAGAAAATTTTGATTGTTCTAAATCCTCATATCCCAACTTGATCGAGTATCCACAATCATTTGATAAATTCCAAACCAACACATCTTTTTGTGTAAAAATCGACAAATAAAACTCTTGAAGCATCTTTTGAAGTTGATTTACAATTTGTTTGAGTTCCTCTTCTTCAACTAGGTTACTAAAAGAAATCTATGATTTGGAGTTGTTGCTCATAATAATATAGTCTTTGACCTTTGGACCTTTACATGTTAGGCATGCTTGAGCCAATGGTTGCCATTTTGAGTTATAGATAAGAGGATAAGGCTTCAACCAAGCATCAAACCAAAAATTTGCATAGCTCCCCTCATTGATTGACCATCTAATATATTTTTCATCAATTGTAAACTCTCTAATATGAAGTTCCATGTTGACGATCCTTTGGGTAGAGTATTTTTCCTAAATAATTTCATTGCCTTGAGAGAACCTATATATTTTTGAAGTAATATTTTTTCCCAATTCTTTCCTTGATCTTTGAATAATCTCCACCCAAGCTTTTCTCCTAATGCCAAATTCATAAGTTTATGATTTTACAAGCCTACTCCTCCAATATTCTTCCCTTTGCAAACCCTATCCTACTTACAAAGAGGAAACCTAAAATTTTCTTCACAACCTTTCCATAGAAGTCTCTTTGAGTTTTATCAATTTTTGATGTTATACTTGTTGGCAGTCTTAAAAGTGAAATCATATATATAGGGATGGATTGCAATGTAGACTTTATGAGTTGTAGTGGTTAAGAACTTACCTTTCCAACTTGCCAAGCAAGCTTTCATTCTATCCAAAAAAGAGATCCAAAGCTCCTTTTTATTTCCTTTATCTGGCAAAGGAATACCCAAGTAGGTTGATGGAAATATTTCAATTTTAAACTCTAAAATATTCACAATCATTTGTTGTAAATCTAGGGCAGTATTAATGAAAAATATTAGATTTTATAGTATTTACCAATTTTCCAATAGCCTTCTCATAGCATGATAATATTTATTTCAACTCCATGGCCTAATTGACTTAGGGATGTCCCAAAAGAAATGTATCATAAACAAATTGGAGACGAGATTTAGAGGAAATAACTTTTGCAACTTGAATACCTTTGATTTTTCCTTCCATTTTTACCTTTGAAAAGGTTCTCCCTAATGCTTCCGCAAGAATAATGAATATATAAGGAGAAAGTGGATCACCTTGACGAAGTCCACAAGATGACTTGAAGTAACCAACAAGAGAACCATTAATCAAAATAGAAAATTTTGCAATGCTATAACAACATTTAATCCACTCACATCAACTATAATCAAAGCTAAACTTTCTGAGAATAACATTTGGAAAATTCCAAGAAACCCTATCACATGCTTTGTTCATATCTAATTTCAAAAGCATATTTGGTTTTTTCGTGGAATGAAGAGAATGTATGGCCTCTTGTGCAATAATTATACCATCAAGAATTTGTTTACCATGAACAAATTCACCTTGTTCCTATGAGATAAGAAACCCTAGAATGCCCTTCAACCTGTTTGTCATAATTTTTGAAATAATCTTATAAATCATATTACAAAGGCTTTTTGGACAAAAATTATCAAAATAATTTCTTGGGAATCAAACTAATAAAATTAGCATTGATCTCACTTATTCTAGCTTTCTTTTTTGAGCCTCTTCAACTGTAACTAACATATCACTCTTCAATAAATCCCAAATTTTTTGAAAGAGAATTGTGGAAAACCATCAAGGCCAAGTGCCTTGTTAGGGTGGAAAGTGAAAACTATTGGGGAGCACAAAGAACTAATGAATTCCATTAAGATGCCAAGTAATATAGGTTACAATAGGCTAAAATTTACCTGTAGATATAGTATCTACTAACCTATTAGAGCTATAAATAAACTAGCACCGCTAACTATAGGCTAACCAATTTATCCCTAACAAAATATAATAATATCTATCAGATAAAGATATGCTAACATCCCCCCTTATTACATTATTTGGGTAATATATATAACTATCCCAATACAGTGAAGAAGAAGAGAAATGAAATAATGCTGGCTCTTGCTTTGTCTTTGGCTCTAGCTTTGGCTCATGGCTCTGGCTCTGGCTCTAAGTGTACCTCTAGATTTGTACCTCTGGGTCTATCTCAGGATTTGCCTATGAATCTACCTCTGGATCATTGCCTCTGGATCTGCCTATAGATCTACCTCTAGAACTTTGTCTCTAGGTTTGTCTTTAGGTTTATCTCTGGGTCATTGTCTCTAGTACTGCCACTCGGTCTATCACTGGATTTGCCTATGGGTCTACCATAGGTATTACTTTTTCGGTAGAAGCCATAAAATATTTCTTTCATCATGGTCCATTGTGTGAGATCTGTCCATCCACAATCTATATGAACCTTGTTGGCCATTTTCATTTTGTACCAACAACTTGAAGAAGAGTGATTCATACATCCACATGAATTACAAGGATGTAATTTCCAACACTTAGTTGCAACATATCTTGTTTTTCCATAATGATTGCAACAATGCTTTTTAGGAGTTGGAGGATATTTAGGGTTTACAAACATGGTTTTACTGGTACTTGCTTGTCTAGAATAGCCAAGGCCTTCATTATTTGCCCTGACATTTAGCATTATTGGAGTTTTAATACCTTGTTCTTGTTTACCTAATCTCTCACCATTGAATCCCATTTTCTTCATCAGTTTGGATCCAAATGAAGAACACAAGCTTATACTGAGAGGGGGGTGAACAATATAAGACCACTTTTTACTTTTCTTTTCAATTCAATATTATGCAGTGTATAGATAGCAGTATCAATAGCAATAATCAAAGCAATACACAAAACACCATCCACAAAAGTGACACAACAATTTACGTGGTTCACCCAATGCGGGCTACTCCACGGAGAAAATATTTTGCTAAAACTTTCTCAATCAATCTCTTGGGAATCCTTCCCAATTACAATGTTTATGGACCTCTATCCAAAGGAGATGTTGATCCCCTAAATCTCAAGTTCATGGATCTCTTCCATAGGAGAACTCTTTCCCCTTCTGCTCTCGGCTAGTGATCTTCTAGAAGACTGTCTCTCTGTTGCACTGACTTGTGGATCTCTCTCCACTTGAAGACTCCTCACTCAGATCTATCTTCAATTGTCCTGGTTGTTGGATCTCTATCCACTGAGACTCTATCCTCTATACTCTATCACCTCCAAAGCTCTATCAATAGGCTCACTTAGAACCTTCTCAAATCTACTCAATAGGCTCACTCAAAACCTGCTCAAATATGCTCAATAGGCTCACTCAAAACCTGCTCAAATCTACTCAACAAGCTCACTCAAAACTTGTCCAAATATGCTCAACAAGCTCACTCAGAACTTGTCCAAATCTACTCAACAAGCTCACTCAGAACTTGTCCAAATCTGCTCAATAAGTCCTCTCTAGGACTTGCTCAAATATGCATAGCAAGCTTTCACAAAAGCTTACTCAAAATCAGTCCACAAGCCTTCTCAAATACTTACCTCAAATCAGCTCAACAAAATCTCAACTCAATCTCATAGAAGCATAAAGAGAATTGTTAGAGACTCAATATGTTCTATACTCAAATCCCAATCTCAACTCAAATCAATCTCATAGAAGCATAAAGAGAATTGTTAGAGACTCAATATGTTCTATACTCAAATCCCAATCTCAACTCAACTCAAATCAGAATATAGAATAGTTTGTTTTATGGAACTTGAACAACCACTTCACACAATCACTTGACTAGGCTCAAACAACTCTACTCAACCAATCACCACAAGGAGCAACTCTTTCTCACAAACCCTAGTCCAAACATGAATCAACCAACTCAAAATATTTCCAACAATGCTCAATCACAAGTCTCACATAACAATGATACTCATGTTCTTCTCTAACTCAAGTTCAAGTTCATTTCACAATCAATGGGCTTCAACAACAATGCTTATAAAACAAGGTTTAATCACAACTCTCAAACCAGAAAACCTTGAAGCATTCAACCAACCACTTTCAAAAAGGAAACCACAATCAATCCTTTTCTCTCCAATGATATTTCAGAAATCAACCACCATAAACAATCAATAGGAGAATGTGCCCATACCTTTTATGAAGATGAAAAAACCTCTTTGGAAATCTGCCACAATCACAATATTCTTTTGCCAATCTTCATGAGGGTTAGGAGAAATTACAAAACAATTATCATAACCTTTTACACCTTATTTCTCCTAGTCAAAAATCACATCCACCACTAGAAAATAATTAAAGATAATTATTTCCTTATCTAATTAAGCATAGCATGAATATCACCACAACCATTTACCATTCCCTTATTTCTCCTAAAAACACTTTGCACTAATGCACAACTCACTAAGCTCCTTAATGCAAAAATCCCACATCAACTAGTGCAAAATATAAGCCACAACTCATAAACTATACCACCATGGCAAACCCTCAATAATGATGCATTAACCTTAGCTTAGGCAAATTAAAACATTTATATCTCAATCTCCAAAAATTGCGGCGATGACATACCTTGGAAAAATTGTTTTCTGCTCCAAAAATTACGGCGACAACACACAAGCGAAAAATGAATTTCGGGTGACTCGAACCCGAGACCTACAGCAGCGAGTGCACCTTTGCACTCCTTCCACCCACCAAGTGGGCTAAGCTTCCCACATGGAAGCTATTCCACTTCATGCTTGAAGTACTTCCTCTTGGCGCCCATGAACTTACAAACTGCGCTTCTCCCAAACCTTCACCGTCAATAGTGCACGATTTCGGAGGAGGATAACTTTTGCAAAAGAGGATTTATCATTCAAATTTCGGAGGACATAAACCATTGCTTAACAAGGCACATTTTATACATGATGCGGATGGGGAAGAATAAAAGTCGACGTCGACAAAAAATGGAGGGAAAACTTTTGATTAATTTTAAAATTTAAATTTAAATTTTAAATAATTAAAATTTAAACTAAATCTTTAAAATTAAATATCTCCATCACCAGGGCACATTTTTCGATGAAACGAAAAGCCAACTTGGGTTTTAAGAAAAACCCATTTCAAATATGCCATCCATGGTTTTAAATAAAACCTTTTATTTTTCCTACCTTGGTTTTCACAAAAACCCTTCCTTGCACTTTCACAAAACATAGTGCATGCCATCATAGATCCTTTTGACATCAAATAACCTTTTGACATCAATGACAACATTTTAGCTTAGGGACTCAAAATGTCCAACAATCTCCCCCTTTGTCATTGATGGCAACCCATATCCTTTTACTAAAATCTGACCTTCTTTTCTACTCCCCTAGGACTTTGCTCCCCCTGGCTCAATGCTCTCTCAATTATCAAATCTCTCCCCATATCAAAAACTCTCCCCAATATACAAATCTCTCCCCCTTTGTCATCAATGGCAAAGGGTCACCTTTGGGGCTCGGGGCTAAGAATGAGCCTCTTAGCTTAGCCCCTCCCCCACCTCCACATGAGGTGGTTAATTCTGGGGTGGGAGTATTTCTACTCCCGAAAGCATAGATCTATGCTTTTATCTTTCTCTCTTCTTTTGTTAGTTTTCTGAATCCTCTCACTATTTCTTTCCAAGATATCATCCATATTCCTATCATCATTTATGTTCCTATTTGTGCTCTTATTTTCATCCATGTTCCTATTCTTGTTCTTTTTTGAGTCTCTATTCCTATTCATGTTCCTATTCCTATTCATGTTCATGTATTTCGTTCCTATTCCTGTTCATGTCATTCCTATTCCTATTCTATTCTATTCTATTCTCATCCATGTTCCTATTCCTATTCATACCTACTTCTAGAATATTTTCTCTACACCATCTTGTTGTGTGTCCATCATTATTGCACTTATAACACTTAATGTTATTATTCCTTGGAGGTGCAAATGTCTTAGGATACCTTCTAGTGAAGCCATATCCTCTTCTGCCATGAACCCTACAATTCATTGCTTTGTGACCATACTCATTGCATGAGTAGAAATACCCATGGAAAGGTTATCCTTTCCCATATTCCTATATTTCATATGACCTGCACTGTGAAGCCATGTGCCCAAACCTGTGACATGAGAAGCATCTCCCATTGAAGCTTCCTTGCCTAGACCTCATTGGTCTCCTATTCTGATTGTTGTTCCATCTGTATCTTCTTTGTGCATTGTTCCTCTCTTTGTTGAACTCTTTGTTGTCCAACTCAGCCTCTGATGTCCCACTTTTACTTAAATTGTCTTCTTCTGATGTATCTTCTTCTAAAGTTTCTTCTTCATCAAGACTTGAAGTAGATTCTTTTTCCTATTTCTTTTGAACCTTTCCAAAGCCAAGACCTGTTGAACATGATGTTCATTGTTGTCCATAGATGAACTTATCCAAGTTCTTAGAGCTATTTGTGAAACTCTTCATCTTGATCTTGGAGTCCTTTAAGTCTTCTTTTAGAGTAGCCACTTCTTGTGCTAACTTCTCACATTCCAAAATATTTGCTTCTAACTTATCCTTGAACTTGCTTGCCTTAGCCTTTGACTTCTCTAAATCCTCTATGAGCAATAACCTTTCTTCATCACATTCTTGAAACTGACTTTCAAGCTTAGAGTGTTGCTTTCTTACCTTCTTTACTATGTCAAGGGCATAGATAAGTTCTCCCTTGAGATCATAACCATTCTCTATTGAGTAATCCTCTATTTGTTTGCCTTTGTCCTTATCATTACTTCCTTTTGGCTTGTCTTCTATGGGATCACTTACTTCATCTTCTAGAGCCATTAGAAGATTCTCATATGGTATTTCAAGTGCATCTTCAAAACCATCATCACTGAAACTATAGCCATCCCTAGTGCAATCATCTTCAAGATGTCCAAATTTACCACATCTAAAACATTTGAGAATAACTGGAGTCCTTTTCTCTCTAACCATAAATAGGACTTCATCTCTATCATTGTCTGAAAAACTAGCATCACTATCAATTGAGTACTTACTTGCATTATCTGCATAGTAGCTTTTCTTTTACCTTTGGAAGAACTTCTTTCCTTGTCTGTTTTGTCCATCCTTGCCTTTCTTTTGGTACCTGTGTCTTTCTGATTCCCTGTACCTGTGATCCTATTTTTCTTCATCACTATTGTACTTTGGCTCTTTGCACTCTATTGCATAGTGTCCATACTTTCCACAATTGAAACACTTAATAGATATTATATCTATGGATCTTTTGGAACCTTTATCTCTTCTACCATAGTTAGCTTCTTCATCACTAGATGACTCACTACTTGATTCTATATTTTTACCCTTTTTCTTTTTGTCCACTTTGAATGCAACTTCTTTCGAAGGAATAGGATCTTTTGTTCTTATCTCAAAAGTAGTAAGCATGCCAAGCAAAGAATTCCTTGTCAAATAATCACTATCAATTGATGTTTCTATAGCAGAAACCTTTTCACTATACCTTTTTGGAAGAGTTCTCAAGATCTTATCACAAGCATCAGATTCATCAACCTTCATTCCAAGACCTCTCATCTCATGTACAAGCTCATCAATCTTACTGAGATAATCATGAATATTTTCATCATCTCTCATTCTTAAGTTCTCAAATTCTCCTTTGAGATTTTTGATCTTAGCTTTCCTGACACCTTTATCACCCTCATATATGTCATGCAGTAGATCCCACATATCTTTTGTTATTTTACAATCCATAACCTTCATAGATTTTGATCTACCCAATCCTTTTATAATTGCATTCATAGCTCTTGAATTTGCATGCATTAGAAGCTTACCTTCCTTATCTGTAGGAGGATTGACTATTGAATCATATCCAAGTTCCACTGCATCCCAAACTTCATTTCCAAGTGCCATCAGGTAAAATCTCATCAACATACACCAATACAAGAAGTCACTTCCATCAAATACTAGTACTGCATTATTGAATGACCCATCCTTTTGATCCTTGTGATCCATTGTGTTCTTAGACCACTTTTCCTTCAAGCTATCAAACTCTTCTGAAGGAACCCGCTCTGATACCAATTGAAGAACACAAGCTTATACTGAGAGGGGGGTGAACAGTATAAGACCACTTTTTACTTTTCTTTTCAATTCAATATTATGCAGTGTATAGATAGCAGTATCAATAGCAATAATCAAAGCAATACACAAAACACCATCCACAAAAGTGACACAACAATTTACGTGGTTCACCCAATGTGGGCTACTCCACGGAGAAAATATTTTGCTAAAACTTTCTCAATCAATCTCTTGGGAATCCTTCCCAATTACAATGTTTATGGACCTCTATCCAAAGGAGATGTTGATCCCCTAAATCTCAAGTTCATGGATCTCTTCCATAGGAGAACTCTTTCCCCTTCTGCTCTGGCTAGTGATCTTCTAGAAGACTTTGTCTCTCTACTGCACTGACTTGTGGATCTCTCTCCACTTGAAGACTCCTCACTCAGATCTATCTTCAATTGTCCTGGCTGTTGGATCTCTATCCACTGAGACTCTATCCTCTATACTCTATCACCTCCAAAGCTCTATCAATAGGCTCACTCAAAACCTTCTCAAATATGCTCAATAGGTCCACTCAGAACCTGCTCAAATCTACTCAATAGGCTCACTCAGAACCTACTCAAATATGCTCAATAGGCTCACTCAAAACCTGCTCAAATATGCTCAACAAGCTCACTCAGAACTTGTCCAAATATGCTCAACAAGCTCACTCAAAACTTGTCCAAATCTGCTCAACAAGCTCACTCAAAACTTGTCCAAATCTACTCAATAAGTCCTCTCTAGGACTTGCTCAAATCTGCATAGCAAGCTTTCACAAAAGCTTACTCAAAATCAGTCCACAAGCCTTCTCAAAGACTTACCTCAAATCAGCTCAACAAAATCTCAACTCAATCTCATAGAAGCATAAAGAGAATTGTTAGAGACTCAATATGTTCTATACTCAAATCCCAATCTCAACTCAAATCAATCTCAACTCAACAATCTCATAGAAGCATAAAGAGAATTGTTAGAGACTCAATATGTTCTATACTCAAATCCCAATCTCAACTCAACTCAAATCAGAATATAGAATAGTTTGTTTTATGGAACTTGAACAACCACTTCACACAATCACTTGACTAGGCTCAAACAACTCTACTCAACCAATCACCACAAGGAGCAACTCTTTCTCACAAACCCTAGTCCAAACATGAATCAACCAACTCAAAATGTTTCCAACAATGCTCAATCACAAGTCTCACATAACAATGATACTCATGTTCTTCTCTAACTCAAGTTCAAGTTCATTTCACAATCAATGGGCTTCAACAACAATGCTTATAAAACAAGGTTTAATCACAACTCTCAAACCAGAAAACCTTGAAGCATTCAACCAACCACTTTCAAAAAGGAAACCACAATCAATCCTTTTCTCTCCAATGATATTTCAGAAATCAACCACCATAAACAATCAATAGGAGAATGTGCCCATACCTTTTATGAAGATGAAAAAACCTCTTTGGAAATCTGCCACAATCACAATATTCTTTTGCCAATCTTCATGAGGGTTAGGAGAAATTACAAAACAATTATCATAACCTTTTACACCTTATTTCTCCTAGTCAAAAATCACATCCACCACTAGAAAATAATTAAAGATAATTATTTCCTTATCTAATTAAGCATAGCATGAATATCACCACAACCATTTACCATTCCCTTATTTCTCCTAAAAACACTTTGCACTAATGCACAACTCACTAAGCTCCTTAATGCAAAAATCCCACATCAACTAGTGCAAAATATAAGCCACAACTCATAAACTATACCACCATGGCAAACCCTCAATAATGATGCATTAACCTTAGCTTAGGCAAATTAAAACATTTATATCTCAATCTCCAAAAATTGCGGTGATGACATACCTTGGAAAAAATTGTTTTCTGCTCCAAAAATTGCGGCGACAACACACAAGCGAAAAATGAATTTCGGGTGACTCGAACCCGAGACCTGCAGCAGTGAGTGCGCCTTTGCACTCCTTCCACCCACCAAGTGGGCTAAGCTTCCCACGTGGAAGCTATTCCACTTCGTGCTTGAAGTACTTCCTCTTGGCACCCACGAACTTACAAACTGCGCTTCTCCCAAACCTTCGTCGTCAATAGTGCACGATTTCGGAGGAGGATAACTTTTGCAAAAGAGGATTTATCATTCGAATTTCGGAGGACATAAACCATTGCTTAACAAGGTGCATTTTATACATGATGCGGATGGGGAAGAATAAAAGTCGACGTCGAAAAATGGAGGGAAAACTTTTGATTAATTTTAAAATTTAAATTTAAATTTTAAATAATTAAAATTTAAACTAAATCTTTAAAATTAAATATCTCCATCACCAGGGCACCTTTTTCGATGAAACGAAAAGCCAACTTGGGTTTTAAGAAAAACCCATTTCAAATCTGCCATCCATGGTTTTAAATAAAACCTTTTATTTTGCCTACCTTGGTTTTCACAAAAACCCTTCCTTGCACTTTCACAAAACATAGTGCATGCCATCATAGATCCTTTTGACATCAAATAACCTTTTGACATCAATGACAACATTTTAGCTTAGGGACTCAAAATTTCCAACACCAAATCCTTTGGTGTGTTTTTTAAAACACCTAATTTCATCATTTTCATCAATGCTTTTAACAATATGATATTTGTCACTATTGATGAGATTATGAAGTTCATTTTTAGGAGGTTCAGTTTTTAAGTCACTAGTGTCACAAGCAAAATCTGCTACTATGATGAGATCACCTGTGCTACAACTGATATCTACCATTGAAGGTATGAGATTGTTTGTATCACAACAAGCATTTGCCACAATGGGCTCAAGGTCACATGTGTCACAACAAGCATTCGCCATCATGGGTTGAAGGTCACTTGTGTCACAACAAGCATCGACCATTAGGACCTCTTTTTCCTCACTTATGTCCCTTTTCACTTTATGTTGAGCAATGTCAAGTGCAACCAATGACATGTATATTGCCCTTACAACACCAATAGGGATTAGAACACCATTTTTTTGAATGTCTTCACAAGACACAAAATCATCGAGTATGGCATCTACACCACTACGTAGTGTGAGAAATGTGCCATCCTCATAAAAATCTATCTCGTCCATGTATGGTGAAAAGTAGGGACTTTTAACTGATTTAGCAACATCAGTTGATTTTGGGGCTTGCTTTTTCTTTGATCTGCCCATTTTTAAAGGTATCGGTTCTGTCAAAAATGCACCTTTTACAAGGGAATTTTGTAAAATATTGGCTAAGGTGTCGGTCACTACCGAAAATGCACCTTTACAAATGATTCCCCCCTTTTTGCAAAATGAGCTTTGAGGGAAAAAAAATGAGTATCCCCCCTTGTTGCAAAATTATCCCCCCTTAGGTGGAGAAAATAATGATGATCCCCCCTTAAAGCAAAATAAAATTGCAAGTTCTTGACCCTCTTTTTGTTGAAAAAAGATGATGAAAAAATTTGTATCCCCCATTTTTAAATGCAACTATAAAGCTTTCAAAGGCTTTTTACAATATGGCTTTATAGATATTTTAATTAAATTAATCTCACTAAATAATTAATTACTTTAATTAAGCAATTTTAAAGAAAATTGATTAATTAAAAATAAAAAATTATGAAATGAATTAACTAAAAAAAATGTTTATGTTTACCTTTATGGGATATGAACCCACAACCGAGCATCGGGCAGTGCCTTAGCACTCGGTGTAGCTACCACACCAACTATTGTGCTGGTGTAAACATAAGGGAAAATTCCCTTATTTTAACCACTACTGCACTCGGGATCCAGTGGTGCGCCGCTCGATTGCATGGCTGTCCTCCACGCTTCTGCTCGTATGGTCGGTTCTTTTCTTGAAGTGGTGGTGGCTCTCTCCAATTGGCGGTGATGGCTTCTCTACTTTCGTACAACAGCAGCTTCTCCCGACTCGCAAATAGAAATTTCCTCCCTACTGCTTTCAAAAATTGCTACATCGGGTGTGATCCATGATGTCTTGCCAGGTGATGATGTAAAATTGGGAGATCTTCGTTCGAGGTCAATTAGTGTCTATCCTCCATAGCTCCTCCACTCGTGGGGTGGCGTCTCCTACTCGGTCGATGTTCCAAACCCAGGTAATCGTGGTGCTACTGCAAGAAAGAGCTCATGGATTTATCTACAAAAAATAGCTGCTCAATTGCTCCGAGGTTCGTCTAAAATTGATCTTCGAATTGAAGTCTTGTGCTACGATTACGATGTGATTACCATCAATGTTTCTTTGTCGATTATCACTGCATCCTTTCATTGGATATGCAAAAACATAGAAATACCAGAGTAATTCTATAAATATAGTAATGGTCGCCTTGGAAAAACACGTTGCATCAAACTGTTTCCATAACACCAGTTGCAGTGGAGATCATTTCGCATCAAAATATAAAACAAGGGACCGCCTTTAGCTTTCTCCAATCATGAAAATCTACAAACTGAATTCACCATTTCCTCCAGATCTATCAAATTAAACTGGTGCTTGTACGTTTTCCTTTGCAATGGGCTTCACCAAACCTACAACTGGGTGGACAACTCCCATCTTGAATTTGCTGCAGGATTGCAGCATCCATATCCTCTAAGGGATCTTAGAAAAATTTAGTGTCTTCCAAAAAATCACCTGCAAATGATAATATCTGATCTGCACACTCGCTAAAAAAATGATGATCTACTCAGTTACACCATCATCAATGGAAGATCGTGTTGGCTATAGGGAGGATGGGTAATCAGATGTTGACTATGTCTGGTGATTAGATACTACAGTGACTTACACCTTCATATGCATTCTATTTTGACTGTAATTCCTTTAGCAAAGCAACACCATCTGATCTTCGACACATCAAACATGTGGCTGCTCATAATTGAAACCTCTTCTTGGAGCAAGTGCGATAAGTAGAGGTGTAGAATATGGCCAGCAAGTATATATTCCACATGGGGAAGATAGTTGGCCAAGGAGCGTTTTAAAAACAAAAATATGCCAGTACCTTATTGACCACCATACGGTGGTCGACTTGCACTTAGTCTACCTTTTATTGCCCATTAATCCTAGTTGTCGCCATGTAGGAATTCATTCCACGATAGTCACCATGTCAAAACTGGTTCAGGAATCCGATAGTTGATCCATAGGTCTCCTGTGCAGTTCACACGTCTAGGTTACACCTGTTGAGCCACGTCATGAGTTGTCCAGCGTCAGATCCTCCTTTTCAGATTAGCGTCAGATCCTCCTTGTCCATTAGGTCATCGTCCGATAGGAAGTCGCGATCAGAGTTCGATCACCTATCCCAAGGGTAACCTATCCGTCAGCTAGTCTAGGCTATCTTGTTGAAGTTGATCTATGGTTCGTCAAGGGCTGTCAGATCTAGTCATGTGCTAGGGAGTCCAGTCGACCGTTAGATCCACGTTATAGGCTACTATCCAAGTCCATACAATAGTCCACGAATTGTCTAGTGTACCTCGTGTTTGGAATTTGGTCCTTATCTAGGTTGCCATCATGGTTATCTAGATCGGGGCCTTGGAAGACTGCATCAGTTCATCGAGATCCATGCTCTATCAGTCAATGCTCAACGCTTGTCCCCTAGTCATATCCATCCCCTAGTCAGATTCGATCCGATGGACTTCCACTCATCCCCAAGTCAGTTGGTCTCGACCAATGTGTAGTCTAGTCAGATTTGGCTACCACCATCTTGGATCTGGCTCTAAATGTTAGACCTCGTAGTCATGGATCTGGATCAGGACAGATTTGTTGTCCACATAGGCATCCAAGATCATCGACAATGTAACTTGGGAATGGGTCCACACGTTGGCTCTCAGGATACAATCGAGCCTAGAGCATTTAGCTTTGATACCATATTGGGAAGCACAAAGAACTAATTAATTCCATTAAGATGTTGAGTAATATAGGTTACAATAGGCTACAATTAGCTCGTAGCTATAGGATCTACTAACCTATTAGAGCTAGAAATAAAACTAGCACTAACTATAGGCTAACCAATTTATTCCCTAACATAATGTAATAACAACTATCAGATAAAGATACACTAACAAAAACAAATTCATGGAGCTCATCCATATATATCTTCTTCATTAAGCTTCCATTTTGTCCCTGAGTTATAATTGATGGGATATTTTACAAAAGTTTTTATCATGCCTCCTTATCTTGCCTAGAATCCGATAAAATATGTTTGAAATAATTAATCACTTCCTTCCTTATATCTTCTTCATCCTCAATATTTCTTCCATTTCGATTTAAAATATTTTTTGATATGATGAACGAAATTTTTTTTTTTTTTGTAACATGATTTTTTTTTGCATTTCTCTATCTTCTTCCTTGAACCATTTCTCTCTAGATTTTTGGAACCAATATAAATCCTCATTCAATGCTTTATGATAGTAAAAAAATTATTATTTTTATTTCACATAAGTATGCTAATCCATTCCATTAATTTCTACTATCTCTTGTAGATATTTTAGCTTGGATTCAATTTCTTTCTTTTCTTTAAAAATGTTACCAAAATATTTGGCATTCCAAATCTTCATTTGCTCCTTTAAACTTGTACATACATGATCTTTCAAATTTTGATTCATCCCACCATAACATAACCATCTAGAAAAAAATAGGGTCTTAGAGCCACATAGACTGGGAGCAAAATGGCTTTGGATGACCATTATTAGGTAACTCACAAGTCAAAAGAATGGGTTTGTGATATGATATTGCTTGTAATAAAATATTTGAAGAGATTATATACTTTGTTTGCAACCATCTTTTGGATAGCAAGAATTTATCCAGTATTTCTACTATATTATTTTTTCAATATGTCTACTATCCCATGTATATTGAAAGCTTGAGAGACTAACATCTCAAAGGTCATTTGAATTGATAAAAGAAGCAAAATATTACATTGATTTAGACCATATTGGAATACCACCCTTATTTTCCAAAGGAGATAGAACAATATTAAAATCACCCCAACAATCTATGGATCACAATGAATCATCCTTGTATTTGATAAAAATATGCTAAGGTCCTTCCAACATCTTCCACAAGGAATAACTATAGTTGGAACATATACATTTATAACCCCAACTTTGATATTTCTCTCTTTTCGGCAAAAATAATCTAGCAATACAGTTACTTTTTGCTTCTAATAATTGCCTATCCCATATTATTGCAATACCACCCGAAGCCCCCGTAGAAGAAACTACCAAACAACCACCCATCCTCCAAATCTTCTTAAAAGCATCCTTACTTTCCTAAAAACTTAATTTTATTTTTTGTATTAAACTAAACTTAGGACTATAACAACCTATTAATTCCTTAATAACTCTTTTTTAGGGGTTTTATTCATACCTCAAAATTCCATGATATTATTTTCATCATCAACACTTTTTATTTTTATTAATGGCTTAGCCCTACTTCTTGTTAACATCTATGATATTTTTATTTGGCTTCCCCGATCAATATCCTTTTGAGTTTTTTTAATCTTTGTTCCTGCTTTGATGACCTTCCTCTCCTTCTTCCATTCTTGCCAACACTATCATCTTCATCAATCTCTTCTACTTTTTCTATTTTTCATATTGTTCATAATGAGACATATCCTCTAAAGATTTATATTGCTCTATAGAATCAAAAGTGCAAGTAATAGCCTCATTAACATTTTCTTCTTTATGTTTCTTTATTATCTTTAAACTGCATAGATGATCCTCCATAGTCATTACTTTCTTATGTTGGATTGGAAACCATAAATTTCCTTGGATATCCTCCATAATAGTTTATGGTATTGCTCTTGAAACTCTAAAATGCAAGGAATACACTTCGTACTAGTTTTATTTTTATTGTAAGGAGAATATTTTATGCTACTTGAGGAGAATAAAGGTGATTTACCTAGATTAAGCTTGACCTCCTTCATCTCATTTGCTTTAAAATTTGCCTCCCCATCTTCCCCTACTTTAAAATTTGCATTCCCATCTTCCTTTGCGTCTTTAGCTCCTATATTTGACCTTGTGCATTGAAATTCCTCATACCTCATATCATTGTTTCTTAAAATGATTGATTCAAGTGAACTATAATGGCCTTTGACATCCGATGATGTAGAGGGGAGTGGAAAATCATTGATTTGACCTAGATTCTCCTATGATATGAACTCCTTGTTTCAAATTGAAACCACCTTCATGCCCAAAAATTTCCATCTCTTCCTTTATCATTTTCACTTTGCAGTCTCTTGCCTTGTGTCCGGTTTCATAACATTTACGACATCAGAATGCAATATTTTCATAATCCACTTGTTGATCCCATTCTCTTGATTCAGATTTAATCCTAATCAACTATGGTAAAGGTTTTTAAATATTCATGGTAACAAATATTTGAGTTTATACAACATGCCTTCTATCCTTAGTAGTTGGTCCCTCTGGGATGAGTTCACCTAGAGAATTACCAATATTATTTAAAATATCCTTATTGGTGAGTTGATAAAGAAGTCCAAAAATCCTAATCCATACTGGAAGCCTTTTAATAGTTTGTGTCCACAAAAAAAATGTCACTCCAAAGTTTTAAATATAATGCATCTCTGCCCCTAAACCACATGCCTCCATCCATAATTTTATCTCTTATTTCTAAATTGGATAAAATAATGAGGAAAAATCCTTTTGGAAGAAAAGTCATGGAGTAATTTGAATTCAATCCCCACTTCCACTTGATTTAATTTTGAATCTTAGAAAAACCTAGCCAATATCCATGAAACTTAAACATTAACCTTTTGGTTTTAAGAACCATTATATCATTCTCAATAATCTCATCCTTTATTATCACATGGTTTGCAATAGATTCTCTCTTCGTCTTATTTCTAGCTAGGGCATCCATACTTCCAACTAGGCCAGTCTTGCTTTCAATAAGGACTTTTAAAATTGACTTTCTTTCCATGTTACCTAGATTTTCTTCAAATGAATCCTTTAAATTCTTCTAAGATGGAGAACAAGACATGGTACTTGTTCCTTGACCACACTTGGCTTTCTACTTCCTACTTCCTACTCACACTTCCTCCTCGCTTCTGGATCACACTCGCTTTCTTGCCACTTCTTGCTCATGCTTCCCCCTAAAAAATAAACATACAAAATAATTATAAGAGGAAAAAAGAAGAATATATAGGGTAAGAAGATAATTATTTTAATGTACTCAAGGAAGCATGATCCAAAGCAATTATAGAAGAACGTCAATAAAATAATAAACAAATAGAAAATAATATGACAATAGTCCAATGGTTAGAGTATGTAAAGTACTTATATGAATATGACCAATCACAATATGCTTCTTCCAAAATCAACACAACAAGAGATTTTTTCATGTTAAATAAGGTCAATAAGAGTGTTATGAGGCTGGCAATAAGTGAAGCCCAATATGTGGATTGTTGGAGGTATTGCATTATTTGGTACCTTGTAATATTAATGTAGGGACCATGTAAATAATTTAGATAAGAATGTGTTTAATATTTGAGTATATAGTAGGTGTCAAGTTAGTAAGTATGGAGTTATATAAGTGAGGTGTTATGAGTTATGTGCAATCATGAGAGTCTTTATCTTTATGTAAATATGTGAGATTTATTATGTATTGAGAAATATGAAGAGTTAGATCTCTTGTAAGTACGAGGAGATGAAAAGTTTATATAAGTTAAAGGTCAAGAGTCTTGTGAATGTGAAGAGTCTCATGTATGTATATATTGAAGATAAAGTATTGTAATAGTGTATCAAAGAATAAATATTGCAATACATTGTATTGCTTTAGTAGATATAGCAATAATATATTCATTGAGTTTGTTCATTATTGTTATGTACTGACATTTGTGCATATTTGTTCTTGAGATATTGTGTGATCCGAAAAGAGTGTTAAACATGTGAGTATATTATATCGTTAACAGTGGTATTAGAGCTAAAGTAAAGGAAAGTCATAGCTACATCTAGAGTGCTTGGGAGAAATAGAATGATTGTAATAAATAGAAGCATTAGGGAAGAAGCGATGAAGATCTACCACGGTGAAGGTGTTGGTCTAGAGAGCAAAAGAAAAGCCAAGTGTTGGCTTTAATAAGAGCCGAGAACAAAAGAAACATTGATCTAGAGAGAAATTCAGGTCTGTTAGGAGAATGGAGAGTGCATGGTAAAATATTGATCCAGAGAGAAATATTGGTCTAAAGAGAAATGCAGGTTTGAGAGGAGAATGGAGAGTGCATGAGAAATCATTGGTCTGAAGAACACCTAAGAAGAGAATGGAGAACATCTAAAATAGAGTACGCTTAAGAAGAAAAAGGAAAATGCCTTAGAAGAAAATGGAGAATGTTTGAGAAGATAATAAAGAACACTGAGAAATGTTGGTGCAGTCAAGTCGAAGCAAGGTGAAACATATGCAGAAGAAAAGTGTAATGTATCACTTGAAACAAGTGTCAAAAATATCAATTATTGCCAAGGCAAAGTTTCTAATGTATCATTATTTTTCCTACATAATTTATTCTATTGTGTATAAATATTAAAGTAGGGAGGATTATAATGTTTTAAAGAATTTTTTTTTGAGGGAGTTATTTTTGAAAAATATAGAGAAGTATGGAAACGAAAATTGGAAGAGTATTATAATTGTATAAGAATTTTTATATTTGAAGAATTGTTATTGAATGAAAGATATTAAAGAGAAATTATCAATTATATTGAAGAAAAATAATTAATGGGACTTATAAGAAGAAATTAAAATATATGAAGAATACATTGAAGAAGAAAAATTATATTGAATATTGAAGAAAAGAGGAAGATTTAGAACAAAGAAAAATTATATTAAATAAATTGAAAGAAGAGAATATTGGGGGAAGAAGATTTTTTTTTGCTAGAGAAAAAAAAATAAGGAAGAATTACAGTTGAAGAATAAGGAAGAATTACGATTGAAGAATATTGAAGGAAGAAGATTTTTTTTTTGCTGGAGAACAAGGGGTTGTACTTGGGTCCCCCACCCTTGACAAATCACAACTCTCTCCTTTAGAGCTTGAGAGTTTACAAACAGATTCAATTCTCATCTCAATTGAGTTGCTATAGCTAGATACCTACATCATTTTTCATAAAATGTTTGAATTCTTGATTTTCATTTTTTGGATCTTCTTCAATTTTCTATGTGAATACAAATATTCTAAAATTCAACATCCTTCTTGACATTTTCCTACAACAACCTTCACAATACCAAAACTCCACCTCTACTATCTATGCATTGCATCTTAGTAGAGTAATATTTCCAAAACATCACACTATCATAGTCCACTTTACCAGATCTAGATTGCTAGTTTCCTTCCTGAAGCATAAGTGCAACCACAAAAATTATAATAAATAGTTTATATGAAAACACATTAATGTTATAAAATAAAGCAAATATTACCAATGGAAAACATTAAAGTAAATCTTAATCATTATTTGATTCAAGTAATCAACATTTTCTTGTCAACCTAAACTTACTACTTCCTCTAACCATGGAAAAGAGAATTTAACTTCACGATCCTCAATTAAAACCCCTCTATTGGCTAGCCTATCTACACATTTGTTTCCTTCCCTTAACATATGTGTAAACCTGATTTCTTCAAACTCTATAGCAAGGTCTTGTATTTCCACAATTATCTCTTGTATGTTCCATGGAGCCTTTGCTTTCCTCAAAATTACATTTATTACTATTAGTGAATCACCTTCCATCCATACTCTATTCCATTTCATTTATTTACATATTTTTAACCCTTCCAAAGCCGCCCAAGCTTCAACTTCATTATTTATCTTAAATCCACTATTGAAAGCATAATGAGATAAAATATCTCCCTATTATTTCTAATTATTCCTCCTCCTACTGGTCCTAGATTTCCTTTAGATGCTCCATCAAAATTCAATTTGACCAACTCCACATCTAGTGGTTTCCACTTTATATTCTTTGCCTTCTTTTTTTCTCCTATACCCAACATCATAATTCCATTTGATGACTTGAATCCATCTATCAAGGCTCTCTACTTCAAGATTAGGGATTGGGTGAGTTGATAGGGTTGGTTTAGACTCCTCTATGGCTAAACAAATCTTCCTTTTCATTACCTCTAAACTACTTTCCTTTCCTTTAAATATTCTTCTATTCCTTTCTAGCCATACAATCCAAAGTATTATATCTTTTGATATATCCCAGATTATCTATAAAACCTCACTTTTAAAAGTGCTCTACCATTGCTTTAACCATTCTTCAATTCTACCATTCATCACCATGCATTTACCAAACATATTAAGAATCCATTGCCATAGTTTCCAGACTATTGAGTAGTGTCCCAAGAGATGGTCTATACTCTCCTCCTTTTTACAAAGAACACATTGTGAGGGGCCATGAAAACCCCTTTTCATAAGGTTATCCCAAGATAAAATTCTTCTATGACCTACTAGCCAAACAAACATTTTGACTTTAGGAATGCTTAGGCTATCCCAAATATCTCTCCATATTCTTGTGATATTCCTATTTTGTTGGTGCTTTACATTATATCCACTTCTTGTTGTGTATTCTCCTGAGCTATTCAACTCCCAAATCAGCTTATCCTTGGCTCCCCTCAGAATAATCATTATTGTTATCTTTTTACTCAACTACCTCCTAGCATCAATGTCTTGTATACTTGTAAAAAATCTTCTTTCCATTTGTATCTTCCTTCCTGATCCTTGTACATAATGTTTGAAACCCTATCACCATATTTATCTTGAAGTAATCTCATCCATGGTTTCAAAATTGGATCTAGATTGAGTGGTTTTTTATCACACCAAGTATCCATCCAAATAGAAATTTTTCTCTAGTTCCCACCACCCATATTAGACCTTTAATCACTAAATCAATTGATTTTTTAAACCATTCCATAGAGCAAAACCATTTGGTAGTGAGAATGCAGTAAATATTAAGCTTGGGTCATTGGGCTCAACATATTTACTTAGAAGAATTCTTGCCCATTATCTTTGAATCTCTTTGTACAATCTCCAAATTACTTTTCCCCTAAGAGCTAAGTTTGCATCCATAAGAACTCTTAAACCGAGACCTCCCCTAGTTTTATCATCACACACCTTGCTCCATTTCACCAAAGGAAATTTCCTTTTATCATGTAATCTTAACCACAAAAATGACCACATAATATAGATTAAACTTTTTTCTATCAATTTTGGCATAGTATACAAGGACATATAATATGTTGGAATGGCCTATAAGACTAATTTAATTAGTTGCACTCTTCTTACTAATGATAACCATCTACCTTTCCATACCAATAGTTTATTCTAAACTTTACTTATAACTAGATTCCATAATTCTATCCTCATTCTCCCCTCAAATAAGGGCATCCCTAGATAAGTTGTTAGTAAATTTACCTCCTCCATTTGAAGTAACCTACATATCCCTACTTTGATTCTAGTTGAGGTGTTTAGGAAGTAAATTTTAGATTTTGTCCTATTAAATTTCTACCTGATGCTCTTTCATATTCCTTTAATAAGTTATTCAAAGCTCTAGCCTCATTTATCCTTGCCCTCCCAAAAAGGGTTGTATCATCTACAAACTATTGATGGGTGATGTTGTCAATGTTATTACTAGCCTTAAGTCCACTTATTAGCCCATATTTGTTAGCCTTCTTCAAGTTCCTACCCAATACCTCTACCATAATAATGAACAAATATGGTGATAGAGGATCTCCCTATCTAAGACCTCTCTTGGCTTTAAAATATTTTATTACTAACCCATTGACCAACACTAAATATGAAACTATAGAGACACAAGCTTTAATCCATCTGACCCATTTCTTCCCAAATCCAAACTTTTCTAATACTACAAAAAAAAATCTCATTTAACCCTATCATAGGCTTTACTCATATCAAGTTTTAAGATCATTGCTCTCTCTTTTCTTGAAGTTGTTGAATGCATAACTTCATGAGCTACTATGATCCCATCCAGAATTTATCTCCCTTTCACAAATCCTCCTTGCTCTTCTAAAATAATTTTGTCTAATAAAGGTCTTAACCAATTTACCATCACTTTGGAGATAATATTATATGCCATATTACATAGGCTTATGGGCCTAAATGAATCAAACAATTATGCATCCTTCTTTTTTGGAATCAAGGTAAGATATGTTGCATTTATTTTATAAGGTATATATTATTTTACCCTAGACTATTCCACTACCACCAATAAATAATCCTTCACTATATCCCAATTATGTTGATAGAATGTTGTAGAGAGCCCATCCAAACCTAGGGATTTATCCTTATCAAAAGAGAAAAGAGCTAAATGAACTTCTTCCAGAGTAATAGGCTCCATCAATTTCCTATTATCTTCATCTATTATAATTAAAGGTACTTCTTGTAGTAGTTTATCATTAAGAACTTCAAACTCCTCTAATCCTAGAATATTTTAGTAAAAAACCTTACCTCCTTTCTAATTTCACTCTAATCTTCAATCCAAACCCCTTCTACTAATTTAATTCTACTAATTCTAGATGTTGATCTTTATACTATTGCCATCCTATGAAAAACTTTATATTTTTATCTCCTTTTAACCAAGTCTATCTCAATTTTAATCTCCAAAATTTATCTTCCTTACTCAAAATATTATGATATTCACTAAGCAACTCCCTTTCCTCTAAGCTTGGATTATTATGATCACCTTTTTAGAAATTTGAAAGTTTATCTTTTAGTTCTTTCTTCTCAAAAATATTTCCAAAAGTGTTCTTGTTCCATTCTTTTAATCTAGATGTCATTGATTTAATTTATTTTGGAAGTGTATACAACCCACCATTTCCTAAAGAATTCCATATTTGTGCTATCATATCAACAAATTGAGGATGGTCTTCCCACATCTACTCATATTTAAAATATGATATTTTTTAATTCACTTACCACCATTTTAACTCTTATTGGCCAATGATCTAAACCAATCCTTGTCAAGGTATTAATTTTAGCACAAGTCCCTTCATCTAGCCAATGATCTGAGAGAATGCATCTATCTAATTTTTCTACTATTAGGTTTTAGCCTCTCCTATTGTTGGTCCATGTATAGTTGTCTTCTTCAAACTCAACCTCCCATAGATTATTATTTTGAATAAAAGCTAAGAAATCTCTCATACTTTGGGTTAATTTCCTAATTCCCCAAAATTTTCATCCAACTTGGTTATGGCATTAAAATATCCTATGATCATGAATCAAGTTTCTTGGTCTTTACTTCTCATAAAGGCTTCAATCCCACTCCATACTTCTAATCTACTTGATTGAGTTGTAGGTCCATAGACATTGATAAGGATGAAATAAATATCTACAAAGTAGCATGTGACTAAAGAGGCTATCCAATGCCTAGTTTTATGAATGGTTACACAAGAGGTTCTAATAGGATTCCAACATGTTAGAATTCCCCTACTACTCCTTTAAAATCCATAACATCCCATTCACATCTTGCCCATACTACTTTCATAGTTTTGGAAACTTCTTCCTTTGTCATTTTAGTTTCTTAGATACAAAGAATATTAGGCTTATTACTTAAACAAAGGTCCCTAATACACCTCTACTTTGAGGGGGCATTAGCACCCCTTATATTCCATGAGATGGTAATCATATCTCATTAGGGGCTACTAGCCCTACCTACAAATTACCAATATCATTTTATTGTTTGGTAAAGAGAAGTTCAACCAACTTAGTTTGTGTTCCTTTCTCTATGTTTGCTCTTGCTTCCCTAGATCTCGCTTGATAATTTGAGGGTTTTCCTCTTTTTCCTTGCCTATATTAGGAGTAGGTCTTATTATTCTATTCCTCAATATTCTTTCACAACTTTCTTTTTCATTAGATTTATCCTCTCTTAGATCTACTAAAAAAGCTTTTGACTTATCCTACTCATTTTTTAGTATTTCCTTATTAATGGTAGAGGTATTAACATCTAACACTACATTTTCTCTACCAATTTTCTTCTCTTAAATGGTGCATGGTACTTCAAGAGAGTCTTCAAAATCTGATGAGACACATTCCTTAGGTTCATCGAGAATGTTCATCCCTAAATTAAGATCATACTAAATAGATGATTCCTTATTAATATTTTGAACCTATTGTATTATGTCCTCTAAGATCTGATCTTCTTTTTCTTCATAGGCTAAAGCCTCAAAAGAATTGGTATTTCTTCCAATATCCTTCCTTACTAGTCTCCACTATTTATTTACTTTCATTTATCTAGACCTATTTTTTGAAGTTGAAAACCATCCTCATCCATGTCCATTTGTAAGTTTCTCTTATAATTTTCTACATATGTTTCTATTGGACTCTTCTTAGGGCATGATCTCTCAATATGCCCCACCTCATGACATCTTCTACATCTAAAAGATATATTTTCATAATCTATGGTTTGGATCCACAACTTACCCCCATACTTAAGAATGATTGATTCTGGTAAAGGTTTACTTATATCAATCATGACCAATATCCGAGCATAAATAGCCAAGAATCCATATTTTGTAGTTTCTAAAATCTCAAGGAATTATCCTAAAGTGTTTCCTATTGCCTTGAAGGTATCCATTTCCCAAAATTCAATGGGCAACCCATACATCCTAACCCAGACTAGTACTAGGGATAGATTTACATTTTTAGGTGCAAAGCCTTCATACCAATGGGTAAGGAAGAGTCCTACTCTTCCCATAAACCAAGGACCCCCTTTTAGGATTCTATATCTTTCCTCCCTAGAACAAAAAATGGCTAGGAATAAACCTTTGGGAAGAAAGGATAGACTCACTCCTAGAGACTTCCAACTCCTATCAATCCATTTTCTCAAGGCTGAAGCCCCTAGCCAAGACCCATTAAATTTACCAAAAATTATTATATCTTTGAGCAACAAGGATCACTTCTCTATGAGGCCCTCACTAACCTCTACTACTAGGGATGATTCTAAGGATTTAGCTATAAATTAATCCATGGGAAGGAAACTATAACTCAAAATCTACTAAAATTTACCAGAATATCCTATAGTGATTATAATATTTGATAAAAAACCTATAATAATTTGCATGCAAAATTTCTAAGATAAAGAAGGAGAAAAGAAACTTAGCTAAAAATTCTATGCCTAGACAAAATGTCTTACCTCACTAATGCCCTAGCCCTCCATTGCTCCTCCCATCATCCAAACCCTAGCTGACAAATATCTACAATTTTATTTTTTATAACTTGAAAAATCATCACTACCCTTGTTTTAGATGGCTGACTTCATAGGGTCATATCTCCCTCAATATTACTTAGATTCCTTCATATGACCACTCATTTTAAATCTCTTCAAATTCCACACAAATTGGTCCAAGAATCATCTAAATTAGACAACCCTTCACAAAGATATGGCTCCTAAAAGATGAGATTTTTTAAAAAAAATTGCCCTAACATTGCCCTAGTTTTGAATGATTATCTTCACATAAACATGGGCTTGGAATATTGAAAGAAGAAGAATTATTATTAAGAAAGGTGAAATATTATTGATTGAAGAAATTATTATATTTGAAATACTTGAAGATGAAAAAAAATATTGTGAAGAAACTAATTGAAGAAAGAAGAAGAAAATTGAAGCTGAAGAAATACATTATATTTGATTATTAAAAAATTAAATATTGAATGAAAATATTTGAGAAGAAATAATTATTTGAAGAAAATAAGAAATATTAAACTTGGAGTTAGAAGGACTTCAACAATGAAGGAAATTAATTATAGACAATTCAAAATAGATCAAGGTTTATACAAAACATGGCAATTTCTTCTACAAAGCCTCACATGTTTAAAGTTTCAAAACAAAAATTTAAAAAAGGATATGACATAAAAATTCAGAAGGTAATTATTGGTACATTGATTTAGGGGCAAGTAGACATATGACTGGAAACAAATAATGGTTTAGTTCCTTTCAAGAAAAATATGAGGAACTAGTTGCAATTGTAGATGATAAAATATATGAGGTCAAAGGTATAGGAAATATATTAATCAACTTATCTGATGGAAAATGCATGATTAAAAATGTATTATATGTACCAGGTTTAGTTGCTAATCTACTATCAATATCCTAGATGTTAGATCAAAATCTAGTGGTTGAATTCAAAATTGTTGGAAACAAAAAGAAATGTATCATCACTAAACAAGGAAAACTTATAGCTATTAGATCCTTCATAAATGGTCTATTTGCACTTGATACTTCATCAAATATTGTTCTATCAGTAAGAACATCAGAAACAAGAGATCTTTGACATAAGAGGTTAGGGCATATAAGTGCATCATCCTTAAATGAATTGAACAAATATCAAATGGTAATAGGTTTACCTAATCTAACATGGCAACCTACAATCTGTCTAGAATGCTTAGCAGGAAAACAACATAGAGTACCATTTGAATTAAGCCTACATAGAGCCAAGGAACCACTAGAAATAGTACATACAGACTTATGTGGACCAATGGAAGCTAGTCTTGGAGGACACAGATATTTTCAGCTATTTGTTGATGACTATTCTTAAAAAATGTGGGTTTACTTCTTGAAATTTAAATCTGAAGCCTTTATATATTTTAAATAGTTCAAGCAACTTGTAGAAACAGAAACTGGAAGATCAATCAAGAATATTTGCTCAGATAGGGGTGGTGAATATCTATCTAAAGAATTTGAATCATTTCTAATACAAAATGGTATAAAAAGACAACTTACTACAACTTATACACCACAAAAAAATGGTATAGCAGAAAGAAGAAATCATTCTATTATGGAAATGGTACGTTGTATGCTTAAAGAAGCAAATCTTGGTCATCAATATTGGGTAGAGGTTGTTAGTACTGCAATATACATTCAAAATAGATCTCCCACAAGAATTCTTAAAAATATTACTCCTAAAGAAGCTTGGTCAAGACGAAAGCCTTCAATAGCACACCTAAGAATTTTTGGATGTAAAGCATACATGCACATTCCAAAACAAAAGAGAACAAAATTAGATACAAAAACCTTATGTGGCATATTTCTTGGATATGATGATGCCTCAAAAGGTTATAGAATAATTGATCCAATCACAAAAAAATCTATGTGAGCAGAGATGTGGTATTTGATGAAGAATACAAAACAAATATTGAACATCCAAAGGACAATACAATTTCTATCTTAGATATTACATCAGATAAAGAAGAATATTCAGATGAAGAATAAAAAATATTTAATGAACCAGTTGAGGACTCAGAAGTCATAGCCTCATCACAAAGAAAAGAGGCAAAATGGTATACAAGTACACTTAAAGACTCAAAACTAGAAAGACTACTAGATCTTACCACTACAAGACCTCAAACTCATAGTATGACAAGAACAAATATGGGACTAATGAGTTCAATAATAGAACCTACGACAATACAAGATGCAATAAGACAACTAGAATGGAAAGCAACAATGGAATCAGAATATACAACACTAATAAAGAACAAAACATGGGATTTAGTTGATCTACCCAAAGGAAAAAACAATAGGATGTAAATGGATTTACAAGACAAAATACAAGGTAGATGGTTCTATTGATAAATATAAGGCACGACTAGTTGCAAAAGGTTATACCCAAATAGAAGGAATTGACTATGAAGAAACATTTGCACCTACAACAAAAATGACTACTATTCGTACAATTTATGCACTAGCAACTCAGTTTGGTTGGAAAATACATCAAATGGATGTTAAGAGTGCATTTCTTAATGGTGATCTTGAAGAGGAAGTATACATGATTCAACTAGAAGGATTTTTTTCTAAGGGACATGAACAAAAAGTTTGTAAATTAAAAAAATCACTATATGGTTTGAAACAAGCCCCTAGAGCATGGTATATTAAAATTAATGATCATCTACTATGACACAATTTTAAAAGAAGTGCATCTAATTCAAATATTTATATAAAAAAGTTGGATCTGAAATAATAATTCTTGTAGTATATGTTGATGATCTAGTAATCACAAGAAGTTCAAAAACACTAATAGATAGTGTAAAAAATGATTTGACAAAAGAATTTGAAATGACAGATTTGGGACTCCTACACTATTGTCTTGGTCTAGAAATTTGTCAAAAGAAAATAGTATCACATTGACTCAGACTAAATATGCAAGAACATTACTTGAAAAGTACAAAATGACAAAGTGCAAACCTAAAGATACTCCAATGGAACAAGGGCTACAATTATCAAGATATGATGAATCACCACAAATTTTTGCTACTATGTATCGTCAACTAATCGAAAGTCTTCTATACTTAACAAATACCAGACCAGATATTGTTTTTGTTGTAAATTATCTCTCCAGATTTATGCAAGATCCTAAGGAAAACCACTGGAAAGCGACAAAAAAGATACTACAATATGTCAACAATACCATAGAATATGGTCTAGAGTACAAGAAAAATAATAATTTCTATTTACAAGGATATTCAAATTCAGACTATGTAGGTTTAGTAGATGACAAAAAATCAACATCAGGCTATGTATTTTATCTTGGATCAAGACCTATTTCATGGCATAGTAAGAAACAACATGCAGTAGCTCTCTCATCAATAGAAGCAGAGTATCGTGCCACAAGAGATGCTATATGTGAAGCACTTTGGTTACAATACATTCTATCAGATATGGGGATCAAAAGAACTCCTACAATATTAAATTGTGATAATCAAGGAGTTCAAAAATTAATTAAAAATCCTATGTTTCATGAAAGAACAAAACATATTGAAGCTCAATGTCACTTTATCAGAGATCATGTTCTAGATCATCATATTCAAATAAAATATGTTTCTACTGAAGATCAACTTGTAGATATTTTTACAAAAGCACTTGGACAAAACAAGTATAAGATATTTCAAAGCCATCTTTGCACAACAAGAAAAATAGAATAAAGACAATGGACCTTCATACCAAATAATGTAATAGGGGGGGTGTTGGAGGTATTACATTATTTGGTACCTTGCAATATTAATGCAAGGACCATGTAAATAGTTTAGACTAGAGTGTGTTTAATATTTGAGTATATAGTAGGTGTCAAGTTAGTAAGTGTGGAGTTATATAAGTGAGGTGATGTGAAATGAGTTATGTGCAATCATGAGAGTCTTTGTCTTTATGTAAATATGTGAGATTTATTATTGAGAAATATGAAGAGTTATATCTCCCATGAGTATGAGGAGATGAAGAGTTTATGTAAGTGTAAAGGTCAAGAGTCTTGTGAATATGAAGAGTCTCATGTATGTATATATTGAAGACAAAGCTTTGTAATAATGTATCAAAGAATAAGCATTGCATTACATTGCATTGCTTTAGTAGATATATTTTCAATAATATTAGTGATTTTGCTCATTATTATTATGGATTAATTTATGTGTAAATTTGTTCTTGAGATATTGTGTGATCCTGAAAGTGTTAAACTTGAGTATATTGGATTGCTAATATGAATAGACTATAAGAAAAATATTTAAAACAGGGAATATAAAACCTAACAACATATATCAAAAGGTTATTTAATGATATCTTTTAGCATGGTTTTCTAAAAAATTTGAAAATAAGTTTATCTATACCTCTCTCTAAAGTGGTGATATAGACAACCCTTCAAATTATTGAACCCTAATTGTCAATCCTTTATCTGCAAATCTTTTTGGTAGTATGGCCAAGCAAAAAATCAACAAGTGAATAGAACAAGAAGGAAATATGGTAGACTGAGATGTATATTTTAGGTCAAAACACTCATCAATAGGTCAGTGCATCACATTACGATATATCATTGAAAAATATGGGAGGTAAAATGGCATACACATTGTTATCTTTGACTTCAAGAAGTCTTTTGACACAATGCCGAGAAGTAAAGTATGGAGTATGATGGAAGAACTATGCATATAAAAAATATATAGGATGACAACCCATACATCATATAAAGAGGTTCAAGCTAAAATAAGCTAAAATTAGAACACAAGAGAGTGTTTTAAAATACTTTCAAAGTGACATAGGAGTTAGACAAAGATGTTTATTATCTTTGATTTTATTTGTCTTATATATTGGTATGTTAGAAGAATCACTAAATATGAGTGGAGGAACAATTATTTAGTTAGGCAGTTATATGGTGAAGCTACTTTTATATGCAAATGATTTCATTTTGATCGTAAGAACAACATACATGTTAAGAGAACATTTAAAGGCCTTAGAATACTTCTACAAGAAAGTTGGAATGCAAGTAAATTCTAACAAAACCAAGATAGTGGTTTTCACTAACCAAAAGAAAAATAACGATAAAGATTTTAATTTGAGGGGGGCTCCTCGAATAAGTAATAACATACAAGTATCTTGGTGTAGGTTTCAATAATAAACTTAGTTGGACAATGTGTAGATTGAAAAGATTAATGAGAAGTTGGAGAGGACTCTTTGTATTGCAAAACAAATATAGGGAAGTAGAATTATGGGATTGGAAGATCATCTAGGTCTTATTAGGATTGTTGGTACTATTAATGGTGGTTTATGAGTGTGAAGTATGGACCAATAATATATTGAGTTGGAAATGGAGAAAATAAAGAGGATAAAAAAAAACGTTTGATTACAAACAAATTCAAAATAAAAACTCTAGTTCAACATGAAATACTTCTAGGAGAAACAAATATTTTTCCTATAGAGATAGCCATAATGATTCATTTCCTAGGATATCTAAAGAGATTAAACAAATGGATCTAAATAAGTGATCTTAGGTTATAACAAGAGATGACCAAGGAAAAAGAAAAAAAACCATTGAAATGAATAAATGAAATACTATTTAATTGAATGTCTACACAACAACAAGAATATGAAAGTCTATGTAAGGGAAAAAGTCAAGGTAACAATGTGAACAAAAGAGTTAGGAATAAATAAGGTGCATTACTTAGCTAGGTTTGAACCCACATATGAGCATCGTAAATTGTAAATTGTAAATTGTAAATTGTAAATTGTAAATTGTAAATTGTAAATTGTAAATTATAAATTATAAATTATAAATTTTATATATATATATATATATATATATATATATATATATATATATATATATATATATATATATATATATAAAGAGAGATCTCAATTATGAACTAGTTCATGTCCACTAATGTCAAACAAGTAGATGAAAGAGATCTAAAAAGACATATAAAGAGAGAATATGCACCAATTGCACTTCACAATACAAAGAAACAATTTATCTTAGAATGCAAAGCTTATAACTAGCTTAGATATATATAGATATATATATATATATATATATATATAAACGTCGAGAGTTATCAATCTTAAGGCGCCCATTTCTTAATGTCGACGCCCATTTCTTAATGTCGATTTTTTTAATAAAATATTAATATTGTTTACAGTGTGGCTGACCTTCCTGGCTACCATTGTAGGGCGCCTATCCACGTAATAATATTCAATATGTTAATACATTAACAATAGATTTTGTCAAAGAAATAATTTTCGTCAGTAAAATTATAATAATATTTAAAATGATTATGTCGACATATTAATAAAATTAAATTTTTATTTTAAATGTAAAATTATAATAATATTTAAAATAATTATGTTGGCATATCAATGAGGATCACTACTCTGATTCCTTCAACAAGTTGTGACGGATGGAGCAGCAAGGAGGAGGAGCGAGAGGTCTAGGGGCATCAAACCCTAGGTGTGGGACTTCAGAGGGCAGATCAGCAGACGCGGCAGGTGGGGGCTGCGGCGAGATAGCGAGCCCCCGGGCGGAGGATGTGGACAAGGAAGTTCTTTTGGAACCGGTCCAAGGGCGTTGGGCGGATGCGGTTGAAGATTTCTACGAGGGGGACCCGGGACTCTATGCGTCGGGATCAAAGGAAGAACCAAGAAGGAGACAAAGAGAAACATGGCAACTGGAGACCTTCATATCTTAATGCTCTTCGCGGTAAGCAAAAATTATCCGACTCTTGTTTTAATCTAAAATCTGTCAATGGTAGGTTGCACGTCCCAGATTCCTTAGCTCAGCATGTGGCTATGGAGGGCAGAACATCTTTGGTGGCTAAATTTATGGGGGTGAGGCCAGACATGGAAGTCATAAGGAGATGGGCCATCCAAAAATGGCGGCCAAGGGCCGGTATGATGATTAAGGCTTTACCCAAGAGTTTTCTTTTGGTGACATTTCAATGTGAACGGGACATGGAAAGGACTCTCCAAGGAGGTCCTTGGTTTTTTGGGAAAAGGGGCTTGTATACGAAGCGTTGGTCCCCGATTTCAACCCCCGAGACTCGGAGTCTTTGGATTTGGCTCCTATTTGGGTTAAGATGCCGGGATTACCTCCGCTTTTCGGAGCAGACAAATATTGGGTGGGATAGCTACGAGAGATTGGAGAACTAATAGCTATTGATCCTGCAACCTTGAGCAAAACAAGACTCATGTATGCTCGCATGTGTGTGTTGGCGGACATGAGTAAAGAGCTCCCTAAATCCATTATTTTGTCGTCTATGTTTGGCCTTCATACTCAGGTATTTGAATATGAAAATATGTCTTTTAAGTGTAGTGTTTGTGGGAAGGTAGGGCACCGGGGTATCCACTTTGCATTTCCAAGAACCGACCCCCACTCCAAAATGCGATCCTCAAACCCGGAATAATATCCCTCCCCATGAGATCTCCATTCCTACCCAACACTGGGCCTCAAGGACGTGGAGCTCAAAATCCGAATATCGAGAGACCACTGTTCGCCCTATTGTAAGCAAGAGGCAGCGTTTTAACCCTCCTCCCAAAAATTCCTATGCCCCAAAACCCTCTCACGGGGAGGCTGGTCCCTTTGATGGGAACCCTCAAGCTCAACTTTGCTCCTAAGATGATACTGACAAGCCTCGGAGCCAAATCACAAAGGAAAGAACCCCATAGATCAACGCCACAGGGAAAGTAAGTTTGATTGGGTGATACGGGAGGCCTATGGAGGCTCGGTGGAAGTGGTCCCATGTCTGCGAGAGGAATTTATGGGAAGAAATTCCAAGGAGATCAACATCCCGGTGGAGAACGGTTTTGATGCATTAAATCATTTGAAGGGAGATCGGATGGACAGACCAAGAAGTGGAATGCGAGGTAGAGGAGACTCAAGAGAAGGATTTAGAGGAGAAAAATCGAGAGGAAGGAGCGAGGAAACTAATAATACGAGGCAAGGATACTCGGGGAGGAAGAGGTGAACCACCAAGATCAGTGTAACCCCAAAGCAGGGAAAAAAGAATCTACTAATCAAGAAGCTAAGAGCACGGAATCATCTCCATTGTCAAAAAGACCAGTTAACCTGGAAAGCCAGATTTTTACCCCAAATACCAAGACTGACCTACCCAAGATGGTTACTAGAAGCCAAGTGAATCCTAAGGAACTTCAACCTAGAGCGGATGTATGGGGATATGGTTCGGTAGGAAGAGGGAAACCTAGCAATGCTGCCTTAAGGCAGAAAGAAGCGAGAGCGAGGAGTGGGTGATGGCACTCAAGCGGTATTGCTCTTTGGGGCGAAGGCTCGAGGATCCAAAGCCCATAAATGAAGATTCTTTCATGGAATATTCGTGGGAGTAATCCTGCCAAAAATAAGAGCTTTGTATGCTCTTAGACAAGAACACAAACCGGATATGATTTTCTTGCAAGAAACTAAAATGGAGGAGAGTAGAGTTATTCCTTTTAAGAATAGGACTTGGCGAGAAGGCTGAAGTAGTAGGCCAAGAGGCCACTTGGAGCAGCGGGGAGGGTTCTTGGTTATGTGGAACAAAAATGTGATTGATAGTAGAGTGATTACGATGTCTAGTTGGTTTATTTGTCTCTTATGTGTGGATAAAACCACGCGGGAAGAGTGGATCTTAACGAATGTATATGCTCCGATTAGACGAGGGATGAGAAGGGTTCTTTGGAGTCGGCTAGGCTGAATTGAGGGAGACGGTCCCCAACTACCCTTGGATTGTGGCGGGGGATTTCAATTGCTACCTTAATCCTGTAGATAAATTGGGGGGCTCTCAAAGAATAGCTGCGATATCTACGAGTTTAGAGATTTTGTTGAGCAACATGAGGTGATGGATGTGGACTGCGTAGATTCTCCTATACATGGTCTAACAAAAGATTGAAGGAAAACCAAATTCGAGATAAGATTAGATAGGTTTCTTCTTTCTCAAGAATGCATGGAGAGGTTTGGGGACTCTTCATTAACGGCACTCCCAAGAATCGGGTCCGATCACAACCCAATTCTATGGGAAACGAGGGGAGGACTCTAAGAAAAGATACATCGAGACCCTTTCGATTCGAACTTATGTGGTTCCAACATCGGGATCTCAAGGATACGGTTTGCCCAATGGTGGGACAAAAAGTATAATGGTTCGAAAGCGGCCCAAGTGGCATGTAAACTAAGGAATGTGAAGGCTAACATTAGAGAGTGGAACAAAACTTCCTTTGGCAATATTTTTTGTTAAAAAGGCGAGAACTAAAAGACAAGATCAATGAACTACGGGAGAAGTTGAAGTCGGAAGCGACTTACGAGAGGATCGAGAAACCGGGAGAGGGAGGCCATTGGCAGAATACCACACGATGCTAGGATTTGAAGAAACCTTTTGGAGGCGAGAAATCCAGGTTGCGTTGGTTAAAGGAGGGTGACAGAAATACAAAGTTCTTCCATGTCTCTACTCTTTGCCACGGGAGTACTAACAAAATTAAGGAGATCAAGATGGCCGATGGGTCTAACACCAAAGATATGGAAGACATAAGGAGGGAAGCGGTTGAGTACTTTAAATCGTTGCTAGAAGATGTAAATCCGACTATTGAAGAAGAGGACTCTCTGTTGGCGGCCATTCCACCCCTCGTAGCGATAATCTTAATGGATTCTTACTTAGTCCTTTCACAAAGGAGGAAATCAAGAAGGTCGTTTTTGACATGGATGGTAACGACTCCCCGGGACCGGATGGCTTCCACTGCGACTTTCTTCCGGAAGTTTTGGGATATCCTAGGCAATGATGTAGTGGAAGCTATAATTGAGGCTCAAAAGGACATGGAAATCCCGAGAAGGAGTTAATGCTACTTTTTTAGTCCTCATCCCTAAACTAGTGGGAGCAATGGAATTTTCCGAGTTTCGCCCTATCGGTTTATGTAACACTACGATGAAGATTCTCACAAAAACAATCGCCAATAGGGTGAAGGTTATCCTTCCTTTCATCATTGATATGAACCAAGGTGGCTTTGTGAAAGGGCGACAAATATTGGATGGTATCATCACAATTCATGAGGTTATTCATTCAATGGTGACTAGTAAGGAAGCGGGTATGTTACTAAAGCTTGATATGAATAAAGCCTACGACCAGGGTCTCATGGCGGTTCCTCACCAAGATTTTGGGTAAGTTTGGTTTACGTCCCCGAGTGGATTAAGTTGATTTTTAGTTGTATCTCTACTACAAGATTTTACTGTCATGGTGAATGGGTCACCCTCAGGTTACTTTAAGAGTGAAAGGGGGTTGCGACAAGGAGATCCTTTGTCTCCATACTTGTTTATTATTTTAGCGGAAGCATTGGGTAGGAACATTTCAGCAGCGGTGGCGGATGGTCAATTGGAAGGTTTTAAACCGGCCTCAACGAGCGAGGGCCGGTGTCTCACCAACGGTTTGTGGATGATACAATCATTGTGTCCAAAGCCTCGGTGCCTCAAGCTAGGAAGTTGAAGAGAATTCTAACCAAGTATGAGACAGAAGCGGGACAGTACATAAACTATAAGAAGAGTAGCATCTATTTCTTTAACACGCTTGGTGGGAGGGAGGAAAGAATAGCTAACCTCTTCGGTTGTGGAAAGGAGCTTCTACCGGCAACTTATCTAGGCATGCCTATGTTCGAAGGAAGAATGAAGGCTACTTTGTGGAACTCGGTCATTGACGGGATCTCCAAAAAGTTAGCGGGGTGGAAGGGCGGCCTTCTCGGCTCCGCGAGAAAAGCCTTATTAGTTCAAACTACTTTACTGAGCATTCCAATTTCTTGCATGTCTCTATTTAGAATGCACTGCAAAGGTCAGAGCTACATTGGAGCTAATTCAACGCAACTTCTTGTGGTCGAGGTTCGAGAGGAGAGAAAGAGAATTTCATTGGTAGCATGGAATCGGGTGTGTGCAAGCAAGGATCGGGGGGGCCTGGGGTTAAAGAGAATGAAAGAATTGAATCAAGCTACGATTGGCAAACGAGTATGGAGATTTATCAATAATGATCAATTGGGATGGGTAAAACTTCTTAAGGCAAAATATATCGGAAATAATCGGGACTTCACGAAAGGTGATAATCTTCCTAGAGGATCCTATTTTTGGAATTGTTTGCTCGAATGTCGGGAGGTAGTCAGGAAAGGCATCAGATGGAGAATTGGTAATGGAAGACAAGTGGACTTTTGGAAAGACCCGTGGTTGGAAGAGGCCCCTATGAAAGATAACTTAGACCTTCAAGTCCTCCAACATAAACTTTCGAAGGAAATGGGAGGAAAAGTAGGGGATTTTATTCTTTGTAGCACGGGAAACTTCTTCTTGGAAGAAAATCACGAGTTCATAATCCGTCGAGCAAGAGAAGGTGGCCCTAACCAAACTCAATGATGCTTTAAGGGTGTTCCCGATCATTCATGGGGGAGGAAGAGACAAGGCGATTTGGGGCAAAACTACAAGTGGGATCTATTCGGTAAAAAGCGCCTATAAGTTAATCCACTCGGGATTCAATGGGTGGACTCAGACTTACATTATTTGGTTAAATAATTTAACCCCAAAAATAGCTTTCTTCTTTTGGTTGGCGAGTTCAAAATAAGATCCGACAACGAGATAATCTGCAAAGGAGAGGTTTCCAATTCATCAATCGATGTATCTTGTGTGAGAAAGCAATAGAATATGTAAGTCATATATTTCTAACTTGTGATTTTTCTTGTACGAGTCTTCCAAATGATCTGTCCAAATTTCATATAGATTGGAGTCTGTCCAAATAGCATGTCGACTTACGCATACGGTGGGCTTCCCCCTTAGGGCAAAGCTTTTGACTTGGCTGCGGAAGCTCGGCTTACCCCATTTTTTATGGGGGATATGGAATGAGAGAAATAAGAGAGTATTTAAAGGACGTAAGAAAGATCCCGAGGTTATGTGGCAATAAAATAATCGAGCTTTGAAAGAAAAGCTGGAAAACTTTCTTCTTCAAAAATGAGACCATGTCTCTAAGGGAAAGGAGGATTTTGCGGAGCTGGGGAGAGGAACTTCCAGGACCTAGACATTACAACCAACCCACGGGATGGTGTCAAGTGGATACCCCCACACAAAAGTGGGTTAAGTTTAATTTTGACGGGGCGGCTAAAAGGAAATCCGGGGCTGCGGGGAGCGGGGAGGAGTTTTGAGAAATGAGGAAGGAAAAGTGGTCCTTGCCTTTGCGAAACCTTTGGGAACTCAAACAAATCATTTTGCGGAAGCCCGAGCACTGCATGCGAGGCAATGAGAATTGCCGGACTTGAGGGTTATAAGGAAGTTATCTTTGAAGGGGATTAACTTAATATAATCAAGGCAATTAAGGAGGATAAAGACCCCAGTTTGGACCATATTGGAGCTTATCCTAGAAGCAAAGATTCATAAATCTCATTTGGTTAATGCCCGAATCCAACACACCTTGAGAGAAGGGAACCGAGCGGCGGATCTAATGGCAAATATTGCGGTTTCTGTTGGGGAGATGCAAATTTGGAAGGATAACTTCCCTCAAGAACTATTGGTGTTGGGTTCTAGAGAAGAGCTAAGATCAAACACTGTTAGAGCATCGGGGAGATCGGAGGGGCTGATGATGAGTAATCCGACGAGATGGAATTAGGCGAGAAAAGGCATCCCATTTGTTGGGGCACGGGAGGTGACAAGTGTACGGTACGGCAACCTAGTGTTAGTAAGTGCTAGGTGTTGTTTGGTTTTTGTTTTATCTGAATAGTCAAGCGACAAGTATAGGATTTTGGACTCTAAGTATGGCTTAATGTGAGTCTTAGAAAGATCCATTTTGTATTTTGATTATACGGGCTTGATGCTAGAACCAGCCCATTTTGACTTTGTAAAAGGTTTGTGGACCTTATAACCACCTCTACCTTATACCAAAAAAAAAAAAATAGATTTTGTGTTTAAATTGTTGGCAGAAACAAAAGTCAAGGAACTAAAAATTTTAACATTAAAAATAATAAAAAACAAGATCAATACTATAAAAAAAACTGGTTAATAACTCAATAATTATTTTTTTAATATAAAATTTATTTCTTTTAAAAAACAAATAAGATAATGCTTTAAGTCTAGTAAAGAAGCTTTAATATCTTATAAATTATTTTAACATAATAATTTATTAACCTGCAAATTATTTAAAACTTATATCTCACCTACTAATGCTTTCAACATTTGAAAAAAAATTCAAATCCAAACCTCCTTACACTATAAATCCTTTTATCGTCAACAAGTGGTTTGGGTTTTGGGTTCTTTTTGAGAAGACCCACAATCAAACCACGATAGAATATGCGTGAGTGTGTACATGTAAACTTATATATATATATATATATTTGGTTATTGTGAGAAACCCCTTGACCAACGTAAATATATAAATATATATATATATATATATAGATTTGGTTATTGTGAGAAACCCCTTATGATCAAGGTATAAGGCTGAGCAGTCTCCTCCCAACCATGACCCCTTCTAAAGTCGAGAGCTATACTTATCAATAAGAAATTTAACACAAAACCACCACACACCCACCCCCTCACACACTCGCCCACGCCGCAGTTTGAACCTTGAACCTCCCGAAAAAGAGCCAAAGTTCGAATTGTTGCGTTGCACCCCAGGTGCAATAAATAAAAAAATTGTCTCTAAGCTACCCCACAATAATTTACTATTTATTTAAAAGTAAAAATTTTGCTTCAATATCATTAATAAAAATATGTTTGATGATATCTATCTATGAATCAACTAATTTTTTTTTCCAATTTAGGTTAAGACATTGTAGTGGTATGTCTTTTTGGGTTCTCATCTAGAGACCCAAGTTCAAACAAATGCACAAGGAGCCGAGACTCTTTCAAAATTCCATACTGTACCCTAATATTTTTTAGTTTTTATTGGAACATCATAATATTATGGCTTTGGGTTTTCATCCATGTGATATGTCTTTGGGTTCTGGTTTAGAAAACTTAGGTTCAAACCATGGCATAAGGGATCAACCCTTTCAAAATCCTATGCTTTACCTTAATTTTTTTTAGTTTTGGTTAGAACACTGTAATGGTATGGCTTTGGGTTTTCACCACGGGAACTAAGATCCTTTCAAAATTATGTGCTTTACCCTAAAAAGTTTTTCAAAAGAATAAATTCATTGATAACAAGTGCTTGGGTATGAATTGTCCCAATTCAATTCTTATTTTGAAAAAAAAAAAAATTGTTTTCCAATTTGTAGAGGACTTCAAGTTGATGAATTTAAAAAAAAAAAAGCCAATGATTTTGTATTGTTCTCGATCAAGATTAAATTTGACCAACAAATAGTGAACCTCCCATTTCCTAAGGACTTGAACCGTATTCGAAATCTAGCTTAAATCAAAGCATGTTGAATTCAGCTTTTTCTGATTAGAACCAAAGCAACCTTTTATCTTTTATAATACCACGCCCAGGCATAGGAGGGCCTACGAAAGTTGGTGCGTTTGGTTGGTGAAGCAGACGATTGACCGCATTACCCATCTCAAAAAATTTGCAATAAGGTATTTGGGTGTGCCATTTTTTTTTAATATTCTTAAATATCCAGGTGCTCATTCGTTGTAACTTAACCGATTTTCTCCTAAATTGAATGTGGGTGTAGTTTTTCAGAGGTATCAAATTGAATTAAGTTGAGAGGATGGGAGAGAGCACACAGGTGGGGGTTACCCCAAAGATTGCCCCTTCGATGCTTTCATCAGACTTTGCAAATCTGGCTTCAGAGGCCAAGTATATGATGGAAAATGGTGCAGATTGGCTTCACATGGACATCATGGTATGCATTTATTTATTTATTTTGTTTTTAATATATCCTCCTCCACTGCCTTCGCTTGAAGGTTTCTGACCTGCTGCAGGTGCAATTTGATTGTGTTTATTTTATTTTAGGTATTATAAATATGATTTTAGTTTTAGTGGTTTATTTTTGCATAACATTTGCTTTATTTAATTGTATTAACTTAATCAGTTAGATTCCTAAGTTTAAAAAAAAAAACCAAAATTTAAATCTGATTAATGTTAGAGAAAAATTAAAAAAATTATGTTTTATTCGGAACAATAAACTATTTACTAGTTCAACAAACTAATAATAACACAATATCTAATTGTTTGAGCTAGCTTATAAATATTAAATTGAGTTTATCTAACTGTTTGAGCTAGCTAATAAATATTAACTTGGGTTTGAATATGAATATCAAAGACAAAGACAACAGTCCACTTAACCATAGAACAAACTTAAAAGTTCACCGGCACATAAGAATCATGGATAAGGACAATCTCTATGATTGATGAGTTAGAAACTTTATGATTGATGAGTTACAGTTCCTCAACCAATTGATAAACTAGACAATTTCGAAGTTCACCAGTGCATAAAAAACTGGACTAAGACAAACTCTATGATCCATGATTTATAATTCATGAAGAAGAAGGACAAACACATTGATTAACACACAGTCTCCAATATTTTGTGATCAGTTACCTACAACTAATCACATATTCATTATGTGAATAGAGACACGCTGGATATTCACATCCTCATAAGCTGAAAGCTTACTGCAGTGTTAACGGTGTTGGCCTCTCTTTGGGGATGTCCAAGGTTCAAACCCACTGAGTATGAGGGGACCCAGACCCTTCATAAAACTTGCTTTTTTAACTCAAATTCTTGATAGAAAAAGAAGATATTCACATCCTCATGGCTAGTGACATACAACCAGTCATAGGTACAACATACCTCTTGTAAATATTGGAAACATATAACCATTCACAAGAACATTCACATCCTCATGGCTAGTGACATACAACCAGTCATAGGTACAACATACCTCTTGTGAATATTGGACATACACAACCATTCACAAGAACATTTATTGGATTTTGTTTAGAAGGTATACATTTCTCAGTCTTCAAATCTGATTTGGGAACAAGTCCGGATCATGCCATAGCCGGTCTTCCTGCCATTGTAGCACATTTCCCACATGGGCTCCTGGAATAATTTACCTTTGTTGGTGGTCTTCCCGCACTCCAAGGCAATTCTTACCAGTCCGGAGGCCATTTCTTTGACAAGGGCGCTGGTGGGTGTTGTGAGCTCAAGGAGGAGAAAGGGTGCAGACTGAACAACATGCCAGTCATGTTGTTCCTATGGCTGGAAAGTCCGATGGGTTGTGGGGCATTAACAACCATCTGCAGGGAGAGCTCGGCAGCGTCAATAACTGGAAAAAGGTGGTAATTCCTTAGAAGAGTTTTCTCAGCTTCCATTTTCTTTCAGCCAAGATCAAGGTCAACTGGTTTTTACCATCACCCGTTTGTTTGTCGACTTCAAGATGGCATTTGTCTCTTGTCATCCCCATCTCTCAAAGCATCGAAATTCCTTCCCTCTTTGCTGTTGGCGAAGCGAGGCAACAATATTCAAATGCCATTTCCTTCTATCTACATGTCATATACACCTCTGTTATAACATTCTCACAAAACCTCACAGCAGGTGGTGCATATGATTACCCTAGATTGCAGGTTCCACACTCAAATTTCCACCCTCAAGGTTTAAAATACATAGTGGTATTGTTGGTGAGGCTTTGGAGCTGTCTCCTTCTGAGAAAGATCCGATTTTGGGATACAGCCTAAGATCCAGATCAGATCTGAGAAGAAAGCAAATAACATGGCTCTGACACCATCTTGCAAAAAAAAACAAAAAACTTAATCTATGTTTTATTTATCATTTGCAATGCATTTATACAAAGAAATCCTAGTGCATAATTTGGTAGACAGTTCAATAAACTAATCAAAAACTGAACATCATTTGCAATGCATTATACAAAGAAATCCTATTGCATCATTTGATAAACAATATACTAACTGACAGTTCAACAAACTAATCAAATAACTGAACAACACGCTATCTAACTATTTGAGCTACCTAACAAATAGTAACTTGAGTTTTATATTCATTATTCTAATAGTTATACATGCATAATTTTCAAGTTTATTGTAATAGCACCATGTGATCATGATTAATTAGCAGGTGAGGCCCATTTCAATCCCATATAACCAATTAAAAGAAATTGAATATTCGCCTTTATTTCTATAAAATAAATTTTACATTCTTAAAAAATTTGTCCTATATAATATAAAATAAAAAGTTTAAGAAGTCATAAAAATTAGAGATTGATATCCAAATAGAGTCACTAGAAGTAATGCACTTTCAAAAAGTCTATGCTTCTTAGGAGAGGCAGTTGGGCCTTAACATTTTAATTGACTGTTGAAGTACGGTGCACCCAGAATTGGATGCAGAGTTACTGAAGTGTCATGCCTTTTGGGGATTTGACAAATGAGTTCATAGTTTTGGTTCCCTGCATTGAGAATTGGATGAAGTGTGTTTTTCAATTGACATGTCTTGTTGGGATTTGATCAGTAGGCCTTTTCTAAGGGTGGCCTTATCTATGCTCTTTCCTGTTGAAGTACCTTGCACCCCAGAACTGGATGCCGTGCGTTACAGTGTTACTAATGCACAAGCCTGGTTGGGATTTGAACTTGGGGTTTTGGTATGAAAGATCTAAATTGGTTTACCATTTGAGAACAACCCAATTCACAACCACGGGTATGATGATATAAAAAGATGGATTTATCCGGTCTCTATATGATCTATACATATTGTGTTGTCATGACTGAATGATTTGAATAAGATCAGTTATGCTTTTGTTGGAGAACAAATGGAAATTACTACATGATTTCTTGTTTAGCTAAAAGTTTATAACCAGGATACCTTCTTCAATACAGTATCAGTTCGTAAGTTTGTACCCACATGAATCATATCTATTTATGGGCCTAAGTAAAGGTTAGTATTGAAAGCACATGTATTCTTAACAGGAACAGATCCGACATGTGTGTTGTCTAATCAATGTAAGGGGCACCTTATAAGGTAGCTTATCATTTGCATGCTTCTCTACGTGTGTGTTACTCAATGAAAGATAAATTATACTACACTGAGAAATATGTTAAATCATAGACAAGATGAAGCCATAAATCTAGGGTTCCTTATTAAAGAACTATGAAAAACTTTAACCTATTAAAACAAAATAGCATGTAATAGCCACATTAAGGAGCTATAAGTTCCACTCTAATCTGGTTGAGAATGTAGACCTATGTTGCACCAAAAATTAGAAATGGGTAACTGCAAAATTCAGAATTGACTGTATTGGAATCATGGATGGCTAGTTCTGTAAGGAGGAAAACTTTGGGGTAAAGTTCTTAAGGAAATATTGGAACCAACAGGAAATGGTGCTGGAAAGAGCTGAAAATTCTGGATGGCATTGTAAACTTCTAGAAACTTCTAGGAAAGGGATTTGAAAGGAACATTTTGAAAATCAGATTTCTACTGTATGGAACATCTGGAAACTCTTGGAAAATCCAGACAAGTTCTGAAATTTTCCGAAATTTTCTGGAAATGTTTTAAAAGTTTATGTTGGCTTTTTAAGCCTTACTACCACAAAATAGCCACAATATTTAAGGTCAAAATCATAATAAAATTTGTGAAATAATATATGAGCAAATTAATATGTATATCAAGGCCTATATAATACTAAAATAAACATTCACTTATATAATCAAATATGAATGTAAATGGTCTAAGTCATTCATGAACTATGCATGAAGAAAACTTACAATATTAATTGCTCAAAATTTGTATACAAGCTTTATTCTTTCTCTTCCTGTTATAGCTCAGATATTCGTGTGTTCAATTGTTCCATTCCTTCTTATGGAGCATTGTCTCCATAATATAGCCTTAGTAATATGACTCTTCAAGTACTTGATTATTGCTCTCCATATGACAAGTCCCATGACCTTTGGCTTATCATCTTGCCACTTGCATACTAGACTCTTCACTTTCTTCTTACATGGACACTTGACTCTAAGACACTTGCACACATATACATGACTCTTACACTTCTACATGCACTCCTAATCTAAGACACTTGTGCACATCCTCACATTACATATTTGCACTCTTACATACAAGACACTTGTGCACATTCTTTCAATATACACTTGCACTACATGACACTTGTGCATTTCCTACACATTAACACTTACATGAAAGGGGAAATATAAATCACACACCTAAACTATAGACTCAACCCTAATCTATTACATATTTACAATTGTACCATGAAGGTACATTAGCATATACCAAATAATGTAATATTCCTCAACACCCCTTTGTATTACATTATTTGGTTATTGAAGACTTCAATTTTCAATCTTGGTCTTCATCTTTGTCTTCAGTATTCAATCTTCAGGTGACCTTGCATTGTTCATGAACCTCTGCTTCTCTGGAATCTTCTTCATCATATTGAATCTTGGGTTCATCCTCTTGCTTGAATTTTGCTCTGAGTTCTCCTTCATCTTTATTCTTTAGGTCTTCAATCTTTGTATCTTCCTTGTCTTGTCCGTGAATTGCTTGAGCTTCTTTTTCTTCTTTGGCTTCAGATTCATATGTATGAATAATATTTTCTTTGACCTCTAGACGACGTGCTTCATTCAATTTAGTTTTCTTACAATCTTGATATTGTTTTGCTTCTTCTGAACATTCACTTAGAGCATCATAATAATTTCTTGAATTAGATGAACTTGGAATGTCAATATTGCATGAAGAATGAAACATTGTTTTTAGAGATGATTCACTTGATTCAATTGTATCAATTTCTACTTTTCTTTTTAGAGTTTCAATCAACTCCTTTTGTTTCAGATTTTCATCTTTATGAAGTTCAAGTGAAAGCAATGCCATATACATTATGCTACCTATATCAAGAGGTATCATAATGTCATCCTTTGAATTATCAATTGCTTCAATAAGTTTTGAGTGTAAATAGTATTCAAATGTCTCAAAACTTTCATATATTGCTTCTCTATAGATGAATTGTATTACCATATCTAGCTTACCTTTAGATTTTTCAATCAATTTTCCAATGCCAGATTTAATAACTTCTAATCTTTCTTTTTTGATTATGGACTCTAGATTTCCTTCCATAATGATCAAAGTTTGCAATTTGATTCCTTTGAAGTAGTAATCCTTATATCTCCCAAATTAAGAAATAACTCAAAAAAATGAATTTTGCAAATTTCAAATTTCGAAACCTTTGATGTAGAAAACCTTTTAAATCCCTAATATTAAATTTGCAAAATTTCAATAAATAAAATTTCTTCAAAAACTTTCTAATTTCAAAAACTTCAAACCTTATAACACCTTTAAAAATCAAATCATAAAAAGAACTTTAAATCTTCAAAAATAATTTCAAAAACGTTAAAACTTAAAAAAGGACTTTAACTCCTTATAACTCCTTCAATAATAAATCAAGTCCTTATTACTCCATTAAATAATTAAATAATTCATAAAACCTTATAACTCCACTCTGCTAATTTTCAAATGAAGTTAAACAACTATTTTTCTCCAAATTTCAAAAATGGCACATTGAATTTGTAATGTTGGACGTTACCTGGATTAATCAACGATATTCCCATTGCACTTCTTTTGTTGGACAGCGTGCCGTTACTAGCCTTGAAAACGTTTAGGGTTTTGATGCTCTAGCTTCCTCTTGCCCTTTTGTTTCCACTATGCTCTGCTCACTAAGAATATTGATGCGAATTCATATGAGGCGATGCTTTCTTGGTCAGGTGCCAACGTTCACTCGAATTCGGCCAAGGTGATGCTTTCTCATTCAGGTGCCAACGTTTCCAATTGCTGTGACACTCGAATAATGCTTGGCTCAGGATGCGAGTAAATGCTTTTGAGTGGTAGCACTTTGTTCTTGTCCAAATGCTACTGGATTGTGCTACTATGTTACTGGCCTGGCGTTCTCATCTGAGTGTCGCCTGGACTATCGCTAGCTTCACATTCGGACAGTTCAGGTTTGAATGCCCTTGGAAAGTGGTGCTCTCCTAGCGCTCATGTCCGGATGCCTTTTGGATCAGATGTCTTCTAGATAGTGGCACTCTCCTAGTACTTTCATTTGGATGACTTCTAGATAGTGGTGCTCTCCTAGAGCTTTTGTTTGGATGACTTCTGGATAGTGACGCTCTTCTAGTGCGTTCTTCACTTCACTGTATGTTAGCACTTTTGCTAATGCTTGACTTGCATATTATAGCGTCTCTGTATGACTTTCTCTTAGTTGCACAAATAGCTAATAGACAACTTAGCTTATTGCACTCTTTTCTTTCTTATAGCTAAGCTTATATCTTCCTTTATGCTGGCCGCTTATCTCTATTTCTTATGATGGCCGCTTATCTCTATTTCTTATGCTGGCTGCTTACTTCTTCTTTAGCTTAGTGCACTCTTTTCTTTCTTATAGCTAAGCTTATATCTTCCTTTATGCTGGCTGCTTATCTCTACTTCTTATGCTGGCCGCTTATCTCTATTTCTTATGATGGCTGCTTACTTCTTCTTTTGATGCCTGCTTACTTATGCTGATTGTTTACCTTTATCTCTTTAACAAGGTCACTTAGGATTTATCTCTTTACAAGGCCGCTTGGGCTTTATCCTTTTACAAGGCCGCTTGGGCTTTATCCTTTTACAAGACTGCGTGTTGTAGATTGCATGCTGGTGCTATTATCCTTTTCTTTGTACTTCTTTTTGCTTATTTTTCTCTGTGCTTTCTTTCTTCTTCTTTCTGTATTGCTTCTTCTGCTGAACTTGCTGCTTCTTTTCTCTCTCTTACTGCTCAACTTCTCTATTTCATATAGGAAGCTTGAATGTTCTCAATCTCTATAGGAAGATTTGAATGCTTCTCTATCCTTGTAGGAAGCTTTGAATGCTTCTCTATCTCTTTCTCAATCTTTGTAGAAAATGCTACTCCTCTGTCTATTGAAAATCTTCAATGTCTTAGGTCGCATCTAAGAACCCAATATGATTCTCCTCCTTGCTACAGAACCCAATATCAATGTCAAGGTGACTCTGAATGTCCCCGAATGACCACCTATCTTTTGAGTTGGTTCTTTCTCAATATCAAATGTCCAACTTTTCTCCTAAGTTGGCCCTTTCTATCAATATAGTTGAGTCTTAGTCTTCACTGGTTTTCCTTCAACCAAGTGGAAAGACCCTAGCATCCAAATTAGGGTGACTAAATCCTTGTCCCCTCAATTTCTACTCAATAAGACCTTTAAAAATTAGAGTCCAAGTCTGCACTGCCTTCAAAGTGGATAGACTCTAAATTAACTTTATCAAAAGTGGACAAAGTTAATTAATAATGGTGGCTTAATGAACTCTATCAAAAATGGACAGAGTCAGGTGGTAGCTTTGATGCCACTGTTGGCTTTGTAAATTTACTACCACAAAATATCACAGGTCCCAATATAAAATAGCCACAATATTAAAGGTCAAAATAATAATAAAATGAGTAGAATAATATATGAGCAAATTAATATGTATATCAAGGCCTATATAATACTGAAATAAACATTCACTTATATAATCAAATATGAATGTAAATGGCCTAAGTCATTCATGAACTATGTATGAAGAAAACTTACAATATTAATTGCTCAAAATTTGTATACAAGCTTTATTTCTTCTCTTCCTGTTACAACTCAGATATTCATGTGTTCAACTGTTCAATTGTGCCATTCCTTCTTATGGAGCATTGTCTCCATAATATAGCCATAATAATGTGACTCTTCAAGTACTTGACTATTGCTCTCCATATGACAAGTCCCATGACCTTTGGCTTATCATCTTGCCACTTGCATACTAGACTCTTCATTTTCTTCTTACATGGACACTTGAATCTAAGACACTTGCACACATATACATGACTCTTACACTTCTACATGCACTTCTAATCTAAGACACTTGTGCACATCCTCACATTACATATTTGCACTCTTACATACAAGACACTTGTGCACATTCTCTCAATCTATACTTGCACTCTAATTTACATGACACTTGTGCATTTCCTACACATTAACACTTACATGAAAGGGGAAATATAAATCACACACCTAAACTATAGACTCAACCCTAATCTATTACATATTTACAATTGTACCATGAAGGTACCATGGAGGTACATTTTTTTTTTTGATTAGGTGGAAGAAGGGGTTTTGAAAGGGTCCTCGAACCTTTTATAGAAGGGGTTTTGAAAGGGTCCCCGAACCTTTTACAAAGCAACAAAAACTTTCAAAGAGAAACCAAAGCGAATCACAAATAGGACTGACACCCCCATGGGAAAAGAAACCAAACACCCGAAGGCACCACGCCAGGAGAAATAGGATCCAGGATCCGAGAGAACCAAGAGATCCAGAAATGCAGATCCCGCCAAAAGCAAGAACGCATCCAAGAGAAATTTGAAAAAAAGGATTAGGGGCGGGAACCGACAAACTAAACCAAGAACGATCTTTTCAAATTTCAAAAAACAGAAATTCCCGCCTAGACAGAACCCTGTTTATGGATTTGACTTCCTGCAGCAAGCTCACAGGTTCATTCTTGACAAGTTTTAGCCAACAATTCATAAAGAGTATGCTTGCACCAACCCAACACCTCGAGCCCATAGATCTTTCCCCAACAGGATCTGAGACAGAAGGCACACTGCACCAAGAGTTCCAAAAGGCACGAGCATAATCCTGTGGGATGGTCCTAGCATCCACCTAGTCTTCCGCCCAACATCTCAACACACCGACAAAAAATTCATTGACATCGCACAACTGAGCAACCATGCCCCTCAACCTCACGAGGATGACACCCCAAATGGCAGGAGCTGTCCAGAAACCCAAAACACTTCTCCAGCCAGATTCTCACATAAAATTGGTTCAAAATTCAAAAATAAAATTTTCCCGCCCCAACCAAAAATCAAATTTCTGGAGCCACTCTAGATATTAAAGTCCTGCAACAGATGTCTAGGGGGGAAAAACCAAATTAAAGTTGGAATTTTCACGCCCAACAGTCCAATAAGAACCAGAACCACTGAGCACCCAAAAATCTGAACAAAGAAATCGCTTGGCTCGGTGCTCACATTTGGATCGTGTTCTCGCACAACACAAAAACCTTAGTGAACAAAGCCTGTAAGGACCATAGAAAACTCACCAACACGAGATCCTTGGTTACAGACGAAACACAACTAGGACCAACAGAGAGAAAACACCGAGTTGGAATCCTGTTTACATCAACGTTCAAATCCAGTATCCTAACTGGGACTAGGATCACACTAGAGTCTGACGGTTTTAAGCCATAAGTCTGCACAAACTTCTCTAGATCCACTGAAGGACCTAAGGTTTTAGACAGAGCAAATCTAGGATCATCGACTAAACATATAATGGCCGGAGACCCTCTCTCAACAACACAAACCAGGCCAGGTTTTCTCTCCAAGAAAACCAAAAAGAGAAACCTTGAAAAATAGGGTACACCAAAAGCAAAAACAAGGATAGGGCTAGAGCACTGTTGCAAGGGATGGTCTCTCCTAGCAAAGAAGAAACCCCTTCCACTACAACATAGCCTACCGCACTCACCTAACCACAACCGCCCAACCTACCACAACAACTCCGCCTTTCGATCGCCCTACCTAGGCCAGGTTTTCTCTCCAAGAAAATCGGAAAGAGAAACCTTGAAAAACAGGGTACACCAAAATCAAAAACAAGGACAGGGCCAGAGCATTGCCGCAGGGGATGGTCTCTCCCAACGAAGAAGAAACCCCTTCCACTACAACACAGCCAATTGCACCCATCCAACCAACTGTGACAACTCGCCCAATCGCTACCACTCAGCCTACCACAACAACTCCGCCTTTCCATCGCCCTACTGCCCAACACTTAAGAAACCAAAGGATCCGAGGGATCCGATCGGCTCCAATCCCGATCAGATCCAGGCCATTCAGCACACCCGATATAACTCCGCTCCCTCTCCCACTCCCGCTCCCTCTCTCGCTCCTGCTCCCTCTCCCTCTCCCTCTCCCCATGCTCCACCATGGAGGTACATTAGCATGTACCAAATAGTGTAATATTCCTCAACAATGTATAGCCCTTTACTAGGAGTGTTTGGAAGTTTTGAGGATAGATAAACCGTTGGAAACTCAGGAAAAGGTTTCTAGTGTACTGCAGACATTTTCTTGGAATGAAAGAAATAGACATGTTATAGTCATATAAAATGCTTCTACCATACTTGTCAGTGATTATAGTTACCAGGTTCGTCCGAACTTGGACCAGGAGTCCAAACCAGTTCGGTTTGATTCAGGCCAGCCTTTTTTTTAATCATTTTTTTTTAATTTGCAAAGTTTTTTATATATTCAAACATAAAATATGACTTGTAAAATATAACTTACATATTTATAAATAATAAAATATACTTGAATGTAGAAAATAAGGAAGAATCTAAAATTTTCTATGTTTTTTTCATCTATTTATATATTTTTACAACTTTTTTGTATGGGTATATATTATATTTGTTATCTGAACTTTTTTGAATTAAACTGAACCTCCCTGAAAAAACGGAACCTCCACACTGTTTTGGCCCTTTGAACCTTTGAACCAAACCATACCTGGTAACTATGCCTGACACAAAGCAAATGTGATGACACCAAACCATATACTTTATACGCTATCAACAAAGTGTATGCTAGCAGTTCTTTCTATTGGTACACAGGAACCTCGATATGGATTTTTTTTCACCTCGGGATTAAATGGATTGGAAGTACGTAACACTCAAATTGACTGGTGAGACTCATGAGTTATTATGAGGTTGATCACAGGCTTGAAACCTATAGAGATATGCTATTGAACTAATAATACAAGGTAAAGTGAAAACCTTTCCTTGCTCACACAAGGGGGTCTCATATGTCCAAGAGGCATGTTGGCTTGGTTGTGGCCTTAAAAATCACCTTTACCCAATGAGAATGAATTTGTGGAAACATTGAAGAAACTAGACTCAAAAACCTCTCTATTATTTTATTTTTTATATTGGTTATATGGGATTAAAACAGGCTTCCCTTGTTTTAAATCATGACCGTTTTATGGCAGTATGTCAATAAACCACATAGTGGTAATAGAAAAAACTGTATTATCACAGCACCCATGGGAATCAAACTTGGTGGGCTCTCTGTGAGCCAAATATTTTTGCTAGTAGAACTTGAACCCCCTTGGTCTAGACTCTAATGGCATTAGTCCTAGGGAGTCCTGGACTTATCAGCACATCGATCAAACAATATTAAGGGTCCTCAACTCTTAGTAACATTGACTAAGTTCTTGAAACCAAGGTTCTTTTTGCCAAGTCCTACTTTTGTGAAAAGCAACTTGTATTACTTGTGGCTTCTTGAACATATCAGAAAGTGCTGCGCTTTTCCCAAAATGCTGTGGACCCTTTCATTATCATACTAGTAAAATTTGTTGCATTCAACACAATTTTGTAGTTAACGTGCCCCACAAAATTTTGGTAACCTTGTCAAAATTGAAGAATATATTTGTTGTGATGCTTTGACATTTCTATGGCATCTTTATCTGACGAAGTTCTTTCAAACACTGCAAGAACTCTTGGCAACTCACATATCTTTTTCTGCTGTTACGAGTTTGTGACGTATAAGACTCCCTCATTCCAAATAAGTTTCGGAATTTTGCATACATTTTGGTAGCAAGATGACCTTCTGTGGTTTGTCATTATTTTTGTAGCTTCTTGGTCTGGCAAGGATTGTCAAGACACTGTGACCATATTGTGAAATTAATTAATGTTTTCTTGTAAGACATTGCTCACAAGTACTCTTTTGTCATCATGGCATAAGATACCATGTCATGACCTTCCACTTTGAAAGCATAAGATCTTGTTTGGGGCCAGCTGTAGGCAGAGCATATTGGTAGTGACAGATGATTAATTTTGGATAAGTCACACGTTAGAGAGACGAGAATGTCAATGGTTGATTTACTAAAAAGTCTTGGAGATATGTTGAAGCGACTTGCTAGAAGATACCATGAATGGTTAGCAATCTTGATATGTACTTAGTAGCATAGTCACAATGTTCAAAAGGAACAAAGGTAAATGGACATGGGTGAAAAGATAAAAGGTTTGCATCTCTAGTTAAAGTTTCCAAAATAAATAGGAAAATGGGCCCCACCAGGAGCAGTTAAATCTGGTATGTTGGAATTGTAGAGGCTACCCTTGGAGGAGAAGACTTGGGTTAAGGCCCGCTGCAGAGGGAAGAGACATAATTTGTCTCATGGAAACACATGAACATGATGGGTGTAGGATCCCAACATTTGAAGGTTTTAGGAAAATTGTAGAATAGAATGAAACAATAGGAAATGGCAAGGGATATGGAGGAATAATGATTTTAATAAAGGAAACTGGGGATAATGATATTCAGTTGGAGAAAAAGACCCAGATAGACAATGCATTTGAACTAAAATAAGGGAAGAGGGAAGAACTCTTAGAATTGCAGCTTGCTATTTTGCTCCACAGACATCTAAAGCCTACAAAAAATGTGGGATGGACTATGAGGTTCCATAAGCAGATTTCAAGAAAGACATCATCATACTCCAAACTCGAAGAGATAATTCTAGTAGGGGATTTCAATGCTAGGACAGGAAGTGAGCAAACCAACAGGGAGGATTTGGGTAGCAATCCATTATGGCTAGCAAAAGAAGAAAACCAATGATGGACAAGATGCTCAAAGGGGTCTTTACTCATTTTGATGAACAACTATTGATCCTATGTGGCATACATGGGTTGATCATCTGTAATTGTATTAGTAGATGAAAGAAAAATGGAAAGTATACATGCAAAACTTACAATGGAGCACGTGTTGTCAACTATGTCATTTGCTCGCAAAGTCTAATAGAGAAGATAATGGAAGTAGAGATTGAAGACTCCCCAATAGAATTAAAATCAGATCACAACCCAGTGTGTATAAAACTGTTATGGCAGGAAAGAAATCAACAAATTGAAAAAGTGCAACCCAATCAACAATTGTTAATAGAGGGAAAGGTCCTCATAACCCAAGAGAATTGATTAGTTTTCAAGGAAGTAGTAAAACAAATTTTGCAAAGGGAAGAAAAAGAAACAAGAGAGCAAGGAATCAAGAGCCATGAGTTAACAAATATAATTCTAGAGGCATTAAAAGGGTGCAAACATTTTAAAGTTAGGAAAAAATTAAAAGACAATTTTCTTATGAATGCATTGGCACGATGAAGAATGTAAAGCAACAAGGAGAGCTCTAAAAGGACCTAGTAAAGAAGAGGAAAATATTTTTTTTTACAAATGGATATAGAAAGCAAAAAAAAGAGAAGTATGTGAGTGCATCACGAGAAGAACTGATTTATTTAATAAAGAATAGCCAAAAGTTATTTTGGAAGGAACTTCAACAGAAAAAGAAATAAAGAAAAAATAACATTACAAAAATCCACTGGTTGGAATAGGTAAAACAGTTGTATAAATGAGAGCAAGTAGAAGAGGCCCCTTCCATGACCATCACAATAGGAAATTTATTTACCTTAAGGGAGGTCAAAGAAGGTATTAAAAAGCTAGGAATAGGTAAGGCTTGTGATGTGGATGGACTACAATGGAATACTTAAAATGGGGAGTAGAGGACTTAACACCACACAAAGGATATTCAACAACATCATCTAGCATGGCTTTCTAAGGGATTGGATAACAAGTCTAACAATACCTCTCTTGTAAGAGTGGAGATGTAGACAATCCCTCAAATTACCAAATCATTATGGTCAATCCCCTCTTTGCAAAGTTGTTTGGAAGCATGGTTGAGAGTAGAATCAACAAGTGGGTAGAAGAAAAAGGAAAGAGGGCAAAAGGACAAGCAGGTTTTAGACCAAAACACTTGACAATAGACCATGTCATCACTTTGAGACATATCATTGAAAAAATATGGAATGAAAAAGGAGAAGCCTATTGCTGTTTTATGGACTTCAAGAAAGCTTTTGACATAGTGCCTAGAAGTAAACTATGGAATAGAGTGGAAGATGTAGGCATACTAGAAAAGTATGGAGTAGCAGTTCATAGTCTTTGTGAGGAGCCCTGAGCTAAAATCAGAATGCAAGCAGGCCTTTCAGAATGCTTTAAAAGTGACATAGGGGTTAAACAAGGATGCCCATTATCCCCTACCTTATTTGGTTTATATATTGACAAATTAAAAGAGTGGCTAAATCTGAGTGGAGGGGACGATGTTCTTTTGGGAAGATATGTGGTGAGACTTCTTTTGTATGCAAATGATCTCATTTTGATTGTGAGGTCAGAACAGGGTTTGAGAGAGCATTTAAAGGCCTTAAAGCACTTTTGCAAGGAGGTAGGCATGCAAGTAAATACCAACAAAACTAAGATTATGATCTTCTCCAATCAAAAGAAAAAGAGTCAGTTTATTTTTTATTTTTAAGGGGATCTTCTTGAAAAAGTAACAGAGTACAATTATCTTGGGATAAAGTTCAATAATAAACTCAATTGGGAAACATGTATAATAAAGAGAACATTAGCAGGATGGAGAGCACTTTTTGTGGGCTAGCAGCAGATCAAACTCAAAATGGAGGCAAGTAGAGAGGATTTAGAAACAACTGATTAGAAATAAATTCAATTCTTTTTGCAGAAACATGTATCTACCCTATAGAGGCAGCTTCTATGGCTTGTCATCTAGGATATCTGAAAAAGGTTGAATAGATGGACACAAATAGATGGCCTAACGTTGTAATAGAAGAAAATTTGAAATAAAAAGATGAATGAAAAAATGGAATATCAACTTGGATGACTATGTTAGAACTCAATGCTTTGATGCTCTGCATTATGAAGTAATAGGTATTTTAAATAAATAGGATGCCTATTTCAGGCATGACAAACTCTTACCCAAACTTGCAACTATCTCTATCCTATACTACATACATAGACCTTGTGAGGGGTGGTTATACCACTTGCCACTTCACATGGACTATGATGTAATAACTCCTAATATTCCCCTCCTTATTACATCATAGTCATAGCTTTATTTCTAGCTTATGACTAGAAATAATTTCTAGGGTGATGCTAGAATCTATAGAATTTGAGAGAGAAATTCCCCCCTTAATGTAGACTTACTTACTAAAATACTTAGGAGTGTCGAGTTCCATTGATCATGCACTCCAAAAATACATTTATTACAATCAATTATTCAATACATATAGAATTTAATGCATGAATTATGTGTCTCTTCCAATGTCTTCATGAGGAGGATCTTCATCAAATATATCAGTTGTTGATGAGATCAAATGTTCTCTTGCCATGTAGACTTGTTGCCAAATCTTGTCTTGATCAATGTCTTCTACTATGGTGAGGTCAATCACCTCTTGTCTTTTCTTCTTCATCATGGATTCATTCATTTGATTAAGTCTTGTGATGTATTCCTGTTTCCTTTGATCTTCTGTGTGATGTGGTATCATGCTTTTTGTGTCAATCATTGAATTAACTGGTAGCCGATATTTTTTGTGTGTTGTCATGTCTACTGTGCAGACCGGTTTCCATTTTGTGTTTTGATTGTCACTTGATGTAGTGTGATCAATCATCCTCTGCTTCTTTGTTCTGGCATTGTTCATCTGAAGAAGACATTTTTGTGGAAAGCGATGTATTCACGCTTTCTTTGGTGTGCTATTGATGGTTGAATCTTAAATGCTTGATGCATTGATTCCTCATTTTCTTTTTCTTCAAATTCTTCCATGGATGATGAAGAATCACATTTGGAGTGTACATATTTACTCTTTTTTTTCAAAGTCTTCCATGGATGTGAAGAATCACATTTAGGCGCTTGAATTTTGTGTTCCTACTCAACTTGACTCTTGATGTCCCTGGTTGCATTTGAATGAAACCAATTTTCTTGATTTGTCATTTGTTTGGAACCTTACCAAACATTATTGTGCTGTCTTAACTGTGCTTGTGCAACGAACACATGTTCTTTTTCTTCTTCTTCTTTAACTTGATTTTCCTTGACCACATTATTTTGATGTGCCTTTCTCCAATTTCGATTTTGCTTGTCTAAAGATGACCTGTCTTGTTGTTGGTTCATCTCTTGTGAAGGGGATCCATTTTTGAATGGATTATGCCAATATTCCTTCATGGTGTGGCCGTTTTTGCCACAATGTTCACACAAACTTTGTGTGTGAAAATTGTTTCTCTATTGGAAGCGTTGTGGAGGTCTCATGCCTCTTCTAAATGATTGCTTCCCCTTTTGATTTGTAAGAAGTAATTGTGCTTCTTCATCTGCTATATAAGAGGCCTCTACTCCTACTTTTTCAAGTAGGTTCACCAACTTTTCAAAGCTTGGTATTTTGTTCAGTGATATTTAATGTTGTCACAAAAACATTGTATTTTGATGGGAGAGATCTCAAAATAATTGGAACTAATGTTTTGTCAGATACCTGTGTTCCCAATGCTTTTAATGATGCTCTTAACTCAACAATTATTATCATGAAGGATTCCAGTTTCTCTCAACTCTTCATCTTCAAACAATGGAAATGACTCTAAAGGAATAGTCTTTGATTTTGATTATTTGCTTCAAAGACTGTTTATAGCTTCTCCCAAGCATCTTTGGCCATGGTTGAATGCCGAATGTATGCTTGCACTTAATATGCTACTTCGAACATGATGATTAATCTTGCCTTTTTGTTTGCCTTATTGAACTTTGTTTGATCTTCACCTTCTGCTATAGGATAGGTAATGGTTTCATCCACAACTTGCCATACTTTTCAAATGCAAGTTGTGTTTTGAGTTTTGTTTTCCAAGCACATAATTATTTTCCCTCAACAGTTGGGATTTAAACAACAAGAACTTTAGTGCTCCACTAGCCATAGTAAACTTTCACAAAATTTTAATATTTTCTTTTCATTGAGTCAGCCTCAAAAAATACTTTCCAATGAGTATATATAAGCTTATACTTGAATTTTAATTGATGTTTCAAAGCACGAGAAAATTGTCTTGCCGAATAAAAGAAATATGAAGGTGAAAATTTTCCTTCCCTCTTTTATTTGAAAATAAATAATCCCTTTTAAAAGAATAATATTTATTCTTTCTATTTTGCTTTTTAAACAAATTTACTCTCAAATTTATGTACCTTTGTTCTTCTTCTTCCCACTATGAATGTGGGATTTTAAATTCTCAAGTCTTCTTGATTATCTTGAATATTGTCTCCCTGATCTTGGTGAAAATTAAATTAAAGCAAGCCTTTGACTTCTGTCGACTTCGCACCCATTCTCTCTTTTGGAAATCGTACCAGCTGATTTAGTGCGTTCGAAGCCTTTGGAAACACCTTTATTTGAGGCGAATATTGTTGTGTAATATTTCTGAATTTTATCTGAGATGTCTTTGCTTGATGTCTGTGGACGAGCAGTGAGAGTCAATAGTTGCCTTCTTCCTTGAGCAGTCTGTTCTCAGGAAAATCCTTTCAAACGTATGCATGTAGCATCTAGGTTTTGATGGTGGAAGCTTTGTAAGACTTCACTCTTCTTTCCTTTCGTTCAGATATCGTTGGTCTATGCTTGTATCGGAGATGTTCCGCAACTTGCTTTGAGTGCTTCATCTTTTGGATGAGCACTTCATATTTAGGTAAGTGTTTTCAGCGTTCGGATGATTGCTTTCATCGTCCGGTTGAGTGCTCCAACAAGTGCTTCTTCATTTGAGCGAGTGCTTCATTGTTCCAATGAGTGCTTTCCTTTTCTCTTTGACTCAAATGTTTCCCTTTTGCTGTAAATATATATTGTGGAATGCCGTTATCTCACAAAGCGCTCTATTTCCCTTTTGCTGTAAATATATATTGTGGAATGCCGTTATCTCACAAAGCGCTCAAGAGATGAGATCTTGTCATTTTGTAATACCTGTTTTGAAGCCATGTTTGCATTTTGTGCGTGAATACTGGTCTTCTTTGTCTTCTTCCCAAAGTGGTTATGAAATCAATCGATGCTCTTATCCCATGTGGAAACGATTGCTATCTTTGTATCCTCGTGAACATGTGAACAATATACCCATCTGCTGTCTTTGGGCGTTTGCTTCAGTCTTGTTCACTATTCTGAGCATCAGATGTATCGATTGCTCTTCTTTTTCTCGTTCTTGTATCTTCTTTGGTTGATTTTTTTGGGGTAAAGTTTGTTTCCCTGGTAAACTCTACCAGATTTGTTTAGAATTTTGGGAACCTTTCGAAATCTTGAAGTCAGGATATTTTCTTTCATGCTTGATGGAACTTTTAGTTCCTCTCTATCTTTGAAATTGTCCACTTGAATGTAGTGGTTGAATATTTGATGGTAGGCCCTGGTTCTTGTCTCAGCAGAATCCAAAATTTGAATGCTCCGTGGAATTTGCTTCACAAATATGATTTCCTCTCTTTTGAGGTTTATCTTAAACAATTTTATACAAGACAATTTTACCCTTGAAAACTTCTTTTGTCAAATAGAGTGCTCTTTGAGGCTTCTCTGTGTCAAAGCTAGAGGAGGATTAGAAGGAGAGCTTTTCTTCTTTCTACCCGCTCTAATACCACATGTTAGAACTTATTGCTTTGATGCTTTGCATTATGAAGTAATAGGTATTTAAATACATAGGATGCCTATTTCAGGCATAACAAACTCTTAACCAAACTTGCAACTACCTTTGTCCTATACTACATGCATAGACCTTGTGAGGGATGGTTATACCACTTGCCACTTCACATGGACTATGATGTAATAACTCCTGACAGACTGCCCAAATAATAACAAAGCCATGAAAGCCTTTGTTAAGGAAAAATTTAGAGCGGCTGTGAGGGAAAAGAAATTAGGAATAAAGAAAGAACATTATCTTTCTCAATTTAACCCTACATACGATCCCCGAAAGGCCTATATAGGGGACAAACATCAATTGGAAAGCAAAGAGCCCAACTGAGGACCAACTCTCACCAACTTAGAAGTGACCAGGGAGATGGAAGAGACCAAAAGAGAAATGGAAGGAGAGGATATGTACCTTTTGTACATCAAAGGCAGTTTAGATAAGTATTTTATTTTGGAATGTGAGGCATATAGTGACATTCAAGCTAGCTATGTTGATACTTTAGCAGTGAAATCATTGCAAGAATTATTTGAAGAGGAGAAAGTAAGAGAATTTATCATCAAAATCAGTAGCAAAATATCAACTTGCAGGAAAAAAATTGATTGGGTCAGATTTTGGGGTTGGCAGCAACTATTCTTCGTAAAGTTCCTATTCTTCATAAAGTTCCTATCCAATAGGCTGCTTTTGGCCTCATCGATGTTAAAAACCTTCAATTCTGTCCTAAATAGTTAGTAGGTTTGATAAGGGGAAAATTCACCAAGATTCAGAGTTTGGAGGGGCTTTTGGTGGAAATAGCAAAAGCTTTGGTACAATGCACAATTTGAATCAGTTTTGCAAAGCCTTCATTTTTTCACAGGCATCAATGTATATTTTTATTGTTCGATTTTTCATTGTGTGTTAAACATATCTTATGCTATGATGTGATGTTCAATTAGTTGAAGCTGTGTGTTTAGGAATTTGGAATTTGAAAGAGGATATGTTCCTTGCATGGTTATTAATTCAACATTTTGTTGTTCAAACTACGTTGTACCTTTCATATATGTAAAATCCTTTTTAAAGTTGAATTTGTTGCTTCTTTAGTCATTGCACCATCCACAATCTGTAATATTGTCTGGGTTTTGCCCAAAATAGGCAACACAATCAATTCTCCTTGTGTCTTCCTTGGGAAAGCTACCTCCCTTATCCACTTAGTCACCTCTGATGCAGCCTTATCCTCTTTCTTTACTGTTTCCATGGTTTAGCAATCCTCTTGCAAAATTTGTTGTCACCACGAGCCTGCACTTGAAATACTGACATTTAGTAGAGCCTGAGATGGGAAAAAACATGACAATGCATATGAGGCCATCTGGTTTGGAGGGAACTTATTGATGATATTCATAAGATGGTAACATGCTGCAACCTTTCATTGCCTTGTTGAGCGATCTATAGAAGTTCAAGTGCAAGATCTACACCCTGCTTCTGTTTTCCAATTACAAGAACTACTAAGAACAATTCAAAGAATATTATGGACATTTTGACACCATGGCTATTTCTTTTTGGGATTTATAAAGCTTTCAGCTATGCACAACTAAGACAATCCTTTATATGACCAAAGGGTTGAGGGTATGGTTGCCTGTTTGCCTTATGCTTCCTTTGAGAACAAGTGAATCCACAAATCTTTGTCTAGTTTGGTTCCCTACCATATGTTTGTAGGTAAAGGCAATCTCATACTTCAAAGCCTTGTGGGCTATGATTGTTTTACGTAGAGTTTTACAAGCCAAGGAAAATACTACACTTGGGAAGTTAGAGCAACACAAGGTCAAGCCTAAACCTAGATAAAATTCCAAAAGAATAATGTAAATATGGGGAAGGCAGGTACTAGTATAGGAATATTCTAAGGAGATTGACTAAATATGATAAAGTGATAGGTAAGGTATAGGTTGTGCACACACAAACTAGTGTTTTATGCAAAGAAATTGACTGTAACAAAGTAAAGGCAATTGACCAATGACAATTGACCCAATATGCAAGTAAAGGAAAGAAATAACCAAGATGAAAGAGGTATTTTTGTACTAACCTTGGACGGTACAAACTCGTTTTATGAAGTTTGATGAAAACCATGATGAAGACTTCTTTTCCTTGATTTTTCTCTTGAGCTTCTTGTCCTTGACGATTCTCCTTGGGTGATCCTTATCCTTGATGGGTTGAGACACTTCTTGATTAATGGTTCCCAACCATAACCTTGAAGTAGGGTAATCCTTTTCAAGGAATACCAACAATGGGCAAAAGGAGAGCGATTTATCCTTTGGTTGTCCAAGAAACAATAGTTATTGGTTGCTTGTTGCCTCCCTTGGTATCCTATTGCCTATTAGTAACCTATTGCGAATCTTTTGTTTGCTTCATGCAAAATTTGATGTTGGAATTGATGCTAAAATGGGCAAAATGACTTGTTATATATAAGAATTTATTGTTTGAATCCAATTGCATGACTATGTCATCCGATGTCAGGCCTAGTCATCGAACTGAGTTCAGATCCGGCCAATAATGTCAGGATAGGCTCAAATGAGTGCAAAAAGGCTAGATTTGAAGTTAATTTGGAGGTTGCACGTGATTTTGTCCATTGCACCATTTTTAGAAAGCGACTATGTTGTTCTGTTAGGAATAGGCGCAATGGGCTAATGCAGTAGAAATTTGACCGACGCAGTTGACAAAATAACTAGCGTAGTCATTGAAATGGCCAAATCTAATGAAATTGATTGTATAGGATGTGTTTTTGGTAAACAGAAGAGGGTTTGGTTTACTGCAAGTCCTGGTAAGAGTTCTGATTTTCTGCAACTTATACATTCGAATATATTTGGACCAGTCCCCACTCAGTCCTTGAATGGCACCATCTATTTTCTGAATTTTATAGATGATTATTCTAGGAGAGTGTGGGTGTATTTTCTGAAGAAGTCGGAAGCTTTGCAGAAATTTAAAGAGTACAAAGCACGGGTAGAGAAGAGTTTGGGCAAGTCGATTTTATGTCTCAGGTCAGATAATGGGGGTGAATATTGCTCCAAGGAATTTGATAAATTTTATATGCAGGAAGGTATTAAGCACCAGAAGACTGTACCATACACTCCACAACAAAGTGATGTGCCTGAACGGATGAATCACACAATCATGGAACGTGTAAGAAGCATGCTCAGCGCAGCCATGTTGGAGAAAAAGATCTGGGCAGAGGCTGTTAATACAACTGTTTATCTTATTAACAGGTTACCTACAACTGCGTTGGATGGACAAATTCCGGAGGAGGTTTGGTGTTGTAAGCCAGTTGATTACTCTCATTTGCGTATCTTTGGCTGTGATGCGTTTGCCCATGTACCCAAAGAAAAAAGGTCAAAGCTTGACCCGAAGTCAAGTAAATGTGTTTTTCTCGGCTATGGAGATATAGTGAACGAGTATAGATTGTGGGATCCTACTGCCCACAAGGTAATTATTAGTCGGGATGTTATTGTTGATGAAAAGTCCATGCAAAGGAGGTACAGCAAACTCCTAATGTTGTACCAATTGAAGTAGAAATGAGTGAAGATGAATGTGAAAATCAACATGCTGAAGTTTTTGATCAGCATGCAGAACAAGTAGAACAGCAAGTAGAGCAGCCACAATGGTCACAAGACCAAGAGCCACAATCGACAGATCATTGGGTTAGAAGATCTATACGTCCACAAAAGTGTCCGGAAAGGTATTCTCATGTGTATCAATCCTCTTTTGTTTTGTTAACTGATGATGGTGAACCTAGTTCATTTCAGGAAGCCAGAGAGTCTAAAAATGCTGAAAAATGGAGGAAATCCATGGAGGAGGAAATCGAGGCAAGAATAAAACGTGGGAACTTGTGGATCTCCCACCTGGAAGAAATATCGTTGGAAACAAGTGGGTGTACAAAGTGAAGAAGAACAACGATGGGCTGTTGGAACGCTATAAAGCTCGCTTGGTGGCAAAAGGCTATGCTCAAAAGTCAGGTATTGACTTTAATGAAATTTTCTCTCCGGTTGTGAAGATGACTACTATTAGAGTTCTACTTGCACTTGTAGTCGCACAGGATTTGGAACTGGAGTAGCTTGATGTAAAGACTGCTTTCTCGCATGGTGATCTCGAGGAAGAGATATATATGGATCAACCTGAGGGCTATGAGGAAGGAGGCAAAGAGCATTTGGTTTGCAAACTGAAGAAATCACTGTACGGGTTGAAACAGGTGCCAAGGATGTGGTACAGGAAATTTGACACCTTCATGAAGAGCCAAGGTTTCTGCAGGAGTGAAGCTGACCATTGTGGATACTATAAGAGGTTTGATGATGGTAGTTTTATTATTTTATTGTTGTATGTTGATGATATGCTGGTTGCAGTCCTAGCATGAAGAAAATCATTGATCTTAAGTCTTAGTTGGATAAGATGTTTGAAATGAAGGATTTAGGAGCAACAAAGCAAATTTTAGGGATGAAGATACACAGGGACAGAAACGGAAGAAAGATCCGGTTAAGTCAAAAGTCATGTGGAAAAGATTCGCAGGCGCTTCAATATGCAGAATGCTAAACCAGTTAGTACCCCACTTCTTCCACACTTAAAGTTGTCTTCCAACTAGTGTCCTAGAACAGAAGCAAATAAGACAAGCATGTCTTGTGTACCGTATTCATCAGCAGTAGGAAGCCTCATGTATGCCATGGTGAGAACCAGACCATATATTGCCCAAGCAGTGGAATGCGGTGAAGTGGATATTTAGATATTTAAGAGCCACTTTAGATGTTGCCATTTACTTTGGATCAACAAATTTGCAAGTTAAAGGTTTTGTGGATTCGTATTATGGTGGAGATAGAGATGGGAGAAAATCCACTACAGGATATACCTTCACTCTTGTTGGTGGAGCAGATGAGTTGGGCTTCTAAGTTGTAGTCTGTTGTGGCTTTATCAACCATTGAAGCAAAATACATTGCAACAACTCATGCCAACAAAGAGGCAATTTCGCTAGAGCGATTGTTGGGTGACTTCAAGGTAATGCGGGAGAAAATTACGCTGCATTGTGATAGCCAAAGTGCTATTCAGCTAGTGAAGAATCCAACATTCCATGATCGCACGAAACACATTGATGTCAAGTACCACTTTATAAGAAATGTGGTTGAAGAAGGTAGGATCCTGTTGCAGAAAATCGACACTCGAAGTGAATCCCGCAAATTTGCTTACAAAGCCGGTCAAGGTAGAGAAGTTTGAGTGGTACAAAACTTCTCCGGGCTTGCTGAAAAAGTAACAAGGGCAGCATTGGGCAATTGGCACTAGATGAAAATCTTTGGCAGAAGAATTCCTGAATACTGACTTCAAGTTGGAGAATGTTAGGAAGTGAAGTCACTATGCAGGTACAGGCAACAGAAAAGGAAGTTGCAACATGCTAGACATCTAGGCAGTAGGCCAGATGTCTGACCTGCTATATGTCTGGGTTAGACGTCTAGGCAGTAGGACAGACGTCTGACTTGCTAGACGTCTGGGTCACTAGACGTCTTGGCCAGACGTCTAGCAGCCTTGTTGCCTAAACGTTTGGCCTAGACGTCTAGGCTGTTAGACGTCTTGGCTAGACGTCTAGGCAGCAGACCAGACGTATGGGCAGCAGACCAGACGTCTGGGCTGCCAGACGTCTAAGCAAGTAGACGTTCGGATAGACGTCTAATCGTGGAAGACGAACAGGTTTAGGCGCCTTCATTGGGAGCGGAAACGAATAGTTTTTGGAGGCTTCCTTTGGGAGAGGAAACAAACAGTTTGGAGTCTTCCTTCTACTCTATAAAAGGGATGTGATCCCTTGCATATGTTAGGTTGTTGAAACGTTGAGAAACATGAATGTAAAGTTTTGCTGGAAATAATAAAAGAAAGAAGAGGTTTCCTTTGCCCTGTGGTTTTTCCTGCACATTGCAGGTTTCCACGTAACCGTGTCACTTGTGTTGCTGTTTTCTATTCTCTGTTATTGTGTTTCTACTTGCAGTATAAAATTTGGAAATTAAATTAACACTATAAAGATAAATTGATGCTCTTGCTTATTTTTGAGAGCATAGACAACTCATTGTAAACCTTAGCAAGACTAAGTTCATGGTCTTTAAAACCTCCAAGGAGATCTTACTCAAAGTTTCATTTCTTGTAACAGTGAGATCGTAATAGAGTGATAACAAATGACTGGATTTTGAAATGAGCTTGGGTGGGAAAGTGGTGAAGTTGTGCAGGGGGGTGAGCCAGGTGTCGGAGGCCGGCAAATTGAGCAAGAAGGTGGGGTTTGGTGGGTTGGGTGCTGAGGAGGCATTTTTCTCTTGAGCTTCTTGTCCTTGACGATTCTCCTTGGGTGATCCTTATCCTTGATGGGTTGAGACACTTCTTGATTAATGGTTCCCAACCATAACCTTGAAGTAGGGTAATCCTTTTCAAGGAATACCAACAATGGGCAAAAGGAGAGCGATTTATCCTTTGGTTGTCCAAGAAACAATAGTTATTGGTTGCTTGTTGCCTCCCTTGGTATCCTATTGCCTATTAGTAACCTATTGCGAATCTTTTGTTTGCTTCATGCAAAATTTGATGTTGGAATTGATGCTAAAATGGGCAAAATGACTTGTTATATATAAGAATTTATTGTTTGAATCCAATTGCATGACTATGTCATCCGATGTCAGGCCTAGTCATCGAACTGAGTTCAGATCCGGCCAATAATGTCAGGATAGGCTCAAATGAGTGCAAAAAGGCTAGATTTGAAGTTAATTTGGAGGTTGCACGTGATTTTGTCCATTGCACCATTTTTAGAAAGCGACTATGTTGTTCTGTTAGGAATAGGCGCAATGGGCTAATGCAGTAGAAATTTGACCGACGCAGTTGACAAAATAACTAGCGTAGTCATTGAAATGGCCAAATCTAATGAAATTGATTGTATAGGATGTGTTTTTGGTAAACGGAAGAGGGTTTGGTTTATCGCAAGTCCTGGTAAGAGTTCTGATTTTCTGCAACTTATACATTCGAATATATTTGGACTCGGTCCCCACTCGGTCCTTGAATGGCACCATCTATTTTCTGAATTTTATAGATGATTATTCTAGGAGAGTGTGGGTGTATTTTCTGAAGAAGTCGGAAGCTTTGCAGAAATTTAAAGAGTACAAAGCACGGGTAGAGAAGAGTTTGGGCAAGTCGATTTTATGTCTCGGGTCAGATAATGGGGGTGAATATTGCTCCAAGGAATTTGATAAATTTTATATGCGAGGAAGGTATTAAGCACCGGAAGACTCGTACCATACACTCCACAACAAAGTGATGTGCCTGAACGGATGAATCACACAATCATGGAACGTGTAAGAAGCATGCTCGGTCGCAGCCATGTTGGAGAAAAAGTTCAGGGCAGAGGCTGTTAATACAACTGTTTATCTTATTAACAGGTTACCTACAACTGCGTTGGATGGACAAATTCCGGAGGAGGTTTGGTGTTGTAAGCCGGTTGATTACTCTCATTTGCGTATCTTTGGCTGTGATGCGTTTGCCCATGTACCCAAAGAAAAAAGGTCAAAGCTTGACCCGAAGTCAAGTAAATGTGTTTTTCTCGGCTATGGAGATATAGTGAACGAGTATAGATTGTGGGATCCTACTGCCCACAAGGTAATTATTAGCCGGGATGTTATTGTTGATGAAAAGTCCATGCAAAGGAGGTACATCAAACTCCTAATGTTGTACCAGTTGAAGTAGAAATGAGTGAAGATGAATGTGAAAATCAGCATGCTGAAGTTTTTGATCAGCATGCAGAACAAGTAGAACAGCAAATAGAGCAGCCACAATGGTCACAAGACCAAGAGCCACAATCGACAGATCATTGGGTTAGAAGATCTAAACGTCCACAAAAGTGTCCGGAAAGGTATTCTCATGTGTATCAATCCTCTTTTGTTTTGTTAATCGATGATGGTGAACCTAGTTCATTTCAGGAAGCCAGAGAGTCTAAAAATGCTGAAAAATGGAGGAAATCCATGGAGGAGGAAATCGAGGCAAGAATAAAACGTGGGAACTTGTGGATCTCCCACCTGGAAGAAATACTGTTGGAAACAAGTGGGTGTACAAAGTGAAGAAGAACAACAATGGGCTGTTGGAACGCTATAAAGCTCGCTTGGTGGCAAAAGGCTATGTGCAATAGTCAGGTATTGACTTTAATGAAATTTTCTCTCCAGCTTGTGAAGATGACTACTATTAGAGTTCTACTTGCACTTGTAGCTGCACAGGATTTGGAACTGGAGTAGCTTGATGTAAAGACTGCTTTCTCGCATGGTGATCTCGAGGAAGAGATATATATGGATCAACCTGAGGGCTATGAGGAAGGAGGCAAAGAGCATTTGGTTTGCAAACTGAAGAAATCACTGTACGGGTTGAAACAGTGCCAAGGATGTGGTACAGGAAATTTGACACCTTCATGAAGAGCCAAGGTTTCTGCAGGAGTGAAGCTGACCATTGTGGATACTATAAGAGGTTTGATGATGGTAGTTTTATTATTTTATTGTTGTATGTTGATGATATGTCGGTTGCAGGCCCCAAAATAAGTAAAATCATTGAACTTAAGGCTTAGTTGTATAGGAAATTTGAAATGAATGATTTAGGAGCAACAAAGCAAATTTTAGGGATGAAGATACACAGGGACAGAAACGGAAGAAAGATCTGGTTAAGTCAAAAGTCATGTGGAAAAGATTCTGCAGCGCTTCAATATGCAGAATGCTAAACCAGTTAGTACCCCACTTCTTCCACACTTAAAGTTGTCTTCCAACTAGTGTCCTAGAACAGAAGCAAATAAGACAAGCATGTCTTGTGTACCGTATTCATCGACAGTAGGAAGCCTCATGTATGCCATGGTGAGAACCAGACCATATATTGCCCAAGCAGTGGAATGCGGTGAAGTGGATATTTAGATATTTAAGAGCCACTTTAGATGTTGCCATTTACTTTGGATCAACAAATTTGCAAGTTAAAGGTTTTGTGGATTCTGATTATGGTGGAGATAGAGATGGGAGAAAATCCACTACAGGATATACCTTCACTCTTGTTGGTGGAGCAGTGAGTTGGGCTTCTAAGTTGTAGTCTGTTGTGGCTTTATCAACCATTGAAGCAAAATACATTGCAACAACTCATGCCAACAAAGAGGCAATTTGGCTAGAGCGATTGTTGGGTGACTTCAAGGTAATGCAGGAGAAAATTACGCTCCATTGTGATAGCCAAAGTGCTATTCAGCTAGTGAAGAATCCAACATTCCATGATCGCACGAAACACATTGATGTCAAGTACCACTTTATAAGAAATGTGGTTGAAGAAGGTAGGATCCGTTGCAGAAAATCGACACCGAAGTGAATCCCGCAAATTTGCTTACAAAGCTCGGTCAAGGTAGAGAAGTTTGAGTGGTACAAAACTTCTCCGGGCTTGCTGAAAAAGTAACAAGGGCAGCATTGGGCAATTGGCACTAGATGAAAATCTTTGGCGGGAAGAATTCCTGAATACTGACTTCAAGTTGGAGAATGTTAGGAAGTGAAGTCACTATGCAGGTACAGGCAACAGAAAAGGAAGCTGCAACATGCTAGACATCTAGGCAGTAGGCCAGATGTCTGACCTGCTATATGTCTGGGTTAGACGTCTAGGCAGTAGGACAGACGTCTGACTTGCTAGACGTCTGGGTCACTAGACGTCTTGGCCAGACGTCTAGCAGCCTTGTTGCCTAAACGTTTGGCCTAGACGTCTAGGCTGTTAGACGTCTTGGCTAGACGTCTAGGCAGCAGACCAGACGTATGGGCAGCAGACCAGACGTCTGGGCTGCCAGACGTCTAAGCAAGTAGACGTCCGGATAGACGTCTAACCGTGGAAGACGAACAGGTTTAGGCGCCTTCATTGGGAGCGGAAACGAATAGTTTTTGGAGGCTTCCTTTGGGAGAGGAAACAAACAGTTTGGAGTCTTCCTTCTACTCTATAAAAGGGATGTGATCCCTTGCATATGTTAGGTTGTTGAAACGTTGAGAAACATGAATGTAAAGTTTTGCTGGAAATAATAAAAGAAAGAAGAGGTTTCCTTTGCCCTGTGGTTTTTCCTGCACATTGCAGGTTTCCACGTAACCGTGTCACTTGTGTTGCTGTTTTCTATTCTCTGTTATTGTGTTTCTACTTGCAGTATAAAATTTGGAAATTAAATTAACACTATAAAGATAAATTGATGCTCTTGCTTATTTTTGAGAGCATAGACAACTCATTGTAAACCTTAGCAAGACTAAGTTCATGGTCTTTAAAACCTCCAAGGAGATCTTACTCAAAGTTTCATTTCTTGTAACAGTGAGATCGTAATAGAGTGATAACAAATGACTGGATTTTGAAATGAGCTTGGGTGGGAAAGTGGTGAAGTTGTGCAGGGGGGTGAGCCAGGTGTCGGAGGCCGGCAAATTGAGCAAGAAGGTGGGGTTTGGTGGGTTGGGTGCTGAGGAGGCATTTTTCTCTTGAGCTTCTTGTCCTTGACGATTCTCCTTGGGTGATCCTTATCCTTGATGGGTTGAGACACTTCTTGATTAATGGTTCCCAACCATAACCTTGAAGTAGGGTAATCCTTTTCAAGGAATACCAACAATGGGCAAAAGGAGAGCGATTTATCCTTTGGTTGTCCAAGAAACAATAGTTATTGGTTGCTTGTTGCCTCCCTTGGTATCCTATTGCCTATTAGTAACCTATTGCGAATCTTTTGTTTGCTTCATGCAAAATTTGATGTTGGAATTGATGCTAAAATGGGCAAAATGACTTGTTATATATAAGAATTTATTGTTTGAATCCAATTGCATGACTATGTCATCCGATGTCAGGCCTAGTCATCGAACTGAGTTCAGATCCGGCCAATAATGTCAGGATAGGCTCAAATGAGTGCAAAAAGGCTAGATTTGAAGTTAATTTGGAGGTTGCACGTGATTTTGTCCATTGCACCATTTTTAGAAAGCGACTATGTTGTTCTGTTAGGAATAGGCGCAATGGGCTAATGCAGTAGAAATTTGACCGACGCAGTTGACAAAATAACTAGCGTAGTCATTGAAATGGCCAAATCTAATGAAATTGATTGTATAGGATGTGTTTTTGGTAAACGTAAGAGGGTTTGGTTTATCGCAAGTCCCGGTAAGAGTTCTGATTTTTTGCAACTTATACATTCAAATATATTTGTACCAGTCCCCACTCGATCCTTGAATGGCACCATCTATTTTCTGAATTTTATAGATGATTATTCTAGGAGAGTGTGGGTGTATTTTCTGAAGAAGTCGGAAGCTTTGCAGAAATTTAAAGAGTACAAAGCACGGGTAGAGAAAAGTTTGGGCAAGTCGATTTTATGTCTCAGGTCAGATAATGGGGGTGAATATTGCTCCAAGGAATTTGATAAATTTTATATGCAGGAAGGTATTAAGCACCAAAAGACTGTACCATACACTCCACAACAAAGTGATGTGCCTGAACGGATGAATCACACAATCATGGAACGTGTAAGAAGCATGCTCAGCGCAGCCATGTTGGAGAAAAAGATCTGGGCAGAGGCTGTTAATACAACTGTTTATCTTATTAACAGGTTACCTACAACTGCGTTGGATGGACAAATTCCGGAGGAGGTTTGGTGTTGTAAGCCGGTTGATTACTCTCATTTGCGTATCTTTGGCTGTGATGCGTTTGCCCATGTACCCAAAGAAAAAAGGTCAAAGCTTGACCCGAAGTCAAGTAAATGTGTTTTTCTCGGCTATGGAGATATAGTGAACGAGTATAGATTGTGGGATCCTACCGCCCACAAGGTAATTATTAGCCGGGATGTTATTGTTGATGAAAAGTCCATGCAAAGGAGGTACATCAAACTCCTAATGTTGTACCAGCTGAAGTAGAAATGAGTGAAGATGAATGTGAAAATCAGCATGCCGAAGTTTTTGATCAGCATGCAGAACAAGTAGAACAGCAAATAGAGCAGCCACAATGGTCACAAGACCAAGAGCCACAATCGACAGATCATTGGGTTAGAAGATCTATACGTCCACAAAAGTGTCCGGAAAGGTATTCTCATGTGTATCAATCCTCTTTTGTTTTGTTAACCGATGATGGTGAACCTAGTTCATTTCGGTGAAGCCGAGAGTCTAAAAATGCTGAAAAATGGAGGAAATCCATGGAGGAGGAAATCGAGGCAAGAATAAAACGTGGGAACTTGTGGATCTCCCACCTGGAAGAAATACTGTTGGAAACAAGTGGGTGTACAAAGTGAAGAAGAACAACGATGGGCTGTTGGAACGCTATAAAGCTCGCTTGGTGGCAAAAGGCTATGTGCAATAGTCAGGTATTGACTTTAATGAAATTTTCTCTCCAGTTTTGAAGATGACTACTATTAGAGTTCTACTTGCACTTGTAGTCGCACAGGATTTGGAACTGGAGTAGCTTGATGTAAAGACTCGCTTTCTCGCATGGTGATCTCGAGGAAGAGATATATATGGATCAACCTGAGGGCTATGAGGAAGGAGGCAAAGAGCATTTGGTTTGCAAACTGAAGAAATCACTGTACGGGTTGAAACAGATGCCAAGGATGTGGTACAGGAAATTTGACACCTTCATGAAGAGCCAAGGTTTCTGCAGGAGTGAAGCTGACCATTGTGGATACTATAAGAGGTTTGATGATGGTAGTTTTATTATTTTATTGTTGTATGTTGATGATATGCTGGTTGCAGGCCCCAGCATGAGGAAAATCATTGATCTTAAGGCTTAGTTGGCTAGGACATTTGAAATGAAGGATTTAGGAGCAACAAAGCAAATTTTAGGGATGAAGATACACAGGGACAGAAACGGAAGAAAGATCTGGTTAAGTCAAAAGTCATGTGGAAAAGATTCTGCAGCGCTTCAATATGCAGAATGCTAAACCAGTTAGTACCCCACTTCTTCCACACTTAAAGTTGTCTTCCAACTAGTGTCCTAGAACAGAAGCAAATAAGACAAGCATGTCTTGTGTACCGTATTCATCAGCAGTAGGAAGCCTCATGTATGCCATGGTGAGAACCAGACCATATATTGCCCAAGCAGTGGAATGCGGTGAAGTGGATATTTAGATATTTAAGAGCCACTTTAGATGTTGCCATTTACTTTGGATCAACAAATTTGCAAGTTAAAGGTTTTGTGGATTCTGATTATGGTGGAGATAGAGATGGGAGAAAATCCACTACAGGATATACCTTCACTCTTGTTGGTGGAGCAGATGAGTTGGGCTTCTAAGTTGTAGTCTGTTGTGGCTTTATCAACCATTGAAGCAAAATACATTGCAACAACTCATGCCAACAAAGAGGCAATTTGGCTAGAGCGATTGTTGGGTGACTTCAAGGTAATGCGGGAGAAAATTACGCTGCATTGTGATAGCCAAAGTGCTATTCAGCTAGTGAAGAATCCAACATTCCATGATCGCACGAAACACATTGATGTCAAGTACCACTTTATAAGAAATGTGGTTGAAGAAGGTAGGATCCTGTTGCAGAAAATCGACACTGAAGTGAATCCTGCAAATTTGCTTACAAAGCCGGTCAAGGTAGAGAAGTTTGAGTGGTACAAAACTTCTCTGGGCTTGCTGAAAAAGTAACAAGGGCAGCATTGGGCAATTGGCACTAGATGAAAATCTTTGGCAGAAGAATTCCTGAATACTGACTTCAAGTTGGAGAATGTTAGGAAGTGAAGTCACTATGCAGGTACAGGCAACAGAAAAGGAAGCTGCAACATGCTAGACATCTAGGCAGTAGGCCAGATGTCTGACCTGCTATATGTCTGGGTTAGACGTCTAGGCAGTAGGCCAGACGTCTGACTTGCTAGACGTCTGGGTCACTAGACGTCTTGGCCAGACGTCTAGCAGCCTTGTTGCCTAAACGTTTGGCCTAGACGTCTAGGCTGTTAGACGTCTTGGCTAGACGTCTAGGCAGCAGACCAGACGTATGGGCAGCAGACCAGACGTCTGGGCTGCCAGACGTCTAAGCAAGTAGACGTCCGGATAGACGTCTAATCGTGGAAGACGAACGAGGTTTAGGCGCCTTCATTGGGAGTGGAAACGAATAGTTTTTGGAGGCTTCCTTTGGGAGAGGAAACAAACAGTTTGGAGTCTTCCTTCTACTCTATAAAAGGGATGTGATCCCTTGCATATGTTAGGTTGTTGAAACGTTGAGAAACATGAATGTAAAGTTTTGCTGGAAATAATAAAAGAAAGAAGAGGTTTCCTTTGCCCTGTGGTTTTTCCTGCACATTGCAGGTTTCCACGTAACCGTGTCACTTGTGTTGCTGTTTTCTATTCTCTCGTTATTGTGTTTCTACTTGCGATATAAAATTTGGAAATTAAATTAACACTATAAAGATAAATTGATGCTCTTGCTTATTTTTGAGAGCATAGACAACTCATTGTAAACCTTAGCAAGACTAAGTTCATGGTCTTTAAAACCTCCAAGGAGATCTTACTCAAAGTTTCATTTCTTGTAACAGTGAGATCGTAATAGAGTGATAACAAATGACTGGATTTTGAAATGAGCTTGGGTGGGAAAGTGGTGAAGTTGTGCAGGGGGGTGAGCCAGGTGTCGGAGGCCGGCAAATTGAGCAAGAAGGTGGGGTTTGGTGGGTTGGGTGCTGAGGAGGCATTTAGTAAAGAGACTTTTGTCGAGTTCCATGATTCTCTGAGAATTCATGGGTCTCCTCCATGTAAGCTAGTAGGTGGGGGCCTACTCCTAGGTCCTCAGAACATCCAAAGATGCTCTCTCCTACGCGGTTGTGGGAGATGTGGGTCGAATGTGTTTTTTGAACTTTCTCAGGACCAGAATAAATTGCGCATTTCCATGTAAGCTAGTAGGTGGGGGCCTACTCCTAGGTCCTCAGAACATCCAAAGATGCTCTCTCCTACGCGGTTGTGGGAGATGTGGGTCGAATGTGTTTTTTGAACTTTCTCAGGACTAGAATAAATTGCGCATTTCGAGGGACCTCTTGCAAGTGACCATGGACTAGGGGACCTAGAACTTGCTAGGTAAATTTTATGGCGTGCGGCCAGACCTGTACTCTATTAGGAGATGGGCTTTTGCCAAATGGAAACCCTGAGGTTTGCTGGAGATTGTGGCTCTCCCTTAAGTATTTTTCTTATAAAATTGAATTGTGAAGAGGACTCGAAATGCTTATTGGGGAAGTTCCTTGGTTTTATGGAAAAAGAGGGTTGTTCCTTCGTAAATGGGGACTCAATTTTAATCCAAGCACCCAAAAAATAAACATGATTCCCCTCTAGGTCAAGCCACATGGCTTGCCTTTCCATCTATGGCATGATGATATTCTGAGGGGAATTGCAAAGGCTATGGGGGACCTTATTCTGGTAGATTCGGCGACAAGGGCAAAATCAAGGATGATTTTCACAAGAATGTGTTAATGTAGATTTGGAATCTGATCTCCCAACCTCTATTGAACTCATTTCGGACTTGGGTTTGTGGATTCAACCCATTGAGTATGAGAATAGACCCAATGTCTCTGTTGGTTGCAAAGGTGTTACATAGCTCGACGCATTGCCTGTTAAAGAAAAAATCGGCTGAAAATGTTGGTCGAAGAAATCTTTTTGGTGGTAGCTCTTGTCAAGAACCTCCAAAAGGAGAAGGAAACATTAAATCCAGCCAGAGAGAAGGTTCGACGATGAATGTAGATATTAGTGCTCAGGGGGTCGTAGAAGTGGGCGCTTCAAGCAAACTAAAGTTGGATTCGGGAGATAGTGGGATGGGACCAACTAGCACTCCTCAGGATGAGGGTGGCCCGGTTCCACTTTCTTCAAAAGCTTCAGAGGAGGACCAAAATCAAAATACTCAAGTTAGCCCCTCATCTTCTAATTGAGGTTCTAGTTTCAAACGCCCTCCTCCAAAACTCTTTTGGGTGCCTTGATTTGTCTTTGGAAATCCCAGTGGAAGAGCCCTATGGATGTGGACATTTTGGGGTGGATGCTCTCGAGATCTCTGAACCTTAGTTTGTATCCTCGACTCTTGTTTTGGAAAAGGGATCTCTTGGCCCTAAAACTAGAAGCCATAAAAAGGGCTGTATTGATGTGGGAGTAGAGTGTAAAGTTGGGAATCCCCCAAATAAAGCTGTGAGGAAAAGGGAGACAGAGTCAAAGATTGCGAATGGCTCTCAATCTTTGTTGAAGGTGGAAGATGATAAGTATTCTGGGATTAAGTAGTTAAAGCTAGATTATTTTTGTCATCCTCCCAAGCCCTGTGCTAGGGGAAAGAGATCTGATCCTAAACCTTGTAAATGAAGTTTGTTTCTGGAACATCAAAGGTCTTAATGGGCCCTCATATGAGAGATTATTATTTGGTTTCTGGTGTTTGATGGCTCGCTGTTGGCTTTTTGTTTTGTTCCACAGATGAGAATAAATGTTCAGCCATTGGGCCTTTAGGTCTGGATTTTTGAGGACCCTATGGTTTGTTAGTCCTATGTATCATCCGGGTCCTCTTTGTTTTTTGTTTCTTGTCCAACAGAGAAACTGGTGCTCTTGATCCGTGGTTTATCTCATTGGCTAGGTTAGAATGTCATTCTGTAGTCTCTGGGGTCTCCCTTGGAATTGCAGTTTCTTTCTCTTTGTAAAAGGTTTGGGGATCCTTTCAAAACCCCTTCTTCCACCAAATCAAAAATAAAAAAATTTCATTTCTTATATAGAGGGGAACCGGTTAAGATAATCATCACCTATACGTACTTGGAGGTTTAATTATTAGGGCTATCCTTTAGATTGAAGCAAGCAACAAGAAGCAATGAAACCAAGAAGGCCACTATCAATGGTAAATATTGGTGTAAAACAAGGTTTTCCTCTCGTGCAAATTATTTGGTTAATTCATAGATAAATTAGAAGAGTAGGTCAGAAAATATGGGGGAGTAGGAGCACCCGCAAGGTATGCTTTACTATTGCTAATTTATGTACATGATTTTATAATATTGATGATACATAAAGATAGTTTGCAAAGACATGTGGTAGCCCTAGACAAATGTTATAGTTACTCTGAAATTAAATTTAATGTAAGCAAAACAAAGGTAATGGTTATTGGTTCTCAAGATAAAGATATAAGTATCACATTTAAGGGTGAGAAATTGGAGGTAGTTCCTTCTCACAATGACATGGGACTTGAGTTTGATTCTAATTACAAGTGGAGTGCTTGTGCAGAGAAACGTATAATAGGAGGTATGTAAGCTTTTTATGCCATGATAAGTAAATATACACGAAATCAATAATGTAATTGGACTCCTTTTTAAAAATTTGGTACAAATAATAGTTTTGTATGGTTGTCTTGTTTGGGGTCCTAGCTTATCAAAAGAAGCTTAGAAAAAAGTTGAGAGTCTAGAGATGCTTTTTATGAGAAGAACTAGAGGCCAAGGTTTAAACTCCTTACCCTATAATATTAGCAGAAATAAGAATGTTACTGTTAGAAGGAGAATCATTGTATATATATATAAAACAAAGTAAAACATATGGATGAAAGTAGATTACCACGTTAATTGATGCTTGTAACTCAAGAGAAGGGTTGGTACCAAGACTGCGTGAAACAAATTGAAAAATGGCAAATTCTAAGAATTGATTTACGACAAGACCTATCACGAGCTCAATATTTCATACAACAAATAACATATGTTCCTTGACAAGATGTAATGAAACAACTTCCAAAAATAGCTTCAACATCAATAAAACTCAGAAATGAGGAAAGAAAAACATTCATTAGAACAAAATTCAGATTCCATAGCAATAAATCAAGAGTAGCTTGTAACAGATCCAGATTCCAAATAATTAAACAATCCTAGCCACTCGGAGAGGGCAAAGTCTCATAGCGACTTAGAGAGGGAAGAGTCTCATATGCGCACTAGAGGTGAGAAAAGATTACAAGTATGAAGGATGAAAATATAGTCTAAAACAATTAACAACCGTAACCCTACTTCTCAAGGGCCGACTAGCCTAATTTAGGGCCCAAGCTAATAATAATAAAGATAGTCTACATGGCTATATTGGAACTGTTACACGGATCCCCCCTAGAAAGCTTTGTCCTCAAAGTGGAAATGACTGGAGAATGCTTGATGGCCTCCATGTCACATCTTCATTTGGTAGATCCTCCTCCTTGATGAGGAACTCTTGCACCTGGCGAGACCGTAGATTATGAACATGGGACTACAATATTGCTTCCAGTTGGAGGATGGTGTGCCCTTCTTCATCTAACACTAGAAGCTTTATCTGGGATTGCACCTTCTAACCAATAACTTATTTAAGACAAGAAACATGGAAGACAAGATGGATTTTGGAAGTAGGAGGAAGCTTCAACTAATATGCCACCTCTTAAATATGACAAACCACCTTGTAAGGACCATAGAATCAAGATGCCAACTTCTGATAGGACTTGGTCTTCAGGGATGAATGTTTATAAGGCTGGAGCCTCAAAAAGACCATATCACCCACCACAAATTGTCATTTCGAGTGGTGCAAATCCAATTGCTACTTCATACGATTTTGTGCCTGACAAAGATTATCCTTGAGGATTTGGAGAACAATTTGACTCTGTTGAAGCAAATTGTCCACCTAGGCCACTTTGGAGTAGCCTTGAACATAGTTTGCCATAGATTGTGGTTTTGGCCATACAATGCCTCAAATGGGGACATATTGAGGAAAAATGATAAGTATTATACCACTGTTCGACTAAGGGAAGCCATTTAACCCACAAATACTATTTATCTTGGTTAAAACATTTGAGGTAAGTACCCAAACCTTTGTTCACAATCTCTGTTTGGCCATCCAACTGAGGGTGATAAGAAGAGGTCATAGTCAACTGAGTGCCACTGAGAGTGAACAATTCATTCCGATACTTGTTGGTGAAAACTAGATCACGATCACTGACAATAGACTTGGGCATACCATGCAATTTGAAAATAGAGTTAAGGAGTACCTTTGTTACCTTGCTGGCAATGATAGGGTGTTGCAGGGAACCAAAGTGGGCATACTTTGAAACCTATCCACCATGACAAAAATCACTGTTTTACCCTCAGGTTTAGGAAGACCCTCAATGAAATCTATGGAGATGTGTTCCTATTGGTGATCTGGGATAGACAGGGGTTGCAACAGGCTAGGAGATTTAATTGTTTCACCTTTATTCCGTTGGCACACCTTACATGTAGACACAAATTACTTGGAATTTGCTTTCATTCCTTTCCAAGAAAAAGACTGCTTTACCCGCTGATAAGTTTTGAGAAACACAAAACTCCTGGCAAATGGTGAAGCATGGTGTTCCTAGAGAATATTGTTCTTAACCTTAGAAGACTGAGTGAGATAAATGCAATCCTTCTTTCTAAGAATCCTGTCAACATAAGAGAAGGGAATAGGTGGGTTACCAATATAGCCACATCGACTATCTTAATTATTATTAATTTGGGACCTAGGTTAGGTTACTCGGCCGTTGAGCATCGGGGTTAGGATTGTTAATTTTTTTATATATAAATAGATGAGTCATGTTGTAGTTGTTTCATCAGTCATACTTGTAATATTCTATCACCTCTAGTGTGCACATGAGACTCTGTCCTCTCTAAGTGGGTATGAGACTTTGCCCTTTCTGTGTGGCTAGGATTGTTTGGTGATTTGGAATCTGGGTTTGTTACTTGCTTCTATTGGTTTATTGCTATGGAATCTGAATTGTATTCTACTGGATATTTTTGCTTCCATATTTTTGAGTTTTACTATTGCTATTTTTGGAAGTTTTGTTACAAGTGGTATCAGAGCATTGATCTTGACTCCCTGTGATGGTGCAAAAAATAGTACAAGGGCATGCGAGCTATTCTAGAACCTCTGTCGGCTAGATCTACGTTCTTCTAATTGAGTAATTTTTGTTCAATTTTTTTTTTGCCGCAATTTTCTTATGTAATATTGTGAATTAGGCATAACCGTTTGTGTTTCCCGAATTTGAAGAGTATCAAAGGTAGTCAAACCCTCGTGGGAGACCTATCTCATTTTGTTCGTCTCATCGAGCTGATTAATACAAGATATATTTGTAGTAACGTTTTTTTTTTCCCGTTGCGGTTGGCGAAATCTTTAGGGTTTTACCATAAGTTCCTAGTGTATGTGTGAACCCTTGGTTTCCTCTGGTTGGGCACGAGTCAATGGGTGTTGGCAATGCACAAGTCCATCCAATGATGATTGTATGAGCAAAAAGAAACAACTAACCTGACCTAGGGCTCGAGCTAATAATAAGATAGTTGACGTGGCTATGTTGGAGCTGTTACACAATATCCTAGGGAGAAGATGGGTTTTATCGCCTACAAAGAGAAAATCACCTTTAGGAGATGATCTCAATACAAAATATATATTATCAATCAATTTAGACTAAGTTCTTACCACCTTTCAATTGAAACAAGAAGATGAAAAATTATTAATTGTGAAGAGTGATTTTGTTGTTAACTCTACAAGCAAGAAGTTGAGGATGATAAACATGTGATGTGACATCATCTTGTGTACCAACATCTAAGACAAAAGCGCTTGCTGCAACATGATGACTTTAGCAGCTTATCAAGTTAAGTTTACCATCTACAAGAGTGGGTGAACATCATAGAATAGACATACAGAAGACCTTTGTGTATTAATGTAATGATAATATTGAAGTGAATTGAAGTTGAGTTCCATAAAAGAGGAAAAAGCTTATTTATGTAATCTTATTTTTTTCCATTTTTTTTGTCCCATAGTTCCTATAGGGGCTTCATGGACAACTAAAAATATTTCATTTCATTTCATATTATTTTGTAGAGGTTATTCCTCAATTTCAAATTTGGAACACCAATGGTTTGTAAATTTTCCTAACCCTAGATAACTGCTGTCCTATGTTATTTTAAAATAAATCAGATCTGAGAATAATTTATTCAAACATGCAACAGTCACACAGATGGCTGGAAAAATAAACAGCGTGAACAGCAGAAGTTAAATATATTTTTGAACCTGCAATATTACATTTAAAAGAGGCTACAGCTACAGCAGAGCACACTGCTCTCTTGCTGCCGTTCTGGCCAGCAATTTCACTGTTCTTCTCCTCCTAAGCTTGCAATTCTCCTTCTGAAATCTGTTCTCTTTCTCCTTTCTGTGTGTCTAAAACACTCTTGATCTTCTCCTTTTATCCTTGAAAAAGGTAACCCTAATCTCTCTAACTCTAAGATTTAGATCTCATCTCATCTTGAGATGTAAGGTTAAAAATAGAAAATCACTTTTAAGTGAATTTCAAAATAGAATCAGTTAAGTGAATTACAAAATAGAATCACTTAGGTGAACTTAAATATAGAAAATCACTTAAGTGAATTTCAAAATAGAATCACTTAAGTGAATTACAAAATAGAATCACTTAAGTGAACTTAAAAATAAAAAATCACTTAAATGAATTTCAAAATAGAATTAGAAATGTCTCGAACCACTTCTAGCACGTTCATACTGAAGCCTGTGCAAGAAGTTCCTGTCCGAGCTACATTTCTCAACATGGTTCTAATTCCATTTTGGTGATGTTGTGCTAAAGATGCACCTTTTCAACACAATTCTTCAGCCAAATGTTCTTTACAGCTTAGAGGTTTAGGGCCCTAACTCAGGTCATACTGATTGGGCTTGAATATAGAGGATCCATAGCCTCACGCTTTAGCATATCATCCATTGCAATTGAAAATTCCATAAGAGTATTCTTCTAGTGGAGTTTGGTGCTTGGACTCTTTGACTTGAGACTATGTTTTGGCTCATCTCTATTTTCATAGACATTGATATATGGTGACCCTTTATCAACTTTTGAGCATTACTTGATTCTTTGCTCCTTTAAGAGTATTGCTTCCTGGGTCCCCCCGTATGCTAACATTAGCATGCAAAGGCTAGTTTGTTCCTCCAGTCTATTTATGTCTCCATTGACTGTCTTTCTCCCTTCAATTGCCCTTTGAATGCCCTTTGTTGTCTTCTTCCATTGAAGGATATTTTACAAGTAGCATGTCCAAGTCACATGGATCTTTCCCTTGCAACCTCTTAGCCCCAAGCTAGTGTTATGTGTTGCGCATTATGTGAGGGTTATTGGTGACACCATCTCCTAGGCAGCCTATGTCCAGCTGCATTGGTTACATGGTGTATGGTTTTTCCTTGGTCAAATGAAAGTTTGCTCCCGTTGACTTCATTTGAGATGGGTCGTCCTCTTCCTTGCTAGGACTTGCTTTGCTGTATTTGACACGATTAGGACATAAAAATTAGGAACATTTCATTTTCTACTAGGGCATACTCTTCACCTTCTTTTGCAATCCTGATAAACAATGCTTCTTTCTCCAAGAAGTCATTTCTTTTGGGCATAGGGATTTAAAAGGGAATACTAGTTCCTTCAATAAGCTGATTACACCCTTCTTCCTATTTCCATTTACAGTGGTACAAAGCATTTTGAGGCTAACATGCCACTTGTAGTTGGAAACAGGTTAGTGAGATGGTGCTCCTATCTAGCTACTAACATGAGGGCACTATAGCACTTGTGCCCCTAATCTAGAAAAGGTTGAAGAATTTCAATATTGAAGAGAGAGAATCGAATAGGATCAACATGTTACCTAGATTCATAAACAAAAAGAGATCATTGCAGTTGTGAAAAGAGAACATGAAAGATGTAATGCAGTTCCCTTGGACACCAAAATAACTTCCCTAATGATAGAAAGAGATCCAATTGATGCATCAAAATGATGGATGAGTGGAGGTACGAATACATTATCAAATTGACATGCTATTGGTCCTTAATACAATATTTCGATCACTTTGCAAAGTGAAGATGGGCTTGTGGGTGAAGTTTGAGGGAAAAACTAGGGTTTGAAGAGCAAGAGTCGTAGAAGGGTTTGAAGAGCAAGAGCCGCAGAAGGAGGGAGGATGCAAGGAAGGGACCAGGTGAAACTATGGATAGAATGAATTTCAAAGATGCTATAAGGGGTGCTCAACCTCCAACAATTCCAACTGGCCGACGAGGTTTTTTGCGTCAACCTCTTTGTATGCCAAGGATTGATCCCAGGAAAATAGACTCTGGTTGCATGCAAGCGGCGGATGGATTTCCAGTTGTTAATCTACAAGGATTTGACATTCAGGATGGAATAATGGAGCAACAAGGGTTGATATGTCGATTCTTGGGCTTTCGGCCATCCTTACCTACTTTTAAAAGTTGGGCTTTGAAGCAATGGCAAACTCCATGTGAGTTTAGTATCTCAGATTATCCTAATGGGTATTTTTTGGTGTTATTTGCTAATGAGGAGGATAGACAACAAATATTTCAGGGTGGTCCTTGGTTTTTTGGTCGAGCTGGTTTGTTTATGAAACCTTGGCATGCTTTATTTAAGGCTGAAGAGAAAATGCCTTCAATAGGACCTGTCTGGGTCAAACTTTTTGGTTTACCGATTGAATTTTGGAATCCTATAGTCTTCTCAGCAATTGGTAACACTTTAGGCACCTACATGATGGCAACAAATAGTACAATGTGGTTTGAGTGTAGACAAGGGTGAGTACATTCCCAGGGTAGGGGATGATGGCAATGAGGATGGCTAAACACAGACGTTAAACATTAGATGTTTCTCTGGCCAAGTCTAGATGTCAATGCGTCAGACGTCTAAGTGCACTATCCAGACGTCAAAGGCTAGACGTCTAGGCGGTAGACGTCACAGACTAGACGCCACAAGCTAGCCGATGCAGGCTAGACGTCTGGGAACTTAGGGTAGACGTCTAAGGGTCAGGTTAGACGTCAAATAAGGTGCAGACGTCAAGTACAGGGTTAGACGTCAATGGCAGAGGGGTAGACGTCTAGGGATAGGTCTAGACGACACGGCTAAGGGTTAGACGTCTCGTTTAGGGTTAGACGTCAAGGCTACTGGGTAGATGTCTAAGGGATGGGTCTAGACATCTGGGCAAGGTTAGACGTATAGTGGTACAGCTAGACGGCTAGCCGTCTGACGGGTAGAGCAGATGTCACGTTCTAGACGTCTACCGTCTATTGCCTTCAGTCTTTCCTACCTGCAATTACAACACCCTGTTCTCGTCCTTGCTGCTGCATACAACCTGCAATCAATCGTCAAGATAAACCCTGCAACATCACTAGTCAGTGCTATCTGCAACACAACCTGCAATCACTTGGAAACCTCACAACATCACCACACACACAGAACAAGTATTCCGTACAAGAGCATTGGCATTATGAGCAAAATGATGATGATCCATACAAGTTTGAATGGGGGGTATAAATAGGAAGGCGAAGTAGTTACTGCAACTACTTCGCTCCCAACCGCCCAACCGTTTGCTAACCACTTGTTAGACGCCTAATGACATTTGCTAGACGTCTTGACTAACTAGACGTCTAATCCTAGACGTCTTGCCTAGTTAGCCGACTAACACAATGACGGTTGTTTTTGTCTTTAGTGCTCTATGTACGTAATCAAGCCTTCAATATTCATTGGCTGATTTTACAATTTTCATAAGACAACATAACAACATAGCATTCCAAAATTGCTATTTACAATCAAAATTGTTTGGACATTGTCGTCAGCCAGTTCTTCATGGTTTGTCTTGCTTAGAACTGTTGTCTACATCTATCCTCCCCTTCGAAGAAGTCGATGTCCTCAACGACTTTCTCCGTTCAGTTTGAGGGGTGTCAGCATCCGTGGGTACTGGGTCTTGTGGTATGGCGGCTTGAAACACTTTCTGGTACTCCTGAAGCTGGGCCTGCATGGCCTCACGTTCTTCCTTGAGCCTCTGGGAATACTTGTAATATTTGGCCCATTCCACTCCCAAGGCGTTAGCACGCTCTTCTGTCTGCTTGAGACTGGATAACAGTTCCGCCTCCCTTCGCAGGAAAATTTCTTTCATGCGTTGTTCTGACACTGAAGGAGCAGGTGTAGCTTTTTGTGCTAGCTGTTGTTGTGCCAGTCTCAATTCTTCCCTTAAGGCTGCCTGTTCTTTTTGCCAACTTTCCCTTTCCTGTTTCCAAGCACGCTCCTGTTCACTCCTGTTAGCTGCAAATGCCTTTGTTTGTTTGATTAACAGTTCCTTTGCCCTCTTGAGCTCTGAGACATCAGCTTTCAACTGGGAAATTTGGTTATCCTTTTCCTCCAGTTGAGTGGTCAGGTCCTGTAAGTTCTGTGTTAGTCCCTGCATTTCCTGTTTGACTGCATCCATCCGTGCCATTCCTTGCTCTAAGAGGCGATCCTTTCCCTCCAAGGCTTCATAGGCAGCTTGTAATTCAATCTCCACTGCCTGCTTTGCTGAGTGCACACACTTAATCCCTTCTCCTAGCCAACTCAACAAATGTGCAAGGAAATTCAATTGTGTATAAATTGGCAGTAATTCAGGCACTAACTCCACTTGTGAGCCTTGCTCCACAGGATGCTGAGGAGGATTAATACTGTGGCCGTAGACATACACCTGCGCTGTCTCCAGATAGAGGTTGGGCGTCTTTTCAGGCAACTGTTCAACGCCTTCCATTGTCTTCAAATGGGCAGTGGGCAGTGACCAAGGTTGAGACGCGTATATGCTGGAAATGTCTTTACGCCAAGGTCCTTGTGCCGCCCACTTCACCAATCGGTCCAACTCGTCCTCTATCATGCCTTGCCACTTCTTCCATTGACCCATACATGCAATTTCAAACTGCAAGCGTAAACTATCCATAATGCCTCCCAATTTTGCAAAACAGTTTACTGCTTGCTGATCCATGGAATCTGATGGGTCCATGAAGTTGGGCACCTGTACAAGAAAATCTTTGGACCAGGTGTCCTTTTGTTTCTCCTCCTGTACTGCTTCTTTCCCTTTATCTGATCGATCAACAGTTGGCCTATCTGCCTCCTCTGTGGCTACTCCAGGCTGTACTAGAACCTGGCTGTTCTGGCCTTCCTGCTGCTCCAACTGTTGAAGATCTATTATTTGTGGGGGTTGTTCCCCTTCTCCTGTGGGGATTTCTATTTCTCTTGACACCTCTACCTCCTCTATGACAATGGGCTTGTCTGCCTCGGGTGCCAATCGTCCCGTATCCGGTGGTAGGCCCTCCTCTACCCCAGGATTATTACTTGCTCCCGGATTACTTGTGTCGGCTGATTCTTGAGCTACTGCTGCAACAAGCATTTCCTCCAATGAAAATGTGCTCAATGTGTCTGCTAGTGAAGTTGGTCTCGCCAAAGATTCCCCAATTGGTTCGGGTGAACCTGTGCGGGTCCAAAAGTCAGCCTCTGCCAAATAATCCGCGGGTCCAATCCGTGCAGCCGAGCTGGTTCCGGCTGTCTGCTCATGAAGAACTGAAGGTATGGCAAAATCCACTTCCTCCCTCTGTATTGGCTGTTGTTGCTCCCGAGTACGAGCTGCCTCCAAATTTTGAGCTATTTTCTGTAGTGCTTCCTAGGAGAAAACTGGGGGTGGTTCATCAAATCGCCCTTTCTTCGTCTTCCGTTTGGGCTCTTCTGGAGATTGGACAACCTTCTATTTCTATGACTTCTCCTCCCTGACTTGTGCCACTGCAGTATCCTCCCCTTCTAAAGCGGCCACCAGTTTCTCTTGACGCGGCTTGTGTGATATCTGTTTTACGCGGGTCTTCTTCACTGGTGTCGTTTTCTTTGCTGGTTGAGCATCCATCCACCGACAGATAGATGGTGCTAAGTCAGGTAGCTTTCTCGGAGAATCCAAGTCCGGGATCTGTACTCCAGCTCTAGTAGCTGCATCCAAGAGCAATCCAATGGCATGAAATGCCATAGAGAAGTTCTTCGTTGTTCACATCAGGAAAGCCTGAATACGAAGCGACAAGTGTGTTGCCCAATCATAGGCTATTCCCTGCTCCATCCCTTGCAAGTACGAAATTAGCCAAATGGGGAGATCTGAACTGCGTTGTTCTCCTGACAATCTGGCCATGATGACATTCATTATGACCTCCAATCCTTTATTCCTCAGCTGTGTCTGTTTGATCCCTCTTCCGCCATGAGTGCCCAACATAGCATCCACCTCTTCCTTTTTCAAGGTTGTGACACTCCTGATTAATTCCGGTGTTTTCTTGGAATCCACTCTTTCATTCACCACTGGGTTACCCTTCCGTGGAAGTCCAAATGTGCGTTGAAATGCTGTAGGAGAGAAATCAACCACCAATGTGTAATTCCCCACCTGCACTCGGCTGATGTTCTTCTCTTCATCATACGTTTCCAGCATCTGAAGCAGGTATTCTTTGAAAAACTCCTTGTCAAAGTTGGGAGCTTGCAAAATGAAATGCACCCCTGCTTCTTTAATCTTTGCTCGTGTTGGGTTATCTGCTGGCGCCTCCGCCCACCATTGATGGCAAAAATCACCCGTTGGGCATAACCAGGTAATTTCGTCAATAGGGATTGGCTCTTTGCTACTGTGGTGGATTTCCTTGTTTTTGCGAGTAGCAATCTCAGCTGCCTCTCTTCGACTTCGAACCTGTCCTTTGTCCGGGCTTTCAATCTGACCACGCATCCCATGCTCCTGTTGATGCCTCAGTATTTTAGCTACCACCGACTCAGGTTCGGGTTCTGACCGGATTGGAGTCTTGCCAGATTTTTGGTGTGCCATTTGCCTTATCAGTTCCCCTCCTTTGTTACTCAGCTCCACACTTCGCCCAATCCTCTTGGACGTCGAATGTCTTTCGCCAAACGTCAATCCCGTCCGCCTTGTCCAGCTAGACGTCACCCTGTTGCAGACGTCGACTCCACCTGCTAGACGTCAATCCGTCCGTCAGACGTCTTCTCCTCCTCACTGGACGTCTTCCTGCCGTTAGACGTCGACTTCCTCTGCTGGACGTCTTCCTGCCGTTAGACGTCGATTTCCTATGCTGGACGTCTTCCTGCCGTTTGACGTCTACTGCTCTTGTCGGACGTCTACCTGTTGTTAGACGTCAACTTTTGCCTAGACGTCTTCGTGCCGCTCGACGTCAACTCTTGCCAGACGTCTACCTGCAGTTAGACGTTAACTTTTGTCTAGACGTCTTCGTTTCGTCCGACGTCTCCTACTCGTCGTCTGACGTCTGCGCATTCTTCCTAGATGTCTTATCCAGCAGCGGACGTCTTCTACCCTAGACGTCTTCCGCTCACCGTCTGATGTCTGTGTGCTCTTCCTAGAAGTCGTCTCGATGCCCTAACTTGCGCCGTTAATTGGATTGGAGATCTGCCCTTGCATTTGCATAGAAAAATCAATTCTTCTCCACGAAGTAAGTGACGGCCAGGTCATTCATGACTTATGGCATCTTGTCCTTCGTCTGGTTTAGCAAAACTTGGTGCGCTCGAACCGTTCTCCTCTCCGTCTAGGCGCTCACGTCTCCTTCACATTTCTCCTCTTCTCTCCTGCACAATGAAAGCGATATGCAAAAATGCTTCTACTCCCCTCCTTTTATAGTTGCTTGGCCGTTCCCAAAACCGTTGTGCAACCGCCACCTTGCAACCGCTTCCTTGCATGCACGCCACCTCGTCTAGTTGAGACGTCTAGGGTTTTAGTTCGTCTTTTTCCCTTTTTGTCTTATTTACCTTTTGTCTTTTTCTTTTCTTTTTGACTTTTTCTTCTTTTTATTTTATTTTTATTATTTTTCAAAATTTCTTTTTGCCTGACGTCTTTTTCTCACCATTTGCGGGTAAAATGCATGGACAAGCCAATGCGTATTTTCCATGTGTCTGACGTCCTATTACCCTGATGACGGCTACTTCCTCCAAAACTGCTGAAGTCGTCATCGTCACCGGTTTCCTTTCCTTCTGTCGGCTGACATCTTCGACGATTATTTCATCTTTGGGGAGTTTTTGGTTGTGATTGCTGCTGCCTTATAGTGTTTCTCGGCACAATACGCCAATCTGGCTATTCTGGTTCTTTCGGCTAATGTCGTGTTCCTAGCTCATAAGTCTGGTAAGTTTCTGTCCGTCGTCTGTCAATATTAACATCTTTCTGATCAGCTGCCTGACGTGTCTGTTCCATCCATTCCTCTACCAGGCGTATTTCTCCTTCTCCGGATTATCATTATTGTGATCCAGGTGTTCAACTACGTCTGCCAAGTGTCTACTGGCCAGATTTGGACGTGTATCGTCGTCTTTTGGACGGGTAGGCTCTATCTCCTGTGAAATCCGTTCTGTACTTCCATCAATGCGTTGGATAATTATGCAGTCATCCAAATACTGGAACCTCTCCCCTTATTGCACCTGTTGATCAAGTTCATTTTGATTGGGCTGTTGCTGTCCTAGCTATCCCCTGTTTTGGTGGGGTCATCTTGCTCTTGGGCCTCTTCCTCGACCTTTGTCATTCCCTGCAACCGCCCTTTCTTGATCCCTTTGTCCTAGATTAAAATCTCTATCCCAGGTTCCTCTCCTCTCCCGAACCTGGTTACTGCGTCCTCAACCTCTTTTCGATCGAATCTCCCTAGTGTTGGGCTGCCTAACTCCTAGATGCTCGAGATTCGATCGGTCCCTCAGTCGTTCTTGATGACGTCTTCGGTTCCTACGAGCTCGCTGAGGTGGACCAATCGATCTGTTCTCAGGAGCACGTAGTAATGGGTTGGCTTGGACTAAGTTCTCAGATGGTCCTTGTGGTCCAATCTGAGAACCAGTCGACCTATGGGTAGCCGGAGGGGAATTTCTTCCTCTCGAGCTATCGGGATGGAGGTCAACCACGCTCCTCCCTTGGTCAGGTGATCTCGGAATTCTTGACGGTCTTCCGAGAGTACCTAAATTATCTCTACTACGGGCTTCGTTTATCAGTTGTGCTCTTGTTTCTGGTGGATGGTGTAAATGCACAAGTGTTAGTTGGTGCAAGATTCTCAGCCTCCTATCGGCCCTTATCAGCCTTCACCTCCATCTTGTTTCCTCAAAGTGTCGTTGCATGGCACAATGAGTTAAGTTTTCTTGATATTCTTTTGAGAAGGCTGAATCGGTGCTTGAGTCATTTCCTTCTCTTGCCGTGTTCATTGGCCATTCTGAGGTTTCTTGAACCCATTGTTGTAATCTTCTTACTTCTCTTCGATGTTGTCGTAAGTCAAGTGCAGCCATCCGATACCTGGCTACCTCTTCCCATTCTGTTGGACGTCTCATGGCTCCTACATATGGTGTTCTCCATCTATGAGGAGCTGGTTCGTTTGGTATCGTATCTTCATTCATTTCCCCATTGTACTCGTCTTGTGGGCTCAGTGAGTCATCATCTTCAATTACGTGTGCAATTTCCATAAATCTGACTCCTGCTTGTCGACTGCAAATTTCATCTCTCTGTCTCCTACGGTCTGGGTTAGGACTAGCATATGGTACATCAGGAATCCGTGGTAGGTTCTCGTCACTACTTGATTCGTCCAACCAACCTCCTGTTCTTTGTTTTTCCGATATTGTCTCGACATATTTCCATATGATTGTTGCCAGTTCCTCCCTGCTCATTTGGTGTTTGGCAGTCGAACTTTGTCCTGCTTCCCATACCCTAGGTCTTTTTGGGGATTCTCTCATCTCTTGATGGTCCACTGAATCTGAGCTTGAGGACTCTTCCGAATTAAGCACAAATTTTAATGTGGCTGAAGAGGTACTCCTAGAGCGTGCATCTATTGCTATTTCTTTTCCCTGTCTATTTTCAACTGGGCTTACTATTCTAATATCTCCCTGCTCTTCTTCTGCTAAGGAAAATAGACTACTCTCTGAAGAGTTACCCGTTGCACTTCCTCTTAGTTCTCCTTGTTCTAACTCAGCCCATTCCGCTTGGCGTGCTTCATGTCGTTCATTCATCCATTGCATTGTCGTGTCCAACTCCTGAATTACCTGTTCCCGCAGCTGGTTATTGTATTGTCTCAAGGTTTCATATTCTTCTTGCAAGCTTTGTGTCTCCAACCATATTTGTTGCAGAACTCTGGCTCTTTCTCCTTCTTGTTCTTCTTCTTCTTCCGGAAATTCTTGTAGAGCAACCTCTGTCAGAGCTCGGAGTCGGTCTTCCTCATTGTCATTTGGAAATTGAACGTGTAGCTGCAACCTTCGCTGCTCTCCTTGTTGAGGTTCTAACTCCCTTCGTTCAATTGCTGATCCTCCTTCAGTCCCAAATAACCAATCCAGATTATGAGTTTCCTCCTCTCAGGGGATTGGATTCCTGGATTTACTTCTCTTGCCCTTGTTCTGAAAGTTCCTGATTGCTCCAAGTTGATCACATTCACCTGGGCATGTGGCTTCTATACCTTCAAATTAGACCCATTGATTACCTCGGGGCATAGTGTTCCATCTAGTTTTCTCAATTTCACTGCCACATTCTCGAGTACTTCCTCTACCTGGAAGGGTCCAAGCCACAGGGTTTTCAATTTCCCTGGCTTGAGTTCTCTCTTACCATTGTATTTGAGAACTAGTTCACCAGCTTTGAGATCCATCTTCTGGAGATGCTTATCATGCCAAAATTTCCTTCTTTTCTATGCGATCTCCATTGCCCATTGTGCCATTACCCTCTTTTCATCCAATTGTACCAATGTTGTCAGTTGTTCTTAAATGCTTTCTTTGTCATCCAGTCGATTGTCGACTGCCACCCTTAAACTTGGCACAAAGAATTCAACTGGTACTTGTTGTCACATTTTGCACGGGGTGCAATGTCTTCAGTGTTGTAACAGTGCTGCTCTTCTTTTTCCCTCTTCCCCTATTTTCCTTCCTTCTCCTCTCCCTTTCCTTTTCCTTCCCGCATTCTCTTTCTTTCCCCCCTTTCTTGGAGTCCCCAGTTGATTTTTCAACTTTCCAAAGAAGTTACCCGAAAAATGGCTAAGTGTTGGTGCGAAGTTCGCACTTCGCCCGCTTTGGTGCGAAGTGCGCACTTCGCCCGATTTGGTGCGAAGTTCGCACTTCGCCCGCTTTGGTGCGAGTCGACTTCGCCAGATTGGTGCGAAGTTCGCACTTCGCCCCACTTTCCGGGCACAACTTGCAACTCGCGCATTGACAGTCGGGCAGTCGACGTAAGATGATAAAAGGCCGGAGCAGAGTCCGTACGACCGCAGACACCAGTTTCCACCTATGCGCAGCCCGACTTCGCAGTAAAGTCGGAGTGCGCCCTTGACAGGTGCGCAGTAGGGGAACAAACCCATAATTTGACCAAGGCATGAAGGCCTTCCCGACTGCACTGTTTTCTGCCCGCGCAACCCGAGACGCTCTGATCCCAAGCGAAGTTGGACGGACTGCCTTCCAAGGCAGACACGTGTCACACAGCATCATCCATCATCTGACAAGTGTCCAGCTTCGGGATTAGAGCCGAAACGTGCCGAGCAAAAGGACAAGCATGGGCTGCATTGCCTGTGCCAGTAGCCTCATTTAAAGCTGATTTGAGGTTTTACCTGCTCCAGCTACCCGCATCACTGCCAGAGGGAGATTCTACCCAACACACCGCCATGTAGCTGTCCAGCCTTCCAGAAGACCATGCTCGCGGCATGATCCGGTCCGACAAAAGGTCAGCATTTGCGGCTCTTTCGCCGCTTTTGTCACCTTATGTTTGACTGGGACCTTGTGCCCATTAATGTAACGGGAGGGACTCGGGCTATAAAAGCCCACCGTGAATTCATTGTAAAGGGTGGAAGGGGAATGTCTGTTAGGGAACCACTGTGCCCATTGTAACCGTGCTTCTACTTATAAATATAATCAGTATGCTTGGTTCTGTTCGTCGCTTCGTTTTTTATGCTGCCTTTCTTTATATTCATGCCTTAGGCTAACCTGTGTCATGGCTCGTTGATTCATTTCAGCATTTGATGATCAAGTGCCTCTAGCATTGCTTGTTTAAAGCACCCTCTGTACTTCATGAATTAAAAGGATACATAGAATAGATGTAGTAGCAGTTCCATCAGTTGTGTGTTTTGTTGCTGGTCCGTATCTGGTGATTGGTGCGCTGTCGTACTGTTAGTTCCTTGTAGGGAATGTCTGTTAGGGAGCCATTGAAGCTGTGCGGTTAAATTCTCTACATAAACACATATACCTGGCTCTGATATCTCTAAGTTTGCTTTCTACTCATGTTAGTGTACGTATCTGGTGATTGGTGCATTGCCGTATCGTTAGTTCCTTGTAGGGAATGTCCGTTAGGGGATCATTGAAGCCGTGCATACGCTCGCTTGAGTATCGGAAGTACACGTAGTTTTTGCAGTTCCTAGTTATGTTTTGTGTTTATAATGCAGTAAGTAGCGGTAATTGGTGTGTTCCCGTACTGTTAGTTCCCCCCACCAACCTTTGAATATATTTGTAAATTCCTTTCTGTTCATTTATTTCTTTCCTGTACTCTTAGCTTGAACATAAACCCCCCAAAAAGGAGCCGGCCGTCTCCGGAGATTGGCTCGGAAGGCATCTCTTCCTTCCGGCCTTTCATGCTGGTGGGCGAATCTGGGCGCATCAACCCAAAATCCTTTCCTCATGGCAGATTCGTAACCAACAGTTTCTCTGGCACGCCCGGTGGGACACCGGTCCCACATTTGAAGAGAGATTTTCTGATCGGCCTCCACCGGCGCCGACGGTTCTCGAGCTCTCGGTGAGACAAGGAAGTTTCTCACCCCGACAGAATTGAAGCACCGGTGTTCGCTTCATTGCTGTTCCAAATCTGAACACCTGGCGACTCTGCACGAACAAATCCTCTGAGTCTAGAAGACCGGTCCCAACACCTTCATGCACACGAGAAGGTGGCAAGCAAGGGATCCGAGAAGCCCGCCTGAGTTCTACGAACTGGACATCAACGCTCGAGGCGAGATCCCCAGGCTGGCTGATCCGCGAGCTCGTTTCGACGAAGCCGAGGCTGAGATACAAGAAGAAGCCGAAGCCGAAGTCGGAGGAGCTGAGTACGAAATAGAAGGGGCCGAGGAAGAAGAAGATCCTGCATCCTCGGAAAGTACCGACACTGAGTACACAACCGACGGCGGAGAAGAAGAAGAAGAAGAAATGGCTGCCCAACAGCCGAATGATGATGATCTCTTCCCGGCCGTAGACTCTACGGGGCCCTTGGCCCTGGTCGGGACGACAAGTCGTGCCCCCGCCGCTTTAAAGTCTATTCCCACATACGACGGCTACGGTAAGACGGCGTACGAGCACATCCAGGACATCCTTGCCCCGGCCGCATTGCATACTATCACCGATGAAAGTGTGAAGACCCGTCTCGTCGGCCCTTTCCCCGAGGGGAAAGCTTCTCTACCGGTGGAGATCGCTGCCAGAGGGATCCATCACAGGGTGGCCCCAGCTTGCCAGAAGGCTCGTAAAAGGATGCAACGAGTCTGCTGACCCCACTTCTCTACTGCATCAGTTCCAAGCTATCCAGAGACATCCTCAAGAGGAGGTGTCTGATTTTAACATTAGGTTTGCGAGATCCTGGAAACGGGTACCTCGCGAACTTCGGCCTTCAGTCGGCATGGCTGCTCACTACTATCCGAGATCCTTCAACTCGGACATATGCCTCGCCGTCGAATATCGCCAGAATTGACGAGTTCCCTGCGCTGTACGAAGCTGCCCAGCAAGCTGAAGCTGACATTATCTCCATCGGCAGACTCCCGTCCAGGGTGCAGGAACCCATTCATCCCGACTTCCCCAGATCCCAGTATCCTTCTGCTTCTGGCGGTTCGCCGTCCACATCAGGACAGCAACCCCAGCAGCAGTGGAATCCGGTGCCGGTCGTAACTCCTTACGGCCCGCCTCAGTTGCATTACCCTCACCCGCCGCCTCCTGCTCCGCATTTTCCAGCACTTCCCGCTCCTCCACAGTACGCATCTTATTCTAACCCTCCTCCATTGGCCGCATTGCCTCCACCGGCACAAATGCCGCCACCTGACAGCAGCATCCAGAACACGATTCTACAAGAAGTGCGGGCTTTGGCCTCCGGATACCACGCCATGTCCAATGACATGACCGCTATGAAGAAGAAGCAGGCCCAGATGGACCTCGCTCCTAGGAGGCCATATGCGCCCCCGCGCTAAAACAAAGACAAAGCGCCGGAAAACCGGCCCGCAGAGGCGTCCGCCTCCGAGAAATGCCGCTATAGAAGACCCGCTCGGTCCTCCCGACCAGGTTAACTGGTGCACTACGTGCAATGACCCGCATTCGGAGGAAGACTGCACTTTGCACCAGCACTACATTCAGACATTGGCCGGCAGCGCTATAGAAGACGATGAATTGTACATGATCTTGGATGGCGAAGCCAACTTTGCCCTCCCGGAAGAAAATCTAGCGCCACCCGCCAAGGAAGAAAAGAAAGCCGCGGACGCGGCCAAGCCTTTGCAAGTCTACGCGAGAAGAGAAAAACCGCAGCCCGGCGGGCTGCCACCATACAAGCGGCTGTGGCCCTACACAGCCCAGGAGAAGGCATCCAAAGATAAAGCTCCAGTCAAGCCTTCTCCGGCAAAGGCTGCCCCCTGCTCCAGCCCAAACCTCCAGCAAACGCCCCAACTCCGGCTAAGACTCCGGTACTTCAGCCTCCAGCTGAAACCAAAGAACAAGCCCAGGAGAAGCTGAAGTACCCGTCTCTGACCAAGAGGCAGCGAGTTGAGGCCACCCAACAGTACCGGACAAAGTATGAGGCGGCAAAACAAGCAGAAGGAGCTAGTACCTCGGGCTACAACATTGTAGACGAGTTGAAAAGAACACCTGCTAGAATCAGCATGTACGATGCTCTTCTGCTCCCGTGTCAGGTAGATCTGCTGCAAGAATCATCGAAGAACATGAAGAACGGCAGAAAGATACAGCCCACTGTCCTGGTTCAACCTTTGACAGCCTCCGCCACTGGGAAGAACAGACCGCCACCCTTTTATCTGTCTTTACGGATGCAAGGGCACATAGTTCACAACTGCATGGTGGACTCTGGTGCTTCCTCGACTGTGATGCCGAAGGCCGTCTGCGATGAGATCGGGATGGAATACACACGGAGCAGCCAAGGCGTGTTGCAATTAGACGGCACCCCTGTCAAGACAGTTGGTGTCATAAAGGACATCCCTATCCGACTGCACAAAGCTCTCGACATCGTAGTCATCCAAGAGGTCATGATTGTTGACTTGGAGCCTTACTTCGGCATGTGTCTCTCTCGGGAGTTCACCGCGAAGTTGGGCGGGTACTCGTCTCTAGACTACTCACACATGGAAGTGCCCTTCAAGGGAAGGAGACTGAAAATTTTTAATGAGAAGCCTTCCCCCTTCCTAGTAGACAAGATACCCGGAGGAGAAATGGACTGCATGGTCCAGTTGTCAGAGGAAGAGCTGGTGACAGTGGAGCTGACTGAGCAAGCCCTCGAAGTGCTACAGCTCGAAGATGAGTTCTCGTTGCGGGACTTCAATGCCGTAATCGGGACAGAGCAGGGATGTTACTCCATTGTACAGCCCGAGAGGCTTGACGTGTCAGCTGCGAAGGAAGTAGGACCTGCACCCGAGGAGTTGTGGAAGCTCTTCTTTGACGGCGCGCGATGCAAGAATGGCGCCGGTGCAGGAGTGTTGCTGGTTTCTCCAACCGGAATCCAGAAGGACTATGCCTACAGAGTTGGCCCGGAGCTGCACTAACAACTTGGCGGAATACGAAGCCCTGTGCTTGGGTTTGCGAAAGGCGGAGAGGCTCGGAATCAAGCACCTACAGATTTTCGGAGATTCAGAGCTGGTGTGTCACCAAGTTACGGAGAAGTGCGCATCCAAACAACACTATCTTAGAGCGTACCGCAATCGGGTGTGGGACCTGATGGAGTCATTCGACTCATTGAATGTCAAAGCGATATCGCGTGAGAAAAACAAGCACGCTGATATTCTGGCGTCTGTTGGAGCCAGGTACGTTTCGGCTGAAGACGTTGTCTAGAAACCGAAGCCGGTTCGTACTGTCTATAGGCCTTCTGTGCCTGATAAGGACACCCACTGGCAGGTGTTCAGCTGTGACGAGGAGATCGTCACATTCCTGGTTAACGAAGTGTGTGTAATCGGAGGTAGAGACCCTGATGACGAGCAATATGAGGGGTTGATACAGTTATGGAATAATCACGTCCCAAAAGGACTGATTACATTAGAAAGTCTCTTTGATCAGAATGACAGAGCAATATCCCACAGAATCAAAGTAGACCCGAGGCAGTATGCTGACCTAGAACTTGAACCTGGTAAAACCATCAAGGTCGGAACAGACTGCACGTCGGAGGAACTGGAGCAGATCAGATCACTGTGCCAGGAGTTCCCCGACATCGTGGCCTGGTGCTACGAGGATTTGAGGGGGTATGACAGAACCGTCATCCAACATACTATTGAGCTAGAGGATGGCGCCAAGCCATTCCGACAGAAACAGAGGGCCGTGAATCCGAAGATTGAGGCCATGATGAAGACCGAGCTCTTGAAGATGTTGGAGGCCAAGATCATCTACCCCATCAAACATTCATCCCGGGTCGCGAATTTGGTGCCCGTGAGGAAAAAGAATGGCGACATTCGTCTCTGTGTCGACTTCAGAAACCTAAACCAGGCTTCCCTCCGGGACCACTATCCGCTTCCCCAAATCGACCAGATCCTACATATCGTTGCTGGAGCCCAGAGATTTTCACTTTTAGATGGATTTTCCGGCTACAACCAGATTTGGGTCAAAGATGAGGACCAACATAAGACGGCGTTTACCACCAAGTGGGGGACGTTCGCCTATCAGCGCATGCCATTTGGCTTATCAAACGCGGGGGCCACGTTCCAAAGGGCCATGGACCCGGCCTTCCGAGAGCCGCTCAATAAGATTATCGTCATCTACCTTGATGACATGACTGTTTTCTCTCACCAACGAGGAGATCATGTTTTGCACCTACGGTAAATATTTGAGAGTTGTCGAGAATTCGGCATTTCTATAAACCCGAAGAAGTCTGTCTCCGCGGTAAAGGAAGGAAAGCTGCTTGGACATGTCATCTCCGAGGAAGGCCTCGCCATTGACCCTGACAGAGCAGAGGCCCTCGTTCGCTTGCCAGCCCCCATCGACAAAAAAGGGCTGCAGTCCTTCTTCGGTCGGATTAACTTCGTGCGGAAGTTCATTCCGGACTTCGCACAGGTGATCAAGCCTATGGCCGAACTGCTGGCCGAAACAGAAAAGCACCCCTGCCCCTTCAACCGATTCAGGACGAGACTCCGTTCCAGCAATGGGGTTTAGACTTTATTGGGGTGATTTCTCCTAACTCCTCTCGCCGGCCACAAGTTTATTCTTACGGCTACCGACTATTTCACGCGGTGGACGAAGGCGATCCCGACCAAGAACGCAGACTAAGAAACGGTCATCGTGTTCATTGAGAGCCCGATTACCCGCTTCGGGGTTCCGAGTCGATTGTGACGGCATAACGGTCCGGGATTTGTAGGCGCTGTACTCACGGAGTACACCGGCAGACTTGGCATCTATCACAAGATGTCTTCTAACTACTACCCGCAGGGGAATGGCCTTGCCGAGTCCACTAACAAGAACCTCCTGAAAATCATCCGGAGGACCATTGACAGAAACAAGCGGACTTGGCACTTGCTCCTGAACCGGGCGCTGTGGGCGGACAGAGTTGCATTCAAGAAATCCCTCAGAACGTCCCCATATGCGCTCGTCTATGGCAAAGAGGCTGTCATGCCATCACACATCGAGATCCCTGCCCTGTGGATGATCGACGAAGACAGATGCAGCGGAGACCCGGTGGACGACAGACTGTGCCAACTCCTGCAGTTGGAAGAAGACAGAGAAAGTGCATACCAGGCCTTCGCGGATCACATTGCAGCCACTCAAGGCTGGTTTGCCAAAGGCACCACTGCCCGAGTTTTCGAAATCGGGGACCTGGTGCTGAAGTGGGACTCATATAAAGCAAAGCCAGGTAATCACGGGAAGTTTGATGCCCTCTGGGAGGGCCCTTATTAGATTGCCCGGGTAAACCAGTTTAATGCCTACATACTGCGGGATATGGAGGGTCAGCTCCTGCCTATCCCTGTTAACGGGTTCCACTTGAAACTTTACCGTCGTCGAAGGTGCCCGAGTGGCCCTTGTAAAAAATTTTCCTTATGCTTTTTATTTCCCAGCATGTACAGTTTCCATTTTTCAGCTTTTAAATTGTTTTTCTTCGTTTTTTGAGCTTAACTGCGGCATGGGAGAGAAAGACAGACTTCGCAGCGAAGTCTGTCGTCGCCCCTCAGGAGGGGCGAAGTTCGGCTGTGCAAAGAAAAGAGAAAAGGAAAAAAGGCAAAAAATTGGCTAAGTGTTGGCCGAAGTCCGACTTCGCAGCGAAGTCGGGCTTCGGGCCAACCACGGTGCGAAGCGCGACTGAAAGGGAAGCCACGAGGGCACACTAAAGACAGGCTTCGCTAAGCTTTGGCCGAAGACTGACTTCGCGCGCGAAGTCCGACTTCGGCCAACTTGCGCGCGAAGTCCGACTTCGGCCAACTTGCGCGCGAAGTCCGCACTGCGCCCAACTTTCGCGCGAAGTGCGAACTTCGCGCGAAGTTCGTACTTCGCCCAAAGTTCGGCCGAAGTGCGAATCCGCCTCAGCGTTTGCATTGCGCGGCTTGTCCAGGATCAGTCTAAAGAAAAATGATAAGTGTGGTCAAAGGCCCGAAGGTTGCAAAGGACCCAGACTGCGCCCAAACCTTGGGCGCAGCAAGCAAGAAAGAAGAAGGAACAGTTCGAACGCGCACTTCGCGCGAGTTCGAACTTCGCCCGAAATTCGGGCGAAGTCCGACTTCGCCGGCGAAGTCGGGTCGCGCCCAACTTTGGGCGAAGTCCGACTGCGCCTCGTTTTCCGGGGCCGCTTTGGGGCAACGTTTAAAAAATGAATAAAAAATTAAAAAAAAGATCCTAGCCGGGCCCAAGGCGCGTTTGTAGCCGTTCCAAAGTGGGTTTCCGCACCAATGATTCTTTCTTGAGCAATGTGCCCGCGCTCCGGCAGTGACGTCAGCCATGGCGCAGCGTCCAAGACAAAATTGATGATTGCACGTTCCTCAACGAAAGTGCAAGCAAAAGAGCATGGCACGTCCGCCGGAGCGCGCTTTTTCCAAACATTCTCCCGCGCAGCCCACCAAAGAGCCTTAACTCAGCCGACCTACCTCCTCCTCGCGCGGCATTAATGGCGCCGTCTTTATCTAGAAAAGGGGGTCAGATGTTTTTAAACATTCCGGACTATGCAGATTATTCCTCGGACAAAGGCAAATTATTCCCGTGACAGCGAAATCTGCTGCAGACGCCTTGAACTTGCAATTATTGCTGATTCGGAGAGATGGACAGAGGAAAGATGCCAGTGTTAGCGCAGTCCAGCGAAAGTGGCGAACCAAAGGATTTACCGCGGCCGGGCGTTTTCAAAGTGAAACCCCGCCGGAGAGAAAGTCAAAGTCCCGGACGAAAAAGTACAGACATGGGCAAGCCCCACCACCTCCGGTGAATTATTTGTCGGGATACAAGGACGGCTCTCTTTTCTATGAGCCTAACGAAGCCGCGGGCAAATGTGGAGAGTTGGGCCGACAAAGTTTCGCCCTCCCACCATTTCGGAGCGGCGTACAAATCCAATCTGTTCGGATTCTTGTGCCCTCCCGTCCACCAATGCCCGGAATCGGTAGACCTAATTGTCGACACTACGGCACCAGCTACCCGGCAAATTTGCAGCTCCAGCGGTAAACCCTTGTTCACACTGCGCAGGGAGACTGTCCAGCCAGCTTTCGCCCCAGGGTTGGAGTATGACTCCAACGCCATTCTCAGAAAGATAAACTTGGGCGAGCAGACGGGACGTTTCACGCAAACAAAACGGATGAGGGATTTCCTCAATTCAGAGCTGAACGCCCCGCTTGCACCGGACAGTGGCCAACCGGCCCCATGCCCTTGGCACAATTCCAGAACAAATACTTGTACATCATTTTGGCATCTATTCTTGGCTGCGATTCTGATGAGCTGGTACAGCCGTACCAGCTAGCGCTGGCAGAATGTCTCCTATGTGGAGAATCCTACGAACCGGCAGCACAGAGAAGTGGGAAGCGTCCCATCTCTTTCGACTGGGCAGACTGGCTGGCTTACGCCGTTCATTCCAGCCTCGTAAAAATCCAGAAGAGGCAGTCTACCGATTTTCGTTTCAGTTCCGTTCTAGCCTGGCTTTGTTTGTACCATTTGCACCCCCGAATGCCGATCCTGAACCTGAAGAAGGTCAACGAGAGGGGAGAGCCACAGCCCGTCTATAACTGGACGGATGACTTATACCGGAAAGGGTCCTACTACAAGTTCAACATCAACTTTCTGGGATTCGTCATGTCAGTCTTCAGTGAAAGCGAAATTCCTCGCCCCCCGAGAGAAATGACGAGCGCTTTGATAAATCAGAAGCTCGGGGACGTTTTCAGACTGACGCAGGGAATTGTGGTCAGAATCTACGGATTCAAGGGCAAACCCCATTTGCTGCCCTACTGGTGCTCGGAGCATCTGTTCGGGATGGAGGTTGCCCGACAAATGGACTATGTTGAAGAGGAGTTCGGCCTAGGAAAGAAGAGAGGACAGATTTTTCAATATCCTCTTTCCTGGGCAAATGTTGAGATTTTTGAGGTAGGACAAGCACGTCTACCTTGAGCAAGAGTTTTCCCGGATTGGCCTGGTTTTGTTGCCGCAACGCTGGAAGTATGACCCATATGGAATAAGGGGAAAGTTCACACATCTCTGCCCCCTGGCAGATATAACCGAAGATAGATGCGATGTGGTCCATGTGGATCTTGACTGGGAAATCGAATTGATGGAAGCTTCTCCTCCCTGGCAGGATTTCTACTGCGAGGAGGTGACATATGACCCCAAGCGAAACCCGGACCACCAGTTTTCATCTCCAGGGTTCAAAAAATTTCTATCCAAGATAGCAGGCCTTAACTGGTCTAAAGAAAAGATTACTGAATGCTGGAAGATGAGATGCCGCACGCAGCACGACAAATCAACAAGGAGAAACCTGGCCGTAGATGACGACTTTTCGGTTCTCTATGACCAAGCATCATGACAACCGGCGGCCGTTCGCATATCAAGGATACGTTCCCCGAGGTCCCTTCGAAGACTATAAAGGAGGGTCTCCCTCCCAACAGTTGTACACTTCGGCAACTACCAGCCTGGGCCCAGCAGACTTCCAGGTCAATCCAATGCAGCCCGTGGCTTCCAAGACGGCGCCTGAGAAGGCGAAAGAATTAGTCAAGGCAACGCCCGAGGCAATCCCTCAGGCACGAAAAGCGCCAGCGCCGTCAGAGGGCAGACCGGTTGCGCAGCACCTTCGCAAGTCAAACCCCGGTACAAGTTCACCGTGGGAGCATCGCCGTCGCCGCACCTCGCTTCATCTCCTTCCCCCGATCCAACCGTTATTCCAGAAGAAAAGAAGCGGAAGAGAGTTGAGAAAATCGGGCGACCTAGCCTGATAGTGCAGCAGCCAGTTGCAGAGCCGCAGCCGCGTCCTGCCGCCGCAGAGACAGGTGTCTCCGGGCAGTCCTAAGCCAGCCGCCGAAATCAGAAGCACAGACATCCATCCGGCATCGGCTCAGGCGGAGCCCGCAGTTACGTTTGCTGCCCCTGTCTCCTTGGTCTCATCCAGTCCTACTCCCACTCCGTCTCCCGCTCAATCCGAGCAGGTCATGGCCGCATCCCCCTCCCCGTCTCCACGCCCTTCTAGCGGCCCCCATTCTTTTGATCAGTTTGCTCAGAACCCTAACGTCTCTCTTTCTCTGAGCACAACTCCAAACCCTTCGCCTGAGGTTAGTGCTGAGGCCGCCCGTTCACCGTCACATCCACCATCTCAGCCGCTTCAAACCCTTGCAGTGTCAGCCGCTCCCATCTCCATTTCCCGGTCGCCCCCACAAGCGGCCGATTCTTCCAAGGTCTGTCCGGTTCCTCCTGGTCCCATCCCCGCAGGAGAGACGTCTCAGCAGAACCCTAGGCTGGGGGAACCAGATTTTATGGACGACCTCCATAATACAGACGACTTGCCCCTGGCAACGAGGGTCGTAGAGTATTCTGTCTCTTTCCTCCAGGACCTGAAGCGGAGGAGACATGAAGAGATAGCCGCCCCGGCAAAACGCGCAAAGTATGATTTCGGGAGGAGAGTGATTACGACAGAGAAAATAATCCCAAAAGTAAAGAAACCTCTCCGGGAAATGACCAGGGCGGACTACGAGCTCCAGACAAAGGAGAAGAGCTTTGACGACATTAACAAGCAATATGAGATTCAGTCAATCATGCGCAAAGCTGATAATCTCTTTGTCAAAAGTCTGGAGGAGCAGGAAGAACTTTTCGGGTTGCAGGATAAAACAAGGCAGCTTGAAGAGGACCTGTCTAGGTCCACTGAGCAACTGGAAGCGGCGCGGCAAGAAATAGATGAACTCAAAGCCCAGCTGGCCGCTTCTCAACAACAAGCCGCAACCGAAAAGAAAGCAGCCTCGGAGCAGATTTCTCAGCTCCAAGAGTCTTTGAAGCAGCGCAGTCGCAACTTGCAGAGAGAGCATCTCAAGCGACGGTCTTTTCAAAGACAAAGGTTAAGGAGATGAGGGCTGGTTTGCTGCGGGAATGCAAGCCCCACACCTACAAGGCGATGGCAGTTCTGGATTTCGCATCCAGAATTCAAGAAGTTTCTGCCCAGGGAAAGCCTGTGGTAGAGGAGGCCGAACGTCAGGCGAAGCAATGGCTGGACCTGGCGGTAAATCTTCAGGAGCGCGAGCGCAACGGCCTCCAATTTTCTCCCGTGTCCTCATTCGCCGCAGAATGGGCAGGTGCAAGGTTGACCTTGCACAAATATTTCAAAAAAGTTGAAGAGGTGAGAGTTGCCGACGAATGCTAGATGCATTCGGACATGAAAGAGATATCTGTCTGGCTCCCTTTCGCGCTCTTTCAGAACTAGGGTGCCCAGGTTTTGTTGAAAATGGCGAGCTTCTCACCCTAGATCGGGTGAAAAGGAATTGGCAGTCCTTCGAAGCAAATACAGCTGAAATTGACAGCTGGGCTGAGCCAATTCAAGACAATCGAGTCACTAGATGGTGGCCAAATATTCCAAGATCAGCTCCTACTTCCAGGAGTTAGAAAAGAGATACCTCACCATCGACCTGCACGCGGTCGCTGCTTTCCACGCAGCATTAGAAGATGTAGCTGACCGCCGGCCATTTGAAGCAGAAGCTTGGCGCCCAGCCAAGGCCGCATACGATCGCATTTGCGAAGCAGAAGCAGGAGATGGAGAGCTTTCGGAAGGTGATTCTGAGGGGGCAACTGACAAAGATGAATCTGAAGAACAGTTGCCACAAGGAGGACAGTTAGAGCAGCCAAAGGCAGGGGAGGCAAGTTCCTCTGCACCCAATGGATGAAGGCATGGATTCTTTGCGCCGAGGCGAGCTCGACACCCCGCGAGCCGCCAGAAATGTTGTCACATTTTGCACGGGGTGCAATGTCTTCAGTGTTGTAACTGTGCTGCTCTTCTTTTTCCCTCTTCCCCTATTTTCCTTCCTTCTCCTCTCCCTTTCCTTTTCCTTCCCGCATTCTCTTTCTTTCCCCCCTTTCTTGGAGTCCCCAGTTGATTTTTCAACTTTCCAGCAAGTTACCTGAAAAATGGCTAAGTGTTGGTGCGAAGTTCGCACTTCGCCCAGTTCTGGTGCGAAGTGCGCACTTCGCCCAGATTTGGTGCGAAGTTCGCACTTCGCCCAGTTTTGGTGCGAAGTGCGCACTTCGCCCAGATTTGGTGCGAAGTTCGCACTTCGCCCCACTTTCTGGGCGCACCTTGCAACTGGCAGATTGACAGGCTGGCAGGCTGACAGAAGATGATAAAAGGCCGGAGCAGAGTCCGTACGGCGGCAGACACCAGTTTCCACCTGTGCGCAGCCCGACTTCGCAGTAAAGTCGGAGTGCGCCCTTGACAGGTGCGCAGTAGGGGAACAAACCCAGAATTTGACCAAGGCATGAAGGCCTTCCCGACTGCACTGTTTTCTGCCCGCGCAACCCGAGACGCTCTGATCCCAAGCGAAGTTGGACGGATTGCCTTCCAAGGCAGACACGTGTCACACAACATCATCCATCATCTGACAAGTGTCCAGCTTCGGGATTAGAGCCGAAACGTGCCGAGCAAAAGGACAAGCATGGGCTGCATTGCTCGCGCAGTAGCCTCATTTAAAGCTGATCTGAGGTTTTACTTGCTCCAGCTACCCGCATCATCGCCGTAGGGAGATTCTCGCCCAACACACCGCCATGTAGCTGTCCGCCTTCCAGAAGACCATGCCGCGGGTACAGTCCGGTCCGACAAAAGGTCAGCATTTGCAGCTCTTTCGCCGCTTTTGTCGCCTTATGTTTGATCGGGACCTTGTGCCCATTAATGTAATCGGGAGGGACTCGGGCTATAAAAGCCCACCGTGAATTCATTGTAAAGGGTGGAAGGGGAATGTCTCTTAGGGAACCACTGTGCCCATTGTAACCGTGCTTCCGCTTATAAATATAATCTGTATGCTTGGTTCTGTTCTCGTCGCTTCGTTTTTTATGTCTGCCTTTCTTTATATTCATGCCTTAGGCTAACCTGTGTCATGGCTCGTTGATTCATTTCAGCATTTGATGATTAGGTGCCTCTAGCATTGCTTGTTTAAAGCACCCTCTGTACTTCATGAATTAAAAGGATACATAGAATAGATGTAGTAGCAGTTCCATCAGTTGTGTGTTTTGTTGCTGGTCCATATCTGGTGATTGGTGCGCTGTCGTACTGTTAGTTCCTTGTAGGGAATGTCTGTTAGGGAGCCATTGAAGCTGTGCGGTTAAATTCTCTACATAAACACATATACCTGGCTCTGATATCTCTAAGTTTGCTTTCTACCCATGTCAGTGTACGTATCTGGTGATTGATGCATTGCCGTACTGTTAGTTCCTTGTAGGGAATGTCTGTTAGGGGATCATTGAAGCTGTGCATACACTGCTTGAGTATCGAAAGTACACATAGTTTTTGCAGTTCCTAGTTATGCTCTGTGTTTATAATGCAAGTAGTAGCGGTAATTGGTGTGTTCCCGCATTGTTAGTTCCCCCCACCAACCTTTGAATATATTTGTAAATTCCTTTCTGTTCATTTATTTCTTTCCTGTACTCTTAGCTTGAACATAAACCCCCCAAAAAGGAGCCGGCCTTCTCCGGAGATTGGCTCGGAAGGCATCTCTTCCTTCCGGCCTTTCATGTCGGTGGGCGAATCTGGGCGCATCAACCCAAAATCCTTTCCTCATGGCAGATTCGTAACCAACAGCACTACTGCCTCTTGTCCGTACATCAGTTGAAAGGGTGTGTGGTTCGTGGTGGGCTTGAAGGTGGTTCTGTATGCCCATAACACTGCTGGTAACCGTTCCTCCCAGTCGGCTCCTTCTACTCCGCATGTCTTGTACATGATTGAAACCAGGATTTTATTTGTCGCTTCCACCTGCCCATTTGCTCTGGGGTAATACGGACTTGACAAGGAGTGAAAAATCCTGAATTCTTTCGTCAAGTTCTGAATAATTGCATTCACAAAATGGCCTCCTCTGTCACTTGTCAGTTGTAGAGGTATTCCAAACCTTGTAATCACTTGTTCGTACAAAAAGCGAGCCGTACTTTTTGCCGAGTTGTCCGGTAAAGCTCTTGCTTCTACCCATTTTGTGAGGTACTCCGTGGCAACTACGATATATCGGCATTTCCTTCTTCGACTTGTTTTTAAAGGACCTACAAAATCCAGCCCCCATCTCTCAAAGAGTTCCTGAGGCTGTGATGGATGTAGTGGCATGAAGTCTCTTTTCAATGGCTTCCCTGTTCTCTGACACGTATCACATGCTGCCACAAAATTCTTTGCATCGTGAAAGAGGGTGGGCCACCATAGGCCTGCCAACAACACTTTCCTGGCTGTCGCATCCGGTCCCATGTGTCCTACCAATCCCTCATGTGTCTCCTTCAGGGTTTGTTGCACTTCATCCTCCATTATACATCTTCGCAATATGTGGTCCTCCCCCATCTTGTAAAGCAATCCTGCAATCAAGGTGAAGGGTGCTGATTTCGTAATCACCTTTCTCTGCTCGGCTGCCGTCAACTCCTTTGGCAGCTCTCCTGTCGACAAGTATTCCCCTATATGCTTGTACCATCCTGGTATTGCATTAATCATAAACAACTGGGCATCGGGGAATTCGTCTGGTATTCCTCCCTCTACAGGTTCTCCGGAGCGAATCCTTGACAATTGGTCCGCTATTACGTGTTTCTTCCCTGGTCTTACTACCACTCTAAACACGAACTCCTGCAAGGTGACGAGCCATCGACTCACTCGTCCATAGATTGTTGGTTTATTGATCAAGTACAACAGGGCCTGATGATCCACATAGAAAGCAAATGGGTTAGCTAATAAATAGTGCCTATATTTCTGCACCGCATACACCATTCCTAGTGCTTCTCGCTCTGTTGTACTGTAATTTTTCTCGGCTCTTGACAGTAGCCGACTTGCAAAGTATATGGGCTGATCTAGCCCGAATTGGCCTTCTTGTGCCAATGCACATCCGATGGCAAAGTTTGAGGCATCAACATGCACGTGGAATTCCTTCTCCCAGTCCGGGTAAACCAGGATAGGTGCTTTCACCAAGTGCCCTTTTAATCCCTCAAACGCTCCCTGGTGCTCCTCTGTCCATTTGAATGGAACACCCTTACGCGTAAGCGCGTCTAGTGGATGAGATGTCAGTGCATAGTTCCGGATAAACCTCCTGTAATATCCGACTGTCCCTAAAAAGGTTTTGACCGAGCTCACATCATGTGGCTCCTCCATTAGCAATATTACCCGTATCTTATCCGGGTCGGGTTTCAAACCCTCTTGGCATACTATATGCCCCAGCAGCTTCCCGTATGGCACCAATAAGACACATTTGTTTGGGTTCAATGATATCCGTGCTTTCCTGCACAATCCCATACATTCTTCTAAGGCCTTTAAATGCTCCTGTGTCCTGCCATACAGTGACCAATCATCCAGGAAGGCTTTGAAGTTCCCTGTGGACATCTTGTCAAAAATGTATAAGATGATCCTTTGGAAAGTAGTTGGTGCGTTGCACAATCCAAATGGCATGCGGTTATAAGCGTATATCCCATTTTCCACAACAAAGGTGGTCTTCAGCTTATCTTCCTCCGCTATGCTGATCTGGTTGTAGCCTGAGAATCCATCCAAGAATGAGTATATCTCATGGCCAGCTACTTCTTCTAGTATGGAGTCTGTGAAGGGGATCGGGAAGGGATCCTTTATGGTTACGGCATTTAAACTTCTAAAATCCACACAAATTCGGATTTTATCTACTTCTCTCTTTAGGGTAATCACGATCGGTGACACCCACTCACTTGTCGTAACCTTGAAGATAATGCCTGCATCCAACATCTTCTCAATTTCGGCATTCACCCTCGCTGCGTATTTGGGATTCATTCTGTAAGGTCGCCTTCTTACAGGTTGCGCACCTTCAATCAGAGGAATCTTGTGTACGCAAAGTTTCGGTGGAACTCCCTTCAAGTCCTTGTATGTCCAAGCAAAAACATCCTTATAGTCCAGAAAAATCTTGAATGTTGTTGCTTTCAGGACTGGATCCCAATCGTCTCCACATTTGATCATCTTTTCTTCGCCATTTTCTCCCAAGTTGACCTGAATCATTTTAGGACCTTCATATTTAATGGATTCAGGATCATTTGTTGCCTTTAATACATCGATGGGATGGGCCGGTTTATCTTCAATAACTGCATCCCCCATCGTATATTCTGCAAAATTCTTGGGAAATGTCCACTTCTCCCTTTCCTTATCCTTCTCTGCTGTTGTCTGTCTTTTATTGCTAATTTCCTTTTCAGGTTCTTGCATCTCATCCTTTTGAATCTCTTTTCCCGTATCAATGCAAAAACACTAGGGAGAGAACATCTCATAGTCTTCTAACTGCCAATGTAATAGACCCTTGTCCTGGTCATATTCATCTTCCGTGCAGTCTTCAAGGTGCAACACTCCTTCCTCATCTGGTTCATACCCTGTCTCACCATCCGATGAAGAGGATCTTGAATCATCTGAAGTTGCTATGTCTTGACTCACTGTCTGATTCTTCAGATTGATTATATACTTGTGTTGTCCCTGCTTGAAGGATAGACGTTCTTTCTCCCAATTATGGTTGACTTTTGCTGTTCTCAACCATCCCCGTCCTAACAATGCATCGTATGCGGGTTTCTGCATAGCAATAACAACAAAATCCAGGATGAAATCCTGCTCCGCTATGCGTACTTTTTGATTCATCAAGACGCCTATTGTTTCAATGCCATATTGATCAGCGCCATATAGTTTGAAATTTGGAGACCGTAAGGCGGGTTGCCCAATAATCCGCCATGTCTTCTCTGGCATCACATTCACACTCGATCCTCCATCCACAATCACCTGATTCAGTCTATGGTCCAAAACCTCCATCTGGACTATAGCTGGCCTCCTCCCGGCTTCAATCATCAGGATTGTCGGATCGATGAATTGTCCTTGCTTGATAGTTGCTACCTGTCGAGTTTCATCCTTCTTCTTGATGACTTCCCCGATCGTAGCATACAACTCAGGTACTATACTGAACAGGTTTGCGACTTTCACTTCCACCTTCGTATTTAGTACCTCGGTTACCAAGCCTTCTACTGATGTCTTCTTACTGATCTCCGGTCTTTTCAATACTTTCCCCAGAACTAGTTGATCCTGCTTCTCCTTTGCTAGTTCTGTTTTGATTAGTTCTTGGGCTTCCTGCCATCGCTCTTTCTCCTTGGCAGGATTTGGGTATTGCTCTATCTTCTTGGTCTGTGCTCTTGTTACAGCCAAGACTTCATTGTCTACCTCCGTCACTTCTCCAATGCCAATGAGGTTGATATTCTGAGTTCCACTGGTACTTGCCTTGTTCGGACAATTGGCTTCTTTGTGGTTTCCTGGACCACACCATTTACACATTTGAGTGGCATTATTACCACCGTTATTACCTGCATTCTGGGGTTTAGAACAATTCTTCGCAAAATGGCCCCATTCCTGACAATTCCGACATTGAATAATCGACCGACCATCAGAGTCGTATTGTAGTCGACTTTGTCCTCCTTGTCTTCCTCCTCGACGACTATTCCTATATCCCCCACTAGTGGCTCCTTGTCCATTCCTTGGCGTATTCGGCTGCTCCTCCTGTTGTATAGCCAATGTCTGATGCCTCTTGCCTTTTAGATTGAATGGACAGTCGGCTACAGGATGTCCGGCTATCTCACAGATGTTACAGTATGCGTTCTTTGGACAGTTGACATTTGAATGTCCTTCTGTCTTGCAGTCTGAGCACCAAATCTCTTTCCGATCCTTGCGGCCTTCTCCTTTCGCTTCCTTTAGAATTTTGTCAAATTCTCTCCGAAAGGAGTGGATTGTGCTCTGAACTTTATCTTCCGCATCACTGTCTGAATCTTCATTATGCTTTAAGTATCCTCCGATACCTGCGGTTGTTTGTTTGCCTTCACTTTCAAAGTTCTTGGCCTTCTCCAGTGCTTCCGCGTATGTTGAGGATGGTACTGCCTTCATCTTCTTCTTGAATTTTGGTAGTAGCCCATCCAAAAACCACCGCTTCACCATGCCATCGGTAGGTGTCATCTCCATTTTGTCTGTCAATTGTTTTAATCTTCTATTGTAATTCTTGACATCCTCGTCTGGTTTTTGCTTGGTGACACAAATTTCTGTGATGATATCAGTGTCATCTCTCAGTGGTCGGAATTCCTCTATGAATGCAGTTTTCAGATCATCCCATTGTGTAAATGCTTGTGTACTCTGTCTTTTCAAGTACCAGTCTATCGCCATACCTCGCAATGTGGCTGGGAATAATTGCAGCCATTGTGTGTCTTGTGTGACCCCATTTGCTCCCCAAATGGTAATGCAAGTTCCCACATGCCGTGACGGGTCCTCCTTTCCTTCACCTGAAAAAGGTGGGCATTTTTGTTGTACTGTTCTATTGGCGGGATTTGCCATAGTATTTGTTCTGTTGGTCGGACTCCCTGGTGTTGGTGGTTGTGGAGTTCGATTTTGTTGTCTATCTGTTGTTGATGGTGCAAAATTATACCCAAATAGCCTTCTGCCCAACTCCAATTGGTCTCTACTTCGCGACCTCCTCCGCGAATACACCAAACGTGGCTCCGGTCTTCCTCCCCACGAACCCTCGCGTAGTTGCCCTGATACAAGGTTCCCTCCTTCAGTATCCTCTGGCCAACTCTCCCTCGTTGGTTCTGGTGTTACCGTCCAGTTCTCAATGATGGGCTCTTCCTCGGCTATTTGCTCTTCCTCGTTTTCTGCAGTCACCAACAATGTTTCAATGCTTGGATTATCCTCGTCTTCTAGGTTCCAGACTCTCTCCACTTCCGGGTGAGAGACTTTTGTTGCCTCTTGTGTCCTTAAGTTCGCCAGTCGTGCACTTCTTCTTACCGGTATTTGATTTCTTCTTTGCAACCTGAAATCAGTCATTCACCTCTTACTCCTATCACTTGCGTCTCTAGACTCTGAGTTCAATTAGGCAACGACGCCAAATGTAGACAGGGGTGAGTACATTCCCGGGGTAAGGGATGATGACAATCAGGATGGCTAATCACAGACCTTAGGCAATATGTGTTTCACTGGCCAAGTCTAGACGTCAATGGATCAGACGTCTGAGTGCACTATCCAGACGTCAAAGGCTAGACGTCTAGGGGGTAGACGCCACAGGCTAGATGTCACAAGCTAGCCGACGCAGGCTAGATGTCTGGGAACTTAGGGTAGAAGTCTATGGGGTTAGACGTCTAAGGGTCAGGTTAGACTTCAAATAGGGTGCAGACGCCAAGTACAAGGTTAGACATCAATGGTAGGGGGGTAGATGTCTAGGGATAGGTCTAGACGTCACGACTAAGGGTTAGACATCTCGTTCAGGGTTAGACGCCAAGGCTACTGGGTAGACGTCTAAGGGATGGGTCTAGACGTCTGGGCAAGGTTAGACGTCTAGTGTTACGGGCTAGACGGCTAGTCGTCTGACGGGTAGTTCAGACGTCAAGGTCTAGACGTCTACCGTCTGTTTCCTCCAGTCCTTCGTACCTGCAAGTACAACACCCTGTTCTCGTCCTTGCTGCTGCATACAACCTGCAATCAATCGTCAAGATAAACCCTGCAACATCACCAGTCAGTGCTATCTGCAACACAACCTGCAATCACTTGGAAAACTTCACACATCACCACGCACACAGAACAAGTATTCCGTACAAGAGCATTGGCATTATGAGCAAAATGATGATGATCCATACAAGTTTGAATGGGGGGTATAAATAGGAAGGCGAAGTAGTTACTACAACTACTTCGCTCCCAACCGCCCAACCGTTTGCCTTAACCACTTGTTAGATGCCTAATGACATTTGCTAGACGTCTTGACTAACTAGACGTCTAATCCTAGACGTCTTGCCTAGTTAGCCGACTAACACAATGATGGCTGTTTTTGTCTCTAGTGCTCTATGTACGTAATCAAGCCTTCAACATTCATTGGCTGATTTTACAATTTTCATAAGACAACATAATCAACATAGCATTCCAAAATTGCTATTTACAATCAAAATTGTTTGGACATTGTCGTCAGCCAGTTCTTCATGGTTTGTCTTGCTTAGAACTGCTGTCTACATTGAGCATTTTATTTATGCCCGAATCTGTGTGCTCATAGACTTTAATAACCCCTACCAAAAAAAATCACTTTGCAGTTTGAGGAAGAAACTTGGGAGCAAGAAGTTGATTATGAAAACATTCCCTTTAGGTGTCGGGTGTGTCATGAATACGGTCACTTAGTAAAAGATTGCAAATATGTAGTCTTGGAGCAAACAAAGCAGGATCAAGGTCAGGAGGAATTTCAGGTTCCTAAACAACATGTTACTAAGAAAATGAAGCCTACAGATAAGTCAACCTCCTCAGATAATAGGTTTTCAAAACTTGCAGTGGAAGATGATTTAGAGGATGTGGATGATTCTATGGAGATGGAGATTTTGGAAACCCAGTTTTCAAATAGCTCACAGATTCCCCACCCAAAAATAGTCAAAGACTCCTCAGAGAAAGCCACTGGTCTGGTTAACAGTAATTCTGAGATCTGTCCTCAGCAAGGGAAAACTCACCAACAAAAACACAAAATGGAGGAGAAGGTCAAACAAGGCTTTAGTTCTCAAGGAGGATCCCAGGGATCTATGAATCAAGCTTTAGTCCTGTATTCTCAATCAACAAAAATATATTTAAATCTAGAGCCATCAGGAGTTAGTCAAACCTTCAGTAAAAAAATGAATTTGGATACAAACCAAAAGGTAGGAAGGAAAACAAATGTGGTTCAAATTCAAAAAGAAGGGGAAAAGTTGGATTCAATAGGCTATTGGATGAAAAGATAGAGGGAAATGCAAATCAGGGATGAAAAGACTGGTGGGCTTTGCAAATCAGGGATGCTCTTCTTTCTATCATTTCTTTGGATGGCTCCAATTATAAAATTACCCTGTTCCTTTTTTCTTTGTATTAGCTTCTCTCTAGTTCAGTCAGGGTTTTTCTGTTCCCAGCTCAAAAATATCTTTCTTTTGTTTCTTTTGTTGAATCTTGGCTATTAGGCCTGTTGGTTTGGTTTGGCCTTAGATGTAATATGTTTTTTCCTTCCTTTATTTTTTTGGTGTGTGTGTGTGTGTTTTTGTGTTGTTTTTGTTATATTTTTTTTTTGTATTTTTTGTTGTTTTTTTTCTGTGTTTTTGTATTTTCGTGTTGTTTTTGTTGTCTTGTTTTTGTTTTGTTGTTTTTTCATGTGTTTTGTGTTTTTGTTGTTTTTTGTTTTGTGTTGTTTTTTTTTTTTTGTTTTTTTTGTGTTTTGTTGTTGTTGTTTGTCGTTTGTGTTTTTGTTGTTTTAGACATGCTCTGTGAGTGTGTCGAAGGGGGCAGGCCTGGTGCGAGCCCTGGGCGTATTTTGGCGGAATAGATACCCCTACCTCCTTGGGTCTTACCTGAAAGTGGCACCCTGAAAGGGGTGTTTTCCACAAACAACAAAAAAGAAGAAGATGGGCTTGTGGGCCTTTACAAAAGTGTAATGAGGCATCACAATGTCGGCCGCGACTAGAGTGAATGATTACACATTTCAATAGAGTTGACCTTGTTTCGTGTTGTTGTCAAAACTTGCTTTGTTACTACTAGGATTAGAACCTTTTTCTGAATTGATGAGGACTTCATTTTGTAGTAATTTGGAACAAAAACAGTTTTGTAGAGTGGACTAAAATGATACACATAGATGATAACATGGACAGATAGATGCTATTGGGAATAGTAGAGTTCATGTCCTTGACAGACTTGAATGAAACTAGCAACCAAAGGTCATACTATTGAGATAAATTTCTTTTTCTCTGAATTGTCATTCGAAATCTGTTAAACACAATTTTTTAACTCCATGAAGGTAATAACTTAAAAGTAGCCATCATGTGTTCGGAATTATTGACTTTGCTCTTCTTGTACTCTCAAGTTAATTATTCTAATATTATGTTCCATGAGGACATGTCCCGGACCCGAGCTCTGTCATGGAGATGCATCCCACCATCCTGAAGCCATGCTGTGCTGTCTGGGAAACCTGTCTCGTTGTTATGGAAATGAATCCTGTCATGTTGCACCATCCCTCTCCTGGAAACTTATGAAACATAGTAAATTTATCAATACAAAAGCTTATCAATTTTGTTAGTAGAAGTGCATTTTGATTTTAATTTCCAGCTTCCACATACCATTTTCAAAGGGCATAGGCAAGAGCCATAATACTCGGTTGGACAAGTATATAGGTGTAACTGTTTTGATCTTTCATTTCAAAAGCAATATTAGTAAAATGCATAACTGTCCATGGGTTTTAGAGCATTTGGTTGGAGTGAAGAGTTTCACACCCTAAACATTTGAATCAAATGGCATTAGCTCAACCAGTTATATTCCTCAACTTTCAAAGAGGAGACCCAGGTTCGAATCTTGCCAAGCGATACATGCATAATTGCCAAGTTGTTTTAATACCACTATGTGGTCATGATGTAATACAGGTGGGGCTTGTTCCAATCCCATATAACCAATTTAAAAAAAAAAATGCATAATGTTCTATGATGAGAGTTTATATACCCTTTATATTTGGTTTGCTTTGAACCATGCATCTTGTTTTATGTGACAAATCAATAAAAATAGATTAAGGGGTACAATAACTAGTAGTAACAATTACTCTGATTCACAATACATTAGTCTAAGGCATAGTTGATGTTAAAGAATCATTCTTGTCACTTGTAATTACTATTCAACTTCAGGATAACAATCTTGACATTCTCAAATTCAAGCTTCTAAGTTCTATATTATATTTTCACTTTTTTACTTTTTGGTTAGACGTGCTCTTGAATATGTGATGAAAAGTCTCAAATTGTGGTTATATTTTATTTTAATTTCAATTTGAGTCAAATCTAATTGGAACTCTTTTTGTTTTCTGCTTGTGATCCACAGGATGGGTACGTCTTCAACACAATCAAACAAAAATTTCATAGGAAATTAAATGGAGTTGTGATGTTTCTGTCTCAAAGTTGAAAGTTTTTCTTTTAATCAATTTGGTGATATAATTTTTTTTCTTTATGCATATTTTCTCACACTACAGGAGTATTATTTCACTTTAAGGCCACTGCTGTTTTCTATTTCAAGTATTTTCCATTTGATGATAAAGTTCAGAAAGACCAAGATTGAGATCAGAAATAACTTTGTAAAGTTTACCTGTTTAGACATAAATGTTTCTTAGCGTAATGACATTCAGTTCTATTAAGTTATTAACAAGCATGAAAATTCAGTCTAAAATTTGCAATCATGATCTTCTTGGTGGATGTAAAATGGATAATATTGCAAGGAAGCAACAAATGATGATTGGAACAATATCTTGTGTTGGCTGCTTTTTAAACTCTAATTCTATTAACAAGCGTTCATCAGTGCAAGATGAGATTAAAGTCAATTAAAATTTGTGCAGATTAGGTATACCCTTGCTCTAGATCCTCACTCAATACTACATTTTGAGTAATATTTGTAAGTAGAGACATGCTTGTATGTTGTGATGGGGAGCACAGAGTGGTTGAGGGCCTTGAATGTTTTAGTTAAAGAGACTCTTATTTTACTTGCATCTTCCACTGTTCATATGGCACTCTACACCATTAAAATTTTACATGTTATGGATAAATAACTTGTTCATGCAACGCAGAAACCTAACGCTAGGATTAGCTTAGGTCAAGGTCAGTCTCATCCTAAAGAGGTACTCCCTGATCTAAATGTTGCCACTGTAGATAGTTATTTGATATCTTGAGCTTTGTTGCTCTTCAGTTGTATTTCATTCCTCGTGAAATTGTTTAAGGTTTTATAGTATTAAACATCAAAGATTTGTTTATGGAATGTAAAGACTTTTCCCCTTGATGAATTGTCAACCTCTCCATGGAAGATGTGATTAAGTGAGCAATCAATGAAACTTTACTCTAATGGATTTCTTTTTGATTCACGTTATCATTTGTGAATAATGTTTGAGCGTTCGTTACAACTTTCATGAATACATTGAAGTTGGGCGACTAAATCACTTACTTTCTTGTAAACTTGACCTTTGGTGCATTAAGCAAATCTAGATGAGGGTTTCTACCATAGATCAACTACAAGGACCACGATTCTTCATGTAATTGCTTTTTTATTTTTTGAGGTTCAAAGGCTCAATTTCCCTTGGTCTTTCTTGTTTGGTTTTGGTTATCTTCAGAGCTTTGTATTTTACCATATACTTGCTGAATTATTGGCTTTTTTCCTCATTTAAGTATCTATCATAATCTCATGACTTCCATTGGATCTGGTATTCTTCTACCTCATCATCTTTTTCTTTTTTTGCAGCAGCAAATCATCAAATCTATTCATCATTTTGAGTCTGATAGTAATATGTTATTTGTATGGAAAGATATTGAGAGCGTCCTTCATATGCAAAATGGATATTTGATAGTTTTGTGTTAATCTGTTTTAAAGCCCGAGCAAGATCTTTAGATTTCAAGCCAATGCCTATTCCAATTGTACTGATTGCCGCAACTCTTTGCTTGTAGACTGCTTGTAGTTACACAACTTACGTGACTCTTCCATTGTGTAAGTTTGACTATGGTAGCAATAAATTTGCTCGAGAGATTAATTTCTTGGGAGACCTGCTAATGCATTTGGCTTGCTCCTCAGTTTTTGCATGTTCTCATTCCTACGGTTATTAAAGGGAGCAAGATGCTTACATTTGTTGACTGTGTTAGTGAAGCTTGCATAGAGAAGAACCAGGTTTAATATGCATATTTCTGAGTATAAGTTATGGAAAAATTGTGTCTCCTCCAATGATTGCATGTTATTGTAGAAAATCTGGTCTGCTTAGAGTTTTGTGGAGCTTATGTTGCTTTTCAATACAGAGGTTCATTGTAATATTAGTTTTTAGTAAATAGTTTTATTTATTTTTGTCTGGTAAATCCCTCTTAAGTGGGAGTTACCTTTGGCTTAGCTGCCATGACTGTGGGGTATCTTTTCCGTCAGATTTTTCGAGGACTTGCTCCTGGCCAGTGTGTTGGGGTACATTTCACCTAGACTCAAATGCATTAATTTACCCAATTTTTCCACTCAACAATTTTGGCAATTATGTACATATCCCCTAGGAAGATTTGCGCTTGGATCTTCGCATTTGGATCCTATGTTCTTAACCACTTGACCTCATGCCATTTGATTTGGTAATAGTTGATATTACTTAATGTTTGCTTTAAGCGATTCTATTAGATATTCCCCAACTTCATGAACAATGAATTTATTGCTTCGTTAGATTTTTGGAGTTTTTGACTAAAGCTTCAGCATTACAAGGCCTGGTGCTTGTGGATGAATCTGTTTTTTAACTTGTTCTGCCTTTCATCTGATCAGGTTTTCGTATAATTTGATTCATCTACATCTGTGTTAATGTAAAATTGGTTGTATGATTGTTGTTAAAGTTTTAAGAGATAAGATTTGAGTTTTACTTTTCTCAGTTACATGCTACACAAAAAACATGAAATTGTGTTTATGTTTTATGATGTAAAATTTCGGTTGCTCTAGAGAAACCAAAGTTATATAATTTGTAGATATGGTATCGAGACTATGACAAGTTGAAAACTTCAAAGTTTTACAATTTGAAGAAGCATCAGTATAATGGTTTTAGAAAAAATATATAGGGACTTCCCACTTAGAGGGTTAAAAAGGAAAGGAAATTTATTGATGTCCACAGGTGACCAAAGTAGGTCAATGGGACTCGAATTAAAGATGGCTATACCATTATTGTAGCTTGGGTGGAGCTAGAAATAGTTCTCTAAAGAATACACAAATACAAATTCTAGGAAGAGTTAAAATTACAAATTTTGTCCCAAAATGGGTGGAACATATACATGTAGATGGCATCATGTGGAACTCATATATATTACATATTAGTGTTACATGTGGATGCATCCCCCACCCTTGGGGCCCATGCTTCGTCCACTGTGTTTCAGGGATTTGGGGGTGGGGTGTGGGGGGCTCGTCCCTTGGACGTTCCCATTTTGGGGGATGTGAGGGGGGTTTTCAATTAAAAAAAGAAGTAAAACATACAGCCACTTTCTTAAACAAAATTAAAACATCCCATTGACATGAACAGAAATCAAAATATGTCAAGATGTTTTACAAATATTTATTTATAAAAGAAATCCCAGTAAAGTTAACAATGACATATAAAAGGCGTAGCAACTAAATATACATGAGATGTAAATCTGAAATCCAATGCAATCATCCGCGCACTGCCAATCAAATTTTGACTACCTTCTTGCAAAGAACCTAACAACTAGCTAGTTAGTCACATGCATTAGGACTTAATAGGCAGCTCAAAGGTAGGATGTCAAATCTAGGAATTGAATCATTGATAATGCTTTGCAGAACTGAAAATCTTACAATTTAGGGATTTCCTATGAGGTTGCCAATGCTAGAATCCTTCTGCTTGTTAGGAAATTATTATCATCATAGTTTGTTAGCGTTAATAAGTTGATTATTTACAACCCCTCAACGTAGGGTTCATGTGTTAATTGTTAGTTATGGGTTGTTGCAGGTAGTTATTGTCCTATTACAAGTTTTTATGCCATATTGGGCATACCTTATGTATTTAAATAACCTCTGATCAATGAAGGATATCATTGAAGCATTCCACTAATAGTGGTATTAGAGCAGGAAGTAGAAGGTAGAGCCAATTCTCCTTCTAAACTGTTGGGTCTCAATACCTTTGTGAGGAAGAGCACCAGGCCTTCCTCTTGCTTTGACACAGAGGGGCTCCAAAGCATTCCATTAATAACATTGCTGGCTGGGCAACATAAACCACCAAACCTAATTGCCTCTTGGTAGAAGGAACAAGAATCGTCACCAACAAGGGGGCTAGATAGGCGGTATCCAATAGGGGATCTTGGTCTTGAAGTTTATTGCTATCCGTGTAGGGCCATCTCAAGCACATGTGAGGTCGTCTTGAAGTGGTTGAGGAAACACCGTTGTGCCATTTGAAGCAGAGTAAAGTCGTCTGAACTCCGAGCACATGCAAAAATCGTCTCGCAAGTGTCATCTGAGGTGAAGGCGTTGTCAAGATGATTTAGTGGAGACGTCTAGAAGTGGAAGCTTTAGTTGTTGTTTGCTTGTTGGAGGATAACATCCACAAGGCAATATAAGATGAGAGGAAAGGTGCCATTATTTGTTGAAAGGAGACACATGCATTGAAATATTAGGCACGAGTTGCTGTGATAAGTATGCTAAGTTTGGCTCCATTTCGAGTTTGGAGGCACTAAGCCGAGGGCGTCTAAGGCACTGAACCAAAGCTTTGAGGCATGCAGAGGTGTTCAAGAAGTGGAGGTGCCGACTACAGTCTAAGGCATTAATTGCTGCATGGAGTTAATTGGTTGCTTGGAGGTGCCAAAAGAATGCTCAAAGGCGTAAAAAAAAAGAAAAACTTTAAAGACCAAGATTCTTGCAACCCTAAAGCGCCTTTAACTTGTGTCGTTTGATTCAAAATTAGCTATAGAGATGCATTGTGATGAGATGTCGTTTGATTGGTGAGTTGACGTTATCATATTACGACGTGTTCATCTGGTTGGGCACCTTGTGTTTGGAGATAATGAACTTTTTTTTTATCCCACATGCATGGCGGGAGGACATTGTTTTGTCCTTAAAATATTTTGACTTTATTTTTCTGTTGTGAATCAAAAAGTGGAGTGCTCACTTTATCTGCACATGCAAGAATATTCATTGGAGATTCTTCTGTGATTCGGTAGAAATTTGATTTTAAACCCTCCATATATTTTTCCCTTGCGAGACACTATTGTTTTTTTGTGATTTGAGGCAGCTAACTTTTTCCAAGTATAGACTTATATATACTCGTTGGAAAGTTCTTTTCGAGGATGATCTAGTGGAATTAAAATTTTGTAGTTTTGTAAGATTGAACATGGCTAGTAGTGCACCAAAGTTTTGGTTGCCTGATTCCCAGCTATTGCGGGGAAATAATTATTCTACTTCGAAAACTAAACTCAAAACTCAACTTGAGTTTGAGGAAAGTGTGGGAAATTGTAAATGGGTCCACTACCCATCTATACACAGATGATGATGAAAAAATAAAGTTTGACAAAGCAGATAGGAAGGCTCAATTGATCATCATGTTCAGTGTCTTTGATGAAGTTCAACCATTCATTCATGACTCAACCACATCCAAAGACGCACGGGACAAGCTCTAGATAGTATTTGAGGCGAAGAACAAGAACCAAATCTTGTTCCTTCAAAGTCAATCTCATTATCTAAAAATAAAGCAAGGCAAAAATCATTCTTGAGATGAGTTGTAGAGTTGCGTGCATCACTACAAGCCTTGGGAGAAATGATGGCTGACGACACACTTGTTTTTGTTGTTGTAAGATCTCTTCCCTCACAATATAATGTGTTTGTGGCAATCTTGAATGTCATTGAGCAAGCACCAACATTTGAAAGATTGGTTAATCTACTTAAACAAATGAAAGCCTCTCATACATCGCAAGATAAAGATCATGTTATTTCAAATCAAAAGGGGAAACAACCAGTCAAAAGAGGTATAGGACTTCAATAACACTTCTAGCATCAAGGAAACAATTCTCACATGCAAAAGATGTGTGCACTTTGTGGCAAAAATGGTCACACATTGAAGGAATGTTGGCACAATCCTTTCACAAATGGATCCTCTCCTCAAGCAAAGCATTCGCAACAAAAGAAGTCATTAACTGACAAGAGAAATTCAAATTGGAAAAGGAAGGCTATTACATCAACAACATGGTAATGTTACCGAAGGTGACCACACAAGAGAAGAAGAGTATGACCACTCAGGAGAAGAAGAGTATGACTACTAATGAGAAGAAGAGCATGTATGTGCTGCTAATGATTAATCGAGTCATCCTAATGATGTTTGGTATGTTGATTTTGGAGCAACCAAACATGTGACCGGTCGAAATGACTGGTTCTAGATTCTAGATTGTTTCTATTAGATAGGACAGGTCTCCCTAGGTGATGACACATTCTATGACATCAAAGGCATAGGTGATGTTAATTTACGACTTGGGTCACACATGCAAGATAACAAAAGTCTTGTATGTTCCAAGACTCACTAAGAATCTATTCTTTGTCAAACATTACTAGACCATAATTTGAAGGTTGAGTTTGACAAACAACAAGACTCCAAGGTATGTCCCATTTGCGACAAGGCTAAAAAATCTTTGATTATTGCACATGGGAAAGGAATAGGAAAAATGTTTGAGCTTCATACATGATATGCGCAAGAATTGGCATGAAAATTTGCACACTCGATATTATTCATATCCAGTCTTATAAAGGAGTACAACGATGTCTTTTTTTAGAAGACAAGCTTTTTATTTTAGAAGATAGTAATTTAGAATAACTAATTTAATATTATATTATAATAACTAATTAAATATTATCTCAAATTCTTGCATGAAGATTGATACTGAGTCTTATCAATTCCTCCTTGTTTAGTGGAAAGTGAACCCACTTTCACCGGAGGAGGGGGAAAAGGTTGCTGAAAATAGGGAAAAAGCTGCTGAAAATTTGACACAGAGACCCCCTGTGCTTGGGTTGGCAGTGTACTTGTATGACCAACCCAGTATGTAGTGGTACTTGGATGTTGCTGCTGTGGTAAATAAGAATAGGATTGTGGTAGTGCGTGGTGCTGGGGTGGTGGTTGTTGTGTTGGTGACTATGCTTATAGTGAAAATTGCTGTTGTGGCTGTTGTTGAACCGCAGGTAGGAACAAATGCTGTTGTTGTTGAAGTACAGGTAGGGACAAATGTTGTTTTGTAATCTATTGTAGGTCAAGGGTTATAGGTGGTTGGACTTGAGGCTATGAAACTGGCAGTTGATCATACAAAGGCAATGACAGTGGTGACGATAATCGACCAAAAGAAGACTGTTGTTGCACCTTGTCCTGTGTTGTTTGAAGATGATGACCAAACTATTGCAGGGGATGTTGGGATGGTTGCACTTGAGAGTACAATTGTTGAACTGACTGATGGTGTTGCCGTACAGGAAGGGGCAATTGTTGTTGTCCTCCCTGTTTAAGAACTACGTCTATAACATAAGTGGAGGTAGCTATCTCAGTTTTGCCTTCTACACAAGTGTCCACATTTGAGTAACGCTCAACTAAATTCCCCATAGCAGAGGGTATAAACTGCCTTGTATTATCCTCTATAGGTTGATGAGTGACACAAGGTGCTAAATGTTGGAGCATTGCTTGAAATGTTGCCACAAGATCTTGCATGAAATGATTGTGGCTCTTTGCTAAAGTTTGTTGGACCGTACTCATATTCATTGATGCTTCAAAAGTCTCCTCATGATGGGTATCCCACTTAGGAGCCATTGGAAAAGAGGATGACTAAAAAATATTACCTGCAAAACTTGGAAAATGTGGAAAAAAAATAATGAAGGTGTCAGACTCTGTCGATAATGCACCTTGTTTACAATCACAATTGCACAATTGGTTAAATCAAATTCATAAAAGAAGCCCCCTTTTAGAATAAAGCACTTTAATAATAAAGCACTTTTAAAGATAATAAAGCACTCATTTTTTTCTAAAAATAAGCTTTGCTTCTTTTTTTTCCCCCTTTTCTATAAAGAAACTTTGCTTTTTTTTTTTTTGCTTGACAAATTTTCGCGCAACAAGAAAACAACATTGTTAGCTCAACTTCAAACAACCATAACTTCTTCAATATTGCTCAAAATTTGGCATATGACCACTTATTTTTGTACTACTCGAAACGATCTATGCATTGGTGGAAGAAGATTGTGACTTTGACTCCTAGAAAGGAAGATATAGCACTTGCAAACAAATTGATGTTTTCTAAGAAAAATCAAACAGAGATCTAGAAAGGGTAATATGTGAAAACCCTTGAGGAAGCTAGATCTTTGGCAACCTGAGATGAGGGATATGGATGAAGATTGTGCTAAAATATTTTAGAAGACCAAATCCAAGGCCACAATCGCTTGGCTTTCTGAGAAGAAGCGAATAGAGATCTAGCAAGGGTAATATGTGAAAACCCTTAAGGAGGCTAGATCTTTGGCAACCCAAGATGAGGGATTTGGGTGAATATTGTGCCACAATCTTTTAAAAGACCAGATCCAAGGCCGTGATCTCTAGGCTTTGATACCAGTTGATATGAGCAAGAATTGGCATGAAAATTCACACACCCAATATTATTCATATCTAGTCTTATAAAGGAGTACAATGATGTCTTTTTAGAAGACATGCTTTTTATTTTAGAAGATACTAATTTAGAATAACTAATTTAATATTCTAATATAATAGGTAATTAAATATTACCTCGCATGAAGATAATATTAAATGTTATCTTGCTTGAAGATAGATATTGAGTCTTATCAATATGGTACTTCATGACAATCAAGCAATAGTTGCCAAATCTAATGTTTTTGCATGATTCTGGCATCGACGATATGGTCATTTAAGTTTTGGCCATCTTATTGCACTTCAAAAGAAGCACATGGTTTGAGGTCTTCCTTCCTTGAAGAAATCTACTCAAATTGGCCCTTGTTGCTTAGTTGGAAAGCAACATCGAGTGCCATTTGGTTCTTCAGGATCTCGAACCAAAGGACCTCTCGATTTGGTTCATATCGAACTTTGCAGACCCATGGCTCCAAGCTATAATAGCTCATGAAATTTTCAACTATATGTTGATGATCATACTCCCAAAATGTGGGTATTCTTCTTGCATAACAAGAATGAAGCTTTTTACTACTTCAAACAGCCTAAGGCTTAAGTTGAATAGTGCAATATATGAAATATGAAGCTTAATAATATGCACTATATCATATATTGAAACTTTTTACAACTATTTCATATATTGCACTATTTCATATCCTAGACAATAGTACAATAGTGCAATAGTGCAATAGTGAAGCTTGTTTTGCTTTCACATTATATTGTGTTGCATATTATTTCTTAAAATATCCATTTTGGGTTTTAAATTTATTATATATATGTTATATACAGTTCCCTAGCCATCCCAGATTTTGGGGCCAAACCCCTGCCTTTCGGAGACATGTCCCACTATGTTGTGCCATCCTTGTCCCAGAATCTTCATGGAGCATAGGTACATATATAATGCAAGCTAAGCATGATAAATTTGCGATTGAGAAGAGGTGGGCAATGAGTAGAGGATGCAAAGAGGAATTTAGAAATCCATCCTTGTTGGACATTTTGGGCTATGCACATGGGTGATGTCGACTACCTTCTCCTATGTCTGGAGAAGATCCATTGGTAGCTACTCTATGGGAGAGGCCCTATATCACAACCCTAACTCCATAGGAGTAGAATGCAAACATATTTTCCAAGGGGCCCTTGGTACTGCTTGCTACTGCTACTGGAAGAAGGTGAAAGGAAGAGGTAATCAGCTTGATAAACTGTGAGGCTGTGAGAGCCCTTTCAGGGTTTGTCATTTGGGGGTAATCACTTCCCTAAGATATAGAGCCAAAGACCTCTGGTAGGGACACCTAAAGAAAATAGAAATGATCTTCATGAATCTTTTTGTAAGCAACACTACCTACCTCTGATCTCACGATATGTGGGTCATTTGAAGATAATGAGCCTTGTCTAAATAACTTGTATGGAGTAGATGCGACAAATTTAGTCTCTCTTGGGAATATGATGGTCAGCTTCAATTTTCAGCCTGATGGGAGTGTACCTTCATTTGATTGAAGGGTTCTTGAGGCCATAGGATCACTGACACGAGACATAATTGAGGCAAATATGATGCCACTTACTATCTGCATAAAGTGCTCAATAGAGAAGGCCATATGGGGCCAAGAGGATGAAAAGGAGATATCTATGTGGTTTGGGTATATTTTCTTCTTGACAGACTTTTGAATCACCCCTTTCTCTAGGAGGAGAGTAGGGGTTGTCTAGTGAATATTGAAAGGGGGAAGTGATCTATGGGAATCCCAATAGATGGAAGAAGTAAGCTAGTACCCAGGTACCAGCCTATTTGACCAGGGAGATTCATAGAGTCAACTCTCTTTGTATAAAAGAGGGCTAGGAATAAGTATCTCACTTGACTTGAAGCACAGCCCCTAATGCATCGTTGGTATCTTAATCAAGCTCACCATTATTTTTAAAAGAAAGAACACTAAATCAACTTTCCTTCTAGTCCATATTATCAAGAAGAAATTACGATTAAAAGAGGACCAAGTTGATCCTAAATTTGGTGGTGGGTTGTACAATATGCCATGCTCTTGCAAAAGAGCGTATATTGGGAAAACCTATGGAGCTATTCAAAGAAGGATCAAGGAACGTTGGAGGGATCTGTACCATTTTCACATAGGTAAATTGGCATTTGGAACATGCAGCTGGAAGCAACTACTTATTTAGCTTGTAAGATCCCAAGGTCATCAGAAGAAGAGGATTGTTATTTCTAGAGGAATATGACAGAGGTGATTGAAACAGAGAAACATCTCGATAACCTTAACAGAGAAACATCTTGAAATGGCTCAATAACAATTAAATTCATGAATATTTTTATATTTTATTTTTTAATGGGTTATATGGGATTGAAATGGGCCCCACCCATATTAGATCATGACCATATAGTGATATTACAACTGCTTGGCAATTATGCATGTATCGCTTGGCAAGATTCAAACCTGTCTTTTCTCGGAAAGTTGAGGAATCTAACCGGTTGAGCTAATGCCACTTGATCATTCATGATTATTTATTAATATTGCTTTTTAACACCTATTTAAGGAGTTTCATTGCAATCAAATTTGTTATAATGTTTCCTTATGAATCATGGAGTGAGATCTGAAACGTTGATTCTCTTGTTTGTTTTGTTAAATAGGTTATTCCAGAAATCTTCTCCATAATAATATGCCAATCGAGGTGTTATGTTCTTCAAAGTAAGAAGAAAAGATAGTTGATTTTTATACTCATATCTGAATTGCTTCCAAAGCTCACTTTGCTTCTTTTATTAGTGCAAATCTTAGGATTGATAAGGGTGGAAGCATAAACTATCTATGTCACAAATTTCACTTTACTTCATCTTTCAAGGATTGCATTATGGTGTTCCCACTTCTACAATCTCACACGATCATTTTTATTGCAGAAATTGAATTCAAACAGAAGTGAACTTTTCTTTTTGATAGCAATGCATGGTGCCGTTTCACCACTAACAGCTATTAGCATCAAGCATATTCACCCATTTTTGTGATAAGAACAGAGCACTAGCTTTTTCAGTCCATTTACTCTTACAAGGGGAAATACATTGACGCACAACTCTATTTATTTAACTCAAAACACTGCCCACTCACAGAAAACAATTTTAGAATAACTTTGCAATTTCGTTTAAGTCCATTTATGCCATGACCATAAATCATCTCCACTGAACAAGGAACAAGGAGACGGAAAGAGTGCCCCTCTTTTGGTCGTTATTCAAAACAAAATCTGTTATTGGTTGCCCATCAGAACGATTTTGTGGATGGATCCATTTTAAATTTGATAAATGTATTGCTTTGTGAAGTATGCGTCTGTGTATGCCTGATTAATCTATCCGACAGTACCACTAAATCCATTTATCCACAGCATGTCTCAAATAAAAACTCTTGCACAACATTATAACATTACAAAGGAAGAAAGGGCAAATAGGTCATTCTCTTTCACATTCCATAATCCCATAAATTAACGATGACTTAAATGTTTTTATGTACCGAATCATCTATGCAAATGTGGCATATAAAATTTGAAAAACACCAGAGAGGAAAGGAACTTTGTGTCCCCAGACTCTGCCAAGTTTGATTTTTCATGTCAAGCGAGATCTCCAAATTTGCCATGTAGGCAAACCTCAAGGGTGCTTTCCTTTTCCTTCAGCTGACTGTCATGTAGACAAGTCTTCATCAGTTCTGGTTTTTGTCTATTGCTAGGAAGGTTAAATATGAACGCTTATTGACCTTTTTCCATGACAAGTTGAGAAGCAGGTTTATTCACATATATAGCAACTAGCAAGACACCTCATCATGTGCCCTTTGATTAATCAACTGAATTTCACTTTTTAATAATAACTAGTGGTGGATGTCTTTTTAGGTTGGACTTCATAAATTAATGTAATACATGTTATATTTAAGTTGGGTGGTCTCTGAAGATGCAAACATAGACATTGTGCCCCCTTACATTTGGAATACATGTTACTAAAATTTTCCTTGAATTTTCATGGCATTTTTCCATATTTTGTCCCTCTATGGCATAATTGCCTTATGTTTGCTGTATGTTTGTCAACAACTTTTTGATTACTCTTTTCTGTTGGTATTGACAATAATTTATTGCTGAAAATTTCAAGCAACAAATTAAGCATGTATTACCATTTCATTTGATAAATATATACACGACATAAGTTAGATTCTTAAATGCAACTGGATCAAGCTTGTGGACATGATTGACAATCTTATTGACCTTGAAAGTGAAACAAATAGCAGAAATTCTTGGATGTCTAAAAGTTTTATCGAGTCTTCAAATTATTTAGCTTCTAAAGAATGTTTTTGCTGTGTAGTTTTATATGACATGATCTTGAATGCTTTGGATTACTTGACTTTTTAATAAGGAATTAGGTTTTGAATGGCATTTGTCTTTAGTCTTATATTATTTTTTAATATGGCTGCTTTGCTTTATCTTTTTCTTTTCTTTTTCTGATTGCTTATATGGGATTGAAATGGGTCCCACTTGTATTACGTTATGACCACCTAGTGATATTACAATAGCTTGGCAATTATGCATATATCACCTGGCAAGATTCGAATTTGGGTCTCATCGAAGAATAACCGGTTGAGCTCATGCAATTTGATTGCTTTGCTTTATCTTTTACTTGGTCTATATTTATTTATTTATTTCCTAAGCAGAAGTAGCACAAGATGCAATATGGCACTCTACTTGGGATGAAAGTTAGGATGGAAGTTTATCCAAGTACATTGATTTTAGTTTTAGTCTTCTATCCTGTGGGTTCTAATTAATATTGCAGGAAAAAATGACTGACTTAGGATTTTCTTCAATGATTTTCTTTGGTACCCATAGCATTAACTTCTGAGTACTTTTCACTTCAAGTGAGTCTGAGGAACACTAATATACTCTTAAAATATTCAGGCATTTTGTTCCAAATCTTACCATTGGTGCACCAGTTATCCAGAGTTTGAGGAAGCATACACAGTAAGTCAAACAAATTTGGGTATAATCTTTAAAGTCAAAGTGAATTAGATATAAGCATTGTGTAATGTTTGTGAATGATGGATTTTTTCAACTCGTGAAAGGCACACATCATCAAAAATCAAGATAATCTGTTTGAAATATTTGCCCAGAGAAAGGCATTTGATTTTCAATTGGACCTAATAGAATATATATTGGCAGGGCATTTCTGGACTGTCATCTAATGGTTACAAATCCTCTTGATTACATAGAACCATTTGCAAAAGCTGGAGCTTCAGGTTTCACATTTCATGTGGAAGTTGCTCAAGGTATATTGCTCATGGGGAATGAAGATAAGTATTTAGTTGTATATCTTCATAATTTCCTCGGACGTATGTCAAATTCTTCTGAAACAGCATGTTTCATCCTTTTTTAGACAATTGGCAAGATCTCATTAAAAGAATTGGAAGTGCTGGCATGCGCCCTGCTGTGGCACTAAAGCCTGGAACTCCTGTAGAAGACGTGTATCCATTGGTATGGAAGCATTCTACTCTTCTTGTATTGCCATTTTTTTGTATACTTTGTTCAACATTCTACTTTTTCTTCACTAGCTAATGGAAGATGTAGTTTCTAGAAGTTTTCATAAAATCTTAGCCTATAAATATTCTTCTATTTTACCACTTGAGAGGAAGTTTTATTTTTATCTGTCGACAGCTCCTAACGTGTAAGAGCACTTATTAGACAAATTTGGTAAATGTTAAGGGCTTTCTAATTGCAAGACAACAAACATAATTTCTGAATTTTCCATGTCTTTTTTCGTGATAGCATTTAATGGCAAGGATCGTTTTTATTTGATTTAGGTAATACTTATATTTAATTCTTGGATTGTTTCTTAGCACTTCCTCGATGTAGAAAGATATTGTAGAAATTTTTTAGTTGGAAATGTGAAAGCTTCACTTAAGGGTATTTCTGCCTTTGTTCTTTCTGATATAAGAGAATTTTAAAAATTCAAGCAGCTTGGATATTGAACAAGTTACACAATCTTTATATAGTTTTGGACATTTGTAAAGATTTTATGCACTGGTGTTCTGATTTGACAAGATGCCTAGATAGGCTTAGTCACACTAAGCAGGAGGGATCATATGCATACGGAAAGGATTTTGGACAGATGGGAATGGGTGCTAGCTATGGGATGCCTATAGGAGGTGAAAATATGCCAGGGACTGGGCTGGGTATTTATAGAGAGAGTTGCCTGAGCTGCAGTACAATATATAATTCCTGTTTTTTAATTTACTGCAAATGAACTTTTAAACTTTAAATGTGCATTGATAAAACAGGAACAATTAAACTTATTGTCAGAATGAAGTGGTTAAAGAAGATTTTTGGAATGAATGATTAAGGCGCCCTACACAGTCCTATAATGATTTATTATTTGTCCAAGAAAACTCCAATATGGAGAATGAATATAGAGCAAAATTGGTTTCCCCAATGTATCTGCTAAATCAAGTACCAGAAAAGGATACAAGATATGTAATGAAACAAGTTGTATGAGAAGTATAATGAATGAATGAAATGATTTCAATTACGTCCATGAGACAGCCGTCTATGGGACTACTGCTACAAGAGCTGTAGCATAAACACAATTATTAGAGATGGTTAAAAGAAAACCTGGATGCGTAAAAAGAATGGAAGATTACAAGGGTACCGAGAAACAAACCCTACAACAGTGGCATCCAGCAGAGATTTGCCAGGTACAGTATCAACATATAGCTCTCCTGATATGCAGAGAAGAAAGTTGGTGATGAGATTTGCCAGGTACAGTATCAACATATAGCTCTCCTGATATGCAGAGAAGAAAGTTGGTGACGTGATTTGTACCGACTGCTGACGCCTTTGAGCTTTACATTGTTTGAATGATCTCCTAGTGGAAACTTGGTTGCAAGGCCTCTTATGGCTTGAACTGTCGAAAGTTTGAAACCAGGAGTTAATGAGTCTCAAGTTGGCAAATGGAAGGATCTGTTGTTGAGAATTTAATTTCATAGCTCTATCATACCTGGTGGGAGCAGAGCAAGACATTCTGATCCTCATTGCATAAAAATTCTATCAGAGACATGAAGTTCTAAGCAAACAATGAATGTATCTAGAATTTAAACATTCTTCTTATTTGATATCCTAACAGATGATCTGGAAACACAGTGCTCTCTTGGAAGATGATGGTATGTGTCTTTTTTCCCCAAACTGTATAACCTGGGTCTAGGAGATCCACAGATGTGAAGGATAATATGGGGGAAAGATTTCGTCTGCTTTAATCAGAAATATTAGAAGTCTGGTATGTGTGAATTTAAAAAGAGGAAGAAAAACGAATGTTTTGTGAATGATTCACCATTTTTTTTTCCTCTAATGCTGTAAATGAATGCTAACAAATTAGGAGCTGAATATCAAAAGGGCACTGTGTGGCTGCTGGAAATTGTGCAGAATCTGTGTGAGACCAGGTGAGAACATGAGCCTTGCTTTGTAATTGAGCCAGACTGAACATGAAGAAAAGAAAACCATAGTTACCATGTTCAGAAAATCTGATCTGAACAGAGGGCTTGAAAATTTCAAAAGTTTGAGATGTTGAAAAGAGGTTCGGTATGGTTCGGGAAATCGAAAATAATATATGTACACAGACAAAAAAAAAAAAAAAATTAGAAAAAAAATATGGGAAAGAATAAAATTTATGCCACGAAATATCCATTAGCCAAAAGACCCCAAAAACACCCAAATTTATATTTCAACTTCCACACTGCAAAGTCTAAATTTCAAATTTAGAGAAGTGAAAGTCTGCAACAATAAAGATTCATATTTGATAAGATTCAAAAATTGCAAATGTTTTACATAAAAGGGCCCAAACTGAACCAGACTAGTTTGGGCAGGCCATAAAGTATGAACTGGACTGGGCCTGATTCAGATGTATCTGGTAACTATAAAGAAAACTCTGCTAAATAATGCAATTCATTTAAGAAATCTGTGAAACAAAAAAATCAGCTATCAACTATATGGGGTGGCAGTTTGACTAGGGTTCTTAACACAATCGTCTTCAAAATAGGATATGAAATTTATTAACTCTACTTGGTATGTTATTCTTTAGAGAGTCAGAGGATTGCCTTGTTAGGTCACATTGTCAATCAATGTTGTTAATATTTTGAGGCATGTTTATTCCTCAAGCATGTAGGTGTCTGTACTGATTAACTTACTCCATTTGGATACTATTGGAAGCTCTGCCTTGCCTTTTGCACTAGAAGGTCATCCATAAGGATTTCAGACAGGATATATACTTGTGGCACATTCAGGTTACTTAAAATTCACCTTCATAGCCACTTAATCCCAAGTTGGCTTTCTATAGAGACCATTTCTTATAAATTTTGGATGGCATCATCATTAGCCTAGTTATCTCTGACATTGCTGGTCACCTTGCTTAGGGATCCATTTTGGCTCGTTGAGAGTGCACTTCAAAGTTCCACCAATTACAGGTTGAGACTAACCGCCACATTTTGCATGGTGATAGGATTTGTTGTCTTTGTTCTCTCTAGGACATAGAGACTGAAGAGCTCTTTGTGTTTAGGGCTCCTCTCAACTGCGAGAACTGGGAGAGGTTATTAGGAGTACTATCTGCTGCAAAAACTAGGAGAGGTACCATCGTTGGTATAAAGTTTCACGTGGTTTCTGTTGGTCACGGATCTGCCCTGGGAAAGGATTTGGTTTCTATACGCGCCCTAGACCCGGACCAACCTTGAAAGGCCGGAAGGAAGGAATGCCTTCCGTGCCGATCTCCAGAGAGGGCTGGCTCCCTTACTACACTAAACTGAGGTTTCAGATTAGAGAACTGGAAAGAGATTGGGAAAATGCTGAAATAAATGCAAATAACTGAAAGGAAAGGGAAATATGGCCATAGGCCAATAGAAACGGAAGGGGAAGAACAAGCAGCACAATCACTAACTTCTACTTAAACCAGCAGCAATCAATACCAAGAAAATAACAGAAACTAACACTGAACTATTCTCTGATACGTATCCTTCAGTAATTCCAGGTTTTGCTCTTTATCACACACTTAAATCCAGATTGCAGAATTACAGCATGCATATAAAGAAACAGAATTAACAGAAATAATGGTAGAAGGCGTCATACACAAAAAAGAAGTCCAGAATCAGAGCCAAGAGCCTTTAATATTAATGCAGAATTTAAGTACAACAGTTCTCTAGCAGAACGTTCCCCCCGATTACATTACATGGAGTGGCTTTTTATAGAAGAATTTCCCCCTGATTACATTAATGTCCAAACCCTAAAACTGGCGGAGCAGCTGAGATTTGACCTCTGCCAGATGACAGAGCCTCCATGGAATGCGGCTCACTCGTGTTTGTAGCGGCTTCGGACAGTCTTTGCAGTTGGGGGAGCATGTCTCATTACTGCAGTAGGTGGAGCTTGCCCTAGGGGGCTTTCCTGGACCTGACAGCGCCGTTTTGATGGGATGGGTAGGAGACCCAGATTCGTGTGCCATGAAGGCGCCTTAAATTCCCACCTAACTTCTCTTTCTCGGGACGTGCGCCCTCCGGATGCAGCCTTAGCGTTAAAAACGCTTTGGCTAATCTTCACTGGAAATCGGGCCCGAAGTTGAGCATTCTGGGCGAAGTTGAGCATTCTCGGGGCTGAACTTGAGCATTTTGGGCGAACTTGAGCATTTTGGGCGAACTTGAGCAGGGACCAAACTTGAGCATTCTGGGCGAACTTGAGCGTTCTCGGGGCCAAACTTGAGCATTCGGGCGAACTTGAGCATTCTGGGCGAACTTGAGCATTCTCGGGGCCGAACTTGAGCATTCTGGGCGAACTTGAGCATTCTCGGGGCCGAACTTGAGCATTCTGGGCGAACTTGAGCATTCTCGAGGCCGAACTTGAGCATTATGGGCGAACTTGAGCATTCGGGCAAACTTGAGCATTCTGGCCGTGCCTTAGCCAATTTTTCAAGCCCGAAATGGGCTTTCGCTGGCTCTGCTTCCCGGGGCCATAACTTTTGATCCGCTGCCCCGATCGCCTATTATAATATATCGCCGGAAAGCTTGCGAAAAGATCTGCAATGACGAAATATCCAAAGATCATTTCATCCACTTTATCATCCCCTTTTAGGGCCTGCGAAAATGCCAACACTTCTGCATGTGCTTTGCCGCTTTAAAGCTCCATACTTAGGCAAAATTTTGTCAAAAAATTTAATGTGGCAAAAATGCCAACATTTCTGGCGGCTCGCGGGGCATTTAGCTTGTCTAAATGCAGATCGATCCCAAGCCTTTATCCATTGGGCAACAGAGTCATCCTCGTTGTCCTCTTCTGAGTGTTCACTGACGGCAGTAAACTCTTCCTCCAACTTCTCCCCTTCTGCCTCTTCCTCCTCTCTTTGGCGCTCATGGTCCTCTTTGGCGCACAAAAATGCACGAACTAAACTAAAAAAAACAACTGAAACTTTACTTACTAGCCGACCTATTTACATTATTTACACAAAAGTTTGCGACATGATTGGCATGCCGCCACCACAAACCTAGCTTCGGGTGCCTATCCGGTGAATCTGCAGTGTCCGGACCAGATCTGATTGTACTTGAGTTGATCTTTGAAGTCCGGCTGGCCTCCCAAAGTTTGCCAGGTTGCGAACAGGATGCAACGTGGCAGGTTATCATGCATGCCAGTACTCATACCATTAATGAATAACGTGGTGAAGAGATTTACCACATGAGAGCCTTCTTCGAGCACTGGTTGCAGTGATGGTTGGAGCCAATACCACCACTTTAGAGAGTCCACTGACTGCGGGCTCTTGAGTATGGGTTCCTCTAACTCCTTGATGCGATAGCAGGATTTTTCCGGTGATAGGCCTTCTATCGGGATCTCCTTAGGATCAACCTCCTGATGAGGCATGCTTATTGGGTTTTGGCTAAATACTTGCGTGCTATGCCCTGGGACACAAAAAGGGTGCAAAAATGTGCCCTCTTTGCTCTCAGAATCTGCCACTTGAGCCTGTTCCCCTTCTTGGCCCATCTCCTGATGGAAACTGCAAGCAACCATATTATCCATTGCTTGAGCAGTGCTTGCATATTCCCATCGTTGGCCTTGGACGAGATCCGCCTCTTGAGCTCCACACAGCTGCATTCCAGGTCTCTGCACAGTTTGAGGGATCTGCCATTGTGAATATTGTGCGGGATAGACGGGAGCAACAACTACCGGAGAGAGTGATGGAAAGGCAGTTTCTCCCCACTGTATTTTTCCTGATAGGAGTAGAAGCCGCTCCGCTTGCACTGCCTCCTGAAAGACTTGAGGGAATCTCTGTTCCCCTGATTGCAGTAGGAGGCTTATATCCGGGTGGAAAGCCCAAACATAGAAGAGGTGGGCCTGGGCGGGTGTCGGTCGGATTTCCTCTGGAATTCTCCTCCAACTCCTCCAAAATCGGACATTGAAGTTTGTGATGCCCTCTAGAGGTGCTCTCGTGATGGTGGAGAGGTGCATCAAGAGTTGGAAGGGATCTTGAGAGCCGTCAAATGTGTTGATGAGTGCTCTCGCTAAGTCCTCCCATGAGCAGATGCTCTTACGCCCGAGTATTTTGTACCATCGTAGCGCCCTTCCTTCCGGAGACAGGACTAGAAGTCTGATCATGACATCTTCGTGGGTTATGTCATGGAGGGTCGCTAGAGCAGCAACATCTTCAAGGTGCTCTCGGGCCATTCCCTTAGTGCCATTGTATTTTGTTAGGGTCTTCAGGGCACTTTTGGGAATCTCATGCCAACTTTGGAGATTCAGAGGGCCAGGATCATCCCAGCTGGGATAGCATACCTTTGCCATTATAGCAGTGGTCTGCAGAGATCACGGTCCTTGCCACTAAGTCGGAGTCGCTAGGTGAACATTCTTTTCTCCGCTTGTGAGGTCAAGGCTGCTCACCAAACCTTGATTCCTCCAGGGTGTCTTCTTTCAGCTTAAAAGGCGCCTACGATCAAGAAATCTGGATCTTCAGCTCAGTAGAGTCGCCAGGTGATTTTTCCAGATGAAGGCAAGCCAAAGATTCACCAAACTCGGGCTTCCTTAAAATATGGAGACTGTTCGTCCCACCGGGCGTGCCACAAACTGTTGGTCACGGATCTGCCCTAGGAAAGGATTTGGTTTCTATACGCGCCCTAGACCCGGACCAACCTTGAAAGGCCGGAAGGAAGGAATGCCTTTCGTGCCAATCTCTAGAGAAGGCTGGCTCCTTTACTACACTAAACTGGGGTTTCAGATTAGAGAACTGGAAAGAGATTGGGAAAATGCTGAAAGAAATGCAAATAACTGAAAGGAAAGGGAAATATGGCCACAGGCCAATAGAAACGACAGGGGAAGAACAAGCAACACAATCACTAACTTCTACTTAAACCAACAACAATCAATACCAAGAAAATAACAGAAACTAACATTGAACTATTCTCTGATACGTATCCTTCAATAATTCCAGGTTTTGCTCTTTATCACACACTTAAATCCAGATTGCAGAATTACAACATGCATATAAAGAAACAAAATTAACAGAAATAATGGTAGAAGGCGTCATACACAGAAAAGAAGTCCAGAATCAGAGCCAAGAGCCTTTAATATTGATGCAGAATTTAAGTACAGTAGTTCTCTAGCAGAACGTTCCCCCGATTACATCACATGGAGTGGCTTTTTATAGAAGAATTTCCCCCTGATTACATTAATGTCCAAACCCTAAAACTGGCGGAGCAGCTGAGATTTGACCTCTGCCAGATGACAGAGCCTCCATGGAATGCGGCTCACTCGTGTTTGCAGCGGCTTCGGACAGTCTTTGCAGCTGGGGGAGCATGTCTCATTACTGCAGTAGGTGGAGCCTACCCTAGGGGGCTTTCCCGGACCTGACAGCGCCGTTTTGATGGGATGGGCAGGAGACCCAGATTCGTGTGCCATGAAGGCGCCTTAAATTCCTACCTAACTTCTCTTTCTCGGGACATGTGCCCTCCGGATGCAGCCTTAGCGTTAAAAAACGCTTTGGCTAATCTTCGCTATAAATCGGGCCCGAAGTTGAGCATTATGGGCGAACTTGAGCATTTTGGACGAACTTGAGCTTTCTCGGGGACGAACTTGAGCATTCTCGGGGCCGAACTTGAGCATTCTCGGGGCCGAACTTGAATTCTGGGCGAACTTGAGCATTCTTGGGGCCGAACTTGAGCATTCTTGAGGCCGAACTTGAGCATTATGGGCGAACTTGAGCATTCTAGCCGTGCCTTAGCCAATTTTTCAAGCCTGAAATGGGCTTTCACCGGCTCTGCTTCCCGGGGCCATAACTTTTGATCCGCTACCCCGATCGCCTATTATAATATATCGCCGGAAAGCTTGCGAAAAGATCTGCAATGACGAAATATCCAAAGATCATTTCATCCACTTTATCATCCCCTTTTAGGGCCTGCGAAAATGCCAACACTTCTGCATGTGCTTTGCCGCTTTAAAGCTCCATACTTAGGCAAAATTTTGTCAAAAAATTAATGTGGCAAAAATGCCAACAGTTTTTTACCCACCTTCGTTTTTTATCTTAATCAGAAGTTTTTGCCCTTTTCCTTTGAGAGGTTCTCTCTCTTAACAGATATCCTTATAGGGAAATCCTACAGCTATTTGGCTGGTTACATCATTCTTTCGGTCCATTAACTCCCTAGATATGGGCGATTCGCATGAAGATGGGGAGGGGTTAGTGAGACGTTGTAATTTCCTTTCTATGACTACTAGAGTGCCTCAACTTCCTTACTCTCATTCTAGGCACAACTGATCTTCTGTCTCAACATTGAAGAACTCCTACTCCCCTAGTCCATGGCCCATGAGAGCAAGTGCGCATTACTAGCTTTTTCTCTACCTCCACATGTTCATTGACATTCGGTGTAGGGGAATTGTCTTCCATAGTAGGATTGTCCAGCCTGGCCCCTTAGCCTTGGACATTCCCAAACTCTACATTGGCCCTATTATGGTGTTTGATGGTGATGCTGCAGGGTGCAGGCTGTTCTTCTAATTACAGTTCTGACACAGATTTGTGACAGTATAGATTTCCAGCCTCCATCTCCAGCTTTGATTTTCATCAGCTTCTTGTTCCCTTTCTCTCCAATACATTGATTGTATCTGTACTTAATCAGATGGCTAGGGTTTACTCACTCTGGCTTACCCTCTATTGACAGCATAGGTTTTCATTTCCAGCCTTGGACTGCAAGATTTGATTTTCATTAGCTTTTTGTTCCCTTGAGGATCTCTCCAACACTTCTATTGTATTTGTACCTTGTTTAGATGGCTATGTTTACTCACTCTGGGCTTACCCTCTCTATTTATATTCTCGTTATTTAGTGTTTTAGCCTTAGTAGTTGGTTGCCTTTTCAGTTTCTTGGTTTCTTTTTTTTTAATTTTTTCCCAAGTACTCGTCTGTTATTACCAGGTGTACTTTTGAGTTCCATTGACCTACTTTGGTTATTTATGGACATTTATTTCTTAGTTCTACTACTTTTTGAAGAAACTGCAAGAATTCAATCTTTTATTCAATGTGAAATGAAATAACCAAGTTGTTAAAGGAATGATACCACATACAAAACTAGTGTAAAATAAGATACATTTGAAGATTCATTGTATTGGGTGCTTGGTTAATAGCCCTATCCTAGGTAGTCTGACTATCCTAAGCTAAGCTTCAAGCTATAACTTTATTTTGCGTTTAGTGGTTTGAAACCAACTGTGGGCAACCAACATATAAAACCTTTAAATGTAATACATAGATTGTGAGAAAATGGAAGCGAAAGTGCAGCACTCAAAAAATGGCAATAAGGAAATACAAGGAAAGCACAGCCAGGGGAAAAAAATTCTTCCAATGATGAACAAGATTGTACCATTCGATGATGGGCTAGTTGAGGTCTTGCTTCTTCATCTCCTTATAGTATAATATGCAGTACACCAAATAGCGAGGCATGCATAACTTATCTTTCTTTGAAAAATCTTGGGGCTGGTTGATGATGGCGGTTGTGATAATCTCTACCTACTTGCACCTGCTCACTTTGTAGCTCAGATCATATGGCTGCATGACAACTGTGTCTTCTTCAAATATTCTAGAGAGAAGGGGAATGCCATTTTGCAATATGGATGCATTTTTCAAATGTCGGGGATTTTGCATTTGTCCTTAGGGCAAGATATCAACATGCTATTAATAATTTCATTCCTAGTTGATGGTAGGCTATACTTCGAAGTTTGAACTATGGGATATTCCTCCAGAATTTCCTGATCTTCAGGACTTCAAAATTATGAGTATTTGCTTTATGCTACCAATTCTGCCATGATCTCAAATGTTAACTTTTTCTTGGTTTGTTTTTCTTGTCCATTGAGACTTTGGAGTTTAAACAACTTATCTCGTTTGTGCTTAGATGAATTTCCAATTCAATATCAACTTTCTTGTTTATGACTTATGTCCACAAATGGATCGAGTACCAGCCACAGACTCGAAATGGTGTTTTTACCATTTTTCAATCAATTATGAAGTGATTTTGTAAAATGTGACTCTGAAGTCCACTTTCTGCCTATCAGATAATCTTCTTTTTTTCTGATCTGTGTAGGTTGTGTGGTGCCTGCATACAATATTCTTCTTGTGAAATCTCTTCCTTTGCAATTGCAATGACCAATTTAGCCCTTCCATTTTGTTTGTTTCAACTGAGTCAGCAACTTCATGGAGTTAATCTGACTATGGAATTATTACCATATAAGCATGATTTCTTCTTATGCATATGCCAAAATTTTGTTCTTGTCTTTGAATCTTGGAATAAGATGACAGTGTAGAGTGTCTGTTAATTGCTGGTATTTCATGTGGAGGTGATGAGAATGGACTAGAAGTGGAGGCAGGGAGTCCTCAAGCTAGAGGATGGTCACATCTTGATTTAATTTTGGGTTTGAAGGAGGTCATCTCGGAAAAAGAAGTACTAGAGAAGCTTTGGTGATGCATTCTCCTTTGGCTCAGTCAATGTCACCTTCAAATAAGCTCTGTGGATCTCAATATTTTTATTAACATCCTGGTGATATTAGGAACATTAATAGAAGACTATGGGGGATTTTCAAGCTGGCAATATGTGAAGATCTATTGCTGATGGTTTTGTGTTGCAGATTTATTGCTTGGCATTATTGACAGTGTTTTGTTGTAACTTTATCATTTCTCAGAGGAGCAGGACAAGAGATCTCATTACCACATAAAAATTCTCTAGTCAGGTGAATTTCTAGACTAGTAGTAATACCATCTTTGAATCTTCTAATATTACACATTGAATATTCTTCATACTCGAGCTTCAAACTGTGAAGTCTGCAAATGTAGTGCTCATTGAAGACTATGATATTTGTTTCATCTGGAGCTGATGGAAATATATTTGAAGATGAACTAGATAGGCCCTCAAGCTATATGTTAGTTGGATACTTGTGTGTGCCAAGTTGAAATCCTAGGTTAGGAACTTTGGTTCAATGAATGTCTCCTTCAAACAAACTTTGTAGATCTGGAGCATTTATAGAGGACTCTAGGGGAGAACTGGCTTCTTTAAATGAAGATCTAGGTGTTCATGAAGAGAAATGAGATTGACACCACCCCAAATCAATGCCTTGGCTAGACATTTGTGCTGAATATAGATATGTACATGTATCCCTTTGAATGGGAATTGGTGATGCATGAATCTTGTGCAGGATGGTCATGATGTGGAAGCTCATTGAGGTGGAGTTAGTGGAAGCCTGAAGCTCACTAAAATGATTGGGTCTGGATCTGTTTCCTTTGCTTCAATAGACTTACATAACGTAGTGATTAGTTCCCTCTCATGACACCTGTATATCTCCTAGGTGAAGCTGAAATCCTTTTTTTTGAGCTAAATAGGTCAGTTTTGGAATTTAATTGATTGCCACAATGAATTCTGTTCCAATGTGGATCTGAGCAATCTGCAAATGAATTTGTGAAGTTGAATTATGAATTATATTGACTTTGGTATATGTTGGTTATTCTTGAGGATTGGAAGAAAAGAACAAAATCAAATTACTTCATACCTTAATTATTCTTGAGTTCTTTGAATATTACTTCCTTTCCTTTTGACAGGGTTGTTGTGGTATGCAATTGTCACTTTGTTAGGATTTTAATACAGGAGGCCAAGGTCCTCTAATTAAAAGATTAAATTAGGGTTCACACATTCAAGGATTTTTTGGTGGCATACTTGCGAATGGCTCTTGTGGAGAGAGTTTCAATAATACTTTAAGCTTACAATTGATGAGTTGCCCAGGTCCTTGAGTATTACGCTAGATACCCTATGACATAAGCTTAGCCTATCCATGCATCACTGGTGGAGGGATTGGACATAGAACGTTGATATGCCTTTTCATTGTTATAGATCAGGTTCTGCTTATGCATTATATCCATGTTCTCTTGTATAGGAGACGTTAAATGATTGTAACCCTAATTGATTGCCCAAGGCTCATCGTCTCCTTTTCAGCATGTCTAGAGTGTTCTTCTTGAGCCTAAAAAGGCCAATTTCGCTTTTGGTTTATCAACTTCTTCCTCTTTCCCAGTAATGGCAGCATCTTGTGGTAGAAAACCCTTGCTAGCTCCTTGCCATAGGACTGAGACATTTAAGCATATCTTTGGTTTTGGCTCAAAGCCCAAGATACACAGGTTTGGATTTTCTCTCTTTTTAATCCCTTTGTCTCGGAGCATATCTCCTGGACTTTTGCTTTCCTTGGGAATTGATTATGAGGAACTGCAAACATAGCAAATATGTGTCATGTTGGTAGAATTGATATTCTATATCAAATTTGGAAATGCAAAAATATTGCTAACTTTAAACATATAGATACAAGTTGTTATATTTCTTAGTTTGAGAAAGTTTTTTTCATTTATGATATCCCCACTCCTATTTAAAGTCAGATTGAGAAGGTCGCCTTCTATCAACTCATTTCCTATTGGGGGAATGCTGGTTGTGTCACGAGTTGATTTCCATTGGGTGATCCTTGTGTTGTTGTTTCTTCCAACCCCTAGGTGGTTTGATGCTTGCGAGTGTTGGTGTAGAATTGCCAGCCTATTATAGGCAGCAACACCAAAATGTAGCATGCGGGAGTGTTTTAGTCACACACAGAGGTAAATTGCATTTCACCACGGTACAAATCTATTATATAAATGTAAAGATGCATAATGGGAAGAGCTCACAGATACATGTAAATACGTTGCACACACATCATTTATCCTTCATATTCCAATCATTTGCAATAGATTATGTTATGGTTGAACCACATAGACGACAAACATGGAAGATAGATATACCTTCAACAACATACCTCAACTAGGGTAGATAGTGTACATATAAGTATCATGGGAATTGGTAGGTGTTTGGCAGGCAATTACCCAACTACCACCTAACAACCTCTATACATGAAACATTAAATATACATCAATGCATTACATGATATTTAGCACAAACACTTGTCACGACTACAAGTGACAACACAACATGATGACAAGACATATACGACACCATACAACACATCATATGACACGACTTTTTGTTGCATTTGTAACATTCATGATTACATTGGAGCTTATTCTCTCATGGATGCTCATGTGTTTATATGCCAACTCATCTACCTACATCTGCACCCTTGAATGCCAATTAACCAAAAAATTAATCGAATGGGGTGGAGGTCCTAATCTCATTTCTTGGACATTTGTTATGCTCCCTATGTTTCTCATTATTCGACACATGTTTTGCAAAATTGGAATCTATAGTTCTCATCCAACACATTTTATTCTCTAATTGCTTGCCTCACTTTGTGCAATTGGCCCTATCAGAAGTCTAATGGGTAATGCTTGTCATTGTTGGCGTCGAGGGTCAAGGGGGCAAGTTCAAGGTGCAACACCAAATCCTTCATTTGCTTCTCCAGTTTTTTTTTTTTTGTAGTTAGCGTTTTGGTGGTTGATAATGACATCATTCTCTAAACATTGTTCTTGCTTTGAAAGATCTTCACTTTGATGACACCACTTCAACTGGGGATTGCGATGTTGGTGACGATAGGTCTGAAAAATGAGACAACCATTTTGAGGATGACAACCTTGAGTATGGTTTACTTTTACACAAGGACGACACTCAACACACATAGAGAGATGATGTACTTCAAAGAGACAACATAGCCTACATAGTGGACAAAATGAACGATGGCTTCTGTGAAGATAGACACCATTCTCACCAATATGACGACAATGGGGACTTCTCTCACATTCACGACCTAGGTGTGAGTGTCAGGTGTGGTTATTAAATGATTTTTTCTCTTTATCCTATGACGATTAACTATGACAACGCTCTAGGCTTGGATGACATTCCAACCTTGAATGACACTGTTGTGGATTACATCTCAAATTCAGATGACAATCCTAAGGGGTGGGACCATGGTTGAGAAAATTGGAATCGACAAGGCAAAAGAATTGGAAAAAATAGGGAATCGGTAAAAAAAGAGAGGAAGAAAATGCAAATTTTCATTGACAAAGCTTTTTTCATGCATATCACAATGAATTAATATTATGCAAATCAAATATTAATACTATAAGTGATACCAGATTAAACTACGCATGAAAGTGGCAAGTGATACAAGCTTAAACTACACATGAAAGTGACAAAACACATCTTGTATTGCTTATAATATAAAAAAGTACAAATTACAAAATGTGTCATGAGTCATGACAAATACAATGCCTCAAGATCTTTGAATGCCTTTGCCCTTTGCCCTAGCAAAAGCTCTAGTCTCTCTTTGTCGATGTGCCCATGCCTCTTCTTGTGCCTTGGCTGCTATCTCCTTCGCTAGGTTTTCAAAATTGTCAAAATCATCCATGAAGAATAGAGGCTCTTGTTCCTACTCCTGTTGTGGATTTGTGATCCATGCAGATGATGGATCAATGTCATCTAGGTCAATGGCCTTGGTACTTGTTCCTATATTTTTTTATGGTGGAGGCGAAGGTTGTAATGAATAAACACATGATCATTCAACTTTTCTTGTGTAATCCTATTGCGCTTCTTGGAGTGTATATGCTCAAACATACTCCAATTGCGCTCACAACCTGAAGCGTTGCATGGTTGAGATAAAACTTTGATGGTGAAGCGCTGTAGATTGGGCGTATATGCATCAAAGTCCTCCCACCATATATCTAGAAACAACCAAGAAAAAGTAACAAGCAAAATATCCTTTGGGCAGCTGTTGGTGGCTGCCCGATTCCTTCAAAATGCAAAAAATCCGTTGTTAGGATGCACTTTAGTGTTTTGTTTGGTGTGGTAGGAGGTAGGCAGACCTCTCTCTCTGGTTTGGAACAAGCAAAACTAGGCAATATGAAAAAAAGAAGCTATTTATACTGTTTCGTCTATCACGTTAACACAAAACACATAAAAGAAACCAAGATTACTCGTGAGAGTTATCTATATTGCATATATCATCATAAAAGTGACAAGTGAAAGCTTCCTTATAAAGGATTATTATAAGTCGAGTCAATCCACTTTATGAATGTGGGATAGACCGAGATACACACTAAAGTGAAATACAACTTAAAAACATAAAATAACCTAAAGTCACAATGACTTTATTAATGCCTAAGTCTAAAAGCTAATTGACCATTATTAATCCGATATTAATCTAACACCCTCCCTTAATTGTCAATCTACTAACCACACCAAGCTTATCCCAAAATTTAACATGTTTGTTAGGACCCAGAGACTTGGTAAAGATGTTTGCAGTTTGGTCCTCTCTTGGACAATAATATAGCTTAATAGTTCCATCCTCTACAAGCTGTTTGATAAAGTGACAATGTATGTTTGGTCTGCTCGTGGAAGACTGGATTTGTAATGTCCCCATTTTTGTTGTTAGAATGGTAGAAAGTGTGGTGTGGTGTGATAGTATTTTTATGTGGCTATAGATAACTAAAAATAAAAAAATAATATAAAAAATAATAAAAGGGGAAATAAGGGTGAATGCCACATTAGGAAAATATAATATTATTTTATTATATTATTAAGAGAAAATAAAAAGTGCTTCTCAACGAAGAAATAGAATATTTGCCTATAAAAAGAGAAGAAGGGTTTTCATTTGCACATCGATGAATATTGAATTTGAGTATTTTCTCTTGTATGTGGCTGAGAAGTCATCTACAACACTCTTGTAGACGAAAACCTACAGGAGCTAATCCCTGAGGACGAAAACCCTCTTGGATCAGAGGCAAAGGACGAAACCCCTGAGTCTCATCAGCAATTTGGCAGCATTGAGAGCATATTTTGCCCTAGGGAGGCAGACGTCCCTGTTTTGAGCATCATTGGCAGTATTGGCAGCACTTCAAGACCCACGTCCCACTCCTAGGATCAGACTGCAGCAATTTAGGGTGGACGTTGCACTTGTGTGAGGTTGTTTCAGTGATTTGAGGGATAAATAGGGTTGGCATCAGGTTTGGGGAGCCATTGACAGCCCTCAGGGGCTGATGTCCTTATTCTGAGGGCAGATTTTCAGGAGTTAGAGGTCAGAATCAGCAGATTGACTGTCTTAGACCCCAACGTCCCATTGCTGGCAGCATATCAGCAGATTTCTGATGTTAAATCCATCATTGTGGTGCTTCAAGACCCCCACGTCCCATCTGGAGTATTCTATCCAGCATTAGCAATCAGATTTCATGTTTTGTGAGTTGTTTCATGTGATCTCTTTGAGAACTGTTCATGTAATTGTCTATGCATTTCAGATTTAATACAAAATCGTATTGTTGGAGTTGCTTGGCAAATCTTGAGTAATTTTGTGATTTAAAAATTATAGATCTGAATTCTATTTAAATAAATATTATATTGCTTTAAAATATATTGCAAGATTGCGAGGGTTTAGCATTATTTTCAGAATTAGGTCATTACAGGATTCTTGGCTATTTTGAGCACCCCTTGATTGTCATAGAACAAGGGTGTTGACTCTGTCTGATGCATTTTCATGTTTGAAAGCATCCTCTTGAGCCAAACTGCCTCACACGCTCCTTTGATTGCTCCTCGATATTCTGCTTCAGTCGATGAAAGGGCAACTGCATGTTGCTTCTTGTTGGCCCATGTGACTGCACCCGTGCCAAGACTGAAAACATACCGAGATGTGGACTTTATGTCATCCATAGAACCCATCCAATCTGAATTTGTACACCCACATAGCCTGGGGTCTTTGCTTTTGCTGTACATAATGCCAAAATGAAGTGTCTCTTTCACATATCTCAGCACCCGTTTCGTTGCAGTCCAATGTTATACTTTAGGCGCTGTCATGAATCTGGAAATGAAGGTCACAACATAATTCAAATCAGGTCTAGTGCTTGTAAGATATATCAAGCTCCCCACTAGTTGCCTGTATACTGACTCATTAACTGCCTTAGAGTTAGTTTTGGCTGAAAATTTCAGCCCTTTCTCCATAGGCGTAGAGATTTTGCAATCTATCATTCTGAACCGGTCAAGCAAACTCCTGGCATATTTTGTTTGTGAGACAAAAATGCTGCTACCTGTTTGCCAGACTTCTACACCTAAGCAGTAATGTAGGAGGCCAAGTTCGGACATGTCAAAAGCTTTACTCAAATTAGATTTGACCTGTTCCATAGCACCTGCCTCACTATCTATAATGATGATGTCATCCACATATATAACTAGAAGGATGATCTTATTACCTATGCTTTTGACATACATATTTGGATCTGAAGGACTCTGCTGGAACCTCTGTTCACCCAATTACTTATCAATTTTAAAGTACCACACCTTGGGTGCTTGCTTCAAGCCATATATAGCTTTCTTCAGTTTGCAAACAAAATGCTCCTTCCCTAGAACCTGAAAACCCTGTGGTTGGCACATGTAGACTTCTTCCTCCACTCTTCACGTCCATTTGATGGACCTTCCTGCCATTCTGAGCTACCATGGCTAGGACTAATCGAATGGACCATCCTTCACGTCCATTTGATGGACCTTCCTGCCATTCTGAGCTACCATGGCTAGGACTAATAGAATGGAGGTCTCCTCGTAGACGATGCCCTCTCATTGGGAGAACCCTTTTGCAACCAATCATGCTTTATACTTGTCAAGTGTGCCATTTGCCTTGTACTTGACCTCGTACACCCATTTGCAGCCAATGGGTTTCTTCCCTAGTGGGAGAGCTATGAGGTACCAGGTTTAATTTTTCATCATACTCTCATGTTCGGCTACCATAGCCTTCTCCCATTTAGGTCTCCCTCTTGCTTCCTCGAACACCTGTGGCTCATAAACTTCTTGAACATTGGCCATTAGAGCAAAGTTGATTGTATTAGGTTTCTTGCTCTTGTTCCTCGATGATCATCCCTCGATCATTTCACCCATCCAAACATCTCCAATCTGTGCCACCACTTTGGTCTCTTCTTGAAATTTTTCTCATCCAAGTCAATGCTATCACCATGACCTAGGCTACCTGTATCTGTGTCATCCGAATGCTGATTTGGGCTATCTGTATCAAAATCTGAGCCTGGAACTCCTCATACTCAGAATCCTCCCCCCTTTCAAGTGGAGCTGCCTAAAGCTTAATACCTAAATCCTTAGCCACAACGGGTTGCTTTTATGCCATTTTGATCTCGAAATAAGACTTGAAAGAAGTCTTCATCAACTACGATATCGCTGGTGAAGCTCAACTAGTTGGTGTTAACATCAACCAACCGATAAGCTTTATGATTGTCAGTGTACCGTGTGATCATCAGTTTCTTGCTCTTAGGGTCTTACTTGGTTTGCTTCACTTCTGGAATCTAGGCATATGGAATGGAACCAAAGACCTTAAGATGATTGACGTTGTGCTTCCTCCCAAACCATGTTTCCTCTGGGGTCTTCTGCTTCACCGCCATTGTTGGAGATCTATTCAGCAGATATATTGCTATAAACACTGCCTCAACCCAAAACCTGTTTGGAACATCCTTGTTCTCTATCATGCATCGGGCCATCTCTATGATAATGCGGTTCTCCCTTTCAACCACTCCATTCTACTGTGGAGTGTAGGGTGTAGTAAATTGTCTTTTGATACCATGTTTAACACAAAAATTGTGGAATTCTTTAAAACAAAATTCTCCACAATTATCAGATCTAAGAGTGGTAATGTAACACCCTGACTCTTTCTCTACTAATGCTTTGAACTTTTGAAATTCATTAAACACATCATATTTCAGTTTCAAAAAATACACCCACATTTTTCTATTGTAGATCAACAAAAAGAAGTAAGTACTTGGCACCTGTGATGAATGCTGTGTTCATTGGTCCACAAACATCTGCATGAACCAGCTAAAGGACTCTATTTGCTCTCCAAGCTTGTCCTTCATCAAATGGCATTTTGTGCTGCTTCCTTGCCTGGCAAGCTCCACAAACACCCTGTATCTGCTATTGGATGTCAGGAAGTCCATCTACCAATTTCTCTCATGCCAAGTGAGAGAGGTAGGTCAGATTTAGGTGCCCATATTGCTAATGCCAGTGTACTAATGTCCGATGTCAACCAGTTTGAACAGTCCATGATCCTCCACACCAAGAGCAATAGTCTTCTTGGTCTCTTTGTCAACTATGTAGCATGATTGCTAAAGATTACATCTAGATGGGGGCAGCGCCTCATAATATGACTAACTGAGAGCAGATTAAGCTCCATTCTTGGCACATAATACACATTTAGGAAAATTAACATTTTCCCTTCAAAGGAAATCTGCACATTCCCTTTGCCCACTATCATGAAATCTTCTCCACCTCCAAAGGTCACTAATTCCTTGGAGAATTCACAAGCGGTGTACTTCGAGAACCAATCCTTCCTGTTGGTGAAGTGTCATGATGCACCTGAATCTATGTACCAAGCAAATGATCTAGGTTGATCTGCTTGTTTCTTGGCCATGAATGCATAGAAGGCCTTCTATTGAGACCCTCCCTGGTTGGTTTTCTAATCTGCCAACCTCTTTCTACAGTGCTTCTTCATACAGCCCACCTTGCCACAATAATGACATGTGATTGTCTTTAGACTCTTGGTTGCATCCTCACCGCTGCCTTGTCCTTTCTACTTTACCCACTTGCCTTTGCCCTTGACATTGGCTGCAAAGGCCTGTTCTGAACCCTCTGACTCACTGCTGCTACCGACCTGTTTCTTCCATTTCTCCTGTTGTAAGAGCTTATTGCACAACTCTTCAATTTTCAGGTCAGCATTCATAGTGATGATGTTCAGGTTTTCAATGAAGTGCTCATAAGCACGTGGTAAAATTTTCTGTGTTATTACCACCATGTCCTCTTCTTCCATTTTCTAACCAATGGCTGACAACTGTTCTCTAATATCCTTGTTATTGAGTAAATGCTCCTACAATAATGTATGCTTATCCATCATGACTGAAAACAACATATTCTTCAGGAAGAAGGCTCTGCCCTTGTCCAAAGTCTCATGCAACTCTCTTAAATACTTCCAAATCGATTTTGAAGTCTTCCCTATCTGAACTTCAGGAAGCATCTCATCTGTTACGGACAACTTAAGCAGCATTACTGCTTCTCTGTTTCGTTCATCAAATTTGTCCTAGTCTTTACCTGCACTCGTGGGTTGGGTGTCTTTGCCTAGGACGATATTATCCAAGCATTTGTACTCAAATATGGCCAACATACGTTGCTTCCACATATTGTAGTTCTTCCCAGAGAATCTTTGGCTGCCTTCCAACATGATATTGGGTAAAGAGGCCATAGCTACAGGTCAAATGTGCAGAAATATATACTAAAACAGAGGAAAATGCTGGAAATACCTGTTCTTCCCTCCCTCAATCCGCAATACTGGAGTAAGAACACCTGGATACTGGCTCTAAACACTTGTGGCAGCCACATATCGCTGAAAAACACACAGATTTTTATTAAATCTGCTCAAAAACAGCTTCAAGTAACACAAAACACAGATTTTTGAAAAATTCTGTCGAAAATCAGCAGCAAAACACTCAAAACACTGTCAATTTCTCCTTGGATCTGTTGGAAATCACCAAATCAGCAACCAATTCTTCCTAATCTGCAAATCTGGGCAGCAATACAGGCAGGAACAACTTCAATTTAATTCCAACTCTTTTGTACTGTCAATAAAACTCAAAAATTCTTTTGATTGGCTGTCTAAACAAACCGTATATGTAAAATTCCGTTGAACGGCTCAATTTCTAGCACTGTACGGTTCTGTACAACCGTACAGATCTCCTGGCTTTAAAACCACAAACCCAAAAATCAAATCGATCCTGGCTTCGGTTGATTCAAAACCCTTTTGTTTCTTTGATGTGTCACGTTGGTGATCCCTCAATCCCTCTCTACAGCACTAGGCCCTAGGTCTTCACAGTCGCACAGACTCTATGGCTCTGATACCATATCACATTAACACGGAACACATAAAAGAAACCAAGATTACTCATGAGAGTTCTCTATATTGCATATATCATCATAAAAGTGAGGAGCAAAAGCTTCCTTATAAAGGATTACTATAAGTCAAGTCAATCCACTCTATATGAATGTGGGACAGACCGAGATACACACTAAAGTGAAATACAACTTAAAAGCATAAAATAACCTAAAGTCACAATGACTTTATTAATGCCCAAGTCTAAAAGCTAATTGATCATTATTAATCTGATATTAATCTAACATCCTCTACCTATGCTGTCGTGACTGATTTTTTAAAAAAAAAAGGGTGATTTTCTCAGAATTGAGATTTCCTTCTCTTTTTAAGTAAATATTGCTGCCTGATAACTATGTATGCAAGCCCATTTTACATATGTTAATGAAACTTTGAAGTTTAAACCCTAAACCCTAGGCTAGGCCCTAGGGTTTAGGGTTTTGTTTTTTGTTTTCCTCCTCTTTTTAATTAAATATTGCTGCCTGGTAACTATGTATGCAAGCCCATTTTTCAGCTGTTAATGTTTGAATTTGAAACTTTGAACTTTGAACTTGAAGTTTAAACCCTAAACCCTAGTCTAGGCCCTAGGGTTTTGGGTTTAGGGTTTTTTTTCCTCCTCTTTTTAAGTAAATATTGCTGCCTGATAACTATGTATGCAAGCCCATTTTTCAGCTGTCAATGTTTCAATTTTAAACCCTAAACCCTAGCCTTTTGGTTTAGGGTTTAGGTTTTATTTTTCCTTTTTTTTCAAGTGATTGTAACTTTGTTGTTACTTGTTTTACATGTGTAGGCATATAAAAAATGAAACCTTTTTTTCCTTCTTGTTACTTGTAACTTTGTACCTTTTCATATTATAAGCAATACAAGATGTGTTTTGTCACTTTCATGTGTACTTAAAGCTTGAGCCTTGTATGATGTCTTGACATGAATTATTGCTTTTATTGCAATATTTGATTCACATAATGTTAATTCATTGTAATATGCATGAAAAAAAACTTTTTTTCAATGAAAAGTTTCATTTTCTTCGGGTTTTTTTTTGCTGATTCTTTCCCTGATCTTTTGCCGATTCCCTATTTTTGCCTATGCTTTTGAGGGACTAGTGTGAGGACAACTACGTTCCACACTTCAAAAAAATTGTCCTTCCTAATGTGATGATGACAACAACTTGGATGATGACATAGAGTCAAAGGAATGCATTCATTGAAGAGATGACAAGTCCTAGTAAAAGGATGACAATATTGTGGTCAACACACTTGAAAAGTGCGAATACTAACGTGATTTTATCTCAAATGATTGCTTGAATGATGACATTTACCATAACGAGAGGGAAAATGTTGGAAATGACAACTCAGACCAATTGGACTGGTTTGTTCTTCTCTTCCTTGAATCTAGTTATGGTGGTGATCCCTGTATTGTGGAAGATGGCAGTTCAAGGAATGACTTCCCTATCAAACTTCGATAAACATTTTTGTTTCAATTTGCAACAACACTTGAATTAGGGATGGGTGGTTCTTGAAGATGATGACAACTAACCTATTCTTCTGCTAGCAGAAAATATTGTACCTATGGCCATGTTGAGATTTATACACTCTCCATGGTTAGTATGCTCACTTTTTAAGCAAGGAAAGACGATTGTAGACCCACAAAAAAAGTCTTGGGATGCCCTTGTCATTCTTAGATAAGAGTCTATGTGATGGAACGAATTTGGTAATTGATCAAGAAAAAAAGTGGTACAACTAACTCTAGGAGAGTGGCCCCATCTTTGTATGATTTTTTTCCTCTTTCCAAAAAAATAATGTCTTAGACTGCATTCACAATGTCTAATGCCAATCTTGTAGAAAAGCCTTAGATCTCGGCCTCTTCTATTTCTAAAATCTTCTTTCAATGCAACACAATATTGGCAAGGTAAGGGTATGATCTACATGGTGAAATTTTCTTTAAATTTTTCTCATCTATGTTCCTAGTGACATGCACAAATTAGTCATCCATTTCTATCTTCTTCATGGCTTATGACCTCTTTTTCTCTTTATGTCAGAGTGTCATAGCAAACCCTTGGTAGCCCTTCTTTTCTTCTTGGTGGTCATTTCTTTTTCTCTGAAAAAATAATTATGGTGAGCCAAATTAAAATTGTTTATAAAATGATATTGATTGTTGTGACAACTTCCACTTTTAAAATAATTATAACCAACATCACACGTCCCTTCTCTACCCAGGTTAAGTGTTGGGAGTCTTTGTGTAGATCACATTCATTTCAACTATTGGTAAGAGTCAAGACAATGTTTCAACTTCTCTTCACGATGGAGTCCCTAAAATTCATTGGAGACCCATTGTCATTTTTAAGAAATTTAATGCATTGTCTATCAATTTCTTCTTTATAGAGCTTCTCCAAATGCTGTTGTATCAACTTCCATTACTCCTCCACACCGTGTCATCATCGATTAGGTCGATTATTCCTTGTAATTGGCTTTGTTATTGCTTGGATTGGGTTTGTCCTCCAAGTTATGATATCCTCCATCATCTAGATGACAAGCTTCCTCATCTAGATGCTAGCCATCATCACATGAATGTCATGCTGCCTAATTTGGATGATGTCCTCCATTGTCCAAATGATTTAGTCCTCATTCATTGACTCAACACCCTCAACATAACAACCCTACATGTCCAGATGCTATCGTTCATTATTTGGACTACATTTGTACTCTCATTTGCATTCATACTTGGTTTCATCCTCCATTTGTTGATAAAACCATCCAAAAGAAAGTCTTCCAAGATTTGCAATTCTTGCCATGCAATCTCCATGTCTGTTCGGAGGTAGACACCTTTGTCTTCATTGACATCTGCCCAGCTTTCTCTTCTACTAGTAGCTCCTCTACCAAGACATGCTTTACTCCCCAAATTTGTACTATAATTGAGTTGGAACTGTTAATTGCATTTTTACTTGTGTCACTATGACATTCTCATGCAAAGTGCCCCATAGATGGCAATTACGACATTGCACAATAGGTATGCCACTTTGTTTTTTTTCTTTTCTTTTTTTTATTGCTTTTGTTTCAGTGGCAGTTGTCTTGAAATCTAGTGGCAACCCCCTATGAACCATTCTCCTATGTTGCAAACCCCTATTGAGTGTTTTTCAAATTCAAGGGGCATTCCTTCATTAAATGTCCCCCCACTTGTTAAATACTTTGCAATTTTTGTTCTACTTCTTTGGAGTCAATGTACCCTGAGACTTGTGCAATTTTGTTTTTATAAAAATGTTCCTCATTTCCTTACAAAGAGCACTTAAAAATGTTCCTTCTTCATCAAATGTGTTCTTTGTGTCATGCTTGTCCTCCAATTCACTCATGTTCTTGGAGCCATTACTCTCATCTTCAGAGTCACTCTTGTAACTTACTTCCTATGTTCCACAGAGTTTCTAGGATGAGACAATGTGATATGTCGGGACGCGTCTCTAGGACAACAAGGTTTAGCCCAACATATGGGATGGCAATAGAACAACCAAGGGATGATGTATATATATCATAAATCTAATCCCAAATCGGATTATTAAGCATGAATATGCAAGATAACATAGTGTGAAAATAAAACAATTAAGGGCCAAAACTTAAAGCATTCTATGACTTGGCCTATACTCACCTCTTAGTAAATCATTAGTCATGTTGCAGCTGAATTGGTATAGACATGGATAACAGTCCATGAGTCCTCAGATTGTGTCTTTCCAACTTTTTCAAGCATTTAAGATTTCATTCTATGAGTTCACATGTTTAAACAAAAGTAACAATAACATTTGTACTTCCTATAGAGTCCTAGGATTGCAAGTTTTCAGCTGTGCCATGAACCATCTAGGGTTCAAACTATGCAATCTACATGTGTATCAGCTATATAGCATTGGTAATTTCCTAGGCAATCTCTAGATTTTTAGTTCTACTAACCATTATCCATGATGCAAATCTCAGATTTCATATCCTGTCTCTTGAGCTGCATATTGAAGTTCTAATGCATGTGATTACCTAGCTAGTTATTAAGGTTCTTTGCAAGAAGCTAGTCCAAATTTGATTGGCAGTGAATAGATGATCACAATAAATTTTAGCTTTTCATCTCATTTATATTAAGTTGTTATGTCTTTGATGTGCCAATTTTAAGTTTTTTGGGATATCTTTTAGAAATAAATGTTTGTAAAAACATTGTGAAGTATTTGGGTTTTTGTTCAAGTCAATGGTTCGTTTTGATTTTGTTTAAGAAGGTTGTTGCATACATCTCTCTCTCTCTCTCACCCCCCTTGTTTTAATTTTTTTAATTTGGTGGGTGGCGATGGGGGGTGCCTAGCTATCTCGAGGATGGTTGTGGGGTGTCCTTGCCATCCCCTCGTGTCTTGGGGATGTTGTGGTGTCTTGAAGATGCCTAGACATTTTTTAGACACTCTAGGAGTGTTTCGGTGTTCGTAGGGCATCCTTGGGATGCCATCTTGGGACGACCCCATTTCGGGGACGTTGTTGGGGGTTTGGGATGTTTTGGAGACAATGTCCTCCAATACCCCAAACAAGGAATCTCTCAGGGATGAGTTGCCCTTCCCTCACACTCCTCATCCCCACCAAAAAGAAGAAAAAAGCACAGGGGACAGTGAAATAGGGCCCCTAGGGGGTGACCCTATGTAACATTACTTTCTTCCTAACCCTAACATTTGGAAGTAGTTGAATTGTTCTCAAAGTTGCTTTCTTTCACAAAGTTGTCACTTTCATCTTCGAAGTCTCTTACTTTTTGACCTAACATCAAGATGATATATTCAAATCATTTTCTAAGTTCATGGTCTGCTCAAAGGCCTCTTGATATGATGTCAAAGGGACCAACTTGATTTTCTTCCTATATGTCGGAAGAAGACCCTCCAAAACCCATTTTTCTTTAGTACGTATGACTTATCTAGTTCACTGACCAAGACCTTAAATGTTCAGTTGTAGGACCAAATAAACTGTCTCATTTTGCTCTACAACATGAATTTCTACAATTACCTTATTTTCATTGTGCAAAAACTTAAATTCCTTCTCAAAGGATTCCTACAACTCTTCCCAGATTTAGTACTTTCCCTTTTGGAATTCAATGTACCAATCGATTTCTGTCCCACATAGTGTTGCGAGGAATATCCTCCTTCAATCTAGTATTGGCCCATTGGCCCTCCAAATGATTTGCAAATTTTCCAATGTTTGACTCAATCCTTTATTTCACCATCATGAAATGTAGGACACTTACACATTACCCCAACATTGGTTGTTGTTTGAAGGACTTGATTTGCTTGATTCAATATAGGCAATAGTTGCTCTTATGTTGGACTCTTGTCAAACACATTGTGAGATGCAGGTGTTGGTCTCTCATCAGACACATTGTCAAACACACTTACAGTTGTGTATGTATCAATATCTCATCATGTGAATTGTTAGATACATTATGTAGTTTCTCTTGTGTCAAGCTCGTCTTATGCATGGTTAGATATGCTAACTTCTTGGTTCGATGTCATACTTGTGTTGTGCACCATCATACATGCTAGCTTGCGGTTGCTTTGGTGCCAAATTATTGTCTCGCGTACCATCAGATGCGTCAACCTACATTTGCTCTATTGCCAGACTCGTGTCTCTTGCAGCCAAATACATAACAACTTGCAGTTGCTTAGATGCTAGACTCTTGTCTCGTGCACTATCCAATGCATACGATGCTTCAATCACTAACAACTTTTCGTGTTGAATGAGGTTTTCTCTATTGTTAGACTCAATCATTAGGTCCTTCACTGACGTCGACGAAGTAGTTTGCATCACTATCATGTTCTTCCCCCCCCTTCCCTCTCGAGGTGGCAAAGGCATGCTTGGACCACTATGCTCATTGACCATGCTTTGATCTTACTATTGTCATCATTTTTTATGTTCTTGAGCAATATGCTTATTGCAATTCCATGTCACCGACTTTGACCCAACTTTGCATAGACAACAACGCCGAAATGTAAAATTCCCAAAATTGTACAAGAAATGGTGCCAAAATGTAGCGTGTGGGAGTATTTCGGTCATACAAAGAGATAAATTGCAACACATGACACTACAATTCCAGTGCATGTAAAGAAAGAGGCACAATAGAAAGATCTGATAGATACATGTAAAGACATTGCACACACATCATGTATCCTTCATATTCCAATCATCTTCAATATAATCATGGTCTGGTGACATGTTGAACCATATAGATGATGAATATAGACAACAAACATATCTCCACCAACATACCTTGGCCAAGGTAGATGGTGTACATATAAGTATCATGGGAACCGGTAGGTAGTTGATGACTACCCAACTACCACCTAACTAACCATATACATGTGAAACATTAAGTATACCCCATAATATATTACATGATATTTATTACAAATACATGTTGTCATGACTACACATGCGACGATATTATATGATGACAAAACACATTATGACAACTTCATTTGATGCACTTGCAATATTCATGACTATGTCAATGCTCATGCTCATGTGTTCATGTGCCAACTCATCTGCTTACAGTTGGTGCATTAGGTCAAGTAGCCAAATATGCTAATGTGGTCTCTTGAAAGGAGTGAATTGGTGCTACTGTTATGTAGTATTAATGAGTTTCCTTGGTCGTAGCTTGTCGTTTCTTTGAATAGGTAACAAGTAGAGCAAGAGTGAGTAACAAAGACATTGAGGCAATCTAGTTGGGGGCTAGTTGACTTAGATGTGATGCCATCTGACATAGGATGGGGGAAAGGGATTGATAGCTCTTTTTTTATATATGTGGAACCTGTTCTAGCCTGTGCTTAATGGTTGCCCCTATAACTGTTACTTTCTTTATGCATATTTCTAGTGGTTGGTGGTGAAGATTTCATTTTCTTAATCCTTTTTACAGTTTGATCCTCTTTTGAATGCATGAGCATGATTCCATATTGCTGAATGTGACTTACTCATATTGTCCTTACATTATAATTTTTGAAGTATTGAAAAATCCTGTTCCAATTAGAAAAATCACACATTTATCAAGAATACTTGCAAGTATTAAAATTTTCATAGTGGATCTAGAAATTATCCATCTGTGGAAACATTAGTAGTAGCTAAGTTTGGTCTAGATATTGCTAACTCTTGGACCATGTTTCTTGCCTATCTATTTTTTGATGACCTTGTTGTACAAAATTTTATAAATTAATTAGTATCTAGTTGCTATTAGCTTTTGTCAATCTGCAATAAATATTTATAAACAATTAATGAACAATGGAACGCTGCTCCAAGTAATAAGAATGAAGGGAATTGCAACTTGTCAAATAGTGGTAAGCCACTTTGAGAGGGTCCAATCCTAATACCCAAAGCAAAATGAGATGCTTTATAACAATAATTTTGTGTTCCATGCGGATGTCTCGCCACCTCCTGGTATCCTTGTGATGTGTCTCCATAGGGCTGGGGGTGGGGAAACGTGATGGGGGTGTCCCTCAGTCATCCCCTTTGCAAGGAAATGACTAGGGAACGCCCCATGCATCCCCCCTTTCCAATTCCTCATAGAGAGCACTTAGACATCCTCATAGTGGGCCTCAACTCTTTTAATTCTTAGAAAACATACAGACACTTCAAATGAGATTGACTTTTCCTTGTAATTATTGATATTCTCCTATTTTCATTCTGCATTTTTTGACTACATTAAAATGCCTGAGATAGAATTTTCAGTGTTAAATTCAAGTCAGTTGTAGCTGAAGATTCTTCTCATGGCATAACCTTTTCATTTCATTGTATCATTGTAATTTTCTTTTGTTTATCATGAGTGATAGAAATTTGAATCATTACCTCAATTTTGTTTATCTTAAATGTTTTTCAATTTGTAACTTTCTTTTTTTAACATTTTCTATGTTTCAATTTTTTTTACGAAGCTATCCTCTTTGCAAGCCCCTTTTTTCCACTCTTTTCAAGATATTTTAATATGCAATAAATAAACTCATTCGCAACAAAACAATTTGTATATGAAGAATATCCTTGATAATCTGACATGTTTGGTGGTTCTAAATCCAATAGAAACTTGCAAAACTTATAATAATTGACCAATGAAATATCTTCATAACAAACAAAATAATTTGTTTTCATGATACTAGGTACTAACAATTTCATCTTTATTAGTGTCTAGGATTTCTATAATATGTTCTAGAATAAGTTTTTTGTCTCTAGGGTTTAACTATGCTGAAGAAACTGGTGTCTTCTTCTGTCCTCTTTTTTTCACCTTTACCCTAAAAGAGGACTTGGTGGAACTTAGGAATGACTTCCATGGTATGATGATATCTCTCTCTCCTCCCCCTCACAAACATGCACACACATTTGCAATCACTTAAATAACATCTTTGCTTGACTTTTCATAATAATAATTAAATATTAATACTGTGTAGGCCCAACTCCTTGTGATTACTATCTCTACCATGTACGCCCAACTTCCTCGTCCATTATCTTGGCCATGAATGCTAATATGTTATTCATGTAAGCCACACCCACATCATCATACTTGGTACGTAACATCCCCCCTCCCTTTGAAATGCTTCCTGCTGGAGCATTTGGCAAAACCATATTATAAGTTGTTCACAAAGTTACACTAAATTGTTGCATTGCTTGGTTGTCCATCAATTCAAGGATGATATATATTGGTGTTGAATTTTGGATACGTTCTTGCATAACTTCTTCCTCTTTGACTCCATATATTTGTATATTTACACCAGTTTGTGGAAGTTGTTGTTATCTTGTGATTTACATTTGCATAATTGCTCGGTTTGTGGAAGTTGTTATCTTGTGATTTACATTTGCATAATAGCTTTCTTGATTCCACGTGGAGCCATTACTTTGTCCAGTGCCACTTCAATTGCATGAATTGTGATATGTATTTTCTTCTCTTTGTTGTTTGACTTTCATAGTAATCATGTTGATATATGTCAAATTACTTTTTGAATTTGATGATAATGCAGGTATTGATCTATGCCAACTTTAATTGAATCCTTCTCTTCGATTAAAATTGTTTCATTTTATCTCTTGTGATCTTGTGACTTATATTTGGATAGTTGCTTTCTTAAATCCATGTATAGCCATACTTGGACCTTTGTCATTCTATCTTTTTGAATTGCAATTGTGTTTTGTTGTTGTTGTTGTAATGAGGATACTGATATATGACAAATTGCTGCTTGACTCTGGCAACAATGCTGGTACTAATACATGTCAATAATGCATTAGGTCAACTGGTTAAATTCCTCAACTTTCAATGAGGAGACTCAGGTTTGAATCTTGTCAAGTGATGCATGCATAATTGCAAAGTTGTTGTAATACCATTATGTGGCCACGATGTAATAAAGGTGGGACCTATTTCAATCACATATAATTAATTGAGAAAAAGAAAAAAAGAACTTTGACTGAACCCTTGTTGTCCTTTGTCTAGTAGGAGCCATACTATGTTGATCATTCTTTCCAAGGTTATGTTTGTTGCAGCCCATCTTGTGTAGCAATTTTGTTAGGAAGTGAAGTCACTATGCAGTACAGGTTGCCAAGAAATAGGATTGCAGCAGGTTCAAGCATGCCAGACGTCTAGGTTGCCAGACGTCTGGGCTGCCAGACGTCTGGGCTGCCAGACGTCTAGGCTGGTAGACGTCTAGGCTACCAGACGTTTAGGCTGGTAGGCGTCTAGGCTGGCAGACGTCTGGGCCTGACGTCTACCAGGCTAGACATCTGACGTTTGGGCTACCAAACGTCTAGGCTGGTAGACGTCCAGCCTGACGTCTAACCAAGTAGACGTCTAGGCCAGACGTCAAGCCAAGTAGACGTCAGAGGAGTGGACGTCTAGGTAGACGACAGGAATGCGGAAGACGAACAGTCTTGGGAGCGAAAACGAACAGTCTTTTGGAGGCTTCCGTTGGAAGAGGAAACGAACAGTTTGGAGTCTTCCTTCTACTCTATAAAAGGGACTTGATCCCTTGCATATGTGAGATAGGTTGTTGAAAACGTTGAAAGACGTGGATGTAAATTTTGCTAAAAATAATAAAAGAGAAGTTGCCATTGCCCCGTGGTTTTTCCTGCACATTGCAGGTTTCCACGTAAATCTCTGTGTCACTTGTGTTACTGTTTCCGTGTTCTATATTTTTGTTATTGTGCTTCCTCTTGCAGGTGATAAATCTTGAAGTTTTTCCTAACATCTGGTATCAGAGCTAAGGTTTTGTGCGAGTGGGAGCTGCAACAATGACAAAAGGTGTAACCAAGTTCGAGATTGAGAAATTTGATGGCAGGAACTTCGCTCTATGGAAGATGAAGGTGGAGGATTTGTTGGTTCAGAATGACCAAGCTCAAGCCTTGGAAGGGGTCGCGAGTAAACCGAGCAGCATGAAAGATGAGGAGTGGGTAACGCTTGACAGGAAGGCGGTTTCTACAATCCGTCTCTGCCTAGCGGACTCCGTCTTGTTCAATGTAGCTGAAGAGAAGACCGCGGAAGCCCTTTGGCAAAAGCTTGAAAAGTTGTATGAAACAAAATCAGCAACTAACAAGGTTTTTCTGAAAAAGCAGCTTTATAGCTTGAGGATGAAGGAAAGTTCATCCGTGGTAGATCATTTGAATGAGTTTAATACTCTGATCAGTAAACTGGTTTCAGTTAATGTGAAGATGGAGGATGAAGATAGAGCTATCACCCTACTTTGTTCCCTCCCGGACACTTGGGATCATATGGTGATGACCATCAGTAATTCATCATCAGGAACTCTCAAATTTGATGATGTGGTAGCCGCTTTGTTGGCAGAAGAGTTGAGGCGAAAAACGTCTTTGGAACCCTCAACCAATGAAGCCCTATCTGTGAGAGGTCGATCGTTCGAGGGGAGTAAACAAGGTAGAAAACAGTCCAGATCTAAGTCTAAAGGACGTAAGCAGAAAGGGAAGTGTTGGCATTGTGGGAAGCCAAGACACTCCAAGAAGGACTATTGGCAATTAAAGAATGGTGAAAAGCAAAATCAGCCATCAGCTGAGGCCAGTGCAGCAGATTCAGGAGAGACGACAACATGTGAAGCCTTCTGTATCAGTAACAACAGATCAGTTTTATATACCTGGGTTTTGGACTCAGGTGCATCCTTCCACATGTCTCCCCACAGAGACTGGTTTGACAAATATCAGCCATACTATGGTGGAAAGGTCTATTTGGGTGATGATCATCCTTTAGAAATTGTGGGAAGAGGGGATATAAGGATCAGGTTGGACGATGGTAGAGAAAGGATGTTATGTGATGTGCGACATGTGCCCGATTTGAGGAAGAATTTGCTCTCAATCAAAATGATGGATAAGCTAGGGTATTCTGTCACCTTCTGTAACAACTATTGCAAGATTACCAGAGGAGCTCTTGTAGTAGCAAAGGGAGAATCTTATGGGACTTTATACCGTTTATGCGGTGATACGGTGACAAACCATGCAGCAGCAACAACTTCTGTTCAGGATGCAGTAATGCTATGGCATCAACGCCTAGGCCATATGAGTGAAAAAGGCCTGAAAATTCTGCATGACAGAGGTATGCTTTCTGGGATTAAGTCTTGTAATTTAGACTTATGTGAGCACTGTATTTTTGGTAAACAGAAGAGGGTTCGGTTTACTGCAAGTCCTGGTAAGAGTTCTGATTTTCTGCAACTTATACATTCGGATATATTTGGACCTGTCCCCACTCAGTCCTTGAATGGCGCCATCTATTTTCTGACTTTTATAGATGATTATTCTAGGAGAGTGTGGGTTTACTTTCTGAAGAAGAAGTCGGAAGCTTTGCAGAAATTTAAGGAGTTCAAAGCACGGGTAGAAAAGAGTTTGGGCAAGTCAATTTTGTGTCTCAGGTCAGATAATGGGGGTGAATATTGCTCCAAGGAATTTGATAAATTTTGTATGCAGGAAGGTATTAAGCACCAGAAGACTGTACCATACACTCCACAACAAAATGGTGTGGCTGAGCGGATGAATCGCACAATCATGGAACGTGCAAGAAGCATGCTTAGCGCAGCCATGTTGGAGAAAAAGTTATGGGCGGAGGCTGTTAATACAATTGTTTATCTTATTAACAGGTCACCTACAACTGCATTGGATGGACAGATTCCGGAGGAGGTTTGGTGTTGTAAGCCAGTTGATTACTCTCATTTGCGCACCTTTGGCTGTGACGCGTTTGCCCATGTACCCAAAGAAAAAAGGTCCAAGCTTGACCCGAAGTCAAGCAAATGTGTTTTTCTCGGCTATGGAGATATAGTGAAGGGGTATAGACTGTGGGATCCTACTGCCCACAAGGTAATTATTAGCCGGGATGTAATTGTTGATGAAAAATCCATGCAAAGGAAGGAGGTACAGCAAAATCCTAATGTTGTACCTGTTGAAGTAGAATTGAGTGAAGATGAACATGCTGAAGTTTTTGATCAGCATGTAGAACAACAAGTAGAACAGGAAGTAGAGCAGCCACAACGGTCACAAGACCAAGAGCCACAACCGACAGATCATTGGGTTAGAAGATCTACACGTCCACAAAAGTGTCCGGAAAGGTATTCTCATGTGTATCAGTCCTCTTTTGCTTTGTTAACTGATGATGGTGAACCTAGTTCATTTCAGGAAGCTAGAGAGTCTGAGAATGCAGAAAAGTGGAGGAAATCCATGGAGGAGGAAATCGAGGCACTTCGCAAGAATAAAACTTGGGAACTTGTGGATCTCCCACCTGGAAGAAAGACTGTTGGAAACAAGTGGGTGTACAAAGTGAAGAAGAACAACGATGGGCTGTTGGAACGCTATAAAGCTCGCTTGGTGGCAAAGGGCTATGTGCAGAAGTCAGGTGTTGACTTTAATGAAATTTTCTCTCCAGTTGTGAAGATGACTACTATTAGAGTTCTACTTGCACTTGTAGCTGCACAGGATTTGGAACTGGAGCAGCTTGATGTAAAGACTGCTTTCTTGCATGGTGATCTCGAGGAAGAGATATATATGGATCAGCCTGAGGGCTATGAAGAAAGAGGCAAAGAGCATTTGGTTTGCAGACTGAAGAAATCACTGTACGGGTTGAAACAGGCGCCAAGGATGTGGTACAAGAAATTTGACACCTTCATGAAGAGCCAAGGTTTCAGCAGGAGTGAAGCTGACCATTGTGCATACTATAAGAGGTTTGACGATGGCAGTTTTATTATTTTGTTGTTGTATGTTGATGATATGTTGGTTGCAGGCCCCAACATGAAGAAAATCATTGATCTTAAGGCTCAGTTGGCTAGGACATTTGAAATGAAGGATTTAGGAGCAGCAAACCAAATTTTAGGGATGAAGATACACAGGGACAGAAAAGGAAGAAAGATCTGGTTAAGTCAAAAGTCATATGTGGAAAAGATTCTGCAACGCTTCAATATGCAGAATGCTAAACCAGTTAGTACCCCACTTCTTCCACACTTAAAGTTGTCTTCCAACCAGTGTCCTAGAACGGAAGCAGAGAAGACAAGCATGTCTCGTGTACCGTATTCATCAGCAGTAGGAAGCCTCATGTATGCCATGGTGAGCACCAGACCGGATATTGCCCAAGCAGTGGGAGTAGTCAGCCGGTACATGGCAAATCCTGGTAAGGAGCATTGGAATGCGGTGAAGTGGATATTCAGATATTTAAGAGCCACTTCAGATGTTGCCATTTACTTTGGATCGGCAGATTTGCAAGTTACAGGTTTTGTGGATTCTGATTATGGTGGAGATAGAGATGGGAGAAAATCCACTACAGGATATACCTTCACTCTTGTTGGAGGAGCGGTGAGTTGGGCTTCTAAGTTGCAGTCTGTTGTGGCTTTATCAACCACTGAAGCAGAATACATTGCAGCAACTCATGCCAACAAAGAGGCAATTTGGCTAGAGCGATTGTTGGGTGACTTCAAGGTAATGCAGGAGAAAATTACGTTGCATTGTGATAGCCAGAGTGCTATTCAGCTAGTGAAGAATCCAACATTCCATGATCGCACGAAACACATTGATGTCAAGTACCACTTTATCAAAAATGTGGTGGAAGAAGGTAGGATCCTGTTGCAGAAAATCGACACTGAAGTGAATCCTGCAGATATGCTTACAAAGTCGGTCAAGGTAGAGAAGTTTGAGTGGTGCAGAACTTCTCTGGGCTTGCTGAAAAAGTAACAAGGGCAGCATTGGGCAATTGGCACTGGATGAAGATCTTTGGCAGAAGAATTCCTGAATATTGACTTCAAGTGGGAGAATGTTAGGAAGTGAAGTCACTATGCAGTACAGGCAGCCAGGAAAAAGGATTGCAGCAGGTTCAAGCATGCCAGACATCCGGGCCTGACGTCTGGGCTGCCAGACGTCTGGTAGATGTCTGGGCTGCCAGATGTCTAGGTTGGCAGACGTCTGGGCCTGACATCTACCAGGCTATGTTGAGAAATGTAGCTCGGACAGGAACTTCTTGCACAGGCTTCAGTATGAACGTGCTAGAAGTGGTTCGAGACATATCTGATTCAATTTTGAATTTCACTTAAGTGATTTTCTATTTTTAAGTTCACTTAAGTGATTCTATTTTGTAACTCACTTAAGTGATTCTATTTAGAAATTCACTTAAGTGATTTTCTATTTTAAAGTTCACAAGTGATTCTATTTTGTACTTCACTTAAGTAATTCTATTTTGATGTTCACTTAAATGATTTTCTATTTTTAACCTTACATCTCAAGATGAGATGAGATCTAATCTTAGGGTTAGAGAGATTAGGGTTACCTTTTTCAAGGATAAAAGGAGAAAATCAAGAGTGTTTTAGATACACAGACAAAGACATAGAAAAGAATGGGAGAACAAATTGTTGAAGGAAAAATACAAGCTTAGGAGGAGAAGAACAATGTTTGCTGGCTAGAAAAGCAGCAAGAGAGCAGAAGTGTTCTGCTGTAGCTGAAGCCTCTTTTATTTGTAATATTTCAGGTTCAGAAATATATTTAACTTCTGCTGTTCACGCTGTTTATGTTTTCCAGCCATCTGTGTGACTGTTGCATGTTTGAATAAATTATTCTTAGATCTGATTTATTTTAAAAGAACATAGGACAACAGTTATCCAGGGTTTGGAAAGTCTACATAGTATCAGAGCTAGGTTCTGTGATTGAGATCCTCAAGGGTTTACAGCAGTAGATCACTGCTGGATATTAAGGAAAAAAAAAAACAGCAGTTAGGGTTTCAAGCGAAAAAAAAACACAGCAGTTAGGGTTTCATTTTTTTTTTTGGCTTGAAGGACTAAGCTTATTTGCAAGACTGTTTTTTTTGAGTCATTAATATTTCAACAGTTAGGGTTTCAAGCAAATAAAAAAAAAAACAGTTAGGGTTTCATATTTTTTTTGGCTTGAAGGACTAAGCTTATTTGCAGGACTGTTTTTTTTCAGTCATTAATATTTCAGCAGATCTCAGAAATGGCAGCAACTAGCCTCAGATTTGAGGATAGATTGGAAGGTGCCTCTAATTTTTTTCCCTGGAAAGTTAGGGTAATGTTCTTATTGGAAGAGAATGATCTATGGGATATTGTCAAGGCTGATGTGACTTTGCCTATAGATCCGCAGGAATTGGCAGCTCACAAAAAGAAGGAAGTGAAGGCCAAGCGGATGATCTTGGATGCGGTGAAGGATCACCTGATTCCTCACATATCCGAGAAGACTAAGGCAAAGGAGATGTTCAATGCCCTGGTTAGCCTCTACCAGAGCGAGAACATAAACAGGAAGATGATATTGCGGAACAAACTCAGATCTATGGATATGACCAGATCTGACACCGTTACCAGTTACCTAATGAAGATCACACAAATTTGTGATCAATTGGCAGCAGTAGGGGAGAAGGTTGAAGACACAGAGTTGGTGAACGTGGCACTTAATGGTTTCTCAGCTTCATGGGAACCATTTGTCAAAGGCATTTGTGCCCGTGAGAACCTTCCCAAATTTGAGAAACTGTGGGATGATTTCATCCAGGAGGAGACTCGGATGGAGTCAAAGGCCAACAAGAAAGGTGGTGACGATAACCTAGCTCTTTTTGGGCAAACCAAGAAGGGCAAAGGTAAAGGACCCAACAAGGGTGAGGTAAAGAATGAGGAGTCAACCTCACAGTCAGGGAAGGACTTGAGCAAGATCAAGTGCTTCATTTGTCATAAGCACGACCATTATGCATCACAGTGTCCAAACAAGAAGGGCAAAGGGAAGCAGCAACAGATGCAGGTAGCAGCCTCTACAGAAACTCAAATGAGTGAGTTTGCTGCCAAATTCGAGAAGGATTTCTCATTGGTCTCTTGCCTTTCTACCAGCACGGTTCCAAGGAATGCTTGGTATGTGGATAGTGGGGCATCTCGGGACATGACATCAGCCCGACAATGTTTTACCGATCTACAAGAGCAGGACTCAGGGGTTCAGGTTGAGCTTGGTGATGATACCAAATATCCAGTTGTAAGAATTGGTTCCATTCCTTTTCGAATCCAGTCAGGGAAATCTTTAGACTTTGATGATGTTTTGTTTGTTTCAGGTCTCAAAAAGAACTTGCTTTCAGTTTCGGTGATAGAGGATAAGGGTTGTGCAGTGGAGTTCAAGAACCAACATGTCCTTATTAAACCAAAAGAATCTAGTCCGGAAACAACACAAGTAATAGGGGTTAGAGAAGGCAGTTTATACAGGTTGCAGGGTGAACCTGTTCGAGCCCTAGTTCATAGCAGTAACAACTTGTGTGATTTGTGGCACAAGAGGATGGGGCACTTGCATCATAGAGTGTTGCCTATTCTGAGGGAGATAGTCACAGGTCTTCCAGAGTTCAGCATTGAGCAACAAGGAGTATGCAGAGGGTGCATGCTTGGCAAGCATGCCAAGGCTGTTTTCCCAAACAACGAGCATAGGTCTAAGAAGATACTAGATCTAGTACATTTGGATGTTTCTGGACCGATGTCAGTAGCATCAATTTCAGGTAGCATGTACTATGTTTCCTTTATTGATGATTTCTCTCACAATACATGGATCTACTTTTTAAAGACCAAGGATGAAGTCTAGCAGGTTTCAAGAGTTCAAAGCTCTAGTTGAGAACCAGACAGAGAAGAAGATCAAGGTCTTGAGATCGGACAATGGGGGTGATTATACCTCCAAGGAGTTCGATGGTTTCTGCAAGCAGGCAGGAATCAAGAGGGAGCTGACTGTTCCATACAACCCACAACAGAATGGGGTTGCAGAGCAAAAGAATCGATCCATCATAGGGGCTGCTAGGGCCTGTTGGTCACGAATCCGCCATGAGGAAAGGATTTGTTGCTATTGCGCCCTCAGACCCGCAAACCAACATTGAAAGGCCGGAAGGAAGGAATGCCTTCCGTGCCAATCTCCGGAGAAGGCCGACTTCCTGTGGGGTTTTGAGGTTCAAGATAAGAGTGCAGGGAAAGAGATAAAAATGCAGAAAGGGATTCCAAATTAGATTGGAGTTAGGTGGGGGGAACTAACAGTACGACAACGCATCAATCACCACTACTAACACCAATATAACCATAACACACCACTATGGATGCTGTTACTAATCAGTAGAACAGAGTCAGGTATATGTTTTGTATTAAGAGCCAGAAGCACAGCTACAATGGTTCCCTAACAAACATTCCCTCCAAAGAACTAACAGTACGGCAACGCATCAATCACCACTACTAACAACACTATAACACAAAACATAACCAGAAAACTTCCACTAACGTTTGCCCTATATATCCTCTGATTTATGCACCTCAGGAATACCTGACCACCAAATGCCGAAGTGAATCAACAAGCCATGACACAGGAAAACGTAAGGCGGAAATGTCAAGGAGAGGCAAGCATACAAAATAAAAATAGTATAACAAGACCAAGTGTATGTATTATATTAAAAGGCGTAAGCACGACTACAATGGTTCCCTAACAGACATTCCCCTTCCACCACCTTACAATGAAAATGTGGTGGGTATTTATAGGCCAAAGTCCCCCCCGTTACATTAATGGGCACAAAGTCCCAGTCAAACATTAGCTGACAAAAGCAGCCGCGGAACTGCTGATGCTAACTTCTGTCGGGCTGGATCGTACTCTCGGCATGGTCTCCCGAAGGTTGAACGGCTACGTGGCAGCGCGCTAGGTAGAACTTCACATTGACGAGAATGCGGGTAGCTGAGGCAGGTGGAAACTCACATCAGCCTTAAATGAGGCAATTGGCATAAGTAGTGCGGCCCATGCTTGTCCTTTCCTCGGTCATGTCCCGGCTCAAATCCCGAAGTTGGACACTTGTCGGATGCTGACGCTTGAAACGTGTCTGCCTTGAAAGGCAGTCTATCCAACTTCGCCAAGGATAGGAGCGCTAACAGGTTGCGCAGGTGAAAAACAGTGCAGTCGGGTTGGACCATTTCCCTACTGCGCACCGGTCAAAGGGCGCAGTTCGACTTCGCTGCGAAGTTGGGTTGGACCATTTCCCTACTGCGCACCGGTCAAAGGGCGCAGTTCGACTTCGCTGTGAAGTCGGGTTGCGCACCGGCACTTGCTGATTCTCACCGCTGTTCGGACTTCGCACGGACAAGGGAGTGCAGTCCGACTTCGCTGCGAAGTCGGGTTGCGCTCCAACACTTAGTCAATTTCCCTGCCAGACTGTTTCCAAGTGCGCTCAGGAAGAAGGGCGCAGTCGGACTTCGCACAAAAACTGGGCGCAGTCGGACTTCGCACAAAAACTGGGTTTCCTGGTTCTGCTTCCCGGGGCCATAACTTTTGATCCACTAACCCGATCGCCTATTATAATATATCGTCTGAAAGCTGGCGAGAAGATCTGCAATGATAAAATATCCAGAGCTCATTTTGTCCATTTTCTCGCCCCTGTTTATGGCCCGCGAAAACCCGAACACCTCAGCATGCTCTTTGCCGCTTGAAATCTCCATACTTAGGCCAAAATTTATCAAAAGATTTAATGTGGCAAAATTGCCAACAGGGCCATGATTCATGACCAGGTCTTGCCGATGTTTCTTTGGGCAGAAGCATGCAACACAACAGTCTACATCCAAAAAAGGTGTCCTCACAGGATCTTGGAGGACAAGACACCAGAGGAGGCATTCATTGGTGTGAAACCAGAGGTGAGTCATTTCCGCATCTTTGGATGTCCAGTTTATATCCATGTTCCAAGTAGAGAAGAGGACCAAGTTGGAGCCCTCCAAGAGGAAGGGTTTATTTGTAGGATACAAGTGAGACTTCAAAAGCTTACGGAGGTTTATATTCCGGAGAAGAGGAAGACAATAGTGAGCGAGGGATGTAAAGTTTGAGGAGGACGTTGCATCCGAGGAAGTCCCTTGAGCCTATTCCAAATGATAGAGAATGAGGAGCAAGAAGCTCCGAAGGTTGAGCCGGGGTCACCAAAGACACCAGTGGTTTCCGGTTCGAACAACAACCTTTAGGTAAGGAGGTAGAGACATTATCCCCTTCTAGTTTTATCAGGAGATCTCAATGGCTTACACAGATATTGAGGGATGCTGAGGAGTATGTTGAGGCTCCTAGTAGCATGATTAGGGAGAGCAGACCTCCAAGGAAGTTTTCAAGCTACATGGGATTGATGAGTAACATCATAAATTCAGAGCCTACCAGTTTTCAGGAGGCAACAAACCAGCAGGTTTGGTAGGATGCCATGGTGGAGGAGTACACCTCCATCATGAAGAATGATGTTTGGGACATAGTGCCAATACCGGAGGGGAAGTCAGTTGTGAGTTCCAAGTGACTATACAAAATTAAGCATGTTGCATATGGTAGCATCGAGAAGTTCAAAGCAAGGTTTGTGGCGAGAGGGTTCTCCCAGAAAGAGGGAGTGGACTATGAGGAGACTTTTGCTCCAGTCGCCAGATACACTTCCATTAGAGCAGTTATGTCTTTAGCTTCATCTATGGGATGACAGATTCATAAGGGAGCCGTAAAGCTCCAATATATTCCCACAGATCAGCAGGTAACTGATATTCTGACCAAGCCCTTAGTGAAAGGGAAGTTTGAAGCATTTGGAGACAAACTTGGATTGGTGCAGAATTCCTTCCTCGCTAAGAGGGAGTGTTGAGAAATATAGCTCGGACAGGAACTTCTTGCACAGGCTTCAGTATGAAAGTGCTAGAAGTGGTTCGAGACATATCTAATTCAATTTTGAATTTCACTTAAGTGATTTTCTATTTTTAAGTTCACTTAAGTGATTCTATTTTGTAATTCACTTAAGTGATTCTATTTTGAAATTCACTTAAGTGATTTTCTATTTTTAAGTTCACTTAAGTGATTCTATTTTGATATTCACTTAAGTGATTTTCTATTTTTAACCTTACATCTCAAGATGAGATGAGATCTAATCTTAGGGTTAGAGAGATTAGGGTTACCTTTTTCAAGGATAAAAGGAGAAGATCAAGAGTGTTTTAGATACACAGACACGGAAAAGAATGGGAGAACAGATTGTTGAAGGAAAAATACAAGCTTAGGAGGAGAAGAACAGTGCTTGCTGGCTAGAAAAGCAGCAAGAGAGTAGAAGTGTTCTGCTGTAGCTGTAGCCTCTTTTATTTGTAATATTTCAGGTTCAGAAATATATTTAACTTCCGTTGTTCATGCTGTTTATGTTTTCCAGCCATCTATGTGATTGTTGCATGTTTGAATAAATTATTCTCAGATCTGATTTATTTTAAAAGAACATAGGACAACAGTTATCTAGGGTTTGGAAAATTTACAGGCTAGACGTCTGACGTCTGGGCTGCCAGACGTCTAGGCTGGTAGACGTCCAGCCTGACGTCTAACCAAGTAGACGTCTAGTCCAGATGTCAAGCCAAGTAGACGTCAGAGGAGTGGACGTCTAGGTAGACGACAAGAATGCGGAAGACGAACAGTCTTGGGAGCGGAAACAAACAGTCTTTTGGAGGCTTCAGTTGGAAGAGGAAAAAAACAGTTTGGAGACTTCCTTCTGCTCTAAAAAAGGGATGTGATCACTTGCATATGTGACGTAGTGGTTGAAAACGTTGAAAGACATGGATGTAAATATTGCTGAAAATAATAAAAGAGAAGTTGCCATTGCCCCGTGGTTTTTCCTGCACATTGCAGGTATCCACGTAAATCTCTGTGTCACTTGTGTTACTGTTTCCGTGTTCTATATTTTTTGTTATTGTGCTTCCTCTTGCAGGTGTAAATCTTGAAGTTTTTTCTTAACAAATTTCGTTCCAATAGTTTTTGTCTTCTCTCTATCTTCTTTGAGATTTTCATATTGGGTTTATTTGACTTCCCTTTTCTTCTTTTAAGCTCTTGACCTCATCAAGTAAAATTCAATTATGATTTCTTTACCTTGCTATCTCATCATTGTTTGCTTTTAAAAATTTTACATGTTTGAATTCCATGCATAAAAATTTCTTAGCAAGTTTTTGATTTAGGTATTGAAGCTTAGATATCCTTTCCCCCTTTTTATGCTCTTTTTTTTATATCTTTCTATTGTTTTAATCACTTTATCACGTCCTTTTTTGTTACAAAGGGATCAAACAATATCGATCAATTTGTTATCCCTCTTCGTCTGTTTAGTTTTCTCCTTTATGGGCTTCTTAATTTTCCCCTAAGAGTTCTTTCACCTCATATCTAGCCATGAATGCTTTTTCTCCATTTTCCCAAGTTATATGCAATTTATCAAATTCGTTTTCCCTCCATCGTATACAAGCTTTTCCTTAAGGGCAATCATACATAGTTGTCACCACTTCTTCCTAGAGTACTTATTCTTGATTTTAATGAGTTCCCTGATGTCAATATTGTCATCCTTTTTTTAAAATAGAGTGGGCAATATCAATAGTTTGGCCAATTTCCTTGTCAAATGTGTTAATTCTATTTATTTATTTTTATTTAATTTTTTTTTCCAAAAAATTGTAGTTCTAAACATAGTTGAGAAAATCAGTAAAAAATTGGTGGACCAATTTTTTGCCGATTTTTTGAAACGGTGATGCATCACCAATTTTTTGCCAATTTTTTGAAAAAATCGGCATTGGCAATTTTTTGCCGATTTTTTTCAAAAAATCTGCAATTTTTTTTTTTTTTTTTTCAAGGCTGTGGTCGATTTAGGGTTTTTTTATGCAAGCCCATTTTTCAGCTGTTAATGTTTGAACTTCAAATTTTAAAGTTTAAACCCTAAATTTGAAACCCTAGTTTAGGGTTTAGGGTTTAGGGTTTTTTTTTCTCCTCTTTTTAAGTAAATATTGTTGCCTGATAACTATGTATGCAAGCCCATTTTTCAGCTGTTAATGTTTGAAACTTTGAAGTTTAAACCCTAAACCCTAGGCTAGGCCCTAGGGTTTGGGTTTAGGGTTTGTTTTTTTTTTCCTCCTCTTTTTAAGTAAATAAGTAAATATTGCTGCCTGGTAACTATGTATGCAAGCCCATTTTTCAGCTGTTAGTGTTTGAATTTGAAACTTTGAACTTTGAACTTGAAGTTGAAGTTTAAATTCTAAACCCTAGTCTAGGCCCTAGGGTTTTGGGTTTAGGGTTTTTTTTCCTCCTCTTTTTAAGTAAATATTGCTGCTTGATAACTATGTATGCAAGCCCATTTTTCAGCTGTCAATGTTTCAATTTTAAACCCTAAACCCTAGCCTTTTGGTTTAGGATTTAGATTTTTTTTCCTTTTTTTCAAGTGATTGTAACTTTGTTGTTACTTGTTTCCATGTGCAGGCATATAAAAAATGAAACCTTTTTTCCTTCTTGTTACTTGTAACTTTGTACCTTTTCATATTATAAGCAATACAAGATGTGTTTTGTCACTTTCATGTGTACTTAAAGCTTGAGCCTTGTATGATGTCTTGACATGAATTATTGTTTTTATTGCAATATTTGATTTGCATAGTGTTAATTCATTGTAATATGCATGAACAAAACTTTTTTTCAATGAAAAGTTTTGTTTACGTCTGTTTTTCTTTTGCTAATTCTTTGTCGATTTTTTCCCCGATTTTTTGCCGATTTTTAAAAATGCCGATTCCAATTTTCTCAACTATGGTTCTAAACTCTGAAGCCTTGACTGAAATTGCTGGATAGGTGCTTATCAGCTTTTGGTGTAGTAGGCTATGTTGATTAGAGACTCAAGATACACCACTCGGAAAAGAAATTCAAGCTGTTCTGATGAGTCTCAATATCAGCACAATATTGAGGTCTGCCACAACACTAATGGGCAGAATTAGATTTCACTACAGAAGACAAAAGTAATTAGGAAAATGAAGAGAGTTTGGTGGTAAAATGTGAGGGTGATTTAATTACTTTCAATTTTGATACAAAAAAAAGGTCACTGAAAATTTGTGCTCAAGAAGCTGAAGCTGAACAAAATGTGTCTATAGAAGACGTAAGGGATCAAGAAGACAAGCAAATTTCATTGGTAAAATTCACGGACGATTTGATGACATTGGCACAAAAAACAATGTCATCCAAAATTTACACTAAGGCTGAATCAGACTTAGCTTTAAAAGATAAGAGTGATAAACAGGGTCCAAAAGAGGTTCTGGTAAATTTTGATAGCAATATGAGAATGTTGAATTTGTTTCGTTTGAAGCTTATTGCTGTGATACCAGATGTTATAAACTTGTAGAGGAACACCACTCGACGCCATAATAATGAAAGGAAGCACAACTTTCTAGTAATGATGGATCATTGTGGAAAGCTTTGATCTCCAATGCCCAAAGCAATATAACTCCAAATGAGATTACAGGCAAGATTAACTCTCATGATATGATGATATCATAATAAAACTCTAATCTATATACCTATATACTTACATACATAGATATGTGCATGCATCATGAGATCATTCTAACACTTTCGGTTGGCTTATCATAATGATACAAAATATATCATTATTGTGTCTAGCATTCTAAGACCACTATCTCTGCCATGTAGGAGAATAACTTACTAATGTAAGCTCCATCCTTATGTAACACTTTCTTTTTAATACCAATAGCATGACACCATTAATGTAGCAGATTGATTAATGAGGCTACCATGACATTGTGTCGTTTTACAAGCTCCTGTGCTGGTGGAAGAATTGAGCATGTTCAATTCCATTCACATACCTCCCAAATAATTATTTAAAAAAAAAAGGCAGCTTGCAATAATAGTATCAAAACAGCTTTAATGTTATTATAATCATCACCTCTTAATTAATGTTGATACTCGGCCCAATGGTTGTTTCATGTATTGCATCCTAAAGTAAGATGATGGCATGGAAGAGCTCTATTCTGATGTATAATAGGTGGTGGTGATTCTTCTCAGTTGTATCTAAAATGCCTGGTAAGCTTGAAACTCCAAATTTGTTCATAACAGCAATATTGATATTGAAGAAGCAATTTTGATTTATCTATTTCTCTACTAATGAAGCTATTGAGGATTTTATTTTCTTGAATTTAACAGATCTATAATTCTTTGGCGTGGCTTGCATTCGTGCTTGAGGGAAATAATAAATTATCTTCTGAAAATTCAAATTGATGTTTCCATCTATGAACTGAAGTACAATATGACCCAATTATACAAACTAGGGTGTTCCACAATATGTCTTGTTTTCATAACATGATTACCATACCAAATATCTTCTTCAAAAATCACTTAGGAGAAGACCGCATTTCATTATGCTGTTGATTGATATTTAAAAGAAACCAGTAAGAAATATGAAAATAGCACTTCTTCTGTATAGGAAGTTGGATAACTATTTACGAGATCTTTTCCAGCTTGATTTATTAGGTTTATGGAAAATGGACTTAATATCTTTGGATGGTTGTTACAGGTGGAAAGTGAAGAGCCAGTGGAAATGGTGCTAGTTATGACTGTTGAACCTGGTTTTGGAGGGCAGAAATTCATGCCCGAGATGATGCATAAGGTTATTGGAAAATTTAATCATTTATAAGATTACCTCATTAAAATTAACCTTAGCTATGTTGTAATTTTGGTTAAATGACCTGCTTCTGTTCTTGTTATGTCAGGTTCGTAATCTACGGCAGAAATACCCTGCCCTTGACATTGAGGTGATTTCTGTTCTTTGGTTATTTACCTTTATCATCCTGTGAAATTTGTGACTTTACATCCCAGCAGAGTGGCCTGCAATGTCCCTTTCTATCTTCAGCTGGCCTAGTTTACTTTGGATATTTTCATCATTTGTCTAAGCACAGGCCAATATAGACATGCATTCGTTTATTCCCATTTTGTTTTCTACTGTTAGATCGTAAGGGCTTAGTTCCAGCTTTATCATAGAATACATGCATGCCATTCATGCAATCAGAATTTTTACTCATCTTTTTCACTCCTGCTTCATAAGCCTCAAGTTTCAACAACATATTTCAAAAGTTCTTTATGTATTTGCTTCTATTAAGACAGATTCCAATTTTATATGATTGATCATCTCTACAGGTTGATGGAGGTTTGGGCCCAACTACAATTGATCAGGCAGCTTCTGCTGGTGCGAATTGTATAGTTGCAGGAAGTTCTGTCTTCGGAGCAAAAGATCCACCTGCTGTAATTGCTCTTATTAGAAAAAGTGTTCAAGAAGCTCAAAAAGCTCTGAAAATCTAGCTTATAGAGCAAATGCTTGCAAAGATTCACTTCTACATGACACTTTGCCTTTTAATAATCACCAGGGTTTCTTTAGATGAAACCTGCATGGTATTGGTCAGTGTCTCTAACTGTGCATTTGCTCTCTATAGCAACAGCATGGTGCCCAGTTATTTGCTAATTGCTAAATCACGCTCATATATTTGTAATAGAGAACCCTCTGCATGGATTTATGTCGGGTGAGAAGAAAAAATGACAGCTTAGCTAAGAGCAAGTGTCTCATAACTTCTAAGTCTCTTTGTCAGTAATCCTCTCATATAAAACACAGTAAAATGCAAGAACTTGCAAAGATTCAGTTCAAAGAGTGGTGGAGATTCACTCCAAAAAATGGATGAAATATTCAATGTTTGATTCTTGAAAGTTGGCACCACATTAGGAGCCTCATTTAACTTTCATTTTGAAAAGTTGAAATCTATAAACTAGAAGACCAGATATCAGTCTGAAAGCAAAATAAGTGTAAATTTAGCAACATTCAATCTTAGCTGCAATGATAAAGTCAATTTCCAATCAGCATGGATTACAGATTGTACTAATGATCTATAAGATAATAAATATGCAAGTCTTCCAAGGGTTACTTCAGCAGAAATGCCTTGTCTGAAAAGCCATGCTTGTATCAACAACCCCCATTATTATCACAAGGCATCCTTAATGGTTGTAATCATAGTTATGAGAAAATCGGCAAAAAATTGACAAGACTCCCGAATTTTTGCTGATTTTTTGAAACGACGATGCAATCGGCAAATATTTTTTGCCGTTTGTTTTGAAAAAATCGGCATCGGCGATTTATTGGGCAAAATATCTGCAATATATATATATATATATATATATATATATATATATATATTTTAATATTTGAGGCTGTGGTCGATTTAAGGTTTTTTTTATGCAAGCCCATTTTTCAGCTGTTAATGTTTGAACTTTGAAGTTTAAAGTTTAAACCCTAAATCTGAAACCCTAGTTTAGGGTTTCGGGTTTTTTTTTCCTCCTCTTTTTAAGTAAATATTGTTGCCTGATAACTATGTATGCAAGCCCATTTTTCAGCTGTTAATGTTTGAAACTTTGAAGTTTAAACCCTAAATTTAGGGTTTGTTTATTTTTCTTCCTCTTTTTAAGTAAATAAGTAAATATTGCTGCGTGGTAACTATGTATGCAAGCCCATTTTTCAGCTGTTAGTGTTTGAATTTGAAACTTTGAACTTAAAGTTTAAACCCTAAACCCTAGTCTAGGCCCTAGGGTTTGGGTTTAGGTTTTTTTTCCTCCTATTTTTAAGTAAATATTGCTGTCTATCCCCGTGAGTGTGGTCTACCGGCAAGGACGCCACTTGCATTAGATCCAGGTGCAATCCCCATGGCGGGATGTGTATAAGAAGTATTACTTAAAAAATAAAAAATATGTTGCCTGATAATTATGTATGCAAGCCCATTTTTCAGCTGTCAATTTTTAAATTGTAAACCCTAAACCCTAACCTTTTAGTTTAAGGTTTAGGTTTTTTTTTTTTCCTTTTTTCCAAGTGATTATAACTTTGTTGTTACTTGTTTCCATGTGCACGAATATAAAAAATAAACCTTTTTTGCTTTGTTACTTGTAACTTTACCTTTTCATATTATAAGCAATACAAGATGTGTTTTGTCACTTTCATGTGTACTTAGAGCTTGAGCCTTGTATGATGTCTTGAAATGAATTATTGCTTTTATTGCAATATTTAATTTGCATAATGTTAATTCATTGTAATATGCATGAAAAAAAACTATTTTTCAATGAAAAATTTTGTTTTCTTCGTTTTTTTTTGCCGATTTTTAAAAATGTTGATTCTTTGCTGATTCCGATTTTCTCAACTATGGTTGTAATCAATAATGTTATAGAGTAGTACCATCCACGTTAGTGCACTTAATGAGTTTACTTATATATTTATGAAGGTTAAATTTATTCACTAAAATAGCTTAGATATAATTACATAGAATCAAATGAATTGTGAAGCTCATGCTAAGAAACATAATCCTAACAAATTTCAAAACTGAAAAGCGAAGGGACACATCACAAATAAATAGATAGGACATGTGATGTCATGAAGGAATAGTGATAGAAAATTTAAGAGAAGCACAATAAGTTTTTAACAAAGACTGAACAAAGTGTACTCTACAAAATAATTAAAGACCCTGCATAAATTTCTTAGAACTTTTTAGATTATTTGAAAGCCAAGCAACATCTATATTACAAAACATATTTTCATATTAAAGGAAGACGCCATGAAGATAGATAAATAGTCTCTCAAGATTAGTGGTCCAAAAAACCCTAGATGAAAAATAAGATGCTTATGGAAGAATTCAATGATGTGCTAGGCATACAAAACAAAATAAAGTTTATCTTAAAAGGAAGATACTATGAAAATAGATAGTCTTTCAAGATTAGTGGTGTGGAAAACCTTAGATGGAAAAGAAGATGCTTATCGAAGACTTCAATCATGTGCTAAGCAAAGTTGAAGAGATGTGAGCATCGAGGATATTACAGGATATAATATCAAATTTATGAATCTTAAAATATTATTTTGTATTATGGTTATACAAAATTATTTAAAATTTGTGAAACCAAAGGAAAATTAGTAGTGTGTTGGCCTATCAAGGATCCTTCGGAGAAATAAATCAATTTACTTTTGTATCATAAAAGGAAGGGAAAAGAAGAAATTAGACTACTAGTGTGTTGGCCTAATAAGAATCCTTCAAAAAGTTTGTTAATTAATTTTGTACCATAAAAGGAAGGGAAAAGAAGAAATTAGACTAGTATTGTGTTGGCCTAATAAAGATCCCTCAAAAAGTTTGTTAATAGAGAAACAAGAATTCAAATTCATTTTCTAGCAAAAAAAATAAATAAATAAAGAATAAATTTGTACACTTATGATAAAAGTACCTTAATAACTTGGAGATAAAAACAATCAACTTAAGAGAATGGTAATTGATATTTGTATAATTGTTTGTTATAAAAAGATGTTGTGCTAGGGCCTTAGCTAATGCTACTGCAAGAGAAGTAAGGGTCTATTGCCAAGATCTTCTTACATTTTGTATATAAATAATTTATAAAAGGCAGTTTGTCTTATTATTGTCATTGATGGTGTTATCATCATTTTGTTTTTAATATCATCACTACCATCATTGTTGTGTTTTTATATGACAATCATTGGCGGGTGTTGTTTTTTTTGAGTATTGGATCTTTGGTATATTTACACCAAAATTAATAATAAAGGGTTTGGAAGTCCTTACTACATCATCATTTAAAATGGGGTTTTAGTATTGGTTAAAATTCCATGTTGTTTGATCTTTGATAAAGTGGATAAAATAAAGCATGAACAATGCCTTTTCAGATTATATATTGAAATAATAGAAAAATTAATGGTGTCAAACCTTTGGTTACAAGTTGTGGAAATACTCGGTGGAAGTGGTTGAAATGGTGCTACTTGTAAATGTTTTGAATTGAAGTCATTATCCAATTGGAAGGCAATTAAAAGTAGACCATTTTAAAAAACAATATCATTGAACTAGTAAATTAGATGCATGTTAAATCAAAGAGTATAGTGTAATTGTGTTATAAAAAGAAAAACCAAGACCAAGGGTTTCATGTACATAACATGTGACACAATGTTTTTTTCAAAATTTTGCTGGCTAAGCCTTGATGTTGGTCAAAGCACAATACATATTAAACTGTAGTTTAGGAGCTTATAAGGAGTTCTAAAAAGAATGTGTAAAAACATTCCTTGATGAAATACCGACATTGTCACCCAGGTGTTGTAGGTGAGTTGGAGAGGAGAGGGCAATCCTCCAAGGGAGGTCCCAGGTTCAAATCTTCATCGTACCAAAAAGTTGAATTGGGTATCCAAAATCCAATTGATAATGTTGGTGCGGGCAGGGTCGGGTGTGACTCCCGGGTAACTTTGACGGTGTAAAACCCTCTGTTCGTGGTCTCTCAGACCAAGGCGGCCCCGCATGGGGTTTTTCGTTTTAAAAAAAAAAACCAACATTGTTGTATACATGGGAAATCCATAAATTGTATGGAAAAAATGAATTAACGGATTTGCAAAAAGTGTAAGATGCACACATCTAAAATGAAACAAACACTTTTGTAATTAATATATATATATATATAGAGAGAGCTTCAGTTGTCATGTCCATTAAGGCATTCTAGGTTTTAAACACATGGTTGCAGTTAGAAAATAATTAATGGATTGTGGAAAATTTAAGATGCACGTACTAAAAATGGAAAATGTTACAGACACTTTTATAATATCCATCCATCAAGAGAGAGATCTTTAGTTATCATTTTTTTCAAGCATTTTTGGTTTTAAACGCGTGGCTGCATTAAGAAAAAGAATTGATGGATTTGCATGATATTTAAGGTGCACATATCAAAAATTGAAAATGTTACAAGCACTTTTATTCCGGAGAGAGATATTTACTTGCCATTCATTCAAATTTCATTATAAGGCATTCTAGGTTTTAAACTCATGGTTGCATCACCATTAACTTTAATGTTCTTCATCTTGTCCAAATGCAATAACCTATAGCCCCTTTGGCCAAAGCCTAACCACATTTCACCCAAAAGGTTTAGGGTAAAATCATCCATACTTCTAAAACTTACATATCTATGAAACAAATTTAAAATATGGGTAAAGGAAAGGTCTATAAATTAACAAATTACGTAAGCAACCATCATCATATTCTAGAAAAAAAAAGTACATACATTATTCAAATAAAGCTTACATAATGCTTAGAGTACCTTGCATCACCATGACTCACAACCATGTCATGGCCACACAATATGGGGTGTCCTCATGGCTTATTATTTGCACATAACTCATGGTGATGGGGAGGGTCATATGATTTCTTCCACCACCCTGTTCCTTTGAAAAAAGCTTCAACCTTATCTTATAGTAAATCACATATTTTTTACAAATTTGTTTGAAAAAAGCTTGGTGTTATGTGTAACATGATTTCAAAAAAGGGGAGCAAAGTGCAAGTGCAAAACAAGGACTGAGTGCAAGAAGCAGGGAGCAAGTGTGAGTAGGAAGTAATTGCGATCAAGAGGCAAGCACCATCTTGATAGTTCTTGCTCCAAATCCTTGGAGAAATTAAAAAAATGAAGGATTCTCAAGATGGAAACCTAGGTATCAAGAAAAGAAAGTCATTATGGAAGCCCTAGATGGAAGCAATGATGCCCTAGTTAGAAGTAAGGATGCCCTAGTTGAGGAAAAAAGGAAAAACACATTTATGCAATTTTCTATCCAAGTGATAGTTGATTCATAAAAAAATCATTTTCAAAGATGACAAAATAAAGCATGATATAGTGTTTCTTGAAAGTGGAGAATTAATATATAAGTTCAATAGATATTGGACAACTTATTCAAAGATTCAAAAGAGGATCTAATGTAAGTGGGGTTTGAGTTTCTATTACTCTATGTCTTTCCTTTTGAAATGACCCTTTCTCATTATCTATAGTTTAAAAGATAGAGATAAAATAGTGGGTCATGGTGAATGGTTTAGGGCAAGAGCCTTGTATTTAAGACCATGGAATGTAAATTTTACTATGGAGACAAAATCTTACAAGACTCCCAATGTGGGGAAGGACTTTTTGAATTTCATGTTAGTTTATGAATAAGCAAGTTTTGAAGAAAAATAGTGATACTCTAAGGGAGTTCATCTAGGTGGGACCAACTACTTACGAACAAAAGCATGTTGTGTATACCCACCCGTTCATGTGTTGGTATCAATATTTCAAATCTTTATCAAAATCCATTAATACTAAATCCAGATGGAGATAATGGAATCAACAACTAGATTAGAAAACACTACTTTTCAATGTTAGATTTCACAATAGTTTCTAGAAACAAATGGATTCAACACATTACCTAGTATTATTGAAGAGATATACATGCAAAGCAAACAACACAAAATATATGGGGGTGTTTGTGGAAACTAAATAATCTCACTGTCAATGAATAGAATCACTCCAACTAATAACAAAATGGTTGGTGTCCTGGAAGGGATACCATAGGGGTAAGTCATTGGGTTTTCATTTAGGAGACCCAAGTTCAAACCTCGGTACGAGGGGGTCAAGACCCCTCATAAAAACTTGTGTTTCTAACTCAAAACTTTGTTAATGGGTCATTGGTTCAACAATTGGGTTGATGTAGCCCACACCAAGGTTCAAATCTTAGTGGCACCAAATAGCTCAATGTGACTAAGTCGATGTAAAAGGAAAAAGGTAACCCTTTCAAAACCCTACTTAAAAAAAAAGATAACAAAATGGTTGGTATGATGGGGTATTTATACCCAAATACAAGTTACCTTTAGGTCAAGGTTGTGAGACTGACCTTTAGGAATAAAATAATAAAATATTACAAAAATATCTTTTTCAAGGTTTACAAGGGCCCAAAGGGCTAATATGAACAATATAATGCAAAAGTCATTCATGGCCTCAAGAGAATCTTAACCACCACATATTCCAACATCCCCCCTTAAGCTAAATGAGGGACATGGAGAGAGACCCTTACTTGTCATCCCCCTTAAGGGACACTCTCCTACCCCAAGTAGCTCTTGCATATGCACAAAAGTGACCTCGAGGGCATGATCTTGGTTAGAATTTTCACTACCTAATCTAATGAAGGCATAAAAATTGGATCAAGCATCCCTCGTGCATGAAGCCATCTCACAAAGTGCATCCAAATCTCTATGTGCTTCATCCATTGATGAAACACTAGATTATGGATAAGTTGGATGGTGCTCTGATTATCACACCGAAGAGTGACTAGAAGACTCTAAGGAATGCCAATCTCCTCCAAAATCATGAGCATCCACCTAAGATGCTTGGATGCCTCATTGGTAGCACAATATTCAGCTTCCATAGAAGACTAAGATATAGTGGATTGGTGTTTGGAACACCAAGAAACAGGATCGAATCCCAAATAGAACACAAAGCCTGTGGTGGACCGTCACTCATCCAAATCACCAACCCAATCAACATCTAAAAATCTTATCAAAATCAGAGGGGAGCCAACAAAGTAGTGAATACCCATATGATAAGTCCCTTAGATGTATATGAGAATCCTCTTAGCTATTGTCTAGTGACTCTCTTGGGGTGCCTGCATGTACCTAGAATAATAATTGATAACAAAAGCTATATTGGGTCTAGTGTGAGTAAGATAGATAAGTCCTCCCACAAGAGATCAATACAACATAGCATCCACCAAAGGAGTGGTACAATCAACCCTAAGCTTCAGGCCTGAAGCAAAAGGAGTCTAAGCAAACTTGTAATCCTCCATCCTAAAATGCTGAAGAAGATCCAAAGCATACTTAGGTTGTGAAATGGTGATGCTAGAATATGTCTGATCAATATAAATCCCCAAAAAGTAATGCAAAAGTCCTAAATTGATCTATCATCTCAAAGGTGGAACAAAACCATGACTTCATATCCTAGATCAAAGTGGGAGAGCTACTAGTGATGAGAAGATCATCAACATACAAAACAATCACCAATGTTTCCTCATCCTGATGTTTGATATAAACATCATGTTTAGCCTCACATCACCAAAACCCACAACTAAGGAAAAAAGAGTGAATCTTCTCATACCATGCATGAGGGGCCTACTTAAGTCCATACAAGGACCTAGTTAGATGACAAACCAATGGAGTAGGGCCCTCAAGCTCAAAGCTGGGGGCTGCTACATGTAGATCTCCTCCTGAAGCTCTCCATGTAGAAAGGCACTCTTCACATCCATCTAGTGAACCTTCCATCCATATGAGGCAACAATAGAGAGAATCATCCTGATCGAGTCCATCCTAGCCATAGGTGCAAATGTCTTAAAATAGTCCACTCCCTCCTATTGAGAGAATCCTTTAGCAACAAGGCATACCTTGTGCTTCTCCACTTGACCATCCAAAGTATACTTGGTCTTGTAGACCCATTTGCAGCCAACTATATTCTTCCCTTCTAGAAGAGGAACCAACTCCCAAGTCATGTTCTTCATCAAAGCCTCATATTCTACCAACATAGCATCTTCCCATTCTGATTAACCCTTAGCCTAAGAATATGTAAGAGGATCCTAAGAATGAGCAACCTTTGAGAGAAAAGCTCGAGAAGGAGCCTTTTGATGTCACTCTTGAGACAAAATAGGTTGAGCATCTTTTAAAAGCATCTTAACCCATTTGGATGTTGGATGAACTGAAGAGTCATGTACACTCCATGGCAAAGCAACATCAGAAACTAAATCTAAAGTATCCAACTCAAAACCACCACTCACCTCATCATGCAAAGCTAAAGCACTCTAATTTGATGAATCTTGATCAACCTACCTTAAGTTTGGAAAATAAGGTGATGCCTCTGATGGGATAAAATCAATTAGTAGTGGACCTCCACTTACAGATGAAGATGAGAAAGATGCTCTAATGGGAATATAGCCAACCAAAATATTTGAACCAACAACTAAATCTAAAATAGTCAAAGGGTCATATGCTAAAATATCAAGTGGTGGGGTGGAGGAGCACCTAGAAGGACCTCATAAAAATGAGATCTCTATAGATTAAAACCTCATGCCTCTAATTGTCATAAATATGAAAGGTCTTTGAGGTATTTGAATACCCCATAAAGATAAAATTAACTCTTTGGTTTCTTCTCCTTTTGAAGATCCTTGAGTATGTTATCTTATGCTAAAGGTCCAAATATATAGAATCAAGACACATCGGTTTTATATCCTATCAACCTCTTAAGAGGTGTCATACCCTAAAATTCCCTGTGGAAACCTTGTTCATGATGTATGCTACATAAGTGATGGCCCCAACATAGAGTTTAAGTTCCATCCCCTTGGCATGAATCATATGCCATACCCTATCCATGATCACCTTGTTCTTCCTTTTAGCCACACCATTTTGCTTAGGAGTATAGTGAACATATTTCATATGCAATTCCATGAGAAGCCAAAAAATCCTTGAAGGTATTGAATTTCTCAAATACCTCATCCTTAGTGTAAATAGTATACAACCACACATATCTAGAAAAATCATCAATGAAAAGAAGAAAGTACTTATTTCTTGAAAGAGATGGTGTACCCATAGGTCCACAAATATCACTATGTATGATCTCCAAGGGATGAGAGGTCCATCTTATAATCCCTTTTGGAAAAGTCTCCTTATGATGCTTCCCTAGAATACATCCCTCATATGCACCACTTGGAGGGGATATGTGCAGAAGTCTAATGGCCATCTAATGGAAACTCATGTATCTCAATGATCCATAGCTGAGATGCCCAAGCCTATGATGCCACTTATGAATTTTATTATCTACATGTGCAACCATAGCAACAAAATTTCTCTTCCTAAAGGAGAAAACATAAGAGGTTGGCCTTTATCCAAACTTACACATTTGGTTAGACTTATCACAATAGCTAGAAGCAACAAATTTAAACCCATTGTCTATATCCTTAATTACCCATCAATTAGACCAAAATTCTACCTTCTTATTTGTATGAGTAATGCAATAAATAGACAAAAGGTTAGGACTAACATTAGGAATATGAAGTACCTCATCAAAAGAAGAATATTCAATGTTGATTTCTCCACATCCTACAACCTACAATAAAGAATCATCTCCAATAACAACACACTCCCTTGAATGCAATTTATCATATCTCTATAGGATATATTTGTACTTTATCATATGCCTAGTTTCCCATGAATCTGCAATCCACTCATCCAAAGAAGTGGATGTCCAATATATTAAATGAATAGTTACATGTGCTTGTGAGGTTTCTCCATCAAAGTTGTCCTCACCTTGTGCATAGAAGAGAGCAACATAAACACCCTCTTCTTGTTGCTACTTTAAGTTTCTTGATGCAAATCCAACACAATTCTACTTTGTGATCTTCCATTTTTAAAAACCCACATGCAAGCTTCTTGAAGTTCTTCTTCACGTTCTCTTTTGGCTTTTTGTCATTTTGAGATTTGGAAATTACTTTCTTTGGGTGAGATCGATTGAGGATAAAATTTCCCTTATGCCTTTGTCTTCTATCCTAATGATGTAAAATATACTTGAATACCTCATCAATTGGGGGTGTAGGAGAATCCAAGAATACACAAAGCATCTCAAATACAATAATAACTATGTCATACATCTTTAATATTGTTGAAGATAATATTAAACAGTTCAATGTTTTTCCTTCTCCAAAGCATTCTTTCATTCTCTTATCTCCTTAGGTAGTCCTCTTATAATATTGAAATGACTAATGTAATTATGAACAATGTTAAATGATTCCATGAACAAAGTTGCAAGATCAACATCCACCCTACCAAATTGTATAGAATTAATGTGATCACACAATCCCTAAAATTGTTTAACTAACACTTTAGGGTTCGTGGTGCTACTAACATGTGTCATAAATATTTTTCAACATGAAGGGCTATGACTCCTTGATTCTAATTATTATTATCCTTGTAGAACTACTTTACTTCTTTAGTATCAATATCACAGGGTTTCTTATTCACACACTTGAGTAACCTCTTGGTTCAAAACAAAGCTTCAATCTTGATTTTCTAGGTAACATAGTTTGGACCAATCAATAAAGACACATGGTGATCCAATTATATCCTACCAAAACATAAAATATTATATGCAGTTGTGACCAAAAACATCACCACCAATATAAAGATCTCAAATAATGGTTTAATTAAAAAAAAGAGCTTAAAATTAGTTTGTATGCAAAAGTTATGACCCTCAAAAGTTTGGCCTTAAAATTACAAAATATACCTCTAAAACCTTTGAAATTGAATTTTTTTATTACTTGTACCAAATGAGAGGCTACCATGTGTTACCATGTAAGTGGCTGAGGGGATGCCATGCATGTACTAACTGGATAATGTATCAATGAAATTATGATGCCACTTATCATGATTAGAGAGTTGCCATGTATGTTTTGACTGTGTAGGTTACTCAATAGGGTACCATAAATTTGGAATATGTCATTTATCACACTTTAATTGACTACTTAATTTGCAAACCATATTGTTTCACATGTCACGTCCCGATTTGATCTAAAATTCATGCTTCACCAAGACTACTATTGAGCGTGAAATCTACTTGTCAAGTTCAATGAGTTGTAAAAATATGATTGGTTGATGTTGTATTTATATGTGCCAAGTGGGATATGGCCTACGGTGTTGATAATCGTATGACCTTCCATGTCAACCCTCTATCCTTTTGCCATTTCAATATCCACATCAACTATTATGTGTCGTGCCACCTCATCTACCACATTAGCTATATAGACTACCATATTAGTTGTATGGTCAATCGCCTCACCTGCCATGTGTTGATTTTCCTACCCTACAATGTTAGCTATACAAAGTATAAACTACCACATGTGCCACATCATCCACCACATTAGATGTATACACTATATAGAACACCATGTCATCAAGATCCACATGAACAAGTGCCATGCCAACAAGGCTAAAAATTGGTGATATCATCAAGTGCTACATATTTTACCACATCATAATTGTAGTGAATTCTCACTACACACACAGAGAGAAAGAGCCTTAGTATCATTTTCACAAGGTAAACTTGGCATGGATAAAGTAAGCAAGAAACATAGAGTAAAGTTTTATAAGATGGATAAAATTTACGAGGAAAAAATCTGCTCAGATGAGGAAAGGTTCTAACTGAAATTTTTTTCTAGTTTATAAAATTTTTGATTGAAGGTGGAAGGGAAAAGTTTTGAAAACCTAAATCATTTAGAGTCCCAAAGCCAAAATATGGCAAAAGTCTTGAGAGGTGCCAAAAAGAGCAAAATGTCTAAGAATCAAAATTTTTGAAAGTTTTGACAGAAGAAAAGATAGAATTTTTTTGAGGAACACATCAAGTTATCTCCTATAGTAAGACTATCCAAAATCTCCCATAGTCAGACTATCCAAAAATTCCAATGAAGGAAGATAGGAAGGATTGGCCATCTAATCAAGAAACAAAACCAAAGAACCAAGGCGAGTCTCCCAAAGGAAGTAGTTGAGCTCATGAAGACAAAAGACTATCAAAATCACTTGCATACCTAAATCCTGACAAGTACAAAATAATGACTAATGCATTAAATGAAACAACATGGAAAGATACAATAGGAGCTATACCAAATCTAGAGCATTGATTAAAAATGTTTTCTGTGATGAGACTTTCAAGGATCCCCAAAAGAAGTAGATGACAACATTGGAATTAGCAGTCTATCCAGAGGCTCAAATTCATCCAACATTAATGAGCTCAGATCTAAGGATCACCAAGGAACTAACATTAAATGAGGACTTGACCCAATACTCAAAGGAGTAGGCAATTTTGGAATCCCTACACAATTTTAAAGGGAAAATATTCTCTTATATAATTATAAATAGTAGTAGTTTCAGCCTGGTAAAGCATTGATGAGTTATATAAATTTCCCTTCATTTTATCTATATAGCAACACCCAAACCATGGGTCGTTTATGAATATGCTTTTGAACCATTGCTTGTGACATAACTTGTAACTTTTATATTCATATATGTATACCAGAGGCCATGACTATTTGGTTCTCCCTATCTCATTTCCTTTAGGCAAGTGTGTTTATCTGTGCTTCATTATGTCAAGAGGAGAAAGTGTTCCTTGAGCACTGTTCATGGTGATTCACACATACAAGAATATTGTTGTTATGCAACTGAATCTTATTTGATTTTTGGTACATCACCTTTTTTAGCTTAGATTTTTTTTCGCTATCCTTTTATTTTTCTACTTTCCTTTTAAACCTTTCCCTCCAATCATTAGGATAGGCTAGAGTAGAAAGAAGAGCATTGAAGATCATATCTTAACAAGGAGCTAGCCTTGTAAAAAGTCCTAGAGGTCATTGATTGAGCCAAACCCTACACTCCCAGGACTAGCCCTAATGTATCGCTCCATGTGAGATGCAATTGTCTCAACCCTAGGACAATCAAAGTATAACAATTTAATGGCACACCTGATGGGACCTCATTGAAATATATTTGGTCCCACAATCAATAACAATTTAGGCCTAGGATCTAGTGAGGGTCTTTATCTATTTTTGCTTGTTGAATCACATCAAAAATTACTTGGAAAATCCGATCAAGAAGGAAGCCAAAAGAAGCAACTTGAAGAATGCCAAATTGAGGTTCCAATGAAGGCCTCAGTCTATCTACTTCCAAAGTGAATGTTGTATTTACCTGTCAATTCCAATCCAACCAAAGGACCCGATGGCCCAATAATGGCTATTGTGCCACTCAGATTATTCCTTGCCTAGGATAATAGAAGCCCTTTGTAACCTCTAGAGCCACTAACTGTATGGGGAAAGCTCCCATAATCAACACTAGAGATATTTCCATATTACATTGGTGCAGGCCTAATAACCTTGCTAGAGCACCTGTGGAATATGGTATTCATATATCAAGTGCATAATGTTACAAAGTAAAAAATAGCTCTTAAACTACTAGTGGATTCACTAAAAGGATAAACTTTCCAAAGGTATGAATCTCTTCCCTCACATTCAATTATTTACTGGGACTAGCTTCCTACCCTCCTGATGGAGGGATTTCAAGAGAAAATAATTGAAATGGAATTCTATATCAAGTAGGAATATGGTTAAGCTCATGGATAGAACCAAAAATAGGTGCTGACACCAAATCCTCCATAGCAAAAACCTATGAATCCTATGAGAGAGACTAATCTCACTTAGGACAATGACACAAAGGAACCTACATCCTGGTATCACCTATCTCTAGATGTACATGCCATAGATATTCCCTAGAGAAAAGCCCTAACCAACAGTGCCCATGTCAGGCGAATATTAGAGCTTCATCACCTAGAATGAGGGAGAAGTAGATACAAAATATGATTAATTGGACAACCTAGATGATGCTAGAATAAAGGTCCAATCATATGACATGTTAGAGACTAAGTAGTAGGTAATGGGAAAACAAGGCAACACATGGCTAAATAAGGCCGCAAGAGGTGACTAGGTAGCCTTCAAAATGTCTAGAAGTGATGAAGGAGCCATAAGAGGTAAATGAGTTTTTTATGGTAGATACCAATACAACATTCATCATAAGATTAGGAACTCATCACTCATCAAGGCCAACTAACCAAGGACCTTGGGTCGCAACAAGTCACATGTTCAAGAAAATGAACATGCAAGATCAACAAAAGTTTGAATCACTATGGTTCATGCACTGTATATTTCGATAAAGGAGCTATATGTAAGACACTTAGTGTGTCAAACCATGTCAAGACGTTATATTATATTATAAATAGGTGATGTTTATAAATAAAGTTGATAAAGCTAGTTGTCCCAAAACCATTGGCTAGACCAGGTGGTGATGTGTATTAAGAAAAGAAAAATCAATGTGCTCACATGAAGCAAATTTTGATAAAATGTACCAGACAATTCACACTCAAATTTTAAGAAGGGCTGCATGGATCAAGAGAACTGAGAATTAGCATAACAACCAAGAAGTAATAGATAATCATGCCATTGCTGATTCACCTACATTAAAAATATCACAAAGCTTACCAGAGAGGATTGGATCAAAGATGAACAATTTTTAGTGACTCTCACATAGGGAGAAGTTTATAAAAGGATAATCCTATTCTCGATATTCCATCAGTCCCAAGCGAAGTGGTCTTTTCAAGCCAAATTTACCTCATATTTCTCTCTAATCAACTTCAAGAGGAAATTTTTGAGTGAAACTATCATCAAAGGGCTGAATGAGATGAAATGACCTGAAGCTTTGTTGATCGCCAATCTGGCATCGTGTACCAAGGTAGGGGCGGACCAACGATGCAACATAGAATGACCATTACATCAGGATGGGGTGAACGATCTTCGAAGAAGGTTAGTTCCTTGGGGTGGTTCTAGCTACCTACATCGCAAAATAGGAAAAGGGAAAAAGGGGAAAATAAATAAGAAAATGGTTATAGACAGAAATCACAAGGATGGGTATAGCCACATCAAGACCTATGCAAGTGATATACCACGTATGAAACATAGACTGACACCTAACAGATCACTCGACTATACCTTTGTTTCGGATCCTACCAATGGTGGATGGGGGTGAATTCCAGAACTAATGTACAGGTGCATGAGATCCATGATTCAGAATCAGACCGCTCCTGTGCAAATGGCTTTAGTATAAATAAACCCTTAACCCGTATTTACAAATGCGCACTACTGAGTCACTCAAGTAAACCCCACAGAATCTAGATAGCAGAATATCATGGGATAACTTAAACAATCAAATAGAAATATGCATTCATACAATTAATAAATAACAGGGAGATAAATACCAAACAACACAAAATTTGTATTTACATAGAGGTAAACCTTACATATGAATTGTAATGGCTAAAGAGTCATCCTTAGGAATGACCATAATTCCACTATTTATAGGTATATTTACATTGATTTCAAATTTTGGACATTAATGGTGGTAGGCAGGAAGACAATCCTTGTAGCATACAAGCACCGCACTGGTATACTATTCCTCTGGATGGTGTCAATATTCTAGAAGGAAGCAGATGCATCTAGTTGAATATAGGCCCTTGGATCCTATAACTTTTTTGTCCAACTCATTAACTCTTTTCTACCTTGTCCTTCTCCTCGAATTGCAATCCTATGGTTGAGGTGATGAATGATAGACACTAGAGCACCCTGGAAGCATCACGTTAGAAATCCATCACTTTCACGTACGGTGTTAGGTACTTGGACTGCTGCAGCAGTAGGTAGATCACCCATTCAAATTTTGGGCAATGGCAGGAACTTTTTGGTGTCAGGTGGGCACTTTATTTGTTTTTATTTCTTCCTGTGGAGGTATTGGGGAGAGAGGATGGATATTCCTCTAATGTTCTACCCAACTTTATGCTTGTATTTTCTGCCCGAGATGGGTGGGGTCCTTCTCATACCCAAGGGTGGGGTGCACAATTCTTCCACCTTCATTGGCCTCTTGGAAGACCCGCCTAACAAGTTGGGTAGGTTTTTTAGAAAGTTTTGCCCAAGGCCAAGGGTAGATTATCCATCCGCTTTATCACCCGATTTGCTTTAATCCATCGTTCGCCCTCTCCTTTCGCTCTCCTCGGTTGTGTCCTTGCTCCTTTTCCTCCGCTCTACTTTTTGTCATGCTAAAGGTCTTATTTCTTTCGACATCTTTGTGCGCTCAGCTTTCTCCTTGTGTCATTTCTTTCTTTGTGTCCTTCCCTCCTCTCCCTTGTCTCTTTTCTTTGATTGTTGCATTTCCTAGTCCTTCTGGGCCCTTTTTTTCCACAATATAGAAAACCCCTATGAGTCGCGAGAAGTGTGGGTGAAATTTTACACCCTTCACCCACTCTTCCCTTCAGGAAGTGATTCCCTTTATTCAGAAGAAGCATGCCAATTTTTGAAGGAACATCAATGGATGAGCGAAAGATATCATGTGGTGGTAGTAGCAGCTGTAGGCGGACCAAACCGACCAAGGAAAAGAAAGCCAAAAAGATGGATCCAAGGCTACCAAAACTGAGAGAACTACTGCAAACAAGAGCAACATGAAGATAAGCAATGGAAACAACAAGCAAACACTCAAAAGGCTTGTTGAAAGACAAACACAGGATGAAGGGACAACATGAAATAATTGAGACAAGGAAGCCCTTTCCATCAACTAGAAGAGTTACAGACAACACATGGGAGAGGAAGGCAGAGGGGAGGAAAGGGAAGGAAGTAGGGAGACACAAAGGGAAAAGAAATCCAAAGCCTATAAAGTAAAACCAATAGGGCATAGGCCCTACTCCACAAGGAATTCTTACAAATCGAAACCCTCTAAAAATAACCCCCCAAAGACCTGAGACATTCCAAGAGAATATAGATTGCCAATGTTTCTTATCTCTTCTATCCTAGACCATTTTTTTCACACGATCCAATAATGATCCTTTTTTACTGACTATTATCGTCCAAGAGGCCATTTAGCTTCAACCACAATCTGTAGTTTAATCCTTATGGTCTCATTTATATCTCCACATAGGGTAATTTATAGCATACTGATATTATCTTGTGTGAGTTCTAAGGCTTGCTACAACTATCGAGGATGAGTTAAGAGGCTTTTGAAAATTGCTAAATGTATCCATTGGGCTATGGGGTCACGACAACAACAAATAAAAGAACAAAAAATTGGGGAGACAACACAGAGATGAGGGGAATGTTATATTTCCTAGATAATTTTTGGAGAATCCTTTCATGGTGCTTCCCAATGCTTGACCAAGTGGAAACCCTTCACAAGGTTATGTTGCTCCATTGGTCATTAACAAAATTAGTGATTCCCAATGGACTAAACTTACATAATGCAAAGATTTATTTACTATCTACAAAATTACGACGTGATAGGCATGCCTAAGCCAAAATATCTCATGAAAATCATCTTGTGAATCTGTAGTGGCTAGACCATATTACATTGTATTTGAAACACTACTTGTAATTGATATGGCACCTTCCACATTGGTTCAGAATTACGATGTAATCATAATCTTATTGCATTTCCTGAGCCTTTGAATGCTTAGGCCTTTGAAACCTAGGGTGGCAAAGACTTTTGCCATCGTATTCTGCCATCTCAACAGTGATCTGTCAAGGACCATATTTTCATGTTGTCCCCTTTTTAGATTGGCTAGCTATGTCAATTTGATGGTCGACTCATCCTTCGTCAATGGATTTTTCTCCTGCTCATGGGTATACACATCCTTACCCATATCTAGTTGAATTTGGTGTTGATCTGTTACATTACCTTCGTGTACGTGGTCACCATGACACACCTGCTCTTGGTATGTACATGATGCATGATCTAGCACCAGTTCCTAAAAGGAACTAATTGGACAGAGCCTCCACATCAGAACTTTCTCAGCTCTGATAGGTTCCTTATGGGAAACTAGTTTTCCTAGATTGGTGTAGGAGGAAGCTTATGTCAGGACCAAGAGCTCGGATGTAAAATAGATACACTTGGGTGGAGGTTGAGGATTTGTCTTGAAATCCTCTTTCAGCTCTTCTCAAAACAGACATTAAAGTCCATCACATTTTCAAGAGGATCCCTCTTGATAAATACAAACTGATTCAAAGACTGGAAGGGGTCATCTAGTTTGCCAAACATATGCATGAGAGGATTTGTAGGATATGCCCATATAGAGATGCTCCTAGGTTGTAGGGTTTTAAACCAGAGCCATGCTCTACCTTCAAGGGCAGTGACCAACAACATGATCATCACATCCTCATGCATGCTATATTGTGAAGGGTGGCTAGAGAAGCCACATTTTCAAGGTGTTCCTTCACAGCTCCCTTGATGCCACTATATTTTGTCAAGGCATCAAAGGTAACTTCTATAATATCATGCTAGTTAGGGAGATTGAGAGGACCAGAGTCATTCCAGTGCAAGAAATTCATGATGGCACTGGTCTTCAAACGTCCCGTTGATTCTAGAGTCGGAGTTAAAATTACCAGATAAATATGCTATCTCAGCTAGTGAGGTCAATGTTGCTCATCATACCTTGAGTCCTTCGAGATATTTGGATGTTCAGCACGAGCAATAAATTCATCTTATGATCTAGACGTGTCGTGTATTCGGAGTCACCAAGCGACTTTGAGAAGATCTGGGTAAATCAGAGAGTCACCAACTCTGAGTTCCTGAAACATGAAAACTCAGTGAGTTCCCCAGTAGAGTCACCAAAAATTATTGGTCGTCAATCTGACATCGCGAGCCAGGGCGAGGGTGGACCAACGATGCAACATAGAATGACTGCCATGTTGGGATGGGGTGGATGATCTCTAGAGAAGGTCAGTTCCTAAGGGTGGTTCCAGCTACCTACGTCGCAAAATGGGAAAAGGGAAAAAGGGAGAAAGAAATAAGAAAATGGCCATATCCGAACTCACAAGGATGGGTATAGCTGCATCAAGACCTATGCAGGCAACATACCATGTATGAAATATAGACCTAACACCTAAAAAATCACCCGACTATACCTCTATTTTGGCTCCTACCAGTGGTGGGTGGGGGAAAAATTCCAGAACCAATGTACAGGTGCATGAGATCCAAGATTCAAAATCAGAGCACTCCTATCCAAATAGATTTAGCAAAAATAAACCCTCAACCCGTATTTACGAATGTGCACTCTTGAGTCACTCAAGTAAACCCCACAAAATCTAGATAGCAGAATATCACGAGATAACTTAAACAATAAAAAAAAAATATGCATTCATACAATTAATAAAGAACAGGTTGACAAAGTCAGAGACCAAACAACACAATTTATATTTACATAGAGGTAAACCTTACATATGAATTATAATGGCTAAAGAGTCACCCTTAAAAATGACCAACATTCTACTATTTATAGGTATATTTACATTGATTTCAAAATTTGGATATTAATGGCACGGGAAGATAATCCTTGTAGTAGATAAGCACTGCACTGGTACATTGTTCCTCTAGATGACATCGATATTCTAGAAGGAATCAGATGCATCTGGTTAAATTTGGGTCCTTGGATCCTCTGACATTTCTACCCAGTTCATTAACTCTCAGCTACCTCATCCTTCTCCTCGACTAGCGATCCTTTGGTTGAGGTGATGAATGACAAACACTGGAGTACCTTGGGAGTATTGCATCGTAAATCCATCACTTTCACGTATGACATCAGGTACTTGGACTGCTGCAGCAGTGGGTAGATCACCCATTCAAATTTTGGGTGATGGCGGTAACTTATTGGTGCTCGGAGGATGCTTTATTTGTTCTTCTTTTCTCCATGAAGGTACTAGAGAGAGAGGGCGGGTGTTTCTTCGATGTTTCGTGCAACTTTGTGCTTGTATTTACTGCCCGAGATGGGCAAGGTCCTTCTCGTACCCAAGGGCGAGGACACACAATTCTTTCGCCTTCACTGACCACTTGGAAGGCCCGCCCAACAAGTTGGGTGGGTTTTTTTAGAAAGTTTTTCCCAAGGCCAAGGGGAGATTGTCCACTCGCTTTATCACCCACCCTGCTTTAATGTGTCGTTCACCCGTTGGTTTGGTTTGCCTGCAGTTGCTACTGCCACCACATAATATCTTTCACCCGTCCATCGATGTTCCTTCAAAAATTGGCGTTCTCCTTATGAATAAAGGGAATCACTTCTTGAAGGGAAGAGTGGGTGAAGGGTGCAAAATTTCACCTACAAGCTCCCTTGATTTATTATATTTAATGCTATGGGGATATCCAAGATGTTGACAAGGGAAGGTATTCAAAAGTGTTGCTAACAAATTTGAAGCTCCCTATTCCATGAGGACACATTGGTCCACTGGACCAGAAAAGGTGATGACATATAGCCTTTCTAGTGGTAACTAAGTTTGGTCTCATTATTGATGAGAGTCCCAAAGCCTTTTTGGTGACAACTAAGAGGATTCTATCTTTGGTAAGACCCCTTCTTATACAATGGCCATGAACTTGCCCATCATATAGGTGTGTGGGTTCAAAAACCAAGTTGTTCTCCATTTGTAACTAAGTTCATAGTGACTATCTCATTAGTCATTGATCCTTGGGGCTATTATGAAGGTAACTTTAGTAGAAGCCCTAGAAAATTAAAACTCAGGAACAATTGAATAACAAGAAGGGACCTGGGTTGATTAGAAAAATGATTAGCACCATCTAAGAAATATTATGAGTTGTAAGAATTATGGACAAATTTCTATAGGTCGTATAGCCTTCTTGTTTATAAGTAGGTCACCCTAGCCATAACATTAAAAAAAATATATTTTTTTGGACCTTGCAAATCAGGCACACTCATCAAAAGGAGTCCAATAATCTTGCATAAAGGTAACTTTACAACATCAAAAATCAAGTAAGGAGCAAGGTAATAAAAGTGATAATTTTCGTTGGACAAGGGGATCCTTGAAAAAAGATGCAACCGGAACTCCAAGCATTTTCTAATAGAAAGTAAGAAGTAAGCCTCAACCATAAGGAGAAATCCTGATTTTGTGAAGATGATAGAAACTTTAAGAGTTGTAGAAATGTGTGATTGTAGATCATGTGCTCAAATTTCCCACTTCTACCATAATTTTGATTGCTTGACTCCATACCCAATGGATAAGAAAACATTTCTCTAGGTTCTTTATCTTCATCAAGTCGAAGATCCCCTGTGTGTCGTTAGAACTGTAGTGAATTCCCACTACACACATAGAGAGAAAGAGCCTTAACATCAATTTCATAAGGTAAACTTGGTAGGGATAAAGTAAGAAAGAAACAAAGAGTAAAGTATCAAAAGATGGAGAAAATTTTTGAGGAATGAATTTGCTCAGATAAGGAAATTTTCTGACCCAAAGTTGGAACTACTTTATAAAAGTTTCAGTTGTAGGTAGAAGGGAAAAGTTATCACAACCTAGATCATTGGAGTCCCAAAATTTGAAAGATGGCAAAAGTCTCGAGAGGTGCAAAAAAGAGCAAAATGTTTAAGAATCAAAAGTTCAAACATTTTGATATAAGAAAAGATAGAATTTTTTGAGGAATAGATCAAGAGATCCCCTATAGTTAGACTATCCAAAATCTCCTACAATCGAACTATCCAAAAATTTTGATGAAGGAAGATAAGAAGGATTGACCATCTGATCAAGAAAAGAAGCCGAAGCACTAAGGAACATCTCCCAAAGATAGTAGTTGAGCTCATAAAGATAAAATACTGTCAAACTCACCTGCAAACTTAAATCTTGGCAAGTCCAAAAGAATAACAAATGCATTAAAGACAACAACATGGGAAGCTATAGCAGGAGCTACCCCAAATCTAGAGCATTGATTATAGAGATTTCCTATGCAAAAAATTTTGAGAATCCCCAAAAGAAGTAGACAATAACATTAAAAGTAGCAATCTATCCAAAGGCTCAAAGTCATCCAACATTAATGAGCTCAGATCTAAGGATCACCAAGGAACTAGCATACTAAATGAATACTTGACCTAGTACTCAAAGGAGTAGGCAATTTTAGAATCTCTACACAATTTTGGAGGGAAAATCTCCCATTATGTATCTATAAACAGTAGTAGTTTTAGCCTAGTGAAGCATCGACGAGTTGTATTGCTTTCCCTTCACTTTCTCTATATAACATTTCTAGACCCTGGATCATTTATATGTTTTCAAACCCGCGTTTCTGGCATAACTTGGTATACTGGATGCCATAACTATTTGGTTCCAAGTGTTTGGTTCTCCCTATTCCATTTCCTTTATGCATGTGTGTTTATCTACACTTCATTATGTCAAGAGGAGGAAGTGTTCCTTGAGCATTGTTCATGGCGATTCACATGTACGAGCGTGTTGTTGTTATATAGCTGAATTTTATTGTTGGAGATATTACATTATTTAGTAATACTAAAGTACCTTGATGTACTATTGTAAATATTAATTTAGAAGTATTTTTTACATTTTCCTAATGTATGTGTCAATGTGTGAAGAGTGTCGTTGAGGTGTTGAGGTGTGAGACGTGAGAGTGGAAAATATAAAGTGAGTAAGTGAAGAGTCAAGAGATTTCTGCCATAACCTCTGCCATAATGTGAAGAATGCATCTCCCTAATGTTTGAGAAGAACAATAATTTCGTTCATTTGTAAGATTATATACAGAGAAAAAGCTCAATATTGATGTGATCTATGATTTATAAATATAATTTGTGAGATTTCTTATCGTTATTCTGTGAATGATTAATGTGAGATAATATCGAAGAATTCTAAACAATGGTATCACAGCTACATTGTGGCCATGTGAGCCTATTATTTTCGGGGGCATTGAAGATATTGAAAAGGTTAAAAAAATTGAGGACGTGAAAGGAAAGGAGTTGAGAAGCCCAAGGAGTGCATTTGGAGGAAAAAAAACTCTGAGAAGGTCTGTGTGCGCCTGAGTCACAGCCTAAGTTAGAAAGCAGAAGTAAAGAGGACACCGTTAATATTGGACACGGAAACGTCGAGAAAATTATGGAGTTGCCTATTCAGCTCAACAACGTTTGAAGAGAAGCGAGAAATAATCTGAAGAAAATGCAACTATCTAAGACATCTGAGGATGATATCTGGAAGAGATAAGTGCCTACAAAATTATAGAGTGAAGGCTTGAGTTTGAATGTTATTGCTGCTGCAAAGTTTTATTTTTTAACACAAAAGAAACATTTTGTCTAACGCTGATTAATTAGATTTGTTTGACAACAATATTAACAGAGGCCCATTAAATCGTCTGAAAAAAACATTATTTTATTAAAAAAAAAAAAAAAAAAATGAAACATTTTACGGACATAACGTAGCAAAAGGTCAAATACACTTAATTTATTTTATTTTATTTTATTTTAAAGTGTTTTAAATGTTTTTTTTTTGGTCTAAAGTTTAAACCTCTCAAGGTTTAAGGTTTAAACTTTATTCAACTTAATATGAGGGAATCATGACCCCTTATAAAAATATGTGTAAACTCATTAAAAAACATAATGACCCAGGTTCAATCTCCACGAGGATGTGTATAAGAAGTATTTCTTTAAAAAAAAAAAAAAAAAAACATAATGTGTTAGGTTATTTAATTGGGAGATATAAGGTGGAGAGTTTTTTTTAAGAAAAGCCACATAGACACATATTAAATTAATGTGGAATGAAATTTCAATGTGGAATATGTCACGAAAAGTTTTTTTTTTTTTTAAATGAGTTTTAAGGTTTATAAATAAATTTAAAATTTGAGTTTGAGAACATTTAAAAGGAAATAAATAAATTGAAAATAGAAGTTAGGATAAAAGTTTTTAAAATGTAGAGTTTTTAAGAAAAGGAAGTGTTGGGAATATTTTTGGAAAGAAATAATATTAAAAAAAATTATTTCGGGGTAATGAGGGATTTTATGACAAAGGACATTATTAAAATGATAAATATAATTTTTTTTTTTTTCTGAATCTCAATTATTAAAAAGATTTAATTTTATTCCATGGAAAAATAAAATGAGGTTAATATTTATTGTTCTTTTTTTCTCAGTAAAATTTATAACTTTCATTTCAGAGTTAAAAAAAAATTACAATGAGATGGGTATTTTATATCCTATATAAGCCTTACTTATAGCCATCCCTCATATAAGCCTTATTTATAGCCATCAATCATCTTTCAGATATGACCTTAATTCTCCAAAGACATAAAAAAGAACATGAAAGGTATTCGAACTAAAGTGCAAATCAACAATATGCACAAACATCACTATTCCCTAAGCAGGAGGTATTATGATAACTACAAGGTTATCAACCACCTACAAAGGACCCCTAAGCACAAGGGTAAGGGCTCTTTTGCTTTTATAGCAACCTCCTTGCCCAATGATGCATTTAATCACACATACACACATGCAAATGCTTCTACATGATTGTTTTACCCTTGTGGGCTATCAAACTAAAAATCATCCATCATTTCCCATTTCTCTCAACTTCGATGGTTGTCCCATACCAATCCACCCATGAGAGTACCTAGTCCTACAACCACAAAATTCATCAGTAGTACCATATTCTAAAAATAGCATAATCCAACTTTAGAAAGCATAAAGTACAACTATCAACTCATCTTGATAGAATAAAATAGGATCATGCATTAAATATCAACACATCAAGTACATCAATCAAACAACAAGGGAAAGTCCTACCAAGATGGGCCATTACATACTCCCCCTAGGACTAAACACAGTCCCTTGTGTTTTCAAAAACAATATATTTTATTCAAACAAAAATAGGAATTGCTTTCTCATTTCATCAACATCTTCCCAAGTAGCACAATTCTTAGAAAAATGGTCCCATTGGACCTTACACTGATCTAGGGTATGCTTTCTCAAGTTTTTAGAATGAAACCCTAGAATCTTGATAGGTCGCACCTCAATAGCCATGGGATCTACCATCTATAATTTAGACACATTCCAAACATGAGAGGGATCAACAACATACTTCCTAAGTAGGGATATGTGGAAAGTGTCATGGATTTTTGATAGGTTGGGTGGTAAGGCAAGTCGATAGGCTACTAGACTAATCTTATCAATGATTTCAAAAGGTCCAAAAAATAAGGATCCAACTTAGTTGACTTGATGGCACTTTTCTTAGGTCACACCCTTAAGAAGACTTTATCTCCCATAGAGAATTCTCTTAGTGACCTTTTTAAATTTGCATAGCTCTTTTGGTGATCAGTTGCTTCCTTGAGCCTTTATTGAATCACCTTGAGCTGCTCCTCCATCTCCTTGATAGTGTCTAGTCTGATCACCACCCAATATTTTAGATTATCCCAAGATAGAGGTGTTCTGCACCTTCTTCCATACAAGGCCTCAAATAGAGCCATTCCCAAAGATGCATGGTATCCATTATTATATGCAAACTCTACTAGATGCAAATAGTCTTCCCACTTAGACTTTTGATCCATGCAATACATGTGGAGCATATCTTCAAGGACTTGGTTTACCCTCTCTATTTTCCCATCTATTTTTGGATGGTAAGCAGAACTGATATTCAACTTAGTGCCCAAGGCATGATGAAGAGCTTGCCAAAATTTTGACATAAATCTAGAGTCTCTATCTAAAATAATTACTTCAGGAAACCCATGCAACCAGATTATTTCCTTGGCAAACTTATTTGCCACAATCGAGTGCATCATCCTTGATGTTCCCTAGTATGAAATGTGCAACCTTTGTCAACTTGTCCACCACCACAAGGATTGCATCATGTTGGTACCTTGTTTTAGGTAAACCCACAATAAAATCCATGGATATGACCTACCACTTTTGAGTAGGTATATCATGTGGGTATAGTTTTCCTACTGGATGTTGATGTTCTACCTTTACTTTCTGACATTCCAAACATCTAGCAATGAAACCATTGACATCCCATTTCATTCCAGGCCAATAAAAGGTCTTTTTCATATTCTCTCTCATCTTTGCACCTCCCAGATGAGCAGAATATGGAGAACAATGTGCCTCCTGCATAATCATTCTCCTTAAATCACCAATCTTGGGTATAACAACCCTATCTTTGAAACACAAAAGCTCATATTTTATGTTAAAATCCCCATTTTCCTTAGGATTTACCTCAACTTTAGTCCAGATTTCAATGCAATACGGGTCCTATAACTGCATTTCTTTGACTTTTTCAATCAAGTCAACATGACTCTGGGTTAAGGTTATTATATGCCTCCTCCTACTCAAGGCATCAACCACCTTATTTTCCTTTCCTTTGATATATTCTATACCAAAGTCATATTCAGCTAAGAACTCTATCCACCTTCTTTGCCTTGCATTCAACATCGGTTGGGTAAAGATGTACCTTAGGCTTTGGTGATCTATTCTTAGCTCGAAAGGTTTTCCCAACAAGTAATACCTCCAGACCTTAAGAGCATGGACAACCATTGCTAGCTCCAGGTCATGCATAGCATAGTTCAACTCATGCTTCTTAAGTTTTCTAGATTCATAGGCTACTATAGCTTCATTTTGGGATAAAACTCCTCCCAACCCTTCTAAAGAAGCATCTGTGCATACTATAAAATTTCCAAAAGGATCAGGTATTTTGAGAATTGGTGTTGTAGTAAGCTTATTCTTTAGAGTTGCAAAGGTGGCCTCACACTTCTCCATCCATTTGAACTCTTTTCCTTTTCTTTGAAGGTTAGTAATAGAGTATGCAATTCTTGAGAAGTTTTCCACAAATCACCTATAGTAACTAGTCATTCCCATGAAACTTTAAATTTCGAACACATTAGTAGGTGCAAGCCAGCTTAGTATGGCTTCAATTTTCTTTGGATAAAAAACAATCCCTTCTGCAAATATAATATGTCATAAATATTGTACTTGTGAAACATAGAAGTCACACTTTGACAACTTTCCATAAAGTTGATTCTTCCTCAACACCTCTAAAACCAATCTCAAATGTTGGTCATGTTCTTCTTTGGTGCGGGAATATATCAAGATATCATCTAGAAATATCAAAACAAAATGGTCCAGATATTTCCTGAACACATTGTTCATTAGGTTCATAAAGGTCGTTGGTGCATTTGTCAACCCAAATGGTAGAACCATAAATTCATAGTGTCCATATCTTGTCTTGAAAGTTATTTTGTGAGTGTCTTCCTCATGAATTCTCAATTGATGGTATCCTGATCTTAGGTCAATTTTTGAGAAAATGGTGGCATCTTTTAATTGATAAAAAATATCATCAATTCTTGGTAAGGGATACCTATTCTTGATGGTCACCTTGTTCAACATCCTATAATCAATACATAGTCTTAAGGAACCATCCTTCTTCTTTACAAATAACACCAGAGCACCCTAAGGTGACACACTAGGTTTAATCAAACCTTTCTCCAACAAGTCTTGGAGTTGCACCTTTAATTCTTGCAACTCAATAGTGGTCATTCTATAGGGTGTCCTAGCAATAGGTTCAGCTCCAGGCATTAATTCAATAGTGAAATCAAATTCACATCGAGGTGGAAGGCCTGGAAGATCTTCTGAAAACACATCCCTAAATTCATGCAAGATTGGATGTTTCTTAAATAGTTTTGAATCTCCATTACTTCCTTCCTTTCCATTTATTTTGACCACATACAACATTCCACCTCTTTTAATTGCCTTCTTAAGTTGCATAGCTGACAATAAATATGGTCAGAAAGACCCTTGTTTGCTTTGAACCCTTAATATTTGCTTATCTTTATCAATATAATCCATCCATATTTCTTGGAAATTGATTAGGGCACCATGGGCTTTTAGCCAATCCATCCCTAAAATTATATCAAAGGCATGTAGTGGTGCTACATATAAGTGCCAAATAGTTGATCCATTGGGTAAGGAAATCTTGGCATTGGACAAGCATTGACTCACTGAATAGGTTTGCCTAGACCCATACTCAACTTTCCACCCTTGTGCCAAAAATCTAGGTTTTTTTGGCATATCCCCAATAATACTAGTAGAAATAAAACTATCTGTGGCTCCACAATCAATTAAAACATTTACATTTCTATTAAACAATTTACCATTTAAAAGCATAGGAGTTGCCTAGCCATCTAAGTTCTGACTTCCTATTGTTGCATAAATTCGATGAGGTTGCTCTTCTGCTTTACCACTCTACTCTACCCATTGGGGACACTTGTTTGCATAATGAGGACCTCCACAAATGAAACAACCTATCTTGGGTGCATGAGACTTCTCTTGTCTTTTATCCCTTGTATCCTCCTTCTGTGTTGAATCATTCTATTTCTGAGGATGGGGTTTTGGATTATCCTTTCTTTGAAAATTCTTCTTGTAATTTTCCTTGTTTCCATTGTTCCTATTCCCAAACTTTGGTCCCTCTTTTGGGTTTCCTTTGCTTTTCTTATTTTTTCATTGGTCCATCTTGCAAACCCAACACTCTTCCTCTTTTTGAGTTCCTATCTTTCTTCTTCTTTCAACTCTCCATAATTAAAGAAGGTCTTCTTAGTGTGTTGATTTGTCTCCTCCTATCGAGCCAAATCATATGCCTTCTGTAAAGTTTTGGGCTTAAGCAAATTGATTACTATTCGAATCTTAGGATCTACTCCCAAGATAAACTTTTACACCTTCAAATGTTCCTTAGTCTCATATTCAGAAACATATTTCAAAATTTTGATGAATTTTTTATAATAAGCTTCCACAATCAAGGTGCCTTGTTGGAGCGTAGAAAATTCCTCAAATTTCTCTACATAGAATTATTTTAGTTAAGAATATTTTCTTGAATACCCTTACAAATTCATTCCATTTCAAATCCACCACTTGGATTCCTCTACCCACCTTGAATGTATTCCACCATTCCAAGGCAGCATCTTGTAGATGAAGGGTGGCCCAAATAGTTTATGTTTTAGGTGAGTAGTTCTTCATGGAAAAGTAGGTCTCTAATTCATTCAACCAAGATTCAGCTGCATCACCCCCTTCTTTTCCACTAAATTTAGGTACCCTAACATTCTTTAAGTCCTTGGCAAGCTCAGCCTCAATCCGAGCTTTACCCTCTTGGACTCCTCTAGCAGGATTTTCTTCTTGTCTACCCTCTGAATTCTTGTTATTGGATTCTCGGTTAACAAGTGTTTCCAACATTTTTGTTGTTGCTCCATCTTCTCTTGTAGCAACTTAACTATTGATGTAAGATTTGCCATCCTCTTGTTGGAATCCCTTGAACTTCCAGATTTCTTTGGAGGATGAGCTGTAACTTCTTCCTACATAGCTGACCTTGACTTCTTGGAAGATCCTCCTCTCAAAATAGGTGTCATCTCCTAGCCACAAAAAGGAGCTAGGATAGGTTATGATCCTCAATAAGAAGTTATACTTTCTAGGATTTTTACTCCTTGGTCTGATCGGTCAAGATGATGTGCAATACCTACTTGTCTTGAATCAACTTAAGGTCCCTAGAAAAATTTTAGCCTTCTTAACATTAGCACATCAAGTCAAGTTCAACCTGAATTAATGGAAGCATTGAGTCCTATGACCTAGGCTTTGATACCAACTATAACAACGCACATTCTCAACCCAAGGGAGAGAGCTAATTTTTTTACAAGGATTAACTCACAAAGAAGACCCAATATTTTTCATCAGTATTAAGGCATAACCATCTTGAGTTTATTGTCACTATAGATGACACTCAAGTGGACAAGAGTGGCCAACTTCCTGTAATTTCTTGGGGTTCACTTTTCTAATCTCACCATTAGAAAAGATACCATCAATGGTCCCTCCATTTCCCATACACTACCTTGTATGAGACAACTTGACCACGACATAGGGATTACCCTTTAAGGCCCATATCACTTAAAGGTGATGCCTATTCCCTAACCCTACATACTAGCATCTATGTAGGATTACTATGGCATGATGCCTTAGTGATTAGTTAGTTTCATCTACCCATGAACTAACTAAGACCATTACCACTCACTCGGTAATGATCATGGTCATGCTTGCCTACCCACAAGGTACCACCACTATACTACCTTGTGAATGATCCGGTGGATTATCCCATACCAATCCACTATTAATATTCTCCAAGCCTCACCACTAGAAATCATCCAAGCCTCACCACTAGGACCACCCAAGCCTCACCACTAGGGTATATCATTCACAATTACCTAGTTGAATTGTCTACCCACAACTCAACTAGGATTGGGTACAACTCAACTCTAGGGATTACTAATATGGCACTAACATTCATGCCCATAAAAACCCCCTCTTAACCCAAGGGTCCTAAACAAACATTTTGTCTAAGTCTCCACAAAATAAAATAGTGCTATAATAAATCATATCCAAAAATTCAATACTAACATCCATATATCATATTGATAAGACTAATGTATTTAGGTACTTCTTTCAAAACATAAAAACTAGAAATAGGTATTTCCTTTATTTACATGAAAGAAAGTAATCAACATCTAGAAAATCATAACCATATTTCATCAATTAAATTTCATCATCCTCTTTAATAAACACAATTTATCTATCTTGCTATCACAATTCATTTCCAAAGAAACTTAACAAAAACAATAATTCATCTTTCATCATTATGAAACATTATTAATATAATTCATGACAATACATAAAAAATATTTACAAGGATATCCAATTCTTCACTTATCATTACATAGCATAACTTCTACACATGATATCTCTTAAAGTATTTCTCATTTCCAAATACAATATTACATTTCAAAACATCAATACCCAATGGTCACTAGTCTCATCTTCTATTTTCAAAGTCTTCCTTGATAAGTCTTTTCTCCATCAACTTTTGCAAATTTTAAGTATAGGGATTAGGACAACTCTTTTGAATGAATATGCAAGCCTAACATGCATCATGCAATAAATTCAAACAAGGACAATACAAAATTTGAGAGAAGCCCATAGTTCTCTCACTCAATTATGGATACCTTAGCTACACAAGCCTCATCCATTCTTTTGTATAAACTTACTATTCACCTTCATGATTTAAATAATAATTTTTTCATTCCTTAAATATAGAAGAATATTCAATACATTAATCCAATATTAATTCTTACCATTTTTTATTACATGGGTTTATTAATCTCCTAATAAATCCAATTATAACCCTTAATTTTTTATTATCAAATTCATTTATTCATCAATCACTACAATATTAAAAGTCTTAAATAAATAAATAATTTCAACTCTATTAAAAGAAAGAGTTAATAAAACTATTATAAAATAATATTGATTAATAACCAACCCATTATTAACTCAATATTAGCAAGTCACAAAAGACTTAAAATCTACTAATAATATTAATATTTTCAACCTTATTAAAAACAAGAATTAAATACATTTTATGCATTAACTTTTCATATTTAATATCAATCATTTAACTTCTTGCTATGAACAACCCAAAAAAAAAAATATTTAATGGAGGCAAAAGGGCAATGGATAAATCAACTATTATCATAAAAAGTTACACAAGAAAATATAATTAAAATAAAACCCCAAGCAAAATAAGAAAACATCTCATAGTCTTCAATGGCCATACACCAAACTAAGAAAATATAACCAAGAAATGACAGAACTAGCCATGAACCATACGTCAAGGAAGAAAGATAAAATTCAAAATACCTAGATACAAGTCCATGACCCGACTTAAATAATGTGGCACCAAGTCCAAAAATAATTAGTAGTGATATATATATATATATATATTAGTGAAAAACCCCTTGCGGGGCCGCCTTGGTCTGAGAGACCACGAACAGGGGGTTTTACACAGTCAAAGTCATCCGGGAGTCACACCCGACCCTGCCCGCACCAACATTATCAATTGGATTTTGGATACCCAATTCAGATTTTTGGTAGGGTGGATATTTGAACATGGGACGTCCCTTGGAGGATTGCCCTCTCCTATCCAACTCACCTACAACACCTGGGTAATTAGTAGTGGTATATAATCTCAACTAAGCTAAAAATAATAAATATAAACCATACGACATGCAACGAAGACCTAACCTTCCAAGCACATAAACTCAAAAAACCACATAAATCAATATAAAACTTTGACATTGTTAATGATATGTATGTCTATTTAAAAACCTGAATATAATTACTTTGAAAACAACAGTAGAACATCACTTCCATGTTGAGTTAGCTTTAGCAAAAAAACTTACAAAAAGACAGCCAAGAGTATAACAATCCAAACATATATATATGGTCCAACCTAAGTATTGAGTAGTGTAAAGAATGTTTGTTTACTAAAAAGGATTGAATTTTTGAGAAGAAGATGACCAAAGACCGATGACACTAGAATTCCACAAATTCAATGGATACAAACTTCAAAAACACTACAAAGATGGAATGGTAAAATAATACATGGTTGATTATCAAGTGAAGTGACATTTCAAAGGAAAAAGAAGAGCAACAAAATTAAGGTAACCTAGTTTTTGTTTTGCAGTCGCTCTCCTGATTTCGCAATAGCCAACCAATATTTTTATCAGGAGATCAATTAAAAAAAAGTCATCTATAGGAAGTGTGGAAGGAGCTCCGGATAAAATTCTCACTTTGGAGCAATCAACACTTGTCGAAATAGAGCATGGAGGAAAATTGGCTTAACTTCCATCATTCAATGAGTGGTCAACACCCATTTAATAAAATGGGTTGGTTTTAAATAACCAACACCCATTTAATAAAATGGGTTGGTTTTAAATAACCAACACCCATTTAATAAAATGGGTTGGTATTAAATAACCAACACCCATTTAATAAAATGGGTTGGTTTTAAATAACCAACACCCATTTAATAAAATGGGTTGGATTTAATTATCAACACCCATTTAAGAAAATGAGTTTGCAAGCATTTAAGAAAATGAGGCTCTAAGCATTTAATAAAAACGACTTTCTTTCTTTTGCACAACACTTGGTGTCACAATACTTGGTGGTAAATTGTTGCACAAAACTTAGTGGTAAATTGTTGCACAACACTTAGTGGTAAATTGTTGCACAACACTTAGTGGAAAATGGTTGCACAACACTGGGTGGCAGTTTAGTTTTTACACAACATAGTGTGGCAGAGTTTTCAGAACAGATTGTGGAAAATTCTTGTAGAACACATGGTGATGACTTGATTTCCAGATCTACAGTGGGAGAACAAAAAGAGAAGAAAAGACATCAGAGCAGGGGGAGCAGAGTTGGAGAATGGAAGATTGCAATCTAATACCACAGTAAGGATTGTAATCAAATTATTATTTCCAATAAAAATCTGCAGAAATCTCTTTGATCGTGGTTTTACCCATTTTGGGGTTTCCACGTAAATTTGGTGTTTCTCTTTAAATTTATAATGGTGTGTGTGATTTATTTTCTATAATATCTGCATTTATATATTTGATAAGTAGATCATATATCTAAGCACATAGCTCTAACGTCATGGAGATATCTTCAACCACAAATTAAGCATAAGGATTAAGCAAGATCCATAGATCTGTATGTAGAGGTGAATCCACGATGTGGCACTTTATAGATCAAGTTTGGTATCAGAGCTGATTTTCTTGAAGAACTATGTATGCAAGGTAGAAGATCTCAAGGAAAGGACTTAGCCCCATACAACCCAGATATTGGGAGAAGAAGGATCAGATCTATGAAAATGGTAGATCAGTCAGAACCTAACTCTCCAACAATGTCCAACAAGGAATTTCAAAGAAGATTTCTTGAAATGGAAAACACTCTCCAAAGCTTGATGGAGTTGGTGCTTTCTCAAGAAGAAAGGAAATCAAGGAAGGAAAAGAAGAAATTAGATTCAAAATCTGAGATTGAGTCTGGTGCTTCCAATGGTGAGAAAATGGAGGTTGAAGGATCCCACTCCAAACAACCTGAGAATATCTCATCACAACCCTTGATTGCAGATCCGTTCAAAATGGAGGTCAAAATTGATATTCCATCCTATGAAGGGGAGTTAGATCCTAAAAAATTAGATGGGTGGCTGAAGAAATTGGAGGTTTACTTCAGTACTAAGTCTTATACAGAGGTACAATAGATCAACTTTGCTAGATTGAAATTGGGTGGCCATGCTCTCACATGGTGGGAGGCATACTCAGTTGGATTGGCAAGAAATCAACAACCAACTATGGAAACATGGGCAGAATTTGTGAAGGCTATAAGAGCTCAATTTTATCCTATTGGCTATCAAGAGAAGATGGAGGAGAGATGGCTATTTTTGAGATAGAGGTAGGGCCAAACAGTCCAAGAATACACCACAAAATTTAGAAAACAAGTTGTGTTAATGGGTGTTAATCTTCACGATCCTCAAATATTTAAGAAATATAAGTGTGGTTTGTCTTATCATATCAGGACAGAACTAGTATTATTTGATGCCAAGGACATTGATGAGGTATGCATTAAAGCCACATACCTAGAAATGAGGGTCAGAAAGCCAATAAAAGATAATAAGGCATTAACTTCATCTTTACTCTCCAAGCCTATAGAGAAAACCAAGGGTTCCAATAGTAAAGGCAAGAAGAAATCAAGGGCTACAACCACCAAATCACAAAAGGGTGAAAAATATTGCAAGGAGTGTAATGTTGACACTCATTCAAGTGAGGACTATTGGAAGCTACACCTTGAAAAGAGGCCAAAATGGTGGAACAAGGGAAAGAAGAAATCTGCTAATTCTACTAAAAAGGTTGAGCAGGAGGAAGAAGGGTGTTTTGAGGAAGAGGATGAAGGAAAGGTAGTGTGTGCTACCAGAATTAAGCCTTTAAGGCAGGAGCAGACCTCTAAGAAGGAGGAACAAGCTTCAAAGGCCAAGAAAGAGGAATTATTTTGGGTCTACATACAAGTGTAGAGGATGAAAGTTACAACATTGTTTGACAATGGATCCCAACGAAATTTAATTTTTGAGGATCTAGTGAAGCAGTTGGGATTGAAGACTATGGATCATCCACAACCATATCCATTGGGATGGGTGCAGAAGGATGTGGAGCTACAGGTAACCAAGCAATGTACTTTACAGTTTTCTATCAAAAATAAATTCCATGATGTAATTACTTGTGATGTAGTACCTCTTGATATTTGCCAAGTAATTTTTGGTAGCCCATATTTATGGGAAAGAGATGCTTTGTTTAAGTGAAGGTGCAATGTTTGGGAGTTGAAGAAATGTGGAATCACATATGTGATTAATCCCAGCAGGTTGGAAAATAAATTTCAGCTTGTGACAATGCAACAGGCCAAGCATTTGGTGAATGTAAGCAAGAGATTCATGTTATTGATGATAAGAGACATGAATAGTAATGTGCAGTTCAGTAAGGAGGTGGAAGCAACCAATTGTACTCCCCAACAAAAGAAGGAATTTGAGCCTTTTTCTTTCAAAGAGTACAAGGGGCAGTATGAAGAAGATGTTGAACTTGGGAAGAAGTACAAGGAGTTGAAAAATGGAGTGCAAGGCAAATCCAATAAGGTTTTTCATTTGGAAAATGACTTGTTGTTCAAAGAGGGAAAACTTTGTGTGCCCAAGGGAGATAAACACTTACAACTGATAAGGGAAGCTCACACATCACTAGTTGCTGGTCATTTTAGTGTGCACAAAATAGTAGCTAACCTGCAATGATATGTCTATTGGTCCAATATGCAGAATGATGTGTCTAATTTTATCTGTGGATGTGAAAATTGTAGCTCAAGCAAACCCAACAACCGCAAAGGTAAAATGCTAAGCAAGGCAAAATGGATCTCCAAGAAGCAAGTGGAGAAACAATATTCCCATCTAAATAAAGATGATTTTGAGGGACCAAAATCCTCCAATGGGGGAGGTCTTGATCAGGAGATCAATTAAAAAAATGTCATCTACAGGAAGTGTGGAAGGAGCTTCGGATAAAATCCTCACTTCGGAGCAATCAACACTTGTCGAAACAGAGCATGGAGGAAAATTGGCTTAACTTCCATCATTTAATGAGTGGTCAACACCCATTTAATAAAATGGGTTGGTTTTAAATAACCAACACCCATTTAATAAAATGGGTTGGTTTTAAATAACCAACACCCATTTAATAAAATGGGTTGGTATTAAATAACCAACACTCATTTAATAAAATGGGTTGGTATTAAATAAAAACCCATTTAATAAAAGGGTGGATTTAATTCAACACCCATTAAGAAAAGGAGTTGCAAGCATTTAAGAAAAGGGGGCTACAAACATTTAATAAAAAACTTTCTTTTCACAACACTTGATTTCTTTTGCACAACACTTAGTGGTAAATTATTGCACAACACTTAGTGGCAAATGGTTGCACAATATTAGATGGTAGTTTAGTTTTTACACAACACAGTGTGGCAGAGTTTTTAGAACAAATTGTGGAAAATTCTTGTAGAACACATGGTGATGACTTGATTGCCAGATCTGCAGTGGGAGAACAGAAAGAGAAGAAAATACATCAGAGCAGGGGGAGCAGAGTTGGAGAAGAGAATATTGCAATCTAATACCACAATAAGGATTGTAATCAAATTATTATTTCCAATAAAAATCTGTAGAAATCTCTTTGACCGTGGTTTTACCCATTTTGGGGTTTCCACGTAATTTTTGTGTTCTCTTGAAATTTATAATGGTGTGTGTGTGATTTATTTTCTATAATATCTGCATTTAAATATTTGATAAGTAGATCAAATATCTAACAATATTCTAAGCATGAACATATTTAACGAATATAAGCATAAGGATTAAGCAAGATCCATAGATCTATATGTAGAGGTGAATCCATAGTGTGGCACTTTACAAATCAAGTTTGGTATCAGAGCTAATTTTCCTAAAGAACTATGTATGCAAGGTAGAAGATCTCAAGGAAAGGACTTAGCCCCATACAACCCAGATATTGGGAGAAGAAGGATCAGATCTATGAAAATGGTAGATCAGTCAGAACCTAACTCTCCAACAATGTCCAACAAGGAATTTCAAAGAAGATTTCTTGAAATGGAAAACACTCTCCAAAGCTTGATGGAGTTGGTGCTTTCTCAAGAAGAAAGGAAATCAAGGAAGGAAAAGAAGAAATTAGATTCAGAATTTGAGATTGAGTCTAGTGCTTCCAATGGTGAGAAAATGGAGGTTGAAGGATCCCACTCCAAACAGCCTGAGAATATCTCATCACAACCCTTGATTGCAGATCCGTTCAAAATGGAGGTCAAAATTGATATTCCATCCTATGAAGGGGAGTTAGATCCTAAAAAATTAGATGGGTGGCTGAATAAATTGGAGGTTTACTTTAGTACTAAGTCTTATACAGAGGTACAACAGATCAACTTTGCTAGATTGAAATTGGGTGGCCATGCTCTCACATGGTGGGAGGCATACTCAGCTGGATTGGCAAGAAATCAACAGCCAACTATGGAAACATGGACGGTAGGATTTTGGAGGCTTAGTTTTATCCTATTGGCTATCAAGAGAATATGGAGGAGAGATGGCTGTTTCTGAGATAGAGGCAGGGCCAAATAGTCCAAGAATACACCACAAAATTCAGAAAACAAGTTGTGTTAATGGGTGTTAATCTTCGCGATCCTCAAATATTTAAGAAATATAAGTGTGGTTTGTCTTATCAGATCAGGACAGAACTAGCATTATTTGATGCCAAGGACATTGATGAGGCATGCATTAAAGCCACATACCTAGAAATGAGGGTCAGAAAGCCAATAAAAGATAATAAGGCATTAACTTCATCTTTACTCTCCAAGCCTGCAGAGAAAACCAAGGGTTCTAGTAGTAAAGGTAAGAAGAAATCAGGGGCTACAACCACCAAATCACAAAAGGGTGAAAAAAATTGCAAGGAGTGTAATGTTGACACTCATTCAAGTGAGAATTGTTGGAAGCTACACCCTGAAAAGAGGCCAAAATGGTGGAACAAGGGAAAGAAGAAATCTGCTAATTCTGCTAAAAAGGTTGAGCAGGAGGAAGAAGGGTGTTTTGAGGAAGAGGATGAAGGAAAGGTAGTGTGTGCTACCAGAATTAAGCCTTTAAGGCAGGAGAAAACCTCTAAGAAGGAGGAACAAGCTTCAGAGGCCAAGAAAGAGGAATTATTTTGGGTCTACATACAAGTGTAGAGGATGAAAGTTACAACATTGTTTGACAGTGGATCCCAACGAAATTTAATTTCTGAGGATCTAGTGAAGCAGTTGGGATTGAAGACTATGGATCATCCACAACCATATCCATTGGGATGGGTGCAGAAGGATGTGGAGCTACAGGTAACCAAGCAATGTACTTTATAGTTTTCTGTCAAAAATAAATTCCATGATGTAATTACTTGTGATGTAGTACCTCTTGATATTTGCCAAGTAATTTTTGGTAGCCCATATTTATGGGAAAGAGATGCTTTGTTTAAGTGAAGGTGCAATGTTTGGGAGTTGAAGAAAGGTGGAATCACATATGTGATTAATCCTAGCAGGTTGGAAAATAAATTTTAGCTTGTGACAATGCAACAGGCCAAGCATTTGGTGAATGTAAGCAAGAGATTCATGTTATTGATGATAAGAGATACGAATAGTAATGTGCAGTTCAGTAAGGAGGTGGAAGCAACCAATTGTACTCCCAACAAAAGAAGGAATTTGAGCCTTTTTCTTTCAAAGAGTACAAGGGGTAGTATGAAGAAGATGTTGAACTTGGGAAGAAGTACAAGGAGTTGAAAAATGGAGTGCAAGGCAAATCCAATAAGGTTTTTCATTTGGAAAATGACTTGTTGTTCAAAGAGGGAAAAATCTGTGTGCCCAAGGGAGATAAACACTTACAACTGATAAGGGAAGCTCACACATCACTAGTTGTTGGTCATTTTAGTGTGCACAAAATAATAGCTAACCTGCAACGATATGTCTATTGGTCCAATATGCAGAATGATGTGTCTAATTTTATCTGTGGATGTGAAAATTGCAGCTCAAGCAAACCCAACAACCGCAAAGGTAAAATGCTAAGCAAGGCAAAATGGATCTCCAAGAAGCAAGTGGAGAAACAATATTCCCATCTGAATAAAGATGATTTTGAGGGACCAAAATCCTCCAATGGGGGAGGTCTTGATCAGGAGATCAATTAAAAAAGTCATCTATAGGAAGTGTGGAAGGAGCTCCGGATAAAATTCTCACTTTGGAGCAATCAACACTTGTCGAAACAGAGCATGGAGGAAAACTGGCTTAACTTCCATCATTTAATGAGTGGTCAACACCCACTTAATAAAATGGGTTGGTTTTAAATAACCAACACCCATTTAATAAAATGGGTTGGTTTTAAATAACCAACACCCATTTAATAAAATGGGTTGGTTTTAAATAACCAACACCCATTTAATAAAATGGGTTGGTTTTAAATAACCAACACCCATTTAATAAAATGGGTTGGATTTAATTATCAACACCCATTTAAGAAAAGGAGGTTGCAAGAATTTAAGAAAAGGGGGCTACAAGCATTTAATGAAAACAACTTTCTTTCGCACAACACTGGGTGGCAATTTAGCACACTACTTGGTGGCAGTTTAGCAAAAACACTTGGTGGTAATTTATTGCACAACACTTGGTGGTAAATTATTGCACAACACTTGGTGGCAAATTGTTGCACAATAGTTGGTTGCAAATGGTTGCACAACACTGGATGGCAGTTTGGTTTTTACACATCACAGTGTGGTAGAGTTTTCAGTTTAAATTGTGGAAAATTCTTGCAGAACACATGGTGATGACTTGATTGCCAGATCTGCAGTGGAAGAACAAAAGAGAAGAAAAGACATCGCAGTAGGGGGATCAGAGTTGGAGAAGGAAATATTACAATCTAATACCACCATGAGGATTGTAATCAAATTATTATTTCCAATAAAAATATGTAGAAATCTCTTTGACCGTGGTTTTACCCATTTTGGGGTTTCCACGTAATTCTTGTGTTCTCTTGAAATTTATAATGTGGTGTGTGTGATTTATTTTTTATAATATCTGCATTTAAATATTTGATAAGTAGATCAGATATCTAAGCAACAGTCTAAGCACAAACATATTTAACGAACATAAGATGTAGGATTAAGCATAATTCGTAGATCTGTATGTAGAGGTGAATCCACGGTGTGGCACTTTACAGATAATATTTTCTCCCTCCCAAAACCTCCACAACTCTCACTCATCAAATAGCGTTTGGAGGAAGAAAAGAAATGGAAAGAATTTCAAGATTCAAGGACTTCTTATTTTCCCAAATGTTATAAAATTCCAACGCTCTTCACCAAAATTAGAATATGAACTTAATTTCCTTTAATAATATTTAATTATAAAATGAACACCTTTAAGAAGGGTATAAAGCTAATATATATTTATTAAACAAAGGTATACATAATGAAGAATTATATTGTATTAAAACTAATTAATACCTTACTAATTTCTCTTTTCTAATGCTAATATTAATTAATAACATTATGATTTTATATTTTTATATATAATAATATTGAAATTATTATTAATATTTTATTTTGTTGGAGTATATTACATTATTTGGTACATGCTAATATACCCCCATGGTACGTTCATGATATAACTTGTAAATATTATATTAGGGTGGAGTTATAGTTTAGAGTGTGAGTTGTACCCGCATTTCTATGTAAGTGTGTATGTGTAAGAAATGCACAAGTGTCATATGATTAAGTATGCAAGCATAAGTTGAGTCTGTATGCATGAGTATCTTACATGTAAGTGTGCAAATATGTAATGTTGTGCATAAGTGTCTTAGATTAGAGTGTGCAAAGTGAAGATCAAGAGTCATGTCTAGGTGTGCATACAATATAGAGTCATGTGTTCATCAAGTATGCAAGTGTCAAGTAGAGAAGCCAAGAGTCATAAGACTTGGCATATGGAAAGGAATAATCAAGTATCCAAAGATTCATTCTACTATGGCTATATAGTACTCCATAGAGAAGTGCCAAGTATCAATGAGTTATCAACCATATTTTCGAGAATAGAGGAGTTATTATCATATTTGTAATAAAGAGAGGATCAATAAAGATTGCATACATTTTGAGCAGTTAATATTTAAGTTGTACTAAATGCTTTGTACATGTATGATTCAAGCTATTTATATTCATATTTTTGTTTATTAATAAATGTTATTTGATATATTATAAGCATTGATATACATATTAATTTGCTCATATTTTCTACTTACATCATTATCTCGATATTATTGTATTGTGGCTATATTATATTTGATCCTTTGATATTGATCGTAGGAGATTTATGTTAGTATTAAAGGCTTAAAAAGGCATAAGTGGTATTAGAGCTACTACAAGTAGTTTCTATTAGAGATAACTTTTGCACAGGTTGACCAAATTTATTTAACTACATACAATAATTGATTTTGTCCAGTTTGATAAAATTGATTTAGAGTCTATCCACTTTAAAGTTGGTGTAAATTAGATTCTATACTAAGGTCATAATGAGTAGAAAGGCTAGAGTATTTCCATGGTTTAAAAATTATTAGTGAAGACCAAGATTTAGCTATAAAGTATTTCCACGGTTGAAGAATAACTAGTGAAGACCATGACTCAACTATAAAGTCTTTCCACAGTTGAAGATCAACTAGTGAAGACAAGGACTCATCTATATTTGAAGGCATATCAAATTTAAGATAGTTGATTATTTTAGGGACATAGCCAACGCTTGACATATATTGAAGAATCAAGGACATTCAAGTCACCTTGATATTATTTGTGGATTCTTTGGTGCGACCTAAGATATTATTGAGAAAGAGTTGCAATTTAGATTAATCACCATAAGTGTGAGAAGATTTCTACAATAGATATAGAAGAATTTTATCTTCTAAGTGCAAGATAAAGCTTAACAGAAGAAGGATATATCAAGAAAGGTACATCAGTCTTAAAGTAAGATTTCATCAAGTAACAAATTAATTAGAGAGACACGATATTGAGGATTCATATCTTGAAGACAAACCTTGACATAAGAGATAAAAAGGATTCAGGTCTTGAAGATAGACCTTGACATAAGAGATAAAAAAATTTAGGTCTTAAAGACAAACCTTGATATAAGAGAAAAATATTCAAAAAGTTTCAAGTCTCTTAGACCTTGACATTGGCAACAAGAAGATAAAGATAAAGATAAAGAAAAGGAGTATCAATAGAGTTAGAAGATTCAAGAGGCTTCTATATTCCAAAGAATATAAATCTCAAGATTTAGAAAAAGAGAGGTCTAAGATATAAAAGATAAAAGATAGAATTTTAGGGTTCATCCTTAGAATTTAGAAATCTATGGTAAAGGCCTGAGGTTAGATATGTAAAAATAATAGTCCTTTATGAAGAGTCTCAAGGTAGAACGACCAAAGGAAGCAACATTCGATTCAACTCAAAAGGAGAAGAAGAAAGGAACCATTCAACTCAAGGTGACATCAAGAAAGATAGAGCCATTAGGATCAAGGTGAAGCATAATCATTCAAGGAGGAGTTAGAGCTAGAACATAGTATAAAGAGAAGCTAGAGTTATCTATTATATGTAGAGCAATCATATAATAAAAGAGAAACTAGAGATTAGAGTTTTGAAGGCAATAATGCATTGAGAATGTGTTTTGAGAAGCACCTTGATAACATTCTTTAAGCAACATCTTGAGAACATTTTTTAAGTAGCATCCTAAGATCGTATTTTGAACAATGTCCTAAGCATCGCCCTATTGATGCCTTGAAGTAGCACTGAATAACATTGCATAGTACAAGTATATGAATATTGAGTAGAACCATAATCAACAATGCCTAGAACATCATGCAACATCAACCAAGGAACACTATCCTAAGAGAAGCAACATTGAATAATGTGCAACATCAACCAAAATACATTATCCTAAGAGAAGCAACATACAAAAGAATACCAAGTGACCTTTGAAGTTGGAATGCTTAATAAGGAATACCAAGATATTGCTAGGCAAGTAAGGAGAAGTTTTTATTGGCATTCTAGTAGAGTCTAAATGCCAAAATCATTGCAGAGTAATGCCTACCATTCGAAGGAGAAACACCTCATTTGAAAATGAAACACATGAAGGTGAAATAACTATTTTGGAAACAAACTGCTAGAAGTGAAACATTACACCTCGTATGAATGAGTAATATATTGGCATGCCTGGTGATAATCCTTGATTAGCTAAGCTCATTTTTGTATGCACAAGTCCTATCGGGTGTAGTATTTGTAGAGTAAAGTCGTGGAGACAAGCGTAGGAGTAGGAGATGTTTTTGGAGGTAATTAATTTTTAGGGTTTACATATTTTAAAGTTTTATTGATAATAGGAGCTATAATGTTATATGATTTATTTAGCATATGGAGTGATAAGTAGTGTTAGTAAATGTTATTGATTTATTTAAGAATTAAATTTATTTAAAGGTATTGGAGTGATAAGTAGAATAGGGTTTATTTGGAGTGATAAGGTTTGTTTAGAGTAATTTAATTTTTTGATAGATTAAAGTTATTTTTGAAGTTTGATTTATTTTAAGGTTGGAGTAATAAGGTTTTCAACTAGGATATTTATTTTTGAAATATTTTAAGTTTGGAGTAATAAGGAATCAAATTAGTTTATTTGTTTTTAAAGCTTTTTGGAATATATTTGGTTTTCTATTTTTGAAAAGATTTGAAAATAAAAAATTGAATATTTGTAAATTTAGTTATTTGGGAATCAAAAGGTATTCAACCTAAAACCTTAGGAAAAACATAAATTTACAAATTTTATTCTTAGTTTCTAGAACTAGGGAGACATAAGGTTTTCTACTTCATAGGTAATAAACTAGAAATTTTGATTTAGTATTAGGAGGTTCTCAACTTCAAAAACTACAAAAATGGATAACAATATGGAGTCCATGATACAAATAGAAAAAGTAAATCTCATAAAATTTGAGATCAATAATTTGATTGAAATTTTTTAAGGAAAAATAGATTTACTCTTAAAGCTAATCTATAGTGAATCCATAGAAGAAAACTTTGAAACATTTGAATACTATTTACATGTAAGAATTATTGAAGCAATTGATGATGGAAAATATAGTATTATGATACCTTTAGATATTGGTAGCATAATGTATATGACATTGCTTACACTTAAGTTTCATAAAGAAGAAAATATGAAACAAAAAGAGTTGATTGAATATCTTAAGAAGAAATTGAAAATAGATGAATCATTTTTGGAAAATATATTCCATTCTTCTTGTAGTATTGATATTTCAAGTTCATCTAACTCAGGAATCTATTATGATGCTTTAAGTAATATTCAGAAGTCTCTATAAAGGTAAAGAAAGAATCATATGATTCTAAGGACAAAGACAAAGGAAAGATTATTTTGCAAGAATTTGATGACAATGAGAGAGTTCAAGAGACTTGTAATCTTGAAGCTACAAAGACTAAAGAACATGAAGCTGAATCCAAGCAAGAAGAAGAACCCGATGGAGATAAATATAAATATCATATGTATTGTAAGGTCACTTGAAGAATGACAATCAAGATGATTTAATACTAAAGTCTTCAATAACCAAATAATTTAATACATGGGGTGTTGGAGTATATTACATTATTTGGTACATGCTAATGTACCCCTATGATACCTTCATGGTACAACTTGTAAATATTAGATTAGGGTTGAGTTATAGTTTAGAGTGTGAGTTGCATTCCCCATTCTATGTGTGTATGTGCGGGAAATTCACAAGTGTCATGTGAGTGTGCAAGTGTAAGTTAAGTCTATATGCACAATAAAGATGTGCACAAGTGTCTTAGATTAGAGTGTGCAAAGTGAAGGTCAAGAGTCATGTCTAGGTGTGCATACAATATAGAGTCATGTGTTCATCAAGTATGCAAGTGTCAAGTAGAGAAGCCAAGAGTCATGAGACTTGGAATATGGAAAGGAATAGTCAAGTATCCAAAGATTCATTCTACTATGGCTATATATTACTCCATAGTGAAGTGGCAAGTATCAATGAGTTATCAATAATATTATACATAAAGGAGTTCTTATCATATTTTCAATAGAGGGAAGATCAATAAAGATTGCATACATTTTGAGCAATTAATATGTAAGTTGTGCTACATGCTTTATACATGTATGATTCAGTCTATTTACATTCACATTGTTGTTTATTAATTAATGTTATTTTATATATTATAAGCCTTGATATACATATTAATTTGCTCATATTATTCTACTCACATCATTATCTTGATCTTACTGTATTGTGGCTATATTATATTTTATCCTCTGATATTTATTTTGAGAGATTTATGTTAGTATTAAAGGCTTAAAAAATCATCATATTTAAAAATTAAAAACCAATTGGGTTATTACTTCAAAACACAAGCATTAATGTATTCTAATGATAAATTAAGAGCTTAAGCAACATAAGAGCTCTTGCCAAAGGTTGTCCTTGCCCGAACTAAAATGCAAATCAACAATATGCACAAACATTATTCCCTAAGCAAGAGGTATTATGATAACTTCAAGGTTATCAACCACCTACTAAGGACCCCTAAACATAGGAGTAAGGGCTCTTTTTATTTTATAGCAACCTCCTTGCTTGATGATGCATTTAATCACACATCCATATATACAAATGCTTCTATATGATTTTTTTACCCCCATGGCTATTAGATTTAAAATTATCCATAATTTCCTATTTATCTCAACTTTGATGTTTGTCCCATACCAATCCACCCATGAGAGTACCTATTCCTGCAACCACAAAATTCATCAATATTACCATATTCTAAAATAGCAATAATCCAACTTTAGAAAGCATTAAAAACAACTATCAACTCATCTTGATAAAATAAAAAATAATCATGCATTAATTATCAACACATCAATACATCAATCAAACAACAAGGGAAGGTCCTACCAAAATGGGTCATTATAATTTTAAAGAACCCATAATTTTCGTAAGAGAATTTCCAACAATCAAAGTGTTAACTAATGCATAAAAATACTTTGAGGGAATATTATAACCCCATTAAAAATCCCAATTCAATTAAGAGTTATTGAGAATAATAAAAACATCCACTTGGACCAAAGTGGCAACTTATTTATAGACTTCTAGGAATAGCTACATGACCCATTTGGTACCCCTTAAGCTTGAAATATTTCACTCAAACTCCATAAGGATTACAAGAACCAAAAAGCATGGGTGTAAAAAAATAATAACCTAAAGAATAACCTATCTAAAAGAGTAGTGGAACAAAGGTTTCTATAAATTGGAAGTCCTCATAAAAATTGGAGGAGCTAAAAGGAATAATGATGAAGATGAAAATAAATAAATAGAACATGCCAATACCAATCCCTAAGAAGAAAAAATAGAAAAAGGGTTCAAATATAGAGGATAATCTTAAAAACTACCTAAAGATACTAACAAGGATAAGACTTCAATCTATAAAAAACAACCCAATGGAAAATAATTAGTTATCTTTAAAGGATCATTGAAATATCCCAATGATATCTTAATCAAGGATTTCAAAATTGAGCAATGTATTGCTCTAGTCAAGAAAAATTTGAATTTATCTAAACTATTCAACCTAACATAAGTGGAGCCTAAGTTGAAACTAATCGAATGTTATGTTGAATATAACAAGGAGAAGAGAATATTGGTGGTCCCAATAATATTATCAAATAAAAACTAACTAGGAAGGACTAGTACATCATATCCCATGATTTGCATCCTTTGTATCACCAAGGAATAATGAGATTTATAAAGTCCATATTTATGTTATCTCAAGATATCATGGAAGGTGTAGTAGATAAGATAGCCAAATTAAAGGGGAAAATAGGACACCTAAAATATTTTGTAATTAATATTATCATCACGAGAAAGAAGACTAGCAAATAAAATAATAAGGTGAAGTGAATACCTCAATATAGTCAAAGTGATAAAGTCTCAAGTCAAAATAAATAAATTTCTATAGGAAAATAGAAAGAAAAGGAGACTAGTGCTAGTAAAGAACAAGACTCAAAGAAAAATAAGGATCCAAGTAAAAGAAGTTTTAGTAAAGAAGTCAACTTCAATGAGCTAATAAAGGCTGCTACTACAACAAGATCCTCATGGATTATATCAAACAACTCATTGTTGAAAAATTAAACTTAAAAATTGCATGGACCATCTATATAAGATATGTAAGATTTATTATCATGCTAAAGGAAGAGAGGAATAAGAAAACATAATAAGTTGAAGAATATGATCCTTATTAGGAATTGTTACTAACATTATTTACAATACCTCAAGAAAAATGTAAGTTTGCTAACCTAGATTATATAGGAAACAAATGAATCCCCCTGATATGTAAATTCTAAGTTGAGATTAGAAGAGAGATCTTATTATAGGCAATAAAATTATAGGATATTTTGTTTGATAAGTTGAATAATGAAGAATTAAAAATGGATATGCTTTTGATAGTTATGGTCTTAATGTAGATTTTGACCTCTTGAAGAATAGAAAAGATAAGGTCATGGAGAGGTGGAAAATAACATTGTGAAAGGATATTCCTCAAATTCAAATACAATGATGCACAAGTTTTGGAAAGCATATTATTTATCATGACTAGTTGTAATAGGTTCTTGTTATCGGTCCAAGAATAACAATAATATGGTATTGTAGGACAATAAGTAAACAATATTTTGACACCTAAACTTTGAACAGTAAATAAATTGACACAAATTAGATTGCAAAACAAGTAAACACTTAGGTTGAATTATTTAAAAAAAAAAGAAAATAAAAAAGAAAAAAAAGTTGGAGTTGCCTACTACCAAGCTTGTGTCTCATCCATTATCTCCTTATTGTGAAATGTTGTAAGTTTTAAAATTTATATAACTTAGATACTTTTGAAGTGACTTCAATTAAGGTCACTAAAATTTTAATTATTAGAATAATTAGCAATAAGTTTAGGCTAGAACTAGAATTTGGTCACATCTAATAACTCAAGTTGATACAATTTTTTTTTAGTTTTGTGAAGTGGGGGGGCACTTCAAAAAAAGTCAAGAATAATTGTACTTGAAGGTCCAAGAGCAAATCTATGTAAAATTTTGAATCAAAGGTAACATAAAGAGTTTATTTTAAATTAATTGTAACATTTGTGGTCTAGAGTTTTTTATTCTTCTAACTTTCAGATGTATGTTATTAGAGAATTTTATCTTTGTCATTACTAGAGTGGAATTATTTTATATATTAAATTAAGTAAATTATTTTAGTTTCTTAATGATCCTTAAGGACTCCTCAAATCTAAAGCAAAGATACCTGCATATATTTTTTTATTACTTTTTTAATTTATGTTATTTTGACGTTGTTTAGAAATTTACATGCATTTATTTCAATATCTAAGACTTTTATTTCTTTTCCATTAAGAAAAAACTCAAAAGTATAATATTTTTTTGAGGATCCACCCCTTGTCCTCTCAAAAAAGTTCATTTCTTCCTTGAAATTACCAAATTCTAAGTCAATAGAAACCATCAAGATTAAAAAAATTCTATTAAATATTTTTCTTGAGGGTATAACGGTGGGAGGGTTTCGTACAATTAAGCTGAGCAATCAAGAACTCATTAATGTAGAAGTTGCATGTGGGAGTCAAATTTAGCTATATTGTTCATTCTAATGGGTCCTTGGTCCTTGATTTTTTATATTTTTTGTATTTAAAATGGAGTCTGTTTAGTTGTGATCATATTATTAGTGGTTTAAGGTTGATATTTCAAATTAGTGTTTTGAATCTATTAAGATACTATAAATAAATAAATAAGATTATGTTTATATTAACGATATTCAATGTCAGTCTTTAATGCCTAAAATAACCTAAAACTAAAATGATTTTTATATTTTTGTAAGACTTCAAAACAATAAAATATATTTCATTGCTTTGAGTTTGCTTAGTTTTTTTTTGTGTATGTATGAAAATAATCTATGTGTATTTGCTACTATGAGCCATTCCCATTAAAACAATAAAATATTACATTGCTATCAAGTTAATTAAACCATACCCAACTTGTCTTTTTATCAAATATACTCTCCATCTTACTCGAACTACTATGTTTCCACACTCAACTCCTTAATATCATTTTGATTAATAGGTATAATATCACTCATCCTTTTGCCTTCTAATATTTTAAATTTTCCAATAAGAAAATCAACACCATAATGTCTAAAACATTCAATACCTTATTTCCATATTTCTAAATATGTTGGCTATAACATGTCAGTTACCTAGTACCTATTTTTTAGGGGTTTTGTTTATTCCCCTAATATTCCAAGATATCATCCTAACCATCATTTTTTGTTTATATTTGTGGGTTTAGCCCCACTTTTTGTTTATATATATATTTCTAAATATGTTGGCTATAACAACATGTCAGTTACCTAGTATCTATTTTTTAGGGGTTTTGTTTATTCCCCTAATATTCCAAGATATCATCCTAACCATCATTTTTTGTTTATATTTGTGGGTTTAGCCCCACTTTTATATATATATATATATATATATATATATATATATATATATATATATATATATATATATATATATATCTTGGGTCTTCCTCTTCTTTTTTAATTCCCACCAAAACTTTCATATTAATCAATTGCTTTGATTTTTCACATTGTTCATAATGATTTTTAACCTTTATAAGTTTTTCTTTCTTTGAAGTATTTGCAATCAAAGGAATAACCTCAAAAAAAATTTCTTCTTTATGTTTTCCTAGAAACCCTAAAGTACAAGGATGTTCCTCCATAGTAATTGCCTTCTTATGCTCTAAAAACCCTAAATTGTTATGGATATCCTCCATTCTATTTTCTTTATTATGTTTCTCTTGAAACCCTAAAGTGCAAGGAATAACCTCTACACTACTTTCATTTCTATTGCAAGGAGAGGATTTTATACTACTTAAAAAAAATGAAGATGATTTACCTAGAATAAAAGTGACCTCTTTTGCCTCCTTTACGTTAGATTTTCCTCCACATCTTCCTCTGCACATTTAATATTTTAAATTTGAACTTGCACATTGTACTTCCTTATCCATTATATCCTTATTTGTTTCTTCTTATGGTTAATCTAAGTGAACTATGGTGGCCTTTTCCATCTAATGTTATAGGTAGGATATTTTCACCTCTTTTTTCGAGTGGAATATCCTTAATATAACCTAATATCCTGCTATAGTATGATTACCTTGCTTCATCTTGAAGTTTACCTCTTGTATAATTTTTTTGTCTCTTCTTCATTATTTTTATTTTGAAATCTCTTACCATGTGCAAATATCATAACAATTGTAGCATTAGAATGCAATATTTTCATAATCCACTTGTTGATATTATTCTCTCAACTTAGATTTAATCTTTATGGATTGTGGAAAAGGTTTTGAAATATCCATAGCAACACATATCTAGTTATATATAGCATGATTTCACTTCCTAGTGGTTGGTACCTCTTGGATGAAATCCCATAGGAATGTTTAATACTCTTCAAAATATCCTTCTTGATAAGATGACATGGAAGTCCAAAAAACCTAACCCATTTCAAAAGCATTTTAATAGTTTTTTCTCGACAAAAATTCCTCTCCATGGTCTTAAATAAAGGGTATTTCTTCCCCTAAACCATGGGCTACCACCCATTATTTTATTGTTGATTTCTGAATTGGAAAATTTTATGAGGAAAAAACCTCTAGGAAGAGAAGTCATAAAGTAATTTGAATTCAATCCCAACTTCCACAAATTTTAAATCTTTGAATATCCTAACTAGTATCCATGGAACATACATATTAAAACTCTATGTTTATCAACCAGTATATCATGCTCAATCATCATATACTTGATAACCACTTCTGGTGAAACATTTGCTCCCTAGATTGGACTTACCCTATATTTATTTTTCCTCTTATCTTTAACTTGGGATTTCATAAATCCAACTAGGCCATCCTAACTTCCAATTAGGAAATTTAATTATGGTTTTTCATCCATGCTACCTAGATTTTACTTACATAAATCCTTCATTTTATGAATTTCCCAAAATATTTGGAGCAAGAAAATATGAGTTTCATTGTTGGCCACACTTGCACCCATTAATAAAATTCACACATGATATTTGAATCTTGGTAATTTGGTTTTTACTTAAAATTCATTCATCAATTATAAATACCTATTATGCACAAACTTTAAAATGGATATTATTAATCTTATGCAAGACTTGGGATTTCATAAATCCAACTAGGCCATCCTAACTTCCAGTTAGGGAATTTAATTATGGCTTTCCATCCATGCTACCTAGATTTTCCTTACATAAATCCTTCATTTTATGAATTTACCAAAATATTTGGAGCAAGAAAATAAGAGTTTCATTGTTGGCCACACTTGCACCCATTAATAAGATTCACACATGATATTTGAATCTTGGTAATTTGGTTTTTACTTAAAATTCATTCATCAATTATAAATACCTATTATGCACAAACTTTAAAATGGATATTATTAATCTTATGCAAGACTTGGGATTTCATAAATCCAACTAGGCCATCCTAACTTCCAATTAGGGAATTTAATTATGGCTTTCCATCCATGCTACCTAGATTTTCCTTACATAAATCCTTCATTTTATGAATTTACCAAAATATTTGGAGCAAGAAAATATGAGTTTCATTGTTTGCCACACTTGCACCCATTAATAAGATTCACACATGATATTTGAATCTTGGTAATTTGGTTTTTACTTAAAATTCATTCATCAATTATAAATACCTATTATGCACAAACTTTAAAATGGATATTATTAATCCTATGTAAGACAAGTAACTAAATGAATTAATTTGATAAAAGCTTCAAATAATATCAAGTAATATCAACCAATTACACACATTAATTTTTTATTTATATCACTTTATAATGTTTAATCAAGATAAGGTTTATAGTTTTTTATAATACATTTATAAATAACAATTTATTTAAATTTTATTGGTTATCCCTTATTCCAAATATATATTTTTAATTGGTTATATGGGATTGAAATGAGCTCCATCCATATTATATTATGACCATATTACAATTTATTTCAGCTAATCACATAGTGTTATTATTATAATGTAGTGTGGCACATATGCATGCATTGTCTAGCAAGATTTAAACCTTGGTCTTCACCTTAGAAGTATGTACTTTTTTTTGTTTGAGCTTATGCTCTTTAATATTCATTGTTCCTGAAGAAGATTCGAGGATCTAAGTTTGCGATTCGGTTTTTTGAGCTCTGGCATTTTGGCGGGATTCCTTCTGCACTGTCGACGGCCGTGGCTCTAGGGTTTCAGTTCGGAAACCTCCTTCAGCGTGTTTGGAGTCTGTTGCAGGCCTCTGGACTAGGATCTTTCGGTCTCCCGGGAGGGCCCAATGGGGTCTCTTCCTGGTTCTCGCGAAGGAAAAAGACCTCTTATGCGGAGATTCTTCGAGATAATCCTGCGTCTTCCTCTGCTGAAGCTCAACGCAGCGTCTTCCATCTGCTAGCCAAGAATGCGGGCAAGGGCTCTCCTGGGCACAGAATTAATGGTTGTCTCCCGCAATCTGCATCAAGACCGAAAATAGTCATCGAACCAGAGCTGGTTGAAGACACGATAAACTACCGGGCCACGCATGATCTGATTTGCAAGTTCATGGGCATTCGACCCACCCCGCACTTTTTGCATTCCTGGGTGAGACAAAACTGGGAGCCAATCGGTGAGTACTCCTTATGGCCCATTAGCAATGGATATTTCATTATTAGTTTTTCTTCCCTTCTGGATAGAAATAGAGCATTTGAATCAGAGAAGAGGAGCCATGGCCTGGCAGGGTTATTTGTCCAGCCGTGGAGAGCGAGTTTCGACCCTCGCATTGAACCCACGACCGTCCTGGTTTGGATCTGGCTGTATGCTATCCCGATGGAGTTTTGGGGTGAGCGGATTCTTGAATTGATAGGCAACTCTTTAGGTAGATTTTTGGGAGTTTCTAAGGATACCATTGAAGGAAATACTGTCGTTTATGCAAGAATCTGTGTAGAATTGGATATTAGTCAATCGCTACCAGCTGAGATGGAATTGGAGCTAGCAGGACATTCTTGGGTACAACAGCTAGACTATGAAGCCCTTCCTTTCCATTGTAGAGTCTGTCATTTGCATGGCCATTTGGCAAGGTTCTGCCCAAATATCTTGAGCACCAATGCGGATGCTACACAGGGAATGTCAAATCGCTCCCGAGGAGGTAAGTCCACTTCGGCCAAAGAACCATCTGTCATTCCCACTGGGTCTGAGGGCCAGAATGATGGCTTTGAACAGCATAAGAGGAGAAGAAACAAAAAGAGAAATGGTAAGGAGCAAGCTCTCCCCAAGCCAACAAATCGGTATGAAATCTTCAAATATCTTGTGGATCAAGAAGACCAACCTATGGAAGGAACTGATGGGATCCTTGAGGATAATATTATCCTTACTCATGCCCCTACTTCCTCAAACCCTATCCTTGAACAGGATTTTGATTCCTCTGAGACTTTGCACCATGAAAACCTTAGGACTCTGGTTATCCACGCCCCAGCCCAGCCCGTTATTAAAGATGTTTCTATGGGAATTGCAGAAAAGCTCAGAGAAAGACCAACTCTTGGAATTTCCCAGGTAGAGAAGAGATCGAAAAATAGTAATTCCCAAGGGGTGGGCAGGAAATCCAATAAGGATCTAATCGCAGTGCAAGGGGATAAGCTAATCAATGGAGGATTGGCAAGAACAATTGATTCGTATTGCTCCCAAGGTTTCCAATGATTATACAATCTTGGAATGTGAGGGGTTTAAATAGTAGAACCCATCAATCTGCTATTCAAAGACTGTTAGAAGGAAGTAAAACAGACTTTCTGCTCATTCAGGAAACAAAAATGTCATTAGACCTCATGAGTAAAACTGTCGGCCGAATCTGGAGGGGTGCTGGCCATATGGCAGTGGCTGCTCTTGGTGCCTCGGGAGGGATTGCTACTCTTTGGAATCCTTTGGCATGGATAGCAGTAGATCATATAGCCTGGAGAGGGGTCCTAACATCTCTTTTCAAGAATATAGTTATAGCTGAACAAGTCTTAATTACAAATTTCTATGGGGTTCAGAATACCGAAGGTCAACGGTCTCAATGGAAAGCTGTTCAAAACATGAGGTCCTCCCGGGAAGATCTTGATTGGATTTTAGCTGGGGACTTCAACGCTAAATTATCCGCTAGAGATCAGGAAGGTGGCATCCCTGTTCTGGATACAGGGGATAGGCTGTTTATTGCCCACGTTCAGGCCTTTAACCTTGTTGACATCAAAGGCCCTGGTACAAACTTTACCTGGACTAATAAGAGAAGAGAGCCATACAGTAGGAGGGTTAAGCTTGACAGGTTTTTGGTCTCGGAGGAAGCTTATGTTAGATGGAATATCAAATTCCAGATCTTGGAGGGCCCAGTTTTTGATCACTCTCCCATTTTGCTGGAGGGAGGGACTATGTCAGGAAAGTATTACAAACCTTTTAAATTTGAAAATTTTTGGTTGCAAAAAGAGGACCTACGAAGGAAAATTCCACAGTGGTGGGAAGAAGGTCGTCCCCCTTTTGGAACAGCTATGTTCAAAATTCACAAACGACTCCTCTATGTTAAGAGTAAACCGAAACAAGTGGAAGCAAACTAACAAATCTGATTTCCGGCTCCAACGAGCCCCCTTGTCGGACGGATGGAATGAGGTGCAAAAATAATTCGAGAGAAGGAATTATTTCTGAGCATCTTAAATTTGAGGATGACGCCTTACGCAAAGCAGTTGAGGACATTGATAATCAAGAAGAGATCTACTGGAGACAGAGAGCCAAAAATACTTGGCTATTAGAAGGAGACAGAAATACTAAATTTTTCCATCGCTCTGCCTGTGCTAGAAGGCAATTGAATAACATGGAGTTCCTCCAAGATGAGTTTGGAAATTCTTTTGACACTCTTCCTGACATGCATTCCCTTTCTATGGAGTACTTCTCAAACCTCTTCAAGGAAATTTTGTTGCATGATGTGGAAGCTCAAAATGAAGTCATTGACGGAATTCCCTCTATTATTTCTCATGAAGAGAATCAGTCCCTCCTTAAGCCCATTGATCATGATGAACTCAAGAAGGTGGTCTTTGGGATGTGCACAGGAAAGTCGCCTGGTCCGGACGGTTTCCCTATTGAGTTCTTTCGAGCCTTCGGGACATCCTGGAGGAGGACGTGTTGGTTGTCATTGAGGAATCCCGAATTAACAAAAGAATGCTCAAGGCTCTAAATCATACCTTTATCACCTTAATTCCGAAAGGAGAGGGGGGGCTCTCATTTCTGATTTCTGACCTATTGCTTTATGTAATGTGATCTACAAAATTATTTCTAAACTTATGGCTGAAAGACTAAAACCCCTTCTTCAAAATTTAATTTCCCCTGAGCAAGGGGGTTTTGTTGAAGGAAGACAGATCTTGGATGGAGTGATCTTGGCTCAGGAGGCTATCCATTCTATGCATAATTCAGGTAACAAAGGAATGTTCATCAAATTGGATATGTCTAAGGCTTATGACAGAGTAGAGTGGGGTTTCTTGGTCAAGATGTTGGCAGCCTTTGGTTTTTCTCAGGACTGGATTGCCTGGGTCATGAGCTGTATCTCTACGCCTTCATACTCTGTTTTAATTAAGGGGCTTCCCTCGCCACCTTTTGGAGCCTCTCGGGGTCTCCGTCAAGGAGATCCCTGCTCTCCTTATCTCTTTCTTATCTTGGCTGAAGGTCTTGGCAGACTCCTCCTGAGAAGAAGACGTCAAGGACAGATTACAGGAATTAAAATCGGAGCCGAAGTTTTGACTCATTTATAGTTTGTGGATGATACGGGCTTGGTGGGGGTTGCCAGCCTCAGAGAAGCAAGAGGAATCAAAGATACTCTTAACGTCTACCTTCGGGCTTCTAATCAAGCCATCAATGATTCAAAATCAAAAGTGGTCTTCTTCAACCTTGATCAAAGGTCGCAAGAGAGAGTTATGGAGATTCTGGGTTTCACTCGGACCTCCCTTCTTGTTGTTTATTTGGGGGTTCCTCCGCATTTCAAAAACTGACAACTGATTTTTGGAAGGACCTGCTAGATGGCATCAAAGAGAGAATGAATCATTGGTCTCATAGATGGTTAAGCTATGGGGACCGACTAAATTTTCTGAAGTCTGTTATTCAGGCTTTGCCTATTTACAAATTCTCAATTCTGGCCGCCCCTCCCTCAATCTGGAAAGAGTTGGACAAAGCGGCTAGAAGTTTTCTTTGGGAAGGTGCCAATGGAGAAAGGAAATGGGCCTTGGTTGGTTGGGATAAGGTCACCCAACCCAAGGAAAAAGGTGGGCTGGGCTTGAGAAGCTCCAAGTTTAACAATCGGGCCCTGGCTGGGAAATTGTACTGGAGGTGGATTTCTCAGCCTTCGTCCCTCTGCAGCAGAATCCTTTCTAGTAAATACTTGGGTCCTGTTCCTCCCAATGACTTGGGCCGCTATCCTCTGGAAGGTAATGGTTCTCTTGTGTGGCAGGCGCTCAAGCTTGGTTCTTGCATTATCAAAGATCAATTGTTCTGGAAAGTTGGGAGAGGGGAGAAGGCCCGGTTCTGGACTGACTCTTGGGATCAGCATCCTCCTATTCTTGCTGTGTTTCCCGATCTGCTTCCGCTAAAAACAGCTCTTGAAGACAAAGGTTGGATTCATATTCAGACCTATTTCACTACCAGCCTTCTGGGGGAGTATAAGGTTAAAAAATTTAAGCGGCTGGGTGAATGGCCTATTCCAATCCCTCCGGAGCAGGCCCCAATTCTGGAAAAACTTTTGGCTGAAAGGTTTCTTTCTGGGAGAGATGAGGAGGATGAGCTTGCTTGGGGCTTCGGGAACCTTGGGGTTTATTCTGTGAAGGAGGGCTATGCTTCGATCCTACCCGAGCCCCCCCACACTCTTTTCCCTGTTCATGAATGGAGGAAGATTTGGCATCCCAAGGGCTGGCCGAAAGTGAACTTTTTTGCTTGGAAACTGATGCATAATGGTATCTTGACCTTTGACAACCTTAGAATTAGAGGCATCATTGGTCCTTCCCAGTGTGTTTTATGTTATAGGAATGAGGAAACTGTGAACCATCTTCTGTTTGATTGCTCTTTCACACAGAAGATTTGGCAACGTTGGTTCTCCCACTTTAAACTTCAGGTGCTTGGAGATCTGTCCCAGACCAATTTATGGGAAAACAGGAAGAGAGGTAGATTTATTTCTAAAGCTCTTCGTACTGGTTGGCAGATCGGTTTCCTTTTTATTTGGTGGCAGGTTTGGTTGGAAAGAAATGCTCGTATTTTTCGTGAAACCTTCTCTTCGGTGGAGGGGATTTGGCAGATCATTTGGAGCAAAGTTGTGGAAACCGTAGCCATCTATGTAGAGAAGGAAAACCAGCCTACTTCTAAGCCTTTGAGTGGGAGAGGTGCTGATCTGGAGAGACAGGTAAGAAGTTGTTGGAAACCTCCCCCGTGAAGGTCGGGTCAAAATCAATACCGATGGAGTCGCTAAAGGTAATCCGGGCAATGCTGGCAGTGGTGTTATTTGCCGTGATCATGCTGGGACTGTGCTATATTGGGAATTGCAAGGTCTGGGATATGCCACAAACAATGAAGCTGAGGCCTTTGCTATTAAATCTGCTTCCATCTGGGCCATCAAGCATGGTCACAGAAAGATAATCATTGAGTCTGACTCCCAAATCTTGGTTGGTGCTCTTGACTGCATGCGGAACTTTGCCTTAAAATCTTGGAGGCTCCGGATTTTGGTCGCCCAAATTTTAGAGCTTTGGAAAGAAATTGAGGATGTGATTCCTGTTTATGCTAGTAGATCTCTCAATAAAGCGGTCGATTTCCTTGCTAAGTTGGGTGCTGAGAGAGAGGTTGGGATTCATCTGCATAGCAATTTGTCTGTGGAGAATGTCGAGATCAGACAAGGCCTTGAACAATTCTTGAAATAATGTGCAAAGTTTTTTTTGCTAAGGGTCCTTTCTGTCGTGATTTCACGACATGTTGCCCTGTCGCGGCTGTTGGCTGGTTACTGTCGCGATATCGCGACAGGTTGGGCCTCTACAGTCTCCGGCTGGTTTCTGTCGCGATATCGCAACATGTCACGTTATCGCGGGTCACGATTTTGTGACATGTTGCGATATCGCGACATGTCGTGTTATCGTGTGACGCGATCCCGCGTCTTGTTGCGATATCGCGACATGTCGCGATATCGTGACATGTTGTGTTTTTGCGACTCGCGATTCCTCGACACGTTGCGATATCGCGACAGGTCCCGCTTTCCAGGTTCGAATGGTGTTTTTACCGCGCTCTCATTCCCTTCTTGATGTTGAATAGAAATGTTAATATTTCGTCATGTTTTCACGACAAGTTTGTGTTTTGGAAGCTGCATGGTTCTTCTGTCGCGATTTCGCGACACTTTTGGCAATTAGGCGGCTGGTTGGTTAACTGTCGCGATATCGCGACCTGTAGTGATGATGCAACTTCGAGCTGGTTTTTGTCGCGATTTCACGACAGGTTGTGCCCTCCTGGTCTCTGGCGTTTTTCTTGTGCGATTTCGCGGCATGTTGGGCTCCTTTGTGACTGGGTGGTTTTCCGTCGCGATATCACGACCTTCTTGAGGCTTGATTGTTGCTTTCTGTTTCTGTCGCGATGTCGCGACGCTTTCTGCGGGTGGCTGTCGAGGGCCATTCCTGTCGCGATTCCGCGACATGTCGTGATTTCGCGACATGTCACGATTTCGCGACATGTCGCGTTATCGCGCCTGTTGGTGCCAAAGTGGCCGTGACGGGTTTTCCTGTCGCGATTTCGTGACATGTCGCGTTTTCATGACCTGTTGCTGTTCCGTGCCTTCCGTTCTCTGTGCCTTGCGGTACCTAGCTTTGCCTTGGTGCACCTTCCTTGCTGTTTTGCTTGTGGCTCTGGCTCGGGATGTGTTCTCTCCCGCTGTATCTGGTTCTTGTTTTAATACAAGTTTTCATTTTTTTCAAAAAAAAAAAATATTCATTGTTCCAATTTTTATTTATTTATTTATACACTATTTTAGTTCATTGTTGTAATTTATAAAATGTAATATTTTTTATCTAATATGAATTCCAAAATCTAAAAGACAATACACATGTATTTAGAAACAAATAGAATTTACTCTATTACCTAAAAAAATAAAGATATTGCTAGATAACAAAGAACACAAGGTGTGATAAGAATCCCTTAGACAACAATAATCTCTCATAAAAGGAGTAAAATAATATCAAAATAATGTGCAAATGGTTTGGTAAGTGGGATACCCAATATTTATGAAACCATCCTATAATTGGATTACAATTTAATAATATAAGGATCACTCAATAATTTGAACATGGTCCCCATAGGGAAAAAACAACCATAATACAAAATTAGTCATGGAGCTAAGTGAATGTTAACCACATCTTGACATATCCCTTAAGCTTAATGGGGTCCATTAAGAGAGAAACTTAAAAAAAAAAACCCCTTAAGGAAAACTTTCCTACACTAAGTCAATTTTAAAATCTAGTAATAATCATCTTAGGCATTACCTTATTTGGAATATGTAATCTAATTTGATCGAGGCACATATATTGTCTCAACCAAGTCCCATAAAGAAAGTTGACGAGTATAGTGCATCCAAATCCTAATGTGCTTGGTCTATTGATGCTCCACTCAACTGGAAACTAGATAAATAGTACTATGATTATCACAATCAATAACCATCAATATCCACCTAAATTACTTTATGGTCTAATTACCACTCCAATATTTTGTTTTTGTAGAATATAAAATTGTGGTATACTAACACCCAATTTTTTTTTAAAAATGAATAGAAATATTACACTCTTCATGGCCATCATTCCAATATACATCAAAACAACCCCGCAATATAATAGAATATCAATAAAACTAGTAAATCCTCACCTAAAGAGTACCCTTGGTCTAGCATAGGATCCTCTTGGATGCCTTTCAATGTATCTTTTAGATACATTCATGTACTTGGAAGAATGGTTAAAAGTGAATGATATGGATGGTCGAGCATGGGTGATGTTAAAGAAGACTCCTCATCAAATAATAATAGAGACTAACATCAAATAAAGTATTAAAGCACTTATCCTATAACTTCAAATCAAAACAAAAGGGGTAAAAGTTGACTTACAATCTTCTATCTAAAACCGTTAGAAAATATCCAATCATATTAATTTTGATAAAAAGAAATCCCTAAATAATACTAAATAATTTGAATTCCTAAGAAATAATATAGTTGACTCAAATCTATCATCTCAAAGAAATTGTAAAGATGTAGCTTCATCTCTTGATTATGGAATCCAATTGTCTATTTATATCTAAGTCATCAACATGTAGTACAATTATGAGAATGAAACCATCAAAATATTTAATGTAAACATAATGCTCCACTAAACACAATAAAAATTTACAATTAAGAATGAAGGGATTAATCTTATTATAGCATACAAAACATACCTACTTAAGCCCCCATATAAGGACATCCTAATTTTGTAAACCATAGTAGTATATCCATATTGCATAAAACCAAGTGCTTGATATATATAGGTCTCTTAAATGTCACTATAAATAAATTCTCTTGATATCCATGTTGGGATTGAACAAAAGGCATGCTTTATTTACAAGTTATATTGCAATATATAAGCATCAAGCTTAGGAGGGAGATATGACAAGTGTCATAAGCTCGACTCCAAGTGTCTTTCAGAAGACACCACTCCATCTCAAACTGAAGACAAAGACAAGTGGCAGAAGACAAATGTCAACCTGTCAAGTATAGACATAGTGCACATTATAACAATAATAATATTCTAACATTCCCCCTTAATGTGCACTATCCTAAAAAGATAAGTCAACACTCCAACTCAAATTGAAGATATGGACAAGTGGTAGAAGACAAATGTCAACCTGTCAAGTATATGCATAGTGCATATTATAACAATAATAATATTCTAACATTTCCCCTTAATGTGCACTGTCCTAAAAAGATAAGTCAACATTAGATAACATTCCCCCTTAATGTTGACTTCTTTTACATAGATATAGCAAATTGTTAAACTGAGAAAACTTATCTTTCCCAAGTGACTTGGTGAAGATGTCTACCACTTGATATTGAGTTGGTACATACTTCATGTGTATAATATCTTCTTGGACCATTTCTTTGATGAAGTGATGATGGATCTCAATGTGCTTTGTTCTAGCATGGAAAACTGGATTCTTGGTCATCTTGATGGTACTTTGATTGTCACAATATATATATGTTGGACCATGTATGAATAGCCCAATATCTTGAAGTAATTGCCTCAACCATATTGCCTTCTTTGTTGCCTCAACTGTTGCTCTATATTCAGCTTCCGTTGAAGATAATGAAACTGTGTTCTTCTTCTTTGTGCTACATGAAATAGAGCCCTGGCCCAACTGAAAGCAATAACCTGATGTGGATCTTCTATTTTCAGGACAACTAGCACAATCTGAATCTATGTAGGCAACCAATGAAAAATCATCACTTGATGTATACATAAGGCCATGATGAGGTGTGGCCTTGAGGAATCTCACAATCCTCTTAGCTGCTATTCAATGGCTCTTCTTAGGATTGTGCATGAATATAGAAATAAGACCAACTGAATAGCAAATATCTGGTCTAGTTGAAGTTAAGTAGATCAAACTTCCAACTAGTTGCATGTAAAGGGTACCATCAACCCTTTCTTTATCATCACTATTGACCAATTTCAACCTGGTTTCCATGGGAGTGAGAGAGGGCTTACACTCCTCCATGCGAAACCTCTCCAAAATATACTGAATGTATTTAGCCTATGAGATAAAAATCTTACCAGGATGTTGCCATACCTCTATGTCTAAACAATAATGGAGGAGGCCTAAATCTATCATCTCAAAGTTCTTGCATAAGTCCTCCTTGAGCAACCTTATTCCTTATATGTCATCACCTATAATGAGAAGATCATCCACATACAATATAACCAAAATTATGTGGTTCCTCCAATGTTTCACATAGAGAGTAGATTTTGCTGTAGATCTAGTGAAACCAAGGTTGAGAAAATAGGAATCAATATTTGCATACCAAGCTCGAGGTGCTTTCTTCAACCCATTATTAGCGTACTTACCTTTGTCTGTATTTGTTTATTAGACAGACTGTTACAACTTTGTAACAGTGTTTCAGTTCTTCTGTTGCGCCGGTGACTATTCCTGGCAGATGTAAACATTATTTAATTCCCTGCTCAATAATACAATCTAGCTTGCGTTTTACATGGCATCAGAGCCAGTGGCGTGAAGGGAGAAGGTGGAAGCGGAAGCAGAGAAGCTCGGACAGCAGGCGGAGTTTTTTTTTAATTTGCCAGGCGGAGAAATTTTTCGTCACTCTGGAATTGACAGTCGGAGAAATTTTTTTTCCGGGTTTGCTGGGCAGAGGACGCGTTTTGTGAAGAATTAAAAAAAAAAAAAAAAACGGCTTCTGCACGACCGGAGAGAGTCGTGAAGCACAGCCCCCTCCTGCATCCGGTCTGTAACATGCGCAGATCTGATTGCGTGGTGACGCTGACCAAGGAGGACAGCACGCACCCCGCTATGTCGTGGAGGCTGGGACGTACTGTCCCGCGCGCGTCCGGCCGGCTGGGACGTACTGTCCCGCGCGCGGACCACGCGCAGGGGAGAAGGAGACCCCCACCACCCACGCGGGAATTTAAAAATTCCCCCACGCGGGAATTTGGGGCAGGTATAAACCCCCCCCCCGCGGCGCACAGGATTAAAAAAAAAAAAAAAAACCCCCTCCCACCCCCGGCGCACAGCGCGAATCGCGCAGCCGGGAGTTTGAAAGAAAAAAAGACAGGAGGTCCCCCCCCCGATCGTGTCCAACAGTGGACGGTATTTTTTTGAAAGACGCAGCGCGGTCGTGTCGCGAAAAAAAAAAAAAAAAAAAAAAAAGAAGCACAGAGCGCCGAGTCGCGAAGCAGCAGGATACCGGAGGCCGCTGCAAAGGAGGAGGAGGAGGTAGCAGGCGTTGAAAGAGGAGGGTTCAACTGATCCTTTCGGATCAGCCCGCTGGCTCACGTGGTCGTGAGCCGTGCGGTTAAGGCTCAGGGAGCCTGCAGGTCGGGGGTTCGAATCCCGCCGACTCCCCCAAAGGTATAAATTTTTTTTTGCAAAGTCATTTTTAATTATTATTTTTTAATTAAAATTTTTAATTTTAATTTTTTAATTATAGTTTTTTAACTTTTTTTAAAACTTATTTTTTTTTTTATAAAAAATAAATAAATAAATTAAAATGCTTTGTTAAAGAACGCCTTTTTTTTTTTTTTTTGAAAAAATGAAAACTTGTATTAATACAAGAACCAGAAACAAGCGGGAGAGAACACATCCCGAGCCAGAGCCACAAGCAAAACAACGAGGAAAGCGCACAAAGGCAACGCTAGGATCCTCAAGGCACAGAGAACGAACGGCGCGAAACAACGACATGTCGCGAAAACGCGACATGTCGCGAAATCGCGACAGGAAAACCCATCACGACCACTTCGGCACCAACAGGCGCGATAACGCGACATGTCACGAAATCGCGACATGTCGCGAAATCGCGACAGGAAGGGCCCTCGACAGCCACCCGCAGAAAGCGTCGCGAAAGCGCGACAGAAACAGAAAACAGCAGGCAAGCCTCATGAAGGTCGCGATATCGCGACGGAAACCCACCCAGTTGCAAAGGAGCCAAACATGCCGCGAAATCGTGCAAGAAAAATGCCAGAGGCCAGGAAGGCACAACCTGTCGCGAAATCGTGACAAAAACCAGCTCGTGGTCGCATCATCGCTACAGGTCACGATATCGCGACAAGTAACCACCCAGTCGCCAAAGTGCCAAAAGTGTCGCGAAATCGCGACAGAAGAACCATGCAGCTTCCAAAACTCAAACTTGTCACGAAAATGCGACGAAATATTTACATTGCTATTCAACTTCAAGAAGGGAATGAGAGCGCGGTAAAAACACCAATCGAACCTAGAAAGCGGGACCTGACGCGATATCGCAACATGTCGCGGAATCGCGAGTCGCGAAAACGCGACATGTCGCGAAATCGCGACATGTCGCGAGATCGCGACATGTCACGGAATCGCGACACGCGATAACGCGACAGGTCGCGATATCGCAACATGTCACGGAATCGCGACCCGCGATAACGCGACATGTCGCGATATCGCGATAGAAACCAGCCGGAGACTGCAGCGGCTCAACCTGTCGCGATATCGCGACAGTAACCAACCAACGGCCGCGACAGGACAACATGTTGCGATATCGCGACAAAAAGGACCCTTAGCAAAAAAAACTTTGCACATTATTTCAGAAATTGTTCAAGGCCTTGTCTGATCTCGGCATTCTCCACAGACAGATTGCTATGCAGATGAATCCCAACCTCTCTCTCAGCACCCAACTTAGCAAGGAAATCAGCCGCTTTATTGAGAGATCTACTAGCATAAACAGGAATCACATCCTCAATTTCCTTCCAAAGCTCTAAAATTTGGGAAACCAAAATCCGGAGCCTCCAAGCTTTTAAGGCAAAGTTCCTCGTGCAATCAAGAGCACCAACCAAGATTTGGGAATCAGACTCAATGATTATCTTTCTGTGACCATGTTTGACGGCCCAGATGGAGGCAGATTTAATAGCAAAGGCCTCAGCTTCATTGTTTGTGGCATATCCCAGACCTTGCAATTCCCAATATAGCACAGTCCCAGCATGATCACGGCAGATAACACCACTGCCAGCATTGCCCGGATTACCTTTAGCAGCTCCATCAGTATTGATTTTGACCCAGCCTTCTGGGGGAGGTTTCCAACAACTTCTTACCTGTCTCTCAAGATCAGCACCTCTCCCACTCAAAGGCTTAGAAGCTGACTGGTTTTCCTTCTCAGCATAGATGGCAACGGTTTCCACAACTTTGCTCCAGATGACCTGCCAAATCCCATCCATCGAAGAGAAGGTTTCACGAAAAATACGAGCATTTCTTTCCAACCAAACCTGCCACCAAATAAAAAGGAAACCGAGCTCCCAGCCAGTACGAAGAGCTTTAGATATAAATCTACCTCTCTTCCAGCTTTCCCATATGTTGGTCCGGGACAAATTTCCAAGCACCTGAAGTTTAAAGTGGGAGAACCAACGGTGCCAAATCTGCTGTGTGAAAGAGCAATCAAACAGAAGATGATCCACAGTTTCCTCATTCCTATAACATAAAACACACTGGGAAGGGCCAATGATGCCTCTAATTTTGAGGTTGTCAAAGGTCAAGATACCATTATGCATCAGCTGCCAAGCAAAGAAGTTCACTTTCGGCCAGCCCTTGGGATGCCATATCTTCCTCCATTCATGATCAGGAAAAGAGTGTGGGGGGGCTCAGGTAGGATCGAAGCATAGCCCTCCTTCACAGAATAAACCCCAAGGTTCCCAAAGCCCCAAGCAAGCTCATCCTCCTCATCTCTCCCAGATAGAAACCTTTCAGCCAAAAGTTTTTCCAGAGTTGGGGCCTGCTCCGGAGGGATTGGAATAGGCCATTCACCCAGCCGCTTAAATTTTTTAACCTTATACTCCCCCAATTGGCTGGTAGTGAAGTAGCTCTGAATATTAATCCAACCTTTATCTTCAAGAGCTGTTTTTAACGGAAGCAAATCAGGAAACACAGCAAGGATAGGAGGATGCTGATCCCAAGAGTCAGTCCAAAACCGAGCCTTCTCCCCTCTCCCAACTTTCCGAACAATTGATCTTTGATAATGCAAGATCCAAGCTTGAGCGCCTGCCACACAAGAGAACCATTACCTTCCAGAGGATAGCGGCCCAAGTCGTTGGGAGGAACAAGACCCAAGTATTTGCTAGAAAGGATTCTGCTGCAGAGGGACGAAGGCTGGGAAATCCACCTCCAATACAGTTTTCCAGCCAGGGCCCGATTGTTAAACTTGGACCTTCTTAAGCCCAGCCCACCTTTTTCCTTGGGCTGGGTGACCTTATCCCAACCAACCAAGGCCCATTTCCTCTCTCCATTGGCACCTTCCCAGAGAAAACTTCTAGCCGCTTTGTCCAACTCTTTCCAGATTGAGGGAGGGGCGGCCAGAATTGAGAATTTGTAAATAGGCATGGCCTGAATAACAGACTTCAAAAAAGTTAGTCGGCCCCCATAGCTTAACCATCTATGAGACCAGTGATTCATTCTCTCTTTGATGCCATCTAGCAGGTCCTTCCAGAAATCAGCTGTCAGTTTTTTGTAATGCAGAGGAACCCCCAAATAAACAACAGGAAGGGAGGTCCGAGTGAAACCCAGAATCTCCATAACTCTCTCTTGCGACCTTTGATCAAGGTTGAAGAAGACCACTTTTGATTTTGAATCATTGATGGCTTGATTAGAAGCCCGAAGGTAGACGTTAAGAGTATCTTTGATTCCTCTTGCTTCTCTGAGGCTGGCAACTCCCACCAAGCCCGTATCATCCACAAACTGTAAATGAGTCAAAACTTCGGCTCCGATTTTAATTCCTGTAATCTGTCCTTGACGTCTTCTTCTCAGGAGGAGTCTGCCTAAACCTTCAGCCAAGATAAGAAAGAGATATGGAGAGCAGGGATCTCCTTGACGGAGACCCCGAGAGGCTCCAAAAGGTGGCGAGGGAAGCCCCTTAATTAAAACAGAGTATGAAGGCGTAGAGATACAGCTCATGACCCAGGCAATCCAGTCCTGAGAAAAACCAAAGGCAGCCAACATCTTGACCAAGAACCCCCACTCTACTCGTCATAAGCCTTAGACATATCCAATTTGATGAACATTCCCTTGTTACCTGAATTATGCATAGAATGGATAGCCTCCTGAGCCAAGATCACTCCATCCAAGATCTGTCTTCCTTCAACAAAACCCCCTTGCTCAGGGGAAATTAAAATTTGAAGAAGGGGTTTTAGTCTTTCAGCCATAAGTTTAGTGATAATTTTGTAGATCACATTACATAAAGCAATAGGTCTGAAATCAGAAATGTGAGCCCCCCCTCTCCTTTAGGAATTAAAGTGATAAAGGTGTGATTTAGAGCCTTGAGCATTCTTTTGTTAATTCGGGATTCCTCAATGACAGCCAACACGTCCTCCTCCAAGATATCCCATAAGGCCTGAAAGAACTCAATAGGGAAACCGTCCGGACCAGGCGACTTTCCAGTGCACATCCCAAAGACCACCTTCTTGAGTTCATCACGATCAATGGGCTTAAGAAGGGACCGATTCTCTTCATGAGAAATAATAGAGGGAATTCCCTCAATGACTTCATTTTGAGCTTCCACATCATGCTGCATACTTTCCTTGAAGAGGTTTGAGAAGTACTCCATAGATAGGGAATGCATATCAGGAAGAGTGTCAAAAGAGTTTCCAAACTCATCTTGAAGGAACTCCATGTTATTCAATTGCCTTCTAGCACAGGCAGAGCGATGGAAAAATTTAGTATTTCTGTCTCCTTCTAATAGCCAAGTATTTCTAGCTCTCTGTCTCCAGTAGATCTCTTCTTGATTATCAATGTCCTCAACTGCTTTGCGTAAAGCGTCATCCTCAAATTTAAGATGCTCAGAAATAATTCCTTCTCTCGAATTGTTTTTGCACCTCATTCCATCTGTCCAGCAAGGGAGCCCGTTGGAGCTGGAAATCAGATTTGTTAGTTTGCTTCCACTGTTTCAGTTTGCTCTTAACATAGAGAAGCTGTTTATGAAATTTGAACATAGCTGTTCCAAAAGGGGGACGGCCTTCTTCCCACCACTGTGGAATTTTCCTTCGTAGGTCCTCTTTTTGCAACCAAAAATTTTCAAATTTAAAAGGTTTGTAATACTTTCCTGACATAGTCCCTCCCTCCAGCAAAATGGGAGAGTGATCAGAAACTGGGCCCTCCAAGATCTGGAATTTGATATTCCATCTAACATAGGCTTCCTCCGAGACCAAAAACCTGTCAAGCTTAACCCTCCTACTGTATGGCTCTCTTCTCTTATTAGTCCAGGTAAAGTTTGTACCAGGGCCTTTGATGTCAACAAGGTTAAAGGCCTGGACGTGGGCAATAAACAGCCGATCCCCGGTATCCAGAACAGGGATGCCACCTTCCTGATCTCTAGCAGATAATTTAGCATTGAAGTCCCCAGCTAAAATCCAATCAAGATCTTCCCGGGAGGACCTCATGTTTTGAACATCTTTCCATTGAAACCGCTGACCTTCGGTATTCTGAGCCCCATAGAAATTTGTAATTAAGACTTGTTCAGCAGTAACTATATTCTTGAAAAGAGATGTTAGGACCCCTCTCCAGGCTATATGATCTATTGCTATCCACGCCAAAGGATTCCAAAGGGTAGCAATCCCTCCCGAGGCACCAAGAGCAGCCACTGCCATATGGCCGACACCCCTCCAGATTCGGCCGACAGTTTTACTCATGAGGTCTAATGACATTTTTGTTTCCTGAATGAGCAGAAAGTCTGTTTTACTTCTTTCTAAAAGTCTTTGAACAGCAGATTGATGGGTTCTACTGTTTAAACCCCTCACATTCCAAGATTGTATAATCATTGGAAACCTTGGGAGCAATACGAATCAATTGTTCTTGCCAATCCTCCATTGATTAGCTTATCCCCTTGCACCGCAATTAGATCCTTATTGGATTTCCTGCCCACCCCTTGGGAATTACTATTTTTCGACCTCTTCTCCACCCCGGGAAATTCCAAGAACCGGTCTTTCTCTCGAGCTTTTCTCGCAATTCCCATGGAAACATCTTTAATAACGGGCTGGGCTGGGGAGTGGATTACCAGAGTCCCGGGGTTTTCATGATGCAAAGTCTCAGAGGAGTCAATCGCCTGTTCAAGGGCAGGGGTTGAGGAAGGAGGAGCATGAGTAAGGATGATATTATCCTCAAGGATCCCATCTGCTCCTTCCATAGGTTGGTCTTCTTGATCCACAAGAGATTTAAAGATTTCATACCGATTTGTTGGCTTGGGGAGAGCTTGCTCCTTACCATTTCTCTTTTTGTTTCTTCTCCTCTTCTGCTGTTCAAAGCCATCAATCTGGCCCTCAGACCCAGTGGGAATGACATGTGGTTCCTTGGCCGAAGTGGACTTACCTCCTCGGGAGCGATTTGACATTCCCTGTGTAGCATCCGCATTGGTGCTCAAGATATTTGGATAGAACCTTGCCAAATGGCCATGCAAATGACAGACTCTACAACGGAAAGGTAGGGCTTCATAGTCTAACTGCTGTACCCAAGATTGTCCTGCTAGCTCCAATTCCATCTCAGCTGGTAGCGGTTGACTAATATCCAATTCTACACAGATTCTTGCATAAACGACAGTATTTCCTTCAATGGTATCCTTAGAAACTCCCAGAAATCTACCTAGAGAGTTGCCTATCAATTCAAGAATCCGCTCGCCCCAAAACTCCATCGGGAGAGCATACAGCCGGATCCAAACCGGGACAGTCGTGGGTTCAATGCGAGGGTCGAAACCCGCTCTCCACGGCTGGACAAATAACCCTTTCGGGCCATGGCTCCTCTTCTCTGATTCAAATGCTCTGTTTCTATCCATTAGGGAAGAAAAACTAATAATGAAATACCCATTGCTAATGGGCCATAAGGAGTACTCACCGATTGGCTCCCAGTTTTGTCTCACCCAGAATGCAAAAAGTGCGGGGGTGGGTCGAATGCCCATGAACTTGCAGATCAGATCATGAGTGGCCCGATAGTTTATCGTGTCTTCAACCAGCTCTGGTTCGATGACTATTTTCGGTCTTGATGCAGATTGCGGGAGACATCCATTGATTCTGTGCCCAGGAGAGCCCTTGCCCGCATTCTTGGCTAGCAGATGGAAGGCACTGCGTTGAGCATCAGCAGAGGAAGACGCAGGATTTTCTCGTAGAATCTCCGCATAAGAGGTCTTTTTTCCTTCGCAAGAACCAGGAAGAGACCCCATTGGGCCCTCCCGGGACACCGAAAGATCCTAGACCAGAAGCCTGCAACAAACCCCAATCACGCAGGAGGAAGTTTCCGAACTGAAACCCTAGAGCCTCGGCCGTCGGCAGTGCAGAAGGATTCCCGCCAAATCGCCAGAGCTCCGAAATTCATTTTCCGAGACAAGAGTTTCCCAAATTATTATATTTGTTGCAGCATATCTTTTTCAAAGAACACCTTTTTTAAGGGGGGATATTTTTTCAAAAAAAATCAAAGGGGGATAGAGAGTAATTTTTAGAAAAAATAGCAATTTGGCATTGTAAAAGGTGCATTTTCGGCTGTGACCGACACCTTGTGGGTTATTCTTGTGGGCAATTTTTTTTGTTGTATGTTGCATATTTCATTTTTGCACTATAACATTAAAAATTAAAATCAAAACACTCCCTAAGTCCCCGGAATATAAAACCCATCTGTGCAATTTATTTGCACTGCAGCGTTCGGTATTTGTGATACCTCTGGCAAGAACTTACAGGTAAAGCTGTCGTGATTTGGCTACTGTATCCGCCGCCTAATATAGCTGCTATAACGACGTCTGAGCTTGTTCTCTATAAATCGTCGGGGAGGAATAAGTACGCCATTTTTGCATTTTTTTACTCCATCCACTACCCTTTATCGCACTTGTGTTTAGGCGTAAATCCCGACGAAGTATTCTTCATAGTGTTTAGGGGAAGTTACGCCCCACGCATGAGAAGAATCTTCTATGGTAGGTGCCATCAACAAGGCGATTCCCTTTCAGTACCGCTTATGTTCCACGTATCGTATGATCTCTAAAACTCACCTATAGTCTCCCTCACGTAAGGGCGGGTGATTTTTGTTGATCTTTCTAAATACCTATAGTTTCCCTCATGTAAGGGCGGGTATTTTGTATGGTATATTGGCCTAGCAAAAGGTATATCGAAAGGGGGACCAATTTGGTGATATAAGGAACCTTCACTATGGCCGCTGTTGCAAAGTTGATGACTGATCCGCATCAGTTATTGAAAGGTCCAAATTATACACCATGGAAACATAAGATGAAGGCAATTCTCCAAATGGAAGATTTGTGGGATATTGTTACTGGAGTAGCAACCAGGCCTTCACCAACAGCAGGATCCACAGGTCCTTCAGCAGATCAGATTGCTTTTGACAAGAAAGACAGTAGAGCAAAGGTGCTCATTTTGTTTGTTGTTTCAGATGAAGTGCAACCTCATATAGCTGATAAAGCAAGTGGTAAAGAGGCATGGGATGCCCTTAGAACCATCTATGAGGGGAAGAATGAATCCACCATTCTTCATCTTCAACAACAACTTCATAACCCGAGTTTGAGGCAGGGTGAAACAGTTGAACTCTTTCTGTGCAGAGTGTCTGAGTTGAAAGAGAAATTGAGTTCTCTAGGAGATACTGTGGATGAAAAGCTTCTCATTTCACTTGTGATGAGAGCTTTACCTTCTTCATTTGATATGTTGATAACCTCCATCCAGGTGTCCCAACGACAAATTACCTACATCGAGTTGGTCAATCTGCTCCAACAACAGGAGGCACGCCAACTTCACAAGGATGATTCTTCCAATACAGCCCTATACACCAACAAGCATGGTTCTAGGAAGAAAGGTAATGGGCAAAAAGGAGGCAACTTTCAGAAAGGAGGAAATTCTCAACAGGATACGAAAGGAAAAGGCAAACAACCTCAACAGAAGAAGAGGTGGTGCAAGATCTGTGAGAAAGACAACCATGACACCAACAGGTGTTGGCATAAGAACAAGCAGAAAGGCCAAAACAAACCACAAAATAAGAACAAGCAACCCCAGGTGAATGTTGCTGTTGAAGAATCTGACTCAGATTCTGAATGGGCACACAAGGTGCTCATGACTACCACAGATTCCACTCAGAGGGATCCTATTTGGTATGTCGATTCTGGAGCTAGCAAACATATGACTGGCGACAGATCGTGGTTTGAATCATTTGTGGCCAAAGAGGGCAAACCTGTCACCATTGCTGATGATAAAACCTACAGGGTTCAGGGAGAGGGTACAGTTTTAGTCACTCTTCCTGATGGCAAGTGTCAGATTGACAAGGTCCTCTATGTTCCGGGATTGGCCAACAATTTGTTGTCGATGACACAAATCCTGGACAGAAATATGGTTGTCAACTTTCGTGTTGAGAATGGAAAGAAGTGTTGTACAATTACCAGGAAGGGTAAGCAGATTGCAACAGCTTCATATAAGCATGGCTTATTTGCACTAGATGCTATCTCTACTCCACATGTTGCCATGACTGTCTCTACCAAGGAGGCAACTTCCCTATGGCACAAGAGATATGGGCATCTTAGTTCGGGCTACTTACTTGAGCTCAGCAAGTATGAGATGGTAAAGGGTCTTCCTTCCCTTTCTCGCCACATTGCCAGCTGTGCTCGACCGCTTGGCAAGAAAGCAAAGATAGAGTACCATTTGAGAAGAGCTCTACAAGAGCAAGAAAACCTCTCGGAGCTAATTCACACCGATCTATGCGGTCCTTTCACACCCAACAGTTGTGGAGGGAAGAGGTACTTTCAGTTATTCGTAGATGACTACTCACGAAAGATGTGGGTTTTCTTTCTCAAACTGAAATCGAAGCTTTTGCATTCTTCCAAGCAGTTCAAGAAATCCGTTGAGAAGGAGTCGGGGGCTTCTATCAAAACCCTCCGCTCGGATCGAGGGGGAGAGTTTACCTCTAATGAATTTTCTGCATTCCTAGATAAGCATGGGATCAAGAGACAGTTAACAACTGCCTATACTCCTCAAAAAAATGGAGTTGCTGAGAGAAGGAACCGTTCTATAATGGAAATGGTTCGTTGTATGCTCACAGGTGCAACTCTTGGGCAACAATATTGGGCAGAAGCTGTCACCACTGCAGTGTATCTGTTGAATAGGGCACCCACAAAGGCCCTAAAAGGAATGACTCCACAGGAAGCATGGAGTGGTCGAAAACCCTCCATATCTCATCTACGTATTTTCGGATGTCAAGCTTTCATGCACATACCGAAAGAGAAAAGGAAGAAGCTAGATGAGAAAACACTGAGATGTATTTTTCTTGGATATTCTGAGCACTCTAAAGGATATCGGTTGATAGATCCTTTGACCAAGAAAATTCATATCAGCAGAGATGTTGTCTTTGATGAAGCTTTCACATCACAGAGCACATCTACAGTACACCAGGATATTGTGGAACCTAAGGAAGAGGAGATTCCTTCGTCAACACAGACAGGAGGTCCTTCTACATCTTCTTCACCACCACCGAAGAAGAATCCTAAATGGTGTACAAATACAATCAGAGATGCAAATTTATCCACTCCTCCCAATTTGAATTTGGATAGACCTCGTACACGCAGTATGGCTCAAAAGGAAAGAGAAGCCAGAGAAACTGGTGAGGTTGATGATCTTTGTCAATCTTTTGAGGAACTTTCTCTGACTCCAAGTAGAGAAGTTGAGGATATGGATATTGATGATGACAGGGCATTCATGTCTACCATAGATAGTCTTGAACCTGCATCGGTGCAAGATGCTCTTAGTGAGCCTCAGTGGAAGGCCGCTATGGATACAGAGTATGAGTCTCTGATGAAGAATAAAACTTGGAAGCTTGTTGATCTGCCGCATGGAAAGAAACCTATTGGCTGCAAATGGGTATACAAAGTCAAGTACAAGGTAGATGGAACAATTGATAAGCATAAGGCCCGACTTGTTGCAAAGGGCTATGCTCAAAAGGAAGGCATCGACTATGAAGAAACTTTTGCACCTACTGCTCGGATGACCACAATTCGGGTTATGTGTGCTATGGCAGCACAATATGGGTGGAAAGTTCACCAGATGGATGTCAAAAGTGCCTTTCTTAATGGTGATCTCCAAGAAGAAGTCTATATGACTCAGCCTGAAGGATTTGAAGTGGAAGGCCAACAGCAGAAAGTTTGCAAATTGGTCAAATCCTTGTATGGTCTGAAACAAGCTCCTCGAGCTTGGTATATAAAAATGGACAATCACCTAATGCAACATGGATTTAAGAGATGTCCGTCGGATGCAAACCTCTATTTCAAGAAACAGTGGTTCCGAGATAGTGTTGCTTGTACTCTATGTGGATGATCTCGCTCATTACAGGGAGTTCGAAGATATGATCTCTACCGTCAAAAGAAACTTGTGCAAATCTTTTGAGATGACAGATCTCGGACTTCTCCATTACTGTCTTGGTCTGGAATTCAGCCAGAAGGAGCACACCATCAAAGTGTCTCAGAAAAAGTATGCCAAGACATTGCTCGATAAATATCGCATGACTGACTGCAAGCCAATGGCAACTCCAATGGAGAATGGACTTCAGTTATCGCGATATGATGACTCACCTCAGGTAGATGGTACTCTCTATCGACAGCTGATTGGGAGTCTCATATATCTGACCAATACTAGGCCAGATCTCGTATTTGCTGTCAACTATCTTTCGAGGTTCATGCAGGAGCCTAAGACCACTCATTGGAAAGCAGAGAAAACGTGTTCTTCACTATGTCCGTGGTACTATAGAATATGGCCTAGAATACAAGAGGAACAACAAATTCTTCTTGCAAGGATACACGGACTCCGACTATGCCGGATCATTTGATGATCGCAAGTCAACTTCTGGATACATTTTTCATCTGGGATCCGGTCCTGTCTCTTGGCACAGCAAGAAGCAACAAGTGGTTGCTATTTCTTCAACAGAGGCAGAATATCGCGCCGCACGTGAAGCTGTGTGCGAAGTGATATGGTTACGTCGCATTCTGACAAGTATGGGCCATCCATCAAAATCTCCAATACACTTGTTTTGCGACAATCAGGGTGTTCTGAACCTCGTCAAGAATCCATCCATCATGAAAAAACAAAGCACATTGACACACAATGTCATTTCATTCGAGAGGAAGTTCCAAAGCACCGAATTCAGCTTCAGCACATTCCCACAGATGCTCAAGTTGCAGACATTTTCACTAAGGCACTTGGACGTGTCAAATTTGAATTGTTTCGCAGCTCACTTTGTATTGCAAAATAATGTAAGGGGATGTTAGTAGTCTAGTATAGCTATTAGTTATTACATTACCCAAATAATGTAATAAAGGGGGATGTTAGCGTACTTACCTTTGTCTGTATTTGTTTATTAGACAGACTGTTACAACTTCGTAACAGTGTTTCAGTTCTTCTGTTGCGCCGGTGACTATTCCCGGCAGATGTAAACATTATTTAATTCCCTGCTCAATAATACAATCTAGCTTGCGTTTTACACCCATATAGATATTTCTTTAATCTGAGGACTTTGTTTTCTTGGCATTTTTTTTTTTAAGCAAAAAACCCCTTACGGGGCCACCTTGGTCTAAGATACCATGAACAGGGGGTTCTACACCGTCAAAGTCACCCGGGGTTGCACCCAGCCCTGCCCACACCAACATTATCAATTGGATTTTGGGTATCCAATTCAGCTTTTTGGTAGGGTGGAGATTCGAACCTGGGACCTCCCTTGGAGGATTGCCCTCTCCTCTCCAACTCACCTACAACACATGGGTATAGAATATATGCAACATGTGAGGGGAGAGATTTGAACCTAGGGCCTCTCGATTTCAACTGGAGAGTTTTAACTACTCACTTCCTCTCCAACTCCTCTACATGAGCGGATTTTTCTTGGCCTTCAACTATGTACCCTGGTGGTTGTTTCACATACACTTTCTCCTTCAAATGACCATTGAGAAATGCACTTTTGACATCCATTTGATATATGTTTTTGAGCTACTATAGCAATAACTGTCTTGATTATAGTCATCTTAGCCACATGAGCAAATGTCTCCTCATAATCAATTCCCTCTTGTTGCTTATAGCCTTGAGCTACTAGGCGAGCCTTATAGCGATATAGTGAGCCATATGCTTTATATTTTGTCTTGTATACCCATTTTGTGCCAATGGTATATTTATCGTTGGGTAAATCAACTAACTCCCAAGTGTGATTTCTTTCAATGGAATCCAATTCTTGATCCATGGCATGAACCCATTTAGGATCACCAAGTGCTTCTTTGACATTAGAAGGTTCAGGTTGGCTAAGGACTTTGGCCATTAGGGCATAATTCACTTGGTGTCTTAGGGCTAAAGGCCTTTTACCTATATAGGTGGGCAAATGATTTTGGGATTCATCTATTGTAGATTGAACCCACTTGGGTAAAGGATTGGATGATGTTACTTGATTATTAGGAGGAGATGGAGGACATGGATCATTTGAAGGAATTTCTTCTTATGGATGAATTTCTTGATTTATGAGTGAAGGGGAAGGACTAGATGATATTGTATTCATGAATGGAGCAACTATTTCATTAGTTATTTCTAAAGTGGGGGTCTTAGGAGGATTAGATGGGGGATACTCATGAAAGGTAACATCCCTAGATAAAATGATTTTCTTGGAAACAAGCTCATATAATTTATATGCATTGGCACTATTACTATATCCAACAAAGATGCATTTTGGATCTTATCATCAAACTTCTTCCTTTTCTTATGAGGAATATGAGCATAGGCATCACATCCAAAGACTCCCAAATGGCCTACATAGGGCGTCCTTCCACTCCATGCTTCTTCAAGTGTTCTTTCTTGTAAGGCCTTTGTGTATGACCTATTAGTCAAGTATGTAGCAATAAGAATAGCTTCTTCCCAAAATGAGTTAGGTAATATAGCAACATGTAACATTGATTTTGCCCTATTTGTGATTGTTTGATTCATCCTCTTAGCAACTCTATTTTGTTGCAGGGTATAAGGGGTTGTGAATTGCCTCCTTATCCCATGGTACTTACAAAAATTGAAGAATTCATTGGAGATATATTCTCCACCATTATTTGATATTAAGATGGAGATTTGATAGCCACTTTCTCTTTCAATAAGTGCCATAAATTCTTTGAACTTATCAAGGGCTTGCCACTTATATTGTATTAGGTATGTCCATACCTTTCTGCTATAATCATCAATAAAAGTGATGTAGTATTTAGCCCCAGTATAATATTGAACAAACATTGGCCCACAAATGTCTAAATGAATCAATTGCAAAGGTTTATTGGCTCTCCATGCCTTTCCTGATTCAAAAGGTTGCCTATGGTGTTTGGCTATTACACATGGCTCACAAAAATATTTTGACTACTTAAGATGTGAAAGTCCTTTAACTAATCCTTTTCTAGCCATCATTTGAAGATTATTAAAATTTAAATGTCCCAATATTTCATGCCACATGTACTCCAAAGAAAAAGTTGTTGTTGTATGCAAAGATGTTTGTGTTACATATTTTATAAGGAGGTAGTAAACACCATCCTTTTTTATTCCCATGGCCTTGACATTGCCATTGGGTTCCTTAATGTAGCATTTGTCTTTTTCAAAATAGACATTATAGCCCTTATCTATAAGCTGCCCAATAGAAATAATGCTCCTTTTAAGACCAGACACATACAAAACATCTGTTGCAAGAACATTATTCGCATCATGCAAAGTAAGTGGTGCCTCCCTAACACCTTCAATGGGAAGAGCACTTTCATAACCAAAAGTAATGAATTGATTTGAAGTGGGCTGAACCTTGGTCAACCAATCTTGCCTTCCTGTCACGTGCTTTGCTGCTCCAGAATCAATATACCAAAATTCTTTATCTTCAACATTAATTTGGTTGGCTGCATACAATGTGTTCAGATTATTATTTTGTGGTTCCCCCTATTCTCTTTGCCTTTGATAGCAATTAACAACATTATGATTCCATTTTCCACAATATTCACACCCTTGTTGATTGTTGTATTGATTCCCTTGAGGTCTTGTTTGCCATTTTTGTTGATTATACTACTGATGTGGCTGCTGTTGGTACTGCTGATGTGGCTACTACTGGTACTGCTGATGTTGTTACTACTGTTGTTGACGTGGCTACTGCTGGTATTGCTGACATTGTTGCTGTGGGTATTTTTTATTCTTTCTACCTCTATGATTTTGCTTTTTGACCCTTTTTTTGTTGTAAGGATGTCTTGGTGGTAAAAAATGCTATCGTTGATTCAATTTATTCATCTTTTATTAAGGCTTGCTCATGTTTCTTCAATAGAATCTCAATTTCCTCAAGTGTGGAACTCATTGTTTTTCCACTCAAATCTAACATGGTAGCATAAGAATGAAACTTTGAAGGAAGGCCATGCAACATTATTGGAATAAATTCATTATCTTCTAGAGTTTTACCAGCAGCTAGGAAATCATTCTTAATAGACTTCACTTCCATAAGATAATTTGTAAGTGAGCCTTCCATACATAGATTGTGTAATTTTCATTTGAGATACAATATATTATATTGACTTGGCCTATCAAACAATCTATTGAGAGCATCCCATGCTTGTTTAGGTGTTTTTGCAGCCCTTACAATTTCTTTGCATTGAATTCCCGTAGCTAGCTTGATTAGACTTAAAGCTATTTTGGAATTCTTTTCAAATTGTGATTTTTATTTAGGGTTTGTTGTAGTGAGTGGGTCTTCATTTGCCTGTCTATCTCTCACAAAGTCCCACATGTCATTCATCATAAATATTGATTCCATCTCATACTTCCAATTTGCAAATGTTTGTGCTCCTTCAAGTTTCTTAGTGAGTCCACTTAACAGATTTGTAGTTGCCATGATTTAGAAAAGGATCAAAAGAAAAGGGAGCTCAAATAAGGATGAAATTTGAACCACAAGTGCCAAATTAGAGCCCTCAAAAAAATCTAGGGTACACCGCTGAAGATCCAGAGGAGGGTTTGCCTAGTTTTTCCACTCTGAATCTTCAAGTGATTCCAACAATGGGAGGGCTAAGTTGAACACAAGTGGCCTATTTTCCCAAAGATGCCTTTATACCGAACTTCTCAATATACCCGCCCTTACGTGAGGGAGACTATAAGTATTTGAGCAGTTGATACATGGAACATAGGCGATTCTGAAAGGGAGAAAACTGCCAGGCCTTTATACCAAACTACTCAATAACCCACCCTTACATGAGGGGGACTATAAGTTTTTGAGAAGTTGATACATGGAACATAGGCATTTTTAAAATGGAATAACCTGCCAGACCTCTATACCAAACTACTCAATAAACCGCCCTTACATGAGGGAGACTATAGGTATATGATCAGATTGATACGTGGAACATAGGTGGTTATAAAAATGTGATGCTTGCTTGCTTCTTTTAGAATTGTTACAATAGATGTGCTAATGTATTATTGCTTTTGAGAAGATGCTTGTATGTGTTTGCTTGCTTGTATTTGGCTTAGTTTCAAGTGTGTATGCAATGGAACTACACTTGATTACAATTATAAAACCCAAAGTCATGCAAGGGTAATAGCAAGCATAAAATGTAGACAAAGTCCAAATAGAAGATGCAAGCAAAAAACACCAAGTGGCCAAGAGAGTGCCACAAAATGACTCCACCAGCAAGGGACAAGGGGCCCTAAATCACCCCTTGAGTTGATGATTTGTATTGGAAACTTGGCTAAAGAATTAGCCCCAAATGTGCTTGAAATTGATACAAGTTCAATGCCTTCAAGGATAAAATTACCCCCAATCTTGCCAAATTGAATGAATAACTTGCCCTAAAGTCCCCCAAAGACTTAGAATTGAGCCTTTCACAAGTTTGCCAAACTTTTTGTTCAAGAGTGTCAGATGCAATCGAAAATGCACTCTGATTTACAATCTCAACTTCAAATTAGATTTTAGTTGAGTAAATGATCTAAAAAACTGAAAAATTATTTCACCAATAGATCCCTCTCTAAATGCTCTTTCCAATGACAATATATAAGCCTATAGTCGGCTACAAATTGATGCTTAAAAAATAAAAAAATATATATAACAACCTTGAAAAAGTGTGCAGCTCCGGGACTTCCCAAATGGTCACCCGTCCGAGTTGTGCTCTGAAATTTGATGCTTAGCTTGAGAGTTTTTATAAAATTTCTGCTAAAATTCCAACTTCCTTATGAGGACTTGAATATCAAAGTAACACATATAAAATGTATTTTGCTGCAAGTACTTTGAATATTTTAATTCAACTTCAGGACATCATTTTAAAAAATTCTTGAGCTTTGAGATCCAAGTTGGAAGGTACGAGGCATGTCCTCCTATTGTTCTCTTCCTTAATTTTATATCTCTTATGATTCACTGCCACGATGACACTCCATGCAAGGGAGAATGTTGCCTCCGTGTAAATTGCCTTTTACAACTTAACTTTGACTTTTTTTTTTTGAAATTTAAATTTTAAATAGCACCCGCCTAATGCTGGCGTGAACCCCACCAATGGAAAATGGGATTATAATGATCTATGAAGAAACACTTTAAAAGGAACCCCAATAGTGACTATATTTTTAATAACCAAAACAAATATGTGGGCCTTAACTTCATTTCACCCCGTGCCCAGGTTTTAGTGCAGTGAAAGGCGAATCAGAAGATAAAAACGGTTAATACTGCATTAACTAAACAATAATCAGAACTATCAGTTCAGTTGAGACCTTACGATTTGGTGAAATTTTCCGAACTTGCGCAGCATCCCACGCTGTTGTTCAATCCACGACTGGTGCAATGACGGTTCAATTTGCAATCACACGGTTTCTTCTTCACGTGCTCCAGTTTGAGCTTCAGTTTTGGCTATGTAGAGATTCTGACGATGGAGGTGTCGTCAATCAACCAGAAGACTTGCACGTTTATCAGTTTAATAGAAGTAGCAAACATGGGATTGTTGAAAATATCCAGCTCTTATTTTTTTATCATGTATTACAAATGTCAAAGCAGGTCGCTACTCGCGAGAAAATCCACAGGGGGCCAATGCATTCACAACAGAAGGTAATGGTCTCGTCTCTTCACACACTCAATAAAAAAATACCCCAAACCGCAGGGATCGTTTACGTCCGCGTCAGGCCTCGATATCACGTCGATCTCGATAGAAAAATAGTTATCAAAAAATAGGAACAATCTTTCAGTTTAAAAAAAAAATACTCCCGCACAGCAGATCTGAATGACATGACTTTAACGAAAGTGGTGGCGGCAGTCCGAATTTTGCCAGTTGATATTAAACCAATCCGTGGAAACAAGTTTCCCCTTTAAGCCTCTGGGGCCGTACTGGAATTTGTGTGCCTGCAGAGATCTGATGGCAATACCTCCAAATCAAAAGGGTCTCAAAAAAATCAAAGGACCACTTCATCAAATTTGCAAACACCTTGAGTTCAAAACTTCAACTTTCATCAGCAAAGTGAAGGGACTGTACCTACAAATAGAAACAACTTGTCAAAGTAAAACAAAAAATTCTTATTTTCCTCTGTCCGAGAGCATCGTCTTTTTGAAAAATGTTACAGAAAGTGGATCCTTCAAAGTCTATGCGATTAAGAGACCTCAGAAACTGTAGAGTTTTAGACAAGTTGGGACCACCAACGAACAAGAGGCTATGCCTTTAAATGGATGTATCCGTATATATGTGTTTGGCTGGCTGGATTAAGGATGTCTATGACTAGGCCCTCAACAACAACAACACAGAATGGCTTTGTTATGACGGTATTGGTAGGAGCGAAAGAATATTTCCATGTGAAGAATATTCATAGCTCTGGATACAACACAACTTAGGCTTAAATTCTCCTTTTCTCATTCACAGGATCAACTTAGCAAGTGAAGAGGATACTACGGAGAAAATAAATTCAATCTTAAAAAAAACTTTCAGACCCTAAGGGTCCCCATAGACGGATCTCACCGCTTTGATACCAGATGTTGGGACTGAACAAAAGACATGTTTTATTTACAAGTTATCTTACAATATAAAAGCATCAAGCTTAGGAGGGAGATATGACAAGTGTCATAAGCTCCACTCCAAGTATCTTTCATAAGACACCACTCCAACTCAAACTAAAGACAGGGACAAGTGGCAGAAGACAAATGTCAACCTGTCAAGTATAGGCATAGTGCACATTATAACAATAATAATATTCTAACATTCCCCCTTAATGTGCACTATCTTAAAAAGACAAGTCAACACTCCAACTCAAACTGAAGACAGGGACAAATGGCAGAAGACAAATGTCAACCTATCAAGTATAGGCATAGTGCACATAATAATAATAATAATAGTCTAACAATCCATTTAGTGAACCTCCTACTATTTTGAAGCAACACAAAATGATCATATGAATAGAGTTCATGCAATCCATAAAGGTGAAAGTAGCTATGTAGCAAAACTTACTTTATCTAATAAAATTATTAGTTAAAAGGTATGACATGTGCTTCTCAATCTAACCATTAACACAAAATATGGTCAAATGGACCCATTTACAATAAAAAACTTATTATCATTAAGAGAAAGGAAATTAAATCCAAATTTATATGATAATTATACTTTACCTACATAGAATCCTTTCAATCAAGACATCCCTTATCCTAATTCTAAGTGTTATGATCTCCATCATCATCCATATAAGTAAATAAAGAATTATTTGGGAGGGATTTTGATGGTATTCCTACTATAATATGATCTCTACATATTGAAAAATATTTGATACCACTTGGGTATAAGAAGAGGGAAAAATATGGAAACACATTATCAGAAGCAACATCAAGAACAAAAGACACCATCAAATCATTCTAATTTATAGCATAAGAAGGAACACCAACTTCCATGATTAATGATATAAGCAATGGAGGATCAACCATAGGAGAAAAAGTAGCCATATAATTGGAAGAGGAAAATCATCATAATCATCCAAGTATGAGAAGAATAATACCTCATCTAAAAGGGCCACAACTAGGATTTCAAGATTAATGTCTAGTAGAAGATAAACAAGCTAGAGAAGAATCAATGAGAAAATCTAAAAACTTGGGTCAATAATTTCTTGAAGATGAAATCACTATACAATTTTCTATTCAAAGTATGTAATCTAAATGCTTTATCATTTACTTACAACCAAAGGTCCCAAGATGTAACAACCCCATTTGTTTCTACAATTTTTGTTTTTGTATATATATAAACATACATCTTTCATATTTCATGCGGCAAGGGTCATAATCATGAACTAAGATAGAATCATTCCATTTGGATTGTAAATTATCAAGGCAAACAGCATAAAAAAATATTATGACTTGATAAGAGTCATTCTTAAGTAGAAGTGATCAACTTCTACAATACCCTCATACCACTCGAATATGGGAATGCTGGCCAAACGTTAAAATTCATCCCCCTTAAATGGGAAATCACCCTTAACTAAGTCATAGTATATAGGTGAATGCCTTGAAGATGGTAACCCATAATAATGAAATAACATCAACAATGGTTATTCATAGATCTTAGATCCAACCCACCCCTTCTTGATGGGGTCTCCAAGATAAAAAAATCACTACACATGATTAAAATTACATAATCCATGGAATGTCATGATTATACTACCTTATACTTCTTAAGGCTTATTTGTCCATCATTTTTATTTAGGCAACCCTTTTGTTATGAATCAATTAAGTTCATTACCAAAGTACATTATTTGTCCATTATGGGAGTTCCCATTTTTCATTCACATTCAAATTAGAATGTAAAGTCTAGTTTGGTTCACAACCCAAGTTCCAATTGCCTCTTCGTGGTTTCCAGCCCACTTCAAGTTTCCACTCGGATTAATCCATATTTATTATCATAATATTTTAGGTTAACCATGAATTTTTATGAGGTGGAACTAATTCGATTAATCCTTGAGGGATATAATCCATTACATTATGATTCAACACATGAGATATCCAATTGAGCAAGATTTACATTCCATTACATGCTCTATTTTTTTTACATCCACACAACCATAGAATACATTAAGAGCTAGTTATCAAAAGGGTAAAGCTAGCTAACTACATCATACATAATTACTCATTACATCCTAAAAAATAATTGATATAATCATATATCATTAAATCATCAACTTATTAAGCATACATTCTTTGTATCATAGTACACATTGCATAACTGTTTCATCAAGCATTTAACCATCTCATCCACTTAAATCATTTTTATTTTGAAGTAAAGATAACATGTACAAGAAATAACACATAAAACCACAAATAGAGTGACACATTGTTTATCCTAGAAATCCTCATGGGGAATAAACCCAGCCTCCAAAATATGTATTTTTCTCATATTCATAAACTTAGGATGTCAAATATTACACATATATAGAAGGGCGACTATGGGTCCCTTTCAATCAATTATAAATGGCAAGGAATACAACCATTGCTTATCAAATTCATGATGCAATTAGAGAATTTTCCCAATTTCCTTATCTAAGTCATCATTATATTAAGGTATTTACCATACCAAAGAGGAATCCATCTATCCTTTTAAACTCATGATGCAATTAAGGAATATTTTCTAATTCCTTTCTCTAAGTCATCATTGTATCATTAAGGTATTTTCCATGCCAATAAGGAGTCCAACTGCCCCCTTTAAACTCATAATGCAATTAAAGAATCTATGGATTCTAAGCCATCCTAAGAATTTTCATATGTTTATGATAATCATCGAAATCTTATTTTGGAGAAGTCGTATCAATGTTAGAGAGAACCATATAAGTTCCCTCAAGAACGAATTCCAATTTCATTCTATATAATTGACACAAATTCAATCCATAAATTAATGTCCCATACCATTAATTCATTAATAAACCATTCTTACTAGCTTAATAATTTAAGTTATTAATTTGAGTTATCTAACATCTTATAATTATATCCTATTGTAACAACCCACGCTAGCAAACTTTCTCCTTAGTATTAGGTTAATAGAAGTAAACCCATAGAGGTTTAGCATGGGTGATATAAATCTCATTATACTAAAGCTATTTCCTTTGATTATATACAAATCAATAGGGGTCTAATTCCCAACATATTAATCAATTCAATTGATTCTCAATTACTATCAATTTTGCTTTCTAAATTTGATCCAAGATTCATTTCACTACTTTTCAAATCCTATCAATTCATTTTCCAATTGTGAGCTAAAGATGCATCAAATATCCAACATGATTTTTGTATTTCAATCCAAAGTTGTATCTGAAATCAATTCATTTTCATGACTGGATCATAATATGCATTCAAAAATTTCATCCGCTATCATAAATTTTACGTGAATGCATTGATCAACTATTACCAATTTTTTCCAAAATTTGAGCCAGCATAATCTCTGTTTATTTTGCTAATTTGGTTGTCCAAAATCCAATCCAAAGAATATTTCTCTTATCTCTAAATGATACCAAACTGGCCTCCAAGATTTGCTTTAATACTATTTAATCAATCTCTCAAGGAGGAAATCCTCATAAATTCCCATAAATCATCTAGCATCAAGGTCCATCTCTAAATAATTTACTTTTATAATCCCAATCATCAATGCCATTCCTTCGATTGTTAAATATGGTTTGGAAGAGTCTCGTACCTCTTCCTGGATGGACACCAAGATCATCCATTCTTCTAATGGATTCCATTAATTAAAAATATCATAGTATGTATTTTACATACTATAATCATTACCTCCATTTACTTCCCATATTTAACATAGAAAGTCTCCAAGCATGAATAAACAATTCATTCATCATAACATGGATTAATTCTTAATCCCATTCATCATTTATATGCAAACATTCATCACATATTTGTAACAACTCATAATTATATCCTATTGTAACAACTCATGTTAGCCAACTTTCTCCTTAGTATTAGGTTAATGGAAGTAAACCCTTAGAGGTTTAGCGTGGGTGATATAAAGCTCATTATACTAAAGCTATTTCCTTTGATTATATACAAACCAATAGTGGTCTAATTTCCCATTGAATACAACATATTAATCAATTCAAGTGATTCTCAATTGCTATCAAATTTGCTTCCTAAATTTGATCCAAGATTCATTTCACTACTTTCCGAATCCTATCAATTATTTTTCCAATTTTGAGCTAAGGATGCATCAAATATCCAACATAATTTTCGTATTTCAATCTAAAGTTAGCTCTCAAATCAATTCATTTCCATGACTGGATCACAATATGCATTCAGTAATTTCATCCGCTATCATAAAGTTTATGTGAATGCATTGATCAACTATTACCAGATTTTTCCAAAATTTGAGCCAACATAATATTTGTTTATTTTTCTAATTTGGTTGTCCAAAATCCAATCCAAAGAATATTTCTCTTATCTCCAAATGATACCAAATTTGCCTACAAGATTTGCTTTAATACTATTCAATCAATCTCCCAAAAGAGGAAATCCCCATAAATTTGCATAAATCATTTAGCATCAAGGTCCATCTCTAAATAATTTACTTTTATCCAATCCCAATCATCAATGCCATTCCTTTGATTGTTTGGAATGTTTGGAAGAGTCCCATACCTCTTCCTGGATGGACACCAAGACCATCCATTATTCTAATGGATTCCATTCATTAAAAATATCATAGTATGTATTTTATATACAAAATCTATAATTCCTCTAAAATCATTACTTCCATTTACTTCTCATATAAAGTCTCCAAGCATGAATAAATAATTCATTCATTAATAATTTCATAACAAGGATTAATTCATAATCCCAACCATTATTTATATGAAAACATGCATCACATATTTGTATATCACATACAAAGAAATCACCAATCATGAATAGATGATTCATCCATCCTTAATATTTTCATAAATAAGGATTGATTCATAATTCCAACCATCATTTGTTTGGAATATCACCAAACTTAGGGAAGAGTCCCATACCTCTTCCCAAGGAATGGACACCAATCCAATCCTTCCCCACAACTAGAAGGTCATCCACTCATCCTTCTAGGTTAATTCATGTACAAAATTGGTCATAAAAGTATCCTTAATATGGATACTATACATACCAAGTTCATAATTCCTTTTATTCATTCAATCCACTAACTAAGTGGTCTCAAGTATGAGTTCAATTTCATTATCACATTATAAAATAATACACACAAAGGAAGGAAATTAAATGGTTCCCAACATATCTAAATTTCATCCTTTAATCCAAAATTTTCTTTGTAATCAAACAATAGCTAATCTCCATAAGAACAATCATTTATAATTTATACAGAATAGATTCCATGAATATATCTATTCATAAGAGAATTCCTAAAACTCCAATTGAATAAACCTTATAGTAACAAAACTAAAACCCAATATTTGGGCCCAAATATTAAAGAATGGAAATTATTAATATAAATAAGAAGATTGGAGAGTGAGCTACTATACATTTCATTCTATTCATACCCTTACTATGAGGAATCTATTATATATTCCTATGATATTTATTAGACTCTGGAGTACAAAATTTTGTGAGGAAATAATACATAGACAACGCTAGCTATGTATGATTAAATCCATATCTAATCCAATGAAGGGTTATTAGCAAACTGTCCAAGTTCCACTACTTAATTTATAACCACTTTCATAGTTTTTTATGAAACAATGATACCTCTTAATTTTGGAACTCATCCAAATATAGTGAGTGAGGTTTTATCTAAGGTTTTAACACTATACTCCTTAACCGGATTCGCTCATGGACACAACTTTCCTACGTCATCCCATAAGAAGGGAAACCATGTAGAAAGCCTTGTTATTCATCCAAACAAATAATCTTTATAAAATCTATTTCAATCTTCACATAGTGAGGCTTTTTAGCCTGTGTCCAAGTATTATAACATTAATGAAGCGATGGTTTTTTGATGGCAATCATAACATTTTGAGGGCTTAGTTTACCTAGAGAAAAGGTGAATTCAGTCACCATACTTCATCATAGCATCTTTGATTCATCGAAGGTTGTTTCCAGATCAGTTACAAATTTATACTCAAATCTTCGAAGGCCTCAAATAAAAACTCATAGCAATAATTAAATAAATATAATGTTCGAATATAACAAAGGGTGATTAAGCCATTGCAGATGTTGGCATCATCATAGATTATTTAGTGTATATATATATTTTTTCAATAATAATGGTGAAACAATTTTTGAGATACACTAAAATATACTTTCGACGTAGTGATCATGGGGTTTAAGATTCGAGTTTAAACACAGTCAGAAGGAGTATTAAAGTGGAATGAAATTCCAACATGAGAGTATACCAACGAAGCTAAATAAATTGAATCTCATACAGATCTTCTGAACCCAAGATTACAATTAATAGTCCTAGCTTTGTGATGACAATCCATGGATTCGAAACCAACAAAGTCTATTAGCAAGGGAATGTACTACTCTGGGTTATTGAGTTTAGATATGACTATTATCACTGCAAGGTGTATACTCTAACCCAACCGTTGTAATCACATTTGTGTAGAAGGTGGTTTTATAAGATAAAAATCGTCAGTGGCAGAGCGGTTTTAGGTTGATGATTTAGCTATGAATAGAGGGCCTTATAATCAAAGTAACATTCATCATGGTGGTGAACAAAAATTGATCTATTGCCTTTCTCACTATGGATTGCATAACTGGGATAGTAGCAAAGCTTCTAGAATCGAATTGGAGAGTGTCGATGTTAGGGAAAATTGTCATGCATAAATATAAGGCTAGCATTCACAACTACCCAAGGATCTGTTTAGACAACAACTGGTTGGCTTAGATCTCAACACTGCCAACAACAATGCTCATAGACATGCACAAGGATAGTATATGTTGTCAAGGTCTAGTTTGACCAACTAATGAAAAGAGTTTCACCCTTTAAAAAGAGTCACTTAATTATAAGATTATCCATACAATCAAATCGAAGATCAATCACAAGGGTCTAATATATACACCTAAGAATGAATCTATATGGAAGTCATTTATGGCTAGGAATAATTATTAAAATACACTATAAAATTTTATAGAACTAGATTAGATAGTCAAAAATGATTTTAATTCATTTCCAGCCAAACAAACATCCAACTATTCGTAAAAGAAATAGAGTGGAAAGTTCCAACCTGGGACTTCCGTAAGGTAAAGCTTCCTTGGCTCTTCTTCCTTCTCCAACCTTCTCCAGCCTAATCTTCTCTCATAACATAACATAGCATAACCCCTTTTTTCTCAATCCCAATGGGGATTTATAGCTCTCTTTCTTCTTAGACAAGAAAGAGGTTTCTAAATATATATATTTTATTTATTTTATTGTTTTTGCTTTCTTTCCTTCAGAAAAGATGCCTTTAAATATAAATTTTATTTATATTTCTTTTTGCTTTCTTTCTTATCTTTTTCTCACCCCAAGTTAAAGCTTCCCTTATATATATATATATATATATATATATATATATATATATATATATATATATAATGGAAAGGGAATCCATAAAGATAAGAGTAGAATCTTATCCATTATTTCAACCTTCCCAAAGTAACCTTGTGTTAGGAAAGATTGATTTTTCTTTAATTCTTCAAGGTAGTTTTTTTTAATCCAATTTAAAATTGAACAAGCTCATAAAAAGCAAACTACCTAATTTCCTTCTAAAATGAAGGTAATTAAATTAATTAAGCATATTTAAAAAGTAAATCTCTACTCTAGAAGTTGACCAATTTAATGCCCAATTTAGCATTAATTGACTTCACAAGGATACCAACCTAGGAGATAAGTCCCATTCCCATACGTAGAAGGGCTTGCCAAAATGGGTCGTGACATACTACCCCCCTTAGAATGAACACAGTCCCTTGTGTTTGCTAAGGTCAGAAGGTAGGAAGGGTATATAATGCAACAATGTATCCTTTAGAACATTAAAAGATATCAATAAAGCATTAACTATTATAAATTAGCAATCATAGGCAACCATGTAATCTCAAGTTTACCCCCTTATTTTATCTTTCTATGGATGATCTCTGATAGCTCTTGCTATCACCGTCCTACTCGATGCATCCATATATGGTCACCATCCATGTCATTACCCATAATATGGCATCATTGATCACCTGTGAGAGTACCAGGACCTATAATGCAACAAGAATATCAGCAGTACCATGTCCTATATGCAAATAAACATTCATATTGTCTCATAGATAAATGTTGATACATCCATCAATATATTTATTAATGCATATTTATATATCATCAAAGCATCATCTAATGCAATATAATTCAACAATAATAGTATTACATATTGTTTTCAAACAAGAGAAATAGTCTTTTATTTCTTCCACTTTTTCTCAAGTGGATTTTTTTTTATTGCATAGGTTCTACTAGTCCTTGCATTATTTCATAACAAACAATAAAACATAGTTTTTGGCATAGTTTCCACTTTGCCTAAGTGGTCCATAGTTCAACCTGTATTATTACATAGCATCATTAAATAAACAAGGATAGTGTCTTTTCAAAATATTGTGCTTCCTCATAGTTTTGGAGTGAAATTCTAGAATTTTAGTTGATTTCATTGGAATGACTAAGGGATTCACCATCATTCGTGAGTGATAGAGTAGCTTGCCCTTCCAAATTTGGACTTTCGGTGGCAACGTGGATTTTGTGATTCATCACAATTTTACTTGTTCCTGCACGTTGTGGGCATCTTTTTGCATAAGGTTGTCCTTTACATGCAAAGCATCCCTCTAGAGGACCTACATGTTTCTTTCCCTTTTCCTGCACAATGGAAGATGATTCTTGTAACTCATTAGTCTCGATTTTCTGGAGTCCCTTCTTGAAGCAATCTTGCTTCTTTTTTCGATTTTGTTCTTGCTCCCACTTCATAAAACCGACACTCTTTCTCTTCCTTAAAATTTGTCGTTCGAGTTCTGACAAAATGGCATAATTGAAAATAGGCCTCTTTTCTTGTGAATTGGACTTGCCTTGCAATGTCCCAGATTTGCACTTTTGAGCTTCCAAGTTATCTAGCAGTTGGCCTTGTTGGACCAGTTGTTTCTTAAGATCATTTACTTGTTCTCTCAACTCAGAATTCATCGCAAAAAGGTCCTCCACCATTTGGTTTAATATTTTTGACTTTCCTCCAAGACTTTTAGTTTGCTTCATCTTGCGAGATAATGTGTCCTCTTCGCTTCCCGCTTTAGGGGCCATTTCTTGATATATAAAGAATGGTGTTAGATTACAATATTTCCTCAAGTTGTAATTCTAACTTCTATCCCCTATATTTAATGTCTTAATTGATAAAATTCATCTTTGTTCATGGCTACCATTGCTAGTCTATTAAGGCTATAACGAACTAGCTTACTCATGGAATAGTCACTTCTTATATAAAAACACATGTTTACGACCTTCCAGAGTTTAGTCTACTGACACACAGAACATATTGCTTTAAGACATATTTCAATGCTTAGATAGCACAAAGCACATTACGACAAAGCAAGATGATATCTTCAACCATGGTAAAGGTTCAGGTTGTAGCTATCTTTGGGTGAACCATTGCTAAAAAAAATAGCAATCCACCAAAATTTAATCCAAGAACATCTATAGTTCGATGATGGGTAGTTCTGTGACTACGCTCTTTGGACTATATCAAAGATATTTATCTTCTTTTAGGCTATTTCTAGGGACTAAATTTCACTTAATTCCCATTCACACAATGTTCCATTTTGAGCCATTTGACCTAGGCAATTAACAAGTTATCCATAATAATTTGATAACCTTAATTCAAGGGGTCCTTTAGCGGATTTGCACCAACTTATGATCCCTCTTGTTCATACGCACCTGAAAATAAGGAGTAAGTCAAGAAACATAGATGTCGAGTAGTTTTCCAAAAGAGTCTAAGGTACACCACTTAAAACCCATGGAAGGAGGGTTCACTTAGCTCTTCCACTTTCGAACAACTATGGATCTATTCATGGGGAATAGAACTCAGACATCGACAATCTCAAGTATTGACTTGTCCTTACCAAGCGTGCATTGTTTAGAGTTATGGATCTTATATTTTGAGTTTCTCTCATGCTATTATTTCATGCCCAAATATTTTTCTAACCTAGATCTAACTAGAATCTATTAGTTAGCCTGGGCTCTGATACCAACTATAACAACCCCATTTGTCACCAATATATATATTTATATATATATAAATACACATTCATATTTCATGAGGCAAGGGTCATAATCATGAACTAAAATAGAATCATTCCATTTGGATTGTAAGCTATCAAGGCAAATAACATCAAAATATATTAAGACTTGATCAGAGTCATTCTTAAGTAGAAGTGATCAGCTTCTACAATACCCTCATATCACTCGGATATGGGAACGTTGGCCAAGCATTAAACTTCATCCCTCTTAAAAGGGAAATCACCCTTAACTAAGTCCTAGTATATAGGTGAATGCCTTGAATATGGAAACCCATCATAATGAAATAACCTCAACAATGGTTATTCATAGATCTTAGATCCAACCCACATCTTCCCGATGGGGTCTCTAAGATAACAAAATCACTACACATGATTAAAATTACATAATCCTTGGAATGTCATGATTATATTACCTTATACTTCTTAAGGCTTATTTGTCCACCCTTTTTATTTAGGCAACCCTTTTGTTATATGAATCAATTAAGTTCATTACAAAAGGATATTATTTATCCATTATGGGAGTGCCCATTCCTCATGCACATTCAATTTAGAATGTAAATTCTGGCTTGGTTCACAACCCAAGTCCCAATTGCCTCTTCGTGGTTTCTAGCCCACTCCGAGTTTCCACTTGGATTAATCCACAATTTATTATCATAATATTTTAGGTTAACCATGAATTTTTATGAGGTGGACCTAATTCAATTAATCCTTGAGGGATATAATCCATTACATTATGATTCAACACATGAGATATTCAATTGAGCAAGATTTACATTCCATTACATTCTATTTTTTGCATCCATACAACCATTGAATACATTAAGAGCTAGTTATCAAAAGGTAAAGCTAGCTAACTACATCATACATAATTACTCAATACATTCCAGAAAATAATTGATATAATCATATATCATTAAATCATCAACTTATTAAGCATACATTCCTTGCATCATAGTACACATTGACATAATATAAGAATTGCATAACTATTTCATCAAGCATTTAACCATCTCATCCACTTAAATCATTTTCATTTTGAAGTAAAGGCAACATGCACAAGAATTAACACATCAAACCACAAATAGAGTGACACATTGTTTATCCTGGGAACCCTCATGGGGAATAAACCTAACCTCCAAAATATGTACTTTCCTCATATTCATAAACTTAGGATGTCAAATATTACAAATATAGAAGGGCCACTATGGGTCCCTTTCAATCAATTATACATGGCAAGGAATACAACCATTCCTTATCAAATTCATGATGCAATTAGGGAATTTTCCCAATTCCCTTCTCTAAGTCATCATTATCATTAAGGTATTTACCATACCAAAAAGGAATCCATCTATCCTTTTAAACTCATGATGCAATTAAGGAATCTTTCCTAATTCCTTTCTCTAAGTCATCATTGTATCATTAAGGTATTTTCCATGCCAATAAGGAGTCCAATTGCCCCTTTTAAACTCATGATGCAATTAAAGAATCTATTGATTCTAAGCCATCCTAAGAATTTTCATATGTTTATGATAATCATCGAAATATTATTTTGGAGAAGTCATATCGATGTTAGAGAGAACCATATAAGTTCCCTCAAGAATGAATTCCAAATTCATTCTACATAATTGACACAAATTCAATCCATGAATTAATGTCCCATACCATTAATTCATTAATAAACCATTCTTACTAGCTTAATAATTTAAGCTAGTAATTTAAGTTATCTATCATCTCATAATTATATCCTATTGTAACAACCCATGTCAACCACCTTTCTCCTTAATATTAGGTTAATAAAAGTAAACCCTTAGAGGTTTAGCATGGGTAATATAAAGCTCATTATACTAAAGCTATTTCCTTTGATTATATACAAACCAATAGGGGTCTAATTCCCATCATATTAATCAATTCAATTGATTCTCAATTGCTATCAATTTTGCTTCCTAAATTTGATCCAAGATTCATTTCACTACTTTTCGAATCCTATCAATTCTTTTTCCAATTGTGAGCTAAAGATGCATCAAATATCCTATACAATTTTTATATTTCAATCCAAGGTTAGCTCTCAAATCAATTCATTTCCATAACTGGATCCCAATATGCATTCAGTTATTTCATCTGCTATCATAAAGTTTACAAGAATGCATTGATAAACTATTATCAAATTTTTCCCAAAATTTGATCCAACATAATCTCTAATTATTTTGCTAATTTGGTTGTCCAAAATCCAATCCAAAGAATATTTCTCTTATCTCCAAATGATACCAAATTTACCTCCAAGATTTGCTTTAATACTATTCAATCAATCTCTCAAAAGAGGAAATCCCCATAAATTCCCATAAATCATCTAGCATCAAGGTCCATCTCTAAATAATTTACTTTTCTAATCCCAATCATAAATGTCATTCCTTTGATTGTTAGGGATGTTTGGAAGAGTCCCATACCTCTTCCTGGATGGACACCAAGATCATCCATTCTTCTAGTGGATTCCATTCATTAAATATCAAATAAATCATAGTATGTATTTTACATACAAAATCTAAAATAAAATCATTACTTCCATTTACTTCTCATATTTAACATAGAAAATCACCAAGCATGAATAAATAATTCATTCATCATAACAAGGATTAATTCTTAATCCCATTCATCATTTATATGCAAACATGCATCACATCTTTGTATATCACATACAAAGAAATCACCAATCATGAATAGATGATTCATCCATCCTTAATATTTTTATAAATAAGGATTGATTCATAATTCCAACCATCATTTGTTTGGAATATCACCAAACTTAGGGAAGAGTCCCATACCTCTTCCCAAGGAATGGACACCAATCCAATCCTCTTAAACTAGAAAGATTACCACTCATCCTTCTAGGTTAATTCATGTATAAAATTGGTCATAAAAGTATCCTTAATATGGAAACTATACATACCAAGTTCATAATTCCTTTTTATTCATTCAATCCACTAAATAAGTGGCCTCAAGTGTGGGTTCAATTTCATTATCACATTCTAAAATAATACACACAAATGAAGGAAATTAAATGGTTCCCATCATATCTAAATTTCATCCTTTAATCCAGAATTTTATTTTGTAAACAAAAAATAGCTAATCTCCATAAGAACAATCATTTATAATTTTTACAGAATAGATTCCATGAATATATCTATTCATAAGAGAGTTCCTAAAACTCCAATTGAATAAACCTTATAGTAACAAAACTAAAATCCAATCTTTGGTATCTGCTTGTTGTGGTGCAGTGGTAAATGCTCTGGGTGTTGGTAGAGGCTGACCTAGGTTCCATTCCCCTTGTCTCCATCTTGTAGATATATGGTATAGTTAGGAATGTCCTATGTGCTGGTAGAGTTTGACAAGGCTCCATTCCTCCTATGCCCAACCTGTTGAAAGTGGCACCCCGAAAGGGGTGTTTCCACTAAAAATAGTTTTACCCAGTGTTGTAGGTGAGTTGGAGAGGAGAGGGCAATCCTCCAAAGGAGGTCCCAGGTTTCAAATCTCCCCCAAAAGGGGAACAAAATCCAATTGATAATGTGGGGGGCCACCAACAAAACCCTTGTTCGGTCCCCAAGGGGCCCCAAGGGTTTCCAAAAAATCCAATCTTTGGGCCTGAAGATTAAAGAATGGAAATTATTAATATAAATAAGAATATTGGAGAATGAGCTACTGTACATTTCATTCTATTCACACCCTTACTATGAGGAATCTATTATATATTCCTATGATATTTATTAGACTCCAAAATATAAAATTACACAAGGAAAAAATACATAGACAACGCTAGTTACGTATGATTAAGTCCATATGTGATCCAATGAAGGGTTATTAGCAAACTGTCTAAGTTCCATTACTTAATTTATAACCACTTTTATAGCTGTTTATGAAACAGTGATACCTCTAAATTTTGGAACTCATCCAAATGTAGTGAATGAGGTTTTATCTAAGGTTTTAACACTATAATCCTTAACCAGATTTGCTTATGGACACAACGTATTTCCTAAAAAACCTACATCATCCCTTAAGAAGGGAAACCATGCGAACTACCTTGCTATCCACCCAAACAAATATTTTTTATAAAATCTATTTTCAATATTCACATAGTAAGGATTTTTAGCATGTGTCTAGGTATTATAACATTAATTATGCGATGGCTTTTTGATGGCAAATGTAGTATTTTGAGGGCTTAGTTTACCCAGAGAAAAGGTAAATTCAGTCACCATACTTCATCATAGCATCTTCGATTCATAGGAGGTTGTATCTAGATCAGTTACAAATTTATACTCGAATATTCATAGGCCTCAAATAAAAACTCATAAAAATAATTAAATAAAGATAATGTTTGAATATAACAATGGGTGATTAATCCATTACAGGTGTTGACATCATCACAAATTATTTAGTGTATATATTATTTTTCAATAATAATGGTGAAACAACTTTTGAGATACACTGAAAGATACTTTTGGTACAATGATCATGGGGTTTAAGATTTGATTTTAAACATAGTAATAAGGAGTATTAAAGTGGAACGAAATTACAACATGAGTGTATACCAGTGAAGCTAAATAAATTGAATCTCATACATATCTTCAGAACCCGAGATTACAATTAATAGTCCTGGTTTTGTGATGACAATTCGTGGATTCAAAATCAACATAGTCGATTAGCAAGGGAATGTAATACTCTGGGTTATTGACTTCAGAGATGACTATTATCGCTGCAAGGTGTATACTCTAACCCAACCATTGTAATCACAGTTGTGTAGAAGGTGGTTTTATAATATAAAAATCATCAGTGGTAGAGAGGTTTTATGTTGATGATTTAGCTGTGAATAGAGGGCATGATAATCAAAGTAACATTCATCATGGTGATGAACAACAACTGATCTATTATCTTGCTCACTATGAATTGCTTAACTGGGATAGTAGCAGAGCTTCTAGAATAGAATTGGAGAGTGTCGACATATAAATATAAAGCTAGCATTCACAACTACCTAGGGATCTATTTAGACAATAACTGGTTGGCTAAGATCTCAAAATTGCCAACAACAATGCTCATAGACATGCACAAGGATATTATATGTTGTCAAGGTCTGGTTTGACCAACTAAAGAGAAGAGTTTCACCCTTTTAAAAAGAGTCACTTAATTGTAAGATTATCCATACAATAAAATTTAAGATCAATCACAAGGGTCTAATATATACACTTAATAATGACTCTATACAGAAGTCATTTATGGCTAAAATATACTGTCAAATTTTATAGAAGTAGATTAGATAGTCAACAATGATTTTAATTCATTTCCAGCCAAAAAAACATCTAATTATTCATAAAATAAATAGAGTGGGAAGTTCCAACCTGAGACTTCTACAATATAAAGCTTCCTGGGTTCTTCTTCCTTCTCTAGCCTTCTCCAGCCTAATATTATTCCCTAACATAACATAGCATAACCCCCTTTTTTCTATCCCAATGGGGATTTATAGCTCTATTTCTTCTTAGACAAAAAGATACTTCTAAATATATGTATTTTATTTATTTTATTATTTTGCTTTCTTTCCTTCAGAAAATATACCTTTAAATATAGATTTTATATATATATATATATATATATATATATATATATTTGATAAGTAACTAGAATTTTATATACAAATTGGGTTTTTTAATAAGATTCCAAAACCTTATAACAAAAAGGTTCGTAGCACCAAGATTTAAAGCAATTACTTAGTACATGAAAATAAACACAAACTAAAAGGGAAAGGGCCAGAAACAACCCTTGATCCAATAGAAATACCAGATTCTAGTACCAACTAGTGAGGCCCACTTTGCGAAAATATCACCATTCCAGTGTTGGCAGTCTGGGATCCTCCCAAGGATGGATACAACAGTATGAGATCCACCCGGGGGTGGATACAACAGTCTGGGATCCTCCAGGGGGTGGATACAGTGCACCTGCCTAGACCTACATAGGGAGAGCAGGAAGGCCAAGAATAGCTTACAGCCATAAATCTTGCTCGAAAACCAAAAGTAGAGAATTTTTAGAAAACTGGAGAGGATCCTCACCTAGGGACAACTCAAGATGCAACCCAGGGTGTAGTGGAGTAGCAAGCAGTTGCACGAGCAAAGAAGCAAGTAGCACCGGGATACAGGCCAGGGATTAGTAACGGGACAACCTAGGAAATGGCATTAGGGTCCTCAAAGAAAAAAAGTGGGAAGCCTTCGCATGAGCCTGAAAAGTGGAACAACACTACTAGGGATATCTATAGGCCAATATATCCCTGTGCATAACAAGGAGAAAAATGAGGAAGCCAAAAGGATCCAAGGAAAATAGCAACAAGTACAAAGACAGGATCCCGAAAGCCAAAACTAAAGGAGGAAGGAGGGACCACAACTACAAACACACTGATCTCCCCCAAGACTAGAGAATATAGAAGGAAACCCCCACCACTCCAGTAGAAAGGCCCAAGAACCACCATCCTTGCTCACAAATAGATCTAGGGAACTAGGACCAGAAGCCCCTAAATAGGAACTGAAACAAACAACCTGAGGATCCCAAGAGGGAAGCGACAATAGGAACAAATATGGGATCCTCAAAATCCTAACTTGGGGGAACCAGGGTCTGCATGCACTAATCATGGGTCCCTCCCAATATCTAGACATGCAACAGAAACCATAGGAACCCCAGAAGAAAGGACCAATATACCTTCATCCTCGCTCATAGAAAGATTTAGGGAACTGGTACTGGGTCTGGGAATAAACCAGGCAGAGGAAGAGGCCCACCCCGAAGGCCAACCAATGCCCTAGGTGTCCACCAAAACATAGATCTAATAAGAAGAAGCCTCTAAACAAGAAACTGAAAAGGGCCCTACCCATAAAAACGAGACCAACAACAACCACATGCATCCCAGAGAGGAGTCACTAGTAGAAGAGGAAACTGGCCCCCCCAGACCCACCTTGAAGTAGATAGGACCTCACAGGATGCACCAGGAAGCAGTCAAAATTCCAACCTACCACAACCACCAACTGAGAAAGCCATGGGAATCGGATCCATGTAAAAAACCTGCAAAACACCCCAGGGGAAATCCTGAGGGAGATTGGGGAAGGGATCCTAAAAACATGCAGGAAACCCTAGGAGACCCCTGGGATGCACCAGACCATGGGCTCAAGTAGGGAAACCCTGAAACTATTGGGAAAGGAGCAGAAAGTGGAGAAGGATCTCCCCCCAAGGAGATCATCTGCTACAAAGCATTCCTAGAGTAGGATCACTCGGGATGAGCCAAGGACTTGGCAAGAACCAAGGGAGGGGAAGTAGGGAGAGGGAGCATGACCCTCCCCTTCCCCCCTCAATTAATATCTAGTTTGACCATGATAGTTTTTCAATTTTATTTAAATTTCTTTTTGCTTTATTTCATCTTTTTCTCACCTTCTAGTAAAATCTTCCTTTAATATATATATATATATATATATATATATTAATGGAAAGAAAATCCATAGAGACAAGAGCATAATCTTATCCACTATTTCAATCTTCCCAAAGTAGCCTTGTGTTAGAAAAGATTAAATTTTCTTTAATTCTTCAAGGTAGTTTTTTTAATCCAATTTAAAATTGAACAAAATCATAAAAAGCAACTACCTATTTCCTTCTAAAATGAAGGTAATTAAATTAATTAAAAATATTTAAAAAGTAAATCTCTACTCTAGAAGTTGCCCAATTTAATGTCTGATTTAGCATCAATTGACTTCACAGGGATACCAACCTAGGAGACAAGTTCCATTCCCGTACGTAGAAGGGCTTGCCAAAATGGGTCATGACACAAGAAATACTGGTAGGACAACCTTTAGATAAAGTAGACTTATATTTCTTGTAGGATCCTACATGTATTTTTATATTATACTTACATATATATTCATATTAGTTATTCGAGGAAATAGAGCAGGTATACCTGGTCGAGGAATCTCTTGTGCAATTAAGTTATGAAGATGAGTTTTCATTGGCAGACTTCAACGCCATGGTGGATACCGAGGAATCTCTTGCGCAATTAAGTTATGAAGATGAGTTTTCATTGGCAGACTTCAACGCCATGGTGGATACCGAGATAGGATGTTATGCGATCGCCAAGACTAAAAAACACTCCCAACCAGGGAATACAACAAGTGCCTAGGAAGAACTATGGAAGTTGTTCTTCGACGACGCCCGATGTAATAATGGCGCTGGGGCAGGGATTCTTCTAATTTCATCCTTCGAAGAGCAAAAGGAATATTTCTATCGATTGACATGGAGCTGCACTAACAACGCAGTAGAATCTGAAGCATTGTGCCTAGGACTCAAGAAAGCTGACAAGTTAGGCATAAAGCATCTCCAAATCTTCGAAGATTTTGAACTGGTTTGCAACCAGGTCACAAATAAGTGTACTTCAAAGAAGCATTATCTAAAATCATATCGCAACAGGGTATGGGACCTGTTTGACCAGTTCGAATCTCTCAATCTGCAATCAATCCCACGAGAAAAGAACTGACATGCCCATATTCTGGCATCCATCGCAGCCAAGTATTCTCCAACATAAGATATGGTGCACAAGCCCAAAGTTGTGAGGATGATCTATAGACCCTCTATCCCAGACAAAGATCTGCATTGGAAAGTCTTTGACAATGAAGAGCAGATTGTAAATTTCCTGATCCAAGAAGCCGCCATAGTCAAAGATAGAAGCTCTGATGAAGGATAATATGAAGGGCTGATTCAATTGAAAAATAACCACGTTCCCAAGGGAATAATCACCCTTGAAAGCCTCTTCGATCAGAATGACAGAGCCCTCTCTCATATGATCAAAGTCAATGAAAAGCAGTATCAGGATTTAGAACTTGAACCTGGAAAAACAATAAAGGTTGGAACCGATTGCACTTCAGAGGAAATAGAAAAGATCCAGTCTCTGTGCAGGAAATATCCTAACATAATCGCTTGGTCTTATCAAGATCTTAGGGGATACAATCGGCAGCTGGTTCAACACACAATCGAATTGCAGGAGGGGGTCAAACCCTTCCAACAAAAGCAAAGACCGATTAATCCTAAAATTAAGGTCCTAATGAAGGCCAAACTCCTAAAGATGCTCGAGGTGAAGATCATTTATCCCATCAAGCACTCTTCATGGGTAGCGAACCTGGTCCCAATAAGAAAAAAGAACGGAGATATATGACTATGTGTGGACTTTCACAACCTGAACCAGGCTTCCATCAAGGACCACTATCCTCTCCCATAAATCGATCAAATCTTGCACTCAGTGGCTGGAGCTCAACGCTTCTCTCTGCTCGATGGTTTTTCTGGATACAATCAGATATGGGTCAGGGACGAGGACCAGCACAAAACAACATTCACCACCAAGTGGGGGACGTTTTCTTACCAGCGAATGCCATTTGGCCTTTCGAATGTTGGTGCCACTTTCCAGAGAGTGATGGATCTTGCTTTTGGCGAGCTTCTAAATAAGGTTATCATCATCTACCTGGATGACATGACCATTTTCTCTCGAAGGAGGGAAGATCACCCCACACATATACAACAAGTTTTCGAAAAATACTGAGAGTTCGACATCTCGATCAATCCAAAGAAGTCCATATTCGCAGTCAACGAAGGAAAGTTGCTAGGACATGCGATATCAGAAAAGGGCCTCGCTATAGATCCTGACAGATCCGAGGCTCTAATGGAGCTTCCACTCCCAGCAGACAAGAAATGACTTTAATATTTCTTCGGCTAGATCAAATTCGTGATGAAATTTGTCCTTGACTTCGCCCAAGTCATCAAGCCAATGTCCCAACTCCTGAAGAAGGGCACCAAATTTAGCTGGACAAAAGAAAGAAAGGAAGCATTCGAAGAGATTAAGGCTCGAATCGCTCAGGCACCGGTCTTGATCAATCCTGATTACAGTAGGGATTTTATCCTATATGCTATAGGGGAACTCGAAAGCTATGCTGCTATCCTGACACAAAAGGGGGAAGATGGCGAGGAGCGCCCCATTGTTTTTCTAAGCCAAGTGATCAATCCCCATGAAGAGAAATATAATTTCATAGAATGATAGGTGCATGCAGTAATGAAATCCCTCAGAAAGTTCAAACAGTTCATATCTCAAAGTCGGGTCACAGTCTTTGTTATTCACCCTGACGTGCGCAATTTCATCATCCAAGGATAATTGGGAAGCAAAAGAGCTGGTTGGGTGAACAAGATACATGAGTTCAACATTGAGATCAAGCCCACAAAATTGGTTCACAATCATGTGTTGTGTCAAGAATTAGCAAAAAGCATAGCGATCGAAGCTGTAGAATCTCAGTGGGATGGCTTACCAGCTGAAGAATGCTTCGTTAACCAGGAAGAGGACAAGAAATACTGGGTCAGTGAAATAGTTAAATACTTCAACACTGGAAGTTGTCCTTCACATCTAAATGCTTCACAACGAAGGCATTTCAGGATGCGGTCCTCCCGATACGCTCTGCGCCCCGAAGGCCTGTTTTTCAAAAATATTGATGGGATCTTTCTCAAATGCATCAAAGACGATGATAAAAGAAAAGTCCTAGGAGAGTTCCATTCTAGACTATCTGGAGGTCACTTCGCAGGAATAACAACGACACTAAATATTATCAAAGTGGGTTATTATTGGCCCACACTCTTCGTTGATGCCTTCGTCGTTTGCCGCAAATGCGAGCAGTGTCAGAAGTTCACCGGCCAAAGAAAAAATGCTTCGATGCCCCTTCCTCTGATACAAGTAGAAACTCCCTTTCAGCAATGGGGATTGGATTTTATAGGGGTCGTATCACCGAACTCCTCCACGGGACATAAGTTCATCCTGACCGCAATAGACTACTTCACCAGGTGGGCCGAAGCGATTCCCACCAAGCATGCAGATCAAGATACTGTAGTCACATTTCTAGAAGGATTGATCACCAGGTTCAGCATCCCCGAAGCAATCATCACAGACAATGGCCTTGGCTTCACAGGTGCCAAAATTAATGAATTCTTCTACATATATGGCATATACCATAAAGTATCCTCCAACTACTACCCGCAAGGCAACGACTTGGTAGAATCCACCAATAAGACTCTGTTGAGGATGCTAAGAAATCCCATAAAGACGAACAAAAGGACTTGGCACCTCCTTCTAGATCGGGCCTTGTGGGCCGATCGGATTTCTGTCAAAAGGTCAATCAAAACTTCACCTTATGCCCTGGTCTATGGCAAGGAGGCCATCTTACCCATCCATGTGGAGATCCCTGCACTGCAGTTGTTAGAAGCAAAAGATGGAGTTAGTCCGATGGAAAACAGGTTAGCTCAGCTGTTGTGACTAGAAGAAGATCACGAAGAAGCATACCAGAACTTCGTTAAGCACACTCAGGTCACCCGAGACTGGTTCAAGAAAAAGTCATTCGATCGCACATTCAATGTGGGAGATCTGGTATTGAAGTGGGACTCTTGGAAGGCCAAGCCTGGGAATCATGACAATATGGACGCATTTTGGGATGGGCCGTTTGAAATTATGAAGGTGAACTCAGGCAATTCATTCATCCTCAAAGATCCAGATGGTCAAGTTCTACCGATCTCTGTCAATGGTCTTCATCTGAAGATTTTTCATCGCTAATGTAAAAGACCAATTTCTTTCTTTAAAAAAAAAAAAGTGTGTATATTTACTTCTGTATATAATTTGCATTTGTATATACATCCTCTTCCAAGATCACAAAAGCCAAGTACCACTTCCAAATCCTCTTCGGGGACTTTTGATGTGAAGTAGCAAGTACAAGGAGGTTCGCTGCGAAGTAGGTTACTCTCAAAAGGACCGAACCAAAGGAACAAAAGAGAACTTTGCACCCAAAGCATTTTCAGCGGACACTTCGGGTAGCAGTTTTGCAAAGTAGATTTTAAGAGTGTCCTGGTGAAGCAGTTTCCAAAGGGGTAAATCTTTGGTAAGCGACCTTCGCGAAGTAGAGCGGCAACACGGTGAAGAAGAAGTACTTCAGGCCTGAAGCATCGAAAGGCAGTCCGAACCAAAGGTTCACCACAAAACATTTTCAACATAAGGTGCAACTTCGCTGAACCGAACACACGCGAGGTGGAGAATTTGAAACGTGCCTCGGAGAACGCATCGGCAACAGCCTTAAAAGGAGTACAAAGCGGACGAATTTAAGACAAAAGGTGGTGGAACATTCCTCGAGGTAATTTAGTTAGAAAAGGGGAAGAAAAAAAGCTCACACTGAGGTACGAGGTGGCAACAGGTTGCGTCTCCAATGCAGAATGTAATCATCAAAACATGTGGCCCCGCGTACTACGTCGCTATAGAACTGATCAAAGGACATGGTCGCTCCTTCCGTTCGAAGTTTAAATTAATTTTGGTAGGTGCCATAAAATAAGGTAGTTACCTATTTTAGGCTATAAAACACGAAGACCTATCAAGGAAAATTTTATTTGTTCATCAATCCATGCAAAGCTAAGAGCCTTCAGTTACTCTATCCTTCGCATCCAAGCTCGTTAGCATTAAGGCCCTCTATATCAAGAATTCTACTGCCATCACTCGCAACATGGGGAAGAATTCCAAAGAAAAGGGGAAGGAACCTGAAGTTGCAGGTCCTAAAAAAACAAATAAGGGCAAAGAAGAAAAAAGGCATACTCCAAAGAAGGTCGACCCCGCCACTCGTCTCGAGAAGCGGTCGATGGATCAAGGGGATGATTCTGAAGAGGAGCAGCTTGTGGATCCACCAATTGATGGGTGGGAAAATATTAGAGACACGAAGCTCTCTAAGGATGTATCCGAGCTCCGACGCACTATTGAATTTATGGTGAGCAGACTCACCCTAGAGAATAAAAGGGCTGCTGCCTATTATTCTCAGATTTACTAGTATTTGACCCCTCCTGCTCACCACTGCCCAAAGCTAATCTATGCTATCGCGCAAAATTACCAACCTGTATCTAGGCAGGTATTAGATTCTTCGGGCCATAAATTGTTTTCCATTCTGAAGGAAGATGTGCAGGAAACATTTGCACCATGGCAAGGGCCACCCAAAGGTTATGTAGTTCGCAATGTTATTCTAAGCGAATAGATGGAGAGGTTTACATCCAATAACTTCATATTGAAGTTTTTGCGCGAGAACCTAAAAAGCGGGCTCCCTTCAAGCAAGCTGCCCCAAATGCCTCTACCTTTGGTAGCCTTCAAGAACACTGATATTTTTTCCATCATTGCATGGGTGGTAGGCCTGTCGACAGATGCTTTGGTTCAGCCTTGGCAGGTGTCTTTGGTCGAATGTATTTCAAGAGGGGAATTCTATGCCCCTGACATCGCAAGACCGAGCACCAACCCAGTTTTCTTTGATTGGGGAGAATGGGTGGCTCGAACCCTGCATACGCGACTTACCAGTATGAAAAAATTGACGACGGGTCAGTACTTCACACCCTGCTCCATCCTAGTCTGGTTGTTTTTCTATCAGGTTCATAAGCAATTCCCTCATATCGCCATCTCTTAGAGCGGTAAAGATGGGAATCCTTTGCCTGTATACCAGTGGACTCCCCTCCTGTTGAGGATAGAGTCCTATTATTCTTTTAACCAACAATTCTTGGGGCCCACCATGCATTTGTTGAAGGGTTCTTGCCCTCGGGTCCCTCTCAGTCTGAGAGATAAAATAGTGCAAGAAAAGAAGGGAGATGTGTTTCAATTGACACAGGGATTGGTCATTCGTATGTTTGGTGTAGACACCAAAATCCAACCACTTGTAAGTCATCTATACCTTCCTGTTAGCCACGTGTCAGTCATCCACCTTCCCGCCATTATTTGGCCCAATTTCACCTTTCCCGCCATTTTTCATTCCCAAATTTATTTAAATTAATATTTATATATATTTTTTAATATTTATATATATTTTAATATATATATATATAAAGATACTTTAAGTGATTTAATCTGAGCCATCCATCCTTCATTTAATCTCATCCATCCATCCATCTTAATCCGTTTCACAACCTAGATTTATTCTCTACCCTTGGATCCACTTTAATCTTAGCCACACGTTCAAAGTGTCGTTAAAACCCTAAAGTGTGCCCTAAGAGTAGATTATAAATTGAGTCACCTTGATGGCTCAAACCCTATCTCTTCTAGCTATCTCTTTTACTATCTCTCTTTTGTTATCTATCGCTATCTATCTCTTCTTCAGCTAAAACCTACCCATCCATCGCCGTCCCTTTTCGTCGCATCCATTGCCGCATCCGTCGCCAACTTCGCCGCCATCCCTTCTGTAGCATTCTACAGAATCCCTCATTCTTGTCGCAAGTGCCCGCGGGCGTTTACCCGCAGCCACAGACGTAGACCGACATCTGCAACCCCGATCCAGAAGCACGTGGGCGTTCAGCGATCGCACCAGGGCGCATTCCGCAACCGATTTGACAGTTACATCACTTCCAGGTGCCGCCTGGTCTCGTCGCGTTAATAGAAAAAGAGGTATAGATTCTAAAGCAAGTAATTCTTTTTATTTATTAATCCGTCGTTAGATTCTCGCATTCTATTTATTTCATTTCTAGGGTTTTAGACTATTTTTTAGGGCTCACACAGTGGAGCCCTCTTACTAGTTTCTAACCTTTTTATAGTTTTAATGTGTGCAGGATTTTAATGGCAGATTTGATTGGATGATAGCAATTGCTTAAGCCGGAGTGGTCCGAGCCAAAGGATACAACAAAGCCCACTCACCCTGTTGGGGTTAAGGATACATTCTTCGGAGATGCCACCATATTGTGCCGCCTAGGGTTTCGGAGAACCCTAGCACAAATTGTAATTCTTGTATCACAAAAAGGGTTACAGGCCCTGTTGTACTCAAAAGGAGTTTCTAAACTCCATTGATTAATAAAAATCGTTTGTTTTGTACAACTGTGTTCTGTATTACTTTTTATCGTGATTTCTTTATATTTTGTTTGGCGTTGTATCTTTAATCTACAAATGGCACAACTTTGAAGACCAAAGAATAAAAGAACATCGGTTGAAACCTAGGTTGTGACTGTTTTCTGATAATTTCTTTAGTGTAAATTTATCATTTAAGTTTTGCATTCTTCTTTTCTGAATTTGTTTAGATTTATTGTGTTATGGTATTAACAAGGAATCAATCAAAAGTGTTAAATCTAAATAATCAAATGAATAATTCACAGAACATCCCCACCACCAACATGACCACTTATCCTAGTGAATTTCAGGCAGGTTCGCCCGCAGGTCTTTCACGTCCTTCTACCGTCTATCACATGGCCATGCCCATGGAGGAAGACAATTCCTGTCATATTCCCCACATTGATATGGCCCAAGTGCAAACTCACTTAAGAGATGGGGCTATGTCCTTGAGCCAATCCAAGATTCCCCTATGCAAGATTTTGTTTTTCAGCAGGATATTGCATCAACCATACCCGCTGGTTTCACTCAGGTCTACACTAGCCCCATCTTTGAGGCTAATGTTGTATCTGCTCACCGGCTTCATCTCCAACACCTTCCCAGATGCTCAATTGTCCTCCTTTGGAGACAAATGTAGTGTCTTCCCGACCACTTTCTCCTCCATTTACCCGGTTGTACACCAATTCTCTCTATGAGGCTCGGTGGAACCTCCTCTAGCCATGACCAATTTCAACCCTCTTCTTCCCAAACCATTTATGGTTTCACCCTACCCGGGGCACAGCCTATCGTTTCTTCCCGTGTACCGCCTACTTCAGCCACCTTCATTGCCCCCGCTATGCGTCCTGCAAGCCCCCTCACTATGCAGTCTCCTGTGACTACCATGGCAGCCTGCCCTCCACCTTCATCCAATCATCCCACCTCCCTTGGGTTAGAGATTGATAAGGTTAGGGAGTACCTCGACAAGTTTCTTCAGCAACAACAACAACAAAATGCTCAACCACCTGTCGTAGTAAATCCTACACCCCAACCAATTTCTACCCAGCCAACTTTTCTTAGCTCAGCCCCACCTGGGTACCCCAATCTTCGGTGGTGTCCATTCCTACCCCACATTTCTCCCAACCCGACCCAGCTTCATCATCCACCCCAATCACCTTCTTTCCGGTATCATCCATACCAACAACCTGTCCATTCCACACCGCCTAATCCAGGCAATTTCATCCCATCTCATCATTTTTCCACTCCTCCATTGCATCATCATAATCATCAAACGAATCAAAATTTTCATGAAGATTCTCGACTCCATGCTATGCAACAATAGATTGACAACCTTATGCTCAACATGCCTGGCTCATCTAGTCAGAAACCTATGCTAAGGTCGTTGATCAATCAACCAATTCATCCTTCGGTACCTTCACCGCCATATCCGACCGATTTCACATTACCGAAGTTTGACAAATTTCGAGGAACCGAGGATCCTCATGAACATGTGAGCTCATTCATGCATGCCTGCTTTAGAATCCAAAATAATGACGCTCTTATGCTCGGAACTTTTCCTCATACATTAGGAGGAGATGTTGTACAATGGTACAATCATTTACCTCACCATAGCATTTATGCTTACGAGCAATTGATTAATCTATTTTTAGAACGATTCTCCCTAAATGTACAAAGGAAAGTCTCATTGTCCGACTTATACAAGCTCAAGCAACATGACGATGAGACTATTTATGACTTTGGAAACCGTTGGAGGGCTATCATTAATAAACTGCCATTCTCCCTACCAATGGAGGAGTTAACCAAAATGTTCACCCAAAGTTGTCTAAAACCTATCTCTTGGTTACTCCAATTACAACAATACAGGACTTTTGAAGAGGCTTTGGCCCAAGCAAGTATCATAGAAGACATTAAAGTCCAAGAGGGTGTTTTAAAACCCCATAGAAAAGAATGGCAACAAAAGGGCCAACAACGAAATAATAATTATGGCCAAAACAAACAAGCACAGGCTAGTACAACCTCAAATGTTAACCAAGTTAATCAAGTGGTGGCAAGCCAGCCCGTAATGGCTCAACAACAACAAGTAATGCAAAGTCAACCGCAACCAATTGCTTATCATGCGGTACCCGCCCCTCCTCAACCAGCTCACAATACTGAGCCAACCATGGAAACTCGACCTTGGCAAAACAATCGTCCCAAGCGACAGTTCACACCTTTAGATGAACCATATGCGGTCATATTCAACAAGTTATATAGCACAAATCAGTTAACTTTACCTGAGTTCAAACCTTTAGAACCATCTAGAAGGGGAAAGTATTACAAGGAGTACCTATTTTGTCCTTATCATAGGCAAAATGGGCACGATATCAATAATTGTACAGATTTCAAACATGTGATCCAAGATCTTATTGAGATTGGAGCCATTAAATTGGATAGCCCCTTAGCCCAACAAAATCAAAATCTTGGTATATTTCAAACACCCCTTCCACATCGGGAGGAAGCTCCAACAACTTCAGGGGGAGTAACTCGGGTAACTCCTCCTAATCAAGTCAACCATGTACAACAATACCAAGGTTTTGTGGGTACTATTAACGTAGTAACCCGGGGTCAAAGGGCGAACCAACCAAATCAGGCTGAACCACAGCCACCTATACAAACCCCCACCCACCTCGGTAACAGATGACCCAACGACGTGCTAGTACTTCTCAACAACCGCTAAATCATTCTACTCAACGCCAACGACCCATCATGTCATTGAGTAGCCGATTAACTACCAGCTTTAAAAATGGCTTCGCCAAGTTATCGATCTATGACCTCATTCAACAATCTCCCCCGCATAGAGAGGCATTAATGGAAATATTAAAGTCAATCGAGCTTCAAACTCAAGATACTAATGCCTTCAACAACTTTGTGGGGAGTATTCAAACATGCATGGAGCCCTCCATCACTTTCTATGATTTTGAAATCAAACCTATGTCAACAGAAAGTATAGATCCTCCACCGCATATCATGGCCAATATCGATCACAAGCCATTCAAGAGAGTCTTAATTGACACCGGTTCCTCAATCAATATCATTACAACATCGGCGTTGAGTCATCTAAAGTCGTCGCCATCCCTTATCACAAAGTCGACTTTTACTCTTAAAGCATTCAATGATGCTTTATCTTCCACGGTTGGCACGGTTATCTTGCCCATTGAGGTAGGGGCCCGAACTTTGCATACCTTGTTTCACATCTTGGAAGGGTCCATGGCATACAATGTATTGCTTGGACGGCCTTGGCTTAGGGAGATGAGATGTGTCCCTTCTATACCGCATCAATGTCTCGAAGTATGTATATGAGGGACAGGTTCATTGTGTACCTGCCAACATTGAACCCTTCAAACATTGCAACTATGTCTCAAATCCTTATGAGATTGTGTTGCCATCCACTCATCTTTTCTTGACCCCATCTACTTCTTCTATACCATCTTCTTCTAAAGCTCCCATTCCCGAGGAGCTACCCATCATATCGCAACCATCTTCCTCTTCCGCTATTCCATCTCATTCACCACTTTCTTCATCTCCTAATCTTCCTTCTTCTTCATCGGTGACCACATGCACATGTGGCCATGACCAATCATCTCTTTCCACGTCATTACCCCATTCTTCTACACCTTCTTCAACATCACCTATTATTCCTCCATCTTCCCAACCATCACCAACTGATGTTTCACAAGTTAGTGAAGCATCAACCCAACCAAATCCTTCCAATTCTTCTATCCCACATTCTTCTATTCCATCATCTAGTCCATCTCCCTCCCAAGTCAAGGTCCATCTCACTGATGTAGGTATTGGTGAGTATGCCATTCAAGATGTCCACATCACACCATTCAATGTGCAAACAGTTAAAGATTTTGGTCGTCCACATGACCAACATTTATCCATTGGATCGGTTTATAACATGGGTTCTATGCCAAATTCCATTAATTTTGTATATGGGGGAATAGAGTCATCTTCTAGTCCTACCACCATACTAGAACCTAAGCATCCAAGTCCCCGCCAATATCGAAAGGATGGAGGGTTTTCCCTCTCGCTATTTCCACAGTACATAATTGGCAACAATTTGGCCTAGGTCGCTACGAGCAAGGAGTAACTGAACGCATCGATATGCCATATCAGAGACCCACTGAGCGTTTTGGTCTGGGCTACCAACCACTTCCATCCCTTTCTTCTTTTGAACGAGCTTTTCAAAGCATTAATCTTAATTCAGAAGAAGAAATCCTCCACCCCGACGAATCCGAAGATGAAGCCTATGAAGAATTTGACGTCATGTCAAATGGTGATGAATCTGAAGAAGAGTCGGCGCCAATTGTTACCCTCATTGAACAAGACGAGTTTTATCTCCAATTGTTCCCTCTCCAAGAAGCCATCTTTCGCTTGTTTCTTCCACAAGAACGAGGTGAACCACCCCCTCCGCCACATCCATAAGCCATAATCCAAACCTGTATTATATGTATATACTAAAATAGTGGTTTTCACCACTACAAAAAAAAAAAAAAAAAAAAAACTCAAAAAAAAAAAAAAACTGAAAAACTATGTTGTTTTGCATCTCAGGTCTTCCGAGGTCTTCACCGGTTTTCCCTTCCATTCCGCCCATCCTTTCTTCCATAAGTCGACAATGAATTTCGAAGACTTATTCACCCCGCTCCATAATCCATATGATCCGGATAAGCCTAAGAAATGTGTCTTTGGTGTTACCTCAGGCAAACTCCTAGGTTTTATTATCTCTAAACGAGGTATTGAGGTGGACCCAAACAAGGTCAAAGCCATTATGGAAATGTGTCCCCCAACTAATTTGAAGGAGTTGCATAGTTTACAAGGAAAGATTAATTCAATCCGTCGCTTTATTGCACAACTTTCTGATAAATGTAGGCCATTTTGCCACCTACTACAAAAGGGGGTACAATTTTCATGGACAGATGAGTGTCGGAAAGCCTTTGATGACATCAAGCAAGTACTTAGCGTCTCCTCCGCCTTAGCTCCGCCTCGTCGAGATCCCTTCCTTGCGAATTTCTTTGCAGGAATTTATCGATGATGATACCGCTAGACAAGCACGTCTTGATCAACTCACACTCATAGATGAAAAACGAATCAATGCTTTAGAGCATTTGCGAGTTTATCAAGACCGATTGAAACGTGCTTACAATGCCAAAGTTCATCTAAGAGAATTTCAAGTAGGGGATCTTGTCCTTAAAGAGAATCAACAAAACACCAATGCATTGCCGCATCTTCGAGATAAATTCGCGGCTAATTGGTTAGGTCCATATATGGTCACCGAAAGAGTGGGCAATGGAACTTATAGACTTGCCAGCTTTAGAGGGAGAGGAAGAACCCGAACCACTTAATGTTATACACTTGAGGGCATTCTACGCATAGTTTGAATTTTATATGTACATATATACATGGCTTGTACAACAAAAAAAAAAAAAAAAAAAAACAAATAAAATAAAAAGAATTTGCATTTCATTGTTAGTTGCATACATCTCATTCAAAAACATTGCATTTCATGTGCATACATCTCATTGAAAACCATAACATTTCATTTTCAGCCATAGTTGCATATCATGTTAGAGACCATTCTATCTTTTGGATATAAAATTTGGTCAAGCAAAAGTCATGTTGCCTTAATCAGGGGCACCTTCATAAAATCCATCAAACCGAATTGTCATTCGTACACCCATTTTCCATTTGCACATATTTACATTGCCAAAATGTTTTCATTCACTCACCCATTCCTAGTGTTTTAAGCAAACTTCGAAATGCATGTCAAAGTTCTCTAGGGCCATATCACAAATTACACTAAATAAAATCTTGAGTATTGGGAAATGATTTCAAAAGCGGTCTTGAACCTATCACATTTTCACATCTTAAAAACATCTTGTGTCAAAGAGAGATAACACCATCCTTGGGTTGTGCCTTGAAGTGAAAAGGGTAATCCTCGTTTGTCCTATCATGCAAACATAGTCCATAAAACAATGGTTCTTACCACTATCACAAGCAATCACAAAATATAAATATAAATAGAGTAGTAAGGATAGGGTAAAATTCTCATCATACTTCGGTTGAGAATCCGATTCCCCAAAGCTCTAAGGAAATGAACATTTTTCACACACCACTGATCCCAAATAAGTTGTAAGGATCGTACTACTTGTCCAATCAGACGGATAGGTAGTCATCCCCAAGGCTTACAAAGGTCAAAAACAACATGGACTATGGAGTTAACCTTCACCGGGGCTATAGACGCTTGACTCGGCAAGTGGAGTATACTCATTGCGTGGCGACATGTCTCTCCTCAAAAAGAGACCTCTCAATGCTCATACGGACAAACTAGCTTCGGGGTCTTCTCCATAACAGGGTTACCTAATTTATGCAAGATGAGGTTAATGAACACACTTGCACACACACAGGTTTTTGATTGCCTAGAGTCACTACCATGCTTCTGATTTGGTTAATGAACTCGCATGCACACACATTTGGTCCTAGTTGAATTAGGCAGTATTAGTAAGTTTGTTTGATACCACTAGCATGTTTGAGTCTTTGTAAAATAGTCTTCCATATCAACCTCCATATCACCCTCCATATCTTCTTCCATATTCATGTCATTCCATACGTCATCCATTCACAAGCCACCAAGTTCGGTGCCCCTGATTAAACAATTATGATAACAGTTCGCTAAATCTAACTATCTAAAAGTATGAGTGCTTCTTAGTGCATATTTCTTTTACTTAGTCTCGCATTAATCATCTATAAGTTTGCATTCCATTCCATCACATATGCATCAAAAACATTAAAACATATAAAAACATGCATCACAAAAACATAGGCATTCACACAAAAGAGAGTAAAACACCAAATAAATAAAAGCCATGTATATATATATGTATAAAGGTCAAACCGTACAATGAATGCCAAAAGGCTACAATATACAATAGAGCACCAAGGCTCATAAAGAGTGCATCTAAGCACTAAGCTAACCATCAAAAGAGGACCCCTGAGACCTAGTAGGAGCCCTAGACCTAGTGCCTCCAATATCTCCCAGTCTGCCTGGGACAACGACCTCCTCATCCCCGTAATGATAGGGGAGAATCGGTGTCGTGCCTCTAACACCCTAAGCTGCAAAACAACAAAACAAAAATTTGTTACAAATTTTTTCCAAAAAAAAAAAAAAAAAACACATAATAAGTACTTGCTTAAATGAACAAATACCTCAGCTGGCCGCACTGGCGCGTCCGCTCCCATCTCCGCCATAGCTCCCGCGTGCTTCACTCTCCCACACAACCTTTCACTCCACTTCACTCCACTCCCTCATACGCACTTCTCTTAAGCTCGAACGCACAAATGAGCGAAATTCTCACAAAAAAATTGTTTAAATAGCTGATTTTGGCGCCCTGAAACGCAGTGGGCATTTCATGGCAGATTCAGACGCAGTCCTGCATCTGCAGAGCGCCTAAACACCGACGGGCGTCTCTGCCAACCACAAATGCAGACCGACGTTTGGTGTCAGTATTGAATAAAGGAACAAAACTTACAAAATTGAAGCTTACCTCCTCCAAATTTCATCAAATTGCATTCATCCATTCTTCTTATCATAATAAAACATTTTGTGAAGGTTACAACAGTTTTGGACACAAATTTTGTCATTTCTCTCAAAAAGCGCATCATTCATCATTGTTTTACAAATTGGGTTAAAAATATTCAAAACCTTCACAAAATTAACCACATTCATCAATTTTTCTGATCTATCGTCAATTTCATTCATTCTTCTTTCATCATGCATATTTTTGCCAAATCAAATTAAAGTAAACCTCGTATCTAGTGGTATATTCTATCACCTTGGCGATTGCAACGATTTGAATCCATGCAATTCGATAAGAGGATTAAACCACCATAAGGACACCTACCATTTATCATAATCAACTATTTCACTGTTTGAAAATTGGAAATCAATTTTGGATATTCTACTTTTCAAGTGACCTCATACCAAGATTAATTTGCTCAACAGCTTGTCATTGATGGCCTAGTTCATGGGGCCTTAAACATGGACAATCTTTAATATCATCATTATTTTGAGTCTTGCTAGAGATTGAGGCTACCTAGGTTGATTGGTTCCGACCCGAGGAATTATCCATACAATCACTAGGAGCATCTCTGAGTTCTGGACTCTTTTCATGCATCTTTCATCTCTCCATATCAATGGCGCCAACAAGGCAATTTCATTAATAGTATGGACTCACACACAGGAGTTGGGGCATCCGTTATCAATTTCTAATTTTCCTATAGTGGAATTCATCTTACATGATCATGGAACTTACAATTTGGCAAAAATCCCTTTATAACCGTTGGGGCAGAAAACGGTCCATCTTTCACATCACTCATATCGTCTTCAATCATATTCTTTTCTCGGTTTGTACACCAACCCCTTTCCCGTTGGGACATAAACAGATGGTTCATACACCAACCCCTTTTTTCACCGTTGGGGCAAAAACGGTTCATTTTCTTCCAAATTTCTTCCAATTGGCTTGTGAGAACCATTCTCGCTCGCCAATTGAGGGGGTAAGCCGATAAAATTTTAAATATTCTTTTATTCTTTGGTCTTCAAAGTTGTGCTTTAGTCTTGAGAGAGAGTTGCGTCTGATCCAACTTTTCAGTGTCTTAAGTTTTTGTGCCGCATTGTGTCTTCACACAAAGCAACTCAAAAGGGGCATCTCGTAGACACCAAAATCCAGCCACTTGTAAGTCATCTATACCTTCCTATTAGCCACGTGTCAGTCATCCACCTTCCCGCCATTATTTGGCCCAAATCCACACCTTCCCGCCATTATTTGGCCCAATTTCACCTTTCTCGCCATTTTTCATTCCCAAATTTATTTAAATTAATATTTATATATATATTTTAATATTTTAATATATTTTAATATATATATAAAGATACTTTAAGTGATTTAATCTGAGCCGTCCATCCTTCATTTAATCTCATCCGTCCATCCATCTTAATCCGTTTCACAACCTAGATTTATTCTCTACCCTTGGATCCACTTTAATCTTAGCCACACGTTCAAAGTGTCGTTAAAACCCTAAAGTGTGCCCTAAGAGTAGATTATAAATTGAGTCACCTTGATGGCTCAAACCCTATCTCTTTTGCTATCTCTTTTACTATCTCTTTTGTTATCTATCGCTATCTATCTCTTCTTCAGCTAAACCTACCCATCCATCGCCATCCCTTTTCGTCGCATCCATCGCCGCATCCGTCGCCAACTTCGCCGCCATCCCTTCTGTAGCATTCTATAGAATCCCCCATTCTTGTCGCAAGTGCCCGCGGGCGTTTACCCATAGCCACAAACGCAGACCGGCATCTGCAACCCCGATCCAAAAGCACGCGGGCGTTCAACGATCGCACCAGGGCGCCTTCCGCAGCCGATTTGACAGTTACATCACTTCCAGGTGCCGCCTGGTCTCGCCGCGTTAATAGAAAAAGAGGTATAGATTCTAAAGCAAGTAATATTTTTATGTATTAATCCGCCGTTAGATTCTCGCATTCTATTTATTTCATTTCTAGGGTTTTAGACTATTTTTGAGGGCTCACACAGTGGAGCCCTCTTACTAGTTTCTAACCTTTTTGTAGTTTTAATGTGTGCAGGATTTTAATGGCAGATTTGATTGGATGATAGCAGCTGCTTAAGCTGGAGTGGTCCGAGCCAAAGGATACAACGAAGCCCACTCATTCCGTTGAGGTTAAGGATACATTCTTCGGAGACGCCACCATATTGTGCCAGCTAGGGTTTCGGAGAACCCTAGCACAAATTGTAATCTTGTATCACGAAAAGGGTTACAGGGCCCCGTTGTACTCAAAAGGAGTTTCTAAACTCTATTGATTAATAAAAATCGTTTGTTTTGTACAACTGTGTTCTGCATTACTTTTTATCGTGATTTCTTTATCTTTTGTTTGGCGTTGTATCTTTAATCTACATTTGGCTTTACAAGAAAGCCCTTCCTGCTTCTCGTTTTCTCTTCTGAGTATCAATTTGCATTGGAGGTCGCTCGACAGAGCGACGCAACCAACGTCGTGTATGGCCATGGTCGAAAATGAGAACATACTTGTGACTTCCCATTTAGGATGGGAGTAATTGAGGTATCTGCCCTGAAGCAGAACATTTTCCTGGAGGAGAAGCTCACCAATTTTGGTCTACTCTAGATCCCTCAGTAATGGCTCTATGATCCCTTGGGAGTAATGAGGGATCACCTAAAATTCAAGAATTTCCACATCTGCCCTCACCCTGAAATTGTGGAACAGAGGAACAACCCGAATGGGAAAGATCTGGAGTGGCATTTGGAGAAGATGAGGACATTGCTGCCCTGGCATGAATTCTATCCTATGGAGGTCGAATTTGACCCTGACCAGTACCCCCTCCCAACTCCAAGCTCCACGTTCTGGAGGAAAGCAAAGGATGATTTAAAAGAGGAATTGAAAGATTGGAGCGAGGAAAAGTTAGGAGAATGGTGGATAATGAGGGTCCATCGCCAGAAGATGAATTCTTACGAAATCTTGGCAACAGATAAAGACTTCACGATTCTTTATGACACCAACGTCAAAACCTGGAAGTCTATATCCTTCACTGATTTTATCTCTCAAGCTCCCCCGAGATCAGGCGAAAGTCCAAAAGGAGCTGAAGATGCTTTGAAAGAGGAAGAAGTTGAAGCTACTCTAGAGGCACTGCCATAAGATCCATCTGAAAGTCACGACACAAGTATCGAAGAGGCAGAACAACCATTGGAAATGAGGAAAAGGAAGAGGCAGGAGCAGATCCAAGTGCCCCCGAGCCACCCAAAGCGACCTCGCACAAGGCCCCCAAGTGCTCATGCTGAACAACCTGCATCAAATCCAGCCGAAGCAGGTGTTGAAGGTACGATGCCTCCAAGCGCTGAGACGGTCCCAGACATAGATGTCATCGATGTGGAGGAACTCCTCCAATAAGAATGGGACCCTGAAGTATAAGTCGTGGAGGTCGGAGATGTCGAAGCCCAAAAAGGCCAAGAGATGATCACGTAAGAAGATACCATGATCGCTTTGCCAGGAAAGCACATAGGTACGCACTCTCTCCCCTTCGCCTCGATCTCTGACACGTCCACCATGGTCCTGGTTGAAGGTCATCATCAACCCCTTCTCCCCTTGCAAGGCGAATCATCTCCCCAAGCATTGCCTATTTCTCTGCCTAGCCCCACTCCACCCAAACCTTCTGACCATGCCAATCCAGTTGAAATCACTTCGCCCACCCATTTTGTTGTTCCAGCAATCCTAAGCCAAGGTGAAGGCAGTGTCCTGATGCCAAGCCCCTTAGCCCACTCTCCCATCGCTCACAGTTTAATCCCACTGGCCGAAGCCCCCGCTACACCTGTCACCGAACCTTCTGGTGGGGCATTCCCCATTAATTCTTTGTATTTGTTCACACCTTTGGCTGGAGATCCAGCCTTTTTTGAGATGGATTTATCTCTAATAAAGGAGCGCCCCTTAGCCGAGAAGCTACTCTTAGCTCGGCAAAACACAAAGAAAATGCTGAAGGAGGCAAAGAAGAAAAGAGGGCAATCTCTGGCCCAAGTTGAAAAATGTGTTGTTTTCGACTTGAAAGGCGAAAAGCTACATAAGGTGAAGAAGGTCCCTAAAGTTCAGAAACCTCTGGACAAAATGAATCCAACTGACTATGAGTACCAGGAGAATACCAAGGACCTGGAGCATCTGAATATAGATAATGAGTTTGTGTCCATGCATGTCGGGATCGAGACCTTCCGAGCGCATGCAAATATCGCCAATTAGCGTAGGTTTGAAGCAAAAAACGCCAACATCAAGTTGGAGGAAGAGTTGGCTAGAATCCACTCTGAGCTGGAGGATTCACAAAAATAGTACAAGTTGTTGAAAAAGGAAACGCACACCCTCAAACAGCAAATCCTACAACTACAGTGTTTAGCCGAGCAACAAGCGCAGAGGCAGGCCGAGAACAAGCTGAAGGCCAAGGAGATTGAAAGCAAAATTTTACAGACGCAACAGTAATTGTTTGAAAAGGTAAACTTGGAATTGTTCGATAAAAATAGAATCAAGGAGATTCGCTCGCACCTGCTTAGAAGCTTCAGATCTCGGGCTTCCAGTGCCTTGTCAATTTTTGCCTATATTACAGAAGCCCAAAGTGTCGCTGTCGAGGAGGACCAATCATCTATCAGATAACCCAGAAAGCTAGAAGCCGCCTCAAACTAGCTTTCGATGTCCAGAATGCTAAACATCAGGACTTTCAGGTCCCTGCAATGAGTCGGATAGCTAGGGATTGGTCTACAGCCTAGGCCACAGTTCACGCTTTCTTCTCTAAGGTGCAAAAAACACAGAAGACGAAGGACCTCTTAGACATGTTCGAGAACGAGCAGCGCACATCAATGGGCTACTTTCAAGACCTTTCTTCCATGGGCTTCCCAAGCTTCACAGACGATAATGGGAACCTCCTGACTAAAGAAGAGATTAAGCCAACATGGCTTCAATTTGAAGGTGACGTCTCGAAGATAGACGGATGGGCAGAGCCGATAACAGAAAGGCAAATCACAGATTACCTCTTGAGGTACTGCAAGATCATGGCCTGCCTAAATGATCTGTATACTAGAGCCCAACATGCAGATATTGAGAAAATCGATCGATTTCGCATGTTGATCAAGGCACTGCAATATCTAGAACCTTTCTCAAAGAGTGCCTGGTCCTAGGTCTGCCGAACCATGAGAAAAATCTACGAGCATCTTGCCCCGTCATCGCCACAAGAAGCTGCTCCCAAAGAGGCCGCACCAGAAGAAGAGGGTGAAGAAGAAGAGGAAGTAGAAGAAGAAGGAGAACAAGAACCAGCTGCGAAAGCGCTCCCAGAGGAAGAAGAAGAAGAAGGATCAGGAAAATACTCTGGCCCAATAGATCAAAATTAAAGAGTTCTCCCATCGAGACAAGCTCGTTTCCCCACGAGCCGCCAAGAATGTTGACAATTCCATCACATTTCTCAAGGGGTAGAAAAAGAAAACAAATTTTGTACAGTGTTGTGTAAAGTTTTTCTTTGTTGTTTTTATTTTGAAAAGTTGCAGCAATTTTGGCTTCCAATGCCACCCCTTTGTATATAAAGTAGAAAAGAAAGAACTTCGCTGCCAAACAAGCTAAAGAAAAGAGCTTCGCCAAAGGAAAATGAAAAGAGCTTCGCACCCGAAGCGTTTCCAGTACTACTTCGGGTAAAAGTTTTGCGAAGTAGTTTCGTCGAAGTAAAATACAAAGAAAAGAGAATGAAACTACTTCGCGCCCGAAGCATTTCCAGCAGCTACTTCGGGTGGAAGTTGAGTGAAGCAGTGTTCAAAAAAGAAAGAGCTTCGCACCCGAAGCATTTCCAGCATTGCTTCGGGTAGAGTTTTTGCGAAGTAGTATTACCGAAGAAGAATACAAAAGCGGCGTTCGAAAGAAAAACTTCACCGAAAAAAGTGAAGGCAAGAAATCTACTTCGCGCTCGAATCATTTTTAGAAACTACTTCGGGCGAGATTTCTACGAAGCAGTGTGTCGAAGTGAAATACAAAGAAAAGAGGGTGAAACTACTTTGCACTCGAAGCATTTTCAGCAAATACTTCGGTCCGGAAATTAGCAAAGCGGAACTCAAAGGAGCATTGAAAGTGCTTCGCCAGAAAGTTGCCGAAGTACTCACTTCGGGCCCCTCCATCAGCGAACCATTTTTACTTTGCCAAAAGCTCATTGCGAAGCATTTGCTTCGACTAATTTTGTGCGAAGTACTTCTACCCAAAGTGAAAGGATGCAATGTCTTTTGAAGACAATTGCTTCGGCCGAAATCTTCCCGAACCACAGTTTCAAAAGAGGATCGCAGTGAAGCATTTCTCGAGGGCGTCAGCGAAGTAATTTAGTCAGCGAAGCGGCAAAGACGAAGAGACCCATTTTGCGAAGTGAGTATGCTTCGGCACTCCCCACCCCCAAAGCAGTTTTGCGAAGCTCAATTTTGCGAAGTACAAACCAAAGAGGAGTTTTTGCTTCGGCCCAGAACCATTGCGAAGCAAAGTTGTGAATGAAAACTTAGTGAAGCGCTTCACGGGCACGTGTTCCAAGTCAAGTATTTTCTCGAGGTGATCAAGTGCCTCATAAATGCAATTTTTCATGCCCGGTAAGCTCGTTGCTCATTTTTGGCAATAAAAAACAAAGTATCAAGCCATGATGGAGAGCCCGGCGAGCATGGCGGCCACTTGAACATCGTACCCAGAGATCAAGGACGTCTAGACGGCTCATCAATGCACCTTTCCATGGTTGACCTGATCATAGTTGCCAATTTTGGTAACAGATTTGAAATCTCGATCACGAGAGCCTCGGGGAGTTGAATTCTTAGGGCTCGAGGGCGTACTCTTCTTTGCTATGTAATTATGACTCAGAGGCCCGGGCCCTCTATAAAAACCTAGGAATTGTAATGTAAAAGGGGGGGAACTATCTGCTAGAAAGCTGCTGTAACTTGATGTCCTACGATTAATACTAAAGAGCTTTGGGCTCAATTTCTTTCTTTTATGTTGCCTTCTATGCTTGATTCTTTTGTCTCTCTTTGTTTGCATAACTGAGATGTTGAACTCTGCGTCCAGAGTGTGATCGGGGGGCTATACCCTAAAACTCATCTGAAGGATACATAAGAAGGGAAAAACGTCTTACTGGTTTTCTTTTATGTTGCCTTTTGTGCTTGCTTCTTTTGTCTCTCTTCGTTTGCACACTGAGATGATGAACTCTGCATCCAGCGTGCGATCGGGGACTGTACCCTGAAACTCGCTTGGAGGATACATAGGAAGGTCGATATTACGTTTCTTTCATTTATTCTTGGTGTTCTTTGCTTCCATTCAAGTTGTCTGTTAGCAATCATGCTTCCTATTCTCTCCCACCTCAAATCACCGATCTCTCTTCCCTTACCTTTTTTTATTTCTTTCTCTAACCCTACTCCTTTTATCTCTTTACTGCACTCTTATCTTAAAACCCCCAAGTAGTTTAGCATAGGATCCGGCCTTTCTCTGGATATTGGCACGAGGGGCATCTCTTCCCCGTGGCCTTTCAATGTTGGTCCAGGTCTAGGGCGCATACACTCACCCAAAATCCTTTCCTAGGCAGATTTGATGACCAACAGAAACAACAAGACAAATTTAGGATTTGATGACCAATATTACTCAACTTTTGAGTGATAATAAAAACCTTGTAGTGCAATTTGTTATCCCTCCTCTAGTATTTAACCCTATTTCTCATTCTTTTCCTTCTCCCGTAGCTATCCTTGGGGAGAATTTACCTATATTTATTAATCCTACTTTGAGCAATTATAAAATCCAACCTCTAGCCCCTGATGTAGAAGATATAGAATTATATGGATATGTGCCTAAATTATTTTATTATGGGATAAATAAATCCCAAATATTTGATAAATTCATGACATATTATAGGGATTGGTTACACAATGAAAAGCTTCGCTAAAAGGTCTTTGGTAGAAAATACTCTTAATTGGTTTGCATGCTTACCAAAATATTAATTTGACTCCCTAGATAATTTTGTTAAAAATTAAAACAAGAAGTTGATGATAACATGATGGTAATGGAGGCAATGGATATTTTTGTGAACATTAAACAACATCCTAATGAATCTATTACAAATTTCTATAAGAGGTGGAAATAACTTAAATGTCATGCTAATACAAACTTAACTAAAGAGACCACAATGGTAATGTTTGTAAACAAGCTTATGCCATCATTTTAGGGTAATATTCAAGAACACAACCCTTATGGTTTACCTCTCATTGGACAAGGTTATACACTTTGTTAAAATACTTGAACATTAGAAAAGAAGGAAGGTCAAAAAACCTTGAAACCTAAAAATCCTAACAAGAATGTTGTAGGGGATGGGATTTCTAATGTACCTATCCAAAATAACTCTCATGAGTTAGAGCTAGTTGGAGTTGTCAAAATTCATAATATTTCCGAAAATGAACAAAATAAATAACCCTCACTCAAATATTATAGACACCATAAATATTCACTATCTATAGATTATATTGCACAACACTTTGATAAAAAATGAGGAGTATGAGGGGGGGTATTTATAACAATACCATAACTCCTAATTGTATCATAGTGTTTAACCTAATCTAACACAACAAGTGGGCTTTAGGTTAATTACAAAGATTAAATAAGGTTTAACCATAACAAGGTTAACCATGGTCCATTTTAGATAATAAAACATGATAAAATATATATGCATTACATCATGAAATGCCATTACGCCTATCTAATACATCACATAATATAGGTTATTTGCCATCAATTATATTATAAATTCAACACCCCCCATAATATAAACTAAGGATCCAAGAAGAGAAGATATTAGGACCAATAATATCTTCCCCTCATAATAGGCCTTTGTAGTTGAGGCAAATCCATCCAAATCTCCCTCATCATCTAAAAGACATCCGCCTTTCTTCAAGAGCTTAGCTTCAAACTTCTACAACTTCAATAAGCAATTATTCATTGAGTGTTCCTCCATTTTATAGTATCCACAAGTGGTCTTCGATTTCTTTGAATATTTAGCCTTGCCCATGGGCCCCTAGGTATTAGCCTCCTTAGATTTGAATTCCTTTGCACTAGCCTATATTTCAGGAGTTTCGTCACCACCACTTTACAACGTAAAAGTGAACTAGAAAAGGAAACAGTTGATCAAGAGCAAGAGTCTTTTGGGATTCCAAGAACATAGAAATAATATAAACCAATAGGTTCAACATCTAAAAGGAAAGGGAGAGATTAACAAGGACAATCTCAACATATTCTACATCATCTTTCTTTTTACCTCCAAAAGATGCAATATTTGTCCTCAAGTTCTTGAATCTTCCAACATAGGCCTTAATGTTATCAAACTCAGCTAGCTTAAGAGAAGAAAGCTCTAATTCCAAGTGACTTACTTTAGTAGTATTAATATTTTCAAATAGTTCATGTAGTTTTGACCATACCTTGATAGGATCACTCTCTTCTTTAATATAGAAAATAAACTCTAGTTCAATCAACAAAGAAAACAAACCTAGAGCCTCTTCTACCTTTTGGTGTCGAGCTTCATCATCAAGAAATATTTCTTTATCCTCCTAAAAGATGCACCATACGTTCTTACTTTGTAGTAGGTTGATCATTTAAGTTGACCAAATACTGTAATTTCACCCATTAAGATGAATTACGAAGGCTTTATGGTCCATCTTATACAATCCTACCCCTAACACTATAATAGGTCTATAAATTGATGTCACCAGCATGTAGAGCTCAAAAATATATATGATTGAAAAATATGGGCTCAAGATGCTTATGTATGTAAAAGTTATGGCCTCTAGAAGATTTTCCCTAATGAACCCCAAAAATAAAAAATTAAATGCTCTAACCTCAAGGATGCAAGCACTAATCTTGATCTACCACTTCATGAGCTCTCATTCATTAGAACAATCCAATCACTTTTTGCCACCTCAGCTTCTCTAATTAGCCTGGTCATTGATACTTGCACTAATGTGATTGGTTGAGGATATATATTTATATAAAAACTATTATTATATGTGGCACTAAAAAAGTCCACATCAGCCACCACATCAACCAAGGGCTTGGTCTAATATAAATAAGCTAGAAGTTTCCTCAATGGGGTTCAAACTTGAGCCCTTACTTTACTAATATCCTTGGTATAACCAAGGTTTCAAACATCTTATTGAGGATGGAAGCCCAAGACGTGAAATTTACCTTTGACCTTCGAATCATACTCAATAGAAAAAATTAAGTTGGGACTCGACCCTATGACCTTAGGGTCTTGAACATGCTTTGAAAGACAATCTTGGCAAAAAACCACAATATTTAATTGTGATAGAATCATTGGTAAAGTCATAACTACTATCACATGGATCATTTTTAGAGTTTAAAAGCTTGTCATGAGGAATCAAACTTGAGCCTTCTCCCTTTTACACTCCTACAACCATTCAAATGGTTGTTGCATCAAGCTACCAGATGGAAACCTATAGCCACCATAGACTATTTGCTCGCTACCTCTTTTTTGTGCATAAAAAACTAGGCCATGTGGGGAATCAAACCCATGACCCTACAAAACCAAAGCCCCTACAAACCATCACAAATCTATAGGCCTCCCCTCTAATTCTAGTAGACCCAAAATGAACCTTTATGAAGTGATTGCCAAAAGCACCCAACAAAAATGGTGCAAGCTACGAGACACACACAAACGACCATACACCTAAGATGCTTTTGGTGTCAGTTTTCAAATTTAAATTCAAACATACCATTTCACACCATTTTGCTATGTTTTTAAAAGGAGGATATTTAACAACAAAATTAGTTCTAATTTGAAGAACTAGAGGTAGAATCAAATGAACTCTAATCATAATTGAGTAAAACATTGTAAAAAAATCAAAATTACCAAAAAGAGTGGAAGAGAAAAAATTGCCCTATAGTTTAGAAGAAGGATTGGAGGCTGTGAAGATAATTCGTGCATGACCAAACAATGTCATTCCACACCTGCTCTAATACCATGTCATAATTCACAATATTTTCAATAAATTAATGGAAGTAATAACATTCACTCAAATATTATATAAAAAGTAAAAATAACGAAAAAGACTTTGGGGGTGCCCATAGACATGATAAATAATCACTATTTTTAGATTATATTACATGACACTTCAATGAGAAATAAGGAGTGTGAGGGAGTTACTTATAGCAATACCAAAACCCCTAGTTACATCATAAAGTTCAACCTAAACCAACATAACAAGTGGATTTTAGGTTAATTACAAATATTAACGAGGTTTATCCATAACAAGGCTAACCATGGCTCATTGTGCTTACATAATAAACTATCATAAAATAATAATTACATTGCACAATGAAATACCCTTATACCTATCCAATACATCACACACTATTAGATCTTGGCCATGAATTAAACTACAAATTTAGTATGAGCTCCTGTGCATATGTTAACTAAATTTGGGGGTGGTCCAAAACCTGAGAATATGATGCCTCAATGAACACATAAAGATATTCTCAAAATATATCCACAACATAAGCTTAAAAACAATTGTATTAACAAGTTTGAATCGCTTGTATGGCATGATCCTAACAAGTTTTTATTTTGGTATGGAACTTATGGTCATGATAATTTTATTTGTATGAAATTACATAAATTCTACCTTAAGCAAGCCTTTCGTTCTAATTTTAATATTGATAAGTCAACAATGATGAGATAAATTTGTTTCATGAAAACAAATGGAATCTCCAAAAAATGTATTATCACACTCATAATCAAACATTAGGTATCTATTGTTAGCAAATCATCACTATTCTCATAGGTTTATCAATATTACAGGTTCAAACAATATCTCAAGAACATACATGAATCAATCCACAATAATGAACATAAAACTCACTGAATATTATTGATATCTACTTTAAGCAATGCATAAATGCAATGCTTATTTGATTGCATATTACAAATATTTATCTTCAATATATACATACATGATACTCTTCATATTGTCAAGACTCTTTGACCTTTGCAATTACATAAAATCTTCATCTCCTCATACTCACGAGAGATCTAACTCTTCATATTTCTCATATATTTACATAAATATAAAGACTTTCATGATTGCACATAACTCATAACTCCTCACTTATAAACATGACACTTCACTCACATAACTCACACTTACTAACATGACACCTCATCTACATAACTCCATACTTATTTACATGATACATAACTCACACATATTAACATGACATATAATATAGACTCAAATATTAAACACACCCTAATCTAAAGTATTGACAAGGTCCTTGCATTAATATTGCAAGGTACTGTGGGTGAAATTTTACACCTCCTCACTCACTCTTATTTTTTGAAGATGATGACATCTTAAGGCCGACCAATTTGTGAGGCTTTGATGGTTGAGGCGGATTTCAAAGACCAAGTGGATGGACAAAAGAGCGAATCTCCAAAAATGGTTGTCTATAATAAGATAGAAAATCAGGCAGGGGCATGATCAAAGTTGACCTCAAATACCCACCTTGACTTTGGGTGAAATATTGAGATCCTAAATCCCTAAATAGCATAATCAGACCACAACATAGTTATGAGTCCCGAGATTCTATCCCCAAAGTTGGACAAAACTCTAAGAATGCTATATCAAAGGTCTGATCGCAATCACCCATCCTATTTGATAATGGGAGGAAGATTGGGAAATTGGTGCATGAAGAAGCATACTTGAATACCTGTCCAAGGCTTAAAGTTGCCATACATCAGAGGGAAGCACTGAATGGGCATTGATGATCTCAACTACCTTGTAAAATTGGTCGATAGGCATGAAGGAGGTAATTTGAAATGCACGACTTCAAAGGTAATTAATTTTGGGTTTTCCTACGATACGAAGAGGAAAAGTAAAATTTATGGCCAAACATGAATGTCAAAGTAATGAAAGGCACTAATTGATGCAAAAGTACCTAACTTCTTCTAGACAACCGCAATTCTTCTATGAAGCAGAACATCAATAGATATTTTGATCGTTCCAGTGTGATTCTTCTCGCCAAACGCCATTAATGCCTAGATTTGAAGTTGTTGTAAAATATTCTATAAATAGTGGAATGCTTACCATTACAAATGATGGCTATGTGGCCATTACAATTCATATGTAATTCTTCTCACCTTGAATATATAAAGCATATCACTGTTTGGTCTCTCAATTTATCTTCACTTCATTTTGCTTAAGTTTGGATGTTTATTTCTATGATGGCCATTTAAGCTTGTTCACTTAATTCTGCAATCTAGATTTCGTGGGTCTTGTTGGGTGGTTCTAGAATTCACATCCACCTCTGGGCATCGAGGTTTTATTTTTGCTAAATTCGATCGAGTGGGAGTGCTGTAATTTTGCACTCTAGATTTCATGCACCCTCCCACTGGTTCTTGGAATTCGCCCTTGCCCACTGTGTTGAACGATAAGTGAGGATGAGATGAGTTGATATTTTAGGTGGTGTGCCATTATTTCCATTAGTGATTTTGAACACATGTGTCTTGATTTGGCCATATCCAGTCCTTGTTAGTTATGGCTATGCCATCCTTTTTCTTTCTCTCTTGTTCCTTTTTACCCTTTTACACTTTATGGCATAGGTAGCTGGAACCTAAGGAGCTTATATTCTTCGAATATCAATCGCCCTATCTCTCCTAGGCTAGGCAGCCATTTAATGCTGGTCAAGAACCGTTGGGCATGCCCCCCACCCGTTTAGTGCCCGTTTTTGCACCAACATTTTTTTGTGACTCTATTAAGGAACTCATTGAGTTTACATGTTTCAGGAAGTTAGAGTTTGGTGATACTTTGATTTGCCCATATATTTGTAAATCATATGACAACTCCTTTGTTCCATAAATTCATATTTCAAGATCAATGCCTTTCTATACCAAAAGGATCTCCATTTCCCGAAGGACTTAGGGTTTGATGAGCAGCCCTGACCTTGCTAGAGGAGAAAGTATGCTCATATGGAGACTCCAACCTAGCGGCATAATCTAGAGGCTTTGAGAGACCAGTGCTTTAATGGCCCAACCAAGTTGTACCGGTTGGAATCATAATGGTCCCCTCAGTCTTCACCATTTGCATGATATCCCTGAAACTACGCTAGAATTTCTACCAAGTTATGATGGCATTAGTGGATGTGTGAAGGAGCACCTAGAGAATGTGGCTTCCCTAGAAACCCTTCACAATATCATGCACGAATATGTGATGATCAGGCTGCTTGTTGCTTCTATCAAAGGCAAAGTATAACTCTGGTATAAAACCTTGCAGTATGAGAGCATCTCCACATGGGCAGATTTGGCTAAATCACTCTTGGATGTATTTTCTAAACTCAAGGACATCTTCCAGCTACTAACTCAGTTCACATTTATCAAGAGGAACCCTCTTGAAAGTGTGGTAGACTTCAACGTTTGTTTCAGTATTAGTTGGAATAAAATTCTAAGTTTACTCCTTCCGTCCTTCGCCTAAGCGTATCTATTCTACATCTAGGCCTTCAACCCTGACATGGCAAGCCTCCTATGTCAATATGGGGAAAATAGATTTTCCCAACTTTATGAGGAAGCCATCAGAGTTGAGAGGGTGTTAGTAGGGGAGTGGCGACCATCGCAGCTCAGCATGAGCAACTCCACCAAAGAGCTTGTGCTAGATCATAAAGTGGGGTCATCGTAGGAGAAGGAGCCAACCATGGGATGGTTGTAGAAGGGCAGTCTCAAGAACCTATTCCCTGATAGGTCACCACCTGAAAGGTGGAATGAGGTGGAAAAAGTAATTGCCACCTTAAATTTTGAGGGCTTGAGTACCAAGGAGCTTAGGCAAAGCAAGAAGAATTGTGATTTTATCACAATTCTGAGCCCACACAGATGGTGCCAGATACAATACAAGTATAGGCTCAAATTTGGTGTACTTTGATATGGCCATTGCAAATTCAGAGGATGAATGACATAGACATCCTAGGCTCAGGCATGCCTAGCTTGTCACATTTTTGTGTAAATAATGCGACAAGTAAATAAATTTGTGCCCTATGCATAGCTGCTTGTGAGGTGTCATCATGTTATTCGAGAATTACAAGGATTTTGCTCCAGTAATAGGTTGCCAACTGGCCTGGGATACCAAAGGCTTTGAATGAGGGAGTAAAAGAAGGTTCCTTGGGGCGTTTCTTGGAAATGTAACATTCTTCTGTTTCTTCATTGTTTGCCTAGTTTTATTTCCCCCCTGTTCTTTTGTTGCAACCCCGTGGTCCAATGGATACAACCAAAAATTACAAAGGATCTAAATCATGCCCTTGGAAATCGCACATCCACCATGGTATAGATAGAAAATTGTGAATACAAAGTAGGGCAAACATGTTATAAATAGTGCCCTTCTAGTATCCGCAAACATTATCAAAAAGTCTAAAGCTGCAAGGTGCAACTGAAGTAGAATGGCCTCCTGGTGGATTGAAATTAGTAAAAGAGGGTCCTTGCTGAATTGTGCCAAGAAGAAGAGCTATAGCAGAAAAGGAAAATACCCTTGGAAATATGTCTACTCTTGGAAGTTATTTGGTACCTGGTGGGGTACGTTTAGGAGATTGTAATTCATGGAGCCGCCTGGTGAAGTTGGGCATTCATTTTGTTAATTGCATATGATAATACCTTAATTGTTTTTCCTTTTGTCTCTCCTCCCATTCCCCTTTCTTACATTCCCTCATTTTCTTATGATGCTTGTTGTCTGGAACTCTACGGATTGTTGGCACCCCTCCTTATGTCTCAACTATTTCTTGACATTCCCTTTTCCCTCTCATGTCTTCCTATTCTTACTCCCTAGTTTTGCTTATTGTTTCCACTTCTCACTGTGATGTTCACATCGTTAATTATCCCATATCATCCATTCCTTTCCATTATGTCACAGTATCATACAACCATAATTGGTTATTTCCTTCCCTGTTCTTCTCCTCTTCCTCTTTCTCAAATTTGAAATGTTACACATCCTAAGACGATAGCCTCGGTTATTCTTTCCCACAAAGGGAAAACCCTTGTAAGTCACCAAGAGTGTGGGTGAAATTTTATGCCTCATCACCCACTCTTCTTTTTTAAATATGATGATATCTTAAAATCGACCAATTTTTGAGGCTTTGATGGTTGAGGCGTATTTCAAAGACCAACTGGATGAACAAAAGAGTGAATATCCATAAATGGCTGAGTCTAGAATCATATGAAAAATTGGATAGGGGAATGATCAAAGTTGACCTCAAATACCCACCCTTAAATTGGATGAAATATTGGGATCCTAAATCCTCGAGCAATAGAATCAAACCACAACATAGTTGAGTCCCGATATTATGTCCCCAAAGTTGAACAAATTTTTGGGAATGCTATATCAAAGGTTTGATTCCAATAACCCATCCTCCTTGATAATGGGCATAATATTTGGAAATTGGTGCATGAATAAGCATACCTGAATACCCATTCCAGGCTAAAAGTCACCATACATAAGAGGGAAGCACTAAATGGGCATTTATGTTCTCATCTACCCCATATGACTAGTTGATAGGCGTGAAGGAGGTAATTTGAAATGCACAACTTCATAGGTAATCAATTCTAGGATTTCCTATGACATGAAGGGGCAAAGTAAAATTTATGGCCCAATAAGAATATCAAAGCAATCAAAGTCCCTGATTGATGCAAAAGTACCTAACTTCTTCTAAACAACCGTCATTATTCTGTGAAGCAAAACATTAGTAGATCTTCTGACCGTTTCAGTGTGATTCTTCCCATCAAATACCATTAATGCCTAGATGTGAATTTGTTGTAAAATCTTCTATAAATAGTGCAATGCTTTCCATTCCAAAGGGAGGCTCTTTTGCCATTACAATTCATATGTAATTATTCTCGCCTTGTAAATATAAATCATATCACTGTTTGGTCTCTCAATTTATCTTCACTTCATTTTGCGTAAGTCTAGATGTTTATTACTATGAAGGCCATTTAAGATTATTAACTTAATTCTACAATCTGGATTTTATGGGTCTTGTTGGGTGGTTCTGGAATTTACATTCACCTCTAGACGTTAGGGTTTTATTTTTGCTAAAGTTGGTCGGGTGGGAGCGCTCTAATTTTATACTGTAGATTTCATGCACCCTCTCTCTAGTTTTGGAATTCACCCTTGCCCACTATGTTGAACAATAAGTGAAGATGAGATAAGATGATATGTTAGGTGGTGTGTAGATGTTTCCATCGATGACATAAAATGTGTGTGTCTTGATGCAACCATATCCTATCCTTGTTAGTTCTGGATATGACCTCCCTTTGCTTTCTCTCTCATTCCCTTTCCTCTTTCACACTTTGTGATGTAGGTAGTTGTAATTGAAGGGGATGATCTTATCCAGAGATCGACCTCCCTACCTCTCCTAGGCCAGGCGACCGTTCAATGCTAGTCAAGGACTGTTGGATGCACCCCTCGCCTGTTTGGTGCCCGTTTTTGCACCAATAGGTACCAAATAATGTAATACCTCCAACATCTATAACACCCCATTCCCCAACCATGAAGAAAAGGTTCCTAATAAAAAAATAATGAGGGAATCAAAATTAGGGTCAAGGGTTCAATTAAGATGGCCATCAAAATTATCAAAATTAACGATACAATTCTAATCAGGGCAACCAAGGAGGGGGTTAGAGCAACCAAAATCAAAATGGTGACTACTCCAAAAATAAAAATATTGAAGCTAGTGCTTCTTAGAATGACTCTTAAGTTAAATAAGTCTTTACCCAACCTAGCCCAAATGGATACATGTTTATATTCAACCAAATGTGGCTCATTATATCAATATTTTAGAGGTGCAAAGAGAAACTATTATGTCCTTGGAATAATAAATTGCTGCTATTACTAGGAGTGCACTTCAATACAAAAAGAAGATACCTTCTAAAGAGGAAAAGAAAATAAGTATAAATAAAAAGGACCTATTCAAGAAACAATTCATATTTCCATAACCAATAACACTCCTTTGGTCATTTAGGAACCTACTACAGGCGTAGAAATGACAAAACCTATAGAAAACATTTTAGATAAGGTCTTAACACAATTTATAGAACCTATCATTACTGAAAAAATCAAAATATTGTGATCACCGCTTAAAGAAATTATCTCAAGACCCATAATAGAAAAATGATAGGTTGTCACCCAACCCAATAAATTGTTGCTTAAAGTAGTCATGAGCAAAACAAAAACATGAAATATTGTTGAAGTTTTGTGTACAACCCCTTACAAGGTACCACACTTGAAATTTCTTAAGAGATAGGTACCCAAGATAGGTACTTAATTTATAATATTATAATAGATGTATTTTTTGGAGAATATTACATTATTTGGTACATGCTAATGTACCTCCATGGTACCTTCATGGTACACCTTGTAAATATTAGACTAGGGTCAAGTCTTAGATTAGAGTGTGAGTAAATATTTTATGTAATGTAATAATGTGCAGGAAATGCACAAGTGTCATGTAAATGAGTGTGCAAGTGTAATGTGTGTAGATGTGCACAAGTGTCCCATATGTAAGTGTGCACAAGTGTCCTTAGATTAGAGAGGACTATGTTAAGATTCATGTCTAGGTGTGCATACAATATAGATTCTTGTGTATAGAGAAGCCAAGAGTCATGAGAATTGGCATAAGGAAAGGAATAGTCAAGTAACCAAAGAGTCACTCTACAATGGCTATATATTACTCCATAGAGAAGATAGCACACAAAGTAAGCATAGTGAGCATTGTGAGTATGAAAATCAAAGCAAGAAAAGTTATCAACATTGTAATAGAATTTGTGATACATTTATAATTAAAAGAGGAGTAATAAAGACAACATATATTTTGAGCAATTAATATCGTAAGTCGTGCTACATGCTTTATACATGTATGATTTAAGCTATTTACATTCATATGTTTCTACATATTAATGAATGTTAGTTGATATATTATAAGCTTTGATTTACATATTAATTAACTCATATTATTTTGCTTACATCATTATCTTGATCATACTATATTGTGGCTATCATATATTTGATCCTGTAAAATTTATCCAGTAAGTTTCATATTAATATTAAGGCTTCAAAAGCCATCAATATTTAAACCACATGTGTGGGAAAGAGATAATGATAGGTAGTTGAGTATTATATAATGTAAGCAAGAGACTCATATGGGAGGAGATGAATATTTTATGTGTTTGGATCTCATATTAAGATATAGTGTGGAGTAGTTTCCTTCCAATAAGGAACATTGTATAGTGTTGTCCTACTTGAAGAGTATTTGTATATTTTTCTTATACAAATTGTTCATGAATTCATTTATTTATTTTCTAACAGATCTAAGTAAAGGTTCTTAATATTATTGCAAACTGGTACTAATTTATGTGGATGAAAAAAGAGGTTCTTAGAAAATGGTATCAAAGTACTTTCTAGAGAATTGTTTTATTGTAGAAGCTTTAGTTATTTTACGATCGTCTATTCCCTATTTGGATTCTAATTTTGGTGCTTAATAAGTGCCTACATTGGTCCAATAACATCTTGCAGGACTAGGTGCAAGTTTTAACCACTTAATTAGGGGAAGTACTTGGGCCAACATATGCTCTAAAACCCATTATGAGGAGTACCCCATAAACCCTAAAGTAACTGGTTTGAGTATGTCACCAATAAAAAGGGTCAACAGACCCACACCTTATTTAGTATTATTTTACTTTGAGAGAGTATACAAAGAGTTGTCATTTGGAGGTAAACTCATGGTTAGTTTCTTAGCATAATTCCTTGGTGGAAATATTGTTGGTAATGAGAGAGTGATTTTTTCTTAGACAACCTTTGTGACCAATGAGATTTATCTTAAGCCCCTAGGGAGCCACAGTTTGGGGATTGATTCATCACTAGAGTGTCATCAATCAATTTCTATATGGTCGTAGCAACAAATTTAGCAATATTTTTAGTAATAGTCTCAACAATAATTTTCTTCAACAACAACTTCAACAAACAATTTCAACAATAATTTCTACAACTTTACCAATATTTTCCATAGCTTCAACAATTTTTTTCATAACTTCAACAATAGTTTTCATAGCTTCAATAATAGTCCCATAACTTTAGCAACAGTTTCTACATATTAATCTCTAAGGATAAAGCTTTTCAAAGGACACAACGATAACATTTGGTTGTAAGTAAGTGCAAAAAATACCATGTTTCTCTCTTAGGACATTCATAGTGCAGAGAATACCTATTGACTGTCAAAACACTTAGTTTAATAGTGTAGTTTCAACAATTGGTAATAGTCAAGAATATAAATAGTTAGTGGTAGTTGTTAGGAAATAATCTAAAAGTGTAGAAAAAATCTCATTATGGTCATTATAATAGTTAGCTAGTAATAGTTTGCCAAACAAAAGTTGCAGAGCAAGCAATTATTAATTGCTAGTATGATTGCAGTAAATACTCAGTTTGTAGTTTGGTAGAAGTCTACCAAAAAATTCCATAGAGCAGGTTGTTCTTAGTTGCTGGTCTAAGTGCAAAAATACATAGTCTGTAGTTTGGTAGCATTCTAAAAAATAGTCCATAGGTTGTTAACAATTGCTAGTTTGAGTGCATATTTTTGTTAGCTAGGGTAATAAAATTAGCTGTAATCAATTATGTTATGAAGAAATTCTATAGATTTAATTGTTTATTGAAAGGAACAGAGGACACTTGAGAAATTTTATTTTTGAAAAACTTAAGTTTTGAAATTTTTAGGGTTGAGGTCATGGATTTGCCAATATTAATTGGAAAAAATCATATTGATGTTCAAGAATGGTAGATGAAGTTTATAACTCTATATTTAGATGATGATTATTGGTAAGCTTGCCTTGGTAAAATTTTAAACAAAGAAGCTCTTTCTTGGTGGGTAAATCTTACTAAGAAAATTTAAAAATTACACTGGGGACAAAATGGAGCAAGCACTTTTGAGTCAGTTGGACCCATATAAAAATATAGCTAGTTTGGAGGTCACCATCAAAGGATATGAAGAAGAAATAAAAAGGCTGTAGGGGGAGCAAAAAAATGAATAAAGAGGATCATAGAAGAAGACAACAATATATGACAATGTGCAAGATGAAACAACTACATCATTGGTGTTAGATAAGCTAAAGAGTGGTAAGAGGGACTTATTAAATGTTAAAATTTCTATTTTATAGGTTCATGGAAATATTTAGAAGAAAAATATTATTATTTCCATCAACCCTAGAAGCCAAAATAATTTTATCAACTTGTGTTTGGCTAAGAGGTTGAAAGTTAAAGCAACAAAGTTAAAGACATACAACTTGAAGGTGAGGATGTATAGATTTTTGAAGATTTAAAGATTACTATGGATAAGTATGTTTTATACTTAGATTTTTATGTCATTAAAAGGGGTAATATGGATATTTTTCCTGGTTATCCTTGGTTAAATTCATTGGGTACTATTAATATCTTAATCACGTACAAAAGAAGTTCATAAATTTTTGATACAAGAAAAAGAAGATAAGAATACAAGATATATATTAGTATAAGAGATAAAGGTCCAAGGAAAAATACGAAGTTGTTGCAAGGAAACAAAGTGAAGAATAAGTAGATGAACTTGAAACACCCAGGTGTTGTAGGTGAGTTGGAGAGGAGAGGACAATCCTCCAAGGGAGGTCCCAGGTTTGAATCTGCATCCCACCAAAATTTTGAATTGAGTACCCAAAATCCAATTGATAATGTTGGTGTAGGTAGGGCCGGACGTGACTCGCGGGTGACTTTGACGGTGTAGAATCCCCTGGTCATGGTCTCTCAAACCAAGGCGGCCTCGCAAGGGGTTTTTTGCTTAAAAAAAGAACTTGAAACAAAATCTAAAGAGGAGGCAATAGCATAAATTAAGGAAGAGGCAGAAGCAAAGTTCCTGGAAGAAGCAATATCAAGGTTCAAGAAAGCTATAGAAAAAATAATAGCAAAGTTCAAGGGAAATCTAGAACTAATTTTTGAAGAAGTAAACAAACATGAAACAAAATCTAAGGATGAGGTAGTGGCAAAAATCAAGGAAGAAGCAAAAGTAAACTCCAAGGACAAACCATAAGATGTGACCATGAATATAGAGCATAAAACAGAGGAACAATATGTTGAAGAGTCTAAAAAAATAGAACATCAAGATGAGGCTAGAACATATTACCATACACACCATCCTAAAAGGAAATAATAATGGAGATCAAACTTAAAAAAATAAATAGGACTATAAGGGACATAGATGAAACCAAAGGATCCAAAACATTTGATATGCTACTAATCGCATATGGAAGCAAATATGGATGAAGAAGAGTGAAATTTATGACTAGCAAAAAGATCCTACCAACACATGGAACCAAAGGATCACTTTTATATATTCAAGTGGAAAAATGGTATATCGACATCAATAAAGACCACTACCAATTATAGTTTCACTGGGATGGATGGATGATCAAGATCGGTACCAGTTTACAACATGGCTCAGAAGCTCATATAATTTAGTTTTTTCCTATATTTCAAGGATGAAATATTTTGTAATGGGGATGGAATGTTAGATACCTAAGATAGGTACTTAATATTATAATATTATAATAAATGTATTTATTCCACATGTGTGGGTAAGCGGTAGTGGTAGGTAGTTGAGTATTATATAATGTAGGCAAGAGACTCATATGGGGGAGAAGTATATTGTATGTGTTTGGATCTCATATTGAGATATAGTGTGGAGTGGTTTCCTTGAAATAAGTAAGGTGTTGCCCTACCTAAACGGTATTTGCATTTTTTGTTTTGTATGAATTATTCATGAATAATTTTATTTATTATCTAGCATATCTATGAATGCTTTTATATTCATTGAGAAGTAAAGGTTCTTAATATTTTTACAAATTGGTATTGATTTCTATTAATGAGAAAATAGGTTCATAACATTAGGGCATCTATGTATCAATGACAATGCTCAAGAAACTTACTATATGAAATGAATATGCCTAGACCAAGATTTAAAAATATTATTCCCACCATTCTAGGGTATTATGAAGTGCAATATAGTCAATCCCATAGAGAAAATCTTTGTATTGATTCACATACTAGACTTGAATTGGTTATATACTTCCCTTTAAAGAACATGATTATCGTTGATTATTTAGCAAGGGATGATGATCTGCCATTGATGATAACAATTGTTTATAATAACATGAAATTTCATAGGGTTTTTTTTTTTGATAAGTAGCAATATATTTATAGCGGGTTTTTTTTTTAAGGATCCCAAAACCTTAGTTACATAGGTAGCCGTGGCTGTAATTATGAATAAAAACCAGGGCTTCACCCTTGGGCAACAATCCAGGGCCCAGGGCCCTGGTGCCTACAAAAAGACAGACCAACTATGAAAACAACACAACAAAATTTGGCCTAAGGCCACCAAAACATGGAAAAACCATAAACCAGTAATAGCCAATAACATAAAAAACTGCTCGCCGTCGCTCCGGGTGGCCCTGAAGCCGGGCCTGGCCTGGATGGGGCCCGACTTGATAGATCATCTCCTCTCCCTATCAAGGCCATCGCCCAGCTTGCGATGGAGTTTGGCCAGGGCATTGGCCGCTGAGGAATCCGCTTTGGCAAAAGCGATCAGGGAGCCAATCGTAATGTCAAGGAGGCTCTGGTCGCCAAGTTTTGCATCTTGCTACCGAAGTCAGAGCTGACTTCGGTGGCCTCTGGGGCCTCCACCTTGGCCTTATTAGAGCTATCAGTAGCCCTGTTGCTTCCTGGGACCGGGCCTTTGCGAATAGAGCTTACGCCAAGAGTCGGGGCCCCACCTAGGCCCTAGGTCGAAGTTCTGCATTTCTGGGTGGGTCTATGCCATTTTGGGGAAGGGGAGGCTTCGAGGGAGGGGGTATCCTTGGATTTAGATGCTGCAGGGGAAGCACCGGGTGACGGGGCATCGAAAAAATAGACACAGACTCACACTCTCGAATTCCACAATAATTCATCTATTAATTTGAAAATGCATAAAACATACAGCCCGCAGGCTTACATTCACCAGCGCTCGGCTTGGTTTTCCACTTCTACACTTCTGCGTCTATTCCCCGATCCACCATCCCGAATAATACAATAAAATGGGTTTTTATAGAGGCCCCGACCCTCTCACGCATGAACTCCTGCCTAAAGGATTCACCAACCCGAATTTAATTTTCCCTCTGAAACATACAAAAGAAAACACGAGAATCGGGACACCAACCCAATTAAAGACCCCTCTCCGCACGGTCCCTGTCATCTCTGAATCCGTCAAAAAAAATCTCTGCGCGCCCATCCTCTTCGTTCTCCGCGCTTCTGGAATCCCCCGCTTTCTCTTCAGCTTTCGCCATGTGTCAACTTTGAACGGTCCTCGAAAATACCGTTCCCGCCATCTTTTTCTCTTCTCGCGCCATTTTCTCTCTCCGTCGCGATATCGCGACATGTCACGATATCGTGACATGTGATATTGCGACGTTTCTGCTCCTCCGCGCTTCTTTGCACTTTTGGTCACGATATCGTGACATGTCGCGATATCGCGACCATTCAGCCTTCGTGCCTTCACTTTCAATTCTTGTCGCGATATTGCGACGTCATGATATCGCGACGTCCCTGCTTCTCCGCCTTCACTTTGACTTTGTGTCACGATTTCATGATGTGTCGCGAAATCGCGACACTCCCACTGCCCCCACTTGCTGCGACACTGTCATGAAATTACGACATGTCATGAAATCACGACATGTCGTGAAATCGCGACAGTCCATCTGCTTCCCTTTATGGCTGCTCTGCTTCGTCGCGATTTCGCGACATGTCACGAAATTGTGACAACCCTACTGTGCTCCTCTGTTGCTGCTCCGACGTCACGATTTCGCGACGTCGCAAAATCACGACGTCGTGATTTTGCCCCCAGCTTTCGCCTTCACCTCGCTAAGACGTCATGATTTTATGACGTCACGAAATCGCGACGTCACGATTTCGCTCGCTGCTCTTCACTACTGCTTCTACCTTCGCTCCACTGTCGCGATTTCGTGACTCGCGACCCCTTCTTCTACACTTTCTCTCTCTTGTCGATTGTCGCGATTCTGCGACATGTCACAAAATCGCGACAGCTTTTTCTCCTTGCTCTCCTTGTCGATTTCTGTCGCGATTTCGTGACTTGTAGCGAAATCGCGACGCCATTCTTCCTCCTTGCCTTCTGCTTTCTCTTCTTTCGACTCTTCAGCACTGTCTTTCCCGCAACTTGATGCCTCTGTTGCTGGTGCTGTTGGATGCTCCTGCATCAGACACCCGAGGTACGTGGAGAAGTGATCTTCACTTCTGATTGGTCCGGTTGCTGTCTCCTGCAACACCTCCAGACCATCCTCTGCCTCTGTAGATTGCTCTAACCCCGGCTCCCGGTCCATACTTCTGTCTTCTACTGGACAGATTTCCTCATTGCTGCAAATTTCTTCTGCAGCCTGCTTTAACTCCTCTTTCTTTCTCCGTCTTGCTTCCCACATTTTTTGCCGCTCCTCTTGCTCTCGTAACTTTATCCCGAGCCATTCTTTTTGCAATGCTTTTAATTGTCGTTGCAAAGCTAAGACTTCTTCCTCCGACACCATATCCTCCTTGCTATCCCGTCTTCTTCTAGAATGCATTTTTCTTGCTTTTTTTATAAAGCTTTAACGATCCGATGTAGCTGCCTCACGTCCGGTGATCTGCTAACACGCCCGGGATCTTAACTCACTCTCTCTCAGAACCCTCCCACAGGTCCTGGTGCAACTGCCTCACCTTCGGCGGATCTGCTGCACACTCAGGAACATTCGCTCTGATACCACTGACGGGGCATCAAAAAAACAGACACAGACTCACACTCTCAAATTCCACAATAATTCATCTATTAATCTGAAAATGCATAATACATACAGCCCGTAGGCTTACATTCACCAGCGCTCGGCTTGGTTCTCCGCTTCTACACTTCTGCGTCTATTCCTCGATCCACCGTCTCGACTAATACAATAAAATGGGTTTTTATAGAGGCCTCAACCCTCTCACGCATGAACTCCCGCCTAAAGGATTCACCAACCCGAATTTAATTTTCCCTCTGAAACATACAAAAGAAAACATGAGAATCGGGACACCAACCCAATTAAAGACCCCTCTCCGCATGGTCCCTGTCATCTCTGAATCCGTCAAAAAAATCTCTGCGCGCCCATCCTCTTCGTTCTCCGCGCTTCTGGAATCCCCCGCTTTCTCTTCAGCTTCCGCCACATGTCAACTTTGAACGGTCCTCAAAAATACCGTTCCTGCCATCTTTTTCTCTTCCCGCACCATTTTCTCTCTCCGTCGTGATATCGCGACATGTCGCAATATCGTGACGTTTTTGCTCCTCCGCGCTTCTTTGCACTTTTGGTCGCGATATCGCGACCATTCAGCCTTCGTGCCTTCACTTTCAATTCTTGTCGCGATATCGCGACGTCCTCGCTTCTCTGCCTTCACTTCAACTTTGTGTTGTGATTTCACGATAGTCACGATTTCATGATGTGTCACGAAATCGTGACACTCCCACTGCCCCCACCTGCTGCTGCCTTCCATGTCGCGATTTCACGACATGTCGCAAAATTGCGACAGTCCATCTGCTTCCCTCTATGGCTGCTCTGCTTCGTCGTGATTTCACGACATGTTACGAAATCGTAAAAACCCTACTGCGCTCCTCTGCTGCTGCTCTGACGTCGTGATTTTGCCCCTAGCTTTCGCCTTCGCCTCACTGAGACGTCATGATTTTATGACGTCGCGAAATCGCGACGTCACGATTTCGCTGCTGCTCTTCACTATTGCTTTCGCCTCCGCTCCGCTTTCACGAAATCGTGGGTCACAATTTTGTGACATGTCACGAAATCATGGCCCCTTCTGCTGCACTTTCTCTCTCCTATCGATTGCCGTGATTCTGCGACATGTCGCGAAATCGCGACAGGTTTTTCTCCTTGCTCTCCTTGCCGATTTTTGTCACGATTTCGTGACTTGTAGCGAAATCGCGACGACATTCTTCCTCCTTGCCTTCTTCTTTCTCTTCTTTTGACTCTTCAGTACTGTCTTTCCCGCAACTTGATGCCTCTGTTGCTGGTGCTGTTGGATGCTCCTGCATCACTGGGGGAGCTAGCCACTTTAGGGGGGACAGAGGATAGGGGAGGTATGCAGTGAAGCTACGGTCGGTTGGCTAGGGCATGCCTATACAGGACAGCCATGAGCCCTTGGTGGGAGGGCCGGGAATGGTTCCTATGGGCCCGATCGATGGTGAGGCTCAGGGAGTAGAGGAGAAACCAGGGGGTGCTTACCAGCGTGGCTCCACGGAGGTGGTTGTAGAAGCTGAGGTGGAAGCTGTAAAGCCGTTGGTCCAGATCATCGCAGGTGATGTATTGCATCATCGGGATGATGGCCTCGTCGAAGGGGGCCGGGAGGTCAGTGCGAAAGAGGTTGGCCTTGTCCCACTGTTGCTCCGAGAATTGGGATAGCTCCTCCTCCCAATTGTGCTTGTCCCACTGGATGAATCTGCCTTTCTCCTCGTGATGCAGACCTGTCACCTCCGTCAAGAACTCTTTGGTCACTTTGAAGTGAAGCCCCTTCACTTTGACCTCTCCATCATTCCAGGAGTCCAGAAATCCTTGGGTAATATCTTCGTCAGCCCCTACAAATTTGCTAAAAAAAGGGGTGTATTTCTTGGCATTGGAAAATAACCTGGCCGACTCGCTCAGGTCGAGTGTGGAGGGCTCGAGGAAGATGGCCTTGGCAACCATGGGTAGCGAACTGATAGGCCAGAGGCAGGGAAACCAGGGGCGGCCTGACCAGAGACGCGGGGACAGGGGAAGGGGGAAGCAGACAAGAATGCGAGGAAGCTCTATGTGCGATAGGTTTAAAAACTTGCAGGGGGGCGAAGGAGGGGAAGGGCCACCGACGTCGAGAAGGAGCGCTTGGGGCAGGGGCCGACACGAGCGGGGAGGAGCTGAGGGGGCGTGGCTGATGGCTGCCACGTGGGCCGGGGGAGGGGGGCCAATGCCTGCGCTCCAGATGGCACAATCTGAGCGGGGGAGGAGCTTGGGGAGGCCTCACGGGATAGAGCCACGAGCGAGCTGACTCGACGTGGGAATTCGATGGCGCTACGTCCAAGGCGAGAAATTCGGAGTGGGACGCCGCGTGCTCCGACTTGGACTTGCTAAGATTGCCAGTGGGGCTACGTTTATCCAGGATGGGATGATCCGATAGTCTGACGTGGCCGCTGACACTTGGCACCGCGAGGGAGAGCTTGAACGGATTGGCCAGCTCTCGAGCTAGAGGGCCGTAGGGGCCAGTCATCATGGCGGAGTAGGAAGGAGAGTCCCCAGACCACTAGGGGGCATGACAACGCATCTTCGGGGCCCCGTCTCGGGGTGGGCTAAGCACCTGGGCCCTCATCGATGCTAGAATTGTCCTGAGATACTATTTGGACTAGAGCTTCAGGGAAGTTCGTGGTCCAGGTAGTGAAGTCTTCCGTAGTGGTGGCTTGGTTGGCCATGAAATCGGCTGCCCTGTTGCCTTCTCTGTACACATGCCGCAAGGAGTGGTCGGGGAGTCCTTGGAGGATGGTGAGGACTTCCCGAATGGAGTTGTAAATGCGCCAAGAGCTATTTCTCGGCCTACGGGCGGCTTGGATAATGACTTGGGAATCACCCTCGATGATGACTTTTGGGGAGGACTCCTTGAGGGCGGTCAACCCGTTGAGGAGAGCTGTTGCTTCGATGAAGTTGTTGGTCTGAATGCCAAGCGGTGCAGCGTACGCCAAGATCAGGGCCCCGTGACTGTCACGGATGACCCCGCCCACTCTAGAGGGCCCGAGATTACCTTTAGAAGCTTCGTCAAAGTTAAGTTTGACCCATCCGGGAGGGGGGCAGTCCATCGGGTCGTAGAACGATGGGAGGGGGCGGGGGGGACCAGGGGGGAAGCTAGACTCTGAGGGAGGATAGGAGGGTGGCCTCGCCCCGTCGGTGGGGCGCCTCGATCAAAGGGATGGAGCGGGAATTCTCAAGGGCGAAGGAAACCGCCTTGATCGCTATCCACTAGGGGGAACGGGCCGGGGAGGAGAAGGCTCTGCTGTTGCGCTCAAGCCAGAGTTGCCAAAGTAGGTGAGGAAGGCAGGAGCCCCAGAGGAAGTGGATGAAGGGGTGGACGAAGGGTTTGGGCCACTGAGACAGGAGGTCAGAGATGGAATTGGGGGCCACCCACTGAATGGAAAATTGGGAAAGGATGAGGCCCAGGACTTTAGAAGAGAAGGGGCATCTGAGAAAGAGGTGATTAGTGGACTCCCAGGCAGCACAACAGAGGAAGCATCTATTTGGGATCTGAAAGCCCCTCCTGATCAGGTTCTCGATGGTCAGGATCTTGTTTTGGATGGCCGCCTAGACGAAGTGGCTGATTTTGGGGATCAACTTCTTGGCCCACACCTGATGGGCTAGAAATGGGGCCTCGTCGGGGACTCTTTGGAGGTTGTAGGCAGATTTTATAGAAAATACGCCACTGGGAGTGTCATGCCAAATGCATCTGTCGGTCCCTCTAGAGGACGGGATAACTGTCACCTTGAGGAGGCGCTGCAGCCTGGAAGCTTGGAGCGGGTGCCTGGGATTCAGGATGGGTTTCCAAGTTACCCGTCCCTGGATCTGGGAGAGATAGGCCGACACTTTGGGCCCTCTGTCCACCAGGCCCGGTTTGAGGACGAGGAGATCGCTGTCAGCAGTCAGAGCCTCATCTTGGATCCACCTGTCTTCCTAGAAGTCGATCTTGGTCCCGTCCCCGAGGATCCATCTGGTCCCCTTTCGAATGATGTCTTTAGTGGAAATCAGGGATTTCCAGAAGGCTGATCCATCTCTGGGTTGGGATTCGCTTAGGAAGTGGTGGTGGTGGTAGTATTTCCTGAGCACGATACTGACCCACTCATCAGGGGCATTGGTGAACACCTTCCAGGCATGCTTGGACAAAAGGGCCTTGTTCATGAGGGTCACCCGTCGGAGCCCGATCCCTCCCTCACCTTTGGGGCGGCAGACCAGGGGCCAGGAAACCAGGGGAATCCTCTTCTTATCTTCGCTCCTCGACCAGAGAAAGCATTTTTGGATTTGTTCAATGTGAGCTGCAATGGAGGCCGGGATTCTGAAGACCGACATGAAATATACCGGAATGCTTTGAAGGACCATCGATAGGAGGGTGGCTCTGCCAGCCTGAGAGAGGAGGTGGCCTTTCCAGGAGGCCAGCTTTCGCTGAATCCGATCCATCATCCCGCTCCATAGGGCCTTGGAGGGTGCACCTGTAAACAGGGGAAGCCCAAGGTAGGAGGAGGGAAGGGAATCAGGGGTACAACCCAAAATCCGCCCAATTCTGATTTGCCTAGCCAAGGGGGTGTGGATGAAGAAGATTTTACTTTTTTGGAGGTTAATTTTTTGCCCGGCCGCCTCCTCGTACAGGGTCAAGATGTGCTTGAGGGCCTTGGCTTGAGGGATCGAAGCTGAAGTGGCGAGGATGGTATCGTCCATGAACTGTTGATGGGACACAGGGGGTAGGCCCGATGCAGGCCTGATGCCCGAAATGAGTCCACGGGAAACAACACTCGAGATGGTTCGTCCCAGGGCCTCGACCAGGATGATGAAGAGGATCGGGGATAGGGGGTCGCCTTGGCGAAGGCCTCTGGAACTGGGGAAGAACCCGACGGGGGATCCGTTGATGAGGATAGAGAACCAGGGGGAGGACACACAGTTGCTGATGAGCCTGACCCAGGAGGGGTGGAACCCAAACTTGAGGAGGACCTTGGAAAGGAACACCCAGTCAACTCTGTCGAAGGCCTTGTTCATATCCAGCTTGAGCAGAAAGGAAGCCTTTTTGGAAAGAAAGGCTGAGTGGATGGCCTCATGCATGATGATAACGCCATCTGTGATCAGTCTGCCTTTGACCGAGCTCCCCTAGTAGGGGGCAATGATTAGGGGAAGGATATCCTTGAGGCGGGAGGCCATGGATTTGGTCGAGATTTTGTATAAAACATTGCACAAGCTGATGGGGCAAAAATCAGAGAGGGATTTGGCTGCTTGGGACTTGGGGATTAGGGCAATGAAGGTGGAGTTTATACCTCTGGGGATGGAGTTGGCAGTCTGAAGGTCCCGGATGGCTGCGCACACTTCTTGACCAACGATGTCCCAAAAGGATTGGAAGAAATGAGGGGGAAACCCATCCGGGCCCGAGGGCCACCTCGGCCTTCATGGAGAACGTGGCAGCATGGATTTCAGAGTCAGACAGGGGCTGCAGGAGCATCTCATTTGCCATGGCCGAGACTGAGGTAGGAATATGATCCAGTAGGGAGTCTGTCGCTTTAGGGGACATGAGGGGACTGTCGCCAAGGAGCTCCTGGAAGAAGTTGGTGGCTTCAGTCCGAATGTCCTCTTCGTCCTTGATAATTCTGTCGTCACTACTCACCAACTCGACGATTCTGTTAGAGCCCCTATTTTTGAGAGTCGACGTGTGGAAGAACTTCGTATTAGCATCGCCATCTTGGAGCCATAGGGCTCTTGAATTCTATCTCCAAAATGTTTCTTCCCTGGCCAGGATGTTATGGTACTCGCTGAGGGCTAAGCGTTCCTCTTCCCTGATCCCCGGGTCTTGGGAGTCTTCCTGGAATCTGAGCTCAAGGTCTTCGAGTTTTTTCTTGACTGCTGCTTTATTTTCAAAGATGTTACCAAACACCTCTCTGTTCCATACCTTGAGTTGCTCTTTGAGGCATCTCAGCTTGTGATAGACTTGTTCGGCGGGGCGCCCAGGGACTGGGGGAGCCCACCAGCAGCCAACTTGGGCCCTAAAATTGGGATGATGCAGCCACATGGACTCGAACCGAAAGGGTCGCTTGAGGGAGGAGCGATGGTCGATTTCGAGGAGGAGGGGGCTGTGGTCAGACCCAATTTTAGGGAGGGCCAGCAAGGTTGCATCAACAAACAGGGGAATGGCTTCCTTAGACAGGAACACTCTGTCCAACCTGACCTGGATATGGCTTGCTCCCGCTCTTTTGTTTGACCAGGTGAACCTGGCTCCTTTTAGGCTGACGTCCATGAGCTCGTTGAGGTCGATGAAGGCCCCAAAGTCCTCCATGCTTTTGCCTGGAGCCGTTGAGCCCCCACTTTTGTCAGAAAGGAACAGGGGACTGTTGAAGTCCCCTACCAAGACCCAGGGGAGGGGGGCAAAGGCTTCTCTCATCGAGCTGATTTCCTTCCATAGGGCAGCTTTCTCAATCGGGCTGTTAGGAGCGTAGACGTTAGACAGGATCCACGAACGCCTTGACTTCACACAATGGACCAGAATGTTGATTATTCTAGGAGAAGATGATATGAGCCTCCCCTCGTAAGACCGAGGATCCCACATGCACAGTAGGCCCCTGGTTGTGCCAGCCGTAGGGGTAGACAGGGACTCGTAGTTGCGCCAGGTAGCTTGGGCGACCCTCTAGGCAGCTGCATCATCTATTTTGGTCTCCTGAAGGAGGAGGAAGGACGGGCGGTGATCCTTACGGAGTTGGTCGAGGATCCTTTTCTTGGGGGCACCATTGAGCCCCCTAACATTCCAGGTGATGAGCTTCATTTGACACCCTTGTGGGGTCGCTTGCCCCCCTTCCCGGCCTGAGCGGGGGGTTTGGGTCGAAGGGCATCTATTTTGGAGAAGCTCACGGCAATGTCAGAGAGGGTTTCCTGGGAGCCATTGGCTATGTCATCTTCAGTGATCCTCGCTCGTTGGTCGCCCAGGGTGGGCCGACCTCTCTTGAGTTTGCTGCCAAAGTCTATGGCGAAAGTCCTGCTTCGGGTCATCTTAGGGCTGATTTCATCGGGCCCAGATGGAGAACTGCCCTCAACCTCTTCGTCAGACCTCTCGGAGCTGCACTCTAAAGGGGGGAGGCCAGCAGGGACCACCGGGAGGGGCGGGAGGGGATCGAGGGGGGATAGCGGGGGTGGGGGGAGGAGGAAACCTAGGCAGAGGAAGACGGGAAGGTGGGAGCCGATGGGGAAGAGAGCCCGGGTGGCTCACAGGCCTGGGGGGCACAAGTAGGGGCCTGCAGGGAGGGATTCACATCGGGCGGGGGGAAAACCTGGGATCGGGGCCCGAAAGAAGACCCAGGGAAGGGAGCGGGGGAAGGGGAAACCTGGGGAAGACCATCCTCCAGGCCAAGGCCCGCTTGGGATTCCTTTGGGACAGTAGGGGGAGCCTCCTTGGTGGTCCAGGCCTGGGATCTGTGGCCGTCATGAGGGGGCCCTCGGGAGGGGGCCCGGCCTGGTCGGGAAGGGAGTTTGGGGAGAGGGCCATCAACTTTCTTGGATACAGGGCATTGGTGGGGGAGGTGGCCCTGGGTGGAGCAGAGAGGGCAGAAAGCAGGTTTGTTTTCGTAAATCAAAGTTTGGCACCAAAAGAAGGACCCAGAGGAGATGGTCACGAAAGAGGGGAGTTTGGATTCTAGATTTGCATTGACGCAAAATCTGGCATGAACCATTCGGGAGCCTACCTTGGTAGCGGGGTCGAAGGCCACCAGATCCCCGACCGACTGAGCAATAAGCCTTAGGACATCTTCGTGCCACAGGTGGAAGGGAAGCTCAGGGAGCCGGACCCAGACCGGGGCAAAGTTGATGCTTTGGGTGCTGGGGTGGAAGTCAGCTCCATATCGCCTGAGGAAGAGGCTTTTGCATCCCAGAAACTAGGGCCCGCCCGATAGGATCTTTTCAGCGTCATCGTTGTTGTTTAATTTGATGAGGAAGAATCCCTTGGTAAGGGCCACCAGCTGAATGTGACCAAAAACTTTCCATTTGGAAGCCGCCCATCTGCGGACGGTTTCCATGTCCGGTCGCCCTCCCAGGAACTTCCCAACCAGGGAAGCAGAGGATCCAGCGACAAAGGAGGAGTAGACCTCCTCTTGAATAGAAATGTGGGTGCCCTCGAGGGAAAGCCCTAAACCCAGGGTCCGAGGTTGGGCCCTGGTGCCAGCCAAGATCTGTTGATAGGAGGGTTTGGGCCCGCCCGGGGTAGAACCCTGCCCAGGATCTGGAGGCTTTTTCCCTAGGCTTGCGCTTGCATCGAGGCAAGGAAGAGGTCCTGGGCCCAAGATGTCGTCCCCACCCTGGCCACCATTCTGCTCAGCCTTTGAGCCCTCCTCTGGGCCCATCGAGGATGCGGGCCCGGATCCGGGCCCCGGCGTGCCCGACCCCGATCCCGATCCAGCGCCCGCCCTGGAACTTGCACCAGCATCTGAACCTGTTCCCGGTCTCGTTCTTGCTCTCGCTCCATTTTTGCTTCCGCTCTCGCCATGCAATTTTTTCATTCAAAATTTCAAAATTTCATAGGGTTTTGGTTGATGAAGGAATGGTAGATATGTTATGTCATTATCCTTGATAGATAAACTAAAAATCCCTATTGAAAATGTCCTCTTTATTAGAAGCCATTGCTATACTTACAATGGTAAATCTCAAGACCTCGTGGGATGCATTTGGTTGCCAATTTTAGTTGGGCCTAAAAAGTAAGAGTGAAGTTTATGGTATTTGATTTTAAACCAAATTATAACATATTATTAGGTAGATCTTGAACTAGTAAGACGGTGACCATAGTTTCCTTTGCTTGTCAAGTGGTTAAATATGCCTATGAGGATAATGTTTTTATCATAAAGGAAGATTTATATCCTTGGTTTCCTCAACATCCAAGCCATAATAGTTGTTTTATTCTATCTATGGATAAAACACAAAAGATTAATTTATGAACATAAGCCTTAGTGGACTTCTAGAAGGAAACTATACAAAGGGCATCCTAAATTCCATTTGAAATGCCCCCAAGATAGGTATGAATATGAAGATGATCAACCTAACATGGATGTTATTACTCATTTTTCTCAAGAGGTAATCGATAAATTTTCACCATTTTTGAAACCTAAATAGAAAGAAGGTCCTATTTTGTTTTACCAATAGTTGGTCAAATTATATAAATCCCATGAGAATGTTTCCAAATTCAAACAAGTAATATTTTGTATAGATAATGACAACATGGGGGAGGAAACTAATAGTGATGCAACTAGTGATTTAAATTAGGCCTTTAACATTGAACTTAAGAATGCCTCTTCTATTACTCCTAATTTTTGAGGTGGGTGTTGGGCATCACCAAGTAGGCTCAATGGAAGTTCCTATTTCAGATGACGATGATGGTTAATTTGATATACTTTTTTGTGAAATTGATAACAATAATTTGTTTACCTATTACATGGTTAGTAATGTTGAATGTAATCAATACAAATATAGAGTAGATAGACATAGAACAACTAGTGTTTCTATAATATCTACATCAAAACCTTTGAACTTGCTCAGTGAAATAGGAATTATCCCCTTGTCTAGGCATTTAACAAAATTTGAAATTTATTATTTTTAGAACTACTTTTTTTTAGCTAGATAATAATAGGTTGTACTCGGGTCCTCCACCCTTGACAAATTACATCTCTGTTCTTTAGAGCTTGAGAGTTTACAAATAGATACACTTCTCATCTCAATTGAGATGCTATAGCTAGAAACCTACATAATTTTACATAAAATGTTTGAATTATTTATTTTCATTTTTTGGATATTTTCAAATTTTTGTATGAATACAATTACTCTAGAATTTAGCATCTTTCTTGATATTTTTCTATAACAGCCTTCACAATGCCAAAAATTCACCTCTACTATCTATGCCTTGCATCTTAGTAGAGTAATATTTCCAAAACATCACACTATCATAGTCTGCTTTACCAAATCTAGATTGTTAGTTTCCTTCCTGAAACACAAGTGCAACCACAAAAATTATAATAAATAGTCTAAGTTAAAACACATTATTATTACAAAATAAAGTAGATATTACCAATGGAAAACATTAAAGTAAATCTTAATCATTAATTGATTTAGGCAATCCGTATTTTTTTCATCTTCAACTAAACTTTCTACTTCCTCTAACCATGGAAAGGAGAATTTAACTTCACGATCCTCAATAAAAACCCCTCTATTGGTTAGCTTATCTGCATATTTGTTTCCTTACCTTAATATATGTGTAAACCTGATTTCTTCAAAATATTAAGCAAGATCTTGAATTTCCCCAATTATCTCTTATATGTTCCATGAAGCCTTTGATTTACTCAAAATTACATTTATTAGTATGAGATAATCACCTTCCATCCATACTCTAATCCATTTCATTTTTTTACATATTTTTAACCCTTCTAAAGCTTCCCAAGCTTCAATTTCATTATTTGTCTTAAATCCACTATTGAAAGCATAATGAGACAAAATATCTCCTCTATTATTTCTAATTATTCCTCCTCCTCCTGGTCTTGGATTTCCTTTAGATGCTCCATAAAAATTCAATTTAACCCACTCTACATACGGTGGTTTCCACTTTATATTATTTACCCTCTTTTTGCTTCTCTTGTACCCAACATCATAATTCTATTTAATGACTTGACTCCATCTTTCAAGAATATTTGCTTCCAAATTAGGGACTGAGTGAGTTGATAGGGTTGGTTTAGAATCCTCTATGGCTAAACATATATATTTTTCATAACCTCTAAACTGTTTTCCTTTCCTTTAAATATTCTTCTATTCCTTTCTAGCCATATAGTCCAAAGTATTGTATCTTTTGATATATCCCATATTGTCTATAAAGCCTCACTTTTATAAGTGCTATGCCATTGTTTTAACCAATCTTCAATTCTACTATTCATCACCATGCATTTACCAAACATATTAGAAATCCATTTCCATAGATTCTATACTATTGAGCAATGACCAAAGAGATGGTCTATACTCTCCTCCTTATTACAAAAAATACGTTGAGAGGAGCCATGAAAACCCCTTTCATAAGGTTATCCTAGGATAAAATTCTTCTATGACATACTAGCCAAACAAACATTTTGAATTTAGGAATGCTTGGGCTATCCCAAATCTATCTCCATATTCTAGATTATTATGTTAGTGTTGAACATTATATCCACGTCTTGTTGTGTATTCTCCTGAGCTATTCAACTCCCAAATCAATTTATCCTTAGCAACCCTCAAAATAATCACAATTGTTATCTTTCTACTCAATTACCTCATAGCATCAATGTCTTGTATACTTGTAAAAAAATCTTCTTTACATTTGTATCTTCCTTATCGATCCTTGTACAAATTGTTTGAAACCCTATCACCATATTTGTCTTGAAGCAATGTCATCCAAGGTTTCAAAACTGGATCTAAATTGAGTGGTATTTTATCACACCAAGTATCCATCCAAATAGAATTTTTTTCTCCAGTTCCCACCACCCATCTTAAACCTTTAATCATAAGATCAATAGATTTTTTTAAACTATTCCAAAGAATAGAATCATTTGGAAGGGAGAATGCAGTAAATATTAAACTTGGGTCATTGGGATCAACATACTTACTTAGAAGATTTCTTGCCCATTGTCTTTGACTCTCTTTGTGCAATCTCTAGATAAATTTTCCCCTAAGAGCTAATTTTGCATCTATAAGAACTCTTAAACCAATACCTCCCCTAGTTTTGTCGTCACACAACTTGCTCCATTTCACCAAAGGAAATTTCCTTTTATCATGAAATCCTGACCATAAAAAATATTACATAATATAGATTAAACTTTTTTCAACTGATTTTGGCATAGTATACAATGACATATAGTATGTTGGAATGGCTTGTAAGACTGACTTAATTAACTGCACTCTTCCTGCTAATGATAACCATCTACCTTTCCAAGTTGGAAGTTTATTTTAAAATTTACTAATAATTGGATTCCATAAATCTATCCTCATTCTCCCCTCAAATAAAGGCATCCCTAGATAAGTTGTTGGTAAATTTGCCTCCTCCATTTGAAGCAACCTGTAAATTCTTGCTTTGATATTAGCAAGAGTGTTAAGGAAGTAAATTTTGAATTTAGTCCTATTAAATTTTTGCCCTAAAGCTCTTTCATACTCTTTTAAAAAGTTATTCAAAGCTCTAGCCTCATTTATCCTTGCCCTTCCAAAAAGGGTTGTATCATCTACAAACTATTGATGGGTGATGTTATCAATGTTATTACTAACCTTAAATCCACTTATAAGCCCATCTTTGTAAGCATTCTTTAAGTTCATACTCAAAACTTCTACCGTAATAATGAACAAATAAGGAGATAGAGGATCTCCTTGTTTAAGGCCTCTCTTGGCTTTAGAAGATTCTATCACTAACCCATTGACCAACACCAAATAAGAAACTATAGAGACATAAGCTTTAATCCATATAACCTATTTCTTCCCAAAATAAAACTTATCTAAAACTGCAAAAATAAAATCCCATTTAACCCTATCATAGGCTTTACTCATATCAAGTTTTAAGATCATAGATTTCTCTTTTCTTGAAGCTGCTAAATGTATAACTTCATGAGCTACTATGATCCCATCCAGAATTTGTCTCCCTTTCACATATCCTCTTTTCTCTTTTGAACTAATTTTTTCTAACAATGGCCTTAATATATTTTCCATCACTTTTGAAATAATATTATATGCCATATTACATAGTCTTATGGGTCTAAAAGAATCAAACAATTCAACATCCTTCTTTTTTGGAATTAGGGTAAGATAAGTTGCATTTATTTTATAAGGAATGTATTGTTTTACCCTAGATTGTTCCACTACCACCAATAAATAATCCTTCACTATATCCCAATTATCTTGGTAAAAAGTTGCAAAGAGCTCATATGGACCTGGGGATTTATTCTTATTAAAGATAAAAAAGCTAAATGAACTTCTTCTAGAGTAATTGGATCCATCAGTTTCCTATTGTCTTCATTCGTTATAACTAAAGGAACATCTTGAAGAAGTTTATCATTAAGAGCTTTTGTCTCCTTTGAACCTAGAATATTTTGATAAAATGACTTTACCTCTTTTATAATTTTACTTTGATATTCAATCCAACCCCCTTCTATTAATTTAATTCTACTAATTTCTAGAAGATGATCTCTCTACTATATCCATCCTATGAAAAACTTTATATTTTTATCTCCTTCTTTTAACCAAGTTTGTCTTGATTTTAATCTCCAAAATTTCTCTTCCTTACTCAAAATATTATGATATTCACTATGCAACTTCCTTTCCTCTGAGCTTGGATTATTATCATCACATTTTGGAATTTTGAAAGTTTATCTTTTAGTTCTTCTTTATTCTCAAAAATATTTCCAAAGGTGTTCTTGTTCCATTCTTTTAATCTAGATGTAATAGCTTTAATTTGGTTTGGAAGATCATACAACCCACCATTACCTAAATAATTCCATGTTTGAGCTATCATATCAACAAATTGAGGATGGTCTTCCCAAATCCACTCATATTTAAAATATGATCTTATTTTGAATTCACTAATCACCATTGTAACTCTTATTGGCTTGTGATCTGAACCAGTCCTAATTAAGGTATTAATTTTAGCACAACTTCCTTCATCTAGCCAATGATCTAAGAGAATGCATCTATATAATTTTTTTCTGTTAGGTTCTGGCCCCTCCTGTTGCTGGTCCAAGTGTAGTTGTCTTCTTCAAACTCAACTTCCTATAGATTATTGTTTTAAATAAAAGTTGATAAATCTTTCATACTTTGGGTCAATTTCCTAATTCCACCAAAATTTTCATTCAGCTTGGTTGTGGCATTAAAATATCTAATGATCATGAATCGAGTTTCTTGGTCTTTACTTATCATAAAGGCTTCAATCCCACTCCAAAATTCTAATCTACCTGACTGAGTTGTAGTCCATAGACATTAATAAGGATGAAATGAATATCTACAAAGTAGCGAGTGACTAAAGAGGCTATCCAATGCCTAATTTTATGAATGGTAACACAAGAGGTTCTAGAAGAATTCCACCAAGTTAGAATTCCCTCTACCACTCCTTCAGAATCCATAGCATCCCATTCACATCTTACCCAAATTGCTTTCATAGTTTTTGAAACTTCTTCTTTTGTCATTTTAGTTTATGGATACAAAGAATATTAGGTTTATTACTTAAACATAGGTCCCTAATACACCTATGCTTTGAGGGGGCATTAACACCCTCTATATTCCATGCAATTATAATCATGTCTCATTATGGGCTTTTGGCCCTTCTTACATATTACCAATATCATTTTGTTGTTTGGTAAAGAAAAGTTCAACCAACTTAGTTTGTGTTCCTTTCTCTATGTTAGCTCTTGCTTCCTTAGATCTTGCTTGATAGTTTGAAGGTTTTCCTCTTTTTGCCTTGCCTATATCAGTAGTAGGTCTTATTATTATATTCCTCAATATTCTTTCACAATTTTATTTTTCAACATATTTATCCTCTCTTGGCTCTATTATATAAGCTTTTGACTTGTCCTTCTCGTTTTATGGTATTTCCTTATTAATGGCAAAGGTATTAACTTCTAAAATTGCATTTTATTTACCAATTATATTCTCTTGAATGGTGCATGGTACTTCAAGAGAGTCTTCAAAATATGATGACACATTCCTTAGGTTCATCGAGAATGTTCTTCATTAAATTAGGATCATATTGAATAGATGGTTCCTTGCTAATATGTTGAAATTGTTGTATTGTGTCCTCTAAGTTTTGATCTATTTTTTCTTCATAGGCTAAAGCCTCAAAAGAGTTGGTATTTCTTCCAAAATCCTTCCTTATTGGTCTCCATTATTTATTTATTTTATTTTTCTATATCTATTTTTTGGAAGTTGAAAACCATCTTCATCCATAACCATTTATAAATTTCTCTTGCAGTTTTCTACAAATGATTTTTTGGGCTCTTCTTAGGGCATGATCTCTCAATATGCCCCACCTCATGACATATTCTACATCTAAAAGATATGTTTTCATAATATATAGTTTGGATCCACATATTATCCCCATACTTAAGAATAATTGATTCTAGTAAAGCTTTACCAGAATCAATCATGATCAATATTCAAGCATAAATAGCCAAAAATCCATTTTTTGTTGTATATGATATCTCAAGGAATTCTCCTAGAGTGTTGCCTTTTGCCTTGAAGGTATCTATTTCCAAAAATTCAATGGGTAACCTAAACATCCTAACCTAGACCGGTACTAGGGATAGATTTACATTTTTAGGTGAAAAGCCTTCATACCAACGGGTAAGGAAGAGTCTTGTTCTTCCCATAAATCAAGGAATCCCTTTTAAGATTCTTTCTCTTTATTACTTAGAACAAAAAATGGCTAGGAAGAAACATTGGGAAGAAATGATAGAATCACTACAAGAGACTTCCAACTCCTATCAATCCACTTTCTCAAGGTTGAAGCCCCTGGTCAATACCATTAAATTTACCAAAAACTACCCTATCTTGGAGCAATGAGGATCTCTCTGAGGTGCACTTACTAACCTCTACCACTAGAGATAATTCTAAGGATTTAACTATAAATCAGTCCATGGAAACTAAAATTCAAAATCTATTGAAATTTATCTAAAATTCCTATAGCAAATATAATATTTGATAAAACTTTATAAATTTTTCATGCACAATTTCTAAGATAAAGAAAGGTAAAAAAAAATTAGCCAAAAAAGTCTTTGTCTAGATAGAATGTCTTACCTAACTAAATTCTTAGCCCTTCATTACTCTTCCTATCATTCGAACCCTAGTTGGCAAATATTTGTAATTTTGTTTTTCGTGACTTGAAAAATCATCACTACCCTTGTTTCGAATGGTTGATTTCACAGGATTGTATCTCCATCAATATTGCTCAAATTTTTGCATATGACCACTGATTGTAAAGCTATTCAAATTATGCACAAGTTGGTCCAAGAATCATCTGAATCATATAACGCTTCATGAAGATATGGCTCCTAAAATATTAGACATTCTTCAGGAAAAAATCCGAATCCTTCGCACTTTGCAATTTTGTTTTTCGCGAATTGAAAAATCGTCACTGCCCTTGTTTTGAATGGTTGACTTCATAGGGTTGTATCTCCATCAATATTGCTCATATTTTTGCATATGACCACTCATTTTAAAGCTATTCAAATTCTGCAAAAGTTGATACAAGAATCAACTAAATTAGATAACTCTTCATGAAAATATCTCTACTAAAATATGAGATGTTTTTCAGGAAAAAATCCTAATCCTTCGCTCTTTGTAATTTTGTTTTTTTCTTAGATTAAAATTATTTTGATATTTTCAGAACTTCTATGAATATAGACCAATTGATTATTTTATCTCTAAAAATATCATTTCCTATAATATTTTTAATTGTCCTAAATCAAACCTCATTGTTGGCTCACCTTTTGCTAGAGTTCCTTTAACAAATGTGGCAATTCTAGTCAAGATTGATGTTTTTGCTATTTTTGGGCTTGTTCCTTTTATTCTAATTGTCCTTGATGACCATTTAACCTGTAAGATACTTATTTTACCTAAACTATTTGATAATTTTAATGAAATTTCTTTGCCTCTATGATTTCCTCTTAATGTGGTGATCATGATTCCTCATATTTCCTAAGAAACAAAGAGTACCCAAGCATAGCTTTATTTCTAGATCTAGAAATGTTTTCTTGCTTAGATAGGTCATCTAACAAGTGGTTGAATAGCTTGATTTATCCTCCACCCTCTTGTTCAATAAGACACTTAATTGAAGTTGAATTATCTAATAAATTAAAAACTAGGGTTGTCATTAGTGCTTTGATGAAAGGTTATAAACAATTAGAACCATACCCTGGTTCCCACATACCTATATTTCTTAATTCCTAATCACATGCTCACATTCTATCTAAGATTAGGGGCAAGGAGAATGTATAAGAACCAATGCTTCAAATCCCCAATGATATACTCTTTCTACCATCATTTCCAAATGATGAATCATCCTAGAGTTCTTATGTTCTAGAGATGAAAGGATCAATGAATAATATCATAATATAAGGTTCCTCCAAGAGCCCAATCCTAATTGGGAGAGACACAAGTTATCTCCTTATAATTGCTAGGTTGGGACTAATTATGAATTAGAAAATCTTTCCCTACTCTGAACCATTTTAAAGAAGTCAATATAATGAATGTTGAAACTACTATAGATATTAACATAGGTTCCCCCAAGCAACCATGTATAGTCAAAATTAGGTCTACCCTATCAACCAAAGAGCAATCCATATTTACTACCTTGCTTAAAGAGTACAAATATGTCTTTGTCTAGGAATATTTAGACATGCTTAGAATATATGGGGATTTGGTTGTCCATGTAATTGTCACCTATGAGGATATTGTTGTTAGAGTATATTACATTATTAGAGTACATGTCAATGTACCACCTTGGGTATATTATTATATTAGAGGATTATCTTAGGTTACTTGAGGAAGAAGTAATAAATGCAAAAGTTTCAATGTGCAATGATGTAAATGTACAAGGAGTCCACTTGTACATGAGTCATAGAAAAATTAGTTAGGAAGAGTAAGGGCCAATCAACCTATCTTCTTATATATAGGCCATAGAGATATAGAGATAGTGTGACATTGAGAAGATAGAGATTACTATGGAGTTGTGAGGAGGCACAATGTAGTTTTTCATCAAAGTTCTTGAGTGTTCATTTCCTCAATTACATTGCATTGTACTATTTTCATAACTTTCCATTAATGACATATTTCAACATTCTTGCAGATTTTCATTATCTTACCTTTCTACATTTATTATATATTGTGATTGATTTCTCCCATGTTATACATTATTAAAATCTAATAGTGGTATCAAAGCCATGATAGATCAGATATGAATAGGGAGAGCCACAAGAGAGATTGAGAGGAGAGAAGCAAATCTCAGTTCCAAAATTTTTGATATTGCATTTGGCTAGAGTATTTCCATAGAGTTATAGAAAAACTCGTGAAGACTAGGACTCAACATTCATTCCACTACATTGAAAAATCAACTAGTGAAGATTTACCACTAAGAAATTTTCCCATTGTAGTCCTAATACTTTGTTGCAAGAAAAAGAAGATTCCAATAAATAGGAGAATATTCCTATAGAGATCTAGGAAGAATATCATCTTCAGAATCAATCCAACACCAAAAGCAATAAACAAAAGAAGAGGATATTCTAGGAACCTAAGGGAAATCATATTGCAGACCTGCGTATTGCAGAAGAAGAAAAGGCCACAAGAGCCTTATTCCAGATTTGAGGAAGAGACTCCAGAGAAGATTCTAGGAAAATATTGGAGGTTGGTGATCTCCATTGAAAAACTATGAGAAGCAGATTGAAGAGACTCTAGAGAAGATTCCAGAAGAAGATAGGATATTGGTGATCTCCATTAAAGCCTACATATAGCTAATTAAAGACTTCTTCCAGAATAATCTGAAGAATACCCATAAAAGGTTTTAATGAATATTTAAGACTTCATCTTGAAGGAATAGAAGAAATTAGCTTGAGAATTTGAAGAGATCTACAAGATATCCCATTGAAGAACTTCTAATTTTAGAAGATTGAAGAACTAGTAAGGTCATGTACTTGATTTCAGAAGTAGCAAATTTTAGAGATCCGAGAGGAATATCTCATTGCCAACACTTTCACAACAAAAGGTTTAAGGAAAGGTCTCATTGAGAAGACCAAAGAAGCTATAATATTGAAAATCTTGGAGAGGTCTCAAGGAGAAACAAGGAAAAGGTTTGGAGAGCCTTATTGCAGATTTCTTTGGAGCCATTAAAGAAGTTCTTAGAAGAACTCATTGGAGAAATTCACTACCAAGGGGAAGCTCAAGATAATGAAGAAATTGGGACAATTATCACCATCCGATAACAAGACAAAAGAAGAAGAATTTGGTAAGATACCAAATTTTAGAGGAGATTAGAGAAGACCTCAAGACTTTCAGATTCTTGAGAAGAAGGCCTAGATTGAAGCCAAAATTTGACAAGGAAATTGAAGAAGAACACAGAAAGAAGAAAACTACCAAATCTAAGAGTTTTGAAGATTACCTTTCATAGCTAAGAAGGAATATTTAAGAGATAGGAATTTTATGAATCTACAATATAATACTGAAGGTCTCATATATGTGATTTACTACCATTCCAAACAACAAATTGGTGAATCTATTCATCAATATCTACATCAATTTTAGAGAACATTAAAGGTAAGCAATTTAGGTGCAAAGGGTTCATTACTTGAAAATATTCAGATTATTACTTAGCTTCATTAAGCACCTCATTAGAATTAAAGTTGCAAGGAGAAGAGCTCATTTTAAAGTCTTCAAGGGAAGTGCAGAAGAAAGGTTCTTTTAAGGTTATTACCTGCACATTAAAATAGGAAAAATATCATCTTCCTATTATCTAGTTACAACAAAGAAGACTACATTAGATTACAGAGATTATAGAGCATTTGCAAATTCTTTAAGAGTTATCATTAGTGCATATTATTAAGGAGTAATAAGGATATTGTAGTTGCACTATATTAGTTTCTCTTAAATATTATTAGAAGTGCACTAAGGATTAGTGCAAGATTAAGCCACTCTAAGGGCATATTAGTTGCATGATTATTATCTTGGGTTCATTATTAGATTAACCAAGCAAAGGAGAGAGTTGTATAGAAAAGAAGACAACATCAAATCATCCCTTGTCTACAAGGAATAGTACAAAGAAGCCACCATCAGATTCAGTAGAAAGAAATCTTGCAAAAGGAGATTTGGAGATCTCAGACAAAGGTGAAAATTCAAATATTCTATTTTAACTTTTATAAATTTATTTACATTAGTTCCTTGCACCATAACACCTTGTCCTACATAGTAAAAGAGAATAGATTTCAAGTGTCTCAAGGACACGTCAACGCCAACAAGACCTGTCACAAAGCGGCTATAGGAAGAGCTCTATCTGAGTAAGAGAGAAGAGCTAACAAAAGTCTCTCATTACGGTGTCTAAAGACACCCTTATCAGTTACAAAATCATACATTCTCAACAAGCAACTTGAAGCACAAGATATCATGAAGAAGCCATTACCCATCTACGTTAGCTATCATCTACATTGTAAAGGCAACGTTCAAACTAGCATATTGAAAGCATAGAAGGATAAAGCATAAGGTTAAGCAAAAGGTGGAATACCCAAGAATTAGCTTGAAGAAGACATCCATCAAGAAGGAGCGCTTAAATCTACCCTTGGATTATCATAGAACCACCATTGCATTACCTAGAACTGCCACAATTAGAGATAGATTTCGAATAACATAGCTAGAATTCGATTGGCAAGAAGAAAGAAATGTTAGTACAATTGTTACAAAGAAGAAAAAAGCATTGAAGCAATATGTTAATAGCTTGTAAGTTAAGGATTAAAATAGTATTAGGACATATCTACATGTAAAAGGAGATGCACCACTTATCTCTCTAACACCTGGATTGTAAGGAAACACTCAAGGTCAGAAAACACTCACTCTAGAAGCGTTATTTTGAAGAGCATCTTTCCAAGGATATAGCACTTGCAATAATTTTGAAGGAGGAACATTACACCATCGTATAACACCTTCAAGGAGGAAAAGAAATGTTTATTAGCCACTCACACACTTGAGTAATGCTCGTGCCAAGTGTTGAAAGCAGAAAGAAGGAATAATAACGCATCTGCCACCTACACAACGCTCGTGCCAAGTGTTGAAGGCATCAAGGAAGAGGAGTAACGCACCCAAGAATAAACCCATTAATAGACAACCTTGAAAGGTGCACAAAGCATTCAATACATGCAGGAAGGAGCATGCAGATACAATGTTGAAGCATGATTCACAACAAGGTCAAAGTCCATTCAAGAGGTTGATAACTTTGATGAGAAAAAGGAGCATTGAATGCTCAACATTATCCTGCAGATACATTGTTTGTAAGAAGCGATCATCAAGGAGATACAACATTCGTTGGAGAAGTGATTATCAAGGAGCTACAACATAAAGGAAAGGAATATTGCACACAACACCATAAAGGTATTATCAATTTATTTACTTGCTTATATTAATATTAAAGGAGCTATAAGGTGAACCTTATAAATATTAAATTCATTATTGCATTGGAAGAACATAAATTAACCAAGCACTAGTGAATTATAAAGCAAGTGATATTTCAAGGTGTAATATTTAAAGTGCATATACATATTATAATATTTGCAATAATCAAGTAGGAGATATAAGGTTGCCAACTTTGGTAAAATAAAATATCAATTTGCAAATATTATTATCATTGTTTTCTAACATTCCAAAGTAGGGAGATATAAGGCATACTACTTCAAATCATATATAATTAGAATTTAGAAAATTAATTTATTGAATAGAGAAGCAAATCTATTGCTTACATATAGAGTTGGAATTAATTGGTAACAATTGTCTCATACTCATACTAAGGGATAAAAGAAATCCAACTTTAAGAACTCCATTAGAGCATACCTCATTAGGAGAGATAAGGTAAAATTGGAAGTTGATTATCATTTACAAAACATTACAAAATCAACTCATAAGGTGAACTATTTATTGCTAATAGCATATTTACTTGGGAGACATAAGGAATACTACAAAACCTAAATCTAAGAAAGGTTTTATCAAATTAGTTCACATATTTTAAACTAGGGAGTTATAAGGTAGCCTACAAGGACCACCATGACCACAAAAAAATTCATCCTTACATAATATCAACTACTTAAGGGTCCAAATTACTTCTCATGGAAAAACAAAGTGAGGGCTATTTTGATATTTGAAAAACTTTGGGAAATTGTCAAAGGAACAAAAACTAAACCAACTTCAGGTGATACAGAGATTTAGAATTTTGAAGAAAGTGATGCTAAGGCATTAATGATAATAAATTTTTCCATCACAGATGAAATACAAGCTTACATTAGTTCAGCAAGAATATCTACAAAAGCTTGGAAAACATTAGAGAAAATATTTGAAGGGAAAAATAAAGCCACTATCTTAAATCTTCAAACTCAATTACACTCCCTAAAAATGAATAGTGGAGAAAATATAGAACTATTCCTAAGAAAGGTAGCAGACATTAAGGGAAAACTATTAACCTTAGGTGAAAATATTGAAGATAAATTTATTGTTCAAGTAACCATGAGAGCACTTCCAGAAAGCTACAAGCATCTAGTTACATCTTTATAGGTTCTAAGTAAAGATACATCATTTTATGAACTAATCAACATTCTTCAAGAATATGAGGTAGAAATCTTAGTGAAATATGAAATGACTAACACTGCATTGGTTTCAAAATATACTCCATAGGGAAACATAGCCTCATCTTCAAAAGGACAAAGACAAGGGAATTACAAATATTATCAAATATGTAGGAGAAAAGGTCATAACACTAATTATTGTAGATTCAATCCAAGAAATCAAAATCAAGGAAATCATATGAACTATGGAAGCCAACCAAATAGGGTATTCCAACCAAGGCAATATCAAAATAATCCACATCAACAATAGTTTCAACATCAAACCAATTATCCACAATTGGAATATCGAGAAGGGAATAAAAAAGGACACCTAGCTCAGAGGATTGAAGAAATTGAAGAACTGGAAGATCCTACAAATGATCATGAAGTCAAAGCTCTTTCAGTAAGGATAGCATTTTATGAAGATACTAACCACTTGCTTGAACAAGTTACAAAAAATAGAAGAAGAGAGTACAAACTCCTAGATCAAGATGAAGATCCATATTGAAGACTAAAGTCTTCAATACCCAAATAATGTAATACAGGGGGTGTTAGAGTATATTACATTATTAGGGTACATGTCAATGTACCACCTTGGGTACATTATTATATTAGGGGATTATCTTAGGTTACTTGAGGAAGAAGTAATAAATGCACAAGTGTTAATGTGCAATGATGTAAATGTACAAGGAGTCCACTTGTACATGAGTCATAGGAAAGGTAGTTAGGAAGAGTAAGGGCCAAGCAACCTATCTTCTTATATATAGGCCATAGAGATATAGAGATAGTGAGACATAGAGAAGGTAGATATTACTATGGAGTTGTGAGGAGGTACAATGTAGTTTTTCATCAGAGTTTTGGAGTGTTCATTTCCTCCATTACATTGCATTGTACTATTTTCGTAACTTTCCATTAATAGCATATTTCAGCATTCTTGTAGATTTCCATTATCTTACTTTTCTGCATTTCTTATATCTTGTGATTGCTTTCTCCCATGTCATACATTATCAAAATCTAATAGTTGTTTCCATATGACAAAATCAAAGAAGGTTATCTCCTCTCATTCAATATCTATGCAATATTAAATTTCAAAAGCTATGAGATGCCAAATTTATAAGACCTATTGACTATTTAGACTGGGTATTTAACATTGTGCCTATAAATTAAAAATAAAATAAAATTGTTTGAATTTGTTATAAGGTTAAATAATCAACCTAGCTTATCCTCAAGATAAATTTCCTTTTCCCTCTATTGATGCCATCATTGATTCTATAATAGGGTATTAAATATTGTCCTTTGTAGATGGCTATTCTATTTATAGTCAAATCCATATTACCCTTAAGGATCAAAATAAAATAACTTTTTCTATGTCTTTCGGCATATTCTATTATGTTGCCATGCATTTTGGGTTGAATTTTTTTGGTGTTATTTATCAAAAGGCTATAACAATGACCTTTCAGGAATTTATGAGAAAGATAATAAAATATTATTTAGACAATATATTAGGTATGTATAAGAAGTAAGCTAACCACCTAGCTAACATTTGTGTCATTTTTGAGTGATTACATCACTATAATATTAGAATTAACCCTGATAAATGCATGTTTAGTGTTACTAGCGACAAGCTACTAGGATTTATGATGTCTCATAGAAGCATACATATCGATTAGGATAAGATCAAAGTCATTGATGTTATACCTCCAATTAAAATTGTTAAAGATATAAAATCCTTCTTGGGGAAGATTAGAGCCATTAAGTAGTTTATCCCTAAGTTAGCCTTCAAATATTATCCATTGAATCACTTGCTCAAGAAAGATGTTGAATTCAAATGGGATGAAAGTTATAATAAGAACTTTCTTAAATCCAATAAATTTATCTTACGACCCCTAAATCTTCTCCCACCCAACCCGAATAAGCCATTTATATTGTACACATCAACTAATAAAGTTTTCTTGGGAGCAATATTTACTCAAAAATATGATACCAATAAGGAGTATGCCATGTATTATATTAGTCACACAATGCTTCTAACGGAAACTCAGTACACTCCCATGTAGAAATATTGCTTGGATATCTACTTTGCATGTAAGAAATTAAGGCATTATATGTCATATAATTAAACTTATATGGTCATTAAAATTGATCCCCTAAGACACTTATTACAAAAAGCATACATCCCTAGTGACACTCGACACAAAAAATGGATTACTATGATGCAATAATTTGATTTTTGTATTGTTGCACAAAAATCTATAAAATCTTAAGTGATTGGTAATTCATTGGTAGTAGTTCTTGACCCTACACAAAAACCATTAAAGGAGATATTATGTGATAAGGACATAATGGTCATATCTTGTACTCATGAATTTATCATATTTCCTTCCTCTATTGCCTCTAGGCTTATTTAGGAGTCTATCCCTTATGAACTGATTGAGTAGGAAAAGTCTCTCGTAGAGTTTCATAAGGCTATCAAGAAGAGTTATGAAACTAATTCTAAAACTAGCCTTGACAACCTTTTACATCCAATTTTGATGAATTCCTCCACCATAGCACTTGGATACTTCAATTTGATGGAGCAAGGAATGAGTTCAAGTTAGGAGTCTGTATCTTTCTCAAGTCTCCAACCGACCTAGATTTTTTCCTATGTTCTTTCAGCTAATTTTTTTGGTATTACTAATAATGTTGTAGAGTATGAGGCTTTAATTTTAGTTCTCATGACCACCTAATGTATGAATGTTAAACACATTAAATTTTTAGGTGATTCAAATTGTAGTTCATTAGAACACAAGTGAGTACATTGTCAAAACTCCCCATTTAATCCCTTATAATCAAGTGGCTACAAATCTAATAAAGTATTTTGAACCCTTCTCCACTAGGAATTCTATAAGAAGAAAAATACCAACACTGACTCCCTAGTCACTTTAGCTAGTAAATTCATACCACAAGAAAATATTACTAAAATAATTTTGTGGTAAAGGTTCATGATGAATCTATAATTTCTATCATTGATAACCTGATGGATGTGCATAAAATCAAGATCAATGCTAATGCTTACCAAATCCCTCATTATGATCCTTGGTATGGCTACATTTTATGCTTCCTTAATAATCAGTCCCATCCACCTAGGGCTACTACTAAGTAGCAAGCTCACATTCATAAGAGAGAATTTTGTTATGTTCTTCTTAGTGGGGTAAAGTACTTCCATAATCTTGATTGTATTCTCTTATGATGTCTTACAAATCCAAAGTACCCAAATATATCTTTAATATTCATAGTGGTAACTATGGAGGGCACTTTAGTGGTCATTCCACAATGCATAAACTATAAAGAATAGGGTATTTTTTACCAAAAATGGAATTTGATGCTAATAAGTATGTCAAATCCTATCATGAATGTCAGTCCCACAAGGAAGAAATTTATGCTTATACTCAGGTTCTTCATCCAATTGAGTCTCCTTGGACATTTTCCACTTTGGACCTTGATCTTGTAGGACATATTTCTTTGGTTTCCTTTTATGGGCATGAGTTTATTATCAAAACCACAATATTTTATAAATTGGGTGGAAGTTATGCCATTGACAAATAAAAAATTTCTAATTGTATCCAATTTTATATTTAATTAGATTATGAGGTGCTTTGGTGTCTTATCTACTCTCAATTTAGATAATAACACTACTATTAAAAATAAAGAAATGCAATATTGTGAGTTGGACCTATCCACAAGGGAATTATCCAACTAAATGTAGCAATAAGATTTTGGTACACATTTAAAAAAAGATAATTAAAGAATCAAAGAAATATTGGCACTTAAAGTGATACCCTAAATTATGGGTATACTGCACTAGTATTTAAACATCCATAAGGAAAATATTTTTTCTTTGGTCTATGATATTTGTCACTTGAAATTAAATTTTCTTTTTTGTGTGTTTATTTGAAGAATTTGTTGTCGTGATGAATGCCATTGGGAGTATCGGAAAGATCATCTTGCCAAACTTACTATTTTTGATGAGATTTTACTACATGCTCTTGATCATAATAGGGCCTATAATATTTGGGTTGCCAATCAATATAATAAGAAAGTATGCCATCATTATTTCAAAGTTGGGGTCCTCAAGCTTGATAATGTGCACAAGAAGCGTAAGGGCAAGTTTATATAGAAATGGCTTGGTCCATATATTGTCAAAGAGTTTTTTAAGTCTAAGACAATGAAATTATAAATAATGGATGGAATTGTTCTGGATGAACCTACCAATTCCATGCATATCAAACACTTTATGCGTAACCCTCTTCCAATCCATTTATATAGTCTTCATGTTTTCTTGGTTTGCCTATTGACTTTGGTGCCTTGCTTTTTGTTGTGACTACTTTGATTGTCTATTTGTGCATTAGTCCTATACGTTTTATAGTTTGGTACATCTTCATGTGTTTTATGGTGTCTTTTCATCTCATTAATATGATCGTCATATTAAGTGGTGATCCCTATCATTATGGATTTCATCACTTTTTTCTAGCTTTGGCTTGATATTTTTATTTTCATGTGATTTCTCTCCTAATCAAGATTGCTTCTTTTAGTAGTGATCTTGGTAATATTGGCTTTATAGTTTTTTGAATTCTAATTTAGATCATGTTTTGCACTTGTTACTATTCTTGTTGCTTGGTGTTTTCATCCATTTGTACTATCATTTATTTTTATCAACTTTTTTTGCACTTTGTTTTCCTGCCTTCGTCATGGTGTCTCTCTTGCCAGTAAGGGGCACCATGATGTCTTCAATGTGTTCTCTATTGTTTTTTTTAGTACCTCATTTTAAGTTCCATAAATAAATTGTATTAACTCAACTTATTATGTCTCCTATATGGTATATTATTGAAACACCAAGGCAACATTTTATTTAAATTTTCATACAATAGACAACATTTAATATATCCAAGCAATCAATCATTTTTTGTGTCATAGTGGTAGGTGTGTCTTGTTGAACAATATGCTTTACAAAAAATATAGTGTGTGAAACTCTTTGTAGCAGGAGCATGGTGAATTTTCCTTCAATATGATCTCTCTCCCCTAGGACATGCTATAATGTGTCTAGCACATGATGGTTTATTTTTTGTTTCTTCTCCCTCTATCATGATGGGTGCACTTTGTTAAACAATGCATCCATTGTCATAGTAAGGAAAGATTTGTATTTGGGGACATATATCTATGTCCATTTGTGGCATATATTAGAATTCCCTGGGTTACTCCATAGTAGTGGTTGGACACGATGACTGAGAATGTCCATCTATGCTTGTCTAGTATTTCTTTTAGGATTGGGGGATAGATACTTGTATTTGTGCATGGCATGAGTTGGATTCTCTTATATCACTCTATTATAGTGACAAGTGTGTTTGTTGGTACTCGTAAGATATTGCACATAGCCTACATACTATACTAATATGTATTATTAGCACATTGCCTCATGCATGGGCAATACTAGAGCAAATTAATGTATAAAGAGTGCATCATTGAATGCTATCCAAATACTTTATACTATATATCAATCAAAACTTTTAAAGCACATCACTAAGTGCTATTGAAATTATATGTAATGTCTAATCATGATGAATTACATTGAGTGTTACTCAAATCATAATCCTAAGTTAGAAATGACATGTCATTGAATGCTACACAAATACTAAGTGTGTGTCATACATAATAAGCATGTTATCAAATACTACACAAATCATATTCATATGTTATGAAAGTAGTAGAAACATCATTGAATGCTAAATAAATCATATGCTACCAAATGATATCATATATGTATCTTTAGATATGGTACATATGGGTACAAAATGGCACATGGGGCACCCAATGCCATCATCCTATATTTTCGAATATTTTACCAAAAAAATATTTTTTGTATAATAATTTAGCAGGTTTTGCAAGGATAGTGCTTCTAGGGGTTTTAGCATGCTCTAAAATCATCTATGCATTCTATTTTTTTGTTTATTTTAAATCCACCTAGCATCTTTAAGTGTTTTGGGTATTTTTACAAGTAAACTTATTTCAATCCACCTAGGGCAAGTAAAAATAAATTTCTTCTAGCCAAAACTTTTAGTGGCACATACAGGTAAGTATTAGGTATGTCTTCCTCTAATTTTGCATTTTTGGAGTTATGTTTTTGCATCCTTTTTGCTATTTATTTAATTTTTTAATATTTTGCATAGATGATAGTGTCAAAAATAATAAAAAATTATTTTTGTTCAATAGTATAGAATTTCATCTATGTTGCTTCAGCTATTACATATTGCTCTTTTTTTTCTTTTTTCATATGGACTCAAGATTGGTTATCCCTTGTAGTGTTTCTGATAGTCTTAGGGAAGGACAATACGTATTTGTAAAAAGAGAACTAACAACTGACTTTGTGGATGATAGAGAGTCACATACTCTTATATATGGGATAGGGATGAACGAACTTTGTTAGTCCTTGGGTAGAACGACAACAAACCATGTTGGCCAGTGGTTTTAATTCCCTTTATTTGCACATTTAATCACTTTTCTACCATCTTTCTTAACATTTTTGCTTGCTAACTTTCCCAAAACATTGAAATAAGGATAGGGTTTTAATTAAATGACATTTAAACACATGTCCCCCAAAGCATGTATCCTAAAAATTGGTAATGAAAATATTATCACAAGTGGGGATATTGGTTGTCAAATGGTTTTTAGGATTTTTGATATATGAATATATTTCTAGTGTGTTTGTACACCTAGGGTTAAAAAAATACATCATTTAGTTTGATAGTTTGGATTTTATAAGATAAAAAAGGGTGAAAATGAGTCATCGAATCCAAAGGGAAAGTTATTTCATTTCATCCACTATAAGTACCTATTTTACCTCTTCATTTTCTTACCATATATTCACTTGTTGATGATTACTATTGTTAACATTTCTCTCAAGATTTTTGTTTATGTTACTTCCATGACATGTGACCTTTTCTCTCTCTCTCTCGCTCTCGTCCTCGTCCTTGTAGGTGCAATCAAAGTCATTGATCACTAGTTCACTACCTCCCATAGAGGAGCCTAGGATGCTCTATTAGGATTTGTAGCAAAAATTCATTGAGTGTCATTCGAGGATTGATTTCCAAGGTAGGTCAAACCCTTTGCATATAATCCAAGTGTAATATCTCCTTACCTATTGTGGTAACATAACAAGCAATATAGGGTAGAAATAATTTTTTATCATGATTATTTTATAAATAGTATGGTCCTTGATGCCCTAGGTGTCAAGTAATTCATTTTACTACATTAATATTAGCCTTAGCTCTTTCATTTTATGGATATTCTTAGTGTGGTTGACTCTTGAACTCTTATTTTATTTATGTTTGTATTAAGATAGTTTTTAGCTCTGATCATTATAATTACTATTATACTATCTTAGTTTAAGCATTTTGGCTATATTGTATTAATTCATGTAATTATATGAAATATCTCCTTTTTTTTTGCAAACAATGACTATACCTCAAACTATATGAGTGTGCAGGTATTTAAAGAAATATCCTCTAACCATTCTCATTAACATAGGTAGCATTCATAACTTCATTGATCATAAGGTAGCAAAACAAGCAAACTGCTACTTGTATCCATGCAATAACTTTGAGGTTATGATATCCAATGGAGGTACTCTTTCACCTAAACATAAATGTAACGTAAATATTATTATTGGAGTCTATCATTAGAAAACTAATGTGTTTTTTTTCATTAGGAGTTTGTGACATAGTCTTAGGCACTTGATGGTTGTACAACTGGGTTCTATCTTATGGGGTTTATCATCTATGAATGCCATGATCACTCATTGCAGTAGCTAGTTGCACCTGACACACACCTCATGTGAAGGAAAATAGTCCACAAGTCCCAAGATCACAAGATACTACCTAGAGGATAACCTCTAGGGATTTTATAGGATTGGCTCATTATGAGATGTGATATTGATGCTAACTTTCCTAAGCTATTTCAAATCTACTAGATATCATTAAAAAAGAGTAATAAATTAAGCAAGAAAATATAAAATACTAAGCTATGGGTCAACATCAAAATCACAAAATATGTTTGGTATTAGTGGGATGAATACACACATGCATCATTTATCGATAGTTAAGATGAACACGATTTCAATCCAGCATTATCATTGATCCATAAGAAACATATATAAGAACTAGGGTAGATACAAGCCACAACTTTCTATATAGGTTAATATACACACAAGGATCAAGATAAAAAAAGAGTAGCCATAGATCCTTATATATATATGAAATTTTTAGTACATACATGCTAGAGAGAGAGGCTTGAGGCCTGCCAATAAAATGACTCAAGGTTCAAGTCCAGACTAATACACACAAGAAAACTGAGAGAAGAATTATACACAAGGCTAGATATTAGGCATGAATATACAATTACCCCTCTTCTCCTAGGATCTAAGTTGGGTATCTATACATCTATTTCAAAACTAAAAATTAAAAATTTCCTCCACCTTGACATAAGCAAGCAAATTGCAACCTCCATTGCTCCTTGGTTTGAGGTATTGTTATGCATTTAAGCCTAGTAGGCTTGAGGATAGTTGGGAGTATTTTATCATTGAGTGCTCAACAAGCTTGTAGATGCAACATTTATTACTCTTTTTCCTTATTTAAGATAATATTTAGTTATGGTCATCATGGTAGAACTTACTTGTCATGTAAGGTTTATGTCAATCCTATGATTCATGTTGAACATGTGGGTCTCAATCGTCTTCCTTTATACCTCCCAAAATGTGACTTATTTTTTTCTCCTACTAGATCCATTTGATGTTTGTTTTCATTGGCCCTTTACTATTCATCATAGTAACCATAGTTTTGCATACAATGTGACCTTGTATGTTTACCAGGACTTTGATTTTTATCATCTTGTGGTTGGCTTTGACTCTGAGAGTTTGGTTATAGCACTTTCATGCTTGTTCTTGCTCGAACCTTCTACCAAAAGTTTGATTTTCCTCTGATATATTATTAATTTAGTATTTTAGCCCTACGAGTGTGTAACAACCATCCAAAACAAACCTAGGGTAAAGATAAATTAAAATAAGGTTCTCAACATCCCAATATTTTTCTTTCTCAACATTCTCAAGGCTTTACCACATTTGAGTTCAATGTTGCTGCAGATGACACTCAGTGGATAGGTGTGACCAACATCACGTAGTATTATTAAGTTCACCTTACTAAACCTCATAATTTTGAAGGATACCAAAGTGGTCCCCCCACATTTCCTATACCCTCCACATTATAGGACAATGCAATCATAGCATAGGGATTATCCTTTAAGGTCCATAACACCTAAAGGGGATGCCTATTTTCCAAAACCTAAAATCTAAGTCTATCTAGGAAGGGTATTTAGGTGTAAGCCTTGGTGCTTAGTTACCACACCTCCATGGGCTAACTAAGGTCATTGCCTCTCATATGACAATGGACATGCTCATTCGATCCTTCATATTCAAGGTAGCACCATTACTATCTTACGAATGATTCCTATAACCTCCATATATGGAGCACACAATCCTCATCATTCAAGGTGCATCAATTTACAAGTATTTGGCTATTGCATACTCACAACTCCTTCCATATTTAGGAGTTTCTATCTATTGCATTCTCACAACCCCTTCTAGGATCTTCCCCTATCTACCTAGTTATTGCATTCTCACAACCCCTTCTAGGATCTTCCCCTATCTACCTGGTTATTGCATTCTATCAACTCCTCCTAGGGATTGGGCTACTCTCTTGTTTCGGGTTCTAAACATAGTTCTAGATCCAACCCAAAGAACCCATAATAAAGCAACAAGTAGTAAATAAATACCCTATCAAATATTAAATAACATGCTCTAAATCATAGCACCAAATCATACATGAGAACAATATAAATACATCTCATCTTACAAAACATAAGCTTCAAGTAGCATCACTACTAACAAGTATTTCATCAATTAAAAATACCATACATTTAATTGAACCAAGTGCTAACATAAAGCCATGTATACAAGCATTTAAATGAAAGTGATATATTACAACACTGTCTCTACTTCTTAAAGAGTTACAACAATATTTCACAAAGTAGATTACAAGATAGCATTAATATTCAAATAAATAACAAGTCACATTTTGATTGATCAATAGTCAAAATATTGTTTACATATCATATTTTATTTCCAAAATAAAATATGTAGAGCCATATATCTAAATAGACTCCATTAAATCTTCCTCCTGCAACCTTCTTCATGAAAAAGGGTTGCCCACAAATTGAAGAGTACTTAAGGATCATGATAACTCTCAATATAATTATGCAAATGCAACTTATCATGCTCTACTTAAATTGCAAGCAAGCATGCATTAAAAAACAACAACCAAGGAGAGAATCCCATACTTCTCTCTATAATGGCCCCTTTACCTACAAAATTCTCAGGAACCATTATAATTGTACTTCCCTTCTCAAGGCAGAAACAAACCATCTAAAGTTTATCATACTGTAATTTTAATTGCAAGCAACCATGCATGCAAATAAACAACCAAGGAGAGAATCCCATACTTCTCTCTATAATGGTCCCTTTACCTACAAAAGTCTCAAGAACCATTATAATTGTATTTTCTTTCTCAAGGTAAAAACAAACCATCTAAAGTTTATCTAAATACATTTAACCATAGCCAAGTCTTCTACACAAAAGAATGCTAATAAAATCACTTAGTTACAAAAAGAAGTTACATCTTTATTAATCCATTAATATTGAAGAAACCTTTGCCAAATATTATTTTCTTTAAAATAAACACACAAGACTTCATATAAAATGTTCTTATAGCAAAAATAATACAAAGGTTCATTTATTAGCTACTAGCTACCATTGCATTAATAATAAAGAAATTAATTTTACTAAGTAGGAGCCCCGAGCTCTAATTAAAATCCTTATAACAAAATAAAAGAGCATCAAACAAAAAGGGCATCCACATCACTCCAAACCCAAACTAGTGGATTTCCAAAACTAGGCAAACACAAGGACTTAGCTCAGACTAGAGGATGCACTATGCGCCACCCGAGGAGTCTAAGCTATCCATAAGAAAAACAAAACTATACTGATTGGCTTAAAATGAAGGCATATCTACTCAAATACTTGAGTCAAGGTTTAAGAATAACATAGGAAAAAATAATTTAATGCCACCCAAATGACCTACATTGCAGTAAATAAAGATACAACAGTTCCCCAAAAGACTCAACACAAGCATCCATTAAAGCTAAAGATAATGCAATAGGGAAAGAGCAAGCTAGACGCTGGTTTAGGGAGACATAACCAAACCAATTCCTTAAGCGACGTCTAAGAACCTACTCAACTACAAGATATATAGCATGGCAAAACAACAACAAGAGAACCATTCGAACAAACACAAAAGGGAGAAATTGGGTTCAAACAAAAGAAGATACGTAAAGCTATAATAAAGCAAATGATAACTATAATCATGGCAACAATAATAAGATCATAAAACAACATAGTTTCACTTGGAAGGTGCTACCTTAGCCTAATTATCTAGTGCGACATCCAATCCAAATAGCATTGTCCTCCTTTCTTCTTTTCCTCAATTCGAGCTCCGCTTCTCTTAAAAACAATAATCCCCCCAAACTCACTTTCTTCCCATTCAAATAGCCTGGTGCAGTCTCCTTGCATGGCTAGGATAATACATGGGATGTTTTCAAGAAGACATTCAATAAATTACCACCTTTACTATCTTAAACGTAGGGCGCCCATTAAAGCATGATAATTTATGAAGGCTTATTAAGCTAAAAGAGCCATAATAACTTTAATATTTTTTAAACAATTTAATGTAACCTTCATTAATATCAATGGTTAATATTAATTATTAACCTTAATATTAACCTTCTTAAGTATTAATAATGTTATGAATTAATACTTCTTTAATTAATTGGTTCTATGCTTACCACACACACAAGCATATATGCCACTCAAACACACATAGTTACACACCATTGTTTTATCCTTAAATAGGTGGCTATTTTAAGATAGTCTTTTGCTACCACCAACCTATTAAGGAGACTCATTGCACTAGCAACTTCTTGGTCCAATGGTGTGAACATTCAATATGCACAGATGAAATGCAACTATATGAAAGATACTTTTGCTACCTTGAGTTGTTGATGAATAAATCATCACCATCATTTTCTAATTTTTTTCTCAACTCGAGTGGTTACCCATTTTCAACCAACCAGTGAGGATACCTGGTCCTACAACCAAAAATACATTACTAGTACCATATCCCAAGAGTAGAAATCAATCACAAGTGTGACTACTTTTATTGACATCATAAGGATTATGCATCAAAATTTCCATACAACAATACATAAGTCAATGTCAAGAGTAAGTCCTTCTAAGGAGGGGTGTTACATACTCCTCTCCTTAGGCTAAAAATAATCCTTTATGTTTCTCCTACAAAATCATACATATATTTATTCAAATGAAAATGTGAATTGGTTTCTCATTTCTTCAGTATCTTCCCAAGTAGCTCAATTCTCAAAGTACCCGTCCCACTAGACCTTACATTGTTCTAGGGTTTGTTTTCTAAATAATTTGGAATGAAACCCCTAAATGTTTATTGGTTTCATCTTAATGGTCGAGGGATCTTCTATCTATAATTTAGAAACGTTCCAAACATCAATAGCATCAACAACATATTTCCTAACTAGGGATATGTGGAAAGTATCATGGATCTTTGATAGGTTGGGTGACAAGGTGAGCCTATAGGCTATTAGACTAATCTTATCAAGTGTATCAAAAGGCCCAACATAGCAAGGATCCAAATTATTTGACTTGATGGAACTTTTTATGGGTCTAAATCTCAAGAAGACTCTGTCCCCTACAAAGAATTCTCTTGGTAATATTTTTAGATCAACATAGCTCTTTTGGCGATCGACCACTTCCTTGAGCCTAATTCGGATTCCTCCATCTCTTAGATAGTGTTTGGTCTGATCATCACCTGATACTCTGAATTATCCCATGATAGAGGTGTTCTGCATATCCTACCATACAAGGCTTCAAATGGGGCCATACCCAAGGATGCATGGTGACCATTATTATATGTAAATTCAATAAGATGCAATAAGTCCCCTCATTTAGAATTTTGGTCCATGAAATACATGCGAAGTATGTCCTATAAAACTTGGTTTACACTCTCTATTTGATCATCTATTTTTGGATGATATGTAGAACTAATGTTCAACTTAGTGTCTACTGTACAGTGAAGAGCCCACCAAAATTTTGATGTAAACTTTGAATCACTGTCTGATATGATCACCTTAAGGAACCCATGTAACCTAAAAAATTTCTTGAGCAAATTTATTTTCCACCATCGATGCATCATCCTTGATGTTCCTTAGTATGAAGTGTGTAACCTTGGTCAACTTATCAACCACTACCAAGATTGCATCATATCAGTACCTAGTCTTAGGTAAACCCACAATAAAATCCATAGAAATTACTTGCCATTTTTGCATAGGTACATCATGTGGGTACAATTTTCATGCTAGGTGTCAATGTTCTACCTTAACCTTCTAGAATTCTAATCATCTTGCAATAAAACTAGATATATCATACTTCATTTTAACCCAATATGTATTTTCATGTTTTCCCTCATTTTTGACCCTCCTGGATGAGTAGAATAGGGAGAATTATGTGCCTCTTGCATAATAAATCTCCTTAGATCACCAGTTTTGGGTATAATTACCCTATCCTTGAAGCATAAAAGTCCATATTTTATGTTGAAATCCTTATTCTCTTAAGGATTTCTCTCAGTTTTATCTTAAATTTCTATGCAATACGAAAATTGAAGCTACATTTCCCTGACCCTATCCATCAAGTCTGTATATCTCCAGGTCAATGCAATTATGTGCCTTCTCCTACTCAAGTCATAAACAACCTTATTTTATTTCCCTTTTATATACTCAATACCAAAGTCGTATTCTGCTAAGAACTCTATCCACCTTCTTTGTCTTGCATTCAACATAGGTTGGGTAAAAATATACCTTAAACTTTGAGAATTTGTCCTTAACTAAAATTGTTTACCCAAAAAATAGTGTCACAAAACCTTTAGGGCATGCACAACTACTATCAATTCTAGGTCATGCATAGCATAGTTTACCTCATGCTTCTTCATAATTCTAGACTCATAGGCTACTGTAGCCTCTTCCTGAGACAAAACCCCACCCAAACCTTCCAAGGAAGCATCTGTACACATGGTAAAAGTCCCAAGAGGATTTTCTATCTTAAGATTTGGTGCTATAGTTAGCTTATTATTTAGAGCCTCAAAGGTGGCCTCACACTTATCTGTCCATTTGAACTCTTTTCCCTTTTTCTGTAGGTTGGTGATTGAATAGGTAACCTTCGATTATTCTCTCACAAAATACCTATAATAGTCAGTGAGTCCCATGAAACTCCTAATTTTTGACACATTTTTTGGAAGAGTCCAACTTAATATAGCCTCAATTTTCTTTGGATCCAAAACAATTCCCTCTGTCAAGATGATGTGTCCCAAAGACTACACTTGTGAGGTATAAAATTCACACTTGGATAACTTTCCATATAGCTAGTTTTTCCTCAGCACCTCTAACACTAATATTAAATTCTAGTCATGTTATTATTTGGTGTGATAATATATTAAGATATCATCTAAGAATACCATGACAAACTGATCCAGATACTTTGAGAACATATTTCTTATCAAATTCATAAAAACTATCGGTGCATTCATCAACACAAATGGTAATATCATGAATTCATAGTGCCTATCAGGTCTTGAAGGCTATTTTGTGAGTATCCTCTTCTTGAATCCTCAATTGATGATATCCAAATCTAAGATCTATTTTTGAAAATATAGTAGCATCCTTTAGCTGATCAAAGAGGTCATCAATCCTTGGCAAAGGATACTTATTCTTAATGGTTATCTTATTCAACATTCTATAATCTTGACATAACCTCAAGTAACCAATTCTATTTTCAAAAAATAGTATCAAACCACCCCAAGGCGGCACACTAGGTTTGATCAGACCATTTTATAACAAGTCTTGAAGTTACACCTTCAATTCTTGTAATTCAATTGAGGTCATTCTATAAGGTGTTCTTGCAATAGGTTCAGCCCCTGACATTAACTCAATAGTGAAGTCAATTTCCCATTAGGGTAGTAGACCTAGAATATCTTTAGGGAATATATCCTAAAATTCATGCAAAATTAGATGTTTCTTGAATACGTCTTTGTATCTCTTTTCTCCAAAATTTCCATTTCACTACATACAACATACCACCTCTTTTAATGGCTTTCTTTAATTGCATAGATGAAAATAAGTGAGGTTGAAAATAGCCTTGCCTACTTTGCACTCTCACTCTTGTCTTATCCTTATTTGTATAATTCATCCATATATTTTAAAAGTTGATTAAGGATCTATGATATTTCAACCAATCCATCCCTAGGATTATATCAAAAGCATGGAGGAGTGCCACAAATAAGTGCCATATAGTGGATCCATTGGGAAGAGTTATCTTAGCTATAGGAAAACATTGATCCATTGAGCAGGTTTATCCAGAACCATACTTGAGTTCCCACCCTTGTGCCAAAAATCTAGGTCATTCTGGCATATCCCCAAAAATACTAGTGGAAATAAAACTATTTATAGCTCCACTATCTACTAAAATTTGGATATCTTTATCAACAACTTACCATTTAGTAACATTGGTGTTGCTTGTACATATTGATGCTGATTACTGGTAGCTGCATACATATGGTGCACCATATCCTCTACTTTATTATTTTACTGTATTGTTTAGGGGCACCTTTTGGCATAATGAGGACCCCCACATGTGTAGCAACCTGACCTGGGTGGTTGGGATCTTGATTTTTTTCTAAATTTGGGTACCTTACTTGCTTCTCCTTTATTGTTTTTGATTCCTTGTTCATCCAACCTTTCTAGCATTATTTGATGATGCTCCCTATGATCTTGTAGTGATCTGACCATGGAGGTTATCTACCTTAATTTATCTTGTGTTCTTTCAAATAGGAAGGTAATATCTACCATGATCCTTTAGAAATTATTTGTACCACTAATTTCCTTGTTGGAGCTCTCTAACTTTCCAGATTTCTTACCATGATTCGTAGCTTCTAATTTTCATGGTGACTATAGTACAACAATATTTTGCAACACTAGTATCATTCTCTTGGAAGACCTCAATACAGGTGCCATCTACTATTATAAAAAGGAGTTGGGTAAGTTACAATCCTTTATCAATTATACTTATAGTTATTTTCATTCTCCAAATGAACTAAAATAGACCATTATCACTTAATTGATAATGATCAAGGTCACACTTACCTTCCAACAAGGTGCCTTTCTGTTGGAAGTTAAAATGGTAAAAGGTAAAAATTTTGTTTGACAACGGTAAGCTTTGGACCTTACCCTTTTACCTCCTTGGATGATAGCTGACTGGGTAGATTGGACGACATGGACGGTAGGGAGTTAGATTCCTATTTCCTTTCTTCCTTTCCTCCCTATTTTTCTTCTTCCCTATCTATTCCCTAAGTTTTCTAAGGCAATTAATTCTCCTATTATTTAAGCATTATAAACACTGCATTTTAGAGAATTAATAATAATTTACATTTTTTTATTGCTCCACCTAACTACCGTGCCACATATGGTATCAGAGCGAGGTCAAAGAGGGCCTACAGATCGAGGTCGAAGGAGACCAGTAGCATGCAAATTGAGGCAAGGTCAAGAGGGCCTACAACACGTGAAACGAGGCAAGATCGAGAGGGCCTGCAAATCATGAACCGAGGTGAGGTCAAGAGAAGGCTCGCATAGAGAGCACATGAGAAGGAGGATCAAACCATAGGAGAAGCCAACTGGACATCGACACATGTCGAGAAGAGATCAAGGCTGACGCAGACCAGAGACCAGACAATAGACGATGTGGTAGACCAGAAGACAGGCTACGTGGTGAGCAAAGGCAACAAGCGATGTGGCGAGGAGAAACAGGCTTGAGAAGGAGGCAAAATGGTGGTCATTGATTACCTAAATGCAATCTACTAACATTATGCACGTTGAGGGTTTTAAACACCTCAAATGACATTGCACAGTGGATGTGGGACTAAAGTCCCTTTAATTTTTTTGTCTTGTGCACGGTCGTGATAAGATAAAGGAGGCAAGCCTCCTTTGCCTTCCTGTTGAGCCACGCAGCTCAACTGGCTCAAGGAGCCAGCCTTAAGGCACCCGCCCTTGTAGATCGCAGGTTCGAAACCCGACGGTAACGTTTTTTCATTATTTTTTTATGAAAGCAAAAGTTGAAAGTCTTGAAAATGATGTTCTTTGCCTTTGGTTCTCATCAGCGATGGTAGCCTAGTTGGTAAGAATGTTTTGTTGAAGGAGATAGGTTGCGGGTTGATTCCTGCAAGGTTTTAATTTTTTTTTTGAAAATTTTCTTTATATTATTAAATTAATTATTTATATTATATTTAATAAATTAAATATAGTTGTTTTTAAAAAAAATTGTTTTTTAAAGGGCAATTATTATTTTTATTAAATAGCAATATAGATTTTTTTTAATACTATAAAAGAAGGAGAATATTGCCTAAGAGGCAATTCATTGTAATAGAAGGGTTCATTTTTCACTTGATTCGAGGAATCACAAACTATAGAAATCTTGTGTAATAAGCCTAAGAGGCTTAGTTTTTTTGTAAAAGAGATAAAGGATCAAAATTGTAAAATTGTAAAGAGGCATTTATGATAAGACCAAATGGTTGTTATCATGCCTTATGTGCAATTTTAGCAAGAGAAGGTACAGAGAGATTCAATGAAAAAGTAAGAGGTTATGGGCTCAACATTGTGTTTAGCCAACTTCAGAATGCAATAATTTCACATCAAAGACATCCTGACTCAGGGTACTGTTAGGACTATAATGGAATGAACAAGATGAGATATATTACAAATGAAAAGGGTTACAATATATAGGCATAAGCCTATATGAAATGCATGACACTTGTCAAGAGAAACTGACAAGTGTCAAGATGAAGGCATAGTGCACTTTAATTCTAACATTCCCCCTTAAAGTGCACTATCCTAACTAAAGAAAAAAACAAGTCAACATTAGGTAACATTCCCCATTAATGTTGACTTCTCTAAAAAACAACCTATCATCCTATTTTATTGCTGATTTGGTCTAGGCTCGTGCTCTTTGCGCTTGGCTCTCCAATTTTAAATAATGATAGAAGAAATGTGTATACATCTTGATCTTTTGCCTCAGGTTCAGCCACTTCCATGGGTCTGTTGCCACTAGGTCAGCCATCTAAGTGCCTTAGGGTCATCATGGGTGCCTCAAGGTCAACCACTTCTGGGTTTGTTGCCTCTACAGGTTATCCTCAGAGGATGTTGCCTCTCATAGGTCACTGACTAGATCCACCATGAATATCAAATCCCTCCTCATGGTGAACTCAATCTAGAAGGTGTCGGTATCTGTCAAAAATACACCTTAATACATAAGAGAAAATGAGCCATGAAATACAATAAAATGAGCCATAGAAGCCAAATATGGAGGAGAAGAAGAAAGAAGAATAGAAGAGAATCTTCTGAAGTGTCTTCGTTTGTAGTCTTCAGAAGTAGATTCAGAAAAAAAACTTGGATAGAGTCTAGGGTGTCTATGTATGTAGTCCCTAGAATAAGTGTCCTTATGGTAGTCACCTCATCTTACCGGAATGCATGGGTAACCAACCGCTGCATCCGCCAAGTAGAAAGAGGATATTACTAGATACTAGGTTCACTTACAAGTGCCTTTGGGAGTGTCGGGTTCAACCGAGAGTGCACTCCAAGGTAGAAAACTTTGAGGCTTTAAAAACTCAAATGAAATAGCCTCAAAATTACAAATGGACACCACCAATGTGTCCATCTTGAAAAAATCTTTCCAACGACTATAAACATGGCTATAGTCGGATCTCAATAAGTTTTCCATGCATGAGAAAAATAGCATGCCTCTCTAGGCAGCAAAATAAACATCGCATCATGTACAATAAGGAGCCATGTGGGCCTTCCACTTCCACTTCCACTCTTCCATGTGGAAAAAGCATTAAAAAAATAGCCAATGAGGCCATATAGTCGGCCATTTTCTCCCTTCCACTTTTAAATAAAACGCTCTTAAAAAAAAATATTTTCCCATATTAAAAAACTTTACCCTACCCACTATCCTTGTGGGTGAAATGCATAAAACAAATACATTTTAAAATGTTTTAGTGGAGGTCATTTTGAAATGCATATTATCATGCATGTGTGTCGACCATTTGCATTATGCATTATGGGTTGTGTAGCCCACTTCTCATGGGCTTGTCGCCCATTTAATTTTTCCAATGGTCATTGTTGACCACGAGATCACCACCCTTATTCTGGAAAGTCTCTGACACCTGTGACAGGTGGCACGACAAAATCCACTTGGATCGCTTCAATCTCCTCATGGATGGCTCCTTCACGAATAGAGATCGTGTAGGTGAAACGTACACCCTCAATGCTCCATCACTGCACAAAAACATAAGCCGCACTCCCTCGCTGCTTCATCACCAAAAAAACTAGCGCTAACACCCACGTCTACTAGGAAATCCCCTCATGCAAGGAGCAGCTGCACTGCCTCATTGTCGCCAAGCTCGGTGGCACAGTGGCGATGTTTGACCAGGACACGTGGCGACCTTCCCATCATCAAAGAGGGTTCAAAAATAATTTCCAAAGAGATTTGGCCCAGATAGTGCCCAAAGTAATTTGGGTCAGATTCTTGAAATCAGATTCAAGAGGTGCGTCATGTCCATCTTCCTTTGAGGCTTGCTTATTCTCGCCATCAATTGAACACTCCTATTTGTTGCCTTCAGAAAGAATGTCCAGCAAGATTTGGGTCGAGCTTTCTTCCTCTGGAAAAATCCTTGAAAACAAACCAATTAGGGTTGCATCTTCCCCTTGTTCGAGAAATGCCGACAAAAAAAATGCAACTTGTAAACCCTGGTGGAAGTCCCCAGCCTGAATGTGTCATTGGGACCGATTCTCACAGGCACATTGGACGCGACTCTCTCTTCACAAATCCATGTGCCATGGATTAAAGACAGATCTGTAAGCAGAAGCTCTTAGGGTCACTTGCAAAGTTGGATCTCCAAATACCGCCTATTGATGGATAGATGGTCCACCACTATGTGGCAATCCGGGTGTCGTCCTACCATAATGCATAAGGGTACAACATATCACTCACCAACGAGAACCGTAGACCAACATGGTGGTATCAATAGAGACACGTACGCAAGGAGAAGTGACACCCGATCGAGGGAGGAGATCAACCATGTGGAATCCATGTTCACAGATCTGATGACTAGAATTCTTGAAGCGGTCGAAGGTTCAAGTGGTGAAGATCTGGTCGAAGGCATCGAAGGTCAGAGTGAACACCTGATCTAGAAAGAAGAAAGAAGATTCTCGATGCTCGATCCACATAGATTCGAAGCTCTGTGTTTACTGACAAAGGATGACATTGAGGGGGAGTAGAGATGAGAAAGGATCAGCAACCGATAGACAAGGACAAATTTGGGTGACATTTCTAGATCTGGACTCAGATCCACTTGGTAGTGCACCTCCTCTGGCAATGCACGTTCCTTCTCATTGTATCCCACCACCTCTCTACCGTAGCACACCCAAGAGGTGGTTGACGATCCGCTGATCCGTTCACCCACCTCACTATGGGCTCCGAGGTCGACCCAAGATATAAACATAGGCAGAAACACCCTTTGATATGCAGGATTTCTGAAGCATAGTCGAAGGTAGCATAGGCATCGAGAAATGAAGAACAAAGCATGTCATTGTCAAATATCAAAATACGCCCGATCCTGCATTCAAATCGAATTCTAGCGCAAAAATCTCCAAAAATAAATACAACTTCACAGTTGGCCGTCAAAAAAATAGACGAAAGCTTCCAACCCTAAGAGGGAAAATAAATCATTCTAAAGAATAACTTGGGAGCCATGATTCTTTCAAAAGTCTGGTTTTTGATCCATTGTAAACAATGGAGAGCATACTCCTTGTTTTGAAAAAATTGGGGGGAAAATGAAAAAATGGGGGGAAACAAGCCCAGAGAAATCTTAGAGCTCTGATACCAAATGTTAGGACTATAATGGAATGAACAAGATGAGATATATTACAAATGAAAAAGGGTTATAATATATAGGCATAAGCCTATATGAAACACATGACACTTGTCAAGAGAAACTGACAAGTGTCAAGGTGAAGGCATAGTGCACTTTAATTCTAACAGTACAAGGCAGACTTTGAAGATAACTCTTTCAAGAGTCAATTTGAACAATCAGGATCCATACAAGCTGCACCACAAGAATCGGAATATACACACTATAGTATTTCAGTGGAAATTTTAGAACCAGAATCACCAAAAATAATATTGATGTGACGACGAAGAAGAAGTAGTAGATAATTTTGTGAATCAAGAGATAGCATCCCTACAACAAGAGGAACAAGCAATCAATGATAGAGTAAATCAAGTCAAATTTGACTTAAATTTGTAATCTCTTCTTTCTTCTTTCTTCTTCCTTCCTTATTTGAAAAAGCAGAATGCTTTATCGTAACCATGAAATAAAAATAGTTTTTTAGTAACTATGGCCTCACATAATAGTTTACCTATACCAGAGTTCAACGGTTATGACTACGAGTATTGGTCTATAAAAATGAATACCCTGCTCATAGGAAGAGATTTGTGGGACATAATAGAAGAGGGTTACACAAAACCCTCAGATTGGACAACACTAAGTGTCGCAGACAAGAAATTACGAAAAGAAGGACAAAAGAGCAACTTTTCTACTCTTTCTCATCTCCAAGCAATGTTGGAAAAAAGTATATTTCCTAGAATTGCCGCTTGTAAAACTGCGAAAGCTACATGGAAAGCTTTGAGTGATGGATTCCAAGGTAGTAATCAAGTGAAGCAGGTGATGCTTCAAACGCTAATTTTTTTTTTTGAAAATATCAGAATGAAAGATGATGAAAAAGTCGATGATTATTGTGTTAGAGTAAAAGCAATTGTTGATAAAATGGTTACACTTGGCAAGGAAATCAAGCCTAAGATAATTGTAACAAAAGTTTTGCGAACACTTCCATAGAGATGGAATCATATTGCCATAATTATAGAAGAATCCAAAGATCTTTCCACTTTAACATTCGATGCATTAATCGAATCGTTAATGTCACATGAAGAGATATTTTTGGAATCTCCTTCAACCAACTATGGAGGTGATGATAAGGCCTTCAATTCCAATGAAAACAATGGAAGAGGACATGGAAGAGGTCAAGGCAGAGGACTTCAAAGAGGTAGATGCAAAGGCATCTACATAGGAGGCAACAAGAACAAAGGAGGCAACTCCAACAGAGGAGGCAACTCACACAGAGGAGGCAATCAACATAGAGGTGGAAATAAAAATCAAGGAGGAAATCCAGGACAAAGTGGAAATCAAGGGCGAGGAAGTGACAAGTCCAAAACAAATTGTTTCAACTGAGGCAAGCCAGGTCACTTTGCTCGCGACTGCTAGTAAAAATCTTCACAAGGCAGCAATAGTCAATATGGAAATTATGGAGAAGAAGATGATACCTCTAATATTTTTCTTTCATATGGACATTCAGAACATAATCTAAATGACACATGGATTCTGGATACTGGTTTCTCAAATCATATGAGTGGCAAAGAAAATTTATTTGCAACTCTAGATTCCACTTATAAATCCTAAATCAAAGTAGGGGATGATAAAGCATTACAAGTAGAGGGAATTGGAGCCATGGAGGTTCCAACCAAAGAAGGACTAAAGAAAGTGAATGACATCTATTACACTCCAAAGCTCCAACACAATCTGTTAAGCATTGGGCAAGTGATGGAGAATAATTACAAACTTGTATTTGATGAAGGACAATGTATCATTTTTGATAAAAATAATTGTAATCGTGTCATCACACAGGTCCCCATGACCAAGAATCAGTTATTCCCTATCAAATTTGGTGAGCCAGGAGGAGCCTAACTTGCAAATGTATCTATAACAAATCCAAGTGTGCTTTGGCACTTGCAATATGGTCACCTTAATTATGCTAGCCTGAAACTACTCACTTCTCAAGTTATGGTGATTTTTTTCCCAAAATCAATGAACATGAGGAGGTCTGTGAAGGATGTGCTTTGGGAAAGCACTCAAGGTTGAAGTTTCTGAAAGGACAAGCATGGAGAGCCAACTATCCACTTTAGTTAGTGCATTCGGACATCTGTGGTCCAATGCAAACATAGAGTCTCGAAAACAATTCTTATTTTCTCACTTTCATAGATGATTTCTCTAGAATATGTTGGATTTATTTCTTGAAACATAAAGATGAAGCTTTTGATTGCTTCATAGATTTTAGAAACAATGTAGAGAATCAAAGTGGGAATTATGTAAAATTTCTTAGGACAGATCGAGGAGGTGAGTACTCCTCAAAAGCATTATTGAAATATTGTAAAGCAAGTGGGATAAAAAAGCAATTCACCACTGCCTATACCCCACAACAAAATGGTGTGGCAGAGAGAAAGAACCGCACCATAGTTGAGATGGCGAGAATGATGCTTCAGACTAAGCATCTAACTAATATGTTCTGGGCTGATACTGTAAGAACCAATGTATAGATTCTAAATAGAAGTCCAACTTCTAGTTTAGATGGTGTCACTCCTTATGAGGGGTGGTACGAAAAGAAACCAAATGTAAAGCACTTCAAATTTTTTGGTTCTTTAGCATATGTGCACATTCCTGATGAGAAAAGGAAGAAGCTTGATCCCAAAAGTCAAGCTTGTATATTTGTAGGGTATTGTGAGTCTACAAAAGCATATAGAATATACAAACCCAAGACTCATAAAATTGTACTCTCAAGGGATGTAATTTTTGATGAAGGGGGAGAATGGGGTCATCAAAGAATTTTTGTTGATGATGAGTCCCAAAATGTAAGTTCTTCATAGGTACAACAGGTGTCTCCCAAGAAAAACAAAGGCACACCACCCCCTCCAATCCTAAACAGGAGTACTACATCAAGTACTTCAACTGCCACTCCAAGTCCTTCTCCATAGATATCAGTAAGTTCTTCACCGATGGACATTGACAGAGACTCTCCATCAAGAGATAAAAGAACATTACAACATCATCCATATTTTCAAATGTTGGATCAGAATTTCTAGAGAATATTCACTAGAAACCAAGCTAGTGAAATGAATACAGTTTTGCAACAACTTGAAAATTTGCAATTGTATGGGGATGATGACTCCCATGATCCTAGGTGATATGTAGTCAATTATGCTTTATCGACTAATGCTCAGCTAGAACCAACTAGCTATGAGAAGGCTTGTACTCAATATATATGGCAAGAAGCCATGAAAGAGGAAATAACTTCTATAAAAAATAATGATACATGGGAGCTAGTAAAGCTACCCAAAGAAAAAAAATGTGTTGGATGTAAATGGATCTACAAGACCAAATACAATGTCGATGGAAGCATTGAGAGGTACAAGGCGAGACTAGTATCAAAAGGTTTTAATCAAAAAATTGGCATTGACTATGAGGAAACCTTTGCTCCAGTTGCACGACAAGATACAATCAGATCTATTCTTTCCTTAGCAGCCCATAAAGGATGGAATGTTCAACACATGGATGTGAAAAGTGCTTTTTTGAATGGATACTTGACAGAGGAGGTTTATGTTCAACAACCTAAAGGCTTTTCAAGAATAGGGATAGGAGAACCTTGTTTATAAATTGAAAAAAGCACTTTATGGCCTCAAGAAAGCACCAAGAGCTTGGTACTCACGCATTGATGGCTATTTCAGCAAGTATGGATTCACAAGAAGTAAAAGTGAACAAAATTTGTAATACCTAAAGCATGGAGTAGACATTATCATAGTTTGTTTATATGTGGATGATCTAATATTTATGGGTAGTAACACTAAAATGAATATGGAGTTCAAAAAATCCATGATGAAACAGTTTGAGATGAAATATATTGGTCTAATGCGATACTTCCTAGGCATGGAAGTGCATCAATCAAACAAAAGGATCTTCATATGTCAACACAAGTATGCTCGAGACATGATAAAGAAATTTTCCATGGAACAGTGCAAATAAGTTGCAACTCCAACTAGACATGGGATCAAATTGAGCAAGGACGACGAAGCATCAAAGGTTGACATGACCGCTTATAGAAGCATGGCTGGGAGTCTAATGTTTCTCGCCAACACAAGGCCCGATATTCAATATGTTGTTTCTCTAGTTTCAAGGTTTATGGCAAGTCCATATGAGCTACATCTACAAGCAACTAAAAAAATCTTAATATATGTAAAAGGTACATTGGATTTTGGAATCCATTACCAAAAATGTAATTTTGTGAAATTAGTTGGCTTCAGTGACAGTGATTGGGGCAGCAATATAGATGATCAAAAATCTACATCAGGAAATTGTTTTAGTCTAGGGTCAGGACTCATTACATGGAGTTCCAAGAAACAAACTGTTGTAGCATTGTCATCTACTGAGGCTGAGTATATAGCCATCACACATGCTAGTACTCAAACCCTATGGTTGAGAAAAGTCCTTAAAGATATTGGAGAAAGTCAAAGTGGTCCAACTCGACTGTATTGTGATAATATAAGTGCCATTCAGTTGGAATACAATCAAATCCACCATAGCATATCAAAGCATTTTGATATGAAGTATCACTTAATTCGAGACATGGTGGAACAACATATATTTGAGCTTCAATATTGCAACACTTTGGATAACATTGCAGACATCTTCACCAAAGGTATAGCTAAAGCTCAATATATAAAGTTGAGACACTGTATAGTCAATCCTCTCAACTTTAAGGGGGAGAATATTGGAAGTTAAAGCGGTAAAAGGTAAAAATTTTGTTTAACAACGGTAAGCTTTGGACCTTACCCTTTTACCTCCTTGGATGGTAGTTGACTGGGCATATTGGACGACATGGACGGTAGGGAGTTCGACTCCTATTTCCTTTCCTCATTTCCTCCCTATTTTCTTCTTCCCTATCTATTCCCTAAGTTTTTTAAGGCAGTTAATTCTCCTATTATTTAAGCATTGTAAACACTGCATTTTAGAGAATTAATAATACTTTACATTTTTCTATTGCTCCACCTAACTACCATGCCACACTTTCTCCATAGGAGACTATACCCTATAGGATTTTTATTCCTTGGTTTGTTTAGTCCCAATGGTGTGCAACACCCACTGTATCTGAGATCATGTTAAGCTCCCTAGAAAAGTTAGTCTCCCCGAAGTAGGACATCAAGTCAAGGCTTATCCTAAGTGTACTTACTGGAAGCATCTAGCCCTGTGACCTAGAGCTCAAATACCAACTATAACAACAATCCAAAACTAACCTAGGAGAGAGATAATTTTTTTAAAATAAGGTTTTCAATATCTCAATATTTTTCTTTCTCAACAATATCAAGACTTTAGCACATTTGATTTCAATGTCATTGCAGATGATACTCAGTGGATAGGAGTGGTCAACATCTCATAGTATTCTCGGGTTCACCTTACTAAACCTCCTTGTTTAGAAGGATGCTAAAGTGGTTCCTCCACCTTTCCAATACCCTCCATAGTATAGGACAATGTGACCACATCACAGAGATTATCCTTTAAGGCCCATAACACTTAAAGGGGGATGCCCATTTTTCCAAACCTAAAATCTAAGTCCATCTAGAAAGGGTATTCAAGTATAAGCCATGGTAATTAGTTACCACACATACATGGGTTAACTAAGGTCATTACCTCTCATATGATAATGGATATGGTCACCCAATCCTCCATATTTAAGGTACCACCAATATTGTCTTGCAAATGATTCCTATTGCCTCCAATTATGGCGCACCCGATCCTCATTGTTCAAGGTGCATCAATTCACAAGTATTTGGCTATTGCATACTTGCAACTCCTAGATTTGGGAGTTTCTAGCTATTGCATTCTCACAACCCCTTTTAGGATATTCCCCTATCTACCTAGTTATTACATTCTCTTAGCTCCTCCAAGGGATTGGGCTACTTTCTTGTCTCGGGTTCTAAACATAGTTCTAGATCCAACCCAAAGAACCCACAATAAAGCAACAAGTAGTATATAAATACTCTCTCAAATATTAAATAACATGCTCTAAATTTTAGCACCAAATCATACATGAGAACAATATAAGTACATCTCATCTTACAAAACATAAGCTTCAAGTAGCATCACTACTAACAAGTATTTCATCAATTAAAAATACCATACATTTAATTGAACCATGTACGTCTAACATAAAGCCACAAATACACGTATTTAAATGAAAGCAATATATTACAATGTCATATCTACTTCTTAAAGAGTTACAATAATCTTTCACAAAGTAGATTACAAGATAGCATTAATATTCAAATAAATAACAAGTCACATTTTGATTGATCAATAGTCAAACTCTTATTTACATATCATATTTTATTTCCAAACAAAATATGTAGATCCATCTATCTAAATAGACTCCATTCCATATTCCTCATACAACCTTCTATAATGCTCTACTTAAATTGCAAGCAAGCATGCATTGAACAACACCAACCAATGATTTCAAGGCCAAAACAAACCATCTAAAATTTATAATACTCTAATTTTAATTGCAAACAATCATGCATGCAAACAAACAACCAAGGAGAGAATCCCATACTTCTCTCTATAATGGCCCCTTTACCTACAAAAAGTCTCAGGAACCATTATAATTGTATTTCCTTTCTCAAGGCAAAAACAAACCATCTAAAGTTTATCTAAATACATTTAACCATAGCCAAGTCTTCTACACAAAAGAATGCTAATAAAGCCACTTAGTTACAAAAAGAAGTTACATATTTATTAATCCATTAATGCTGAATTTTTTTTGCCAACTCTTATTGTATTTAAAAGAAACACACAAGACTTCATCTAAAACGTTCTTATAGCAAAATGAATACAAAGGTTCATTTATTAGCCAGCAACTACCATTGTATTAATAATAAAAAAATTGCTTTTACTAAGTAGGAGCCATGAGATCTAATTAAAAGCCTTATAACAAAATAAAAGATCATTGAACAAAAAGGGTGGCCATGTCACTCCAAACCCAAACTAGGCAAACACAATGACTTAGCTCCAACCAGAGGATGCACTATACGCCACTCGAGGAGTCTAACCTAGCTATTAGGAAAATAAAACTATATTGACTGGCTTAAAATGAAGGAGGCTCTACTCAACTACTCGAGTCAAGGTTTAAGAAGAACGCACAGGAAAAAAACAAATTGATGCCACCCAAATGGTCTGCATTATGGTAAAGTAAGATACAATAGTTTCTTGAAAGACTCAATATAAGCATCCATCAAAGATGAAGTTAACACAATAGGGAAAGAGTAATCTAGGTGTCATTTTAGGGAGACATAACCAAACCACTTTCTTAAGTGACATCTAAGCACCTGCTCAACTATAAGGTATCTAGCATGGTGAAACAACAACAAGAGAACCATTTGAACAAACACAAAAGGGAGAAGTCAAGTTCGAACAAAATAAGATACATAAAGCTGTAATAAAGCATATGATAACTATAATCATGGTAGTAGCAATAAGAACATCAAATAAACATAGTTGTACTTGGAAGGTGCTACCTTAGACTAATTCTCTAGTGTGACATCCATTCCAAATAGCACTATCCTCCTTACTTATTTTCATTGATCCGAGCTCCTCTTCTCCCAAAAACAACAATCCCCTCAAACTCACTTCCTTCCCATTCAAATAGTTGGGTGTGGTATCCTTGCATGACTAGGATAATGCATGGGACATTTTCAAGAAGACATTCAAAAAATTGCCACCTTTACTATTTTGAATGTAGGGTGCCCACTAAAGCATGATAATTTATGAAGGCTTATTAAGCTAAAAGAGCCATAATAATTTACTTTAATCTTTCTTTAAACAATTTAATGCAACCTTCATTAATATCAATGGTTAATATTAATTATTAACCTTAATATTAACCTTCTCAAGTATTAATAATGTTATGAATTAATACTTCTTTAATTAATTGGTTCTATGCTTACCACACACACAAGCATATATGCCACTCAAACACACATAGTTACACACCATTGTTTTATCCTTAAATAGGTTGGTGGTAGATAGTATTTTTCTACCACCAACCTATTAAGGAGACTCATTGCACCAGAAACTTCCCAGCCCAATGGTGTGAACATTCAATATGCACAAATGAAATGCAACTATATGAAAGGTACTTTTGCTACCCTAAGCTATCAATGAATAAATCATCACCATAATTTTCTAAATTTTCTCTCAACTTAGGTGGTTTCCCTTTTTCAACTCACATATGAGAGTACCTAGTCCTACAACCACAAACATATTAGTAGTACCATATCCCAAGAGTAGAAATCAATCACAAGTGTGACTACTTTTATTGACATCATAAGAATTATGCATCAAAATTTCCATACAACAATACATAAGTCAATGTCAAGAGTAAGTCCTACCAAGGACGGGTGTTACAGAGTGAACTTGGTTGCTTTCTTCCTTTTTCAAATATTACATGTAGTGAAAATTCACTACAATTATGGTGACTCAGAGGGAATCTCCAACCTGCTAATGATGAAGGACCTAGAACATGGTAGTCTTATTCCTTGGGCATAGAGTCACAATGGAGGACTTGTTCATTGATGTTAGGACCTCTCTCCATTCACTTTTTGAGGGCAATATTGCTTGTGTAAGCTATAGGTATCTTTTATTAAGCTTCCATTATTCTTCCAAAGATATGTAAGTGGTCCTATCTATGACCTCTTGAATATGTGTATTAATTTCAGCTATTTGCTCCAAGACCCAAATCACCTTGTTTTCAATGGACAATAATGATATCACCATATTCCTTACTACTTTAAATTTTGTTGAAACTCCTACTCTAGAAGGAATTTGCCATTTATAGTTCAAAGAGAAGGGAGGTCCATTTGAATCAAAGAGGTAACTCACTCTCTCCATTCCCCTATTGTCTAGGTTATAACATTGATTTGTTATTTGCATTGGAGAGCAATCCACTCTGCCACTCGGGCCTCCATGATCTTGCGGGTTACTATGTTTCAATTAATAATTCCTATGGATGCCCATTGTTGATTATTTGACCATACTACCTAGGTTTTGAATTCTCATGCCTTAGCAAATAAGGGGCCAGTAGTTGTCAAGACATGCTCAATTATCCAGTTAATCTCAACATTCCATATTGAGACTGCTCAGATGAACTTGATTATTGGGATCAAGTCCTTAGATTATTCAATAAATCCATTATAGAGTACTCAAAATATATTAGATATTTTCTCTACATTACCCATATTTTAATCTAGAGCAAAGATTTATCTCTTATGCTCCTCCAACTATATTTTTATTGTTGTTGTCTCCTTTAATTGCATCATGAGATAGGTCATTTAAGAATTCACTACCTGGACCTCATCTTAGGAAGCTTTGAGCACACACTTAGTCTTTTTCATCTCCTTCATCTTCCTTTTCAACCTCCTTACATGAGTCAAGTATCCATGACTCACAATATTGTGTGCTTGCTCAACAAATTCAATTTATCTTTTGTCTTGACATCCTTAAGGACGAGCTCGATAACAACCACTTGATTATATTGGACTTGTATATATCCTTTTACCTTAGAGATAGTGGGTGTGAAATGAATAAGATATATTGCAACATTCTAAGAATTGTAGGTAGTCCTTATCTACGTTATGGTGGTTTGTTGTACTCACCTTACTACTTCTTATTATGCATGTTTCTATATCTACTCTTGGGCTTGTTTGAATCGGGGTAGCAAGTCAAATATAGAGGTGATTGCCATTAGTTTTTTGGAGGTAGATCTAAGGATTTTAGAAAGGGTAGAGTGGTTGTCTATCCTATGAGGTTGAGGTTCATGTGGTTAGATTTGGTGCTCAATGATGGGATAAAAGTTATGGTGGAATAGATTGGTTGGGATATAGGCGGAAGAGTGTCCAAAGTGATGGAGATGGTAGAAATAATGGAAGGGATGCTTAGGGAGGATTTTTTAGAATGGAAGTGGTAGGTGATCAGGTGGACAATACTTTGGTTAATGGGGCAGTTTCTTATAGTATCAAAGGAATAACTTTAGGAGATGCCTCTAGGGATGGTATAAGGGTGTCCTTAGACTTGGTCTTGCTTGTGTTTTGCTTTATGTGTATCTTGGTGTTAAGGGATGACTTCCACTTCCTTTTAGAAACCTCATCTCAGCTCAATATTTCTTTTCTTTGCTTTTCTAGTGAGGGTATCAAATGAGCCAATGTGGTTGAGCTGGGTGGCTCTAGAATGGATGTCTTTATGAGGAGTATTTTGGTTCTAGTGGTGTGTTTGAAAGGATGTGGATGCCAACCTAATGTGAATTTTCCATTCTTATTGACCAACATGACTATTCACGTAGGGTTTCTCCTTGGCTTCCTTCCCAAGAATCATTAAATTTCTCCTCGTGCTCTTCTTCAAAGAGTTGATTGAACTCTTCATCTCTCTCTATTTCAATGGGGATTGATGTTATATTAGGAAGTTCTTGCATAAATTCTACCAATAATTGATCTTATCATCCTTCCAATACCAACTTTGTAACCTTTGCTTCTTATTATAAGATATTTGATATTTGGGGTTCACCTTGCTAGCCACTTTATAGAAAGCAAAACAGGGCTTTGGCTATGGCTTGGATGGCAAGAATTGCACCCTTTGGAACAACAACCAGGTTTCCTCTTTGGTGCTTCAATATTATTCTATCTAAGACTAGGTATGGTGCTTAAACCTTTTGGAATTCCTAATCCCTAATAGCCAGTCCATAATTTTTCCTTCTAGATCATAATGCCAGGAGTCATCCATTTTTTGAGACCTAGTTATTTCATATTTTCTTCTAGGATGTGGGTTACATTCATTTTTAGTAAAGACACATCTCTTAGGTTTATTGGAGGATTGTAGAAGCTTTATTTACTTTTCCAACTTCCATAGGAAGCATCATTCATATCCAACTACAACAACATCTCAAGGGAGACCACCCTTTGGGTTGTGTACCTTGGAAGCAGGTAAACTAGCTTGGAGAATCTATGTAGATGGATGATGGTGGTTTATTTGAGGATAAAAAAATCTCCCCTGAATTGAAAATATAGGTATATGAAACTAGCATATAGAATGCACTAGGGTTTACATCCATCAACCATGCTTAAAGTTGGAATTAAGAACTCATCCACAAAAGTGTATTAAGAGGAAGTCTGGGAAATAACTCTGGTCTAGTAGGAGGTGGGCTAAATTTGGCCATATCTATCTCTCATAGTCAAGAATAAATAATAATATGACCAAGGATTTTAAAATAATGCCAGATGTGCTTCGATCAAATATGAAGGCGTTGAAATTAAAAACTAGCATCTTATCTTTAGGGATGCACCTTAGCATGCACATGATGCCTAGCTCCTCTATAAATACATTTTTGTCATCATCTACACCAAAAAGAAAATATACCAATAAAGTGGCATTAGCTTAACCGGTTAGATTCCTCAACATTCAAGGAGGAGATCCAGGTTCAAATTTTACCAAATAATACATGGATAATATCCAAACTTTGTTGTAATACCACTATGAGGTGATGATGCAATATGTATGGGACCCATTTCAATCCCATATATAACCCATTGAAAAAAATGTGTCGTGCCTAGAACATCACGAGCATCATTCATGAAGGTTTATTGGTACAAGGGGAATTCTGACATAGAGGCATCTTTTTATTAAAGCTCAAAGTTTAGGCAACCCAATTTATCCAAAAGTTGAGAGTAATATAGGTTAGTAGTTAATGGATTTTACTTCGAGTTCTTCAAGCACGATTAATATATCCCACATGATCTTGGATGAAATTATTATTTTAAAAATACCATCATAGCCCTTGATTTCCATAATCTGGGAGTCATAACATGAAGTGCATGCTACCACAATATCATAATAGTTTTGCACTTGAGGCACCATGTATTTGGCTAGATAACTTGTACAAATCCTTGATGGAAAGGACTTGAAATATTTGTCAATGCTCCTCTAATATGCACCCTCCTTTAAACCATTAGTACTCCTTGATAGCTTAGGATTTGCTACTCTTTTGACTGCATTAGTGACCAAGCATGGAAGCTTCATCTGCTTGAACTGGGCATGGATACCTTTCTTAGCATTAGAGCATGTTTCCTTGGAAGACAAAGCGGTGGTTGAGCTATTATATTTAAATTGAATGACTACTATAATATATACTACAACTTTCTCTTCCATTTGCATTAGCTTAATAATATTCTAAACTTCAGAGCTCTTAGCAACCTCATCTGCTTATGACATAATGAGGAATATTATTGGATAAAACATTAAAAGTTTAGATTATTTTTAACCATTATAAATTCTTGTACATGTAGTAATTTTTAATGGTTTGCAAGGATACCCAAAGCTTTCTTCTAAGTATCTAGGGCTTCTTTGCCTATGTGCCTTTTCTTTATGATTGGTCAATTTTGAACTTTATTGCCAAAATATAGCTGGTCTTTATTGCTAGTCCATAGTGCAATGGAGTCTTCAATATCATCCATTGACATCTTGATCAAACAACCTACATTTATCTTACCCATGGATTGCTCTCAATAATAAATGCAAGGATCTAAGTGTCTCTTCTTCAAAATATAGTATTGAGGATACTTGTGAGGAGAGAGGTTGGTGATTTTTTCTATGTGCCACTCCTCATTCTCAGATATGACAAAGTGCTATATGATTTTCTTGAGCCTTTTTTTCTTGAAAGTATATTTTTAAATAGTTATTTGATTCTTGGTTTATGTGCATGCCTACTATGGAGTACCAAGGATGACTACTAGATTTTACATTGCCTTATGTCATACTAGTCACTTGAATATGATATTGCATCATGAGGCTATCATGTCATTTCTCTATCAGGATCTCATGGGAACTAGATTTACTTATGGATTTCAATCTATGTAGATATTTTTTGGTACAAACTGACCTCTTGTCACATGCAAACCGCTAATAAGACTTGCACTAGAACTACCTTGTAACTTTCCCATACCATGTAAATATCCCTTGGAACTTATATAATAAAGGTAGCCTACTTGAAGGATTTTTATTAAGCTCTTCCCTTCCTTGAGGCACTTGGGAACTCTGCTCTCCTCATAGAATTGGTGTAGATAAGCTCCTATAGGAGCTTCAAAATGCAATTGTAATACAACTATAATCTCCCTATTTGGGATACCTATGAATAAAAACTATATACGATAACCTCACCACCTGTTCAATTTTCAAACCTAGTTTAGTAGGTGGTGGGTGATCACACTCAATTGTTCTCTTAGAGAAACTATCCAACGAGATTAATTTCTTCTTTGTTCATGGCATAGGGTATGAGCTAGTTTAATTAGGATTTAACTCAGTCCTTCCTTAGTTGCATTATATGTGTACCTCATTTTTTTATGCCTATGTTAGGTGAAAGCTAGTGCAAATGATAAAATCTTGGTTAAAATCCAATGTCTAAAACTCTCTTCATAGTAGCAAAATATGAATTTACAAGTCAAGTTTTGTTTAAAAATTTCCTTACCTAAATCTAGCACTACATATCATTTAGCTATGTTTGAAAAAGGTATGATCTCATGCGGTTGACGAAATCTTAGCCGAGGCCCATCATGTGAAGTCCTTTTTTAGCATAAGAAGTTCGTTGATGAAAAGTATTTTTTGTTTTTGTTTTTATAGATATATTTTCAGGTAAATCCCATTGATCGATATCAAAATTTATTGCCCTTCAAGGGAGGATAGTTCAAATCATTTTTAATGTTATGATTAGTGATGACATAGGGGCTTATTCTATATGGATTTAAATTTTACATGTTTTCTTGGTTTATTATGGTCTTCATCCCACTTCAATATCTAATCACCTACCTAGAACTCTTGGGCTATGGATTTATGGATAAACCACTTCTTTAAAATTTATTGGTGCTTTATTAAGTGCTCCCTAGCCATTTCTCTATTCTCTTCAAACTTTAACAATTATCCTATTCTTAATAACATGGCATCATTTTCCTAGAGCTTGAGTTGATATAGTAATTGTAGTGCAAGAAACTTCACTAAGACAAGCAACTTGGTCGAGTTTTGTTTAAAAATTGTCTTGCCTACATCTAGCACTACATATCATTTAGCTATGTTTGAACAAGGTGTGATATCATGAACTTGAGGGAATCTTAGCCAAGACCCATCATGTGAAGTCCTTTTTTAGCATAATAAGTTTGTTGATAAAAAGTAAATTTTTTTATTTTTATAGATATATTTTCAGGTAAATCCCATTGATCGAGATCAAAAGTTATTGCCCTTCAAGGAAGGATAGTTCAAATCATTTTTCATGTTATTATTAGTGATGAAATAGGTGCTTATTATATATGGATTTAAACTTTACATGTTTGCTTGGTTTATTATGGTCTTCATCTCACTTCAATACCTAATCACCTACCTAGAAGTCTTGGGCTATGGATTTATGGACAAACCACTTCTTTACAATTTTTTTTGGTGCTTTATTAAGTGCTCCATAGCCATTTCTCTATGCTATTCAAGATTTAAAAGTTATCCTATTATTTATAACATGGCATCATTTTCCTAGAGCTCGAGCTGATATAGTAATTGTAGTGCAGGAAACTTCACGAAGACAAGCAAATTGGCATCTTGACCATAGGCCAAGGAATATGAAGAGCATGTTAAGGATTTATTTGGAGTGATATTGTCTATCCATATATATTTCTTGATGTGCAGGTATCACTATCACTAATTGTTAGAGCTAATTCTTGTCAAGATATAAAGCAAGTTCTTTTTTGATGATTTGGCCAAATTATTGTATTGAGGATAATAATTGAAGGAGGTATTCAAGTAGATGCTATGCTAGAGTAAAAATTAGGTCACTTTAGCCTCAATAAATTTATTTGAATTGTCTATGATGATCATTTTGGGCATGTCAAATTGGGTGACAATTTCCTTAATGATCCTCCTTATGACCTACTTCGGTGAGACTACTTTTGTCCACCTCATGAAGTAGTCTATATCTATGAGGATCCTTTGGTGGCCTTCTTTGGAGGGTGGATTGATCATGATGGTGAAGTCTAGTACCTATTGGGAGAATGGGTTGTCAATTATAATAGGTTTTAGGGGCATGTGGGAGCTATGATTTCTCCTAATAAAGAACTTACAATTATCGCATCCTCTTATCCATTGGTGTGCATTGTTCAACATGGTTATCCGCCTGAGAATCCTTGATGGAATTATTGAAGTAGCAACACAATCTGGATGGTCTTGACACACCTTAGAAGGATGCCATAAAATTTTACCCTGAATAAGACTCCTTCAATGAGGGAAAATGGGCATTTTGTAATATGTAGGATTTGCTTTGTGTTCTATTTAGGTTTGATAGATATCAACTTTCTTGAATGAAAGCAATATGCTCTTACGTCTAGTATCAGGATTCCCTAGTTGAGGTGATAAAGCATTTATCCTCCTCATCTATAGTATTATCAATGGAGAGAGATTTTAGTAGAGGGCTATGCCCTTGATTATCTTGGTTGTCTTGATTTCAATATCATATTCGAGCACCCTACTCTTGTTTCACTAATTTCCCTGTTCATGATGTAATATTTTATACTCTAATGAATAACATTAGTAGTAATTTTGTTATTTGAAATTAAGTATTTGATTTTTTTAAACTTTAGATTAAGGCATATGCTTATTTATCCATAAAGTTGTAGCATTATTCATATCCCTTGAGAATTTGACTAAACAAGGCTATAGGATATTCATTTTTTTCATTATCCTTCTGAGTAAGCACAATAACTATACTAAGTTCACCCTCATAGACACAAAGAATAAAATATTTGTTAAAATTTGAGTTGACTAACACCGAAACCTCCAACATGGCTTGATTTATTTTCTGAAAATATTACTTGCCTTCTTTGGTCCACTTGAATACTTGGCCTTTCTTTAACGTGTGAGTTATTGGTTAGACAATAGTGGTAAAATTTGGAATAAACCTATGGATAAAATTGATCTATCCCAGGAAGGACTAGAGGGATTTTTGATGTTGCGGTAGTGACATGTTGATAATGGTATTAACCCGCTCTAGATCTAGGGCCACCCTTATTTTGACTTAATGTGTCCTAGTAGTTTGCCTTGTGACATAAAAAACACATTTATTTGGATTAAAACATACCTTGAGTTATTGATAACAATAAAACACTTTTTCTAGATGTGCCAAATGGTTCTCATTTTTCTTTGAGAAAATTGTAAAGTTATCTAGGTAGACTAGGATCAGCCCATTGATAAGGTTGTTGAATGTGATGTCTATATCACACTAGAAAGTGGCCTTGGCATTGGATAGACCAAAAGGCATATATTTATATGCAAAGGTGCCCCACTTAGTTATGAATGCCATCTTTTGTTGGTCTTCATCCTTCACCCATAATTGGTTGTACCCAAAAAAAAAATTCTATCAAGAAGAACCTATCAAACCTGGCTATGATTTGTAATATCTAATCCATGGATGGTGGGGATAATGATCCTTGAGTTTTTCTTGGTTAAGATACTTAGAGTCCATACATAACTAGATTTATATATTCTTCTTTCTCACACACACTAGATTGGACAACCACATGGTGTGTTTAAATGTGTATATGATTCTTACCTCTATTAGCTTGATCAACTCCTTCATCATAAGTGGATCAATCATTGGGTTGATAAGTATTTATTTGTGCCTTATGGGCTTGGCATCTGCATATAGTTCTATTGTATGCTAGATGATTTTTTTGCTATACCCTTTCAAGTCTTCATTATTGTAAGCTATTACTTCAGTATACCTCTCACATAGGTTGACCAAGGATTTGCTTTCTTCTGGGGTGACTATCTTCCCTATTATAATGTTTGAATGAATGTTATTACTACTTCTTGGTAATTATTTTTGTCCACTGTGATGTTTTTTTGGCCTTTGAATATGTCATCTGAGTTGAACAAGGATTCCAATATGACTAGTCCTTTGGGAATCTTGTTGGTCATAAGTTGGATGATCTAGTCCCCATAGGTTCCTATACTTTTGGAACCACTTATTTAAAAAATCAACCTCTTGTTGGATGAAGCAGATGATATGATCATCATTTTAAAAACTTGTTAGTGGACTTCACTATCAAGAATTATCGACCTAATAATAATCTTGACATATTGGTGATCATACAATAGATATACTAGACTGAATTGCACACTGATTGTTCTTATGAAATCTACATCTTCATTTTGATTTCTAAGAATAATATATAGATCAACTACTTCAAATACTTCTAGTAGATCCTAAATATTGTGCCTATGTGATTTTATTAGTCCGTTCTTGGTCAAACACTACGATCTTACTTGCTTGACAATAAGCTTAGTGCAGGGTTATGCACATCAGTGAATATTCACCATTTGGGTAAATATTTGCATTTTAAAAAACTCAAATTTGCGAGTTTGGGGTACCCGAAGATCAGCCCTTTCACCCAAAATTTTTGAATTTTTTTTTAAGGTGTCGGTTCGTCGTCCATTGATAATAGTATTACAAATTTTTATAAAACTTTTCCATAATGTTTTTCCAAATGAGGATACTTCTCACCCAAAAATTTTAAAATTTTCTCATCAAGTTTGCCAAGTATACCACTATATATAACTAACACGTCAGTGATACTTTTCCACTACATTCAAACTATTATAGAATCGAGAATTCCACCAAACTTTGATCGTGTGTAGAAACTAGTTGATCTGGAACAAAAATCTACATGGATCCAAACTAAACATTGATCTGCATCAGACCAACATTCAAATTGTGTTATGCAATAGACCAAACCTATTTTGCAACAAATCAATATTCGAATCTAGTTCTACAACAAACTGATATCCGGACCCTGTTCTACAGTAGACCGGACCTAGTTCTACAATAAACCGATATCCGAAACCTATTATGGAGAAGACCGATATCCGAACCTAGTTCTACAATAAACTAATATCTAGACCTAGTTCTATAGTAGATCAATATTCAGATACAATTTTGCAATAGACTGATATCCAGACCCTGTTCTAGAGAAGCCCGACATACAATTCCTATCATGTACTAGATTAGACCTTGTTCTACAACATATCGAACCTAGTTCTGCAATAGATCAAACCTAATTCTGCAATAGATCAAACCTAGTTTTGCAATCGATCAAACCCTATTTTATAACAGATCACTGCATCAAATCGGATCTAGTTTCGCACAAGGTAGAACACTGGATCCTATTCTGCACTAGTCCAAAAACTGAAACCTATTTTACACAAGGTCGACATAGGCTCTAATTTACACAAGGTCAACATAGGATCCCTATTTGCACAAGGCTGACACTAGACTCTGATTTCTACAAGGTCAATTTTTTTTTTTAGTAATTATAATAATAGATTAATTGTGGGTTTTTATAAAGGATCCCAAAACCTTATGTACAAAATCAGCCTTGCTAAAAGATATTTCATGTCGGATGGCTGGGTAAATAGAGCAGTTCATAAAAAATATAGGGAAATACAAAATGCCCGAGGGCCCCAGAAGACGCGGACAGTCCTGGAAATCTTGATCTTGAAATACATTAAAAAAGAATAATAGCCGAAGACAATATATCAACAAACTTTGGGAGAAGACCTATGATACAAATTCTTCATCATGAGGGAATATCTGCCTTGGCCAAACTGTCCACCTCGGTTTGGAAACGAGAACGCCAAACAACCGGGCACGTGGTCATCAATCCTTTGTTGGCCAAGTGATCCGCCACCCGGTTACCTTCTCTGTAGATGTGCCCCGCCTCCCACCTGGCATGTCGAGAGAGGAGCATCCTAGCCTCGAGGATGATATTTAGGACCCGCCACAATGGGTCTTTGGAGCCACGAAGGTAGTTGATAATGTTTAGAGAATTGCCTTCAATAATTAAAGGCCTAGGATCATTCGATATGACCTGCAACCCTTTCAACACACCACGGGATTCGGCAAAATGATTGGTCAAAGGGCCCAAATTTTCATAGTAGGCCAAGATCAGCTTCCCATTATGGTCCTTGACAAGCCCCCCGGAACTAGCGGGCCCCGGGTTGCCTTTAGCAGCCCCATAAAAATTAAGTTTGATCCACCCCAAAGGAGGTTTGGTCCAAGTGACCTCCCTGCGGCCATTCACTGAGTCAACTCTGGAAGAGGAGCCAAGGTCCGATCTTTTGAAAATAATTGCCTCCCAAGGATTGTGAGGGCGGGAGGCCGAGAATAGTTTTTGAATTCTCGACAGTAAAGGATAAGGCCCGCTGGGCAACAGAGGGAGCCATTCTAGGGATCTTGCCGAAGACTCTAGCATTACGCTCTAGCCAAATTTGCCAAATGGAATGGTGAAAGGTAGCCTCACAAAGGAATCGGAGCTTAGAATTCTTAAAGGGCTTGGGCCATTGGAGGAAGGCATTTTTAAGGGAGCAACGGGAGCACCAGAGTACTTGGAAGGAAGACAACACACAACTTAGGACCGAATGGGAAAATGGGTAATGCAAAAATAAGTGATCGGATGTTTCACAGTCAGCTAAGCAAAGATAGCACTTGTTGGGAATTGCAAGGCCTCTCTTGTGGAGATTGTCTATGGTAAGGGCTTTGTTATAAAAGGCAATCCAAGAAAAGTAATTTATCTTAGGAATAATCCCTTTCCTCCAAATTGCTTTCCACCGGGGGTCCACAGTAGCCTCACACGACAGAAGATCATAAGCGGACTTAACAGAAAACCGCCCATCCTGCGTGTTGCTCCAAATAATTCTGTCGTCTCTTATGACCGAAGGAATTAACACCGATTGGAGTACATTGTACAAGAAATTCACCTCATTATCAAACCCATCCATCGTCAAAAGTTTCCACCGAGGGGGAAGGGAACTCCGATCAATGCTATCCGAAACCTTGAGATGACTGTTTGGATCAATCTGGGCCCTCAAGCTAGCCAAGTTCTGATTTACAGCGAGAGCTTCATCTGTAGCCCACCTATCTCTCCAAAAAAGGATCATGGATCCATCCCCCAAGATCCAACGAGCACCTCTATTAATCACCGAATGACCTTGAAGCACTGTCTTCCAGAAAGTCGAAGCTTCATGAGGAGACTCAGCTTCCAGGAGAGAATTTTCCCCAAGATACTTTCTTTTAACTATATTGACCCATTCCACCAGTACATTAATAAGAATTATCCAAGCATGTTTGGCAATTAAGGCAGTGTTCATGAGCCTGGATCTTCTCAATCCCATGCCCCCTTGGTCCTTTCAAAGGCAAACCTTATCCCATGCCACCAAAGGAATTCTGGATTTTTCTTCACTGTCGGATTAGAGAAAATTCCTTTGAATCGCTTCGATTTTGGAATGGATAAACACGGGAAGCATGAAAACAGACATGAAATAGGTAGGAATTCCTTGAAGACAGGCTTTGGTGAGGGTTGCCTTCCCAGCTTGAGATAGCAATTTGCCTTTCCAAGTGCTGATTTTCTTATGAAGCCATTCCAAAATTGAATTCCAGATGTTCCCACCGCCTCGCCCATTACAAACTAGCGGCAACCCCAAATAAGTTGCAGGAAGGGAATCAATAGTGCATTCGAGAATTATGGCAATGCGAATTTGCCTACGCAGAGGGGTATTAACAAAATAAATTTTGCTCTTCAAATAATTAACTTTTTGGCCAAAAGCCTTCTCATACCGGGACAGAATGCGCTTGATAGATTTGGCCTGAGTGACAGACGCTCCAGTGGATATGAGCGTGTCATCCACAAACTGTTGGTGAGTGACATGATCAACTCTAGAAGTAGGCATAATGCCAAAAATCTTGCTTTGGCGGAGGGCTTCATTCAAATACCAGCTAAGGACCTCTGCCAAAAGAATGAATAAAATAGGAGATAGTGGATCACCTTGTCTGAGGTCATGAGCACTCTGGAAGAATCCAGCAGGGGACCCGTTGATCAGCATAGCAAAGGACATAGTGGAAATGCAACTGTTCACAAGGTCAATCCAGTGATGATGGAAGCCCAACTTGCAAATGACAGCACAAAGGAACCTCCTGTCCACTCTGTCAAAAGCTTTATTCATGTCTAGTTTAAGTAAAAGCACAGCATTCTTGGAACATTGGGCAGTATGGAGGGTTTCGTGAATAGTAATGATGTCGTCAAGGATGTTTCTACCCTTAACGGTTCTCCCCTGAGTTGAACCTACCAAAGAGGGGAGGAGGGATCTCAGATGATTGGCAATGGTCTTGGTAAGAATCTTGTAGAAAACATTGTAGAGGCTTATGGGACGATAGTCAGAAAACTTTTGCATGCGGGCGACTTAGGAATGAGATCTAGGAAGGTAGAGTTGAGCTTTAGATGGATGGATCTTGATGCTTGGATTTCTAAGATAGCCTCATAGACATCAGGCCCCACAACATCCCACATAACTTGAAAGAATCGGGGGGGAACCCATCAGGCCCGAGGGCCTTATCTGGTTGCATGGAAAAAAGAGCATCCTTAATCTTGAAATGGAAAAAAGGTTCTAGGAGTTTAATACTTGCCTCATGGGGGACTTTGGTAGGGAAATTAGCAAGCAAGGATTTTTGAACTTGGAGGACGCTATCAGGAGGAGCACCAAGCAAATCTTGGAAGAAATATACTGCTTCGCTTCAAATTTCCTCAATCTCCCTGGTAGTGTGCCCATCCTTACATAGCACCTGTCTGATCTTGTTGGCCCCCCTGTGTCTCATGGTAGACGTGTGGAAAAACTTTGAATTTGAATCACCGCTCTTTAGCCAGAGATCCCTAGACTTCTGAAGCCAAAACGTTTCCTCACTGGAAAGAATGGAATGATAGTCCACCAGGAGGCTCCGCTCCTCTCTAAGGCCTTCAGAATACCCTTCGACCTCCATATTTTCCTCTAAACTCTTCAAGCGCTCAGATATGGACCTTTTAGACTCAAAAATGTTGCCAAAAACCTCCTTATTCCACACCTTTAAGTTCTTTTTAATCATCTTAAGTTTTAGGGCTAGTATTTTGGACGCTGAACCAACCACCGTCACCTGCCACCATTCCAAAACCAACTATTTGAAATCCTTGTGGGAAATCCACATGGACTCAAATCTGAAAGGGATCTTAAACCTAGGCCCGCCAGTGGCCTCTAGAAGAATGGGAACCCGATTCTTGGCAAAGCTGAGAGAGTTGTAGCATCGAGGAAGGGAATAGCTTCAGGGGAAATGAGGAACCGGTCGAGTTTGACCTGGAAGAGATTGCTCCCAATCCTCCTGTTGCTCCAGGTGAAGGACGCCCCCTTAAGTTTGATCTAGCAGATTATTAGATGAAACAAAATCTCTGAAATCCTCCATGCTACAGCTGGCCAGCTTAGCGCCTCCCTTCTTTTCAGAGGGATGAAGATGGCAATTGAAATCCCCTCCCACAACCCACGGGAAGTCACTAAAACTTTCCCTCATCAGAGAGATGGTTTTCCACAACTCAACTCGCTCTGAAGCAGAGTTCGAGGCGTAAAAATTGGTCAAAATACAAGAAAAATTATCAACCTTGGAGTGAAACAAGACATTGATAGTCCTACTGGAAGCCAATAGAAGACTACCCTCGACCTTGTCAGAGTCCCACAGCACCATGAGACCGCCTACAGAACCTATTGCTGGGTTGGAAAGGAATTTTGCCTTGGCCCAAATGGCCCTAGCAACCTTGACAGAGGCAGAGGCATCAGACTTAGTCTCCTGCAAAATGAGGATGGATGGGTTAGACTTATTTCGGAGATCGGCCACCACCCTACGTTTGGCCGCTCCGTTAAGACCTCTCACATTCCATGAGAGGATTTTCATCTGGACATTTTAAAGACTTTCTTGCCTCCCTTTCCTGCTGGATGGGAGGTTTTGGGACAGGCGAATCACCCACCAGGGAGTCAAAATCTTCTTGAAAAAGCAACCGCTGGGATCCATTTGCAATGTTTGCTACCGTTTCCTTATCCCTTCTTTCTTTGTTAGGAGGTCGCCCCTATTTTCTTTCACAGCCAAAATCCACCCCTTGCTTTCGGCTTCTAGTGTTTCGTGGACTAATGTTGCCATGCTGTTCGTCCCTCTTGCCCTGCAGATACTCTTCCAGTAGGGACTCAGGAGGTTTTTGGTTTTGACAGATAGGGGAATCAGCCTGAGCAGACATATAGGAAGGAGACTGATCCTTTTCCACTTGAGGTTCTAGTTGGGAACTTGCATTGCACAAAATGACGTCCGACTTGAGGAGAACCCCAGAAGAATTTGGAGACTCAGGCACTGTCGCTACAGGGTGTTTCGGTTGTTTTCCTTCTTGCTCCGGGGGGTTGCTAGAAGCCCCACCCTTCATCCCCAGCTTTTGAAGAGGAAAATTTGACTGAAGATGCCCTTAGGAACTGCATCGGGGGCAAAAGGCCGGTCTATTTTCATAGTTAATGACTTCCTTATGAATAACGGAGCCTCCAGACTGAAGAGTGATGGAGGATGGAAGGTTTGCCTCCAAATCTGCCAGGACACAGAAGCGAGCTTGGAAAAATCTAGTTTGGGCCCGAGTGGGAGGGTCAATGGTGACCAACTCACCAATGGAACGGGCGATACCCCTGATAACATTTTCATGCCAGCAGAAAATGGGAAGATTCGATAGCCTAACCCATATTGGGGCAATATTAATACTCTGGGTTTTGGGGTTAAAATCCATCCCCCACTTCCTGAGAAAGAGACTCCTGCGTCCCAGAAACCAAGGGCCCCCAGCCAAAATTTTATAGTAATCCTCCGCATTATTCAGCCTAATTGCAAAAAAACCCTAGGATAGGGCAGCCAACTCCATATGACCCGAGGTCCGCCATTTTCCTGTCGCCCACCTGTGGATGGTCTCCATATCAGAACGCCCTCCAATAAACTTCCCGATTAGGGTAAATTTTTCAAATTCGATGAAACTTGTTAGGATTTCCTCCTGGATGTCTAGTTCATCCCTGGACGAAAATAGGTCCTTAGTGAAAATACCATTTGGGGTTTCAGAAGCCATTGCCTCTGCATACAATTTCTGTTGGCAGTCTCTCCCTTTGTCAGGCAGATCCTTCCTACGTCTGCCTCCATCTTCGGGTAACTCCATCGAGCCTCCAATCTCTGACTACCCTCCCTATGCCTTGCTATGGCCCTCCAACTTGTCGGTGCCTAGGTTCACAGTGCTGGTGCTCCCGCTCCCGTGCCCTCCTGCCACTACCTTCCCGCTCATCGATGCCCCCTAATTTCTCATTTTTTTTTAAATAATTACACTTTAACTTCTACAAGGTCAATTTTTGGACCCTGTTCTGCACCAGGATTGATTGTCGGATTACGTTTTGCACTAGGTTCTCTATTTCTCTTAAGACATTCTAAATATAAGTTGAAGCACTTATAGTAATAAGATTTTTTTTTCTGTCAGCTAATTACAGGTTTTTCTTATGCTATTTTTCTATCATTTATTGAAAATATGTCAATGCTCTATTTTTTTGCTATTTTTCTATACTATAATATGTCAATGCTCTATTTTTTTGCTATTGCAGGTTTTCTTCTGCTATTTTTCTGTACTATAATATGATATTGTTCCATATATGTATCTCTAGTTATTTTTTGCATAGAGAACTTATTTTTTGAATTTAATTTGAATTTGTATATTGCATATTTTTGTGCTCTTATCAGTTACAAGTGTTATCACTAAAAAATACAGTAGTGACACACACTAACAAAATCACAATAAAACATGACAAGAAATAGGTATTTATTTTCTAGCGACTGACCATCTATTTATTCTAATTACAATATTATTTTGAGGTCTACGAGAAGTAATATCTCTTTAACATTTTATTACTTTTCTAAAATGAAAAACACTTTCTTTACAAGTAAAATGTCACCCACCAACAATGGAAAGAAGGGGAAAAAATATTCTACTGAAAAGGGTATCCTCAAATATTCTAGCCATACGTCGAAAACAAAAAAGCCATCGACACCCATACAAATTTGAGGTACAAATGATTTTTGACTTATAAATAGTTAGTTGTATATTTTGTAATTATTTTCAATACTGCTTTCTTCTTCAAACAAATTATTGTCATTATATTTTGTAATTATTTTCAATATGATTTTTTTACTGTATGTAAGTTAGTTTTTTAAAATCCAAAAATGGTAAAGAATATTATTGTATGCTACTATGCAAAATACCCTGTTGACCTTGCTATGCATTCACTTGAATATATTCCTCACCAAGAGATGCCTTCTAAATAAAATTCTCTTACCAATGACATCCAACAATCACTTGAAGATATTCCTGACCAAGATATGCAAGTTGAAAATGAAAGCGATAAATCAAATACACTACAAATTTCTTATGAATCTTCAAGCAAAAATTCTAAAAAGAGGAAGACAAATTCTAACTGGATTATTGGAAGATCATTTAAGAATGAATGGGCAAAAAAATTTCCTTAGATTGAGGCGGTCTTGACTGCAGACAATCAAGTCAATAAAAAAGAATGTAGATGCAAAATGTTTAGTTGGAAACTAGGTAAGGATCACAGGTTGTAAACTAAGAAAGATACAACAGAAAAAATATGCTTGCAAAGTATATGTAAAAGTTATAGGAAGTGATGGTAAAATTATAAAAGATGTTAGGTGGAAGGATGCATCAAAATGTATGCATGTTAGATATGCAATAGATTATGAGAATAACTTAAAGTAACAACAATCCCTTGTTGAGAAAGGTGGAACGATTGTAACCCAATTTCATAAAATGCAGAAGACCATTTTAACTTCAAAAAGTTTGTAGTTTGCTATTGCATTTAGTACTCAAAAATGGTAGACCCATGTATGATTTTTTTATTATAAGCACCTTTATCAACTAGCTTATGTGCAAAACCTTCCTAGTTCCCATTGGTCAGATTGAAGTGGTTGGAAAAGAGTAAAATATCTATCTTTAGTTGAGAAGGAGGACTTGAGGGAGAAAGTAAAAATTTCTAGATTCATTTCACTTTCTATTGATGAGGTGATGGTTGTGGACAACACATCCTAGATTTGCATGCATGTGTACACATTTCAAAATCATGTGAGGTAGCCTTTTTTGCTAGGATTACATAAGATGATGGAAAATTCAAATGTAGAAAAAATCTACAATTTTGTTTTGATCATTTTAAAGGAAATTGCGAGAATGAATGATATTGACATAGCCACAAAGTAAATTTGCATTGGATCTGATGGTGCTACTATAATGCAAGGGCACATGAATGACATGTGTGTTCAACTCTAAACCTTAGTTGCCTCATATATGATATCCATTCATTGCATGCTCATAGAGTGAATCTTACATGTAAAATCATGAGCACTTTTAAAAATTTTGCTAAAGTGGAAGACCTCATTCGTGAAATACATTTTTTATTTTTCTTGAAGTCCTAAAAGGTTTGCAGAATTTCAATAGTTTACACTAGAAATTACAAAATGAAAAAAAATATTGAAAGATGTGGATACGAGGTGGATTTCATTGTACCAACTGGCACTTAGAGTTTTTACAGAATATAAATCTTTAACAAGGTTTATGTACACAAATAGTAGGACAATTGATAAGGCAAACGATATGTTGTTCCATTTGACTAACTTGGAAACTCTTTTAACATTATGTGGTATTCTTCCAATGTTACAATAAATGAATAGATTGACTAAAATTGCACAAGAGAGATCTATCTATATCATTGATTTCATGAGGATGAGAAAGCAAATATGCGTGATTATTGATAGGTTTTATGTGTCCAAACCCAGATCCCTTATTTGAAAGTTGGAAAACATTGACAAACGTGAAAGATGCAAATAGTTTTTGAAGTTTGACTTTAATGATAATATGTGTATTAATGTTCATGAAAAAGATGATACCTCTATATTTTTATGAAAGACAATCAAGTATAGTTACAGATGATGTTTGAAAAATTTTGTGTAACACACAATAGATATGAAGTTGTTTTACACAATACAAAAAAAATATTGTTCAACATAGCAAAATCATTGACAAAAGAGATAAGATATCAGTTTCAAAGACATGAGTTTCTTGAGGCCATGGGTGTTAACCCTTTTTTTTGGGGTTCTTGCAATGATAAAAAATCTACACAAGAGTTGTTTATTAAATATATGGGTAACCTTATTGAGCATTTCAGTAAAAGTGTGGAAGTCAATGGTGTTGAAATAAAATGTACACTCAACAAAGATCTTTTAAGATACTAGTCACAGTATTTTGGAAGAACAATGGTTCATCAAGCGTTACTTTTGAGTAATATCCATGAGACTGGTTCCATTGCATGTTTATGGTAAAATTTGTATCCAAGTAGTATCTTACAAGATACGATTAGTGAATACTTTTGTTTATATTAATTATTTCAAACAATTATTTTAGGATCAATGGAAGATGAGAGGGGTTTTAGTGCACTATATTTTGTTAACTCTAAGCTCTGCAATAGGTTGGACAAAAATATAGAAAATTGTTTAAGAATTTATGTGTCATCATATTAGCTGGACAAATTTCCATATGACAAAGCATTAGCATACTAGAATTCAATTGCAGATAGAAGGGGTATCACGAATACAACCGATAAGGAGGATAATGATGCTTTTAGTGATCAAATGGTGGCTTCACAGATTGATTCTGGATAAGTTGAAAACTGTTCATTTCAGCTACCTGAATTCTAATTTTTCTAGTATTTCACAACAATGTAACATTTGACTTTATTTATTATCAGATTTCACAATATTTATTTCAAAATGCGCTATGCTTAATATTTGTTTCACAAGTTGAGAATTGTTCATTCTAGATTTCACAATGTCGTTTCACAAGTTGAGAACTGTTCATTCCATATTTCTCAACTGTTCATTCCAGATTTCACAATATTGTTTCAGATATACAAGATTTCAAAAATTTACTTTTTCATAAATTGTATGTTTTACATCACATAATGCTTTTAAAAATTATATGTTTTATATCACATTATGCTTTTAAAATTGTACGTTTTATATCACATTGCACTTTTAAATATTGTATATTTTATATCATATTGTTTCAACTACCTTGATAAATTGTTGTCTTATATTTTATATCACAGTATTGGTATTGTATTGTTAATGTATGAATTTTGATCAACAAAAATATTCATTTGTTGTTTGAGATGAAGACAGTAAATTATATTGGCTAGTAATACTAGAAAATCAACACAAAATTATAAATACAAATAACCTTTGAATGATCGAAGACACAAATTTTGAAAATATAGTATCTATTAATACAATTGGAAATATAATACATTGTACAAAATTGTTGACTACAGTCAACTTCAATTTTTTTTTACATTGTAAATATCTTATTCTGAGATAGCTACGTCAGATTCGCTTGCAACAACGACTTCTTTTCCTTTATCTCCTTTCTTGACACCTCGTTTTGGTAGCGCACCAAGTTTGACTAGGTTTTCTTGAACTTTCACAATACTCCCCAACAATGCACTTTCTTGCTGGTTTGGATATTCGAGTATTGTTGGAAATTTTTCTTTTTCTTCCTGGTGTTGTAGTACGACATCTGGATCTTCATGGAGCTTCTCCCTGATATTCTTCACACATGATTATTATCCTCCACTTTTAATTGTATTTTTTTCTTCATTTCCATTGCATTTTGCAAAAAAGCTTTTGTTGCATTGATATTAAGATGCATGTTGTTCACTTGCATTTTTAGGTTTTCAAAATTTGACTGCAAAAAAGAAAATGAAAATATCATTCAAAATAGTTATATAAAAAAATATTAATTATTTTAAAGAAAATTAAAATATGAAAAATAAACTACAAAAGCAAATTAAAAGATAAATAAACATTTTCTTACCTCAGCCACATCCTTAGCAGACTCAGCAAGTGCAAATTTTTCCTTATTAGAAGTCCATTGGTTATAAAAGCTTGGGATTCAGCATTAATATTCTCTAACCTACTAACAACAATATTTAAAACATCATCATCATACACAATTTCAAAATTCGCTATTCTTGTTGTGGCCTGCTTCAGTAGGCCGCTAAGCTTTTCTGATTCATACTGAACCAAAGAAAAAATTGAATGTCTTTTTGCATAATTTTCATGTCGGGTATTTATTTGCTTTATTAGGACCTTGGCCCAATATTCCCAATCCTTAATTTCGTGCAAATCTTGAAGCACAATTTGCTCCATGGTTGCTTTCGTCTTTTCAACCATTAAATATTCTCTTCAAAATTAACAATGTCATCATCAGTTTGAGGATGAGGGTCATTTACTTTAGGAGCTGGGAATTATCTCTGCTCAAATGCAGGGGCTTCCTATTGTTAGGCTAGTGGATCATGAAGCACATATGTTGCCTTAAAGCCTAAAATGTTGTGTTGTAATAGAAAATCATCATCAAGTTGGATATTATCCAATCCAACGGATGAAACTTCTGGTGCCTATGAAGAAGTGTGAAATAAAAAAGATAAGAACCCAAGCCTGAAACTTCGTGCCAGCTACGATCTCTGTGAAAAAAGTTGTTTTCCACCTCCAACCTGCATTTGGCCCACTTGGCCAATCATATGTGTAGGCTATGCCTATCATTGTTGTTGTGAATGTGGATGTTGTGGTAGAACCTTTTGTTGTTGTAGTGGAAACTGTTATTGTTGTTGTGGAAACTGTGAATGTGGTAGAAGATATGGTTGTGGTGGAAGCGATGGCACCATATGGCCTCTCATTCTCATAGTTTGTCATTGAGAGGCGACTGAAAACATACAAAATTTTATTAATATTATTCTGAAAATTAAATAGAAAAAACCATAATTCAAAGTAAATACACATTGTTTTACCTAAAGATGATGAAATCTGTTGAATTTGGGCACTAATGGGGGATCGGGAGGGGGTGGCCACACTAGATTCAGCCTGCACATTTTCTACATACCTAGGTGTACGAGATCCACCAGGTGAAGGAGCTTGCCTTAGACATTTTGGTGGCCTCTGTAATGGTGATATGTTTGATTCAGTGTTCTCAAAATCACTAGTTTGCTTTGGATTATGAATCCTATTGGCATTATCTTGTTTAGTCCTTATTGTGGCCACTCTACCCTGCATTTAGATGAAAATGAAAATTTAAAAATGAAAATGTGCTAAAATATAAAATATTTTTTTATTATCAAAGATGGACTGATTACCTTCAATTCCTCTAGTATCAAGGCAATGGCTTGTAGTGTTGAATGCACTACAGTAGGAACAAGAGTATCTTGCAAATCATGAAAATTTTCAAAATAAAGTGCTAAAATGTAATTAATAGTACCCATAATGGATTGTATCTTGTTGGTTTACAATTGCACCGCATGTAGCTCGGCCTTGATGTGATCTGCAATATAGGTGCACCAATCGAACCTCTCATGATGCTCACAATGAATAACATATGATAATGCCCAAAATAGAATTTTTGATCTTTCAAGTAGAATTAGTCTTGCCTGGAAGAACTCAATAATAGCCTTCAGAGTTGTATTCTTAACATCGGTGATTGTTAACCCTCTTTTTGACTTGGCGATGGAAGCTACAAAAAAATTAGATAACAATTTACAAATTTGAAATTTTTAGCATTAACAGATTCTAAGACACAAGAATTATACCTGCCAAACCTTCTGTGGTGAGTTGGTACATTTTTTCGAGGTAGCCTTTCTCTTCTACAAAGAGTTGGCATTTCACTTGAACTAGAGGAAAATCATCGAAAGAAAGATTTATCAATTTGTGAATGTTTGCAACTGTGATGGTCAACAAATTTCTATTATGTATTTTCATTTTGACAATGGCCTTGTCATGGTCATAACTGCCAATAATATGTTGCAAGAGGACTTTATCAGTTTTGAAATGTGGCATTGACACCAAGGTTGTCAAACCTGCGTCTTCTAACCATGATAAGTTCATACTTGGGGTTATTAGCAAATATAAAATTAAAGTGCAAGAAGGGTTCTTGAACTTTGGAATAGGGGTGGAAGCGACAACCATTGCTAGAAGTTGGAAACTTGGAAACAGGAGAAACAGGAGAAATTGGTTGCTCGATAACGGTTCGCTCTGGTTGGGTGCAGTCATAGAAATGAACTCAAAAAATGATAGTTGATGCCCTTTTATAGATAGAATGGATGAAGTCGACATGTGGTAGAATTGTATTGGACATGTAGTATGAGTGATTGATTGTGTGGCATGTGGTAAAGCACTGGACCATATTGTGCATCAGGCTCGATATCGAACCATTTTTTGCATTAGGACACTTTTTGGACCATATTATACATCAAAACAAAACCCCCAAACCTTATTATGCATTAGACCCAACACCTAAACCTTATTATGCATCAAATATAACATCCAAATCTTATTATGCATCAAATCCAATCCTCAGACCTTATTATGCATCAGAATCGACACCCGGACCTTATAATGCATCAAACCTGACCCTTGAACCCTATTATGCATCAGACCCGACCCTTGAACCTTATTATGCATCACTCCCAACCATGAACCTTATTATGCATCAGACTCAACGTTCGATATTACTATGCATCAGACGCGACCCTCGGATCTTATTATGCATCAGACCAGATTCCTAGATTTTATTATGCATCAGACAAAACCCTTGGTCCTTATTATGCATCAAATTGGATCCCAAACCTAATTATGCATTAGGCCAGATCCACGAACCTTATTATGCATCAAACCAGACCCTTGGTCCTTATTATGCATTAGGGCATATCCCCGGACCTTATTATGCATTAGACCAAACCTCGAACCTTGGTATGCATCAGATCGGACCCTAAACCTTAGTATGTATTAGACCATATTTGGACCTTAGTATGCATCCTACCGGATCCGGATCTTAGTATTCATTCGATCGGATTTTGAACATGTTTTCCACCCGATCCAACCAAAACTGTCAAAGTCGTCATTTTTTCCTATTTTTTTTAGAAACCAAAGTAATTCACCATTTTCTTTGACTTGAGGTTGGCTAGGATTTGTAGTAGTTTCGAAACGGATTCGCCTATTTTTTATAAGTACATTTTGGGTCTGACCCCTTATTCATAACCCTGACATTAGTTCAATTAGTTAGATTCCTCATCTTTCACGAAGGAGACCAAGGTTTAAATCTTATCAAAAAATATATGCATAACTACCAAGCTATTGTAATACCACAACATGATCATGATGTAAGATGGGCAAGAATCATTTTACCCATTGAAAAAATAATAAGTATAGGTTATACTATATATTTTTTGATTGGTTATATAAGATTGAAATTGGCCTCACTTGTATTACATCATAACCACATAGTGGTATTACAACAAATTGGCTATTGTGCATGTATCACTTGGCAAGATTTGAACCTTAGTCACCTCCTTGAAAGTCAAGGAATTTGTTATGAACCTCTATTCTCATTAACAATAAATCATTCATCATTATGTAGAAATATCAAACATACATCCACAAATAAATTTCACAAAATAATCCACACAAAGAGATAGAGAAAGATAATCCTCTTGAGGAAGGGCAACACCAAAAGTACTTCTTAAGGAAAGAATCATTCCATAATATACAAACTCCATGAGCCAAGACTATTATAAGAATAATTGATATGACTTCTATTACCCTTGCCTTTATATAATGCCTCCAAGCATATTTCAGGAGTATTATATAACAATATTCTATGAAAATATTTCTTGTCCATTATTCTATGATAGTTATATACTTAGTTATCAATTTCGAGTTCTTATTTGAGTTTGATACTCTTGCAGTTAGAAAAAATTTGACATAAAATTCAATTATTATAAATGCACATATATTTTTTGAAATAATTTTATTTTTTATTTTTATATAAAATTTAAAAATCAAAGATACAAAATTATAATATTTGATTTTAATAACTTTTTTTTTCAAATATATACTTTAAAATATTTTTAAAAATATAAACATTTTTATAACTTTATCTAAACATAGTAATTTTTTAATAGATGAGAATATTTTCAAATGTTTAAATCAATAATTTTTTTTAAAGATAAATTACAAGTTTTCTATCAATTATAATAAAAAATCACATGATAAATTCATTTTTTTTTTTAAATCATGCATATTAACACAAAACTATCATTGTTGTCCATTCTCTCAAGTGATAATAAAGAACTAAAGAAAATAGATTGATATATATTTTATATTTTAGAGGTAAGAGATTTTACCATATTGTAACTTTGCTTGAACTTTCTATAAGTCATGGGTTTTATTTTTCAACTGTCAATAATTGATTTTAGGGTTTTTTATACCTCTTTATGTTTAGTTTTTTTTCTGCTGAATTTAAGGTTTATTTGTCGAATTTATTCGTTAGAGTTTTGAATTCGACGAGTTTCAAATTTTATCTCAATGAATTTCATAAATAAGGTTATATATGACAATATTCTCCTACTTATTCCGAACTTGACATATGGTCTTTTTCATATATGTCATATGGTACAATAACATAGGCCAACATTGATTAGATTAATGGGGGTACATAACATGCCACATTAGCAACTATTTCATTTATAACTCATACCAATATACAATATAATATTATATTATTAAGTACCTATATTGGATACCTAATATTCCATCCCCCTTAAAAAATGTTTCATCCTTTGAAACACAAGAAGAGACTAAATAATATGATCTTTTGATCCATACTAAGAATTGGTACTAGTCTCGATCATTTAGTCGTCCCAATGAAACTCTAATTGGTGGTGATCTTCATTGATGCTAGTATGCCCTTCTGGCATCTAAGTATCTAGAGGTAATATTTTGGTTTCATGTATTGGACGCATCTTTCTGTTGACTATAAATATCATTATTTTTCATCCATACTTGCTTTCTTTTTCCACTAGTAGCATATCCAAGGTTTTGGCTTCTTTGGTTCCATGTATGTGCCTCAAAGTTCTATTGCTTGAATCCATGTTTCAAGGATTATTGTCTCTTAGGGTGATGTGGATGGTGATATACTCTGACCTTATTCTTATGTTCTACCTTTTTTAACTCTTCAACATATTGTTCTTCTATTTTATTTTCTTTTGGTAAGATCCCATTTTTAGTTCATCCTTGGATTCTAATCTTGCTTCTATTTTGTTTTTGTTTCTACCTCCTCCTTAGAATCTATTTCATGTTCTTCTATTTCTTCAATTTGTTTCTCTATTATAGCTTTATAGTTTTTCCTTGATCCTTGCTCCCTAAGCAGAGAATATCTTGTAAAGTTATCTTGTTTTTCTATACCATACTTTTATAATTTTCTTTTACACATTTATGGTAAAAATACCCAAATATTCCAACCAAGGATATCTAAGAACAATATTCACTTCATCCATCTCAATGACATGAAAATTAGTATGCAAAATATACTTATTCATAGAAATATTTAAGTCTTAAAAAAATTGGCATCTCTCTCCCTGGAACTGTCCATATTTTATACTCTTCATTGGAACCTATAAATTGTTATCCAAGTCCTTGCTAATGAAGTTATGCTTTTTTCTAGGGTAAATGAACATTTTTCTTTTGAATGTACCCATAAGCCTACAAAATAGTTGTTTCTTTAATTCTAACATTTCTTCCTAATCATTGCTTAGCTTATCTGATATCAAAGAGGTTTTTTCTTCCGCTTGCATAATATTATCCTTTTCTTCCAATCCCCACTCACTTAAAAATGCAACCTTCAATTTTTATTGTGTGTATAAAAAATAATGGGCACATCTATAGCACACATATCAAATTAAAGTGTTTCCTCTAAAAAATTATCAATCCTATTTTTTCCATTCCAGCTTAATAAAATTGAAAGATTTTTTTTCCACTTCAGCCATTACCTAGCATCATGGTCATCCCTTCCAGTGAATATTAGCAAGTCCATCACCTCAACCCAAAATATTTTTTCCTAGATGAGCTAGGGTTTTAAATAACTAGAATTTCTCAAATCTCAAAAGTTTGTGTACTTTTTTTTAAAATAAAGGGGTAAAAATTTATTGATAAGAAGACAATGTTACAGAGTACAGAGAAGCCCCCAACCAGGACTCAAATAAACAACAAAATAGGCTAAAAACACAAGATAGGGTCAAAACCCAAATAAGACAACAAAAACAAACCACATTAAGTCTATATATCCTTGTGGATCAACTCCTAGAGGCGCCTAGAGTCCCTAGTCGGGAGACTCTCCTAGTTATCCATAATCCAAGGACCCAAAATCTTAGAAGCCCTTTTGATGCAGGAGCATCCGAGGGCAGCAGAGCAATCCTGCACCAACCAACAAGGAAAGAAGCCAAGGCCGAGGGAGGGTCACAAAATCGTGAAATGTCACGATTTCGTGACATGTCACGAAATCGCGACCAAATCAAGAAGCAGGGCAAAGGCGGACGGAGGGTCGCGAAATCGTGACATGTCACGATTTCGTGACATGTTGCAAAATCGCGGCCAAATAAAGAAGCAGGGCAAAGGCGGACGGAGGGTCACGATTTCACGACATGTCGCGAAATCGTGACCAAAACCAGAGGCAGAGGCTACGGTGGACGGAGGGTCGCGAAATCGTGACCAAAATAGAAACAGAGGCTACGATAGTACGGCGGGTCACGAAATCGTGACCACAACGAAAGCAGGGGCTACGACAGTATGGAGGGTCACGATTTCGTGACATGTCATGAAATCGTGACCGTAGCTTAAGAACGAAGGCGCAGCAGAAAAATGTCGCGATATCGCGACATGTCGCGATATCGCGACCAAAGCAGAGGAAAGGGGGACTCGATGGAAATACGTCGTGATATCGCGACATGTCGTGATATCACGACCAAAGCAGAGGAAAGGGGGACTCGATGGAAATACGTCGCGATATCGCGACATGTCGCGATATTGCAACGAAAGATGAGTCGAAGACCAAGAGGCAAAAAGTGACACGTGGCGAACACCTGGGCAACGAAGCGACACGGGGAGGCGAACGAAAGGTTCGGGAAGAGGAAACGAAGGGCCGCCAGCTGGAAACAGAGCGTCACCTAAGACCCTTTAAAAATGGAAACAAAGGCATGCACAAGGGATGGAAAAAAAAAAAGTTGCTAAATCGAGAAGATAATCACGTGGCATTGTGCGAAAAAGATGCCATTCTTTTGCAACTTATGGATAATCAGCCGTGACTGTTATTTTTGGGCTGTGACTGTAATGTTCGACTGCATGCGAATAAATGAAACTATTCTCTTTTTCTCTGTAAATACGGTGTTGTGACTGTAACATTCGGCTGCGTGCGAATAAATAAAACTGTTCTTTTCTTCTCTATGAATGTGGTGCCGAGACTGTAATGTTCGGCTGCATGTGAATAAAATCAAAATGTTTTCTTTTTCTCTACGATACTGGTTCTCGATCAAGTGGTATCAGAGCGAGTGATTCTGAGTGTGCAAACGGAACGCCGAATGTGAGGCAGTTTGCACCAGGATCTGTGGAAGGATTCTGAGAAGAGAGAACGGGAGTGCCTGAGTAGTGCAACAGAGAAATCGTGAGCAGGATGCCTCCAAAAAGAAATCGTGGTCATGGGAGAAATGTGGCGCAGGATGAAGATTTCAGAGCATTGCAAAGACAAGTGCAAGCCCTGCAGGAAGAATTGCGAAAAAGGACCAAACCTAAGGGAGAAGAACAGAGTGACGATGAAGCCTGGGAAACTGAGGGTCCATCAGATGATGAAGATGCATTGGATCCTTCTAAAGCTAGACTGTTGAAAGCTCTATCTCAGGCCGGGAAGAGACCAAAGTTTGATGTCTCTACATATTCTGGGCACCTCAACCCAGAAGAGTTGATTGACTGGATCAACGATATGGAAGAATACTTTGAGTATGAGGAGGTGGCGGATCCAGATCGGATAAAATTTGCAAAAACAAGATTAAAAGGCCATGCTAGTTTATGGTGGAAAGGAATACAACTCGAAAGAAATAAAAATGGAAAGGAGAAAATAACCAGATGGGACCGAATGGTGGAGAAGCTCGAAGAGACAATTTATTCCCACGGATTACGAGTTGGACTTGTTGAGGAGAATGCAGAGTCTGAGGCAAGCAGGCAAGTCTGTCCAAGAATACATAGAAGAATTCTACAAGATCTCCATCAGAACTGGCCATTCGGGGGCTAATAAGGAGAAGGTAGCTAGATACATCAACGGGTTGAGAATGAACATTCAGGAAGAGCTCAGCTTGATCAGAATAGCCACCATAGAAGATGCATACCAGTTGGCCTTGAAGGTAGAAGAGAAACTAAATAGAAGATTCGAAGGCAACTAGAGAGGAAGGGATCATGGTGGAAGAACCGGTGGAGGAAATTACCGAGACCAAAAGAAGACTGGGGAAACAAGCAAACCCCAGGAACAGAAAAAGGAGAATACCTACCGCCCGCGTGATCAGAACAATGACTACTAGAGAGGAAGAGGTAGACCTGGACGTGGGTATGGAAGAGGGGTATTCCATGGAACCTGTTTCCAATGTGGAGAAGAAGGACACCGGTCATACGAATGTCCTCAACACCAAGAAAGGACGGACAGGAGACCTGAGGGTCATGCCAGAGCCGCCGTGGCGGATGAAGGTGCAGAGTCAGAACACTCGAAGAGGCAGAAGGAGGAGAAGTGTTGATGATGAAAAGAACACTCGTTGAATGAGGAAAAAGAACCGGAACTAGAGGAAGAGCCTGTTTCGCACAAGGTGCAAATGTGCAGGGAAGGTCTGCAATGTTATCATTGATAATGGTAGCACGTGACAACTTAGTTTCGAAGAGATGGTTACTAAGTTGAATTTGGGGAAGAGGAAGCACCCGCATCCATATCGGATTGCATGGTTGCGAAAGACCACAGAGCACTTGTCGCTGAACGAGTGCTTGGTCAAATTTCACATTGGGAATTATCAAGATGAGGTCCTATGTGATGTATTGCCAATGGATGCTTGCCATTTGTTGTTGGGAAGACCATGGCAATTTGACAGACGTGCAATGCACGATGGGCATGCAAATACGTACTCTCTAACGAAGGATGGAGTACGTCACAAATTGAAGCCACTGAAGGAAGTGGATGAGAAAGTGTGTAGTAGTGCCAAAATCGCCTCGGTGGAAGGAAGACAGTTTTTGGAAGGTCTGAAGAGGGATTCAATATGTTATGCATTAATCCCTACTGTTAAGAAAGAACAGTACACAGATGTTCCAGCAGAGGCCGAACACTTGTTAGAAGAATTTCCAGACATCATATCAGACAATGTGCCTGAGGGTTTACCACCGATGAGAAAGATCAGTCACCATATTGATTTGGTACCCGGATCTAGTTTACCCAACAAGGCAGCCCACAGAATGACTCCTGTGGAAAGTGAGGAGCCGAGCGGACAAGTCCATGAGTTGTTGAAAAAGGGACCGATTCGAGAAAGCTCGAGTCCATGTGCGGTACCTGCAAGATCTAGCACCAAAGAAGGATGGGGAGTGGAGGATGTGCACAGACTCCCGAGCTATAAACAAGATCACCATCAAATACAGATTTCCATTACCAAGGATGGATGATATTATGGACTGTTTGAGTGGAGCCAAGTACTTCACCAAGATTGACCCGAAGAGTGGCTACCATCAGATTCGGATCAGAGAAGGAGATGAGTGGAAAACTGCTTTCAAAACCAGAGAAGGTTTATATGAGTGGTTGGTCATGCCATTTGGGCTAACCAATGCACCAAGCACTTTCATGCGGTTGATGAATGAAGTGCTGAAGGAGTTCTTAGGCAAGTTTGTTATTGTCTATTTGGATGACATTTTGATATTCAGCAGAACCCTGGAAGAGCACCTGATGCACATCAGGAGGGTTTTTGAGAAGCTGAGGGAAGAACAGTTGTTGATCAACTTGAAGAAGTGCAATTTTGTGAAGAAGGAGTTGGTATACCTAGGATTTGTCATCTCAGTTGAAGGTCTGAAGATGGACCCATAAAAGGTGAGGGCTATCATTGAATGGCCTACTCCAAGAAGCACTTTTGAAGTGAGATCATTTCATGGTTTAGCCAGTTTTTACAAGAAATTCATCAGAAATTTTAGCAGTATTTGTGCACCCCTTACAGAGACAATGAGAGGGGATAGAAAAGACTTTAAGTGGACCTTGGGAGCTGACAAAAGCTTTGATATGTTGAAGAAGAAGGTCACTGAGCAACCTATTTTAGCACTTCCAGACTTTAATAAGGTATTTCAGGTAGACTGTGATGCCAGTGGTAGTGCCATTGAGCTGTGTTGAGTCAAGAAGGTAAGCCTGTTGCTTACTTCAGTGAGAAACTCAATGATGCCAGGAAAAAGTATTCAGTGTATGATCAAGAATTCTATGCCATAGTTCAGTCCTTGAAGAAGTGGAGACATTATTTGCTGCCAAAAGAGTTTGTGTTATATACTGATCATCAGGCCTTACAGTATATAAACAACCAGGGAAAATTGAACCAGAGGCACTTGAAGTGGGTTGAGTTTCTCCAAAGCTATACCTTTGTGTTAAAGCACAGAAGCAGAAAATCAAATAGAGTTGCAGATGCCTTAAGTAGAAGGCAGAATTTGCTGATTGAAATGACAATGGAAGTGGTAGGATTCGAAGAACTGAAGGGCCTGTACCCTAAAGATCTTGATTTTGCAGAAGCCTGGAAGGCTTGCTCGGCACCTGTTACTGTGGACAAGACAAAATGGTTGGATTTTCTAATCCAAGATGGAATGTTGTTCAAAGGAAGTAGATTATGCATTCCAAGGAGTTCCATGCGGGAAAACTTAGTCAAGGAGAAACACAACGGAGGACCTGGCTGGACATTTTGGCCGGGATAAGACCATTGCCCTGGTGAGTGAGAACTATTATTGGCCGCAACTATAGCAGGATGTGAACAAGTTTGTGCAAAGTTGCAGAATATGCCAGATGGCAAAAGGAGTGAGGCGGAACACAGGATTATATCAGCCGTTACCTGTACCCGAGAGGCCATGGGAAGACATCAAGCATGGATTTCATTCTTGGGTTGCCGAGAACACAGAGGGGAAATGACTCCGTATTTGTGGTGGTTGACAGATTCTCCAAGATGGCACATTTTATTCCCTGCCGTAAAACAAGTGACGCGGTTCACATTGCAGGGTTATTCTTCAAGGAAGTGGTACGACTTCACGGTCTACCAAAAAGCATAGTTTCTGACAGAGATACAAAGTTTGTTGGATATTTTTGGAGAACATTGTGGAAGAAGTTGAAGACAGATCTGAAGTTCAGTTTTGCATACCACCCACAGATTGATGGATAGACAGAGGTGGTAAATAGAAGTCTAGGTAATTTATTAAGATGCTTGATAGTAGATAAACCCAAGGGATGGGATTTGGTTTTGCCGCAGGCAAAATTTGCATACAACAATTCTATCAACAAGAGTACAAACAAATCTCCATTCCAAGTCATATATGGAAACAGCCCAAGAAATGTTTCTGAGCCGAGGAAATTAGATAAAGGAGAAAAGTGCAGTGCTGAGGCTGAGGAATTTGTGAAACGGATGAAAAGCCTGCATGAAGAAGTAAAGGGACAAATTACAAAAATGAATACTCAGTACAAGACAAGAGCAGACCAAAAGAGGCGGTTCAAAGAGTTCGAAGTGGGAGATGAGGTCATGGTCCATCTCAGAAAAGAAAGGTTTCCAGCCAAAACTTATAACAAATTGAAGATGAAGAAATTTGGGCCTTGCAGAATACTGGAAAAACGGGAGTCAGGCAATGCATATAAAGTGGAATTGCCAAGTGGGCTTGACATTTCACCTATTTTTAACATATCAGATTTAGTAAAATACCATGAAGGGGATAGTAGTGAGGCACCATGTGCAGAGTTGTGGAGTATTCCAGCATCTACTCCAACCACAGATGAGATAGAGGAAATACTGGACACAAGAGAAGGCGAAGTACCAGAAATAGACAGTATTTGGAATATTTGGTCAAGTGGAAGGGCAGACCGGTAGAAGATGCAACTTGGTTGTCCAAAACGGAGGTTGACCGCCTGGGTCTCCCTCCAACAGTTCAGAAGTGAGGATCACTTCTCAATCTACCCCGGTGTCTGATGCAGGAGCATCCGAGGGCAGCAGAGCAATCCTGCACCAACCAACAAGGAAAGAAGCCAAGGCCGAGGGAGGGTCGCAAAATCGTGACATGTCGCAAAATCGCGACCAAATCAAGAAGCAGGGCAAAGGCGGACGGAGGGTCGTGAAATCACGACCAAATCAAGAAGCAGGGCAAATGCGGACGGAGGGTCGTGATTTCGAAATCACGACCAAAACCAGAGGCAGAGGCTACGACGGGCGGAGGGTCACGAAATCATGACATGTCACGATTTCGTGACATGTCACGAAATCGTGACCAAAATAGAAACAGAGGCTATAGCAGTACGGAGGGTCACGAAATCGTGACCACAATGGAAGCAGGGGCTACGACAGTACGGAGGGTCACGATTTCGCGACATGTCGCGAAATCGCGATCGCAGCTTAAGAACGAAGGCGCAGCAGAAAAACGTCGCGATATCGTGACATGTCACGATATCGCGACCAAAGCAGAGGAAAGGGGGACTCGATGGAAATACGTCGTGATATCGTGACATGTCACGATATCACGACCAAAGCAGAGGAAAGGGGGACTCGATGGAAATACGTCACGATATCGCGACATGTCGCGATATCGCGACGAAAGATGAGCCGAAGACCAAGAGGCGGAAAGTGACACGTGGCGAACACTTGGGCAACGAAGCGACACGGGGAGGCGAACGAAAGGTTCGAGAAGAGGAAACGAAGGGCCGCCAACTGGAAACGGAGCGTCACCTAAGACCCTTTAAAAAGGGAAACAAAGGCATGCACAAGGGATGAAAAAGTTGCTAAATCGAGAAGATAATCACGTGGCATTGTGCAAAAAAGACGCCATTCTTTTGCAACTTATGGATAATCAGCCGTGACTGTTATTTTTGGGCTATGACTGTAATGTTCGACTGCATGCGAATAAATGAAACTATTCTCTTTTTCTATGTAAATACGGTGTTGTGACTGTAACATTTGGCTGCGTGCGAATAAATAAAACTATTCTTTTCTTCTCTGTGAATGTGGTGCCGAGACTGTAATGTTCGGCTGCATGTGAATAAAATCAAAATGTTTTCTTTTTCTCTGTGATACTGGTTCTCGATCACCTTTTGACCAAATAATTAGCAACCCCATTCTATTCCCTTGGTATATGCACAAAGGAGATAAATTTGAACTCTTCACTAATTTTGAGAATCTGAATGACCATAGAGGCCAACTACCAATTAACATCCTCCAAAATTTTACTGTTTAAAATATTAACTAAAATTTGAGAGTCAAACTTGTAGATGCTCTTGCACCAGCCAAGAGAAAACCCCCTCTACAAGGCCTCGAGAATTGTAAGAGCTTCCATAAAATTGTTGGAGTGAACACCTTTATAAATGGAAAATAAAAATTTGACCATGCTAGCAGAGTCTCTCCCAACACCGCCAATTCTAGCATATCCATGATTTCCCCTGGATGACCCATCAGTATTAATTTTTAAAACTCCTCCAAGGGGCGGCCTTCACCTACCATCTCTTTGAACTTTCTTGCTGATCTGGGGAACCCTGCTAGGGCGAGAAGAGTCTGTACCAACTACATAGAGACCAAGGGCCTGTCGAACCTTCTCCTCCCTAGATTCCAAAAGAGGATCCACATCATATTTTCTATGGATAGTTTCCTGAACCATACACATGATCCTTTGCCATATATTTTGAACAGCCAAATGTCTACCATGAAAGATACATTGGTTCTGTTTGAGCCAAATTTACCAGATGATGCAAGAAGGACCAAAATTCCAAGCCACTTGGAGGAAGGGGGCATTGGTCATAGGTCTACCCAAACTACTCCAAAACTTCACTAAGAAGAGCACATAAAAACAAGTATGGTTCCAGGCACTCCACCAATAGTGCCAAATATCTTTGGAAATGGAGCATTGGAAAAATAAATGAAAAGAGTCATCCTCATTATTACCACAAATGACACAAAGAGAGGGGCCCTAAAATATCCTCTTCCTCAAGTTATCCCAAGTGAGGCATTTATTATGAGCTACCAGCCAAAGAAAGAAGTTACATTTAGGTCAAGAAAATCTGTTCCACACCTTTTTCCACCATGTGACAGGGAGGCTCCTGAACTTTTGCATATCAAGAACCTGATAACCATAGGCTAAAGAGTAGGTTCCCTTGGGATTAGGGTTCCAAGCCAAAATGTCTTTACCCCTCAATAAATAGTAGGGCCTCCCTACAAGAATAAGAGCAACCACATATCTATCCTCGACCAATTCTCCCTTGGGCCATTCTTGCGAATATTTCCACTTGTACATCTCTAGATTACCAAAAGGCTGGATTCTTTTAAAGTCCTCCACACGAGACCAACTCACTTCCAAGAAACAAACGCTTAGAAATCGTAACTTGGGATATTGAGTCAAGATAAGAGGGTGGCCATCCATCCCAAGAATCCTCCTAGAAAAGAGCATATGTTCCCCGATTGCAAATGCAGAATAAAACCTGCTTAATTAAATTAGCCCCTATACACCATCTCCAGTAGATTTTCACAGCCAAAGCCTACCTAGATATATAAATTTATATATAATGTATGTTAGTTGCTCACACTTGTCCATAAGCCTCCTCATCACTTTCTATTGTTGCCTTGTGTGTTGCCTTGTTGCTATTGCGAAGTCAGTTGGATTGTGTCATGATTGAGAGAAGCTAATAACTTGAGTTTATCAGTGTAAGAGTGGACACTTGTGATATCGAGCAGGTGCCTTGTTCTGTCTAGAGTGGGTTGCTTGGGCATTGCGTGGTCCCTTGTGAGCATTGTGTTGGTGTACTGAATGAAGTATTCATGTTATTGGGTGCTTGGGGTTATGTCTTGTGCTATTGGGCTTGAGTCTATTTTTTTAGTACGATGGGATAAAGACTTTACATGTATTGGAATAGATTGCGAGCACCCTACCCCATCATTGTAAACCTCCACATTCAAGAAATGTAAGACCGTTTGGCTAGAGTTGCTATCAAATAAAAAACTTGTCATTATGCTTCTCATTGTGTTGGTCAAGTGTGGTGAATGCTTGTTGCTATTAAGATTTACCAGAAGTGATATACTTGTGCTTGTGCTAACCCATTGAGTGTTTGCTTCCGCTATATAAATATTTGGCTAAGTGTTTGACAGGTGCAAAGCAGGAAGAAGGCGTAGTCCGCGTCGGCCAAGTGGGACTTGGGGCCGCGGTGTCGTGTGTGTTCAAGAGTGATCAACTTGGCATACATCAATTGGTATCGAAAGTTTTTGTATTTTCCTAGATAGTTTTAATAATATTTTTTAGGAGGGATGTTTTTCGTAGGACTGCCCAAACTACCGAACTTGTTTTGGCCATATTTCACTCATCCGGACTCGGATTGAGCTAAAATTTTGAGGGTAGATGCCTGAGAAACCCTAGAACGTCTCCACCAATTTTTAGATCATTTGGAGCAACACAGATCCTAGCGCATCCCTATGTGTGAACGAGATTTTTGGCAAGCGACTGTGCGAGGGTTTCATCTGGGTTGAGTGCAAGCAGCTCCAGAGGTTGGTTTTCGGGGCCTTCGGGCCCTAGCGACCAATATTTTTGTGGTTTCTGCTCAAGATTTTAGCAGGATATGTTGCAGGGGATCCAATATGGGTTAGAAATCTATCTTTCAATAGATCTTCATGATGTGAACTTGATTGACAATGGCTTCCAATTTGTTGCACAAAAGAAAAGTGAAAATCATACCTTTCCACGACGTCTAGGGCATGGATTAAAGAGATCACGAAACAAGTTTCAAGAAGTTGATCAAAAAATGGCTCAGATCTCAAGTGAATCTGGTGCTAAGGTGCACCCACAAAATAAATCCACTATGGAAACCCCTATCAAGGGTAAGAATTTCCAAGACTCAGCCCCAAAAATGAATTTTAGGGATGCCCTTCATGGTGGACAACCTCAACCTAATGCTAATATTAATCTTAGGGCTTCCCGTAAACCTCTAAGAATGCCTAAGATGGATCCTAGGAAAATGGAGTCAGGATGTCTTAAAGCAGTTGATGGAACTCCTATTGTTAAGCTTGATATGGGTAACATTCAGACTGGCATTGAAGATCTAGAAAAAAGAGGACTAATTTATCATTTCGTGGGTTTTCGTTCGAGCCTATCTGCTTTCAAAGTTTGGGCTGCAAAAATCTGGAAAACTAAAGGTGAGTTACAAATATCTATTTATCCAAATGGTTATTTTCTTGTTTTATTTTCTAATAATGAAGATAGAGAGAAAACATTTCAAGGGGGTCCCTGGTTCTTTGGAAGGGTAGGGCTTTTCATGAAGCCTTGGCATACTAAATTTAAAGTCGAAGAAGAGATGCCTTCTACAGGTCCCGTGTGGGTTAGACTCTTTGGCCTCCCAATTGAATTCTGGAATCCGACTATTTTTTCTTCAATTGGAAACTCTTTAGGAACTTTTATGATGACTATTGATTGTACTAAAAAATTTGAACATATTATTTATGCTCGGATTTGTGTTTTAATGGATTTTGACAAACCCCTACCTAAAAATATCACATTACAATTTGGGGAGGACACTTGGGAGCAAGTAGTGGACTATGAGAACATTCCTTTTCATTGTAGAATTTGCCATGAATATGGTCATTTGGCTAGTGTTTTCCCAAATAAAATTCTAGATCAAAAGAAAGAAGATATAAACTCAATAGGTTTCCAAATGCCTAAGAAGAAGAACACTAAAAAAACTAGTTATGAAGGATCAATCTAAGTTATCTACTAATATGTTTGAAATTCTTTCCACAAATGATGTCCCAAGTGAGGAAGAGGAAATAATGGAAACAAAAATCTTAGAAACACAATTTAAATATGAAGGGAAGAACTCAGAGATAAACCAACAAATCAAAGGTTTTCAACAGAAAAAAGGGAGAAAATATACACAAGAAAAACAATCTTTTAAATGTTAAAACTTCAAATAATACAGGTTCCAATATAGACTCTGTTGAACCTTATGGTAACACTTTGGCTATGTACATGCATTCTTCAAGGTTAGAAGCCATCTCAGATTCAATTGGAGTAAGTCAAGAAACAGAGAAAAAAACTGAAGATGGATTCTAATCAAAAGGTAGGTCGCAAGACCAATCAACATCATATGGTAAAAGAAGGTGAAAATCTTGTAGAGGAAGGTAATATTAATACCCTTCCCAAATTTTTAGCCCTAGTATTAATGAAGATCATCACTTGGAATATTAGAGGACTCAAAGGGAGTCTTTCAAAACAAAATGAAATTAGAAGAATGATTCAGATAAATCATCCACATCTTGTTTTCCTTCAAGAAATGAAGATGTCAATAGAGGAAATGGAATCAATTGCTAGTAAAATTTGGCCAGCTAGAAAAGTGGTTTCCCTCAGTTCCTAGGGGACTTTGGTGGCATTGCTTACCTTTGGGACCCAAAAGAGGTAGTTATTCACCATATGGTTGGAAGTTGGGGTCTTTTGGCTATAGCTATTCAAAGTAGACATTCCAACCAAATTATGCTCTGCATTACTATTTATGCTCCGACTACTTTGGAGGAAAAAAGAAGAAAGTGGAAGGATATAACTTATATTATCTCTCATTTTCCTGAAGCTTGGATCTTGATCGGAGGAGATTTCAATACCATCCTCTCTTTGGATGAGAAAATGGGGGAAATAGAAATTTGGATAGGAGCACTGACCTCATGAGCGAATATATTGCAAACCTCCATCTTGTGGACATCCAACCAGATAATGGCCTTATGACTTGGTCTAACAGAAGGTAAGGCTTAGCTTGTATAATGGAGAGATTGGATAGGTTCTTGCTCTCTGACAATTTCTTAATCCATGGTCACATTCCTAAAGTGAAGACTCTTAACAATGTTGGTTCGGATCACTGGCCAATCATGGTGGAAATGTGGAAAACCAATGTGAGTTTCTCTCCTTTTCAATTTCAGTTAATGTGGCTTAGAGACAGTTCCTTTAGACCTCGAGTGCAACAATGGTGGAAGGAAGGTAAACCTAGGTATGGGACTAAGATGTTCTATTTTGCCAAAATATTGCAATATATTAAATCCAAAATCAAGACTTGGAACTGGAAGGAGTTTGGGGATGTTCATAAAAAAATATGAAGTTATTGCTCAACTTGAAAATTTGAATAAGAAAATCCATTTAGATGGCCTCACAGAGAGTAGAAGTGCAGATGAAATTAATCTCACAACTCAGTTAGAGGAATGGAAAAAAAGAGAACTCTTATGGAAGCAAAAATCTAGAATTCAATGGCTCAAAGAAGGAGATCGAAACACAAATTTCTTCCACAAATCTCTTCTAGCTCGAAGATCTCACAACTTTATTTCTTCCCTGAAATCAGATTCTGGAGATGTTGTCTACACTTGGGATGGCATGAACTCTATTGTTGTCAATTACTTTTCCAATATTTTTGCTGCTACTCCTCTTGACTCGACTTCTCAACAAAATGTTCTTCAAACAATCCCTTCTCTTATCACTTATGAGGATAACTCTATTTTGACTGCTCCTATTACTATCAATGAGCTTCAATAGGTAGTTTTTAAAATGCAAAAGGGAAAACCCTAGGTCCTGATGGTTTTCCCATTGAGTTCTACCAAGAGTTCTAGGATATCCTTCATGCTGATTTATTAGAGGTGGTGGAAGAAGCTAGGAAAGCCAAAGAAATTTTGAAGGTTATCAATAAAACTTATATTACTCTTGTTCCAAAAGCTCAAGAGGTTGATCATATCTCAACTTTTAGACCTATTGCTTTATGTAATGTTCTTCTCAAAATCATTACTAAGATCATGGCAGAAAGGTTGAAGCCTCTTTTGCATAAGATTATTTCCCTGAACAAGGGGGTTATGTGGAAGGGCATCAAATAGTGGATGAGATAGTTCTTGCTCAGGAAGCCATCCATTCCATGGATATGCAAAAATCTCCTTCCATGTTCATTCGGTTAGACTTATCCAAAGCTTATGACAGAGTGGATTGGCACTTCCTTATCAAAGTTTTGAGGCAATTTGGTTTCTCTCAGGATTGGATGGATTGGATTATGGGATGTATCTCTTCAATTTCCTACTTAGTTCTTATCAATGGTAGGCCTTCTCAGTTGTTCCCAGCTTCTAGAGGTATTAGGCAAGGTGACCCCCTATCCCCTTATTTATTCATCATTCTTGTTGAATGCTTAGGTAGGACTATAACCAAAAAGAGAGAAAACAAAACCCTTGAGGGAGTTACCATTGCTCATGGAGCTAGACCTATCTCTCATATTCAATTTTTTGATGACTCTACTCTTTTAGGTAAAGCTACAATTAAGGAAGCTTCTAATATTAAGCAAATCATTAGCTATTTTTCTAAGGCTACCGGGCAATTGATCAATGAAGATAAATCTAAAGTCATTTTCTTTCACTACTCTGCCAGAAAAGAATCCATGGTCTTGGATAAATTAAGATATAAGAAGACCTCCCTTTCGATCACTTATTTAGGTATTCCCATCAATATTCAAAGAAAAAAAAAATATTGGAATTGGTTGTTGGACAAAGTCAAGAAGAAAATTGGAAAGTGGACCAATAGGTGGCTTTCTTCTAGGGGTAGAATCACCTTGGTAAAATCAGTCCTTCAAGATATTCCTATTTATGTTTCTACCATGTTGAATATCCCAAAGGTTGTTCTTCGAGAACTGGATCAAATCAGTCATCGGTTCCTCTGGAGTGGTACTAAGGAGAAAAGAAAATGGGCCTTGGTGAAATGGGACACTTTATGTCTTCCTAAGAATGAAGGGGGTTAGGATTTCGGTCTGCTATTAATAACAACAAAGCTTTAGCTGCTAAATTATATTGGAGGATTTTGCATAACCCCAATGCTCTTTGGGCCAATAATCTTCATGCTAAATATGTTGAGAACAAAAGTCCTGAAGACCTTGTTCGCTATCAATTGCCTTCCAAAGGTTCTCCCATTTTAGCAGTTCTTAAGACTGGTGAGGATTTGATAAAGAAAAAATTATTTTGGATCATTCATAATGGTCAACAGGTAAATTTTTGGATAGATTCTTGGGATGGTCACAAGCCTTTGATAACTCAGTTTCTCGATTGGAGGCCTTGGATGGAGGAGCTTCACCGAGCTAACTGGATAAAGGTGGCTAATTACTTATCGGTACCATACTGGTAATTCAGAGGTTGGTAGATATTGGATCCCTATTGAGGACTGGCCTATTCAAATCCTAGAAAGGCAAAGACAAGATATCCAATGCATCCTTCATATGAGATCTCTCTCTTGGTCCCATGATAAAGATTGTTTTGGATGGAACAACACTACTAAGGGTGAGTATTCAGTTGCTCAAGGTTATTTGGCCTTATGCCATAATAATCCCAACCAATCATCTGACATATTTTCTCAGTTGTGGGCTCAAAATATCTGGCCTAAGGTGAGGTTCTTTACTTGGATTTTATTGCATCGCAGGGTGCTTATTGGTGAGCATCTTATGAAGCATGGTTTTCATGGCCCTTTTAGATGTGAAATGTGTGGAGAGAATGTGGAAACTCTCAACCATATTTTTATTGAGTGTACTTTAGCCTCTGAGCTATGGAGGAGAATGGCCACTTTACTTGGCTTACAATGGTCCAATTTTTTTACTTTTGAACAACTTTGGAGGGATTGGCCTAAACAAGAGGGTGTTGATCATTTTATTAGGCAGTTAGTTTGGATGGGTTCTACCATTCTTCTTTGGAATATCTGGAATGAAAGGAACAACCAAATTTTTAATCAAGATAGGAAGGATATTCACTATATCTAGCAAAATACCATTGCCAACTTAGTTGAATCAGTCCAACAACTCCTTAATCACCCCCAAAACTCCCACCAAATATGGGATCAAGTGATGCAAATATTGAAGATTAACTCTTCTAAGGGCAACCAACTTAAAGGGAATGTGAGTAATTGCAAGATGGATAGAACAAGGAATTGGCAACCTCCTCCTAAGGATTTTGGAAAAGTCAATACTGATGGAGCCTCTAGAGGGAACCCTGGAAAAGCTAGTGCGGGAGGAATTGGTAGACTTTCAGATGGCTCCCTGGTTTTTACTTTTGCTGAGAATTTGGGTATTCTATCCAATAACCTTGTTGAGGGGTATGGTATCCTTAGAGGCCTTCAAGAGGCTACTAAGGTTGGATGGGAAAAGGTGCTAGTTGAGTCTGACTCTCAACTCATGATTAATCTTTTGAAGACTCCTAAGAATCATAAGGTTGATTGGAGAATAAAAATAATTATTGAGAAGATTCAGTTAATCCAGATGGGATTTTTGAAAGTTGATTACAATCATGTGGTCAGAGATCAGAACAAGAGTGTTGATGCTTTAGCTAATTGGGCTTTGGACAAAGGTGATCTTACTTGCTACGACCACCCTCCTAGATGGTGGGCTTCGCAAATAAGGGAAGCTCTTCTTTCTATCATTTCTTTGGATGGCTCTAGTTCTGGAGGTACCTAGTTTCTTCTTGCTTTATTTTTGCTTCTCTTTGGTTCGGTCAAGGTATTTTAGTTCCCTAGCTCAAACTAATATTTCTTTTGTTTCCTTTGTTGATTCTTGCCTTAAAAGTCTTTTGGTCTAGAAAGGTCATTGTTGTGTTCAATTTTTTTTTTTTTTTTTTGTTTAGTTTTTTGAGGTGTGTGTGTGTTTTTGTTTTGTTTTATTTTGTGTTTTTTGTGTTTTTTGTTTTGTTCTTGTGTTTTTGTTGTTCTTGTTCTTGTGTTTTTGTATGTTTGTGTTAATTGGTGTTTTTGTGTTTTGGTGTGTGAGTGTTTTCTATGTTTTTGTTTTTGTTTGTTGTTTATTGTTGGTTGTTTTTTTTTTTTATTTTTATTTTTTAGGTTTTGGTTGTTTTTGTTTTTCATGTTTTTTTTGTTGTGTCTTTGTAGCTTTTTTGTTATGTTTGTGTTTTGTTATGTTGTTCTTGTGTTTTTTATGTGTGGTTCGTGTTGTGTTTTTTTTTTTAATCTTATTGTGTGTGTGTTTGGTTGTGCTTTATCTTTTCGACACACTCAAGGAGCATGTTTTTTTAATATTTTGTGTTTGTGTTTGTGTGTTCTTGTTTTTTGTTGTTTCAGGTTTGCTCCTTGAGTATGTCAAAGGTGGTAGGCCAGGTGCGAGCCCTGGGTGATTTTGGTGGAAGAGATACCCCTGCCTCCTTGGGTCTTACCCGAAAGTGGCATCCCTTCTGGGATGTTTTCCACAAAAAAAAAGAAATTCTTTAATCTCATATATTATTTTCTTTAAACAAATAAATCTACATGTTTTCTTCAAAACAAAAGACAATTGGTTTTCTTACCCGAATTGAGAGAGATGAAATTTTTCTCTTTTGACAAATTTTTGCACAGCCCAAAAAGTAACATCAATAGTCCAACTTCAAAAAATTGTACCTCCTTCAATACTTATCAAAATTTAACAAGTGACGAGTCATTTTCTAGTATTAAAAAATTCTACACAATGGTGCAAATATCTTTTGAAAATGAATGCTAAAGATATAAGATTTTTGTTTGATTTTTTTGCATGGCTAAAAAATAACATAAGTAACCCAACTTCAAATAGCCATAACTTCTTCAATACTTATCAAAACTTAATGAATGACTAATTTTTTTTATTACTTGAAATGATATACACACTGGTGCAAGAATCTTATGAAAATTATGGTTAAAAAATATATAGCCCCTACAAAATGAAACATTTTTCTAAAAATATATGCCCTAGATCTGCAGATACAACCCCACTTTTCCAAAACCGCTACTATGATGCCACTTGTTATGAACCTCTATTCTCATTAACAATATATTATTCAATAATATGAAAAAATATCAAACATGCATCCAAAAAAATCCACCTAATAATCCACACAAAGAGATAGAGAAAGATAATACCCTTAAGGTAGGGCAACACCAAAAATATTCCTTAAGGAAGGAATCACTCCACAATATCCAAGCTCAATGAGCCAAGACTATTACAATAATACTTGATGTGATTTATATTTCCATCTTTTCATCTATATAATGCCTACAAGTATATTTCCTAATAATTCTATAACAACATTCTATGATAGTATTCTATGTCAATATTCCCTGACAATTACATATATGATTTTATGATAGTTACATATGACAATATTCTCTTTCCTATTTCTAACTTGACATGTCTCCTTTTTAATATATGGCATATGCTACAGTAACATAGGCCAACATGGATTACAGTAATCAGATTACATGACATGCCATATTAGCCACTAATTCTTTAGGTACCTTACAAAATTTAACCGATTGAGCTTATGTCATTTATTTAGATTATATTATAATTACTAATAATAATTGTATGATATATAATTAATTAAAATAAATTTATTAATATCTGACATTTAATTAAATAAATAAATTATTATTTTTAAATTATATCATAATGTAACATCATTCTAGTGTCATTATTTAAAAATATGTTATATTAGCATTATAGTGGTGTTATTAGATTATACTAAGATGGCACTAAAATGGTGCTACATAAATACTTGCATAAGCCACCTTAGCATCAAATTTGAAGATTTTATTTTTTCACCAAAGAACATTAATTTTGGCACTAATGATAACACTCCACACTTAAAATGCATTAATGACTTCTAGCTTGAGCATCTCCCTTTGACAACACCTAATAGATTGATAAGAATATTCTAAACATGAGAGGTAGCATGTCTTCCTAGATGATGGAGTGCTCCACATGGCCATTTACAAGTGAAACAATCTGTAACTAAACCAAAATATCATCGTTATAATCAAGAGTATAAATCAACGGCATATTTTAACACACATGTATCATCCAAGCATGTTCATATTAATGTGATATGTTTCATTTCATAATACCTGATACTTGAATGAAACATAGCATAGTACTTAAATTCTCTTAGATGCATTGCCTTCATAGGAGTAAATGCCAATGAGATCAATAACATTAAGGGAATCAAGGTCTAGTTCAAATCTATCTATTATGTAATCTCCTTTGAAGCAACTTAAAAGTTAAAAAAAAATTATCTTGGCCAAACCATATGCATCTCCTTTCTAATGCACAAAAACTAGCATAATCTCAATTTAATTCATTAGTTAACTAGTATCCCAATGAGACCATCTCGTGAGATGGTCTATTCATGAAAAAAGCCACTCCTATAAAACATGTCTATGAAAATTATTAATAAAAGTAACTAAAGGATCCACAATAGATCTAAATATATTAATAAGACTTCCTCAACTAAAAGCATATTTTTTCACAATTTAACATTAATCCATCTATAATCAATTAATCCTAATTGTTTTCTAAGGATACCATCCATACCTCCTTGGAGAATACTATAATGAAGAATCATATTTCCCAACATCTAAATCTTCTTGAATAACACCTATGCAAAGATTCTTGCCTCCACAAAGAAACATACCCCTACAAAAAAAAACAAGACACTTTTAGTAACTAATCCTTTCTAAAGAATACTCTTTTCCAAAAGGAAAAATACTAAGATTATAAATATGAATACTTGTGGAAGACAAGATTAGGTAGGAAACACTTGCTACCATTGGTCTAACTATAGTACTTGATAGGTCCTCAGCCTATATAATCCATATATTGAAGCAACTTATGACCAGTTGTCATATGGTTGTTCCTCAACATCAACAATGTTGGGAGAAGAATACACATTATTATCATGGCCAATATCATCATAAAAAGTGTTAAAAGCATCATATTTATAATCCTGATATCTACTATTTGAATCATCACTATTAGAAGAAGAGGGATAAGTAACCCCACTACCATCAATAGGTAGATCACCTTTATAAGAAACACAACAATGACCATAAGGAGCATCATCAATAGAAAAATAAGAAGAACTAGAAACATCATTAAAAAAAACCCATCATATTTTCATCCAATATATGTTTAATAGTGTCTTTATCATGAACCAGACTATACTTATCACTAGGATCCTCCTCATGCTTCAATGCTTCTCTAAAAAATAAATTACCAAGATATTATAGATTCTTACATTTTCCTATATGCTTAATACTAATTTCAATTTCCTTTTAAAAAATCCCACCATATCCTTGGTGAAAGTCTCATTCCTCAATAATAAAATGATTCAACATCCTTATTAGCAATAGACTCATCATTCTTGGGCAAAGTATATACCATCCTCATTAGAGAGATCAACACCAATAGGGTTGTCAAATGTATCCTATAAGGTTTTTAAAATATTTCTTATAGCCTTCTCCTTAGATACCTATAAGAGATGTTTATCCTCAATGTCTACCACCATCAATTTGATCATTACTTTATTTTATTTTTTTCCAAGTGTGGGTCTACCTTATCAAGTCTTTCTTCCTCAATGTTTTTTCTCAAAACATTTCATGAGCAAATCTTACATATTCTTAGCCTAACACTAATAGTTCTCTGCATCTAATAGAGGCTCAATGCAAAGGCCCAAATCCATGATATTTCAATCAAAATAAAAGTCATTGTAATATATAACTAAAAAGTGGTTACAATAAAGTACTCTAAAAATTATCACAAAAGGGAAAGGTTAAAAATGCTTATTTATGAATAATTAATATCTTTTCCTCATTTTTTATTAGATTACAAAATGAGGGTTTTGAAAGGAGTCCCACAACCTTATACATCAGCTCCAAGAAGAGTAAACCACACAGTAGAAACCCATTGGTCAACCTACAACCCCACAACCTTACCACAATAAAACAGAGCCAATCAGATCCCACCAACCCACGATCTAACCATTTTAGAAAAAATAGAGCACTATAGTCCAAAATAAAAATTTAAAAATTAACTCCCTCCCAACAGTAGCACTCAAAATGAGAATTCAAAACATAATGAAACTTCCTGCCCAACAGGAGGTGAGAGATCGATAATCGAACCTACAACCCACAACCAACAAAAAACTAAGGAAAGGAAATTGATCTTGCTTGACTGGAAGTACCAAAATGAAACATGCTAAACATAATCAAAGGGCACCCAACTTTAAATAAAAATTTCTTTCTTGTCTAAATTGGGTGCTCTACAAAAATTACCCAAACCTCACGGATGCACATCCAAAAAAGGAAATTTGTCCATACAACACTAACCAGTGAAAAACAACCTTCCTACCCTAGATAGGATATAGATTTTTTGGACTTGAAAGCAAACCACCATAGAACTAATCCTAAAACTAGCCAAGGATCTAGTCCCAAAAAATGAACCATAGAGGATTTAATCCCAAAAACTACGGATTTGGTTCTAAAAATGAGCTATATAAAGAAAAGACCCAAACCTTTAGAAACATCAAGATCTCTTAAAAAATAAAAAAAAATCATCTCACTTAGAGGAGACCCAAAACCCTACAAAGCAAGTTAGAGGGATCAAGAAAATAACAGTCTGACATGCTACAAATCGAGCTTCTTTCCACATTACCTTGTGAACAATAAAAGACTATTGTCATCCAATTCAAATCCTGGATGAAGAGAATATTTAGAGATAAGTCATCTCTCAAAGAAGCTAAAACCCTCTATTTAGATGAGTTGAGAAGGCCTCTGGTGTTCCACGAACACATCTTCATTTAGGGAATTTGAGAGGGGACTTCATCTCACCCACCCCTGGGTGGGGTGATTTAAAACTATTCAGTTTGAGTTGTCTACTACTCTTAGTATTCAATTTTTCTAGACTCAAATAGGGTTGACCTCCATGAGCAACTTTAGAGTCAATCTCCCTCTTCTGAAGGGTTCTATTAGTGGGTCTTCCCAAATTTTTAACCCCTATTTCAATGTTGATCTTATGCTGGCTCCTGGTTTTAGGACCTAGGGAACCCTTCTCTAGAACAGGGCCAAGGGATGTTATAGGACTTTCCACTATCTGTTGAATCACAACTTTCTCTGCAATAAGGCAATCAAAGGTATTTTGGAGGATAAGACCAGTCAAACTTACCTCATATACACCTTCATCGATCTTAGGGAGTTGAACTTGATCATCTACCTTAGGGTATTCCTTCCTTTTCTTGATAGGGTATTTACTTAATTCTTCCTCTCCATCGAAATAATTTGAAGAAAGTAGAGTTTTCTTCAGAGAATCCTCCTCGATGACCTCTTGGATATCCATTTTTATAGAAAAATAGAAGACATTTTCCCTTTCATCTTTTGAAGAGATTTTTTTTGGCACCCATATTCTTTCCCTGTTCCTCTTGAGATTCATTGCCATTGGGTGATATCCTGATTGATGAGGGAATGTGTTCTTCTAATGTCCACCCTTACCACACTCCTAGTAGACTTGGGGCCTATTCTCATACTCGATAGGTTGGTTCCATTTCGAGATCATAAATAATCTCTACGGAGCTTGGTAGGTCTTACTCAACATCAACCATTACACATATTTTGGTATAGTCCATCCAATTTTTGTACCTAGTAGTCTCATAGATGGAAACCAGGTCATCGATAGACTTGGCCATAGCTTGGAAAATACTCTTATGCTAGAACTAAAGAAGAAAACTTAAAAGCTTGATCTAGAGTGGGACCAGGTTCACTTGTTGGGTATGTGGGTTGAAATCCAGACCCCATATTTACAAAAATAAGCCTCTCTTTCTGAAGAACCAAGGCCCCCCTTCCAAAATCCTTTTGAAGTCCTCTTTGCAGTTTAATTTGATAAGGAAGAATTTCTTTGGGATGGCCACTATCTCAAGGGATCTGAGAGGTAGCCATATCGCTAAGGCCCACCTCCTCAAAGTGTCTAAATCAGGTCTACCCCCTTGAAATTTCTTGATGAGATTCCATGTTTCACCTTCTATAATTTTGTTTATAAGGTCATTAGGGATGCGGATTTGGTTCAAAAAAGGAGAAATATTGAGCAAATCATTCAAATCAATGCCTTGAGAGCCAGTCGTCACTTGAGCGAATGATGGCTAGAAAGGGAGAGGGGCCCTTTTCTTGGGGATAACTAGGTTCCACCTTTAAACTTATCTGGATCTCACTCATCCCATTTGATTTAGAATTATGGGAATACGAGGATCGAAAGGGACTCTGTTTATAGGCTTAGTCTCTTTCGTAACAGGATCAACCATGGAACTGATGCCCCTGCAACTCTCTTGCCTTCACTCAATTCAAAATTTCTCTTTTTCCAATAGGATTTCATTATCCCGTATTACCATATTAATTTCACAATCCACTTCCCACTTTTCCTCATTAATATGAGCAGTTGATTATATTTTGATTTTAAATTATGAGTAAATTTTTTTTTTTTTTTTTAAAGCGAAAAACCCCTTGCGGGGCCGCCTTGGTCTAAGAGACCACGAACAGGGGGTTCTACACTGTCAAAGTCACCGGGGGGTCGCACGCAGCCCTGCCCGCACCAACATTATCAATTGGATTTTGGGTACCCAATTCAGCTTTTTGGTAGGGTGGAGATTCGAACCTGGGACCTCCCTTGGAGGATTGCCCTCTCCTCTCCAACTCACCTACAACACCTGGGTAAATTATGAGTAAATTGAGTAATCTAGAAAATATTCAAGATTATAACCCCCTTAAATTTTTGTGCATATTCCAAGTATATAATTGATATTAAATACTTTGGCCTATCTCTTAAGCTATTTACATTTTCCTTAAAACAAATAACTAATGGAATGCCTCCTTAAATATGAAAGGTTATATTTTGTTGTTAGAACCATAGGCTTCTTATATCTTTACCACTGAAATTTACCACTTTTTCTATGAGTTCGTATAATTCTTTCTTAGAATGGATAAAGAAGCCTTCAAGAAGAAAAATACAATTTGATGGTCTTCTTACTTTATTAATAGTCTTCTATTGTATGAAAAATAGGTAAACTCATGTTCATCAAGGTCATAACCTTATCCTTTGATACGACATTGAAAATTCTATTATTTTGAAGTACAAAATATTTTAAAATAATAAAAAGAAAACACAAAACTCAATATCTCAAGATCCATAATTTGTTGAAAGTGTAATATGACTTATGGCCAAGGCCAACATTGTATGATTGAATCTTGTATAAGCCTACAGACGATCATTGTAAAAATATATTTAATTTATTGTATTATTTTATTATGTAATCTCTATGGGTTGTAGTTAACCTTAAGCCCTCTTATTACATTGGATTGAGTTTTTTTTAATATATGTAATTAGTGTTTTGGTAGTGGTATAAATACCCCCCATCACTCCATCCATTGTATTAGAGTGGTATGATTCTTATCTATGGATTTTATAGTTATTATTTATGATGCTTATGGGTTCCCACTATATTTCTCTCTTTCATCCTTTTTAACACTTTTTGTATAAGATTTAAGTGGATGGCTTAATTTTGTTTATTCTTAGAAATAGGTAGGAATTCCAACATATTACCAGAGTGGGTATGGGGTAGCATCACATGGTCATAGATAAGGTTATCTTAGAGCCTCCAATCATTCTTTTAAGATTTAGGATAAATTATTATTGAAATATTTGTAAGCATATTTAACATAAGAAGTAGAGAGGAAATCCTATTCCAAAGCTTATTATCTATTTTTTAAAATATTTGAAAAATACTGCCTACTTCATTATTACGGAGGTAATTTTGATCCATTTTTTTAATTTCAATTTGGATATGGTGCCTTCATTCTACATTATTATGTGAAAGAAAGAAGAAATTAAAATTTAATTTGGCACCAAATTTATTGAATTTGAAATTGACATCTTAAAAAATGCATGCACATTTGTCATTATGTCTGCTCCTCTATTTTACATGTTTGGCATCTTTGTAATTAGGTATTCTTTGTCAATACAGAGACATGCTTGGTCGTTCAATTCTTGACAACACTTAGATGGCTAGGAAGAGGTATGTTATGGCAAACAACATTTTAGATCTCAAGTTCAAAACCCCATGCCTTCTTTTTTGTTGCAAATTAGAGGTTGGCATTATAATGCATTGACAACAAATATTTTTAGTTTTGGGTGGCTTACCCTCTACAATTTAAGGAGGTGTGGGTGTTATCTATTGTTGAATGAGCACTAATTAGTTGGTTGTTTTATCTTTTCTAAGGTGTTGATGACATAAAGAACCAAGGTTCAAGTCCTAATATGAAGCACCTCTTTTGACTACATCTTCCTCTTTTTGTACAACTTGAAGACTTTAGAAGGATAATTTTTCTAGGGTTTGTGAAGTTAATTTCTCATTTTTGAGGGTTATTTGGAAAAATATTTTTAAGGCCATAAATTTTGCATATGAAAGCATTTTGAGTACCCTTTTTTCAAATCGCATGATTTTTTAAGCTTTTCATATTGATGACATTAATTAAAGGACCTATTATAGTATTAGGACCAAATAATGTATGATAGTCTTGAAATCCTATTGTCCTATTTTGAAAGTAAAATTTACAGCATGATATGCAATCAAAATTTTTGTCCACATTTATAGGAGATACAATTGGATTTGTGAAAGTTATAGAGGTTCTTGAGCCTTTTAGAGGTATATAGAAAAAGGATTCAGAATATGGTTTGGTCATTCCATCTTTCTCCTTTGGGATATTGGTCCATCTTCTTCATGAAGGTCTAATCTTTCATGATCTCTTCTTTCTTCACTTTTTTTCTAAGTGCTCACAAAGCATCTTGTGGTGATAGAAATTAGGCAGCCTAAGGGCAAGTTAATATTGCCAAAAAAGATGATGGATGTTGTAAAAGGAAAATCTATACTTCCAAGTCTTGTTTTATGTGACTATAGAATATGGGAGCAACTTTTTAGAGTGCTCTTGGTTTTTCTTCCTTATATGGAGTCATAGCAAAGGTGTTATTTGGATATATGTGGAGTATTTGATATTGGCAATGATGACTACAATCCAAACTAAGGAGATTCTTATGTAGAGATATTTTCACATCAACAGATTTTCAAATGATGAAATAGATCCATATAAATCTTCCTCAAGTGTGGATACCCGCTAGAGCATCCATTACAATGGGAATATGTTATTATTATTACTAATGTATTCTCTCCTTGTCCCCTTAGTTTATATTATGAGAGGGTGTTGAAAGTGTAATATAACTTATTGTCAAGGTTGAAATTGCATGATGAAATCTTTTATAGGCCTATAGGGAATCATTGTACAAATGTATTTAGTTTATTGTATTATTTTATTATAAGAACCCTATGGATTGCGATCAACCTTATTAACCCACCTTATAACTTGTAGTTAACCTAAATCCCTCTTGTTATGTCAATATAGGTTAACTTAATTTATGTATTTTGGATTTTGGTATTTATATAAATACCCTCATCATTCCATCCATTTTAAAGGAGTTTTGTGATTCGTATTTATGATATTATAGGAATAATTTACGGTGCCTATGGGTCCCCACCATATTTCTTTCTTTCATCCTTTTTTACACTTTTTGTATAAAATCTAAGTGGATGGATTACTTCTGGAAATAGGTATGAATGCCACCAAATATTTTGCTATAATATGTGAGTAAGGCACTTGCACATGTTAATGTTGTTCAGAAAAAACTCAAGTTATAAAGATATAATAAAATATTAAATATATTTTAAGAAGTACTTGGCTCAAATAGATTAAACAGGTCAAATTATGACGTGAACAATAAATTTCCATCCTTAACTTTTGGTGTTGTATTTAGAAACTTTCCTAAAGCATATTAATGCATGTTATTTTTTATATATTAATTATAGTTTTTGTTTATTAGTGAGTTGATAACTAGGATATGTAAAGGAAGCTAGAAAAATGCAGAACAACTTTCTACTTAATCTTTAGAGGCCAGTAGTGCAAAAATAGGCCTAGACTATAATTTTAGCAAGCAAAATCAATATCAAGAAACTTAGTTTTTGCAAGGTCCTCTCTTAGAGAACTTTTTAATGAGATATCCACAATATAAGAATGAATGCTACACTCACATAGGAAACAACGTATACCTTGGGAAACCCTTTTAGGAAAAACCCAAAAATCAAGAAGCACTTAATGTATTATTCAGTAATCATCAAAATTGCTTTTACAATACACTTACAAAGTATCCACTCCTATGTTGAAAAGAGTATTCCTTTTTAGAAGCCATATATGCATATATATTCTTCAGTTCTATTTATAGACCTATAGTAAAGTGACACAATTATCCTGAAGTTGGTGTAGTTATCTTGTAATGCAACAATTGTCCTACAATTGGCACAACTATCTTGTAGTTCAACAACTATCCTACAATTGGCACAATTATCTTGTAGTGGCACAACTGTCCTATAATGGCATAGTTGTCATGCAGTTGAACAATTATCCTACAATTGACACAACTCCTATGTTGAAAAGAGCATTCCTTGTCAAAAGCCATATATGCATATCTATTCTTTAGTTCTATTTATAGACCTATAGTAAAGTGACACAATTCTCCTATAGTTCAATAGTTGTTCTTCAGTGCAACAATTGTCCTGTAGTGTAATAATTATTTACAGTGGCACAACTCTCTCATAGTTAGCACAATTATCCAGTTCAACAACTAACAACTATCATGTAGTGGCATAGTTATCCTACAATTAAACAACTTTATTATAGTTGGCATAGTTGTCCTACAGTTAAATAACTATCCTGTAGTTGTACAATTGTCCTGCAGTGGCACAACTATTCTATAGTGGCCTATTGTGTATTTATAAAAATACAAAACCATGGTCAAAAACCATGAACCCAAACCATAGTCTAGATCACCAATTTTCTTCCTTTATATATGCTCTTAACATAAGACACGAGATAATTAGGATTTTCAAGGTGTATAACACCTATTACAAATATTCTCCCACTTGTCATATACCTCACAAGAGCGAAATATAATCACCAACTAAAGAGTGAACTAATTGGTAAGGGCAAAAATGCCCACACTGTTGTAGCACCATCTAAACTTCTCAATGCTCATAGGTTTTGTCAAAGCATATACAACATTTACTAAATTATCCACCTTCTCAAGCATAACCTTCCTATCCTTCACTATATCACGAACAAAGTGATATTGTACAACACTATGTTTTTTTTGCATGTGAAATTTAGGGTTCTTTACCAAGGTGATAGTACTCTAATTATCATAATTAATTTTTTCACTCCGTGACTTAGCCCAACATCCAAACATAATTTTTGAAGCTATAAAACCTGCTTACTAGCATGAGTATTTGCAATATACTCTACCTCTAGAGTTTATAAAGTGACTATAGCCTATCGCTTGCTCATCCAACTAATTGCATCGTCGAACTATCTAAACACATAGCCATTGGTAGACCTCCTACTGTCAACATCTCCTGCCCAATTTGAGCCTACAAATCCTTCTATGTCTAGTTGCTTGTGAAAATTTTTGGTTTCTAAGGATCCTTGGTAACAAATAGAGTAATCTAAAGTACCTTGAAGATATCTGAAAACCTTATTCATCATTTTCCAATGATTCTTTCCAGGACTTAATAAACTGGCTCAAGACTCCCACTACTTGGGAAATGTCCAATCTGGTGCAAACCATAGCATACATGAGGCTCCCAACCACACTAGCATAGGTTACATGACTCATGTCCTCCATTTATCCAAGTTAGAAGGACACTGCTCAACAAAAAAATCAACAAAAATAGGAACACTCACTGGTTTGAAATTCTTCATGTTGAAATAATGTAAAATAGATTCAACATACTTCTTTTACTTAACCAAGGTTTTCTATTGGCTCTATATCTTCTAATTTCCATCCCTAGGATAAACTTAGCATCTCCTAAATCCTTCGTTTCAAATTGTAGTGAAAGCTGAGATTTCAAAACCTTACTCATATCTTTATTGTTACCAATCAACAACATGTCATCTACATACAAAGTAATGATAATAAAATGACCACCCTCCTGCTTATAATAAACACAGTGATTTTATTTGGATCTAACAATACCAACCTCAAAATAAAAGAATCAATTTTCTTGTACCACATTCTAGGAGATTGTTTAAGACCTTAAAGAGATTTATTTAACTTGAAAGCTAAGTTTTTCTTATCCTTTTCCACATAGTGTTTTGGTTGTTTCATGTAGATCTCTTACTCCAAGTCTCCATGCAAGAAAGTTGCCTTTACATCCATTTTCTCAACCTCAAGACTAATTGCAACAACAACAGATAAAAGAACTCTAATGGATGTAAGTTTTGCAACAAGAGAAAAAAACTCAAAAAATTCTATTTTCTCTACTTGGGAATATCCCTTAGCAACCAACCTTATTTTACGTTACCCTCAAAACTGAATTTCTTCTTGAAAATCCATTTGTATCCAACAAGTTTCCTTTCTTTAAGAAAATGAACTAGGTCCCATGTATCATTCTTCTTTAGAGTTACCATCTCCTCATCCATGGCCATCTTCTAGGACTCATTGTGTTCATCTCCATTTCTTCCTTCACAATTATAGGCTCATCAAAATTAGTAGATAAAGCAAATATGCATCTAAAATTAGGTGGGATATACTTTTCTTGTTGCCTTTTTTGACATGTGGACCTCCTTACCTAATGATATGGACGTTCTTCCTTGTCCAAATTGCTCAAAATTTTTGGAACCTGTTCCTTTTTTGGTCGATCCTGAAATTCTAGTTTAGCCTCAGGTGTAGCCTTCCCAGAATTTGTCTGAAGATGCACTATTGACTTTGCATTGTCACTTGGTTGCTTTGAAATCCAACTTGGATCTCTTCTCCTTAGGCACATGTACATATGCCTCACAACCAAAAACTTTGATATGTTGTAGTGAGGGCTTCTTGTTTTTCCAAACCTCTTATGGGGTTTTTTCAATAAGATTTGTTGCAGGAGATCTATTAATTAGATAACAAGTTGTACTAACTACTTTTGCCCAATTTTTTTATTCAATCTGGCTCCACTAAGCATACTCTTAGGCCCTTTCCATCAATGTCCTATTCATTATTTTTGAAAATATATTTTTTTGATGGGTATATGGAGTTGTCTTATGTCATCCAATGTCATTGTTCTTTTAAAATATTTCAAACTTTGTTGAACAAAATTCTTTACCATTATTTGTTCTCAACACCTTGGTATTCTTTTTCGTCTAGTTCTCAACAAGAGCCTTAAACTCTTTGAACTTAATAAGGACCTTAGGTTTTTTCTTAAGAAAATAGAACCATGTATTCTTGGAGAAATCATCAATGGAAGTAACATAATATAGGTATTTTGCAAGTGAAGGTACAACAATTGGACCAAATACGTCACTATGAATCAAATCCAAAATCCCTAAAGATCTAGTATAGCTTGGGTAAAATTGAACACGATTTTGCTTTACATATATACGATGTTCACAAAATTCAAAATCCAAAGAATAATCAACTAAACCTTTAGCCATATTTTTGCATTTCAAAGCCTCAAGGCCTTTCTCACCAATGTGGCCCATCCACTCATGCCACAACATAGTCTTTTCAACTGGAAGTTTCAGTATCTCAGCAATAGGAACCTCCATACTGTTGCATGCAATGGTGTTTGCCTCAAAATAAAATAGATTTTCATCCCAAACTCTCTTAGCCAAGACCATGGCTCCACACGCCATCATGTAATCCTTCTTGCTAAAGACCACCTGCATTCCAAGATCATTTTTTCTTTTATTAGATAGGAAAACATAGGATTTTGAAAGAATCCTTAACCATTTACAATGAGAGACATAATAGAAATAAGAACAGTAAGCGGATCAAGAGGAGAACAACCCCAATATACAGAGGAATAAAACAAAATAGCCACAAATAGGCAGAAGGAAGAAAATACCTTCAACAAAAAGCAAGAGGGAGCACCTTCTCAACCAAGGACTAAAAGAGACCAAAATTCGAAACCATAACACACTAAATTAAAAAGGTAGGAAAATTCTTCATCTAGATTTGAAGAGCATTCTGATTGACCCCCTGGTTGGCCAATAGGTCAGCTTCCTTATTTCCTTCTCTAAAGGTGTGCTTGAATTCAACACCTTCCAAATTCTTAGTGCAACAATAAATATATTCTATTAAATTTGCAATGGACTAGTGGGGGGAATGATTTCCTTTAGCAATATTAATGATAGAAAGAGATTCACCTTCAATCACCACCTTCTTTGCATTCAAATTTTCCAAGAGCATGATCCCTTGATAAAGTACCCAAGCTTTAGCAAAAAAACTAGACTAAACACCTAAGAAGTCAACAAAGGCCAAAAGAATAACCCCTTTGTCATTCTTGATGATTCCTCGTAGCCCCTGTAATGTCTGGGTTACCCTTAGTCACCCCATAAAAGTTCAATTTTATCCAACCTTGAGGTAGAGGCTATCATTTGACAAGATCTCTAGGATTGGAGGTAGGCAGACTACAAATACCTTCTAGATTTAAGATACCCAGTTGGCTGGCAAGCTTACCTTCACTCTAGGAGCATTTATGCAGGGGATCATTTTTAATATTCCTGAAGGCTATGTTGTTTCTTTCATTCCAAATACCCTAAATAAAATAAGGTAAACATAAAGACTAGCAATTTCTAAGCAGAAGATTATGGAAGGGGGCAACCCACTTCAAACACAGGTCTAGAATGTTATTAGGCATGACCTAGGTAACATTGAATTTGATGAGAAAAATATGGATAACTTCTAAGGAGAAGGAACACTCGAGAAACAAATAATTAAAATTCTCCCAAGTAGCTTCACACAGATAACACCTATTCAAAATGGGTAAGCCTCTTTTGTGAAGATTTTCAATAGTAAGGATTTTATTCTGAGTGGCCATCCAAAAGAAGAAATTAACTTTATGTATGAGGTGTTTGAACCATGTATTACTGGTTGGAAACCAGTCCTAGTCCTCATAAAACTAAAGAAAGTAAGCAGATTTAACAGTGAAAAGGCCCTTATTATCTACTTTCTAAATATGGGAATCAAATCATGGGTTAGGATTAAGGAGATGAATTCTAAGAATATTGGATAAATAATTTAGAGCATGAATTTTCCTAGGGGAGGGGTTAACAAGAGACAAAGTCTTCCAAGTCATTTTTCCATCCCTTACCTCAAAAAATTCAGTGATTATAGATCCACATGATTGCACAGTAAAGGGCTCTAAGTAGTTTAGAAGTTGGTCTCTAATCAGGGGCTCATTACGAATCCAACTATCATCCTAAAAGTTAAATTTTCCACCATCACAAATTTTCCATCTCAATCATTTTTGAATAATAAACCTAGAACCAAGATAGTTTTTCCAAAAAATAGAGCTCTTTGGATTGGCCTAGATATCAAGGAAATTACCATCTCTGCCAAGATATTTAGCTATTAAAATCTTTACCCATTCAACTTCATCCAATTTGAAAAACTTCCAAGCCTGTTTTGAAATAAGGGCCAAATTCATTTGTTTTAGTTTCTTGAGGCCTAATCCAACCTTGCTCTTCCTAGAACAAACTTGTTTCCAATCCACTAGGGGAATTTTGTATTTTTATTCCATGCCCATCCAAAGAAAGGCATTTTGAATACTAGCAATCTTTTGGCATATATTATGTGGGATCTTAAACAACGATAAAAAGAAGACCATGATACTTTGGAGGGTGGATTTAATGATTTGTGCCTTACCAGCTTGGCTAAGGAGGGAACCTTTCCATATTTCCAAATTTCTCCTAATCCTCTCAACCACAGGAAGCCAAGAATAATCTTGTAACCTACCACTAAAAAATGGTAAACCCAGATAAATGGAAGGGAGCTTCCCAATGGAACATTCAAATATTTTTGCAATATTTACCTACCTTTGAAGGGGGTATTAAAAAATACCTTGCTCTTGTTAAAATTTATCTTCTATCCAGAGGCAGCCTCATAAGAAGATAGAATAAACTTAATCTCTTTTGCTTTTGGAATAGAGGATCTTGAAGCAAGAAGAGTATCATCTGCAAATTGCTTGTGGATTACGAGATTGCAGGAGGAGGTAGGCTTTATCCCTAAAATTAATCCCTTAGACTAGGTTGTCTAAATAGATTTTTCCAAGGCTTCAACCTTAATGAGAAATAGATAAGGAGATAGTGGGTCCCCTTGTCTTAGGCCTCAAAGGCTTTCGAAATAACCTACTGGAGAACCATAAATTAGGATAGAATTCATGATTGAGCATAGACATCCTTTGATGAGGTCTATCCAAGCAGGGTGAAAGCCAAATTTACCCATAACTTTAAACAAAAATTCCCATGATACTCTATCATAAGCCTTGTTCATTTCTCATTTAACAACAATCCATATCTACCACTTTTATCTATGGAGTGAATAACTTCATGAATAGTAATCACACCATCCAATATTTTTGTCCCTTTAACAAAAGCACCTTGGCAGGGATTAATAATCCGAGGAAAAATTACCTTCATTCTATTGACTATGACTTTAGCCAATATTTTATAAAGAGTATTACACAAACTTATAGGCCTAAAACTATTGAAGGAATTAGCTCCTACCAATTTAGGAATCAAAACCAAAAATGTGGAATTGATGTCACTTGAAATATGAAGGGTATTTTGAATTTCACCCATAGCATTATATATATCCTTCCCCATAATTCCCCAAAAATTTTGGTAAAAAACTGTAGGAAAACCATCAAGTCCAAGGGCCTTCTCACCGACCATGGAAAACACTACCTCTTTGATTTTAGACTCTTTGAATAGAGTGATAAGATTAGAGTTCATTTGTTTATAAATTAGAGAAGAAATAAAATTCAAAAAATAATTGGAAACCTGCTCATTTATAGGTGTCACCACTTCTAAGAGATTTAAAACAAAATTGTACAATGTCCTCACGAATTTCCAAAATATTTCTAGTTTTAGTACCATCCTCCTTAACAATTTTAGTAATCTTATTGAAACTCCTATGTCTCAAGGTTGTGGCATGAAAAAAATTGGTATTTTTATCTCCATATTTCAACCAAAGAGCCTTGGACTTCTGTCTCCAGTAGGATTCCTCGCAAGCCAATACATTATGGAAATTTACCAACAAACTCCTTTCAATATCTTTGTCAGCCTCTAATGGGGGAAAATATTTCATAGCAGCTTCAATGGATGAAAGTTACATTTTCAAGGATTTCTTCTTTTGGAAAATGTTACCAAAAATATTTTTATTCCATTCTTTTAAATTGCTCTTCACAAGCAAGGGCTCTAATTCATGACCGACCTGAGGCCATAATTTTGCATACCTTCCGGGAAGCAAACATGGCAACTGATAGGCTGGCAAATGAAGGCATTGTAGCAGCAAATTTGATCACGTGGACTGAAAATATTCCTCATGCAGTCTCAATGGTGATAGATAATGAAAAACTTTAGATTGGAAGGCTCAAAGTGGATCAATGACAGAAAATGGGGGCATTTTAAAAAAAAAAAAAAATTGAACCTTATAATGGATTTTGTCATATTTGTTTTTTTTGTTCATGTGACTAGTGTTTTTTGCAGCTGGTGGGGCACTGATATAGGTTTTTTATCTACAAATTCATGCATGGGAAACATCTGCTTTGGCCTCAAGTATTTCCCAAGGTGTGTTTGGATTCGATGTCGCAAAAAGGCCCTAGCAAGAAATAACAAAGTGTTGGAGATCCCTGACAATGAGGCACCAGACCCCACCATAATAGTCTTGGAGAAGATGACAATTTCATCAGCCTCCAACAGTATCAACCAGTTGAAGAGTCTGTCTGGCCTCATCAGTGCAGCTGTTGATTTGTGTGATTCCCTAAATCTTCTGTTTTATAGCCAGCAGTTCCAGGGGCACAAGGAGTCGAAGGCAAAATCTAAAGATGATGGCAAGAACGATGATAAGAAGTTAGATGAGGACTACAAGGAAGACCGCTTGGCCTCTTGGTTGTCCATTCTATGGGATGTTTTTTTTGACCATATTCTATTATTTTTATATGGGCACAAGCTACTCGGCATGGTGCTTGCATGATTAGTTTTTGTCTTTGTTAGTTCTTTTTTGCGTCTTTCTTTTCTCATGGCCATAATATTAGGCTTCCATAGTTTAGTTTGGTCGTATTCTAATGGAAGAGTAGGTCTTGGCCATTTTTGTTGTCGGTTTAAACTTTTAGGGCTTGGCCTTTGTCCAGTTGGTCAGTGGACCCTATTTTGTAAAATGGTTTTGGGTCAACCAGTTAAAACCCGGTGTTAATTATAATATTCTCTTACTTACCAAAAAAAAAAAATTGCTCTTCACAAATGTTAACTTATTGACAACTTGAGATATTAGGGGACCTAGAAAATACTTCTTCCACCAATAAACTATCAAGGCCTCAAGGGTATCATTTTTTAGCCACATAACCTAAAAATGAAAGGGAAACTTAAAAATTATATTCCCAACTGAAACATCCAATACCAAAGGATTGTGATCCGATCCTATTATTGGAAGAGAAGAGAGAACAGAGTCGCCAAAATGATGAAGCCCTTATTTAGAAACAAAAAACCTATCCTATTTTGATTGGATAAGATGTTCCCCTAGCATTTTGTTGCTCCAAGTGAATTTGCTTTCTCTTAGCTCGAAGTCCATCAACTCATTAGTATTGAATTTTTTTTTTGAAGTCCTCCATACCATTAGAGGGGAATTGGCTTCCTCCTTTTTTTTGGCAATTAAAATCCCTAGCCAACATCCAAGCAAGTCCAGGGAAAGCATTTCTATTTACACTCAACTCCTCCCATAGTCTTCCTCTTCCCAGAAATGAGTTTGGAACATACACATTAGTTAAAACCTAAGATATTTTAGAAACTCTGCAATCGAACATTTAAATGAATATGTCAGAAGAAGAGAGCACTATGCCTTCAATTTTTGAATTATCCCTAAGACACATTAAACCCCTAGAAGCTCCTTAAGCATGGCTTGCCGAATGACAGACCTCCTCCCATATGGCATTCTTAACTTTATCAAAATTGTTCTCCTTAATTTTAGTTTCTTGAATAAAAAATATGAGGTTTCAGATCTTTTCTCATAGAAGCAACCAGTTGTTGCTTCGAAGGGGCATTCAAACCCCTTATGTTCCAAGATAATATTTTCATTTACAAGACTTGGTGGGGTGCTTCTTCCCCCTCCCATAGAAAGTGTCATCTGGGTTCCATTAGCTATGTCTTTTAAGGTCTCCCTTAGCCTTGAGTCTTGGTTCGAAGGTCGTCCTTGCTTAGATTCAGCTCCCACATCCACTGTCCTTTTTTGCTGCTCCTCATGATGCGATTGGGGCTAGATTTTGAAACTTTCCCATTATGTGGTGAATCTGTAGCACTTGTATGTTTTGTTGACAAGCTTTGGATGGAAGAAATGACATAAGCTAATGTTAGGATGAATTTTAAACCTTTCCCATTAAGTGGTAAATCTGAACCATTGTTCTATTTTTCTAGTGAGATCATAGCTGCTACACCCCTACCACAAGATCATAGCTGCTACACCCCTACCACAGGAACCCTACCATAGAAAACTGTCATCGAGATCATAGTTGTTGCACTCCTACCATAGGAACCCTACCACAATAAATTGTTGTCGAGATTGCAGTCGTTGCACCCCTACCACAGGAACCCTACGACAATAAACTATCATCGAGATTGCAGTCACCGCCCATTCCAAGATAATTTAGTTTACTCATAAAAAAATAGGTTCCTTACCAAGCCTAGGATGTGCAATACATTGGAAAGGGATTTGAATCGTCCATCTCCAATTGCGAGTAAGACTCTTCCACGACCAACAAATTTAAGAGATGAGTTGTCTCCTAAATACACCATCCCACCATCAAAATTTGAATACTCAGAAAAGCACTCCCAATGGGGAGTTATGTGGTAGGAAGATCCAGATTCAATCAACCATGCACCCTCACATGCATGCATGGTAAGGGCTACAATAAACATGTCACCTACTTCCTCTTGAGAAACCTTCTGAATCATCATCGGATTCCTTCTTGCTCTTATTTACCTTGCAGTCCTTCTTGATGTGGCATTTCTTACTACAGTTCCAACACTTCGCCTTATATTTACCAGGAGACATAGATCTCCATTTAGATTTGGATTTGTTGTCCTTTTACTTGTTCTTGAATTTCACCTTTGATATACCTCGAACAACCAATGCATCTTTGATGGAGTTCAAAGACTTTCATCTCATCTCCTCTAAGAGTAAAGTGCCCACCACTTCTTCAAGATTTAGCTTAGTGGCGGTGTTGTTGATTGCCATCACAAGGTTATCCCATGAATTTGATAAAGAACATAATAGTGTAATACATTGATCCTCATCATCCACTTGCATGCCTATGGACTGTAGCTAGCTCACAATGATATTGAATGCATTCAAATGCTCTACAACTGAATCCCCATCACCCATCTTCAAAGAGTAAAGTTTCTTCTATAGAAAATAATTATTTACCAAAGATTTAGCCTGGTACAAGTTTCCCTTCTTCTAAAGACTTTCTATGGTGGGTTCTGTAGATATGTTTAAAAGTATGAAATCAGTTAAAAAAGCCTAATTATGCTTCTAGCTTTCTGATCCATCACAACCCAATCATCATCCTTCATAGAAGCAAGTTTGCTTCCAAAAACAACCCATAGATCTTTGTCTATGAGCAAATCCTCCAATTTAAGCTTCCATAGCTCAAAATTAGTGTTGTTGAACTTTTCTATCTCCAATTGTGATGTACTTTCCATCCTAAAATAATATCACTTCCTCCTATGCACAACTTTCACTTCAAACCAAGATTAATAGCAAAAAATCCTTTTTCGTAAGGATCTCAATAGTTGGTTAGGCTCTGATACCAAATGAAAGGAACCTAGACAAATGCAGAACAACTTTCTACTTAATCTTTAGAGGAAAGTAGTACAAAATAGACCTAGACTTTCTAATTTTAGCAAGCAAAATCAATATCAAGAAACTTAGTTTTTGCAAGGTCCTCTCTTAGAGAACTTTGCAATGAGATATCCACAAGATAAGAATGAATGCAACACTCACACAGGAAACAACATATACCCTGGAAAACCCTTTCAGGAAAATCCAACAATCAAGGAGCACTTAATATATTATTCAGTATTAAGCATAATTGCTTTTACAATACGCTTACAAAGTATCCACTCCTATGTTGAAAAAAATATTCCTTTTTAGAAGCCATATATGCATGTCTATTCTTCAGTTCTATTTAAAGACCTAGAGTAAAGTGGCACAATTATCCTGCAATTGGCATAGTTGTCCTGCAATGCAACAACTATTCTGCAGTTGACACAATTATCCTGTAATGCAACAATTATCTTGTAGTGGCACGAATATCTAACAGTTCAACAATCGTCCTACAATGCAACAACTATCTTGCATTGGCCTATTGTGTATTTATAAATAAATAAAACCATGAACCAAAACCATGGTCTAGCTCATCAATTTTTCTTCCTTTATATATGCTCTTAATATAAGACATCAAACGGTTAGGATTTGTAAGGTGTATGACACCTATTCCCAACAGATATATAACATAAACTTCCTTAAACAATGACCTCTTCGTACCTTAGTGTTTAATAATATATTTTGATAATGACCAACTATGATGTATAAGATAAACTTGCTTAAAAAATGATATCTACTTAGTGATTAATAATATATTTTGCTTATTGTATAGTGTTCAACCTTAATAAGGTTGTCCTTCCAAAATTATGTTCCTTGATGGTTGATAATGAAGTTTACCAAGGCTACATGAAGTAGTAAGTGGGAAGCTACGACACTTATTGCAAGGAGAGTAAATTTTTTTGTTATCATCCATTAAATATCTCCACGTCCAAACCTTAGCATATACTCGAATCTTTAAAATATATTTTAATGGATTTTTTATGAAGTATTTTAATAAGAGATATTCATTTAGACGATGTAGTCCTTATTGTCGAAAGGAGATGTGGATGATGGAGGCATTGTACTCAATGTGTAATTGGAAAAATCCATGCATTGTTCAAATTATTCTAGATTGTCCAAATTATTCCTATAGAAGCAAGTAAACATTGCATGTTTCATGGTAGTTGTTTAATCAAAATTTTACATCGGAAGTATCTTAAAAAAAGGCTTTGGTCTAATATAAATGTTTCATGGTAGTTATTTAATCAAAATTTTACACCAAAAGTATCTTAATAAAAAAAAATTGTTCTGATATAAATTTAGATTTCTAGTGGATTATATTGATGTTAAGTTTAACCATAAGAGTTTCAAGAAGTGTAATGAATTTGCATCTCAAAGTTGGTAGTAAATTTGGTGGATATGGAGTCTTTATCATGGGTGAAGTTTGGGTCATGGGCATTGCAGCATAAGCCCTTGCAATCCTAATGCAATGAGTTCTAACATCAAACATAATTCCAAGAAACTATTTTGATATAATTATGTTTTGATATAATTATTTGATAGAAGCAGCCAAGGGAGGCATGTAATTTACTTTCTTCTTTTTTTAAATAAGCAAGGCATACAATTTACTTGGCAGATAAGAAAACAATGAAAATTTCAGGAAACAAACAACAAAAAAAACTATGAATTGACATAATTATTTGATAAAAGCAGCCAAGGGAGCCATGCAATTTACGTGACAAATAAGAGAATAATGAAATTTTCAAGAACCAAACAACAAAAAAATCTATGTATTAACATAATTATTGATAGAAGCAACCAAGACAGCCATGCAATAAAAAAAAAAACTATGTATTAACATAATTGTTTGATAGAAGCAGCCAAGGCAGCCATGCAATTTATGTGACAGAACAATGAAATATATTCTATGGATAAAAGTAAGAATAACCAAAAGAAACAACTCTATAGAAACCAGTTTATCCATATGAAATCTTGTTTAACAAGTTGTTGCAGAACAATAAAACAAAACTGCATTATATGTAAAAAGTGCATACCATCCAACACATTTACGAACTTCTTTGAACTCCTCTCTATCCTTTACCTGTTTCCTTTATTTTCTCTTGGAAGAAATTTTTGTTATACCATATGTGGGCTTTTATTATCACTCCAAATTTAGAGAAGAGGAAGATGATGAAACCATCTCTCTTTTTAGATGGTTATTGATATTGGAGTGGATTATTGATGTTTAAATCTTCAATAAGATTAACAAAGTCGATGAATACCAACAATTAAATAAACTATACATAAAAAATTTCAAATCCAATAAATCCATGCATGAAAAAAGAAATCTGCTTATAAGAGCAATTTTATTTTTAAAAATTTAATAATTCATATCTTAGAAAAATATAACATAAAGTTTGTTACTTGCAAAATTTGACAAAGCCTATTAATATATGAAATGGTAAAGTAAATAGTGGACTTTACTAGACTAATAACAGGGAAGAAAGCAAAATAATTTGTTTTAGGCATTTTAATAAAGGCACACGTGTTTTTGGCTTTGGGTTTGTGCATATGCATCCTTCAAAAGTTTACATATATTTATGTTTTCTTTGTACCAATGTTATATATTTTTATTTTTTTTTTAAATTTAATTAATAACTAAATACAAATTATATAAATTATATATATGTTTTAATTTAAAATTAATATTTATTAGTTTTATTAAGTTAAATGATAAAAATTTAAAAATAAAAAAAATTATACTATAAATTAAAGTTTCAATTTCATAGATAAATTTTATAAGATAGATGATAAAGAGCAAGAAGTTTTACATAATAAAACAAGTTTTCAATCTCATAAAAGATTAAAAAATTAATAATTTCGAACCTGAATCTCTTCTTTGAAGAATATAAACAGTTGAGCTAATACAATTTGAGATTAAAAAATTAATAGTTACTACCTTAAACAAAAACAAAAAAAAAATAGTTTTAAGAAAAAAATATGTTTATTAAGTAATTTTTTAAAAATACATAGTTTTCAATTTTAATTATTTATTATCAAATGATATTAGTTCAATCAATTAAATTCTTCAATGAGCAGGTTCAAATCCCTCTAAATTAAAGTAATGTAATACAGGTGAACCCAGCTAAATCAATTATTGATTACCTATTTTTTTATTTAATATAAAAGACAATGACTAGTGACCCGTGACCCTTCATTTTATTTGTTTCTGTTTCTAATACAATAAGCCCCTCATTCCTGGTGATTGACCTGAACGTGGAATTGAATGCTAATGCACAATATAATATAGATACGCGAGGGAAAACTAAAATTTAACAAGAAGAATTTAGAACCAAGATAGTTATAAGCCCCTAATCCTCGTCAACATCCATTAAAAATCACTTATATAAGTATTGCAGATCCATGTTGGCGTTATTAGTATATTATTTCATGAGAGCTGATGATTAAGAAAATTTAGAGATGGATAAAGTAAGGTAGAAGCCAAATTACATTAAACGAACTTATTAAACATTCTTTTTCCCTAAAACACAAATTAATTTTAATTGTTATAGCAATTTGTAAATGAAGCAACCAATAAAATCACTATATTGCTTCAATGCCCTTACGAAGAAAGAGAAGTTCACAATATTGCTTCCATACGGTTAGTATCTTTGAATTCAAAATTGATGGCTTGTGACACCCCTCTTATAGAAGTAGATAGATCAAATATACAGAACGGCAAATATTATTCACCGCCATCTCATAATTTGTCCAGATTATAGCTATCCTCTTTGTTCTTTGGTGCATGCCTGAATATTTGAGCCAAAATAATTTTGAATAATCACTAATTTTGCTGTTTACCGCATTGGTTAGTAAAAGCAGATGGTGTATATGAGCTTTCGCCTGTGCTGTCTCTCAAATCTTATAACTATTTCATCTATTTCATCCTCCCAAGCATCGACTGCCTCAAGCTGCACCAAAAAGAAATGTTGTATTAAGTTTTAAAGCTCACAAAGGAATCCATATTACCTAAAAAAAACAATTTTCAGGCAAGATCAATTTTAAAGGTTGCAAACTTGCATCCCAGGGAGATAAATAGCAACATGCTATGGTTGCTACAAGGTCTTATAAATATCTGACCTCAAATGTGCAGACTTTGTTTAAGAGTGTAAAGTAATTAAAGGGGCAGTGCAATTTGCCTGGCTAAAATCTAGGAATCTCACCTTTTGGCACAAATCCAATGCCAAGCGTGCACCTACAGCTGCTTCTTCATGATTATCCTTGACATCAAGATTAATCACCAATACACTTTTCATTAAAATTTGTTCCCTATTTTGGAGGTCTGCCAGCATAGTAAGTGATGAAGTTAGTGTTAGAATATGATGCTAATCGAAGACTTTGTGCTGCCAGGATTTTACACGTTTCTTTATTTAAACACGATATCCTACTTCATGTACAACGAGGATTGCTTGAAACCAACCACCACAAAGAATCTAATCCAGCACATATATTAGTTAACAAAGTTCATCAATAAATCATAAACATTGTTTTTTGATAACTGCAAAGCAAACACATGAAGGTGCCTCCTACAAATATCAAATGCAGCACTGGAACAAACTTTGGGGGAAACTAAAATAGCACCAGTCATTTCAGAATATAAGCTAGGCACAAAAAGGCAGCAACATCTAACTTAACCCAACCATTACTTCAAAGTTTGGAAGTTACATATCCAGCTGTCTACCTTCAATAACCATGTCAAATACCCTCTCCTCAAATGTGAAAACCACATCAAATGAACCATCAGCAGCATTTTCCTGCCATCGCTGGGGTGCAACTTTTACATTCAAATTTCGCTTAAGCATCTGCAGGAGGCCATTTCTTTTGTATCTGTTTTTCACTTAAGGAACTTTTTTACAGCATGAATTTACACTCTTTAGACTTGGGCATGCAAAATGGAGAGCAACAAGATATAAACCTACTTCAAAAGATACATTTTTTTTTTTTAAAGCGGAAAAACCCTTGTGGGACCGCCTTGGTCTAAGAGACCACGAACAGGGGGTTCTACACCGTCAAAGTCACCCGGGGGTCGCACCCGACCCTGCCCGCACCAACATTATCAATTGGATTTTGGATACCCAATTCAGCTTTTTGGTAGGATGGAGATTTGAACCTGGGACCTCCCTTGGAGGATCTTCAAAAGATACATTTGTACTATATTAAAAAAAAAAAAAAATTCATAAAACATCAAGACTCGCTATTACACACTGCATTACTAGTCTTTCCAAGAAAACCCTGTATGTGTGATGAGTACAGCAAAGAAGACAGAGGTACGGCATGCACAGAGTATCAGCCCTTCTGCTGATTAAAAAATTAGGCATACTGGAATACAACATCAGGATTGCCCACGTGGTTCTATCAAACAAATGAGGACTGATGAGGCAATTTTCCATGACACAGGAAAAATTTATAAATAAAATTAAAGATATGCACGGATTTTTTTTTTTGTGGGGGGTGCATATGAATAGCAGCGACAAAAGCTATGCTCAAACAAGCCAAAACTCCCAAAGCATTCTATTTGATCTATAATCATGTCAATGAACATCATAAATTGAAAAATGTCAATCAAATAATAAAATACACTTATAATGATATCAAAGGCATATCGTATCATTCCTGTTATATGCAAATTCTCTTAAAATACACATTACTTATGATAAAAATTGCAGGATACAATTCTGGATCTTTTCGCTTTAGATCCTCAAACATTCTTCTATAAGGAGTGCCAAATTCATATACATTTGGCTCCCTGATTGAAGGGCCAGGCAATTTCACATGGGCTCCAGTCCCATAAGAACTTACATCAAAACCCTGCTTCTTTAGCAAAGCATGTGCTTCCATGCTGCGATTCTGGTTTGATGCACATACCATAGCATGTCGAAGCTTCATTTTTGAACAAGGGAGAAATCCAAGAACCCCACCAGAACTACTATGAAAGAAAGCAAAAAGCCTAAATCCTCTTCCTTGATTAATAGAACTGAACACCTCAGGTAAGAGACTCAGCCTTGGTTCAAGTCGATAAGCATTCTCCCTGCTTTCACGATGCCTGAATGCAGAAACGGCCAATTAGCACAAGCTTCAATGACAACACAAAATCTCCTCGAATTAGTACGAGTCCTGCATTTCACCGACATTTCGCACATAAATCATAAAATATTTGCTGCCATTTAACTAGAAGAAAGAATACAAGGCAAGATTAGGTTACTTAATACATATAAAGAAGCAAATTAAAACTAAAAGCATACTAAATGAAAATTCTGTCACAATATTTAACCACTTAGTTCAGTTTACAACACACAAAGCAGACGCATAAGAGATATAGACTGAACAGTGCAAGTTTGTTAAGAAGCTTATAAATCTCAGAAACGCATCTTCATTTCGGAAAGTCTTGCATTTATCTGTCCCCCATGAACTCACCCTTGTATGATATAAAAGGAAATATACATATTTATCATTTTGGTTAAAAAATATCCAAGGTTTTGCATTTACTCATGTCTCCCACATTGGCCAATAAGAAGAGGCATCTTTTCCTGAAGGTAATAGATCATATTCTCTTTAAGCTAGATAGGATTGTTGTGATTATTCAGTTGCTGCTTTATATATGAAGATTACTATGTCTGGCTCGCGCCTGATGATGATTAAATATCGTATCTATAGGAGAAAGAGAGAGCCCCTGGACCAATCATTAGATTATAGAAAGAAAGCCCCAACGAAGCAACAGAATATATCTTTAATCTGAGTAAAGCTGCTGGTTTGGTAATGATGCCTCCACAAGGCTTGACATTGATAATATTGATAACTATGTGTGAATCATGAATGCTAGAGCATTCAGTGTTGTTGCTTCTGCACTGGGTGTTCTGGCTTACCTACCATTTCGAAGGCAATGTGTCAGTACGAAGTCATAGCAAGCTTAAAATACTCAAATAGTTGCGTAATTGATTGTCATTCCCATGGGTTGTACTGTTTCGCCTCCTCTAAGGTCATTGGTGGAGAATCAAAGAACCTTAATGATGAGAATCAGAAAGTAAGAACTATTACATCACTGTTTGTTGTAGCTCTATGTAAGCAGCAGCACCATATAGTATTAAAATCTTCGTCTTTGTTCTGAAACCTCTTAAGAAATGTATCAGATCATTCGGTTAAAATTCTTGCAGCATTTCCAAAGGCAATTAGTTTTATTATTCATCATATGGATGATATGTATGCCAGTTACTGTATAAAGGAGATGATGCTTATCTTGAATCCTGAACTCCAGTCTCCAAATGAAGAAACACAGAAAACCATTTTTAAAATGATCAGTGTGCCAGCACAGGAGTGAAGCAGATAATGCTAAATCAGAATTTCTGACAAAGCTACCAATATTTGTGTTTGTAAGAAGGCATTGGATTGCAAGAAGTACATGGAATTGGTGGAAACAACTCTCAAAATAGCCAACAAAGTTGGCATTGTAGACATTAGAGGAAGTGTTGTTGAATACCTTAAAAATGAAAGTGAGCCTTATTGTTGAAAGGTAATGGAAACAATCAAAAAGGTAGTTGCAAATACCGATGCCCACCTTGACAAGTTGTTCATTGATGGTATGCTCTGCATTCCAAGAGCAAATCACTGATCAAACCGATGTCATTCTGAATGGGTTTACTACTGTTGTGAAATGGATTAGGAGAGAGAGCTAAGCAATTTGTTGCCACATCTTTGTTGTACCACTAAATAGAGGCTGAATAATAAAAGTGCATATGTCAGGTAACAAATTGATAATCTTATTTCCAGAATTGATAATCTTTGTTGTTTGAAATGAATACTTGGAGAAGGATACCCGGAGCTCATTAATTCTGAGTAGAATAGCAAAGTAGGTAAGTATACAGAAAAGAATTATGAAAAAAGTAGCAAAAAGCTCCAAAAGGTGTACATTTTAGATAGAACATATAGAGTTTTCTTCTCAGTGGCCAAAAAAAATACTTTAACATTGAGTGTTTCATCATGTTAATAGTTAACAGTAAACATCCTCTAATGGACCTTAAGACTTATAGTAACAAAATCCTATTGGCTCTGGAAAAAATTCAGATAAAAATGGATATTTTAGACCATGCAGATTGCCCCAATTGGATCCAAAGCTTTTGTATGTAAAATAAATTTCAAATTTCCAATATGGTTTTGAGTTGTGGCTCCAAGCTGTTACAAATTTTTTGTGTATTTGTACTTAATTGTGTATATTTGGTGTATTGATGTTTGTATCAAGTATAACTTAAAAAAATATACATGTTTTTATTTTCAAAAGGGGATTCAAGTTTTCAAAATTTCCAGATTTGCTTTTTCTGTTTTTTTAATCCTGAATTTTCAATTCTTTTGACTTCCCATAAGAATCTGGATTTTCATACATTGTAACTTGCTTATAATTGGTGATAAAAAATCACCTGATGGTAGATGTTGTACACGAGTATAATGTAATTATGTAGAATCACAACATTAAGAATATAAAGAGTTGTTGTGATCATAGTTACAAAACTCAAAAACTCGCCAAGTCCACACCAAGTTGGCCCTCCTGGGGTTTTTTGACTCGGCTCAACGAGTTTTTCTGAACTCGCCAAGTTTTTTTTTTTACTCAAGAGTTCTTTTGGACTGCGGCAGGAAAAATACAGAAAAATCGCATCACTTTTTTTTTTTCTCTAAATTGGCCCCATTTTTACTGTTTCCACTTGCAGAAAGGATCAGGAGAAGGTGAAATCAGACCAAAAAAAACACTCATTTACATCCTAAACCCAAATTTTTCCTTGTTTTCAAGAATATAACAGCCACCCAGCTGTTACATTTAAGGTAAAAAAACAAGGACCAAAAGGACGGCTAATACTACAAGGCCCACCTGATTACAAAGGACCAAAGACGAAAGGAAAAGAAAAATTAGTCAACAGAGTACAGGGATAAGCTCAAAAAAGATCAACAATGGAAGTTGAGACCAAAAGGAATCTAAACCAATCTTGTATGGAGTTCCATGGCAATAGGTCCCACCCCATGCTAAGTGTAATACCTTCAATAATCGAGAGCAAAATTTCTTCGCACTCCCCTGTAATATACATTCTCTAGAACACTCATCTAACCACTGGGCCTGGGAACAAACAAATGTTTCTGATATCCTAGCCAACACAGGAAACATTCACCATGTTTGCGGCAACTCAAAGGCGTCAAGAATTAGACATAAAAGATTGGAACAGTACAGTGCTTGGGCCCTCTCACAATCCTAGTGAGAAGGCACATATAAAATAGCAAGAGGCCATTTGAAGAAGCACAAAATGTTCTTGAGGTTTCTTTCTAAGGAACACAAGTTGACTAATAATTGTGATATGTAGTTATACCCTTTGAAGGATAATATACTATCCATACCCTGCCAGAGAATAGCATCAACCATATTCAGTGTTGGTTCGAGCAAAAGGAATCTAAACCAATCTTGTATGGAGTTCCATGGCAATAGGTCCCACCCCATGCTAAGTGTAATACCTTCAATAATCGAGAGCAAAATTTCTTCGCACTTCCCTGCAATATACATTCTCTAGAACACTCATCTAACCACTGGGCCTGGGAACAAACAAATGTTTCTGATATCCTAGCCAACACAGGAAACATTCACCATGTTTGCGGCAACTCAAAGGCGTCAAGAATTAGACATAAAAGATTGGAACAGTACAGTGCTTGGGCCCTCTCACAATCCTAGTGAGAAGGCACATATAAAATAGCAAGAGGCCATTTGAAGAAGCACAAAATGTTCTTGAGGTTTCTTTCTAAGGAACACAAGTTGACTAATAATTGTGATATGTAGTTATACCCTTTGAAGGATAATATACTATCCATACCCTGCCAGAGAATAGCATCAACCATATTCAGTGTTGGTTCGAGCATTGCACCTGTGTATGGCAACAAAACCAGAATGGGAGATAACATGACTTGATGGATTTTCTAACATTAACCACTAGCCCATATATATCCGTTCATCCATGGGAGGCATCCCCTAGTACAGCCACAATCTGAGAACCATGGAAATTAGAAGGGATATGTACCGGCCCTATGTATTCTTTCGGGACTCTGACCCAATATGAAATATTAGCAAACACTACATATTCATCAGGAGAAAAGAATTACAAATAAACAGCACATTAAATGACAACAAAAGGACTTGTAGATGCTCCAAGACTGAATCTAACAACCATCCAGTAGTTATATTGATGTGTGTTTTGTCACTTTCATGTGTAGTTTAAGGTTGTATCGCTTACGGTATTAATTTTGAATTTGTAATATTTCCCGTGAGGGATACCTTAGTGGTATGTCTTTGGGTTTTCATTGAGAAGACTCAAGTTCAAACTCTGGTACAAGGGGACTGGGACCCCTTTCAAAAACACATGCCTTACCCTAAACTTTTAACCAATTGAAAAAAAAAAATTTGAATTTATATAATGTTAATTAATTGTGATATACATGAAAAATATTTTTTCCAATGAATATTTGCAATTTCTTCTGTTTTTTTCTTTTTGTGGAGTTTTTACCAAGTTTTTTTTGCTGAGTCCAAGTTTGAGTCAAAACTTGGCCTTGCCAAGTCCAAGTTTCTCAACTATGGTTGAGAATCTTGACAATCATCATATGCTAATAATCATCAATGATGTCTATTGCAGATATGTAAAACGCAATTAGGAATTAGGATTCATACGATAGATACCACATAGTCATAAGCAAATAAGGTCAAACCAGCTCTCTTCTCACAGATATCACTTGTGCTCAGATGTGGAGAACTTTTCGTTGAGAAAACGAATTCCTATGTTTTATGTTATTTCTACACATGTACCAAAGGTTTTATAAATATTTTAATATCCATTTTATTGGTGCTTGTATCTTTCAAAACAAACAATTGTGTTCGCTGCTATCATTTCAAGTTTCAACTATAACAGTTAAGACTTATTCTTAACAATCAGGCGGTAGCCCTCTAAAATTCTCACGCATCACTTCTGCTTGATTTGCCTATACTGAAAGATCATTAATACTAGCACCTCAAGCACAGTTACCATTCTATTTCCATTTCTTCATTGGCTAAAAAACAGCAAAACAACAAGTTGCTGCATATCTCGTCCATTATGTTATTTTTGGTATATTTTCACACACAAACAACAAAGTGTAGACAAGATCAAAAAGCTGTTAAAACAAACAACAAAGCTCAAATTTCTTCGAACCAATGCATTGCAAAAAAAAATTTCTCGCTCAAAAAAAAAAAGAAAAAAGAAAAGTCCTTGTCTACTAAACTAAATCCACAAATATTAAAACCAGATTCTCATCTTACCCAAAATTCAACCCCAAAAAACATTAACCCTAAACCTATAGATATAGCGCATCTCATATGCCACAACATGGATAGTGGTTGAAGTAAGCTGGGTTAAGGTCTAGTTTAAGGTGGGAAGGTCCATTGACATAATTAAAATCATTCCATTTTATTTCAATAAAATGGTCGCTACCCATGATTAGGTAGTTGCATTGTAATGCGTTACGTGTGCAACAGTGGAGTGAAAGGCCCTTCACTAGCATTGTCCCTGTAAAGATTTTCCTATTTAAAGTTCAGGAGAAAAAGAACTTTGTGGCTGCCGCATCTGCCCTTACTACCCTAAAATATAAGCAAGCTGGGGCTGATCATTAAGCCATATTACACTGGAAAACATAATTATTGTCATCCTAGCAGATAAGAGCTCAAGAAAACGCATCTAAAAAAATAAATACATATACTAAAAACCCGTTGCAGTTATAAGCCCCATTTCTGTAATCAAATGACATTAGGTCAACAAGAAATATATCCAGGTTCGAATGCATAACAATCAATGATAAAAAAACCTGTTGCAGTTATAAACCCCATTTCTGTAATCAAATGACTTTAGCTCAACCGGACTTTCAAGGAGAACACCCATGTTTGAATGCCTAACAATCAATGATATATTACAAACGCCATACGTTTCAATTCCTGTAGATGGGAATTAGTTCTTCATTTCAGAAATTGTCCAACACGTGTGACAGAAAATTATTTTTAAGAAAATACATGCATATTATTGGAACTTGCCACTAACCGCATGTACAGGTCCATAAAAGAATTCAAGTGAAAAAAATAAATAAAAAATCGTTGCAACAGGTAAAAAAAAAATCGTCCTTCGAAATTCTGTAAAATATTCACTCGACCCACAATTTTTTTTAGCAAAGAATTTAAGAGAATAGACCGATGGGTTTCCTTACATTAGGAAATAACCATAGCCGCCTGCCCGAAGAAAGGTCCAAGTTTCAGCTTGCTACTCCGCGAATTCGACAAATAAACTTTGCCTGCAACCGTCCCCGGATTTCGAACTCCGGTCCTCCCCTGTTTGTCAGTATGAGACAACGAAGCCCTTTGTCACAAATTAAATGTGAGTAGAGTTTGTGGGTTTATTTATTTTATTTTATCTTATTTTTATTTTTATTTTTTTTACAAATTAAATGTGAGTGTGTAAAGGGTGATATGTTTATTTATTTTTTAATAGAGTATTAATTTAATTTGTATTTGGTCTTTACAAAATAAAAGCTATTAAGAAATTAATTTTTTTTTTGGTTACATAGATGAATTGGTTACAATCACAATTTTTAGTAATTGACAAGTGCAGGGTTCAAAGGTTGCTCCCACTAAACCTATTTCGCTTTATTATTGTCAACCAAACCTATTTTGTTTTATTATTGTCAACTCGAAGTGAAGGGACCACTCGTCTCGATCTGGCGTGCACTCAGAAGATTTATATCAAACTACTACCTTTGCAAATAGGTTGTCCGAGGTTTGAATTTGGATGTCTTTCCTCGAGAAATTTTAAGTTAAAAAGAAACCTCAAGAACCGTTTTTAGGTTGGCCAACAATGTCGTCCCATTTGGATATACCAGTATCTAAAAGGAAGCTATAAGATGTCTTTGATGTCTTTTCTCAAGAACATTTAAGTTACAAAAAAACCTCGAGAACCGTTCTTAAGTTGGCCGACAATGTTGTTCCATTCGAATATACCACTAACTAAAAGGAAGTCATAAGAGATTTTGTGTTCTCCTTCGCATAGCAGAGGTTCAAACCATAGACCTCCCCTTCTATAGGGCAAGGCTAGCCTTCTTTCTTCCTTGCGCTACAAAGGCGGACAATATTATTATTATGGGACAACTTGCTAAGGTTGTAATCAATGCAAAATATTAAATTATTAGGGATGACAGTGACACTGACAATGGTAATGGTCTTAGTTTTTTTTTTTTTTTTTAAATATCCAAGTTCAAACCATAGCATATTCAAAAGGGGATAGATTGATTGGTAGTGGTTGAGTGTTTGTCTGTTGGTTGTCTTGTCCAATTCCACGAAGGTTAGGGTTTTACTGACTTTGTGTTGCTCAACAAACTAGAATTTATAGTGGCAATATTTGAGTTTTATCCAGTATCCTACCCCATATCAAGCAAAATATATATATATATATAAAAGTCATTTTCTTTTTATATGTACATACATTTATGACCATTTATCCGATGCAAGGGTTTTGGGTTTTTTTTGGGAAGACTCAAGTTAAAATCATGACATATTCAAAAGGGGATAGGTTGATTGGTAGTGGTTGAGTGCTTGTTGGTTGGTTGTCTTGATCCAATTCCATGAGGGTTAGGGTCTTATTGACTTTGTCTTTTATAGTGATAACTTTTGAGTTTTATTCAATGTCCTACTCCATATCAAGCGAAGGTTTTTTTGATTTTCTATTATAAATATATATAGATATAGATATTTTTGTCTTTTTAATCCTTATACACAAAAAATAAATATATAAGTCATTTTTCCATATACACATACATTTATGTCTATTTATCTGATGTCCTACTATGTATCAAACAAATATGTTACCGATTACCCTATGTAATATAATATATATATATATATATATATATATATATATATATATATATATATATATATATATATATATATCTTCTTAATCCCTATACACAAAATTTGCATAAAAGTCTCTTTCTCTCCATATACACATACATTTATGTCCAAGTATGGGATGATATAATAGATAGCTTAGTAGTAAAAGTGTCGTTTTTATGGTAAATTGTTTTTCTCAAATGTCTTTGTTATATGGAGATATATTATAAATAATAAAATCTTTAAAAATTCGATTATTATTCACAAAACATTATAAAATCCGAATGGTTCAAAATTAATAAGGGATGAGGGAGATGGCGATCGAAAAACCGGGCGACATCTTAGGTGAGAAGCAAAGTAAGGCAGATGATTGGGTGGAGAGTGGCGTGCAATCACGTGACAAATCCACCCCCATGCGACGGCGATCCAAGTCAAAAGCACTTCACCCACCGCGAGCGACAATACTCAAAATGGACCTATCAAGAGGAATGACCCCCCTGACAAACAAGACCATGGTGGGAAAATTCACGGCCAACCTTCCTACGTAGAGCTCCTGCAAAGCAAATGTAGACAGCCTACAGTCGCTTCGAGTGACTTCGTCACGCAGGGATACGATGTGCTATGCCCTAAGCAACTCATGGAAGACTATGCGACACGAGATTCATTTTCTCTTGTGGGAAAATTTTTCGGAGGATGCCCAAATATGGACTCAATCCATCGTTGGGCATCAACAAAATGGAAAACCCTGTGGAGTTTGGAACTCTCCGCAATGTCCAGGGGGTTTTTCATGATCCAACTTAACACAAAGGAGGACGCAGAACGCATATTGTCCGGAGGTCTTTGGTTCTTCGGAAGGCAAAGCTTGTTCCTAAGAAAATGGGAGCCAAGTTTTGATCCAGAGACAAAATAAAAGCTATTAAGAAATTAATATTTTTTTGGTTACATAGATGAATTGGTTACAATCACAATTTTTAGTAATTGACAAGTGTAGGGTTCAAAGGTTACTCCCACCAAACCTATTTCGCTTTATTATTGTCAACCAAACCTATTTTGTTTTATTATTGTCAACTCAAAGTGAAGGCGACCACTCGTCTCGGTCTGGTGTGCACTTAGAAGATTTATATCAAACTACTACCTTTGCAAACAAGTTGTCTGAGGTTTGAATTTGGATGTCTTTCCTCGAGAACTTTTAAGTTAAAAAGAAACCTCGAGAACCGTTTTTAGGTTGGCCAACAATGTCGTCCCATTTGGATATACCACTATCTAAAAGGAAGCTATAAGATGTCTTTGATGTCTTTTCTCAATAACATTTAAGTTACAAAAAAACCTCGACAACCATTCTTAAGTTGGCCGACAATGTTGTCCCATTCAGATATACCACTAACTAAAAGGAAGTCATAAGAGATTTTGTGTTCTCCTTCTCATAGCAGAGGTTCAAACCATAGACCTCCCCTTCTATAGGGCAAGGCTAGCCTTCTTTCTTGCTTGCGCTACAAAGGCAGACAATATTATTATTATGGGACAACTTGCTAAGGTCGTAATCAATGCAAAATATTAAATTATTAGGGATGACAGTGACACTGACAGTGGTAATGGTTTTGGATTTTTTTTTTAAAAGATCCAAGTTCAAACCATAGCATATTCAAAATGGGATAGATCGATTGGTAGTGGTTGAGTGTTTGTTTGTTGGTTGTCTTGGTCCAATTCCATGAAGGTTAGGGTTTTATTGACTTTGTGTTGCTCAACAAACTAGAATTTATAGTGGCAATGTTTGAGTTTTATCCAGTGTCCTACCCCATATCAAGCAAACGTGTTACTCATATATATATATATATATATATATATATAAGTCATTTTATTTTTATATGTACATACATTTATGCCCATTTATCCGATGCAAGGGTTTTGGATTTTTTTTGGGAAGACTCAAGTTAAAATCATGACATATTCAAAAGGGGATAGGTTGATTGGTAGTGATTGAGTGTTTGTTGGTTGGTTGTCTTGATCCAATTCCATGAGGGTTAGGGTCTTATTGACTTTGTCTTTTATACTGATAACTTTTGAGTTTTATTCAATGTCCTACTCCATATCAAGCAAAGGTATTTTTGATTTTTCATTATAAATATATATAGATATAGATATTTTTGTCTTTTTAATCCTTATACACAAAAAATAAATATATAAGTCATTTTTTCCATATACACATACATTTATGTCTATTTATCTGATGTCCTACTATGTATCAAACAAATATGTTACAGATTACCCTATGTAATATATATATATATATATATATATATATATATATATATATATATATGTCTTCTTAATCCCTATACACAAAATTTGCATAAAAGTCCCTTTCTCTCCATATACACATACATTTATGTCCAAGTATGGAATGATATATTAGATAGCTTAGTAGTAAAAGTGTCGTTTTTATGGTAAATTGTTTTTCTCAAATGTCTTTGTTATATGGAGATATATTATAAATAATAAAATCTTTAAAAATTCGATTATTATTCTCAAAACATTATAAAATCCAAATGGTTCAAAATTAATAAGGGATGAGGGAGATGGCGATCAAAAAATTGGGTGACATCTTAGGTGAGAAGCAGAGTAAGGCAGATGATCGGGTGGAGAGCGACATGCAATCACGTGACAAATCCACCCCTCACGCGACGGCGAACCAAGTCGAAAGCACTTCACCCACCGCGAGCGACAATACTCAAAATGGACCTATCAAGGGGAAAGACCCCCCTGACAAACAAGACCATGGTGGGAAAATTCACGGCCAACCCTCCTACGTAGAGCTCCTGCAGAGCAAATGCAGACAGCCTACAGCCGCTTCGAGTGGCTTCTTCACGCAGGGATACGATGTGCTATGCCCTAAGCAACTCATGGAAGGCTATGCGACACGAGATTCATTTTCCCTTATGGGAAAATTTATCGGAGGACGCCCAGATATGGACTCAATCCATCATTGGGCATCAACAAAATGGAAAACCCTAGGGAGTCTGGAACTCTCCGCAATGTCCAAGGGGTTTTTCATGATCCAACTTAACACAAAGGAGGACGCAGAACGCATATTATCCGGAGGTCCTTGGTTCTTCGAAAGGTGAAGCTTGTTCCTAAGGAAATGGGAGCCAAGTTTTGATCCAGAGACATAGAGCATAAATTATGCTCCCATCTGGGTCCGGCTCCCTAATCTCCCTATGCACTTCTTCTACGAGGATGCATTACAAGGTCTAGCTCGAGCATTCGGGGAGCTTGTGGCTATAGACCCAACCACCCATGCCAGGACTCGCCTAACTCAGGCATGCATCTGTGTCAATGTGAACCTGGAATCGCAACTCCCAGATCACCTCAACCTGATCTATGGGGATTACAGATGAAGACAACCACTTGTGTATGAAAACAAGCCCGCCTTCTACTCGAAGTGCCAATCTCAAGGGCACCTCTCATCCTAGTGCCCAAAGCGCAAAAACCCTAAAATCGACCACCAAAATGTAGTGCGTTCGGACCAAGATGACAGCCAAAAGATTATCTCTAGAGCAGGACAGAGCCTGAACATCAAGAGCAGGCAACCAAACCGACCATCGCCAGTCGGAGTGACGCAAAAGGCAAGTACCTTGGTCTCTATCTCTAATAAATTTAATTTACTCAATGATTCTGGCTCCTTTGAGGAGATTGAGGAAGGAGAAATCCCTACCAAGACTTCCCCTATTCCTAATCTCACTTCCCTTCTACGCCCGAATGCCAGTGCCACCCAAGAAATTCCCTTTCCCCCTCCCCCTCCGCATTTATCCACTCCACCCATTATTAGCACCGCTCTTCAAAGCCCTCCCTCAAAACCCCCATGTTCGCCTACCCCCTCGTCCCCATTGCCCCTCCTCATTGGGTCTGAATACCCTGCCTCCCTGGCTAACACAAACATCATCGATTCCGACAGCGATGAGTCTACCCATGAATCCCTAGAAACCTGGAGTCCCAAGCAAACCCGAAGCTTCAGAAAATCCCAGATGGATGTAGGTGGAGATAGAAAGAAGGGTAGGCCTTTCGGTGCCGAACGAAGAAATCGGGACACTACTGAGGACATAGCCAATGGAACTCAGAAAACCCTATTCTAGGAAATTGAAAACACCATCAAGGAAGAAAGTCGAAGACCCAAACCCCCCACGCACCAAGGCAAAGGGGGCAAAAAACCCTCCAAAAGTTCTAAATGAAAGTCCTCTCCTGGAATGCGAGAGGACTGAATGGGGTAGCTAAGCAAAGGTTGGTTGCTGCCATGAGGAAATATTCCAACCCCACAATCTTCCTTATACAAGAAACCAAATTAGATGATCAGTGGTCACCAAGGGTTGCTAAAACCATTTGGAAAAATTGTGACTTCGTTTACTCCCCGGCTATCGGCTCCTCAGGTGGCCTTCTATGCCTCTGGAACCCAGCCAAAGTCGAAGGCAGATTCATCTCTGGTCAAGACAGACTGTCCAACATTCTTTTCCATGATCTCAGTTCCCAGACCTCATGGATCATGACTAATGTCTATGCCCCCAACACTTCTCAGGGTAGAATGGTTTTGTGGGACACCATCACTCAGATGAGGCAAGCGTTCATCAATATTCCATGGATCTTGGTAGGGGACTTCAACTCTCCCCTACACTTTTTTGATAAAAGAGGAGGGAATGCCATCACTCACAGATCAACAAATGATTTAAGATAGTTTGTGGACTCCAATGCTCTTATGGACGTCCATTTGCGGGGATCCCATTTCACTTGGAGTAACAGAATAAGGGGAAACAATCTCATCCAAGAGCATCTTGACCGGTTCCTGCTGTCCCAAGAAGCTCTCCCCCTCTTTGGAGATGCCACTCTTCAGGCTCTCCCAAAGATAGGGTCTGATCATAGCCCGCTCCTATTCGAAACAACAAGCAAACCCCAGTTTAAGACTCCATTTCAGTTTGAGTCAATGTGGACTCAACACCCTGATCTCAAAAATTAGATTGCAGAGTGGTGGAAAAGAAAATTCCCTGGGACAGCCACCAATCAAGTAATGCAAAAACTCCGATTGATCAAAGAAAATTTGAAAGTTTGGAACAGGGAGACCTTCGGGAATATTTTTGAAACCAAGCGTGATATCAAAACCAGGCTTGATCATATTGAGGATAAATTTTAGAAAGGGTAGGGGGATGACATGCTTCGAAATGAAGAGAGGGTTTTGTTGTCTGATTATCACAACACCTTACACAAAGAAGAAACATTTTGGCACCAAAAATCAAGACAACTTTGGCTCAGGGAAGGTGATACCAACTCCAAGTTTTTCCACATCTCTACTCTCAGGCACAGGGGAGCCAACAAAATTAAAGGCCTCACCAGATAGGATGGGTCGTACACCTCTGACATTCACCAAATTAGGAACAAAGTCATCTGTCACTTTGAAGATCTCCTCGCCCCCCCTCCCCCTCCATCTCGGCCATGGATTCTCTCCTCAAAAACATCCCCAAAACCATCTCCAAAGTTACGAATGAGTTTCTCCTCAGCCCCCTATCCCACAAGGAAATTCACCAAGCCCTATTTTCTATGAATCCGGATAAAGCCCCTGGGCCCGATGGCTTCCCCCTAGATTCTTCCAAACCTACTGGGACATTGTGGGCCCTGATCTGTGCCTAGCCATCACTGAAATGCAGTTGTCCAGCGTCATTCCTAGAGATGTCAATTCCACCTTCCTTACCTTGATCCCCAAGGGGGTGAATTCCTAGTCCCTATCTGATTACCATCCCATCAGCCTGTGCAACATCATCTACAAAGTTCTGTCCAAAGCCCTAGCCAACAGACTCACCGAGATCCTTCCCACCATCATCGATCCTTGCCAAGGCAACACTGTAAAGGGGTGAAACATTCTTGACGGTGTCATAACAATCCATGAGCTGATCCATTCTACGCACAACTCCAACTCCTCTGCCTTCTTCCTCAAGCTTGATATGAACAAGGCCTTTGATAGAGTTAACCAAGATTTCCTGACCAAAATCCTCCTCAAGTACGATTTCCATGAATCTTGGGTAAATTTGATCTCCAACTATTTTTCCTCTTCTTGGTTCTCTGTCCTGGTTAATGGGTCAGCCATCGGCTACTTCCCCAGCACCAGGGGACTAAGGCAGGGAGATCCCCTCTCCCCCATTCTCTTTATCATCTTGGTTGAGAGTTTGGGAAGAGCCATCAAAAGTGCTTGTTCCAAAAATCTGATCTCTGGTATCAAGGCAGCCTCTGGGCTCCCTCCTTCCACTCACCAATAGTTCATGGATGACACTCTGTTAGCTACCAAAGCTTCAGTATTCGAAGCCAAAGTCATCAAGGCCATCCTCAACCTCTACGAGGAAGCTACTGGCCAGAAGATCAACCTCATTAAGAGTAAGCTCTACTTCATCAACACCCCCATCAAAAGATAGAGTATGATTGCAAGAATTTTGGGTTGCACCATAGCTGATCTCCCAACTACCTATCTGGGCCTTCCGATGTTCAGAGGAAGGCCACTCAAGGCCATGTGGAACAATGTCACATAAAATATCCACAAAAAGTTGGCAGGTTGGAAAGGGGCTCTCCTTTCCCAAGCAAGCAAAGCAACTTTGGTTAAATCTGTCCTTCAAAGCATTCCAACTTATTTTCTATCGATTTTCAAAATCCTTGCTTCGGTGGGAGAAGCTATCAAAAAAGTGCAGAAGCATTTCCTGTGGGCTGGGAATGATACTCAGAGAAAATTCCACCTGGTTGCCTGGGATAAGGTCTGCACTCCCAAAAATAGAGGGGGGTTGGGTTTTCACCGTATAAGCATCACAAACAAGGCCCTCCTGGCCAAACAAGCTTGGAAGGTGGTCACCAATGCCAATCTGGAGTGGGTGTCCATCGTCAAAAGAAAGTATCTTCAACACCAATATTTCCTAGATATGGAGACCCCCTACATTGGTTCCCACTTCTGGAAATCCATAGCTCACACCAAGCAGCTGCTGCATCAGGGGTCATGGTGGCAGTTGGGAAATGGTAAGGACATTGACTTTTGGAAGGATGCTTGGGCCAGATCAGATCCCCTCATCAATGATCCCAAAGTGGCCGTAATCAAACACCTCACAGATAATAAATTTGGTCCCAGAGTTGCTGATTTCATCACCATGGACCAGGGAAGCCGAAAGTGGAAGCAGGTCCAGTTCAGAATTAAGAATGATGCCATTGACAAAGCCATAGCAACTCTCCAAGACATATTTTGGGTGAATTTCATCCCATAGTCTCAGAGGAAAGATGAACGTTGCTGGAAAGGGTCCAACGATGGGCTCTTCACCATTAAATCTGCTTCCCAGATGATGGACACCCCCACCCATGACTCCCAGAAATAGAGACATATAGTCCGTAGCCAGGAGCATCTGGCTCAAGCTCCTGATCCCGAAGGTGGCCCACTTATGCTGGCTTGCTGTCCATAATAGAATCCTGACTACAAACAATTTGATCCGAAGGGGAGTCATTGTTCCCAACAAGTGTTACCTCTGCACCCAAGCTTGGGAGTCCACCCAACACATTCTTCTGGAATACCCCTTCACTTGGGATGTTTTCTCCTTCTTGATCAGTAGATTCCAGGTCAGCTGGGTTTGGCCCAAGTCCATCATAGACCTGTTCACCCAATGGCCCAAGGTCTTTAAAAATTCAAGACTTAGCTTTCTGTGGAACTCCTTGCTCCATCATGCGACTTGGAAAATTTGGTTGGAATGCAATAATCGCATTTTTAATGAGAGCCCCAAAAACTTGGACGTTATCGCCATCAGAGCCCTGTCCTTTGCCATTGAGAACAACAACCTCATTCCCTGCACTGATGTTCCAAAATTTGGGCTTGAATCTCACCTATTCATTTCTCTTGGGATTCCCTCAAACTGCAATAAAGTCCAGAATTCCCCCAACCCCAGGACCAATGCCAAATGGTTCCCTCCTCCCTTGGGATGGCTCAAGGCTAACTTCGATGGTGCATCCAAAGGCAACCAGGCACGCAGGGGTGGGAGGAGTCATCAGAGACCACAACGACAATATTATCAAGGCTTTCGCAAAAAAATTGGGGACCCAAACTAACAATTATGTAGAGGCCAGAGCACTGTGGAGAAGCATTGAGGTGAGTAAAGCCCTTTCCAAACCAATCATTTTCGAAGGGGATTCTACTGTTATAGTTGGCCACATCATCAACAAGAGCATAGGAGGAAGGAACATTCAAAACATTATCCAGGAGTCCCAAGTCTCCCTTAACTGCATTCCCCAATACAAGATCAACCACGTGTTCAGGGAAGCAAATAAGGTCGTTGACATCCTAGCCAACAAAGTTGTCAACCAATCCACTCTGTCTATCTGGGAAGAAGACTTCCCCCAGGATGTCATCACCATAGCCAATCAGGATGTGGAGAAAAGAATTGAAAGGTAGCTCTAGCTACCACGATGGTATTTTTCAATACCAAAGGTGTTCATTTTCAACACCACCTCTCCTCGGAAGATCAACAAAAAAGGTGGCTCTTACCACCATGAGGATGCTTCACCAACACCAAGGGTGTTTAATCTCAACACCATCAACCTTTGGAACTCCGCCACTCCCATAATTCTTCGGTGTGATGTCAGTACGGTTTTTTGCACAGGCATTATGGCTCGTTTCATTCACTCGTGCATCCCCTGTTGGCCCTCATATTCGAATTCCATCAGCTCGTGTTGCATCATTTTTACCTCTAGCCCTTCCATCGCCCACTTCACTCTTTCCTCCACTCCCCTCCATTTTGGCCCTATCATCACGAGCCATGCTTCTGCCGAAGTTTTCATTCCCATCCCCTTTTTTTGGATTGTCTTCCCATCCCCTTTATACAAAATCGTTCGTAATCGTCCACGATGATCCGAGCTAGCTTCGACTGAAAAACAGTAGAGTTCCTGCAATAAAATGCAAAATACAGAATACAGACAATAGTGCGAGGGAATAAGGAACTAATTCTGCAATGAAATTCGTCAACTAAGGGGTTTAGGGGGTTCAGGGGGATAAACTAGAAAAATACTAGTTTATATAGGCTTAGGAAGAGGTTTAGGAGGTTGGGGATCATCCCAATCTGGGAGATCTCCAACAGGGAAATCTCCAACTGCGCAGACGCGTTTCTGCCCAAGTTGGAGAGGTTGTTGAAATAGAAGCTAATTATGAAAATTTGGTTTTGGGACGAAATCATCTGGATGTTCTGTTCCAGACGAATTTTCCAAATCGGGGACGATTTCGTCTAATCTGCGACGATATCATCCAACGGTCAAAACAAATCCTAAAAATGGCACGAAAAACGGGGAAAGCGGGTAACAGGCGATTTAACGGGCAGTTTGGGGTTGAAATTCAAATTTTTATCTTTTATCTTTTTACTAAGGTTTTAACCGTGCCAATTTTAGGGTGCTACATTTTGCCCCTTCTTTAGCGAATTTTCCGAAGAAAATGCATTAAAGATGAGTTTTTTTTCGTTTTATGAGAAAGCAAAAATATACTCAATTTTTTAGACGATGATTCTTGGTCGAATCGTACGAATGCTGACTATGGTGCCCCCTCCGTGTTTTTACCCAAATCGGACGTTTGAGGTAAAAACGCGGAAAAGCAAAAAATTAAAAATGTTGATTTTTAAATAAAACTAAGAAAATAGGGTAAAACCCTAATTCATTTTTACTGTTCCAGAGCTCTGCAGAGAAAAAAAAATGGTGGAGACAGTGCACAGAGTGACAGAGGTCCGGCACGGGCTACGGGTAAGGATCTAATCCTAGTAGATTAGGTTTGTTTTAACTTTGTGCAAGTTTTTTGATTTAAATTTGATTGTTTGGGGCATCGCGATCGTTTTTAGGCCGTCGACGTCGTCGGGACAAAATCGTCCCGATTTCGTTGAAATCATCCCTAGATCATCGATTTCGTCTGAGGGTGAAATCGGTAAATTAGGGGCAATTTCGTCCAACAAGGGGCGATCCCCAAGTTGCGAAATTGGAGATGATTTCATCCTCACAAAGGACGATTTTGCCCAATTTGGGACGATATCATCCAATGGTGGACGATATCATCTTTAACTTGATTTAAAATGTGTTTAATTTGATTTGAATGATTGAGTTATTAATGATTTTGTTGTTTTATTGTTTATTTTGCAGAAAGGGTTACTAAAGAGCCAGGAATGGAAATACGACGGACTAAGAGATGACATAGCCGCGCTCGACCAGGCAGAGCGCGACCGACTAGCACAGGTCGGTCTACAACATGTACCGATTGACATGGGGCTACTGACAACCCTAGTAGAGAGGTGGTATCCGAGGTCATCCTGCTTCTGGTTACCGATAAGGGAGATGGCTCCCACTCTAGAGGACGTATGGAGGATCATGAGGATCCCCATACAGGGATGGCTGATGATGCCTACGACCAATCAGGGCCAGGCGATGATGAGGCTCATTGGAGACCCGAGCTTCACCCTGGAGAAGGGCGGGGTGAACATCGAGTCGCTACGGTAGATGCTTAGGGCATCTAGGTTGACTCGGGTTTTGGTAGGAGTGGTCGGTGGCTTACTGTTGTGCCACCAGAGCGGATGTAGACTACCGTGGGTGCTCTCAGACATAGTCTGCGACATGAGAGACCACAAGTACAAATTTGCATGGGGTAGCTTTGTACTTTGCCGCTTGTATAGGATCCTGCATGGGGTCGTATACAAGGGAGGTCAATGTCTGGTCTTGACATCACTGCTGCAGGTTTGGTGCTGGGAGCACATTGTGATGCGGAGGCCGATAGGGCTCCCATTGATAAGGGTTGACCAGGAGAGGCCCCGAGTTTTCTATTGGTGGCTACAAAGGGGGTCACAACGACGGATAGATCTGTCGATGTCACGAAGGTTGCTAGACGACCTCATCCCGGACCAGATCACCTGGAGGCCATGGCAAGAGCACCCCGGGTGGGCAGAGGATGGGAAGGAGCTGGCTCGCATCAGGCAAGTCTGCTAGCTGAGGATGGAGCGAGGGAGAGGTAGAGCTCCACCGCTATGATCGGGTACTATGGTAGTTCGGTCTACAGTAGGGGATCCCTTCTCTCAGGGATTACGAGTACTCCCGGACTATTTGAGATAGTACTACACTGAGCGGGGCTCTAGATATGTAGCGATTCTAGAGTCAAGATGTGGACGATGCCCCCATCCAACCAGTGGATGGTGATGATGCCGAGGTTGCGGATGGCTACGATGCCTGGTACGTAGGCATCCGCCCTCCTCGGATGACAAGGGCGCAGGGTCCAGTGCACGTTGTGGTGCGCCAGATGGGGAGGCAACGATAGGTTGCTATTGAGGCAGCACGAGGTCATGGGGGGAGAGAGCAGCGACGGTCCCCATAGGAGAGATGCCAGAGGATGGCACGGGCTCCACAGATGCCGCGAGAGACAGGGCGGAGGGAGGAGAGACTCCCTTCACAGTAGGGGGAGAGACCACCATCGCCTGATAAGGGCAAGGGTGTTGACATAGGGGAGAGCAGCGAGACGGTGGCTCTTTGGGCTGAGGCTGCCCACCTCCGAGCTCAGGTGTAGTCACTACAGGACGAGGCTACTCAGCTGAGGATGCAGGTACGAACACTGTAGGATGAGACTACACGGCTCAGGGCGTGGAGTGAAGGGGCGAGCAGGGATGAGCTAGGGTGGTCTATGATGCAGACCGCATTCTACCAGGGGGTATACTTCCAGCTGGTTCCAGAGGGCCATAGGGTACAACTGCCAGCCAACATTGCAAAACCAATCAGGATGGGATCGACGAGGACATCCTCCCGATCGACGACGAGGACCCGAGATATAGCCCGGACCTCTATGGGACCACCTCCTCCACGTCAGGGCGGGGGAGGAGATGAGGCTGAGAGCTCAAGAGCTTCTCGAGGCTAGGTGCTAGAGACTATAGATTTTGTATAGATTTTTGAGAGGATTGAGTATGCCAGGGTATAGATTGTGGCATACCAATCCAGTTTTGATATGATGTATATAATTTATATATATATATATATATGGTCTTGTTTCTGATGATATGACTTGTTCATATGTTTTTATGATGCTTTAATGTTTGAATTGTTTGCTTGTTTGATTGATGATTCATGTAATTATGTCGTTTGGAAATAGTATAATTTGATGTCATGTTGTGAAATTTAAATGAAATAATCTGATGTAAACAATTGGTTGTTGTGATGTGATTTGATGAAAAATAAAAAAGACTTCTAACAATAATTTCAAAGGACATTGTCGCTGTTATAGACCATTTCATGGAGTCGCCGCTCGCTCGGTCGTCAAGCTAATCCCAGTATAGAAATATTGTTAAAAGTAAAAGAGTGCTTAAGAGACTGTCTTAAGACTTTGTGTTGTGATGATAGAGAGAATGATGGTGTGATGATTTGTTTTCAGATTTTCATAAAAATAGTATGAATGAGATACTAAAAGAAATATGATTTTGCTAGGCATAAATTCCTAAGTGTGATAAAATTTTGAACAATTCCTTAGAAATTATACCATGGTTGTGAAATTGAATGTTGACATAATGACATGAAATAGAATAAGTGTTCGTTCGTTTGTAAAGCATAATTGTGTAACATAATGATGCAAGTCATATGAATTTTTTTTTAAAATAAATGGAAAATAAAATTAGAACAATGGTTTGCGCTAGGCATAGAATTAATAGGTATAGACTTATACCATCATCGCGAAATCCAAAGAAGAAAATAGATTTTTGGTTTTATTGCAAGATGAATTTTTGACTTTTGATAAACAGAAAAATAATAATATGAACATTTTGTTTGAAATCATTTTTGTGATTTTGTGAGAAAATTTATATAATTGCTTTTATACAAAACAAGAATTCTGAAATAAAAGGGTAAAATTATTCCGAAAAGAATTACAGAAACATTTTAAATTATCTCAAAGAGAAATGTAGATTTATAAGGGATCCTCATGTGCAAATGTGAGTTCATTACCGATCTTGATTTATCATAATGATACAAAATCTCTCAAATACAAATGTGTGTGCGATTGTATTGTTCATTCACCAATTTTGAGCAAGATAATGTGATACAAGTAATTTGCCTTAACCAAATGAATGTTCGTTGACCATGATTTATATGCATGTAACCGTACCAGACTACTATGTAAGTTAGGTTATCAAGAGCTATCTAATCCATAAGATGACATAGGTTTGTACAAAATAAGGTCGCTAATGTGACAGACATATCACCACGCTAGGAATTACCCAAGGCCAAGTGGGTTGGGCACAAACCACCTATTATGGGGCTTACCTCACAGTTTTCGAATAATTGAGAATTCCAGGGATTCAAGCTCATTCACCCTTCTTTTCTTTTCAAGGGGTAGGGAAAGGATTTTATTGCATTTTGCTTTTGCATTTCTCTTTTTCTTTTTTTGTACTTTTGTATTTTTGCTTGATATTTGAGAAAATACTGAAATATTGCTGTGATGATACAAAATAACCTTTTTCTTTTTCTCTTTTTCTTGAACTTTTCTTTTTCTTCCTATGCTAGGGATACTTGCTTGGATTAGCTGTAGAGCAAGGGATTTTTATTCTGGGTAGGGGTGAGCTTGTCCTTTTGTCAATTCTCAAAGATTCTAGACCATGTGCATGATAGGATAGCACGGGAAACTTTTCGCTCAAGAAACCATTTCTACTATGTAGCATCATATCGAATTTGCAATGAAATCATTTTAATGTGAAAAGATATACTTGGTTCAAGTAAATAACAAGATCAGTTCTCTATGCTCAAAACTTTATTTAATTCAACTGTGGACTTTGATATAAGAGAGATTAATAATCAAAAATAAAATCAAGATATTTATTCATGTGAATGTGAAAGTGCGAGATTCCAAATAAATGCTAATTTATCCAAAATAATTGAAAATATAACTGCAATACTACACGATTTGACAGGTACAAAAATAAAAGATGTTTTTGAAGATTTTGATGATTTTGATGTTTTTGATGTTTCTGATTTTAAGTTATGAATTGAAAGAAATACAAGGTGATTGTTTTTTTTGAAATGTTTTAAATAAGTGACTAAAATGAAATAATATGCAAAACAAATATATACAATGATGAAATGACCAAATTTTATGCATAGTAACGTTTAAGATGCATAATGTTCATAGGTTCTTTAAGTTCTTTACCATCTAAGGTAGATAATTTGTATGCTCTCGATCCAAATTTAGCAGTGATGACATATGGTCCAAGCCAGTTGGGCTCAAATTTACCTTTAAGGTTTTTAGTTGCATTAGTATTTTTTTGATTTTCTTTTAAGACAAGGTCGTCGATCTCAAAGGATCGGTGATGAACTTTCTTGAGATATGCTCTCTTAAGCTTGTTTTGGTAGGCACGAAGATGCTCCAAAGCATTGATGCGCTTTTCATCTAGAAGTTCTAGCTGACTAAATCTACCAGCAGGATATTCATCCCCTACTTTAGTATCTTGAAGTAGTAGAGCTAAAGAAGGAACTTCTAATTCAAAGGGAAAAACGGCTTCAACACCATAAACCAAGACAAAAGGTGAAGTTCCAATGGGGGTTCAAACACTAGTTCGATAGGCCCACAAAGCAGGATATAACTGAATGTGCCAATCTCGACCGGATTTATTGACCAATTTTTTGAGAATTTTGATTAAGGTTTTATTAGATGCTTCTGCTTGGCCATTACCCTGAGGATAATAGGGAGTGGACCAACGATGTTGAATTTTATATTTTTGACATAATTTTTTGACATCTTTATTTTTGAAACAAGTTCCATTATCTGAGATGAGATTGGCAAGAATTCCAAACCTACAAATAATTTGATTAAAAATAAACTTGGAAACTTGGGTTCCAGTGCAAGAAGCTAATGGCATAGCTTCAACCCACTTCGTGAAATACTTAGTGGCGGTTATGATGAATTTGTGTCCATCGGATGACACAGGGTTGATTTTTCCAATGATGTCTAAGCCCCATTTTGAAAAGGGCCAAGGAGATGAAATAACCTACAGTTCTTGTGCAGGCTCATGGACAAGGTCAGCGTGTTCCAGCACTTTTCGTAATGTCGCACATAATTATGTGCATCATTTTCCATGGTAGGCCAAAAATATCCTATCCGAAGGAGTTTCTTAGCAATGGCGCTACCACTAAAATGTCCCCCACAAGATCCATTGTGGGCTTCATTCAAAGCTGATCTAGATTCTTCTAGATTCAAACATCATAGTAAGATGCCTTCAAAAGATCTTATGTACAAGGTATTACCAATAATCACAAAGCGACTTGCTTGTCTACGTAATAACCTACGCTGGTTGCTAGTACAACCATCATGGAAGGTTCCTTTCTGCAAAAAATTAAATATATCAGTATACCATGGTTCAGGAGTTGTTTCATTGATGAGAAACACATCCAAAGGTTCTAAGCATGATTTTCTTGAAGTGGGTTCCTGGAGTCGACGAATAATTATGGTAGCATATTCATCGTCTAACTCCAAGGGTAAAAGAGATGCGGTTGCAGCCATAGCATCAGCCACACGATTGCTAGTTCGAGGAATAGCTTCCAAAGTAACTTGATCAAACAAGGATAATAATTGTAAAACATATGTTTTATATGGGCATAATTTATCATCTTTGGTCTGATAAACATCATTAATTTGATTTATGACAAGTTGAGAGTCACCAAAAACCAATAAATTTTTAATTTTCAATGCCAAGGCAGCTCGTAATCCAAGGATAAGAGCTTCATATTCAGTAGTGTTATTGGTGCAAGCAAATGTTAATTTAAAGGACAAAGGTATAAGATGTTTTTGTGGAGATATTAAAATAATACCCGCACCAACCCCACTCATGCATCGGGCTCCATCAAAGTATAGGGACCATTGCTCTGAATGGTCTGCCTCTAGTTTAAGGTATTCATCAGGAAACTCAATGATGAGGGGATGAGTAGATTCTAAGGGTGCAACAACTAATTGATATGCTATGATTTGACCCTTAACAAAATTTTTTCCTATGAACGTGAGTTCAAATTCGCTTAGCACAAGAACCCACTTGGCTGTGCGACCAAATAAATACGGTCGACTCATGAGATATCGCAAAGGGTCAAATTTGGCAATAACATACGTTTTCTGACTGAGCATATAATGTCGTAGTTTCTATGTAGAAAATACGATTGCTAGACATAACTTCTCTAATATGGTATAGCGAGTTTCATAATTGATTAAGGTTCTACTGATGTAATAATTAGCACGTTCTTTCTTCTCATCGTCAAGTTGAGCTAACATAGCTCCTAAGGCAAAATCAGAAGCAAAAATGTACAAGATAAAAGGATGATCAGATCTAGGTGGGGAAAGCACTGGTGGTTTAAGGAGATATTGCTTAAGGAGTCCAAATGCTTCTTGGCATTCTTCGTCCCAATGAAAAGAGATATCTTTCTTAAGAAGTTTAAGAAAGGGTCCAGTTTTGTTTGCCAACTTGTCGATGAAGCGGCGAATAGCTTGAAGCTTACCTTGTAAACTTCGTAATTTTGATATATTGGTGGGTGTGGGCATATCTATGATAGCCGTGATCTTGAGAGGGTCAATTTCAATGCCACGTAAAGAAACTATAACCCCTAATAATTTATCGGACTTAACTCCGAATATGCATTTGGCTAGATTTAGTCGGATAAGATATTCCCTTAACCGATCAAATACTTTTATTAAGTCATTTAAATGATCATCTTATTTGATGGAACGAGCTATAATATCATCTACATAATCATGTAGGATATCATGCATCATATCGTGAAAGATATAAGTCATAGCTCATTGATAGGTTGCACCTGCATTCTTTAAGCCAAATGACATCACTTTCCAACAAAAGGTTCCCCAAGGGGTGATAAATATTGTTTTAGCCTGGTCTTCAAGAGCTATCCTGATCTGATTATAACCATAAAATCCATCCATTAAGGATATCATTCTGCTCCCTGTAGTAAAGTCAATGATCTGATCCATTTTGGAAAAGGAAAATCGTCTTTAGGGCATGCAACATTAATATCTCTGAAGTCTGTGCAAACCCTAACTTTAGTGGCTTCTTTCTTAGTTACTGGAACTACATTTGAGATCCATTCAATATAATCAATGGCTTGTATAAAAATGACATTTAAGAGTTTTTCTAATTCCCCTTTGACTAGTAAGGCCACTTTAGGATGCATTTTTCTAAGTTTTTATTTAACAGGTTTAGCATCTGGATGGACTACTAGATGATGCATAACTACAGAAGGGTCCAAACCTGGCATGTCTTCATATGTCCAAGCAAAGACATCTTCATAGTTTTTAAGAAATGAAATGTATTTATCTTGTTTTTCTTGACTTAATTCTGATCCAATATTGATTATGTGAGGGTTATGTTCGGTTCCAATGTTAATTTTTATGACGTTTTCAACTTCCATATGTAAATCTCTCTCAAAATTAGGTGGGGCGGGTGAAACACCTGTTGAGTGAATATTTTGCCCTGTAACAAAATGATCACGCAACTAGAGTCTCAGACAGGAAACTCTTTCTTGCAAAGAAAATTTGTTATTTTTAATTTCTCCAAGGTTCTTGTGAACAAACATTCATATGCATATAACCAATTAAGACCTAATGCAAATAAATGAATGTATCCTAGAATAACTCAAATCCTGCAAGTAACTGTTAACAAGGGGCCTTTAATGATTCACAACAAACTTTGTAACCCTAATCTGTTAAAATAACCAACCGCGTAAAAGAAAAAGAAAGAAACAAAAATCCCTTTTTTCTTTTATGCTCTTGAAATTAATGAAACCCTCCCGAAAATAAATTAGTAACCTCTTTTATCTTTTGGCTTAAAGAAATATTTTAAATGAGAAAATGCGTGGTATAGGCCACTTCATTTTAAGCTCCGTGCCTTTAACATGAGGTTCATTTTATCGTTAACTGGTTCATTTTATCTTTTATTTAACTGTTCTGCTATTTCTATGTTAGCTTTTGGAGTTAGTAAAATTGAAAACGTATTCTGGAATGCACCGTAATCCGAAATGCCAATATTTGCATAAACAATGTGAAAATAAAATTAGATCCTAAAACAGATAGATTCTTTATGAGAATCACTGGAAAAACTCGAAACAAGACGTTAATTTGGTTAGCAATCTCCTCCCCGCAAAACCCCAAGTTATGAGATGAAGCTCTAAAACAACCCGACCTAACGGACCCGCAATAAAACACAATCGAATCAGATCAGATGCAAGACTCTAAGGAAATAAATAATTGCAACATTCTATCATTCACCTATCGTAACCCACATTATGGTGTAAACGAATAGATACAAGAAAGAATAATGCAAGGGAAAAATCTACAGAAATAATAGTAGTCTTAGCCTTCAATCTCCTTTTGGTTTCACACACAAAAGTTACTCTTGCCAAATAAACTCCTTTTTATTCACAAAAATAATGCTTTTCTTCTTACAATTTCCAGCCCTTGTATCTACATTCGCTTCTGCTTTTAAACTTTCGTTGCGGCTCTTGGTTTCCCTCTCGTGACGCTTCGTTTCACTTCCCATATCGCTTCGTTTCATTTTCCCGCTTCTTTGGTGTTTTGACCTTTTGCTCGAGCCCGAAACGTTTGGTCTTCTCTCGCTAACTGTAACTGTCGATCTGAAGCGTTATCATGACCCTCATGCCTTTGTGCCACGTGTTCAACGCTTTTCTGCACGTTCTGTAATGGCCCCATGTAAATCGTGACATTTTTATGCATGCAGCTTTGCTTCCTTGCTTTCACCGTGAAAACGTGACATGTCGCGATATCGCGACATTTTCCTGCCAATAACCCTATCCGCTTTCATGCACAGCGAAAATGAGACATGTCGCGATATCGTGACGTTTTTCTGTCAGCAGCATTTCTTGCGCTTCATGCACAGTGAAAATCCGACATGTCGCGATTTCGCTACAAGTTTTCCGCACTTAGTCTCTTTTCAATAAAGTGTCACGAAATCGCTACCATTTTTTGCCCTCTGCATGGTCTTCACTTTCTGTCATGATTTCGCGACGTCTTTGTCTCGTCGGAACGTTTCCTCAAAAGTTGCACGCGATATCGCTACGCCTTCAAATCGCTACTCTTTACCACTTAGCCTTTTAACCATCCTCACGCCATTTTGCGCGACGCCTTTCGACTTATGCGCTTTGTGCGTCCTCATCGCATTTCGCTACACTGGCCTTATCGCCTTTGGCTCGTTTTGTCGTGATTTCACGACCATTTTATATTTTATGCCTTTCGCCCTTTGCAAGCCGCAAAATCAAACACGTCACGATTTCGTGACTTCCCCCACCTCCTTGATCGCGTTGACCACATTTTGCGACATGTCACGATTTCGCTACGCTTCTCTTCTCTTTCTGTCTTGAGCCATGATTTTGCGACATGTCACGATTTCGCTACAATTTTCCATTCTTTTTCTCCCCTCTTTGCCGCGACGGAGCAACATGTCACGATATCGCGACACTTTTTCTTTTTTGCCGCGACGGAGCAACATGTCGCGATATCGCGACACTTTTTCATTTTTGCAGCGACGGAGCGACATGTCGCGATATCGCGACAACTTTTGGCCGCGACAGAGCGACATGTCGCGATATCGCGACAACTTTTTTCCTTAGTGAAATTTTTGCCTTTTTCTTTGATTTTCTTAGCATCTGGGTCACTGTTTTCTTCTTTGAAAGCATGCAAAAAGGTGGGCCCCCAATTTTGGGGTGTGTTGTGGATTAGCCACAACAAATGGCGACTTTGCTATCAAATGCTCCAGAGCATTTTGGTGAGAACCCAACCTGAAATATACAAGCTTAGATACAGGCGTCAAGACATAAAAGATAAACAAATACCGACAGATTAGAAGTACATGAAACATCATAATCATTAGTATTAGCTCGGTGTGTGCTATTTGTTTTCATTCCATATCGCTTGAACTTGATCAACATTCCATTGTCAGTTTTACATGCATGCATATGTGAGACTCTGAATGATTTGTGTAACCTAATAAATATGCTTAGAGATTTTGCTTTTACAAATGCATAGACCTTCTAATATCATACACAAATATTCAAGATTATCAAACCCTCTTAGGATCAACCATGTGTATAATGAATTGTTTTATTAGATCCCAAAGTTGGTTATGAGTCACTACTATCTTGAACCCATGTGTAAGTGAAAGTGAAATCATAGCTTTGGGAAATCGGACTCCCAACCTAATCGAGATGAGAGTTTAACCCTATTCTTACTACTATTTGGAATTCATTACCTCACTTTGAGCAAAATAATTTAACCAATTATGGAAGAAATGGTCATGCTAGTCTAACCCTTTGAACAATCAATGGTCTTGTTTTTTTAGACAAGACATGCCGTCATGCATGGGCATACCTAACCCCATAATCCATGACTTAACTTCATTTCTTTGGACCTTGGGGATGACTACCCATCCTTTGCAGAGGACAAGTAGTACGATCCTTCCAATCCAATATAAAGATGAGATGGGAAAAATTAATTTTTACTTCTTGGATCTTGGGGATGACTACCCATCCTTGCTAGGGACATGTAGTACGATCCTTCCAATCCAAGCTTTAGATGAAAATGGAGAATATTAATTTTATTGCTTGGACCTTGGGGATGACTACCCATCCTTTGCAGAGGACAAGTAGTACGATCCTTCCAATCCAAGCTTTATCATGAAATGAGACATAGGAGCTTTGGGGAATCGGATTCTCAACCTAGGCGAGATGAGAATTATGCCCTATCCTTACTACTCCATGTAGGTCAAATCAAAGTTTTGGGGAGTTGGATCCTCAACCTAAGTTCGATGAGGACTTAACCCTATCCTTACTACTCTGATTTTAGGCTTTAAGCTTTATGGAAGTGGTAAAAACCACTGTTTTAAGGATCATGTTGCATAATAGGATAGACATGAAATACTTCTTTCGCTTGACCTTTTCTTCCAAGCAAGGTTTTGATCATTTTGCTCAAGATCCTTTTTAATGTGTATAAAATGTGCTTGGTTCTAGATATCTCGGGGCTCAGTTTCCAACCTTAGGATTTTATTTATTTATTTATGTTATAGCATAACCCTAAGAGGATTTGACACACTTTAATGATTTGTATCTGAAATGCATATGCAACTAAGATGGCATGTATATGCAAAGTGAGATGTAATATGAATGCATTGCCCTTTGAATTGCAGATGAAGTATTGCCATAATTTGTAAAACTGACTACTTCATGCATCACAAGCTTCAAACGATATTATTTAACTGTTTGTGTTACATGCGGAGCTTTTACAACATAATTCCAATGTTTCATATTTTCCCGATCTTAGGCATGAGTTAACATTTCAAACTTTTATTTTTATTTTTATTTTTTTAAAATAAAACATGTCAAATAAACACACCACCTAAACGTCCAACCTGCACACACAAAAGAAACAAAGCACGACATCATTACATATAATACAAAACCTAAACATGTCAAACAAACACACAACTTAAATATCAAATCTGCACACACAAAAGAAACAAAGCATGGCATAATTACATATAATACAAAACCCAGCCGCTTCAAGCCTGGAAATAGTGTTTCAAGTGCAACCCATTGACAGGTAATGCCAAATCCTTTCCATCCAAGGTTTTTAGTCTAAAACTGTTTTCCCCTAGGACTTCTGAAATCTGGTAAGGACCCAACCATAAGTAGTCAAACTTATCATGATCCCCTTTCTTCTCATGTCTTTTATCCCATAACAACACTAGATCTGATATTTTAAAAGCCTTGGCTCTAGACTTTTTGTCAAACCATATTTTTACTACATCCTGGTGTTTACTAAAATGAAGCATAGCCTCATCCCTTTTTTCATCCAGATGCATTAATTGTGTTAGTCTAGACTCAAGTTTATCATCAGTTCCAAAATAATCTTTCATGAAATGCGAGTGTTTGTAACTTGAGATTTGTAGGAAAAATGGGATCTTGTCCATAAACCAGATGGTAAGGAGATGTTCCTATTGATTCTTTGACTCGATTCTCGTCAGCCCAAAGAGCCAACTTAAGTTTGTTATGCCAATCTCTAGGATTTCTTTCCAACAATTTTTTTATGACGCATAACAAATTCTTGTTAGAAGATTCAGCCAATCCATTGCCTTGCGGATAATAATTGGAAGAGAATTTTAAACTCACACTGTTGTCAAATGCCCAATTAGCAAATTCCAAAGAGGAAAAAGCTGAACCATTATCACTTACAATGGAGTTAGGCATCCCAAACCGAGTGACAATATTATCCTCTAAGAATTTAATAACAACCTCCGAAGTAGCATTCTTTGTGGGGATAGCTTCATCCACCTTGTGCAATAATCCGTAGTCGTCGTAATGTATTTGTGGGAATCGGATGAATTGGGACCGATAATCCCAACAAAATCTAGGCCCCATTGCGCAAAAGGTCTAGACTCAATTACGGATTGTAATGGCATGGAAGCACCCCTGTCTCTATTGGCTGCAGTTTGACATGTATGACATGACCTCACATGAGTATGGGCATCTTTGAACAGTCGAGGCCAATAATAACCGGCTCTAAGGATTTGATGGGTCGTGGCATTAGCGGACCCATGTCCTGTCCCATGTTTACCATGAAATTCCTCGAGTATTTGCACTCGCCTCTTTTTGATCAACACAACGAAGGTAAATACCTTCATGGTTTTTCTTGTATAACGTGCCGGATCTAATTAGGAAATTAGCAGACTTCAAGCGCAAGGCTCTTCGTTGAGTAGAATTCAAATGCGGTGGACATTTACCATTTAGTAGAAAATACACCACATCTCGCATACCACTCATCTTTGGTTATATCTCGCGATTTCATAATGTTGACATGAAATTGCGAGATCCTTTTTTTGCTATAGCCTTAACCAACCCTTGTCCCCGCACTATCTTCATGGATTGAATCTCAAGATCAAACTCTTGCAAAGTTGAAATCCACTTACCTCGTCTTTCACCTAATTCATTCTGTATAAACATGGCTTTGACTCCAGGATCCGGGACTATAGCAAACACCCTACCGTGGACTATATAATGCCTAAATTTTTTAACGGTCTTGACTAGAGCATACATTTGCTTGTCCAAGATGGAGTATCTCAGCTTTCGCATCTTTGAGAGGACTACTCAGGAAGGCAATAGGATTTTCAATGTTGCCTTCACTCTTCTCAGTTAAAACACTCGCAAAGGAGTGATCTCGAAGCAAATGTGTAAATATAGAAAGGCTTCGTATAATCGGGACTCACTAAAATCGGGGCTTTAGAAATCGCGTCCTTGATATTTTTGAAGGCATCTCTATTTTCATTCGTCCACTTGATTTGGACCTCTTTCTTTAACATGTCGTTCAAAGGCTTTGCTATTTCTGCAAAATCTGCAATAAATTTTTTGACGAAATTGATCTTCCCAAAAAATGATCTCAACCCCTTTTTGCTGTTGGGACAAGGAATCTGTTGTATGGCCTCTATTCTTTCAGTGTCAATGGAAATTCCATCCTTAGATATTACATGTCCCAATAACTTTCCTTTCGTTACCCCAAAAATGCACTTCTTTGGGTTGAGAGAAATGCCATGTTCCCTGCATCTTTGAAAGACTTTCTTTAGATCCCTGACGTGGTTTTCCCTGTTCTTAGAAAAGACAGGAATGTCATCTACATAGATGATAATGCACTTACCTATGAGCCCCTTAAAAGCAAAGTCCATAGCTCGTTGGAATGTGGCACCTGCGTTCAATAGTCCGAAAGGCATTCTCCTGTATGCAAAGGTGCCCCACTTTGTGGTGAAGGCAGTTTTCATCCTATCACTAGGATGGATAAGGACCTGATTATATCCCGAATAACCATCCAGGAATGACATCATCTCCGACCCATTTACCTTTTGAAGTATTTCATCAATGGTGGGTAACGGGTAATTGTCCTTTTGTGAGGCTTTATTAAGATTTCTAAAATCGATACATAACCTTATTTCTCCACTCTTTTTCCTCACGGGGACCAGGTTAGCAACCCATGTGGAATGCCTAACAGGAAAGATGATTTTAGCTTCTAATAGTCACTTTACCTCTTTCTCTATCAAGGGTTCTAATAATGGATTGACTGGCCTTTGTCTCTGCCTGAAGGGTTTGGAGTCTGGCTTCAAAGGAATCGTATGCGTTATGACATTCTGATCATAGGTTTTCAGCTCCTTATAACTCCAAGCTATGCAGTCTATGTATTCCTTTAATGTATTGGCAATGGAATCCTTCTCCTGTTTGGTACATGCTTTTGCTATGAATACTTCTCGAGGGCTTTCTGCACTTCCAATATTAACCAAGTCACAGGCTTCTCTAGGAGGTGGAACCTTTCTACCTTCTTTTGGTTGGTATCCGATATCGAAAGTTTTTTCTAATGAAGCCATCTCATCTGGCATCTTATTACATTTTCCAATAATCTTTTCTTCCAAATCTGCCTCCTCTAGATCCCTCTCATCTTCATCTATAACCTGCTTTTCAAATATACCAGAATTAGTGACAAAATGGAATATGTGCCTGTCACTATCAAACACTTGGAAATTCGTGACATTATCTCGGTATCGAGGGACAAGGGACCAGCTTTATGGAGAATTTCTTGCATTTCTTATGGTCCACTCGGTTTCAACATACTCGCAGCCTACGGCTAGAGAGTCTGCCAGACGATTGCCTTTTCTAGAGATCAGAGATATGTTAAAAGCATCAAACTCATCTATTAAATCTCTAACCCTGGTTCGGTAAAGTCTGAGCCGCTTGTTCTTACATACGTATTGTCCCTTCACTTGTTTTACCACTAGTTTCGAATCACCAAGGACCTTGATACACTTAACTTTCTTTCGAAGGGCCAATTGAAGTCCGAGAATCAAGGCCTCATATTCTCCCATATTGTTGGTGGCAGGGAACTGTAGTCTATATGCAACGAACATAGGCTCTCTCGTCCGAACATGATAATTCAATACCGGCTCCTCGCCCCTTGTCTGGACTTGGATCCATCAAATCTTAAAGTCCAAATGTCCTGATGTCCTTCAAGTAACGTTGCATCCAATCCTTTCATTTTGGGAATTTTTAGGTGTTTCTATGTCCAAACAATATGCTCCCAATTCCGCTTCAATGTATTGGATCTCATTTGGTTTGTTGTATTCTGTGATCATCTCCTTGAGCCTAGGTTCACTATCAATCCGAATTTGGTTGGCCACTCCCCTCCAAGGCAACCACATATGTGAAGAATCTGTCACAATGTAACCGTTTAGGTTTTTACTCCAATCTCTTCCCAACACCATGCCATATTTGATAGGAATGTCGAGCACCAATATGTCTATGTGATGTTGAACCCTAGGTTCTGAATTGACTTGAATAAGAACATCACCCAATTCTCCCACTGCCTCCATGGTTGATCTATCCAGCTGCACCACCCTTCTTCTAGAAGGTTTTGGTGTAAGTCCCAATTTTTTACAGATTTCTAGGGGCATAATGGTAGCCGAGGCCCCTGAATCTATTAAGCAATTGTGCAGATTTTTACCTGCAATTCTAATGGTTATCAAAAAAGGAGGTATATCTCGTTTTTCCTTTTTCAAAACCAATCGGGACTCAACACTTTTAGCTTCATGAACTTGGGCAGGTGGATCTAAACTTTTTGGTGGACTTACTTCTTGGCCTAATAATCGGGACATATCATACATTGAGACATTGGCCTTAGTTTTCTTCATGTCTTCTACCAAGTCATAAGTGGGTTTTTCTGAATTTGACATGTTTTGCACCATCTTAGACTTTTCCACCATGGATGGAGGAGAGGGATTGACATCTCCTTTGAAATCAGGAGGGAGTAATTGGTTGTTTGGAGGAGTAGAGGAAGTTTTGGGCTCCTTAGAACTCCTAGTGTAATACTTGTGATTTCCTTTCCCAAAACGTTTGTTGGCATGAACTTCCAATGTTTCTTCATCTTCGTTTCCAAAAAATTCCACATCCTCCTCTTCTTCACTTTCTTGGGAATGTATAACCTCAGTCAATATAGACTCATGCTTCCCGTGGCCACAATGCATGCAATCGTTGTCACAAGGTCCCGATTCTCCAAAATCTTCCGAGACATCTGCTCGATTGGCTACGGGATTGGGTACTCGCCCATTATTCGGCTGCGTGTTGTATGTTCCTTTTCCTCTATGGTTATGAGGTCGGTTATGACCCATGGCTTGGTCCACCTTTTTATTGACATTTCCCACCGTAACCAAAACTTTGGCCAAGGTTTCCTTCATGTTTTCTATGGCGGATTCGGACCCTTGTGGTTGGGGCATGGTAATTTCGGGTCCAGTTGTGTTTGCTGCATTAGCCACCTCTGGAATAGGTACAATGGCTTGGGTCTCGGGCAGTTGGATTCCATCCTGGATTCACACTTTGAATCGGAGTGATTGTTGGATAAGTCGTTGGGCTTGGTGTGCTAATCGGAGCAAACCCCGGCATGGTCAACAAATTATCGCCCATGCCGAACCCAGTGAAAACCCATCGGGCTATTTTGAATTAATCCTCGTGTTTGAACGGAGGCATTAGGATAACTTGGAAATGACGCCACTTGGGTGGGTTTTTGGAAATTGTTCATCATAGGAACCTATGGTGCCATTAACTGGTTCATCATGGCAAATTGACTGTATGGACCATATTGTCCCATCCTAGTCAATTGAGACAATCCTGCTCCCGGTAAGTTCATTTGTTGTTCGAGAGTCATTGTCTCTGCATAGGCTAAAGGAAGCATCGTAACCTCGAGGATTCCTTCTAGTCAACAAAGACGTTAAAGGATCTAAGGCTCCAAAATATAATTGCAAGGCGACCGCAGGATCTACCGCAAAGTGACGAGTCAGATTCGTGTATAGTTTTTGGAACCTCTGATTGAATGTTCGTATGGGCTCATTGGGTAATATTTTGCATGATACGAACAAATTGTAGATTATGGAGGGATCCAATAACATTCTAAATTGGCTAATGAAGGCGGTTTCTAATTGGGCCCATGAAGTGATGGACCCTGCTGGAAGATTCCGATACCATTCATTGGCCGTGGGGTCTAGACTAGCAGGGAAAACTCGGCAAGCAACATCCTCGTGAGTAACCCCTTGCCTAAACATGTAATCCTTGTAGATTTGGACATGATCTTCTATTGTTGTGGGACCATCGTGCATGAATTTGGGTAATCCCCTTTCAATGTTTCTAGGCAAGTCATGGACTGCCCCAGGAATATCCAAGGGGGAACTTTGCGCACCATACCAAAGGGCAGGTGGTTGTTGTTGTTGTTGTTGGGCCATGTTGTTCAAAGGTGTTAACCCTGTGGGAACAATGGAAACGCTTGGAACTGTGGAGACAGATACACCTGGTGTTGCTGTCGCACTTGAAATTAAGGGCTCAGGCCTGCTAGACGTACTTGAGTCTAAAGAAATCCCTAACTCAAGTATACTGGGTGGTATTTCGATCTCTAATGTTTTGTTTTTCGGCTTCCTAGCAGTGGGAGAAAGGCTTTGGAAAATAGTTTCCCCGTGGTCTTGGACCTAGTAGCTATGTACTCAAAGTTGGGCCAACTTGAAAACTCTAGAACTCTAAAAGACTTCTCTCAACTTACTTGCAAAATACAGTATCTAAATGTTATACCCGCAAGCACAATAGGTGGAAACAAAACTACCCACGTTAATTGTTAGAACAAATCATAATCACAAAGCAATAAAGAAGGCCCTCCTTCTAGCGCCAAAATGTTGAGTGAATATTTTGCCCCATAACAAAATGATCACGCAACTAGAGTCTCAGACAGAAACTCTTTCTTGCAAAGAAAATTTGTTATTTTTAATTTCTCCAAGGTTCTTGTGAACAAACATTCATATGCATATAACCAATTAAGACCTAATGCAAATAAATGAATGTATCCTAGAATAACTTAAATCCTGCAAGTAACTGTTAACAAGGGGCCTTTAATGATTCACAACAAACTTTGTAACCCTAATCTATTAAAATAACCAACCGCGTAAAAAAAAAGAAAGAAAAAAAATCCCTTTCTTCTTTTATGCTCTTGAAATTAATGAAACCCTCCCGAAAATAAATTAGTAACCTCTTTTATCTTTTGGCTTAAAGAAAGATTTTAAATGAGAAAATGCGTGGTATAGGCCACTTCATTTTAAGCTCCGTGCCTTTAACATGAGGTTCATTTTATCGTTAATTGGTTCATTTTATCTTTTATTTAACTGTTCTGCTATTTCTATGTTAGCTTTTGGAGTTAGTAAAATTGAAAACGTATTCTGGAATGCACCAGAATCCGAAATGCCAATCTTTGAATAAAAATGTGAAAATAAAATTAGAACCTAAAACAGAAAGATTCTTTATGAGAATCAGCTAGAAAAACTGAAACAGGACGTTAATTTGGTTAGCAATCTCCTCCCTGCAAAACCCCAAGTTATGAGATGAAGCTCTAAAACAACCTGACCTAACAGACCTGCAATAAAACACAATCGAATCAGATCAGATGCAAGACTCTAAGGAAATAAATAATTGCAACATTCTATCATTCACCTATCGTAACCCACATTATGGTGTAAACGAATAGATACAAGAAAGAATAATGCAAGGGAAAAATCTACAGAAATAACAATAGTCTTAGCCTTCAATCTCCTTTTGGTTTCACACACAAAAGTTACTCTTGCCAAATAAACTCTTTTTATTCACAAAAATAATGCTTTTCTTCTTACAATTTCCAGCCCTTGTATCTACATTCGCTTCTCGCTTTTAAACTTTCGTTGCGGCTCTTGGTTTCGCTCTCGCGACGCTTCGTTTCACTTCCCATATCGCTTCGTTTCATTTTCCCGCTTCTTTGGTGTTTTGACCTTTTGCTCAAGCCCGAAACGCTTGGTCTTCTCTGCAAAACTGTAACTGTCGATCTGAAGCGTTATCATGACCCTCATGCCTTTGTGCCACGTGTTCAATGCTTTTCTGCACGTTCTGTAATGGCCCCATGTAAATCATGACGTTTTTATGCATGCAGCTTTGCTTCCTTGCTTTCACCGCGAAAACGCGACATGTCGCGATATCGCGACATTTTCCTGCCAATAACCCTATCCGCTTTCATGCACAATGAAAATGAGACATGTCGCGATATCGCGACGTTTTTCTATCAGCAGCCTTTCTTGCGCTTTATGCACAGCGAAAATCCGACATGTCGCGATTTCGCTACAAGTTTTCCGCACTTAGTCTCTTTTCAATAAAGTGTCGCGAAATCGCTACCATTTTCTCGCCCTCTCGCATGGTCTTCACTTTCTCGTCATGACTTCGCGACGTCTTTGTCTGGTCGGAACGTTTCCTCAAAAGTTGCGCGATATCGCTATGCCTTTATGCCTTAGACTCTTTTCATTCACCCGCGATTCGCACGCCTTTGCTTTGTTTGGCCTCATTTTCCGATCGTAGCGAAATCGCTACCATTTTACCACTTAGGCCTTTTAATCCACCCATGTCGGGAAAACGTGACGCGTCACGATTTCGTGACGCCTTTCGCCTTATGCGCTTTGGCTCGGTTCTCGTCGTGATTTCGCTACACTGCTGGGCCTTATCGCCTTTGGCTCGGTTTTGTCACGATTTCGTGACCATTTTATATTTTATGCCTTCTGCCCATTTGCAAGCCACGAAAATCAAACACGTCGCGATTTCGCGACGGTTCCGCCCACCTGCTGTCGTTGACTGCGTTGACCGTGATTTTGCGACATGTCGCGATTTCGCTACGCTTTCTGCTTCGTGCCTCGTTTGACTGTCTTGACCGCGATTTTGCGACATGTCACGATTTCGCTACAATTTTCCATTCTGCCTTTCTCTCTCCTCTCTGGGCCGCGACGGAGCAACATGTCGCGATATCGCGACACTTTTTCTTTCCCGGCCTGTCTTCCCCTTTTCATTTTTGACGGAGCAACATGTCGCGATATCGCGACACTTTTTCATTTTTGCCAACGACGGAGCGACATGTCGCGATATCGCGACACTTTTTGGCCGCGACAGAGCGACATGTCGCGATATCGCGACAACTTTTCTCCTTAGTGAAATTTTTGCCTTTTTCTTTGATTTTCTTAGCATCTGGGTCACTGTTTTCTTCTTTGAAAGCATGCAAAAAGGTGGGCCCCCAATTTTGGGGTGTGTTGTGGATTAGCCACAACAACACCCAATTCTTGTAATTCTTCCAAGGTAACCGGAAAAACCCACCGAGGGAACAAAAACCACCAACTCGAGAGAGCCACAAAAAAAACAAAAAACAACCTCAAAGGGAAACATCATGAAAGAATCTCCCCCAACTCACGCGGATTTGGCAATCATTTCGGGGTAAGCTATGGATAGCATATTGCAGGTAAAGGAATTATTCTTTGCACGCAAAGAATCTTGTTTATCTAGATAATCTTGGTAACATACGAGATGGTCATTAACCTCAAATGGAAAGGGCTGACCTTTACTAGAAAATAGGCCCACACCATAGCGGGCAGACCACGGTTCTACCTCAAAAGGTTCTTTCATACCATTTTGGAAAGGTCCCAAACCTTTCCCTTTATATCCCAATTTAAGCATTATGGGCTTAGCTTTAATATACTCATTAGAAAAATAGCATCTAGCATATCCATCACAATGTGTCTTAATGTTTTTGGGTATTCTTCCCCAATCATATCCTTTATAAATAAAAGCACAACTCCCGACTTGGTAGATACTTCCCATAGGTTGTGGGAGGCCCAAGGTACGAGGAGAGGGTGGGAGTTTATTTAAAATGAGGGAAGTTTGCATGGCAGTGTTGGCTTCTTTTGATATAAGAATTTTAGATAAATCGGGTAAGAGCTCATCAGTGAGAGCATAAGAGGTAGAAGGAACATTTCCTACATCGTCGGATGTGGAAAGGATGCCTGTAGTGGATGTAGATGTTATAGGGATATTGATGGGTGAGTCTATAGGTATGGAAGATATAGGAGTAAAACAAGAAGCATTGGTTGTAATTTTAGGATCTTTTCGAGGTCCTAATGTGGTTTGTTCAGAAGATGGTTGAGCTATATGTATAGGTGTAGTTGAAAGAGTAGATGATGTTATGGGTGTTTGTTTCACACGTTTGGGCAGATGATGAGAATTAGGATGTGTGGATGACAAGGCAGGGCAAAATTGAACTCCAACAGATTCTGCCAAAGCACACATATCAAAGGGTCTAGGATCACCATGAATGGTAACCAACTGGTTTTTAAATTCGAACTTAACACACTGATGTAAAGTGGATGGAACCGCTCGCATCGCGTTGATCCAAGGGCGACCCAAAAGTATATTGTACGATGCAGGGCAATGTACAATAAACACAATCGTATCTAGGGTTCTAGGACCAACTTGCAAGGGTATAGTAATGACTCCACACGTCTCTTGTGTCTCATCATTGAAGGCTTTTATAATCATATCAGTTCTTTTCATTTCATCACTTCTAAACCCAAATCTTTGGTAGAAGTCAAAAGTGCATATGTTTAAAGATGAACCATTATCAATCAAGACTCGTTTAATGACTACATCCCCAATTAGGGCAGTAATATATAAGGGGTTATCCTTATGTAAGCTATGTTGTGGGATATCTCTATCTAAAAAATCAATAATATCAACTTCTCGAGTTATGATAGTATTGGACATGGCTTCAGGTTGAATATTTTGTGGTATCATCATTTGGCTTAATGTGAGCATTAATTCATCCCTATGGGTAGGAGAAGATCTTAATAGGTCCAAAAGAGAAATTCTAGCTGTAGTATTGGATAATTGTTCATTAATATTATAAGGAGGCTTAGGTTGCCCATTAGGCGCATAATTCCCTTTATTGGGATTTTTCAAAACAAATGGAGCTGATCCATCATTCTGAGTTTGATCCTATTGAGAGTTTTGAGCCTATTGTCTGGTAATGGCTCCGATGGTTCCTACAATATTATTTTGCAAGTGATGAATAGGTCTTGGTCTAGCATTTATGGCTTGTTCATTAGAAAGTATTTGGTGAGAAGATGGTCTAGTAGTGACTCTTCTAGGAAATGGTTCTTCTGGAACCATAGAACTTGTGATAGGTTGAATAGGATCTGATTCATCTTCGGAACTATTCGATTGATTTGAGGTGATTTCCATGTCACTTTCAGTCTCATATTCAGTGTCACTAAGATCAAGTATCCGAATATTATGTAGAGGTCTGGTCGTAACTATGGATAAAGTTGTGTCAAATATTTGAGGATCATGAACAGGTAATTGTCCACTAATAGTCCCTACATATCGGGTAGGAGGGGGAACATTATGATGCTCAATTTGATTAGCCACCTCTTTACCATGCTTTGGTAGAGGATGTTGAAATATGTCCAATGATTGATTGGCATTCTGATTCTGATTTTGGGGAATATTATTTTGAACATTATTACCGGGATTTTGTTTAGGTTGAAAGTCTTGCACCTCCATCTCATTATTATCAATCAAATCTTGTATTTTATGTTTTAATATTTTACAAGAGTTGGTAGCGTGTCCAAGTCCTCTATGAAAATCACAATGTAAATCAGCTTTGTATCCGGGTATGGTTGGATCAGGTTCCCGGATAGTTGGTAATTGGATCAAACCTCATGCTAGTAATTGCGGGAGAATGGTTGATAAAGGTTGATTTAACCTAGTAAATTCTTGAGGTGGTTTATCAGGAGGTTTCAATATAAACTTCTCTATTGTTTTCATAGTATTAACATTGGCAATGTTTTTGCTATCAGTGACTCCATCACCCACAACTTGTTTATTTTTATATTGATTTCTCGGATGTTTTCTCATCATCTTTCTTTTTGAGCTGACCTCTTCTAATGAGAGAATCTTCCACCCTTTGAGCTAAGTCTATAGCTTGATCGAAGGTGGTCAAGGTAGCAGTTGATAATTCATAGGATAGTTGTTCTTGTAAATTATTGATAAAAATATCCAACATTTCTCGATAAGGTAACACAAAGTGTAATTTTCCTATCAACTGCCTCCATCAAGCTAAGAAGTCAGAAAAACACTCATCTTTATCTTGTTTTAGGTTGTACAAATCTTTAATAGTTACATGCCTTTCGATATAGGCACTAAATTGATGCACAAAAGCCTCAGCGATCTCTTCAAAATTTCTCAAAGAATGAGTGGGTAGTTGATAATACCACTCCAATGCCATCCCCCCTAAACTTTTTGGGAACATTTTTAGTAATAGCAAGTCATCATGTGATATGTCATGACATGCTATCCTAAAAATATGAAGATGCTCTATGGGATCTTCGGTTCCTTTATATATAGGTAGGACAGACATAGGAAAGTGTTTGGGATATGGTTGTTGACTACACATCTCTCGATAATTGTATGAGGGACGGTAGGGATCTATCTGGTCCATGCGAGAGACTAACCATTTCACCATGGATTCCAGATTACCAGTTTGTCCACCATATTGGTTTGGTGGTACATGAATATGGGACTTGTGAGTGTAGGAAGGCAAGACATAAGGATTAGATGCTATATTGCTGTTATGCAAATGATTGGTAGGAAGAGTATTATGAAGAATATTTTTTGTAGTATTATGTTGTATCCCAGATTGTTGGAAATTGGTATTTGGTTTTGTTTTAGGATTTTGTTGATTTGAGGTATATTGATCAATAGCTTGGCAAAATAAAGTAGTGAATGAAGGTTTCTTTTGTGTGGGAATAACCCTTGGCTTGGTAATAGGCACTCTAGGTGGTTGGGTAACCTGTTGTTGTTGCATGTTCTAGATTATAGTAGCCATGTCCAAATTGGATGGTCCAACTTGATCACTCTCTTGATCAAAAAAGGACAAAGGATTAGTGCGTGTGTGATATATATCTTCTAGGGTTGCTTGAGTGTCACTAATTTGATCTTTATCCATATGAACTGCTCTATTAAGAGTGCCAATATTAGTATTGAGGAATTTCCAAAAATGTTCAATGTTCTCAAAAGTAACAACTCCTTCTGGAGTTATTTTAGGAGAGCAAATCTGTGACATCGGCAAATAAATACTAATATTGGCACTCTTAATAGAGCAGTTCATATGGATAAAGATCAAATCTTTATTATCAATCAAATCTTGTATTTTATGTTTTAATCTTTTACAAGAGTTGGTAGCGTGTCCAGGTCCTCTATGAAAATCACAATGTAAATCAGCTCTGTATTTGGGTATGTTTGGATCAGGTTCTCGGAATTTGGTAATTGGATCAAACCTCGTGCTAGTAATTGCGGGAGAATGGTTGATAAAGGTTGATTTAACCTAGTAAATTCTCGGGGTGGTTTATCAAGAGGTTTCAATATAAACTTCTCTGTTGTTTTTGTAGTATTAACATTGGCAATGTTTTTGCTATCAGTGACTCCGTCACCCATAACTTGTTTATTTTTATATTGATTTCTGGATATTTTCTCATCATCTTTCTTTTTGAGCTGACCTCTTCTAATGAGAGCATCTTCCACCCTTCGAGCTAAATCTATAGCTTGATCGAAGGTGGTCAAGGTAGCGATTGATAATTCATAGGATAGTTGTTCTTGTAAATTATTGATAAAAATATCCAACATTTCTCGATAAGGTAACACAAAGTGTAATTTTCCTATCAACTACCTTCATCGAGCTAAGAAGTCAGCAAAACACTTATCTTTATCTTGTTTCAGGTTGTACAAATCTTTAATGGTTACATGCCTTTCGATATAGGCACTAAATTGATGCACAAAAGCCTCAACGTTCTCTTCAAAATTTCTCAAAGAATGAGTGGGTAGTTGATAATACCACTCCAATGCCATCCCCCCTAAGATTTTTGGGAACATTTTTAGTAATAGCAAGTCATCATGTGATATGTCATGACATGCTATCTTAAAAATACGAAGATGCTCTATGGGATCTTCGGTTCCTTTATATATAGGTAGGACAGGCATAGGAAAGTGTTTGGGACATGGTTGTGCTACAACTATAGGATCTAGAGGTTGACTACACATCTCTCGATAATTGTACAAGGGACGGTAGGGATCTATCTGGTCCATGCGAGAGACTAACCATTTCACCATGGCTTCCAGATTACCAGTTTGTCCACCATATTGGTTTGGTGGTACATGAATATGGGACTTGTGAGCATAGGAATGCGGGACATAAGGATTAGATGCTATATTGCTGTTATGCAAATGATTGGTAGGAAGAGTATTATGAAGAATATTTGGTGTAGTATTATGTTGTATCCTAGATTGTTGGAAATTGGTATTTGGTTTTGTTTTAGGCTTTTGTTGATTTGAGGTATATTGATCAATAGCTTGGCGAAATAGAGTAGTGAATGAAGGTTTATTTTGTGTGGGAATAACCCTTGGCTTGGTAACAGGCACTCTAGGTGGTTGGGTAACCTGTTGTTGTTGCATGTTCTGGATTATAGTAGCCATGTCCAAATTGGACAGTCTAGCTTGATCACTCTCTTGATCAACAAAGGACAAAGGATTAGTGCGTGTGTGATATATATCTTCTAGGGTTGCTTGAGTGTCACTAATTTGATATTTATCCACATGAACTGCTCTATTAAGAGTGCCAATATTAGTATTGATTTGTCGATGTCAAGAATTTCTTTTTGTTGATTTGCGTCCACAAATTCTTCTTCTTGTTGGTTTAAGGTTTCTTCTTCCTGAATTGGGTCTTCAAGAAGGGCATTTGGGTTATTTTTTGGTTTTCTTAACCAATCTTCTTCTACTTCAATTTGTTTTCCATTCCTGAGTCTAGTCATTATGTCTAAATTTATATTTTAGCAAATATATATTAATATATTTGCGACAGATTTTGGGAGGTATATATTTTAATTATATACCTACTATAATACTTAAAAGAAAATGTTTTGATTTTTTGTTATGATTTTGTTTTGTTTTTGTTTTTGTTTTTATGCTTATAAAGGCAATAAACAACACACTAAATACAAGAAATAACAATAATAAAATAATAGCTTAGTTTTCTATAAATAGTTTATAGATATCATTGATAGGATCAAGTTCATCGAGAGTCATAAAATGCTCCTCTTCAAATTGGAAATGGTTTTTCAAGAACTTGATAAAGTGTGCTATAGTGATATTATCTGTTTCAGATTCTGTTTTGTAAAAATAAATCTCATGGCAATACTCTCGATATAACACAGCTCTGGGAACTCTATTCCATATTTGTCTATCTGTAAGAATGACCTCTTGGTCCTCTATACGAGATAGAAATTTATGCACTACAACTGCATTATCGAGGTATTCCTCAAAGGTATACAACTCAGAAGACACAAGAGCTCTTTTATCTGCTAACCACCTATGGCAAGCTCTCTGAAGTTCATGATACAAAATCACTTGATCAGGATCCAGGATTATATCCAGGACAAACCTCTTGATTTGCCTAAGTTCGGTTGCTCTAGATGAAATGAGATTCAATCTCCTATCAAGTTCGTCCCACAAAGGTTGAACCCTATTTGTTTGATGTACTCTAAGAACAGAAGTAATCTCTATAGCTGCTAATTGATTTTCAACATTAATGGTGACAGCTCATCTTTTATTATAGTCTACCATCTAAATATGACATGCAATTTTTTAAGTCTAAATGCATTTATGTTTTGATTTTTATTATTTTTATTTTCAAAAGGTTTTGTTTTCAAAAGGTTTTTGTTTCACGTCGGGTTCACCAAAATGTATCGCTCCAAATTTTTCACATCCTTACCTTCAGGCTATAGGATCCGCGCCCGGAAGGGGGATGTGAAAAGGATGGGACAATACCTCGGACTGAGAGGCCCTTGGAAGGTCCCGCCTCTCGGGGGAGAGGTATAAGGGTGAATTTTCGATGGATGGTGGGTTCACCAGGAAACTTTTGAATAGTAGTTTCCACGCCTAGGTTGACAGTGAGTTTGATGTGTTCATTTTTATACTCGGTCATTCAACTCCTAGGTTTTGGCCAAGATGAATCTAAACTATTCTATATGCCAATGCTGATTTAAATGAATACAAAAAATGGGAATGAATGCTAATAACAGAGAATATTCTATCTAGAATGTGTCATACCTGATTTCAGATGTCTGATGAAGATTCTGAGTCTTGTAGCAGTTCAGATCGCCTCAATTCGTACGTAATCATCTGATATTTCATAGGATCATCCCAAATCATAGAAGGTCATCTGAAATTAGACAGAATCGTCTAAAATCTGACGAATTCGTTAGAAACCTGTAATCACAAAAACAGATACAAAATACCAAATATGCAAGTGCAGAAGCAAAGGAGAATGATAAAAATAACAACAAACATGTCTAAATAATGGATTCCAATAACAAATATGGAAATGCAGTAGATTTAATGATTGATTTTAACTTTATCATGCGGTTATGCTAAATGAGGTGAACTCCAAGATGCAAAAAACATAATAATTTAAGACAGTGCAGAAATACAATAGAAAAAATGCAGAGAAAGCTAAGGAAATGCAAACTCTAGACTCTGATTGCCCCCAATCTGGACTACAGTCAGGATCACCTCCAATCGTACGAGATCGTTTGCGCTCCTCGACAAAATCGTCCGTAATCATTCGAGATCGTCCACGACGATCCGAGCTAGCTTCGACTGAAAAATAGTAGAGTTCCTGCAAGAAAATGCAAAATACATAATACAGATAGTAGTGCGAGGGAATAAGGAACTAATTCTGCAATAAAATCTATCAACTAAGGGGTTTAGGGGGATAAACTAGAAAAATCCTTGTTTATATAGGCTTAGGAAGAGGTTTAGGAGGTTGGGGATCATCCCAATCTGGGAGATCTCCAATAGGGAAATCTCCAACTGCGCAGACGCATTTTTGCCCAAGTTGGAGAGGCTGTTGAAATAGAAGCTAATTATGAAAATTTGGTTTTGGGACGAAATCGTCTAGACGTTCTGTTCTAGACAAATTCGTCAGATCGGGGATGATTTCGTCTAATCTGCGATGATATCGTCCAATGGTCAAAACAAATCCTAAAAATGGCATGGAAAACGGGGAAAGTGGGTAACAGGCGGTTTAATGGGTAGTTTGGGGTTGAAATTCAAATTTTTATCTTTTATCTTTTTACTAAGGTTTTAACCGTGCCAATTTTAGGGTGCTACAGTTCCTTGGTGCTCGCTTTTTTTTCCTCTCTCTGTCCTTTTATCTCCACCCAGTCTTCATGAAGATCATTTTATCTAAGCACACCAAGATAGGAGATAGAACCATTCTAGCTAGCCTTGTCTCCCCTTATATGATCACCACCATGGCCCTCTCTGAGCTTGCTAACTTGCAGATTGAGCCTGGGACTATGACCCTGGTAGACGCCAAGTGCTTCATCAATTTCTTCAAGTTGTTCTCTGGGATAGATGAGGAAGTCATCAAATATTTCATCGAGTCATGGAATCAGGGGGAACTGCAGGTCTAAGGACTCCGATTTGAGGTAAGTGTTTATTCTGTTGCCCAGGTCTCTAGTATTTCATCCGATGGTAGAATAGTGCGTAGAGATAGGCATAACTTTAAGGAGGAAACTAATCAATTTCTTGACAAGAGGAAAAATCTAGTTTGGGATAAGAAAGGGGTTGTGCGCTCTTCCTTGCCTCTAACCTGGGACACTACCATTGTCCCCATTATTTAGTATGCTACTGTCAATGACCCCAATAAGCCTCTCTGAGCCTATAACCTTGCCTTTGTTAACCATCTTCACGATGTTTGACCCACAAACATCCCTGACTTCCTCCTTTGTTCCATCATTATCACCATTACCAACTTTAGGGAGAGTAAATCCCTAAAACCCCCTCGTCACCAGGGGATATTTTTGGTGCTTTAAAAGCATATCCTAGTCCATCAAGTCCCAGGAGAAATCTTCTCTCGGTCTCCATATCCCGCTCACTCTTTCGACTTCTCCTGTGCCGATGCGTCCACCTCCCCCCGTCCTCCAAGCCTGCCAGTCCCCACTCGTAGACTCTCATCAATCCCCCTTCCCCTGCACCTTCCGCCCCCCATGACCTTGGCAAGAAAGTTGCATCCCCTATTTATATCCCTGCTAAAGAAGCTCCCACTGGCAATCTCTCAAGGTTTAAGCAAAAGTCAGTTCACCCCCCCCCAAAAAATAAGGAAGTCCAATAGGCTGAAGACCCCAAATCTGAGTGACAAGCGACCGTCTCAAAAAATTATCAGTGATGAATATGAGCATCTCACAATTAGTGTCGAGGATAAGCTTCGCTCTGTGGCCCTTAATCGTGTTAGCGAAGTAGTAAGCCACTTGCAGACGATTGTCAACGTTTATTGGGAAGGAGGTGCTCTCCTTAACAGTGCCATCTAGGAGCTCAAGGATCTCCGTGCTATGCTCAAGACTCTTCTGTCCCCTGATCATAACTCCAATGCAAAAGAGGAAAGGGATAAAGATTCCCAGTAGCCTGGGAATTGTCTGTTAGGAAGCAAGGCTGCCTGTTTTTGTAATGGTTTGATGAAGTCTGTTTTTGTTGGTTTCGGTCTTTACTGGACCAGGTTGAAAGGGGCAGAACCCCTGATGGTTTTTGTATGGCTGCCACTGTTGGGCACTGATGTATCTACTTACGCCTACTATAATAGGGATGGGACCCTTTAACCCGTTTAGTAAATAAAATACTTTTACCTACCAAAAAAAAATCTTTAAACATTCAAGATAGTCAATATTTTTGGAAGTTTTATATAATTATAGGAAAAGTTCAAAAGAAAAACTCTAGAACCAAGTGATATTTTAATTATCTCATGTAATCATAAACATTACTAGAAAATTTCAAAAGAAAAATATTTAAAAGCATGGGATACTTTGATTATTTCATGTAATTAAGAATATTTTAAAAATATTTTAAGAAAGATATCTAGAATATCGGGAGATTATGGAAGAAGTCAAAAAGAATATTTCTAGAAAGTGTTGCTATGTATCCATATAAAATTCTCAATGCATGTAATATGTCACTCCTATGAGCCTTATAAATAAGGAAGAGACCCTTATGAGAGGCAAGTTGAGCAAGTGTGAGCTCAAGGAAGTAATAAAGAGTCTAGTGTGTGAGTGAGAGCTAGCAAGCCAAGCTAGCTAGAGAAGAGTGTCTCTTTGTCCAAGGTGTGGCCAAGATTGTCAAAGTGAGGATGTGGAGCACGGTTTTTGGGCAAGTCCATAAGAGGTGGAGGCTCAACAAGAGGGTCACATTCGCTCACAAGGCAATTTGGTGAGCTTTCCATGTAATTTTATAGTTTGTATTTCTAATAAAGTTCTTTTTATTTTCATTGTGCTATATATATTATGTTGTCATCAATTACTATTTTCTATGTTGTTCTAACATATTATTGTGAATGAGAGTTATATACTACCATACCACCACCAAACAGAGATTGTGTGTCTATCGTAATGACCATAGTAAGAGGAGGACTCGAGGAAACGTTGTAAGCGTGTCCTAGTTCTACATTTTTAGTTCCATTGGTCACCATGCTTATGTTATCATGTATCAAAAGATAATGACACTAAGGGGTTCAAACCAAGGATCCCCTCTTGAAATATGGCACGATCACAATGTTTCCCTAAGTCCTTTTACTATGGTTGTTATGATTGATGTACAATCTCTATCTAGTGGTGTTATACTAACATATAACTATCATTCACAATAAGATGTTAGAACAATATGTAAAATAGTAATTGATGGCAACACAATAAATGACACACTGAAAACATAAAGAACTTTATTAGAAATAAAAATTACAAAATTACATGAATGCTCACCAGATTGCCTTGTGAGTGAACACAACCCTCCCATTGAGACAACACCTTTTGTGGACTTGTCCATTGACCATGCTCCACACCCTCACCTTACAATCTTGACCACAACTTGGACAAAGAGACACTCTTCTTTAGCTAGCTTGGCTTGCTAGCTCTTACACACTAAAATCTCTATTACTTAGCTCAAACATGTTCAATTTCCCTCTCATAATGCATATCTCCCTTATTTATAGGATTATAGGAGCTAGATATTACATGCATGGAGAATTATAATTGTACACATAGCAACATTTTATAGAAATATCCTTTTTGACTTCTTCAAGATATTCTAGATATCTTTGTTAGGCTTTTTCTCGAATATTTTTAATTATATGAGATAGTCAAAATATCATATGTTTCTAGAGATTTTCCTTTTGGACTTTTCCTATGATATTTTATAATTACATGAGATAGTCAAAATATCACATGTTTCTAGAGATTTTTCTTTTGGACTTTTCCTTATAATTACATAAGACTTCCAAAAGTGCTTTTGACTATCTTGGATTTCTAGAGATTTTATTATTTACAACATATCTCCTTGTGACAAATACATTTGATGGAGATAATTTACCATGACAATGACACTTTTATTATTTATTGCTACTTTTTACCATGATATGTCCTTATCATAATGTTCTTTAACAAACACCACAACCTTCTTGGTGAAACTATTCTACCGCAAGTATCTCCATTAAGCTATAAATATGTAATCTTCTCTAACAAGCCATCCCACTATATATTATACATGCTCTTTATACTACTATATATGCAAATAACATTAAAAATATTTATGTGGAAATCTCTCCCCCTCCTAATTTCTACTCTATCCTTGGAATAAGCATGATCTATTCTAAAGGATAAAATATCTTGAGTTTGTCATAGTTCATCCATTTCTTGATAGGCCTTCCATTTAACTCCTCAAGCTTGTAGGCCTCATTAACATGTACAACTACTATCTAATAGGGGCCCTTATATGTTGGTAGAAACTTTCTATGCTTCCTACTTTTATGTCACGTATTATACACCATCACCAATTCATTGACTTTGAAGGGGGACAAATTTAATTTTATGTCCCAATATTTCATCTTCTTTTCAATGTGGTATGTGTCACTTGCCACATTTTGTCTAGTGGTATAGTCGTACCACCCAATTCTTCATAGATTCCATTTCATTGTTCCTGTATTTTATCATCATTTGTATGGTTGGAACATCATATTTGATGGGAAGGACAAGATCAATGACATACACTAATTAGAATAGAGAATACCCTGTGGTTGACTTGATTATGGCTCTACAAGCCCATAATGTCACATGGATTCTTTTGTCCCATGTGTTGACTTGCAAAGTTGCACCCTTTGAAAGTATTTGATATAGCACATGATTAGTTCATTCCACATTTCCATTGGTGCTCAATTTATATGTAGTTGTATTCCTATGCTTGATCACAAACTGAGCCATCAAGTCTTCCACCACTTTATTTAGGAAACAAGTATTTTGATTAGAGACAATACAAGGTTCAAGTACCTTGTTCATCAACCATTGGAAATTCATAGGTGCATTGCACAATTCAAATGACATCACTCAATAGGTAAAGGTACCCCATAGAGTGGTGAAGGTTGTCTTCAGTTGGTTTTTTCTACAATGCAAACCTTATTATAGCCACTATAGTCATCCTTAAAGATGTAATATTCTTGTACTATAACTTCATCCAAAATTTTATCTAAGGTAATAGATCATGGTCTTTCTTTATAGCCTTATTTAGATTATAATAATCACCAAAGACCATTAGTTTTCCATTCTTCTTCTGTACAATGGTGATTTGATACATCCACTCTTAGTTTTCTACTAGAAATATGAATCTTGCATCCACCAACCTATTTATATATTTCTTGATATACTTGCAAAAGTTTGGATTCATACAATACAACATTTTATTCACAAATTTAAAATCACCAATCAACTATATTTGATGCCTCATTAAATCTACCTATCACAACTATTTATGATCAAATTTGAACAAATAAATATACATATGGAAGAGTTGGAAGAAATCCTTTTTTTCATGCTCTTCTATTACATCCCTTGAGTGTAATTTTTGTAGTTGTTTCTCAACCTCTTCATTACAAAACTAATGTGGATGATTCATTGGAGTATAAAAATGGATGTCATCCATCAAGACATCCACCTCACTTTATTCTTCATCTTCAATATCTACCTCACTCATATTGACATAATTGTAGGTTGTCCACTCACTTTATTCCTCTATTTTTGTTGTCCTCAATGTATGAGGTTAAGATATCACATTTATATTTCTTGGATCACTTACTAATGTTCATGTATGTTTCATAGCAATAATTATGAGAACGAGACTTTCTTAACCATGGTCTTCCTAAAAACATTGTAACATTTATTGAACCATCTTTGATGACTTGCAAATATACCATATATGTGACTTCCATGACTGAAACTGCTCCTTTTGGCATTTGTTTTTCTTTATTCAAGGAAGAGTTACCAATAAAAATGATATTATATCCTTGAGTAAATAAAAGAACAAAGCTAGTAGGAGTAACCTTTGATGTAGCAATTTTAGTAATGAGATTCATGTGTGTGGTAGATTTTCGAGTCATGAAATATGGTTTAGTAGCCGATCCAATGTTGTTACGAATTCCATGGTTAAGAAAATCCCATGATCCTAATTATTGGCATCTAAGGTACATGATCATTGGTTAGGATCCGAAGTGAGTGAAGATAAATGTTGTACCTCAACCCCAAATATTGTAGAAAACATAAATAGAGGAGGAAAACAAATGGATAACCTTAGATTATGCCAATACGAATGAGGTGGATACTAAAGATGAAGAAAGTGATGTGGATTTCTCAATGGTTGACATCCTTCCTAATGCTATAGTGAATCATCTACATCAATTTTCTAAGGAAGTGGAAAACTGACTACATACGTTACACTTTAGGGATATAATAGAAGGGCTTGAAATAGAGAATTACTTCCAAATCTTATCTATGTATATTAATTTATTCACATTTGATCATAAATATTTATGACATGTAGATTGTTAGCATTTGATGCTATATATTAAAGGAAATGCAACCACAAGAACTAAAATGAGCAAGCAATATTAACTATATGATAATATCAATATAATATACAATAAAATCTAATAGAAACTTCTACAATAACTCATAAAATTACCATTAATGAAATCTCACAAAAATAGTACAATGTGTATATTGGAAGTCTCAAACACTCCATAATTCAGACATGCTCTACATTGTATCTACTTTCTCTTGATATCTATTTTCTACAATTCTATATTCTCACTCTCCTACTATCACTCTAACAAAGGCCTATATATAAAGAGATATGTCTCTTGGCATTTCACCTACCTATGACTCTTTCATCTTCCTAATCTATAACTCATGGACATGTGGACTACATGCACATTTACATCATCAAGTACTTTACACATTCTAACACTTGTGCATTTATTATATTGCATAAAGTAAATACTCAAATCCTAATTTAAGACAAACTCCTAATCTAAAGATGTACCCAAGGTGGTACATTGGCATGTACCAAATAATATAATAAATTCCAACACCCCCTATATTACATCATTTTTTTATTGAAGACTTTAGCCTTCAATATGGTCTTTGTATTGACTTCATTTTACTTTGCATTGTATACCTCCTTTATCAAGTCCCTCTTCTTCTCCTTATTTATCTTCATCATTAGAGTCAGTCTTTGTGCTTTCATGAGATATCATGCTATCATAAGATTCCTATAAAGATATTTTTTCTTTGCCTTTGCCCTTCTTATCACAAGTCTTCTTTAGTATACAATATTCTTAGCAATCACTTAAAGCATCATGATAAGATCTTGAGTTAGAAGAACTTGAAGTATCAATACAACATGAAGAATGAAATATATTCTCTAAGTAGGATTCATCTATTTTTTTTCTCTTTAAGTGATTCAATCAATTCCTTATGCTTCATAATTTCTTCTTTGTAATATTTGAATGTAAGTAATTCCATATATAATATGTTGCCAATGTCTAAAGGAATTAGAATATAATATTTTCCATTATCAATTGCTCCAATGATTCTAGCATGTAGATAATATTCCAAATTAAAAAAAATTCTTCTAAGGCTTCACTATAGACAAATATTGAAGTAAGATTTAAGTTTCCTTCAAACTTTGTAAGTAAATTCTTGATTCCAATTTTTATGACATTTTCCCTTTCCTTTCTAATGATGTTTTCCATATCATTATTCATTGTATTCTTTGAAGTAGACATCCTTTTTGCTCCTTAGAATTTGATATTGAGAATAGTTTTTATAGAATATTTTAACTTAAAAAAATTGTTGAGGTTGACTACCTTACGACTCCTTAGTAATTTGAGTATATGATCAAGTACTATCTTTCAATTCTTCAACTTTTGTAGTATGCTTTGTAATTTATTATTTGTAATATTTCAAATCTCTACGTAGTATTCCTTTTAGCTCCCTAGTATTTTGTTTATGAGATCAAATTTAATAAAACCTTTTCAAATCTTAAGTTTTGTATGTTGGAAATTTTGGGTACCTTGAGTACATTGCCTTTGCTCAAGTGTAGTTGTTGTCATTGATGTCAAGGAGTTCTTGAAGCAATTTGTTTTTATGTCAAAGAATGTGTTTTGATGAAGGTTTCAGTTTGGACAGTGAGTTTCCAAGAAGATCAGAGTAGCCCAGTTGCAAAAGATCAAGAAAAAGACAAGTAAGAAAAAGTATGCAGGCGGCTGGAAAAACTGTCGTGATTTCACGACATGTTTGAGGAGAGAGAAAGTTCGAGCAAAACTGTCGTGATTTCATGACATGTTGGCAGATAAGAAGAGCAAGATGGAAAGTGTCGCGATTTCATGACATGTCGCATTTTCGCAACTCGAAAAGTGCAGGAAGGTAGAGAAGGAAAAGTGTCACGATTTCACGACATTCTGCAAAGAAGGCTGTACGGACGAGAAAGTGTCATGATTTCGTGACATGTTGCAGAAGAGAAAGTCCGCAGTGTGAACTATCACAATTTCAAGACAAGATTGAAGAGAGAGAAAGTGATTTAGGAACTGTCGTGATTTCGTGACATAATGCAAAGTTCCAAGTAAGGGCTGTCGCATTTTTGTGACATGCTGCAGAGGTCGAGTTGAGGACTATCGTGATTTTGTGACATGCTGCAGCAGCTTGAAATGGGAATTGTCATGATTTCGTGACATGCAGCAAAGGGAAGAGCCTGAAAGGAGAAGCATCGCGATTTCGTGACAAGCTGCAAAAGAAAGCGTACAGAAGCCAGAAGTGTCGCGATTTTGCAACAGGCAGTAGAGAAAATGTATGGAAGCCAAAAGCGTCATGATTTCGTGACAGGTTGCAGGAAAAGCTTTCGAAAGCTGAAAGTGTCGAGATTTCATGATAGGATGAAAGAAAAATGTACGAAAGCCAGAAGTGTTACGATTTCGCGATAGGCAGAAGTGAAGAAGCCAGCAGGATGAAGATGTCGCGATTTCGTGACATGTCACAGTTTTGCAACCAGAAGGCAAGTGCAGACTCCAGCGTAGGAAGATGTCGTGATTTCGTGACATGTCACAGTTTCACAACTCTAAGAGGAGAGAGACTGTACAGAGTTAGTAATGTCACGATTTTGTGACAAATGCTGAGAGGAAGGCCATGAAGACAAAAGGGTCACGATTTCGCGACAGCATTGAAGATGATGTCAGCAAAAGCAGATGTGTCACAATTTCATGACAAAAGCAAAGAAGAAGGGCATGAAGATAGAAGGGTCATGATTTCATGACAAAAGAGTAGATGACGTCAGTGGAGTCAAAAATGTTGTGATTTCACGACATAAGCAGAAAAGAGGTCGACAAAGGCTGTAGTGTCACGATTTCGCGACAACAGGAGAAAGAAGATGTACAATAGGCTAAAGTGTCGAGATTTTGCGATAGAGTGAAGATGACGTCAGCAAAAATCTGAAGTGTCACGATTTCGCGATAAGAACGTTGTCAAAGTAGACAAAGGCCAAAAGTGTCACGATTTCGTGACAGTAGGCAAAAGAAGGCGTACGACAGGCAAAGGTGTCACGATATCATGACATGTTGTAGTTTCGTAGGGATAGCTACAGAACCAGAGGCGGTTGAAGGACAAAGTTAACTTTGAGCCGACAAAGTTAAATCTGGGCCGACGCAGCATAGGGTTTGCAGCCGACGTGGTTGAAGGGTAATAGCCGACTAAGATTGAATGTTTTGATCTATAAAGTTATGCTATAAAAGGAGGGCTATTTCGAGATTGAAGGAGTGAACGAGTGCATTGAACTTGCGCAAGAAAAGTCCACGGTGCGCAAAGAGCGAGTCATTTTGAATCGAGCGAAGTGTGCAAGATGCAGCCATAATAGCGTAGATAGCACAGAAGTGGCGAGTTGATGCACAAAGGAGCAAAAGCTGTTGGTGTTGCGACATTTGGAGACAGCACATAGAAGTGAGGAGTTCGATAGTTGAAGTGCTGTGTACTGCTGTGTCTGCGTAGAACTGTGCAAAAATTGGTTTTGACCAAGTGCAGTTGTGACAGAGCAGAGAGAACAGTTGGACAACATTGAGCAAGCTGTTGTTGAAGCTTGTGGAGAAGTTTGGGTAGGTTCTTCTAAGAACTTGCAAAGCAGATCTAAGGCAAGTCTTAGTGAAGACTTGGGCAAAGATCAAGCAAGCTATGTTGAAAGCTTGTGAACCATTTTTATGAACCAATTTTGAGGACCAGATTGAGGACAGAGATTGATGCAAATTTGAGGACAGACTTGTACCAGACCGAAGGACTGTGTTTGGTGTAGACCAGAGGAAAATATAGAGGACATATGTGCTAGACCGAAGGACTGTGTTTAGTGCATACTCGAGGACCAACTTTGCGGTGATAGAGTTGAGGACAGAGATCTCCAGCCAGAGCAGGGAAGACAGGTGTCTTCTGTGGATAGAGTTCCACTTGCTAAGGGCAGAGGAGGTAGAGGTCTTCTAGAGGATCACCAGGCAGAGCAGAGCTAGGGGAAGGTATCTCCTTTGGGTTGGTGCCCATAAACATTGTAATCGGGAAAGGTATTCCTAGAGGTTGAATTGATAAAATTTAGAGAAAAGTTTTATCCGTGGAGTAGCCCGCTTTGGGTGAACCACGTAAATTGTTGTATCTCTTTTGTGAATGGTGTTTTGTGCATTGCTTTAATTACTGCCATTGATACTGCTTTTTGTACACTGCATAATATTGGATTAAAAGTTGATTTGAAGGAAAAAGTAAAAAGCGGCCTTATACTGTTCACCCCCCCTCTCAGTATAAGCTTGTGTTCTTCAATTGGTATCAGAGCAGGTGCCTTCGAAAAGTTTAATAGCTTGAAGGAAGATCTTACAAGAACACAAATGGCAAGGAAAGGCAAAAGCAAAACCATGAGACACAAGAAGAAGAAAACACACATGGTCATGAAATAAAATGAAGATGAACTCAATGTTGCTATTTTGGGAGGAAGAATGGAAATAGATTCAAGAGATGAATCAAACAGTGGAGAACAGGCCAGATTAATAAAGTTTTGCACCAAATGTGGGAAGACCGGTCACTTTGCAGTTGATTGCTCACAAGGTAGAGAATGTTTTGTTTGTGGTCAACTCGGTCATAATGAACGTCAGTGCCATGGGTTTAGTAGCAGTGAATATGAAGATGATCCTTTCAAAATTGATGAAGAAACAGATTCAGAACAAGAGTGTGATGAAGAAGGAAGTGATGCAGAAGCAAATTGGAAACATAAACTGATTTTAGACCTGAGTAAAAAGGTTGAGGATGCAGAAGATATAATCACCAATTTGAAATTACAAACAGAAGAATACAAGAAAATTTTTGAAGATCTCGAAATGCAATTAACCAGGAAAACAGAGTATTGCAGTAAGCTAGAAAAAGAAATTGACGGTTTAAGAATGCAGATAGAAGAAATGAGTAATAAAGTCGATATATGCAGCAAACATGAAGAGGAATCTAACAAAGTTGTTAGCAATTTGAAGCTGCAAATAGAAGAGTCCAAAAGGAGTGAAGAAACTCTCAGGTCTCAGATTAATGAGAAAGAGACTGTTTGCTGCAAACAAGAAAAAGAGATTGTTTCTTTGAAGAAACAACTAGAAGAGGCCAATACAAATCTTAAAATCAAAGATGACCTTACAGAAAGTCTTGACTTCTCTATGACTAAGACACAAGAACTCAAGGACAAGTTAGAGTCTAAGATTCTTCAGTATAATGAGTTGGAACAAAAAATGGCTTCTTTGGAAATGGAAACTAAAGAGTACAAGGATAAGTTGTACAGGTTTCAAGATAGCTCCAAAAAGGTTAAGTCTCTCATTAAAGGTCAAAGAAAGACAATAGATAAAACAGGTCTCGGTTTTGTTGAGCCGCACAAGGAACAGGTTGGGGAATCTAGCAAGAGATTTCAAAAGGAAGATAGTTCTGATGCAGAAAGCACTTCAGATCATAAGTCCATAAGTGATAGATGCGCAGAAATAGAAAATGATATTCAGATTGAGAAGAAGAAGTTTTTGGGACCCAAGAAGTCGAATAAAAGAAAATTTCACGGCAGATGTTTTGCGTGTCATAGGTTTGGTCACATGGCTGTACATTGCATGGCTCAAGTGAAGAAGGTAAATAATAGTTTTAGAAGTGGTAATTTCTTTCATGGGTATTGCTACTCCTATAATCAGTTTGGGCATAAGGCAATGTTCTGCAAAGCAAATAACAGGTACACGGTTAGTCAGAACAGGTGGATTCGAAGAACAGGTATGCCTAAAAGAAATTACAGTGTTACTTGTTATAAATGCAACAATGCAGGTCACACAGCTAGAATGTGTAGAGCTAATCTTCCAAGGTACAGGAACAGGAAAAGTGGTATGAACAGGTCCAAGGATCAAGGTATGGATAAGAACAGGAATGATAAAAGAACAAGAGCAAAGTATGAAAAGTCCAAGAATCAGAACATGATAAGAACGAAAATATGGACAAAGAGTTCAAGAGAAGGCCTGGCAAAGAAATTGTAGACACTGATGATGATGAGTGCCTAATGGGAGTTTTACTCCCACCCTTGTTTTAATCACCTCATCAGGAGGTGGGGGAGGGACTAAGCTAAGAAGCTCATTCTTAGTCCCGAGCCCCAAAGGTGACCCTTTGCAATTGATGACAAAGGGGGAGAGATATGAGTAAGGGGGAGAGATATGAGTAAGGGGGAAAGCTTCAAGTGAAGAGGAGAGCTTCAAGTCAGGGGGAGCAAAACTTCAAAGAAAGATTCTCAGTTGTTAGCTCAGATTGATTTCAGTTTTGGCTCTTGAAGATGTGCTTTTAGTAAAGGTTTGCCATCAATGACAAAGGGGGAGATTGTTGGCAATTTTGGGTACCTTGAGTACATTGCCTTTGCTCAAGTGTAGTTGTTGTCATTGATGTCAAGGAGTTCTTGAAGCAATTTGTTTTATGTCAAAGAATGTGTTTTGATGAAGGTTTCAACATGGACAGTGAGTTTCCAAGAAGATCAGAGTAGCCCAGTTGCAAAAGATCAAGAAAAAGACAAGTTAGAAAAAGTATGCAGGCGGCTGGAAAAACTGTCGTGATTTCACGACATGTTTTAGGAGAGAGAAAGTTCAGGAAAAACTGTCATGATTTCGTGACATGTTGGCAGAGAAGAAGAGCAAGATGGAAAGTGTCACGATTTCATGACATGTCGCATTTTCGTGACTCGAAAAGTGCAGGAAGGCAGAGAAGGAAAAGTGTCACGATTTCGTGACATTCTGCAAAGAAGGCTGTACGGACGAGAAAGTGTCACGATTTCATGACATGTTGCAGAAGAGAAAGTCCGTAGTGTGAACTGTCATGATTTCACGACAAGATTGAAGAGAGAGAAAGTGATTCAGGAACTGTCACGATTTCACGACATGATGCAAAGTTCCAAGTAAGGGCTGTCACATTTTTGCGACATGCTGCAGAGGTCGAGTTGAGGACTGTCGCGATTTCGTGACATGCTGTAGAAGCTTGAAATGGGAATTGTCGTGATTTCATGACATGCAGCAAAGGGAAGAGCCTGAAAGGAGAAGCGTCACGATTTCGTGACAAGCTACAAAAGAAAGCGTACGGAAGCCAAAAGTGTCACGATTTTGCGACAGGCAGTAGAGAAAGCGTACGGAAGCCAAAAGCGTCACGATTTCATGACAGGTTGCAGGAAAAGCTTTCGAAAGCTGAAAGCATCATGATTTCGTGACAAGATGAAAGACAAAAGTGAAGAAGCCAACAGGATGAAGATGTCACGATTTCGTGACATGTCGCAGTTTCGCGACAGAAGGCAAGTGCAGACTCCAGCGCAAAGAAGATGTCATGATTTCGCGACATGTCACAGTTTCGTGACTCTAAGAGGAGAGAGACTTTAAGTTAGTAATGTCGTGATTTCATGACAAATGCTGAGAGGAAGGCCATGAAGACAGAAGGGTCACGATTTCGTGACAGCATTGAAGATGACGTCAGCAGAAGCAGATGTGTCACGATTTTACGACAAAAGCAGAGAAGAAGGGCATGAAGATAGAAGGGTCACGATTTCATGACAAAAGAATAGATGACGTCAACAGAGTCAGAAATGTCATGATTTCATGACATAAGTAGAAAAGAGGTCGACAAAAGCACGACGGACGGAAAGAAGATGTGGAGGCTAAAGTGTCACGATTTCACGACAGAGTGAATATGACGTCAGCAAAAGTCTGAAGTGTCACGATTTCACGACAAGAACGTTGTCAAAGCAGACAAAGGCCAAAAGTGTCGCGATTTCGTGATAGCAGGCAAAAGAAGGCATACGATAGGAAAAGGTGTCGTGATATCATGACATGTTGTAGTTTCGCAAGGATAGCTACAGAACCAGAGGCGGTTGAAGGACAGATTTAACTTTGAGCCGACAAAGTTAAATCTAGGCCGACGCAGCGTAGGGTTTGCAGCCGACGTGGTTGAAGGGTAACAGCCGACTAAGATTGAATGTTTTGATCTGTAAAGTTATGCTATAAAAGGAGGGTTGTTTCGAGATTGAAAGAGTGAGTGAGTGCATTGAACTTGCACAAGTAAAGTCTACGGTGCGCAAAGAGCGAGTCATTTCGAATCGAGCGAAGTGTGCAAGATGCAGCCATAACAGTGCAGATAGCACAAAAGTGGCGAGTTGATGCGCAAAGGAGCAGAAGCTGTTGGTGTTGTGACATTCGAAGACAATGCACAGAAGAGAGGAGTTCGATAGCCGAAGTGTTGTGTACTATTGTGTCTATGTAGAACTGTGCAAAAATTGGTCTCGACCAAGTGCAATTGTGACAGAGCAGAGAGAACAGTTGGATAGTATTGAGCAAGCTGTTGTTGAAGCTTGTGGAGAAGTTTGGGCAGGTTCTTCTGAGAACTTGCAAAGCAGATCTAAGGCAAGTCTTAGTGAAGACTTGGGCAAAGATCAAGCAAGCTGTGTTGAAAGCTTGTGAACCATTTTTATGAACCAGTTTTGAGGACCAGATTGAGGACAGAGATTGATGCAAATTTGAGGACAGACTTGTACCAGATCGAAGGACTGTGTTTGGTGCAGACCAGAGGAAAATATAGAGGACATATGTGCTAGACCGAAGGACTATGTTTAGTGCATACTCGAGGACCAACTTTGCGGTGATAGAGTTGAGGACAGAGATCTCCAGCCAGAGCAGGGAAGACAGGTGTCTTCTGTGGATAGAGTTCCACTTGCTAAGGGCAGAGGAGGTAGAGGTCTTCTAGAGGATCACCAGGCAGAGCAGAGCTAGGGGAAGGTATCTCCTTTGGGTTGGTGCCCATAAACATTGTAATCGGGAAAGGTATTCCCAGAGGTTGAATTGATAAAATTTAGAGAAAAGTTTTATCCGTGGAGTAGCCCGCTTTGGGTGAACCACGTAAATTGTTGTATCTCTTTTGTGAATGGTGTTTTGTGCATTGCTTTAATTATTGCCATTGATACTACTTTCTGTACACTGCATAATATTGGATTAAAAGTTGATTTGAAGGAAAAAGTAAAAAGCGGCCTTATACTGTTCACCCCCCTCTTAGTATAAGCTTGTGTTCTTCATTGTAGAACCCCTTATATGTCCCAAGTATTTTGAATGTACTATAGTCTTGATAAAGTTATTAGCTTTCTTTAGATTTACTTTGAGTTGAATCCCTTTTATCTCCCTAATATTCAACTACTACTTTTCACCTTATATCTCCTTATTTATGAATAAAAAGCTAAAAATAATTTTAATGCACTTTCAATTGATGAAATTTTCTATATTTAAGACTTTTAAGTTGGATTATTTTTTATCTCATAAATTTGAGCAAGAGATTGATTCCAATTTTGTTTTCCAACTTTTCAATACTTTATGTTTTGCTTCCTATATCCTTTAATTCTCAAAAATATGGTTTCTAAATTTCATGATATTTAATTTGGTGTTGAAATCCTTATTTCTCCCTAATTAGAAATTTAGAAAATAAGAATAATTGCAATATTAATGCTTCAATTTTAATGTAGAAAACCTTATTCCTCCTAGGTAAATTATTTGTAAATATTTTGATACTTGAACTTCAACTAATATAATTTTCAAAAAGGCTCTCAAGTTATATTCTCCTTACTTAAATAGTCTTTCCAATAAATCATCTAAGGTTGTATTTTACCAAATTTTTTCCTTATATCTCCATGCATTCATATAATTAAACTTAACCTTAGAAATGATAAACCTTATGCCTCCTTAAACTCAATGGAATGCAAATTATAATTGGATGTTAATATACCTTCTTGGAGGTGAGGCACTATGTATTGATTGGCTTCTCCTTTGACTGCAATTTGCATGCTAATTTTGGAATTGTTCTCTTTTCAATATTCAAGGCTTGGAAATATTGTTCGACTGCATTTTTGTTCCTCCTTTTTATGATGCTCTCTTCCACTTTTGACTATCCTTATTATGCTTCCTCAATGTTCTTTGCCTTGAATGCTTTGAATCCACACTCTCTTATGGTTTGGGCTTTTAATACTTGATTATATCCTTTGTCTTACATGCCACATGGCATTCAACGTAAACTTTATACGTTACTTCTTGTTGCTATTATTTGTTAGATGGCATAGGCATTACTTTATGGCATGTAGGTGTTATTCCAATCTTGGACAACGTAGACATTATTTGATAATGTAGTCCTTCCTTTATCAATGAGCACTCGTTTGAGATATTATTAAATACTGTTGGTCCTCTTATATTTTATGCCAAGTGGTATATGGTATTTTTAACCACTGTGACAAGTGGTTGCTCCACTCTTCTCTTGTATGTAATCTTTCTCTAGTGCTCAACGTTCCTTTCTTTTCCTTAATGTTTTTTGTCAATTATTTACAAGTTGTTTGGTCTTCCTTTTGTAACTACTGAGTGCTTCTTGATTTCCAATGTATAGTGGTGGATATTCTCCTTCAATGGATTCTCCTCTTCAACGATGGTGGATCCTCCTCTAGTGGTGCTTCAACACTTCTTTCCTTGATGATTTTTTAACTGATGTTTTTGTAGATGTTCTAGCCTCTTTTGCTTGGATAAAACCTTTTTACTTGCTTACTAAATGCACCTTTTTATCCTTTCTTTAGCTCTATCCTTATTTTATATTTATATTCTTTCTCTTTTTGCAGGTTTTGATCCAATGTGGGCGCTACCTTTTTGGAGTTTTAGTGCCTTATTTAGTGTCTTTAGATACCTTGAATATGTTAGCTTTGAGCCCTTATTTGATTCTTTCTTCTTCACTTTGTGGCTTCTCCTTTTTCACTTGGCAATCCTACCACTAATGATTGCAACTTTTTGTACCTCTTTGGTGTCTTTAGATGCTTCAACTCTTGTCTTTCTTTTTCTACTTTATAGAAGACAAATACAATGCTTTTATAAACCATAAATAAAGCTATTTTAAACTAAGATAAAATACCTTTATTGTACCAAAATTTTAAGATATTTTTAGTGTCCTTTTGTAGCTTGCCTTCCTATATTTATCAAATGACCCTTTTGTTCTAATATGGTGGCACCTCCTATTTCTCTAGGAAACTTTACTACTCCTCTAGTGGCTCCTATTCACCAAGACTTGTTGCAGCTTTCACCTATGCTTAAGGGTGTCTTTGGACACTCTAACTCAACCCTATTCTTGTGCACTATACATTATCCATTCATTAATAATATTGCACTTTGGTAGCTCTAAAAAATAACATGCATTAGGCACTATCTACTTCTTCTAATTTCTCCTTTCAAGCAAATTTTAACTCTATCTTATGTTGTTTAGTATTTTGCAGGTTTCAAGATGATAATGCTACCTCCTTTCTTGACTTGAAGACCTTAAACTTAAACTCATTTTTGATACCTTTAATAACTCTAATATGGTGTTTTCAAGAAACTTAAATAATACTTGGATAAAAACTTTAATAATACCAATTTTCAAACCCTATTTTGGCCTCATTTGTATCAAGTCTTCTAGGTGATTTGGTTCACCTATTTGCTGCCTTGAATCTGTAAACTTTGCAACTCTCCTTTATACTCAATTGTTGCCTCAACCTTATCAATTTTGTAGCTTCAACTCCTTGTTCTTTGCTGCCCTATTTTTCTTCCTTTTAGCCTTTAATTTGCTGTCTAGAAATCTGATTTTTATGGCTCCAGTTCTCCTCCAAATTTGTTCTCTCAAACTGTAAAATTTGTAGCTATCACTGCTACCCAAAATTCTACCCTCTTACTATCCTAAACTCTCTCGAATTTGCTAAGAAAATCCTCCAACTCGTAGCTCTATGTCACCTTCAATTTGTTGGCTTGTGACTCTATAATTTCTACTACAAAGTCAATAATCTTCTCTTATGCAAATCTGCCTTCAAAATTTTAATGGTAGTCTTCAAATTTCTCTAATCCGGTGGCCTCTTCTAGCTCCTTTCTCCTCAAATATCCTTGTCAAATTTTGGATTCTAACTTGGCCTATTTGCTAGCCTTCTTCT